>OZ012735.1:518465340-519711590 GCA_963859935.3 Lathyrus sativus
TTATCGAGTATACTTAGAAATAAACCCTTAGGTCTTTAAACCATTAAGCAGATAAACACATAGCAGTAAACAAACATAAAACAAGAGGTTCCTGTAGAGTACTACAGAAACTTAGGATGCTAGTACCTTCCCTAAGTTTAACCAACCCCCGAATCTATAACTCTCTAAACCTTGCATTTGCATTGCATTATGGGAATTTCGATCTTTATCCCTTCCTTTGGACAAATCAAAGTTCGGTTGCAAAATGAATATAAGATTCAAACTAATTAATAGTTTGGTATCCAAATTTCACCGCGACACCGATAGTCATTGGTAGATCCACTTCACTAATTACCGTCTTCCTGGATCCGTCAAAAGCCTTAACAATGACATGGCTCGGCCTCATCGGCGGTCCTTGATATGATAGCTTTGAGAGAGTAGTTATGGGCATCACATTCAACGAAGACCCAGTGTCAACCAGTACGCTAGACAATGCACCATTCCCACAATTCACTGAGATGTGTAATGCCATATTGTGTTTTCTTCCCTCTTCCGGAAGATCTTCTTCATTGAACCCGAGCTTGTTGCAAGAAGTAATGTTACCAACGATGTTGTCAAACTGTTCCATGGTCACATCTTGTTCGACATACACTTGCTCTAACACCTTCTGGAGTGCTTCTCTATGCGCTTTGGAACTTGTGAGTAATTGCAACACTGAAATCTTGGATGGAGTTTGTAGTAGCTGATCCGTGACTTTATACTCACTTCTTTTGATCAGTTTCAAAAACTAGTCAAGCTTAGATAGCTCAGATCCACCAGACTGCCCCACAGTTGGGTCCTTTGTAATTGGCTACTCAAAGGAGATCCCCTTATCTTTCGAAGGTACTGAAGGATAGACTCGACCGCTTCTTGTTACTCTGCTAACGTTCGCGATATTAACAACTGAAGGCAAAGTAGGCAAAGGCGCCTCCTCTCTGTTTTCCGCCATCGTGACGTTATATCTGTAAGGAAATTCCTTGCTGGAAGTGTAAGGGACGGGCCCAGGCACATTAATTACCAAAGGAGTTACGGCAGGTCTTCTACTATCATAAGTAATTTCGATGCGCTTCACTTCTTTAAAGTGAGGCACTATAATAAATGCTTCTCTAGTTCTTTCTCCCGAAACTGGAAATTCATCACATGTAATTGTAATAATTATTCTGTCTAATAGGTCTTGAACATCTTCCCTCACAAGGTGGCACCCTCGAGGGTCTACAGAACAAATAGAACAGCCAGTATAATTATGTTGCTCATGGTTAAAAGATACCAGTTTTGTCAGATCACTATGCATCTTCACTATAGATTCTCGAATATTCTTCAGATTAACCACATCATTCTTTCCCAAACATTCTTGGACCATATTCACGGTGGATGAACCGTGCTGAGGTAGAGGATTATCTTGCACGTTAGGATTGGAATCTTTGAAGGATAAGATTCCGTACTTAACCAGCCTTTAAACATCCACCTTTAAACCGTAGAAATTCTCGATGTCATGCCCTAGAGCACCTTGGTGATAAGGGAAAAATTGTCAGCTCTGTACTAGTATGGAAGACTTTTGGGTACCTCAGGTGAAGCTTTCGTCTGGATGTGTCCCTTGTGTATCAAAATCGGGAATAGTTCAGTGTATGTCATAGGAATTTGATCAAAGTCCAGTCTTCTGTGCACACAGCCCTGATTGTTGAATTGTGGCCGACTTTGAAGAGATTGTTGATTCTGTTGACGTTGTGGCTGTGGAGCTCTGGGACCTTGAGGTTGCTAATATGGCTGAGCAAACTGTGGTTGGTAAGCTGGAGTGTTGAGTACTGGCGTTACCGCAACAACTTGTTGTGGTTTTTGATACCTTCTCCTTGGTTGTCCTTGTTGTACGACTCTCACATCTTGCTCTTTCCTCTTTATAAAATTACTCCTGTATTTTTTCGCACTGCTAGGGGTACTTCCTTCCCTAGCTAACCTTCTTTCGCGAACCCCTTCCTCCAGACGCATACCTATATTTACCATCTCAGTGAAATCACTGGGTGCGCTGGCTACCATTTTCTCATAGAAAAATGAATCGAGAGTCTTCAAGAAGATCTTAGTCATTTCTTTATCTTCTAATGGTGGTGTAACTTGAGCGGCTAACTCACGCCTGCGCTGAGCATATTCTTTAAAGTTTTCTTTGTCTTTCTGAGTCATGGCCCTTAACTGATCATGGTCAGGTGCCATATCTACATTATACTTGTATTGTTTAATGAAGGCTTCATAGAGATCATTGAAATTTTGAACCTTCACACCATCTAACCCCATGTACCATTTGAGTGTCGTACCAGTTAGATTGTCTTGAAAATAATGAATAAGCAACTGATCGTTGTCGGTCTGTGATGACATCTTCCGAGCATACATAACAAGATGGCTTTGTGGACAGGTGTTTCCTTTGTATTTTTCAAAATCTGGGACTTTGAACTTTGGAGGAACCTTAACATTCGGAACCAAACATAAATTAGAAGCACTTTTGCCAAACAATTCCTTTCTTCGGAGAGCTTTCAGTTCTTTCTGAATTTCGGAGAACTTATCCTGAAATTCATCCATCCTTTCGTCAAACCCAACGGTTTCACTCGGAGATCCATGATATACCGGCTCTTCTAAAACATACGGAGTTGTGTTCATATTTGGTGGTGGCATGGTCATCGCAGCAGTAGTAGCAAGAATGGCAGCTACAACAGGAACAGTGGTTACAGCATGAACTTCAGAAACAGGCGGACAGTAACCGGCTGGAGTGAAGAAGGGAGGCATCCCCCATAGGAAACTTGGTGGCATGGTGTACGGAGGCTCAGTAGTGGCGGGCACAACTGGGATCGACGCTGATACAACTTCAGAAATGACGATTCTTTGAATATTATCTTGAGTGTTGTGTGTTGATTGATTTGACAGTGCTTCAACCTACCCATTCAACCTTTCTAAACTTTCCTTCAGAGTAGTGACCTCGTCACGGAGCATTCGGTTCTCTTGTTCAAGTTGATCCATTCTTCGATGCTGACTGGCTCGAGTGTTGTATCAGTGATTCAGCTTGTCTGTGAAGATGAAGCAAGAGTAAGACACTGGAATGCAAAGGATGTTATGCTGATGCATATGCAAATGCAAATGAAACTTCAAGAAACTCAAAAAGTGTTTTTACCAATATTGTAACAATGGATAACTGGAAAAAATCATTTTATTACTTAAATCAGAGAAACATTACAAAGCGAAAGTACTCCTTCAGGAGTTTGATTACATCAAAAATACTAAAGAAAAAGAAACTTATAAGTCTAATCCATCTGATCATGGTTCCTTCTTCCCGTGAAGCTCCTCCATGAGTCGGTTAATCTTCTCCTGCATTTTTACTTTTTCAATAATGAGCTTGTCTACATACTACTTCCAAGCTACAGAGGTTGGAGGAAGATCAACACTGGTGGTGGTTGGCCCTGATGAGGCGTGAGGGGAAAATAAACCCCCTTGCACCTTTCTTTTCTTCGTGGGTCCTTCTTCCTTTTGTTGCAGCTTTTGAAGTTTCTCATTCTCTAGTTTAAGGATGTAGTATTTATTTTTCCAAGCATTCTTTAACTTTTCAGCTTCGTCCAAAGCAGTTTTTAGTTTCCCTTCTTCACTTGTATCATTCCAAGCAGAATCTCGGAGGATTAACACCACAGGTTCATGAAAAGGAAAAGGAATCTTTAGCTCAAGAGCCCTTTCTCGTACCCATTGCAGATAAGTCTCTGAAACTGAACAGTCATGGTATCCTATTGCATGCATTCCCTTCTTGTGAACGCGGAACCATGCTTGCAGTATCCTAACTTTAAGATCCGGGTCTTCTCCTTCTTTGAGGAAAATTCCTTCCAGCAAAGTTTGATCTGGTTTCTCTTTCATAGGGTGTTCCAGTTGTCTGTGCGCTAAAATAAGATTATAGCTGATACATCCTTTTATCCCAACAAGAGGCACATTTGGAAAGTCTCCACAACTATTGATCATTCTAAATCCACCATATAAAGTGTCATACCATATAATTTTCGAATGTGTAAGAGCCATGACTATCTCTGGCCAACAGGGTGCCTCTTTTAACTCCCAGATACTTGGAAACCAAGTCAGGCGAGAAATGAACCACGAGTAAAGAAGAGCAGTACAACAGACTATATGTCCTCCTCCTTCAGAGTTCCTCGGATGGATCGAGTGGTAGGCATCAGCTAACAGAGTAGGAACTAGATTTCAAAGGATGAAGATTTTGATAGCGTCCATAGCAACAAAGTCGTCGACCTTTGGAAATAGAAAAATCTCATAGGCTAGTAGTGCAAAAGTAGCTTCAAGTATCGCAACATCCTTCTTTTCAGCATGATAGTGGATTTGCTCTACCAAGAAGTCAGCTGGAAATATAAGGACTCCTTCTTTGGTGTTCATGTGGGCTTGAGCGTCAGCTAAACTCAGGCGTGTAGCACCGGCAATCTCCTGGCCACTGGGTGTGTCTTCCAATCCAGAAAATAGAGGTCGGGACGTGACGGTCATTCCCATCAATGCAAAGTACTCTTCCAAAGTTGGCATCAACTGGTAATCAGGAAAGTGAAACAGTGGTAAAGGGGATCGTAGAACTGAACGAGTGTATCCAGCAGCCCATCAATCATCATAAGTCTTAGAAGTTGAAAGATTCTTCCATATTCAGCCGAGAAAGTGAGGCGATTGTCGATTAGACTTCCCAGTTCCCTTAAGCTTTCAATGTTTGGACTCTTGAAGGTGTACTTCAATGTTTCTCTTCTAAAATCCATTTTTACAATATCTGCAAAACAAATTTGGTTTCTTGAAGTGTTAGAGAAAAACTTAGATGCAGAGATGCGAATATGAAAGGCTTCGTGGAATTCCAATATTTATAAACATTGTGGTATATCAAAAGGAAATCATTTATTATTTTATAACGGATTACAAATAAATATTCTTAAAAGATTCTTAAGATAATAGCTAAATAAAAACTAATAAAGCCATAAGGAAGTTTCCTATTCTGCTCCTTGATCTGCTCTTCTACCTGGACCTTCTCGAAGATGAACTTGTCTACAATCAGCTTCCAAGGGGTAGTCTGAGGGTTAGAGGAAAATAAATCCTCTCGTGCTTTTATCTTCTTGCAAGAAAGTGATTCTTCATTCTTCAACTGAAGTTGTTTCTAAAGATCAGCATTCTCTCTGAAGACCACTTGATATTTACTTTTCCATGCTTCTGACTCCCGCTGCGCTTTTCTCAAAGCAATATTCAATTCTTCAGCTTTAGACATGAAAATTAGGATAGGTTCTCTCTTCAAAGGCATAGGCTCCTGTCGGGGATAAGGCATCTTTAGTTTGATAGCTCTTTCTCTGACCCACCGAAGGTATGGCTCCAAAGAAACACAATTAGAATTTCCCAAACTTTCTTTCCCTTTCTTATGCAAATGACGCCATGCGACCACAATCTTTTCCTGAAGTTCCTTGTTGTCCTTGAAGAAAATACCCTCCACATGAACGCTTTTGGGTTAATCCTCCAGCGGATATCCTAACTGTCGGCGAGCAAGAACAGGATTGTAACTGATTCCTCCATTAAGGCTAAGGAGAGGTACATTGGCAAAGTCTCTACAGCTGTCAATAATTAATATCCCATCATATACACAGTTGTACCAATCAATATCCGAGTGGGTCAGAGCCATAACTTTTTATGACCAACATCCTTTATCGAGATCCCAAAAAGAGTTAGACTTGGGCAAGTGCGAAATAAACCACTTGTATAACAAAGGCACATAGCAAGTAATCATCCCTCCACCATGAAAGTTTCGGAGATGCACGAAATGGTAAGCGTCAACTAGTAAAGTTGATACCGGATTGTTCTTCATGAAAGCTTTGATAGCATTAAGATCAACAAATCCTTCAAAACTTGGGAATAGGAACACTCCAAAGATAAGTAAGGCGAGGATTGCCTCAAATGTATTCATGCTCATATGATCAGCGTAGTATTGGGCTTTCTTGATTAAGAAGTCTATTGTTAATCCAAAAATTCCACCTTTAGTAATCATGTTGTCTTTGATATCGGATAACTTCAGATATATGGCTCTAGCGATGTCCTGTTCCTTAGGGTTCTTCTCTAAGAAAGGGAAAGGAGACTCATCCAAAATGGGCAAACCAACAAATTGAGAATACTCTTCTAAAGTAGGCAAGAGTTGATAATCTGGGAAAGTAAAGCAATGATAGTCTGGATCATAGAACTATAGTAAAGTAGAGAGAAGTTCGTCGTCCACTTGAACCTTCAGCAAAGATAACAGCTTCCCATACTTGTTTCTGAATCTTTCTTGATCTTCAACTAAAGCTCTTAACTTCCTTAGGTCATCCAACTTAAGACTCTTAAAAGAATATTTCAAAGTAATTTTTTTCTTTTGTAATCCATAATGGTCCTGCAATGTTTATAAATAAAGTTGAATTCCATGAAACTAATGAAATATGATGCTTTATGGATGTGAAGATGCACAAACACAGGCAAGCATACACAAACAGGAAACCTAGGTTGTAAGCAATGGAGGTGCCCAACCTAGGTGCCCAAGGGTTCTAAGAGGTGCCCAAAATCATTAGCCCATCTTTCGGATATTATCAATTTCCCGAATACTCCGTGGTTAATAATATTCTCAAGAGTACCTCTTTTGAGTGTAGCACCGAGTATCAACTATGGGAATACTCCCTCATAGTCACCGCACTACGTCCTAAGAAAGGCCAAGTGGGATTGAAGGTAACTAAAGGTCCCCAGTATCATAGGCTCCTAGGTCGAAAATAGCAATTGTCTTCACGAATACTCGTTTAACAATACCATTTTCAAGAGGGCCTCAATTGAGCAGTGATTCTCAAGTTAGCTTGGTCGGGAATCACTCCCTATAAGCCTTCTCAAATATATCACCTTCCTATCATAAGTACACTCAAGTCCGGGTGCAGGACATTCCTCACCACACAAGGATATCAACCCAAAAGCATAAATAGACAATAAGCATATATACAGATATACAACAAATAAATACAAGATAGAATAAGTTAGGGGAACCCTCTGTTGCACCCCAAAATTTGACCAACCGTTTCTCGCAATTTGACTTATGTTTCAATTCATTTGCATCTGCATACCGCATACTGTGCATTTTTCAGCCGGATTGATCTTATCAGGATTACAACCCTCTTCTCGCGCTTCAGATAGTTCAAACCAGTTCGAATGCGGAGGTTTATTTCGGAAGTGTTGCTCTTCCCGGTGTTTTCAGTCTATGCTTTTGTTTTGGGGATATTTCGGCGTCCTCCATTTTACCGTTTATTTTGCTGCATTCTCGCATTTTTAGTCACTGATTTAATTTTCTAGATTTTTAGCATAGAAATTAGACTTTAAATTGTTTTTAGATTTAATTTTAGAATATTAGAACATTAATTGTTTAGAATATATTAGAGTTTTATTCTATATTTAATTCTTTTTTATATTTTATTAGGATTAATGGTTTAGTCTTAATTAAGATTAGCTTTGATTAAGATATTATTTGGTTAATTGTTTTTTTAGTTAATTGATTTTAGTTAGCTTAATATAGGTTTTAGTTAATTAGCATTAATCCATTTTTTATCATTTACTAATTCAACTTTTAATCATCATTAATGCAGTCTTTAGTACATTTCCACGACCCACTTAGTCCAATATTCTCAGGCCCATTAATCCAGTCCACGCCACTTGGCACCCTATAAATCCACCACTTGTCCTCTCTCTCCTCTCTTGGCTGCCACCTATCACACTCACCACACCATGGCCTGCATGGATGCCACGTCCTCACCCTCTTTCCCACTCACCGCCACCTCACACGCTCTCTCTCAGGCCACATGCAAACGCTGGAACCTTCACAGAAAAAATAACACGATGGTCCTACAAGCCGGAATCTCGCTGCAAAACTACAATCTCCCACCGGAATCTTCATCGCGAAATCCATGTTCATCATCGTTTCCCAGAATTCGCCATAGCTGCAACGATCTTCATCTTCTTCATAAAGATCTTTAAGATCTAAACACGAAACCTCCTTCAATATTTCATCAAAAATTCATTCAAATCTTCATACGAAGTTCATCCGTTCATCAACAATTTTCCAGAATCTCCAAGCAAACTCAACAACCTTCATCCGTTTTCCAGAAACTTCCATGAGTCGAATCATCATCTTCATCTAACCTCCAAACTTCAGATCTATAACAAAAATCACATCCTCCAAACAATCACTTCTGGATCTACAAACTCGTTTTCGTCATCTCCCAAACTCCTCAGATCTGAAACCTCATACGAACTCACAACTCCAGATCTTCAACAAGAACCACCATCTTCATCACGTTTTTCTAGATTCACGCAAGATCTTCATACGCCTTTAAACCTCTTCCCAGAATTTCATCAATTCCGTTCAAGATCTTCAAGATCTTCATCAACTTTTTTCGGACCTTCTTCATACATTCGTTCATCATCCTTCATCCATCAATTTTCAAAAATTTCAACCTTACAAGATCTCCTAGATCTTCATACCGACTTCTCCGGGAACATGTTCAAGATCGTCATCCAAGAATGTTCATTCGTCCATCAAGATTTCTTCACCAGATCTTCGAGATCCAGCAATTTTCCGGTAACATCTCTCTCTGTTTTCAGTTATCTTCATGCATGTTCATCGCAACACTTTCCAGATTTCTTCATCGCACCTTCAACGAGTCTCCAGAAGTGTTCATGAGTTTCATCCGTTCACCAGCAACTCAAGATCCTCCCTCATCTTCAGATCGACAACAAAGCCTCTTCGCGATCTTCAACATGCAAACCGATTCTACTTCGCGTCACAATCCGCACAAACCAGGTTCGATCTCGAACTTCATCTTGAAAACATCCTCATCCGCCACGAATGAGTCTAAACGCAAGCTCCGTTAACTTCATCATCGTGAACAATGAACTCAGAATTCCAAGATTCAATCTATGTTGTTGTGTTGAGTTCAACGGCAGACAATGAGCTTGTAAGTTTGAATCAAAAACGAACATGGAGAGGTGGTGTTGAATATTGGATATGGAAAGAAGAAGAAGTGGTTGATTGGATTTCATTTTGAGACAGAGGGAGAGTGAGTTGAGGGTGGAGGCGGCGGAAATGCGGTGAAGAGGAAGCAGGAGGCTAGGGTTTCTCCAAAGCGAAGGAAGAGGGTGAGTCTCCCATGGACCCCTTCGTTGGTTAGTGGGCCATAAGTGTCGCTTGCGCGAAAATAAGGTGCCGTCACAACAGAAGAGTCGCCACCTTTCGTTATTTATCCCTCAGAGCGGGAAAGGAAACGATCGGAAAAACCTGACGAAAAAGGGTAAGACAAGGTCATCGCAACCATTGTTTGGATTCGGGAGTCGGTTACGCAAGGGGAAGGTATTAGCACCCCTCACGTCCGTCGTACTCGACGGGATCCACGCTTGTTGGTTTACTTGGACGGGTTGGTTTTATTCTATCTACCTATCAAGGCTGGCTTAAAAACAAAAGAAAATGACTCGGCAAAGCATCGCGCTTTATGCCTACGTATTCTCATCAGAGAATGAGAAATCAGAGTCAACGCAGTTCGGCCTACGACGGGTTATGGGGGAAGGTAGCTCGCCAAGACATCGCCATCCTGTGCCTACGTACTCTCAACAGGTATGAGAGATCAGAGCTCACGTAGTTCGGGAAACTACGGTTTATTTCCTGTCTTTTACGAAAGAAGTGTTTTTTATTGTGTTTGCGATTTCAATCGCACTAGAGACTATGACCTGAGAGTGAATGCGCCGCATGTCACCCAAAGGGTACCATACTAAACATCCAGACTGTGGAAAAGAAACTCTCCCTCAATCCTTTCTCAGATAGCTTAATGCTCGTAACGTACGAAAGAAATCATTCATGATTACTGTATCTTAAACTGTTTTGAGATGAGAAGAGAACAGGCCCAACTAGGAGGGAGACTATCAAGTCATATTGTTGTCATGCCAAGGATTCATCCTATGGTTGAGGTTTGAACAGGGAACTCCTAGAAGTTGTCATGCATAGGTTTCAACCTAAAATTCTATCATCAATTCCTTATTAAAGGAAATGAGAGTCCTAAGGGATCATGTCAATGATACACCAAAACAGATAAAGCATCAGCTTAACAGTAAAATGCATGCAATGCAAGTGAGGGAGGAAATGTGTGTGGGGCTTCAGCCTCCACAAGCTCATCTCAACCTCAAGCCAGAATGAATAACAGTAATCATACTGAAATATAAACAACATGCTATCAAGCAATAACAGTAAACTGCAATCATACAGATAAAATGAAATGAAATAAAATGCCATCAGGCAAACAAACCACATGGGCAAGGGAGCTGGGCTCTACCGAATACCCGCAAGCAAAGCCACACAGTAACAATACAAGCAGAGGGAGCAACTCCACCTCTAGTGCAATCATGCTCCTAGATTCTACCTAGTCTAGATATGAACTTATTCTAATGCATCAAGCAAGTCAAACAAAACACATCAATACAGAAAAAGAAAAGAAAGCAGATCAACTCCTCTCTCAACTCCAAGCTTCAGCTCTTCCACCAGCAATTCAGTCTTCAGACTTCCAATTACTCTTGACAAATATCAATTGCTTTTCCAGGTTTCAACCTTTCAACATAAGTTTCAACTTATCTTCTCCCTTAAGCTTCAGCTTCTTGATCAGCTCCACCTTCAGGCTTTACCATCAATCATAAGTATCAACTTGGCTCCTTCAGGATCTCCAGGTATCAAAGTAAGTATCACCTTCCTTTGCTCTTCAAGCTTCAGCTCTTCAGGATCAATCTCAATCACTTAGAAGTGTCAACTTCATCCTTCAGTCTTTACTTCATCTTCAGGGGTCTTCAAGCATCAACTTGCTCTTGTTGCTCTTCAAGCTTCAGCTGGAATGGCAATACTCAAGGATTCATCCTCTTCTACACTCTTCAATGAAGTCTTCATCTTCAAACTCAAGCTCAACATCTCTCAAGACAATCAAACCAGAGGAAATCACTTACTGGATAAGCTGGGGGATATTGAACTGCTTATTGACCACCAAAGGTGACCTATGAGGGTTCAACATCAAAGGAATGGTTCCCTCAAAAGTTCTACTTCCTAGGTACCTCACTTATCCCTCCAAAGGAGAGAGGTGTATACCAGGGAAGGACTCTGAATCATAGGGAGGAATGGAGGTGAAGGAATACCATCCATGTTTAAGAAAGAAGTTATCTAAGTCTAAACTCTTCCTAATCCCTAACCCTAAAACAATCAACAAAACAAAAAGATCAAGCTCTCAAGCTCCTCAATCCATCTTCAAATCTTCTACTATGCTTCTCAATGCTCCTTAGAACAATACCAAGTTCTCCAAGCCCACAAAGCAAAGCAAACAAACATACAAGCCCACAAGGGCAACACAAACAATCATCAACTACAAAAATCAACTAAAAATAGTATACCACTATATTTAATCCTAATATAATTTCTAAGGGATCCTACATACCTACCCTTAATACCCTTATATTCCCCATAGTCTAGCTTGACCTAAAAACCCAAAAATCTAAGGTTATTATGGACCTATGTTGAAGTTTGACCTAATTCTACACAACCTAATGTCATCTAATCAAAACTATCCTAAAATTCATCACAAAATCATGGAATAAATTCAGGGGGAAGCTAAAACTTATATCTAACTATCCTAAAAAGAATGACCTAAAAATGCTAAGGGAGCTACCTAAACAAAATTCTACAAATTCAGGTATCAACATAAAAGAAATAAAATGCAATAAAAGAAGAAAATATACAAAAAATACTAAAAACGCATGAAAGGAAAATATTTTTATTTTATATTTTTCTTGACATGAATATGAAATGGGAGCAAAAATTTCCACTTAAAAATCATTAATTTTCAAATTGATATGATTTTCCAAAGTTTGAAATAAAATGATAAAAAATAAAATGAAAACATGAAAATGGGGTGCAGGAAGTAACAAAATATAGTTCATTATGCGCTTGGGCCCAGACTGGGGGGGTTCAGAAAGCAAGCGCGCTGGGCCCATTTATTAATCAGAAATCAATTAACAAAAATAAAAGAAAAGAAAAGGGAACGGTGAGAATAGCAATCCATTTCAGTTCAAAATATATTGGGCCTCATGAAGGGGGTGGGGATATCAATCCAGCCCAAGAAACCTTTAATGAAACGCCGCGTTTCAGTATAGTTTAGATTTTCTTCTTCACACACGAGAATAGATCTCAGCCTTTAAATCTGACTTTGGTCAACTGGTCTATCCATGATCCAACGACTGTGCCTTCGTCTTCTTCATTTGAACTCTGAACTTGGAGGGAAATCCATGGAAGCTTAACACTAGCAGCTTCATCCTCTCAACTCGTATCTCCTCAAAACTTCATCAATTCTTAAAATTCAAGACCCTAATCCACTTGATTTTCAACACTGAATCTAACCATGATCTCAAATCCCATTGAATCTCACTCAAACTTAAAACACGAATCAATTCTCAAGATTTGCTCAGAAATCAAAACTCACCATTCTTGAAATTGCTTACACTAAAATGTTCACCTCCTATCACTGATCAACCTCCACTAAAGAACTAAGATTATCACTCAAAATTCAAGGAGTTCTTGGTCCAAACAGAAATCTTGTCAACAACAAAACCATCACCAATTCTCTTCAAACTTTCCAGAAATGATCTCCTAGTGATTTCTAACCGTTCTAACCTATCAAATCTAATCAATTATGCATAAATTAAGGTGCACGAAGGAAATTGCAAACCTGGTAAAATCGAGTGAACAGGTGAAGAAATCCCTCAAATCAATGCTTCAATCTTTCCCAATTCCTTCACTGAGTAGTATTCTAGCTTCTATATGCAAAAAGAATGGTTGAAACAACTTGATTCTTGGAAACCGATCTTGAATTGCAGCCTTGAAAATCCAAAAGCTCATGCACGATTCATCAATGGAATTGCCCTCAATTTGATCTACACTCCTTCACTATGATGTATAGAATGTGTTTGTGTAGAAAGAATGAATGGAAATGAAGAAGAATGAAGAAATCGAACTTGACTTGCAATGGAAGATTCTTGATCTCACTCTCTCTTCTCTACACCAATTCTCACCAACCTTGCATCTGAGCAAGTTACATATACTATATAGAGTGGTTTAGAATCATCTAGAACCATCTAGGATCATCCAATGAGAAATTGAACTTTTCATGTCATGACATTTTGATTTCAATTCTCCTTACATGCTATCTCATGCCAAGCTCCTTGTAACCCTTGATTCTGACTTGAATTTATCCCCACATGAGATTTATGATAAGTTGAAATGCATAACTAACTTGTACATTGAGTTTTATTGAGTTTTGCTTTGGTACCTTAATATGCAAGTAAGCCATTTCCAAAGCAGCCTTATGATCCAAGCCCCAAATCAAAATTGTGGCTGAACCATTGTTCTTATAATGTCATTTGGAGTCAAAATGACCTATTATATGACATGGTTTGGATTTATAACTTGTGATTTCCAATTTTCAATTTCACCTCAATTAACTTATGCCTCCATTTTAGGCCATTTTTATCACTTTTTGATACAAGCCTTTTCAACATCTCATGACCTCCCTACTAGCCTTAAAACATCATTCTAAGCAAGTTTGATGTTGAATATTTTTCCATTTGAAGCTTGGAAATAGGAGATATGGCCTTATGCTTGAGATGACCTATAACCTCCAAATGACCAAAATGCCCTTGACTTGTCAAAGCCATAAGTTGAGTTCTAAAAATCCTATCAAGGACTTCTAGTACTCAAATTAAAGCTAATAGCAAGCTCTACAACATTCATGTTGTGGGGAAGATGAGATGACAATCACATCTTGAGCTAAACTGCCTTGAAGATAGGGATCAAACTAGGGGATTTTACACTGTCAATCCTTAGAAACCCTAGCTTAAAACTTCTCAAACTCTTCAATCATGATGAGTTGGTCTAGGAATCATCCTTATAGCATCTCAATGCTTCATTCCATGATCACATGGCTCTTGGATTAGGTCTCAACCCTCTCCAAATCATCAGTTGACCTAGGGTTGACCCAGTCAAACCCTGATTCCACCACTCATGGCTGAATCTTCTGAATTCTTGCACAATGACCTCTCTAGGCTTCATGATGGCTTTCAAGACATCTCATAAGCTTTCTAAAAGCTTCAAGTTCATCCTTATAGTCCCAGAATCATCTGAGGAGCTCCCACAACTCTCAAGTTATGAGACACACAATCTTGGTTTCAACCAATCTTTCTGAGGATCTCTTGAGTTCTCTGACAAGGATATCAATCCTTGAACATTTGAATAACTCTCTTGGATAGATTCAAAGTCTCATATAAATCTTGTTGGGTAATCATACCTCTTGACTACTACCCACATGTCACTGAGATGCAGATGATGAATGAGATGAACACAAACTTGGTAAATACGTGTTGGTCAAATTTTGGGGTGCAACAATAAGGCCCAACGTTTGTTTTCAGACTCATACCCCCCATTTTCCATTATGCGCCCCACTGCCTGTTGTTTGTGTTAATTTGGGCTTCAAACCAAAAGGCTCAACCGTGTGGTTCTTGTTCTTCACCCCTGTTTCTGGATCACACCCCCTACTGCTTTTCTTTATTTCCTTTTGAATTTTATTTGCATCCATGAGATATTACATGTAAATATTTTACATAGAATTTATATTCTATTTTCATTAGCATTTTCTTTTAGGATATAAAGTTTTATATAGAATTTTATATTCTATTTTTTCTATGTTATAATTCAATTTCCTTTTAATATTTCTTTAGATTTTTTCTATTAGAGGCTTAATTTTCCAATTTTAGGAGTTGAATACCATTTCCATTTGTTATTGGATTTTTCTCATCATTTTTGTTTTATAGGTCGATAACGAGACTTCCGTAAACCGTTATTAATCGACTTGTTGATGGATAATGTAGGATCCGAGACCACTTTTTTTCTCTCCTCCTTCTGATTTTATTTTTTTGACTGGGTTGGTTCATGTGACATGATTCAACTGGAGAATGATTCTCAATATCATTTCTCCATCTTGTCTTTGACACGGATATCAATACGCTACTTCTTTGAGTTTGACTTCATTTATAAGTCAAATTATGACGGTTTAGCGTTACATTGGTTCTGATTCGAAACATCATCATCAAGGATCCAAAGAGGAGAAGATTGGAATGGAGCTTGCGCATAATGTCAAGGGCCAACGGAACCGCTCCGTTCGATAACATCTTTCTTATTCAAGTCTTTATGCAACCGTCGAGCGTTGTGAGTTCTAAGCGATAGATACGTGGGAAATGGTGATTGGGGGGTGTCGCAACTGCAAAAAATAACCGGCGGAAAACAGAAGAGTCGCCACCTTTTGTTATTTATCCCAAAGAGAGGGAAAGGAAACAATCAGAAAAAGTTGACGGAAAGGGAAAGACAAGGTCATCGCAACCAAGTCCTGGGTTCGGGAGTCGATTACACGAGGGGAAGGTATTAGCCCCCCTCACGTCCTTCGTACTCGACGGGATCCATGCTTGTTTGCTATTTAAAAGGTTGTTTATCTATCTACGCTACAGGCTTGCGGGACGAAAAGAAAAGAAAGAGAAGTGACTCGGCAGAGCATCGCTGCTTCGTGCCTACGTACTTTCATCTGGCATGAAAGATCAGAGTTAACGTAGTTCGGCTAACTACGGGAGAGAAGGGGGGAAGGTTGCTCGCCGAGACATCGCGATCTCATGCCTATGTACATTCATCTGGCATGAAAGATCAGAGCGAACATAGTTCGGGCGGACACGAAAGCACTGGTTGATTAAGCGTTTTATCCAAGTAGGGTTAAACATTCGTTCCAGCAGTTATGGACAAAGCCTGTTTGCGGTAGAACCGAAGTTTAACAACACTCTTTTCTGAAAAAAGGAGTTTGATTAATCACGAAGGAAAAAAGTTTGAATTTGTTTTGTGTTTTTTATCGGAGAAGAAGTGTTTTGAATTTGAGTGTTTATAATGTATGTTGTACTAAAGTCTAGAACCTAGGATCGAATGCGTCGCATATCGTCCTAAGGACGTATACTAAACACTCTAGGTAATTGAGGAGAAGCCCCTCAATCACCATTTCCCAAGTATAAGGCTCATGGAACAATATCCATTATCTTTATTAAGTATGTTAGGATGAAAGGGAAACTCGGTCCTAACATTGTCATGCAAAGTGATCCTAGAGTTTGGATGAAAGGGGAAACATATACCCTAATGTTAGCATACTTGGATTGAACGCCTAGTGTCTCTCCTACTCCATCCTAAACGGAGGGACTAAGAATCCTATGGGGATCATGGCAAGAAAGCACAAGAAGAACAAAGGAAGAATCAATCATAAGTAGATAAATGCAAACATGAAAAATGCACATTTAGAATGGTGGGAGGGAGGAAAAGTGTGTGGGGCAGCAGCCACCACAAGCGCGTCTCAACCTCAACAGCGATGCGAGAATGATGCAAACACGTGGGAAAAGCAAGAAATGAAAGCAAATGAACATGCAAACGAAAACTCGATTCGAACCATATACTCAAGCATGCAAACAATTAGAAAATGATCATACATATCAACCAAATCGTGATTAATCAACCACAAACAGTGACAAACAGCCAAAACAATTCAATTCTAATGCATCACACTGATCTATGATGATTCGAATTGAACCGGTATGCGAACATGCAAACAAAGCAGCAAACATGGCATTTTGGTGCAGTGTTAATCGGTTAACACATGTTGTTAATCGGTTAACATGTGTAAAACAAGTGAAAATCTGGAAATTCGTAGGTGTTAATCGGTTAACACCAGGCGTTAACCGGTTAACACCTTGAAATCTTTGAAAATTTTGAATATTTGAATTGGTTAACCGGTTAACCATATACGTTAACCAGTTAACACTGTGCCAGAAGCCAAAAACAACAAACAGAAAATCACTTTATGCATAAAATCACTTAATCAAGTGATGCAACAGATCAGCTTATCAAATAAGCACGAAATTACACCTGCAAACAGAAAACCAATAGACATGCAAACATGTCTACACAGCACAATCGCAATTCACACGGATCAGAGTTCACAAACATTCAATCGAATATGAAAATCATCATGGAAATGCAAATAAGCTCAAAAATAGTTATGGATCTAGAATCTCACACCTTCGAAGCGGAGATTTGCTCCGGTTAGTGTTGATCAACAGAATTTGAGTAGTTCAAACAATAGAAACCTGGAAAACTTCGAGATCCAAGCCAATTATGGTTGTACGAACGAAGATCCACTAAATTCGAGTCGAAACGCTTCGGATAATCACTTCCAACTCAAGCTCTAAAACCATATCTCAATTTGCACGAAAATTGATGATGAAAATTGATCCAAGGATGAGAATGGATGAAGGTTTATGCTCAAGAATCCATTCATTTCAATGAAAAATCAATGAACCCTAATGAAAAAGAGCTTTGAGTGTGGTTTTGGAAAATGGAGAAGTTGAGAGAATTTGAGAGAATTCTTGATCAATTCTGAAAAATGAATGTGAGAAATGAGAATTGGCTCCTTTTGGTTTGGAGTAGATCACTTAAATATGATCTAGGTTTGGATCCCAAAGCAAGGGTTTGGACTTTGGATTGGAAAGTTGGTTTGGAGCTAGGCATGGGAATTTGGAGGGAAAATTGAAATAACCAACTTTCAAGAACATTCTAGATCCTTCTTTTTGGTAAAAATGAGTTTCAAGGTGATCAAATTCGGACCCCAAGTGCAATTAGCTTGCAAAATCACGTACAGGGCAAAATTTGCTATGGTTAGCCCGTTAACCATATGTGTTAACCGGTTAACACTCTTAAAATTTCAAACCTGGGCTGCTTTACCAATGGTTAATCAGTTAACCATATGTGTTAACCGATTAACACCTTCAAAATTTTGAATTTGGCGCCTTTTGGAGGGAAACCTGCCTCGTTTGCCTGTTTCTCGCCGTTTTGAGCTCTGCTAAGCTTTTGACACTTGCTCTTGAATACTGTGACTGTGATAACACTGGATATAGATTGGATGTTGTCTCCTGATCTAAGCATAACCTGCAAAATAAAATCGGCCGCTCAACCGTTGGGCAAAATAAATGCCGTTTCTGATGCTTACTGTTCAGTTGCTTCCACGAGAATGAACCTTGAGCCACGAGAACCTTGATCCCCTGCCTCGAGAACCAATGCTATGCAAAATGCCGATGCAATATGAAATGCAAAAATGAAAACGAAACACAAGCCAAGCACGAGAATCGGTTGGTCAAATTTTAGGGTGCACAACTGCCCCTATTCAAACGGCTTGGACCTGACTGGGTGAGAAGAGAACGACTCTCAACCAATCAAAGTATAAGACGATTGAATACCAACGAACCCGGAAATTTGCCAACCGCAGAAATAAACTGCAAACCCTACTCGGGGATAAGAAATCTCCGGAAAGAACCGATAACGATGATTGTGCAGCAACCAGCTGGATGATTGGCACTCAATAGGAACGTCAGACATTGCCGTCAGGCATTCACACTTAATTGACGCCATCCCTAACCTTGCTGTCAAGCTCCCGTTAAACCAAACAGGTAACAACTCCACGAATTGGATCACCAAAGAAACGCACAATATCTGACATTGCCGCCATGCACTTGCGGGGATAAAACTTTATGACCTTGTCGTCAGATAACCATCAGGTAGATAACATCACTTGGCATTGCCGCCAAAATCCTGCAGGAGATAACCAATTCTGACACCACTATCAGGCATACACAAACATGATGAACCCCTGACATCACCTCCAGACCACCACAAAGTTAACAGAATGCCCGACATTGCTGCCTGGATACCACGAAGCTGATAAAGATCCAACATTGTCGTCAGAACTTTGCAAGAGAAACTACAACCATTGGACCTGAAGATAAGGAGGTCTGGCATTTGCTGCCATATATCCGGAAAGGTGATAAGCGCCTGACATTGCCACCACGCTACTTGCTGAAGATAATGAGGGTCTGACATTGTCGTCGAACAAATCAAAAGGTAGGCAGAATGCTCGACATTGCTGTCATAACACCACCATGCTAAAGCACATCTAACATTTCTGCCAGGGCCAACAGAACCTCTATCATTGCCGATAGAACTGAAATACCCAACATCATTGCTGGAACAACTGATACATCTAACATCACCGTTAGAACCAAGGCATCCAGCATTGCCGCTAGGAAACCAACCAACATCTGACTTAGCCGTCAGAACAACCAAAACATCTAACATTGCCGCTAGAAACAAGGCATCCAACATTGCCGCTAGGAAACCAACAAGCATCTGACACATCTAGCATTGCCGCTAGAAACAAGGCATCCAACATTGCCGCTAGGAAACCAACGAACATCTGACATAGCCGCCAGAACAACTGAAACATCTAACATTGCCGCTAGAAACAAGGCATCCAACATTGCCGCTAGGAAACCAACAAGCATCTGACATAGCCGCCAGAAAAAGGCATAGAGAACATTTGACATTGTCGTCAGGCATTCTGCTCAGAAGCCGATGAACGTGTGACATTGCCGTCAACAACCAAGAAAACAGTTACCATCTGTCCTCGCCGTCGGAATAACCGAAACATCTAACCTTGCCGCTAGAAAACCAAAACGTCTAACATTGCCGCTAGATGAGCATAGAGATCCATTAGTATCTAACATTACCGTCAGAAAAACACGAATGTCTAACATTGTCGTTAGATGGTCCTGAATTGGAGGAATGTTTGACATGGCTGCCAAACAAGTACAACATCTGACGTAGCCATCAGAACAACGTGATACCTGACATTGCCGCCAGAACAACTAAACCATTTGTAACCGTCTATAAACCTCTGACCTTGCCGCCATACAACCGAGAAACATGTAACATTGCCGTCAGCACACCCCAAAGACCCGACATTGCCGCTAGAACACTTGTTGAAACCGATACGTTTGACCTTGCCGTCAGACATCCGCTAAATAAAAGTGGACAATCAAACCCGAAAGCCGGATCCATGCGAAGTTGAAATCATCTAAGGATAACGATCGCGAGAAAAATCCGTTGGGGAACAAGTAACCCTACCTTGGGAGTGCAAGGAAACTTAACCAGGACACTCTGCTGAGGAACAAAGAGGAACTTAAACAAGCCACTTTGTTAGAGGACCTGTGACGAGATACACACATCTATCATGAATCTCCTGCCGAAACCCGAACGCCTGCTCGGACTTAGGGAACAGACTATCATCCATCGAGATCTGGCGATGCCACTGGGAATAACATGATCCGAGGACGAAATAAACGCATCAAGTCTATCAAGACTGAAGACCAACACGGGTGAAGACAACAGTCACCTATTGGAAACACACCTGAAATAAGGAGGTAACTACCTGGCTTATGTTTCAGAATGCATATGTTTGAAAATGGCGTAATGCTCCATACAAAATGGAAATGCTACGCATTTGAGGATGCTATGCACGATGCAAAATGCAAAGGGATTGCTCTAGCAAAATAAATGCTGGAGAGACGAGGCCAACTCCACTGGGGAAACAACCGACTCGACAGGGGATAGCCTGCACGCCAATAACAATTGGACTTAGGCTGAGGATGCAAACTCCGAATGGCTAACTCAGTTGGGAAAAGAAGCAACCCTGCCGGGAAAAGCTCGCACGCTGAATCACTACGAGGATAGATTCTGTGTACCGACCAACTGCTGGGGACAACGGGTACATCCTTGATTGTTCTTGCTATCTTGCACATAACTCTACTAGGGATAAGAGCTCCAACTGCTGAGGAATGCACTCTGTTTGGGGAGAATCTATCTCTGCTTGGGGAGATAAATCAGTGCTCACAGTCTAACGCTCAGACTCTATAGGGAAACACAACTGAATCTGTTGAGGAAATTCCATCCTGATTGGTCGGGAAGTGGGCCTCGCACCTCTGCTTGCGCAATGATCAACCGTCATGATCTACAGACCAATCTTAACCGTACCCCCTCTGCTTGGGGAAATAAACCCATGTTACCAGTCCGACCCCGAACTGAACTCAGCTGGGGAATCCACCTCTGCCTGGAGAAAAGAAATTCAACCTTGCCTAATCGGAGAGTAGGTCTCACACCTACCACTGGTGACTTCGTTGGGAGAATGACGAGGATACGTCTCTGGCCACGTGCCCCGAGGATCATAATCCTACAACAAAATGAACAAACAAACAAGATACCCTTCACAAAGGGACCTATCGAGGTTATCATCTGTGACAATGTTCAGGCAATTCAAAGTTTTAACAATTATTGGCATAGGCCAACAAGTTTATGTATGCGTATTTTAACAAAAACATCGGGCGTTTTTTCGCAAACAAAACAGATAAAAGCTAAAACAAACACAAGGTAAATAGAGTACTGAATAGTACATTCATTGATACAATGGGCCTGTAAATAGGCAAAATGTTTTACAATAGATGCAAGCTCCTGAAATGAGGAAACTGCGCAAATATATTACAGAAATATACAGCAAATATGTATAAATGTCGGCGAGGTGGTGCAGAAGAACACCATGAGCTGATCCCTCCATGACTCACTCGACTTCAATACTTCTCGACGCTTCATCTTAAGAAGAGATTGATTCGGATGAGCGGCCCTCAGGTCTCCCCAAACCACTAAGCAATGAAATTTCACACATGGACCATAGTCATTTGCTTTTCCAATCCCTAGCTTTTTCCTGAACCGCCCTTTCGGGTTTTCGATTCATCAGGATACCCTTTTTTGCCAAAGCCGCCTTTTTCAGGTTTTCGACTTTGCGGGTGTACATCTTTTCATTTATATCCCTAAATTTTGCCCGAACCTTTTCTTTTTCTGGTTCGCCGGGATGCCCCATTTTTGCCTGGATATTCTTTTTCTTTCTAGAGGGTCATTTTAAGCAAAGTATTTTTTGACTGCATCCGCGTTCACAGGGGATGCGAAATCTTCACCATCCATCGAGGATAACAGCAACGCTCCTCCCGAGAAGACTTTTCTGACGACATATGAACCTTCGTAGTTGGGTGTCCATTTCCCCCTGTGATCTGAGTGTGGCAGGGGAATCTTTTTCAGCACAAGATCGCCCGTCTGAAAGCTTCGAGGGTGCACCTTCTTATCATAAGCTTTCTTCATCCGACTTTGGTACAATCAACCGTATGCAATGGATGCTAACCTCTTCTCATCCATCAGGCTGAGTTGATTCAATCTATTCTTTATCCATTCTGCCTCATCAAGCTTCACATCGACCAGAACTCTTAAAGAAGGAATCTCAACTTCTAGCGGTAGGACAACTTCCATACCATACACTAGTGAGAAAGGAGTTGCCCCGGTTGATGTGCGTACCGTCGTACGATAACCGTGCAGAGCAAAAGGCAACATTTCATGCCAATCTTTGTAAGTGACAACCATCTTTTGCACTATCTTTTTGATGTTTTTGTTGGCCGCTTCGACAGCGCCATTCATCTTCGGCCGATAGGGTGATGAGTTGTGATGTTCAATCTTGAAGTTCTGGCATAACTCCTTCATCATCTTATTGTTCAAATTCGAACCATTGTCAGTAATGATCCGCTCGGGAATTCCATATCTGCAGATGTTGTCCTTTTTTATGAACCGTGATACCACTTGCTTGGTCACGTTGGCGTACGAGGCTGCTTCCACCCACTTGGTGAAGTAATCGATGGATACCAAAATGAAGCGGTGTCCGTTAGATGCAGTGGGTTCGATCTTGCCGATCATATCAATGCCCCACATGGAGAATGGCCACGGGGACAACATAACATTCAACGGGCACGGCGGCACATGGATTTTGTCTGCATAAATCTGGCATTTGTGACATTTCTTTGCAAATTTGAAACAATTCAACTCTATCGTCAGCCAGTAATACCCTGCTCGTAATATCTTTCGAGTCATGGCATGTCCGCCGGCGTGCGTACCAAATATGCCTTCATGGACCTCTTCCGTAAGCAAGCTTGCTTCTTTTTCGTCCACATATCTGAGTAGCACTAGATCATGATTCCTCTTGTAGAGAACCCCATTCGGGTTAAGGTAGAAATTGCCAGACAACCTCCTAAGAGTCTTCTTATCCTGGGTTGACGCCCCCACTGGATACTCTTTGGTCTTGAGGAAGTTCTGGATATCATAGAACCACGGCTTGCCATCGGTAGCCTCCTCAATTGCAAATACAAATGCAGGTCAGTCGAGACGCGAGACGATAATTTTGGGAGCTTCATTCCAAAAATTGACCTTGTACATCGAGGACAAGGTTGCTAAAGCGTCAGCCATTTGATTTTCTGCTCTCGGCACATGGCGGAATTCCACTCGATTGAAGAAGGGTAACAGCCTTCTCGCATAATACATGTAAGGGACCAAGTTTGGTTGCCTGGTCTCCCACTCTCCTTTGATCTGGTTAACAACGAGTGCTGAGTCACCGTATACATCCAGGTTCTTGATTCTCAAATCAATGGCTTCTTCTAAACCCATGATGCATGCCTCATATTCTGCTTCAGTGTTGGTGACCGGAAAAGTTAATCTGGCAGTGAATGGAATGTGAGATCCCTGGGGAGTCGTGATGATTGCCCCAATCCCACTTTCATAGAAATTAACTGCACCGTCGAATATTAGCTTCCACTAGGAGCCAAGCTCTGGTTCTTCATCGGGCAGTGGTTCATCACAGTCCTTCATCTTGAGGAACATAATATCTTCATCAGGAAAATCGAATTTCATCGATTGATAGTCCTCGGTAGGTTGTTCGGCAAGGTACTCTGACATAACACTTCGTTTGATGGCCTTTTGTGATACATATTGGATATCATACTCTGTCGGTACCATCTGGCACCTGACAATCCTCCCTGAAAGGGCTTGCTTCGAAATTAACTTGGTTGTGTGATTAAGCATATACTGTCTTAAACGCTTGGCAGCCCACGCGAGTGCGCAACACGTTTTCTCCAGCATTGAGTAACGGGACTCACAATCTGTGAACTTTTTACTCAGATAATAAATGGCATGCTCCTTTCTGCCAGTCTCGTCGTGCTGACCGAGAACGCAACCCATGCTATTCTCAAGAACCGTCAAGTACATGATTAAAGGCCTTTCGGCGACTAGGGGTATCAAAATTGGAGGCTTCTGCAAGTACTGTTTGATTTTGTCGAATGCCCTATGGCAATCTTCATTCCAGACAATCGCCTGATCTTTTTTCAATAGCTTGAACATTGGTTCGCATGTGGCTGTGAGCTGAGATATACCGAGCAATGTAGTTCAATCTCCCTAGGAAACCACGAACTCCTTTTTCAGTTTTATGTGTTGGCATATCTTGAATGACCTTGATCTTAGCAGGATCAACCTCAATGCCTCTTTCGCTTACGATAAACCCCATAAGCTTTCCGAAACGCACCTCGAAGGTACATTTGTTAGGATTCAGCCTCAACCTGAATTTCCTAAGCCTCTCAAACAACTTTAGCAAGATGACCAAATGTCCCTCCTCCGTTTGGGACTTTGTTATCATGTCATCAACATATACTTCGATCTCATGATGAATCATGTCATGAAACAAAGTGACCATTGCTCGCTGGTAAGTTGCCCCTGTGTTTTTCAACCCAAAAGGCATTACTTTGTAGCAGAATGTCCCCCATGGTGTAATGAATGTAGTTTTCTCCATGTCTTCCGGCACCATCTTAATCTGATTATAGCCGTAGAAGCCATCCATGAATGAAAATACAGAAAATTGAGTAGTATTGTCGACCAATATGTCAATATGAGGGAACGGGAAGTCGTCTTTAGGGCTCGCCTTGTTCAAATCCCGATAATCCACACACATCCTCACCTTACCGTCTTTCTTCGGTACAGGTACTATGTTGGCGACCCACAGAGGGTAAGTAGTCACGGCCAAGAATCCAGCATCCAACTGCTTTTGGACCTCTTCTTTGATTTTAACGGCCATGTCTGGTCATGTCCTTCTAAGCTTCTGCTTAACTGGAGGACAATCTTCGCGCAATGGCAAGTGATGAACCACTATATCAGTGTCGAGTCCGGGCATATCTTCATAGGACCAAGCAAAGATGTCATTATACTCTTGAAGCATCTTGATCAGTCTTTGCTTGATGTCGCTCTGTAACGCAACCCTTACTCTGACATTTCTGGCCACTTCTTCAGACCCTAGATTAACAATCTCAATAACTTCCTCATGAGGCAGAATGATCTTGTCTTCTTGTTTCAAAAGCCGAACCAACTCTTCCGAAAGGTCTTCATTCTCATCAACCCCTTCTTCAGCTTGATATATCGGGCAATCAAAGTCGAAGTGAGTCATGGAAGGTTCTGGATCGATGTCATCTGTAGTGCAAATCCTGCAAGGAAAATGGTTAATCATAAAAACAATGTGCAAGGCAGCACAAACCACTTCGCCATTTTATTGTATAAACAAAGCAAGAATAACAGAGATCACAAAATTTGAATGCAAAGAAAATGCCCTTTGATTATTGATAAAATGCACATGCATAAGCAAATAAGGCCCTGACAATAAAACCTTTATGCCCCGGGTAAGACATAAGGTTGTACAATAATTGGAAAAAGCAAATCATTACTCTTTACTGGTCACTTGGATGAAATCCTGGATGGACCAATTGCTGAGGCTCCGCCCTGGCTTGCACGACTGGATCCATCCATCTATATCACAATTATTGTCTCCTTCCCCATCGGACACAACATTGACCTATTCGAAGATGACTCCTCCTTTAGTGAATTGAATCGGCCCCTTGTAATGCGGCGCATTCTGAGAGGATGAAGCGGAAGAAGGATTATACCCCAAGCTAAACTTATCTTTCTTGTTGGGGATGTTCAGCACCTGCCCCCAGCCTTGAGCTGAACCTGTCTGTACCACAGCTTGAGCCTCTTTGAAAGAAGAGAGAGCCATTTCAAGTGCTTTGCTTGAGGTAGGAACCAAATCCTTAACCTTGACAGTTTTGAATGCTTGGCACAACGTCTTGTGGATTTCGTCGTCCACTTCTACATACTTAAAATACGACAGATGGCTCACCATAATGTCCTCTTCCCTGCAGAACGTGACGATGCTGCCACCCACAACGTACTTCAATTTCTAATGCAGTGTAGAGGTCACAACTCCCGCTGAATGGATCCGGGGTCGACCTAACAAGCAACTGTAGGCGGGCTGGATATCCATGATATAAAATACTGCATCGAACACTTCAGGCCCTACATGAATGGGCAACGTTACTTCTCTGAACACGGACCGCTTGGTCCTATCAAAGGCCCTCACCACCAGATCACTGGGTGTACACAACAACCCACGAGTGTCCATCTTCATAAGCGCTTTCTTTGGTAATACATTCAGGGAAGACCCAGTATCCACCAGCACGTGCGACATAACGGTTCCCCGACATTCTAGTGATATGTGCAGCGCATTGTTATGGTTCCTGCCCTTAGGCGTCAAGTCACGATCAGTGAAAACCAAACCATTTTCGGCGTTCACATGTGCAACTACTCCTTCGAGCTGGTTGACAGAAATTTCTTGAGGTACATATGTTGTGTTCAAGATCTTCAACAAAGCTTTGCGATGTGCTTCGGAGCAAAGCAACAAATTCAGTATGGAAATCTTTGAAGGTGTCTGCTGTAGGTGGTCAACTATCTTATAGTCGCTCTTCTTGATCAATCGCATGAACTCTTCAGCGTCTTTCACCAACAAGTCCTTTCCTACCTTTCGAGGGGTCTCTTTAACGACTGCTTTGTCTTTCCTCTTGTCTGTCTTATCAACAACAACTTCAGGTGGCGAGAATACTCTTCCGCTGCGAGTAATCCCTTCTGATCCAACCATGTTGTCCACAGACTCTACAGGTGCACCTTTGAAGTCCAGCTTCTTCCCATTGCAGTAGAATTCTGCCCCATAATTCCAGGGGACAGCCTTGGTACTTTCAAAAGGTATAGGGCCAGCCTTAGTTATTGTTACTGTGGGTGGTCTCGAAGCAGAAATAGTGACGGTCTTATACGGAATGGTGATTGTAGCAATCTCATCCTTCTGCTTAGTTAACACCTCTCCGGACTTATTCTTAATCTTCCGATCAAATTGTAGGACCCCTTCATCGATCAGACTCTGAATATCGGTCTTCAACTGATCACAACCGTCCAAATGCTTTGCACATTCAATACAGAACTCCCTACAACCTAGGAATACGCCCTTTTTCGACAACTTGGCTTTGATAAAACTCAGTGGTGTTTTCAGATCAGCGACATTCATTACTAAATTCAGATCTTCATCTTCGATAATTGCGTTAACCCCAATCTATTCATGGTTAGGCATTGGGTTCTGAATGACATTCGGAATCTCATCGGAGAAATTGATCGTTTTACTATCCAACAAGTCCTGGACCTTATGCTTGAATGCTTTGCAGCCATCGATGTTGTGCCCCGGGGCACCCGAATGAAATTCACAGTGAGCGTTTGCATCGTATCCAGGAGGAGGTGGTCCGGTTAATGGAGCCATCGTCCGCTTGTGAACCAACTGTAACTGCAACAAGGCCTGAAGCAACTGTGAATACGACATGGGTGGCTTTTCGAATACTCGGTTCGCTGCTGGACCCTTATATCGGTGTTGGGCGTAGTTCTGGCCTTGGTTCTGATTTGGCTGCTGCGGTTGCTGTTGTTGTGGAGCGACGGGAATAGTAATACTTGTGACCCTCTATTGCTGACGGTTCTGTGTTGGGTTTCTATTTCCTCGGGACCCAGATACAGAGTTGGCTTTACCCCCTCTCTTCTTTCCCCCAAACACTTTCTTTCCTTCAGCTGAGGATCCTTCACCGGTCTGGATTTTACCCAACTTAATCCCATTCTCAACTCGCTCACCAGTGATGATTAGGTTAGAGAAGCTTCCTGACATGCTGCTGATTAGCTTTTCATAATAAACACCTGGCAAGGTAGCCACAAACAAATCTACCAGTTCACGCTCAACCATCGGCGGTTGGACCCTGGCTGCCAATTCACGCCAGCGCTGCGCGTATTCTTTGAAGCACTCCCATTCTTCTGTGACAGACTTTGCAGCTGGACCCAGTTGGGCGCCAGGTCACTATTGTACTGGTAATGTCTAACAAATTCTTCTGCAAGATCCTTCCAGCTACGCACACTCACAGGCTCCAAGCCCATGTACCATTCAAGTGAAGGTCCTGACAGACTATCTTGAAAGAAGTGCATTAGCAACTTCTCGTCGTCGGAGTACGCCGACATCTTCCTGTAATAAGATCTCAGGTGGACACGAGGACAGGTGGTGCCCTTGTATTTATCAAAATCTGGCACTTTGAATTTTGGTGGTACCTTGAGATCGGGGATCAACCCCAAGTTGGCCATGTCGAGCCCCATAGAATTCAGATTCTCAAGGCTCTTCATCTTATCCTCAAGCAGTTTGAATCTCCGGCTGGCCTCAGAAGGTAGCTCAGCCTCATCGCCTCTCATTGAGAATACGTCAGCTTGACGATCCTCGTTCCAGGGTTGATGAACATTTCCATGAACAATTCCCACAACTTCGGGTCCATGGAAGTTTCTATTTCCAATGTTACCAACATTAACTCCAATGTTGTTACCACTTGTGCCGATATTACCAATAGAAGCTCCGACATTGCCATTACCAGCCTCAGCATTGCCAGTACCTAATCCAGCGTTCCCATTGCCTCCAGCGTTGGGAATGATCACAGTCGATCCAGAATTGTCAGCCCAGGGAGTCTCCACACGAGGAGGGTTGGTGGTTTCACCTCCGTGCAAAACCCCATTGGTGTGGACGCGTGCAATCAAGGGCTGCACGAGAGTTCTGATTTGCTCTTGTCCACTGGCAACCACCTGCATGATGTCCATGAACTGGGACATCCTCTCCCTGAATTCTTGCATTTCAGCCTGAACTTGCTCCATAGATCTGAGTTGATTGGCTTGGGTGGAGTAACGATGAATCGGTCTGCAGTCAATCCTGAAACACCTTCGAAGGAAAACACATGGGTCAGATAGCAGTGAATGAAAGCTACAAAAGAATACAAAAGAATACAATAGAATATAAAAGAATCGGTCTGCAGTCAATCCTAATAGCAGTGAATGAAAGCTACAAAAGAATACAAAAGAAATCAAGTGCGGCAGCGGGCACGGAAATCCTCCAATAGTTCCTTTGTCTCGGGGTGATCAGGCCTGGTGAGCAATCCTCGAATAAGCAACTCTCTGTACGACGGTGCTCTGGAGATCTTCAACAAAGTCTTCCCAGGCTCCCTCTCCGAAGCAATCTTCCAATCTACGTCTCTTGGAATCATCCCTCAGTTTGCACTCCTTCAGGTTTGCCATAGCTTCTCTCAACTTGCACTCAGCGTTACGCCTGAGCAATGCTTCAGCTTCAATCTTCTCGTTCTTGGCCTCGAGCTGAATCGTCAGTTTGGTGATCTGCTGCTTTAGCTACTCTTCTCGCTCTTTGTGGTTGGTCAGAGTAGCGTTCCACAATGCCTCGAATTTAGAGATCTTCAGATATGCCATGTCCAAGTCTTGCTTCTTGGTGGCGAGAACGCTATTAACAGCCTTGAAGTCTAACCCCAGACGCTCTCGAGCATCGGTCTCTTTGGTTAAGCTGGTACCTAGATGATTTATCAACTCAGTTTGCTTCTTGCAGGAGTACACAACTTCACTCTTCTCGCTTCGGAGTTGAGCAATTTCTTTCTCTAGCTCTTCGTTAGCTTTTCTTAACTCTTCCTTTTCTTGCAGCACCTGGTTGTATTTCTGAATATCAATCGTAGCGGGCTTCTCAATCACAGGAGGATATAATAGTCTAGCAGCAGGATAAGGCATTAGAAACTTCGCGGCTCGCTCACGGATCCAAACCAGGTATGGATCAAAGGCTTTGTTGTTGCTCTTTCCCAACATTGCTTTACCTTTCCTGTGAAGATTTTTCCAAGCATGCTCAAGCTTAACCAATGCATCCCCGTCCAACAACCCGGTGAGATACAGAGATTCCTGTATCTCGTCTTCTTTGGGAGCCTCCTTCAACGCATAACCGAATTGCCTGATCAACAATGACGGGTTATAATTGACACACCCTTTTCTCCCGATCAGAGGAATATTGGGAAAACTACTGCAACTGTAGACGAGTTCTGTGCCCAACACATCCCTGTCGAATCAAGTGATATTCTCTGCAGTTAAACCCATTAGACGCTCGGACCAATCTAAAGTACCCACAGAGGAGACAAAGGGACCCTCTTTAGGCATGTGGTTGGCAAACCATTTGTATAGCAAGGGAACACAACAAGACACCATCTTCCCTCTCCGGTTCTCGTTCTTATAATGGATAGAGTGGTAAACATCTCCAAGAAGAGTGGGTACTGGATTCCCCGAGGCGAGAATGTGGAAAGCGTCTACATCCACGAAGTCTGAAAAGTCAGAAAATAGTATGATACCATATATAATAGTTACAGCTGCTCATATAATAGTTACCATCAAATATTTTAAGCCCGTATCGATACATAATGACTACTATAGAAAATTCCTTTTCATTTTCTTTCCGATAATAGTCTATTTTTTCAGCAAAACAACCCCATAAAATACATATGATATTATTACTCCGGAAAACATTGAAACTTTTTGTCAACATGTTAACAAAAATATTAATTTAACTTTTTGTCAACATGTTAAAAAAAAATTAATTTATTAATGCTAATTATATTTACTCAAGATCTTGAATAGTTAAATCCATCAGTTTGATCTTTTTTCCTTTTGATTCAACATCTTTAACATCAGTCTTTCCAACCACATGTCCAATCACATCTAAAAAAGTAACAAAATTAGAACAGATAAATAAAATAAAAATAAAAATAAAAATAAAAATTGATATAATATTTATAAAGTTAGAAAAAAGTTCAACCCATCAAAAGACCTACTGCCAGCCTTGAGAGTTTCTGAGAATTTTGTGAAATTAAAATGATTTGGAGGAATTTTGTTAGAAGCATTTTTCTATAATAAAGTGCTTCCAATGAAAGTAAGTCGGTATTTATGAATAGTTGACTTATACTTTTTCACTTTATTTAGTGAGACCAAAAAAATTTCTATGGAATAAGCAACCCCTAACTCAATAGATTTTTTTATGTTGTTTGATATCCTTCTTTTTTATAGAAACTTGAATATTTGACAACTAAGATGAAGAAACAAAATATTTCGTGAGATATAAATACAATGAAAAAACTACAATTTCATTATAAAATTCATATTGATATACCTTTTCGTCTAGGAGGAGCAACTCAATACTAAACGTTTCTTGTGAATTGTTATACTCAGGAACTTTCTAAAAACTAATTACACGAACATGTATTTTCCAATTAATTGTTTTAGGAACAATATAATCATTAGCAGTGATATTGAAAACCATCTATAAATTATGTATGAGATGTGACATTAGAGATATATTAAAAAGGAAAGAGAAAAGAAAAAGGATACAGGTAGGAATAAAAAATCAATGGAAAGTTATAAATAAAAATGAAAACACGTATTGCCATTATTTTTTAACAAACCCACTTAAAATTAATATAAAAGAGAAGTTATTGACTAATTAAAAAAATATTACGTAAAAAAATCATCTAAGCCTAGCCAAATCCATAAAAAGTGGGGTTAAATAAAAAGGAAAAAATTAATTTGTGGAAAAAAAAGCAAGAAAGTAAATTAATGATTAGTAATCTAAATAGATAATTATTAATCTATTCATAAATTGATTTGTGGAAAAAAAAAGAAGCAAAGAAAGTCGTGAGATAGTTAATGGGTTAGTGGCATAAATTAATTAAATTGATTATGAAAAAATTTAATTAATTAATTAATTAGTTCAAAAATTAAGTTGTAGAAAAAAAAGTAAGAAACTTGTGAGACAGTTAGTGGATTTGTAGGATAAATTAATTATTTTTTGAATTATTTTAATTTTAAATTTAATTAACAATTATTATTGAATTTAATTAATTTAATTGATTGTTTATAAATTGATTTGTAGAAAAAAAAGTAAGGAATTCATGAGTGTGATAAATTAACCATTTGTTTAAATTATTTTAATTTTAATTAATAATTATTATTGTTTTAACTTAGAAAAAGATAGTTAGTAATTTAAATAGGTAGTTTTGATTAATAAAAAAAAGAGATAGTTAATTTTAAAACCTGAGTTTTAAAAAAAAATTAATTATGATTTGAAAGAAAACTTTAGTTATTATTAAATTATTAAAATAATATTAAACTAGTGGAATAGTCATTATTAAATGAATAAATAAAATAAATAAGTGATTTATAGAATTGACCTCCGTTGTAGAGCCATAAGTTAAAAAAACAGTTAACAACTTTCAATTGAATCTAATTTAATGGTTAAATTAATATATATAGGTGGGGATCAATTTATTTCAAGAGTAAGTTTTTTTAACTTACTTCAAATCATAACATTTCAATTGAATCTAATTTAATGGTTAAATTAGTCTTTTACTTAATTAACCATTAGATTAAATTCAATTCAAAAGTTATGATTTGGAGTATGTGAAAAAAACTTACTCTTATATATATATATATATATATATATATATATATATATATATATATATATATATATATATATATATATATATATATATATATATATATATATATATATATATATATATATATATATATATATATATATATATATATATATATATATATGATTTTTTAAAATATACCTACTTGTTTTTATGAAAGTCTATTTTAACAAAATTTAATTAAAAAATGGTTAGATACATCCTAAGCTGTATGTTAGTAAAATAGACCTTCATAAAAGCAGGTCTATGTTACTAAAATAGACCCTCATTTAAAATTTTTTAAAAATAATTTTTTTATAAATAAATTAATTAATATATATATATATATATATATATATATATATATATATATATATATATATATATATATATATATATATATATATATATATATATATATATATATATATATATATATATATATATATATATATATATATATATATATATATATATATATATATATATATATATATATATATATATATATATATATATATATATATATATATATATATATGAGTTACTCTTATATACAAACTAAAATATAAAACTGAAACAAGTATTTTCACAATAAAGTTGGTGAATGTTTGATCAATTCAGAAAAGAAGACTTGAGATATGCATAAATTACAATAAATATTATAGACCAATTGCCATTCAAAACTATATTTTGACAAGTTGATTAAAAGATTGCATAAATTCCTTTCACTTCTCAAACTAAGTTCCATGATTTGACTGAACCACTTCATTCTCTCTCAACTTGGAAAAAAAAGCACAAACAACATTTTCATACCCATAGGCTTTGTTAATAACCCAATGCATAAGTGGTGGAATAAGATTTAAAGTATTTATTTAAATTACTAATATTTTAGCATTGGAATAAATGAGCTTATCCAAATAAGCCAAAATTTATATGTTCACAAGTCACCACCACAAAGTATTACTTTAATACTCCCAATTATAAAAATATTATTGATAAAGCTATGGGTCATCTTTCTTTGATAACTAAGAGAATGTTAACATCAAATCAAATCTATTAAGCAAAAATAAAATAGTAAACTAACTCATAAACCTATATTCTGTTTTGTCTTTTTCTTTGACTCTGTATAACCTCTTTAACCAAGTTTGTGTTCTACATAAAATAACCTCTTTAACTTAGTATGTGTTCTACCGTAAAATAAATATAATTTTAAATTAAATAATTATATAAAATTGATTTTAATTAAGAGTGAATTAAATGTAAAATATTTTTAATAAATTTTTACAAAAGAAACTTAATTAGTAAATATTAGTATAAAAATTACGTTTAGAATAAAAAACTACAAATCATAAATTTAAATAAAATCAATTGTAAAAAACAAATTTATTCTACTCGAGAGGAATTAAAATTTTAAAATCAATTTATACATCAAAAATCAATTCTACTCCACTCTAACTCTAATCATAAAACTAAAGATACACTAATATCCTTATATATCCCTTAAAATAACTCAAATTATATTCAATCTATATTTAAAATTTTGCATTCATGCGGTTATTACATCAATATTTGTTGAATAAAAATCAAATCAAGATCAACTAATAAAAATATCTTTAAAATATGTATAATTTAGTCACGATTCAGCTATAATTCATATGATAATAGTATAAATATGATATTTAATAAAAGGTGTTATTCTAGTTCCAAATAATCTTCCTAGTTTCAAATAATCTTCCTTGTAAAAATTTATAAAAGAAAACAAAACAATGGTTAAATTTGCCGTACTTCGAAAAAAGCACGATCCTTCGCGAATAATTGCGGAAAACACAGAGTCGCCACCGAACTTTATTTATTCCATAATGGAATAGGAAAACATCGAGAAAACTTTTAAGGAAAGAACATAGTCATCGCAACCAAGTTCTAGGTTCGGGAGTCGGTTACATGAGGGGAAGGTATTAGCACCCCTCACGTCCGTTGTACTCAACGGGAACCTCTTAATTCGACTTGTGAGAAATGTTAGCCTAGTTTGTTTGTTTTCTTCCAAGATAAAAGGTGTAGTGTAAAAGGGGTTTAGACTGCTAAGGAGAAATGAGTGGTTTTAGATTAGAGTGCTCCCAAGGATTAGGGCCCTTGTGCCTACGTATATTTACTTGAAAGAAGTGAAGAATCAGAGCGTCTGTAGTTCGTGGGACTATGGGAGAAAATAGAGGGAATTGTGGAAATGTGGGGGGAAATGTGAAAAAGGTATTGTGGAATTGTGGGGAAATGTGCTCGCCAAGATCATCGCAATCTTGTGCCTACGTATTCTCATTGACAAATGAGAAATCAGAGCATCCGTAGTTCGGACTACAGATATAGGTCTCGATCGCACTGGGCGAGAGAAAAAGTTTCAAATAACATGTTGGTCTCAATTGCACTAGGGCAAGAGAAAGGGTAGGTTAGTTGTTAGTGTGCTCGTCAAGGATAGGAATCCTCGTGCCTACGTATCCTCATTAGGGAATAAGGAATCAGAGCAACCGTAGTTCGGCCAACTACGGGAAAAAGTCTCGATTTGATCGAAAGATACTTAGTCGTATTCGACAGAAAATATTGCTTTATCTAAACAATCAAGAGAAGAAGTCAGAACTAAGCATCAGAAGATGAGAAATTGGATTCCAATGGGAAGATTCATCTCAAATATTCTGACTGAGAATGGGTTAGTTGGTAATCTGACAGAAGCTGGAATGAAAGAAGAATTAGCTTCAGTGGTTGGAAAACCTCTTAATGGTAAAAGTCTTCAAAGGATGAGGGTTGTAGAAGAACTTACTTATGCACCAAAACAGATCAACTCTGAAGAAGTCAACAAGAGAAGGATTCCTGTAGACGATTTCCCTCTGTTCTACGCTAATGAACCAAGGGAAATTATTCTGGCCTATATAGAAACTTGCTTAGTAGATGGAACTCCTCTACCAGAACATCTGATTCAGAGAGCAGGCGAACCTGAACCAGATTTCTATGGAGACAGACAGCGGAAGAAAAGGAAAGTCTCATAAGAAGGATCTTCTAAGCCAAAAAGGAAAGCTTCTGGCGAGGCAACTTCTGCAAAACCAAAGAGGGTCAAGAAGTAAAAAGGTAATCCTCCTTCTGCTAGTTTAGATTCCATTTTAGAAACCGTCAAAGAAGTACTAGCATCTGAACCCTCTTCTTATGAACCTATACGCTTACCTTATCCTCCTCATAACTCTGAACCCATTCCTTCTGAACCAGAACAATCTCAACCACTTCCTTCTACTCCTAAACCAAAACAAACTTCTGAACCTCAACCACAATCTTCTGTTCCATCCACACCTTCTTTTAACATTCACCAGAAATCTACTCCTGATAAGACCCTAACTTCTACACCACAACAAACTTCTGAACCACACCCATCAGAAAACCAAACTTCTGAAATTCCCCCACCTGAAACACAAACTTCTGAGAAACAACAAACAGAAACCACTCCATCTGATCCTGAACCAATGGTTCTTGATCTTCAACCTCTAATGATTGTCTATCCAGTTCCCTCTGGATCTTCTGAATCTTCTGATTCATCTGATTCCACAGACTCTGATAGCTCAGGTTTCATTGCATCTATTATCGAACCCCTTATTTCCATCCCTTTTGACCCTGATCATGAAACTTTACCATCTGCACCTCAGTTTGCAAAACCTTTATCTATCCATACTCCTTCTGCATACCCATCTGTTATTATTATTCCTTCCTGAAAACTCTGGCCTGCCCACGATGGATGTTCTAACAGAAGTTATAACATCCACTGTGACATTTACTACAGATCTACTATTATGCAGTAATAACAAAGCAGTAAATAACACAGTTAGTTGTTGACCCAGTTCAGTGCAACACACTTACATCTGGGGGCTACCAAGCTAGGGAGAAATTTCACTATCAGCAGTATCAATTCAGAGTCAAACCTCCAGTTTTCACTCCTCACTTAATCACTACCCAATGACAATTTAACCTAGAGACACTCTAGACCTGAGTATACCCACTCACTCCTTACAATCACATACCAGTGATAACTAACAGTTACAATTTAAACAGTAGGTTAAAGAGACACCACCTACACACACACACACACACACACACACCTTGATCTTACTTCAAAGCTTTGATCAAGGAACACACACTCTTGCTTAACAGCTTCGAGTGTAACACAGCCTAGAAACTACCTAACCAATGCAATCAACAGTTGCTTGGGTTACAAGTATTCCTAAGACACAAACATGAAGAACAATCTCTTCACTTCTAAACCACTATGGTGATTTCTATGCTTCTCTCTCTTCAACAGTTGCCTTCTAGGATTGCCTCTCCTGGTATTTGTAGCAGCAGATCAGTTCTTGGGTCTGGGCACATACATTAGGTTTTATCCATCATAAAACCTCACTAGTGTATTATGCATGTTTGCCTCTTTAATTAGGTAAATATTAGTTCCCCTAGGACGTCTAAAATGTCTCCTGCATTCCAGCTTGAGCTTCTGAGTTGTTTCCTGAGTTATAGATACCAGAAAAATAAACTTCCGCTTGATGTCATACGACCTATGTCATAACATTGAGTATGACATCCAGCTTAACTTATAGTTAGCTTAGTTAACTTATCCTGCACAATCCATATTATGAATGTAATAACATCAAACATGACATTCATATATGTACTTATATTTTGCCACAAACTGCAGTCAATCAAGAGAACTTACACTTCGTTTTCTATACCCTCCACTTTTGAAACTACCAAAACACCCTCCCTAGAAAATTACCTGAAACCTAAACCTAGGTTGGATGTTAGTACTTTATTTGCTGGGTTTAAAAAGGAATTAAACATGTGGATGTCTACTGTCAAGAAAGAATGCATGTCAAGTTTGAATCCTACTGGTTCTGAGGCTATCTGGCAAAGATTCATATCCAGATCTGACTCTGTTGCTTCTAATCTTTAAGAAATCAGCACTGATGATGCCAAAGTCAGGTTTGCTGAGGTTGTGAGACAAACTCTTCTGAGAGTCAGCAGAAACTCAGTCTTGCTTCTGGAAAACACACCTGTAAAGGATGTGTATATATAATCTCCTTCTGAAGCTCTCCTTGTTGGTACAGTTCTACACTTCTGATGTGAAGCTTCTGATATGAGGCTGTAGGGTCTTCAAAACTCACTTCCTCTTCACTTGAATCACCATCAGATAAGTACACCCTGGAGGGAGTAGTGACATGTTTGGCTGTTTCTTCTTCTGATTCACTGTCAGAATCAGTCCATGTGACAGTCAGGCCTCTTCCCTTTTTCTTGAGGTATGTTGGACATTCCTTTCTGATATGACCATACCCTTCACATTCATGGCACTGAACATTAGTGATTTTTTCTTCAGCCTTTTCTTTGGAATGAGGTTTAGACTTGGCATCTATCCTTTTGACTAGTTTGTTGAACTGTCTCCCAAGTAGCGCTATTGCTTCTGATAGATTCTCCACTTCTTCCTCATCTGATTCCTTTGCAGAGTTTGTGACAAGGGCTATACTTTTGCTCTTTTTCTCCACAACCTGATCACACATCCCCATATCAAAAGTTTGAAGAGATCCAATGAGTTCATCCACTTTCATGCGGTATATGTCTTGAGCTTCTTCAATGGCAGTTACCTTCATTACAAACCTTTTAGGTAGTGACCTTAGTATCTTCCTTGCAAGCTTTTCTTCAACCATCTTTTCTCCCAAAGCTTCTGAAGTATTAGCTAGTTCAAGAACATTCGTGTAAAAGTCATGAACGGTCTCATCTTCCTTCATTCTTAGACTTTCAAATTTTGTGGTCAGCATTTGAAGTCTTGACATTTTTACCTTGGAAGTTCCTTCATGAGTAGTTCTGAGAGTGTCCCAAACATCCTTTGCCAGTTCACAGTGGTGGACCAGTCTAAAGATGTTTTTGTCTTTACCATTGAAGAGTGCATTCAATGCTTTAGAGTTTCCAAGAGCCAATACCTCTTGCTCTTTGGTCCATTCCTCTTCAGGGATTTGCACAAATGCTCCATCCTTGTCAGTCTTCACAGGATGTTCCCAGCCAGAGTTTGCAGCTCTCCAAGCCTTGTTGTCTAAGGACCTTAGGAAGGCAATCATCCTAGGCTTCCAATAGTCATAATTTGACCCATTCAGAATTGGAGGTCTATTGGTAAATCCAATATCTTTATCCATAGTACCAGAATTTTGTTTCCCTAGATCTCACCCAGTAATAAACAGGCAGGGTGCCTGCTCTGATGCCAATTGAAAACTCTGGCCTGCCCACGATGGATGTTCTAACAGAAGTTATAATATCCACTGTGACATTCACTACAGATCTACTATTTTGCAGTAATAACAAAGTAGTAAATAACACAGTTAGTTATTGAGCCAGTTCAGTGCAACACACTTACATCTGGGGGCTACCAAGCCAGGGAGAAATTTCACTATCAGCAATATCAATTCAGAGTCAAACCTCCAGTTTGCACTCCTCACTTAATCACTATCCAATGACAATTTAACCTAGAGACACTCTAGACCTGAGTATACCCACTCACTCCCTACAATCACATACCAGTGATAACTAACAGTTACAATTTAAATAGTAGATTGAAGAGACACTTCACCTACACTCTCACACCTTGATCTTACTTCAAAGCTTTGATCAAGGAACACACACTCTTGCTTAACAGCTTCGAGTGTAACACAGCCTAGAAACTACCTAAACAATGCACTCAATAGTTGCTTGGGTTACAAGTATTCCTAAGACACAAACGTGAAGAACAATCTCTTCACTTCTAAAGCACTATGGTGATTTCTCAGCTTCTCTCTCTTCAACAGCTGCCTTCTAGGATTGCCTCTCCTGATATTTGTAGCAGCAGATCAGTTCTTGGGTCTGGGCGCATACATTAGGTTTTATCCATCATAAAACCTCACTTATGTATTATGCACGTTTGCCTCTTTAATCAGGTAAATATTAGTTCCCCTAGGACGTCTAAAATGTCTCCTGAATTCCAGCTTGAGCTTCTGAGTTGTTTCCTGAGTTATAGCTACCAGAAAAACAAACTTCCGCTTGATGTCATACAACCTATGTCATAACATTGAGTATGACATCCAGCTTAACTTATAGTTAGCTTAGTTAACTTACCCTGCACAGTCCATATTATGAATGTAATAACATCAAACATGACATTCATATATGTACTTATATTTTGCCACAAACTGCAGCCAATCAAGAGCACTTACACTTCCTTTTCTATACCCTCCACTTTTGAAACTACCAAAACAACCTCCCTAGAAAATTATCTGAAACCTAAACCTAGGTTGGATGTTAGTACTTTACTTGCTGGGTTTAAAAAGGAATTAAACATGTGGCTGTCTACTGTCAAGAAGGAATGCATGTCAAGTTTGAATCCTACTGATTCTGAGGCTATTTGGCAAAGATTCAGATCCAGATTTGACTCTGTTGCTTCTAATCTTCAAGAAATCTGCACTGATGATGCCAAAGTCAGGTTTGCTGAGGCTGTTAGACAAACTCTTCTGAGAGTCAGCAGAAACTCAGTCTTGCTTCTGGAAAACACACCTGTAAAGGATGTGTATATATAATTTCCTTCTGAAGCTCTCCTTGTTGGTACAGTTCTACACTTCTGATGTGAAGCTTCTGATATGAGGCTGTAGGGTCTTCAAAACTCACTTCCTCTTCACTTGAATCACCATCAGATAAGTACACCCTGGAGGGAGTAGTGACATGTTTGGCTGTTTCTTCTTCTGATTCACTGTCAGAATCAGTCCATGTGACAGTCATGCCTCTTCCCTTTTTCTTGAGGTATGTTGGACATTCCTTTCTGATATGACCATACCCTTCACATTCATGGCACTGAACATTACTGATTTTTTCTTCAGCCTTTTCTTTGGAATGAGGTTTAGACTTGGCATCTATCCTTTTGACTAGTTTGTTGAACTGTATCCCAAGTAGGGCTATTGCTTCTGATAGATTCTCCACTTCTTCCTCATCTGATTCCTCTGCAGAGTTTGTGACAAGGGCTATACTTTTGCTCTTTTTCTCCACAACCTGATCACACATCCCCATCTCAAAAGTTTGAAGAGATCCAATGAGTTCATCCACTTTCATGCGACATGTGTCTTGAGCTTCTTCAATGGTTGTTACCTTCATTACAAACCTTTTAGGTAGTGACCTTAGTATCTTCCTTACAATCTTTTCTTCAACCATCTTTTCTCCCAAAGCTCCTGAAGTGTTAGCTAGTTCAAGAACATTCATGTAAAAGTCATGAACGGTCTCATCTTCCTTCATTCTTAGACTTTCAAATTTTGTGGTCATCATTTGAAGTCTTGACATTTTTACCTTGGAAGTTCCTTCATGAGTAGTTCTGAGAGTGTCCCAAACATCCTTTGCCAGTTCACAGTGGTGGACCAGTCTAAAGATGTTTTTGTCTATACCATTGAAGAGTGCGTTCAATGCTTTAGAGTTTCCAAGAGCCAATACCTCTTGCTCTTTGGTCCATTCCTCTTCAGGGATTTGCACAGATGCTCCATCCTTGTCAGTCTTCACAGGATGTTCCCAGCCAGAGTTTGCAGCTCTGCAAGCCTTGTTGTCTAAGGACCTTAGGAAGACAATCATCATAGGCTTCCAATAGTCATAATTTGACCCATCCAGAATTGGAGGTCTATTGGTAAATCTAATATCTTTATCCATAGTACCAGAATTTTGTTTCCCTAGATCTCACCCAGTAATAAACAGGCAGGGTGCCTGCTCTGATGCCAATTGAAAACTCTGGCCTGCCCACGATGGATGTTCTAACAGAAGTTATAACATCCACTGTGACATTCACTACAGATCTACTATTATGCAGTAATAACAAAGCAGTAAATAACACAGTTAGTTGTTGAGCCAGTTCAGTGCAACACACTTACATCTGGGGGCTACCAAGCCAGGGAGAAATTTCACTATCAGCAATATTAATTCAGAGTCAAACCTCCAGTTTGCACTCCTCACTTAATCACTATCCAATGGCAATTTAACCTAGAGACACTCTAGACCTGAGTATACCCACTCACTCCCTACAATCACATACCAATGATACAAACAGTTACAATTTAAATAGTAGATTGAAGAGACACTTCACCTACACACTCACACCTTGATCTTACTTCAAAGCTTTGATCAAGGAACACACACTCTTGCTTAACAGCTTCGAGTGTAACACAGCCTAGAAACTACCTAAACAATGCACTCAATAGTTGCTTGGGTTACAAGTATTCCTAAGACACAAACGTGAAGAACAATCTCTTCACTTCTAAAGCACTATGGTGATTTCTCAGCTTCTCTCTCTTCAACAGCTGCCTTCTAGGATTGCCTCACCTGATATTTGTAGCAGCAGATCAGTTCTTGGGCCTGGGCGCATACATTAGGTTTTATCCATCATAAAACCTCACTTATGTATTATGCACGTTTGCCTCTTTAATCAGGTAAATATTAGTTCCCCTAGGACGTCTAAAATGTCTCCTGAATTCCAGCTTGAGCTTCTGAGTTGTTTCCTGAGTTATAGCTACCAGAAAAACAAACTTCCGCTTGATGTCATACAACCTATGTCATAACATTGAGTATGACATCCAACTTAACTTATAGTTAGCTTAGTTAACTTACCCTGCACAGTCCATATTATGAATGTAATAACATCAAACATGACATTCATATATGTACTTATATTTTGCCACAAACTGCAGCCAATCAAGAGCACTTACACTTCCTTTTCTATACCCTCCACTTTTGAAACTACCAAAACAACCTCCCTAGAAAATTATCTGAAACCTAAACCTAGGTTGGATGTTAGTACTTTACTTGCTGGGTTTAAAAAGGAATTAAACATGTGGCTGTCTACTGTCAAGAAGGAATGCATGTCAAGTTTGAATCCTACTGATTCTGAGGCTATCTGGCAAAGATTCAGATCCAGATTTGACTCTGTTGCTTCTAATCTTCAAGAAATCTGCACTGATGATGCCAAAGTCAGGTTTGCTGAGGCTGTTAGACAAACTCTTCTGAGAGTCAGCAGAAACTCAGTCTTGCTTCTGGAAAACACACCTGTAAAGGATGTGTATATATAATTTCCTTCTGAAGCTCTCCTTGTTGGTACAGTTCTACACTTCTGATGTGAAGCTTCTGATATGAGGCTGTAGGGTCTTCAAAACTCACTTCCTCTTCACTTGAATCACCATCAGATAAGTACACCCTGGAGGGAGTAGTGACATGTTTGGCTGTTTCTTCTTCTGATTCACTGTCAGAATCAGTCCATGTGACAGTCAGGCCTCTTCCCTTTTTCTTGAGGTATGTTGGACATTCCTTTCTGATATGACCATACCCTTCACATTCATGGCACTGAACATTACTGATTTTTTCTTCAGCCTTTTCTTTGGAATGAGGTTTAGACTTGGCATCTATCCTTTTGACTAGTTTGTTGAACTGTCTCCCAAGTAGGGCTATTGCTTCTGATAGATTCTCCACTTCTTCCTCATCTGATTCCTCTGCAGAGTTTGTGACAAGGGCTATACTTTTGCTCTTTTTCTCCACAACCTGATCACACATCCCCATCTCAAAAGTTTGAAGAGATCCAATGAGTTCATCCACTTTCATGCGACATGTGTCTTGAGCTTCTTCAATGGTTGTTACCTTCATTACAAACCTTTTAGGTAGTGACCTTAGTATCTTCCTTACAATCTTTTCTTCAACCATCTTTTCTCCCAAAGCTCCTGAAGTGTTAGCTAGTTCAAGAACATTCATGTAAAAGTCATGAACGGTCTCATCTTCCTTCATTCTTAGACTTTCAAATTTTGTGGTCATCATTTGAAGTCTTGACATTTTTACCTTGGAAGTTCCTTCATGAGTAGTTCTGAGAGTGTCCCAAACATCCTTTGCCAGTTCACAGTGGTGGACCAGTCTAAAGATGTTTTTGTCTATACCATTGAAGAGTGCGTTCAATGCTTTAGAGTTTCCAAGAGCCAATACCTCTTGCTCTTTGGTCCATTCCTCTTCAGGGATTTGCACAGATGCTCCATCCTTGTCAGTCTTCACAGGATGTTCCCAGCCAGAGTTTGCAGCTCTGCAAGCCTTGTTGTCTAAGGACCTTAGGAAGACAATCATCATAGGCTTCCAATAGTCATAATTTGACCCATCCAGAATTGGAGGTCTATTGGTAAATCTAATATCTTTATCCATAGTACCAGAATTTTGTTTCCCTAGATCTCACCCAGTAATAAACAGGCAGGGTGCCTGCTCTGATGCCAATTGAAAACTCTGGCCTGCCCACGATGGATGTTCTAACAGAAGTTATAACATCCACTGTGACATTCACTACAGATCTACTATTATGCAGTAATAACAAAGCAGTAAATAACACAGTTAGTTGTTGAGCCAGTTCAGTGCAACACACTTACATCTGGGGGCTACCAAGCCAGGGAGAAATTTCACTATCAGCAATATTAATTCAGAGTCAAACCTCCAGTTTGCACTCCTCACTTAATCACTATCCAATGGCAATTTAACCTAGAGACACTCTAGACCTGAGTATACCCACTCACTCCCTACAATCACATACCAATGATACTAACAGTTACAATTTAAATAGTAGATTGAAGAGACACTTCACCTACACACTCACACCTTGATCTTACTTCAAAGCTTTGATCAAGGAACACACACTCTTGCTTAACAGCTTCGAGTGTAACACAGCCTAGAAACTACCTAAACAATGCACTCAATAGTTGCTTGGGTTACAAGTATTCCTAAGACACAAATGTGAAGAACAATCTCTTCACTTCTAAAGCACTATGGTGATTTCTCAGCTTCTCTCTCTTCAACAGCTGCCTTCTAGGATTGCCTCTCCTGATATTTGTAGCAGCAGATCAGTTCTTGGGCCTGGGCGCATACATTAGGTTTTATCCATCATAAAACCTCACTTATGTATTATGCACGTTTGCCTCTTTAATCAGGTAAATATTAGTTCCCCTAGGACGTCTAAAATGTCTCCCGAATTCCAGCTTGAGCTTCTGAGTTGTTTCCTGAGTTATAGCTACCAGAAAAACAAACTTCCGCTTGATGTCATACAACCTATGTCATAACATTGAGTATGACATCCAGCTTAACTTATAGTTAGCTTAGTTAACTTACCCTGCACAGTCCATATTATGAATGTAATAACATCAAACATGACATTCATATATGTACTTATATTTTGCCACAAACTGCAGCCAATCAAGAGCACCTACACTTCCTTTTCTATACCCTCCACTTTTGAAACTACCAAAACAACCTCCCTAGAAAATTATCTGAAACCTAAACCTAGGTTGGATGTTAGTACTTTACTTGCTGGGTTTAAAAAGGAATTAAACATGTGGCTGTCTACTGTCAAGAAGGAATGCATGTCAAGTTTGAATCCTACTGATTCTGAGGCTATCTGGCAAAGATTCAGATCCAGATTTGACTCTGTTGCTTCTAATCTTCAAGAAATCTGCACTGATGATGCCAAAGTCAGGTTTGTTGAGGCTGTTAGACAAACTCTTCTGAGAGTCAGCAGAAACTCAGTCTTGCTTCTGGAAAACACACCTGTAAAGGATGTGTATATATAATTTCCTTCTGAAGCTCTCCTTGTTGGTACAGTTCTACACTTCTGATGTGAAGCTTCTGATATGAGGCTGTAGGGTCTTCAAAACTCACTTCCTCTTCACTTGAATCACCATCAGATAAGTACACCCTGGAGGGAGTAGTGACATGTTTGGCTGTTTCTTCTTCTGATTCACTGTCAGAATCAGTCCATGTGACAGTCAGGCCTCTTCCCTTTTTCTTGAGGTATGTTGGACATTCCTTTCTGATATGACCATACCCTTCACATTCATGGCACTGAACATTACTGATTTTTTCTTCAGCCTTTTCTTTGGAATGAGGTTTAGACTTGGCATCTATCCTTTTGACTAGTTTGTTGAACTGTCTCCCAAGTAGGGCTATTGCTTCTGATAGATTCTCCACTTCTTCCTCATCTGATTCCTCCGCAGAGTTTGTGACAAGGGCTATACTTTTGCTCTTTTTCTCCACAACCTGATCACACATCCCCATCTCAAAAGTTTGAAGATATGCAATGAGTTCATCCACTTTCATGCGACATGTGTCTTGAGCTTCTTCAATGGCTGTTACCTTTATTACAAACCTTTTAGGTAGTGACCTTAGTATCTTCCTTACAATCTTTTCTTCAACCATCTTTTCTCCCAAAGCTCCTGAAGTGTTAGCTAGTTCAAGAACATTCATGTAAAAGTCATGAACGGTCTCATCTTCCTTCATTCTTAGACTTTCAAATTTTGTGGTCATCATTTGAAGTCTTGACATTTTTACCTTGGAAGTTCCTTCATGAGTAGTTCTGAGAGTGTCCCAAACATCCTTTGCCAGTTCACAGTGGTGGACCAGTCTAAAGATGTTTTTGTCTATACCATTGAAGAGTGCGTTCAATGCTTTAGAGTTTCCAAGAGCCAATACCTCTTGCTCTTTGGTCCATTCCTCTTCAGGGATTTGCACAGATGCTCCATCCTTGTCAGTCTTCACAGGATGTTCCCAGCCAGAGTTTGCAGCTCTGCAAGCCTTGTTGTCTAAGGACCTTAGGAAGACAATCATCATAGGCTTCCAATAGTCATAATTTGACCCATCCAGAATTGGAGGTCTATTGGTAAATCTAATATCTTTATCCATAGTACCAGAATTTTGTTTCCCTAGATCTCACCCAGTAATAAACAGGCAGGGTGCCTGCTCTGATGCCAATTGAAAACTCTGGCCTGCCCACGATGGATGTTCTAACAGAAGTTATAACATCCACTGTGACATTCACTACAGATCTACTATTATGCAGTAATAACAAAGCAGTAAATAACACAGTTAGTTGTTGAGCCAGTTCAGTGCAACACACTTACATCTGGGGGCTACCAAGCCAGGGAGAAATTTCACTATCAGCAATATTAATTCAGAGTCAAACCTCCAGTTTGCACTCCTCACTTAATCACTATCCAATGGCAATTTAACCTAGAGACACTCTAGACCTGAGTATACCCACTCACTCCCTACAATCACATACCAATGATACTAACAGTTACAATTTAAACAGTATATTGAAGAGACACTTCACCTACACACACACACACAGACCTTGATCTTACTTCAAAGATTTGATCAAGGAACACACACTCGTGCTTAACAGCTTCGAGTGTAACACAACCTAGAAACTACCTAACCAATGCACTCAATAGTTACTTGGGTTACAAGTATTCTAAGACACAAACGTGAAGAAAAATCTTTTCACTTCTAAACCACTATGGTGATTTCTCTGCTTCTCTCTCTTCAACAACTGACTTCTAGGATTGCCTCTCCTGGTATTTGTAGCAGTAGATAAGTTCTTGGGCCTGGGCGCATACATTAGGTTTTATCCATCATAAATCCTCACTTATGTATTCTGCACGTTTGCCTCTTTAATCAGGTAAATATTAGTTCCCCTAGGACGTCTAAAATGTCTTCTGCATTCCAGCTTGAGCTTCTGAGTTGTTTCCTGAGTTATAGCTACCAGAAAAACAAACTTCCGCTTGATGTCATACAACCTATGTCATAACATTGAGTATGACATCCAGCTTAACTTATAGTTAGCTTAGTTAACTTACCCTGCACAGTCCATATTATGAATGTAATAACATCAAACATGACATTCATATATGTAGTTGTATTTTTCCATAAACTGCAGTCAATCAAGAGCACTTACACTTCCTTTTCTATACCCTCCACTTTTGAAACTACCAAAACAACCTCCTAGAAAATTATCTGAAACCTAAACCTAGGTTGGATGTTAGTACTTTATTTGCTGGGTTTAAAAAGGAATTAAAAATGTGGCTGTCTACTGTCAAGAAGGAATGCATGTCAAGTTTGAATCCTACTGATTCTGAGGCTATCTGGCAAAGATTCAGATCCAGATTTGACTCTATTGCTTCTAATCTTCAAGAAATCTGCACTGATGATGCCAAAGTCAGGTTTGCTGAGGCTGTGAGACAAACTCTTCTGAGATTCAGAAGAAACTCAGTCTTGCTTTTGGAAAACACACATGTAAATGATGTGTATATTCCTTCTGAAGCATTGGTTGCTTCTGTGACTGCTGCAGTGATTAGTTCTGAAGTAGTAACTTCAGAAATTTCTGCTCCTGCTTCTGAGAATCCAGACTCTGCTCAACCTGCTGACATGGTTGTTTAGAATGCTTCTGCATCCTTGGTCGTTCATGATGCTTCTGCTTCTACATTTCCTCCTGAATCATCTGAAGTAAAGAAGGAAGACGAAGATCTGCAGGCTCAGATTGCTGAACTCAAGGCCAACAACACAGAGATGAAGTCTTGGATGGTGAAACAAGAAAAGACTACTGATGAGATCAAGACATGGATGGCAAGACAGGAAGAATCCACATCTGAGATAACGAATCTTCTGAGGATGCTGGCTTCTCGTCCTACTTAGTTTTTCTGTGTTTTGTTTGTGCACTTGTTTGATCTATCTGTTATGTTTGTCTTGGATTTTGTTTATCAATGAATGGATATTATGCTTTTTTGAATGAATGATTGTTATATTCTTTTGATTGATTTTATCTGTTGCTTTATTGTTTTTCTTCTGATATCTCTTTTCTGTCTTAAAGTTTTTCTTAAATGATTTTCTTTTTGATATGACAAAAAGGGGGAGAAAATGGTAATTTTGATAATACACACAAACAGTTACCAAAGGCAACTCTTACGTGATATATTTCAACTAATCATATTTTTTGAGTATTTCAGAGCTAATAATTCTCTTCTGATAAATTCTAAGAATTAACTCTGAACTAAAAGTCTGAGAAGTTGCAAGTTTCCTCTGAAGCTGAAAAGAATACAGAAGCTGAAAGGGAAGTATTTTATCTTTTCTGAAGTATTCATTTCAGGGGGAGATTAATATTCTCAGGGGGAGAAATATTTCTTTTCTCTGATTAACAAAATTTCCCATAGTTTTTGTCATCATCAAAAAGGGGGAGATTGTTAGAACACAGATTGATGTTCAATATATCTCATTGCTTTGATGATAACATTAATGAAATTTTGTATAAAGAATTTATATACACTAATTTTGTTCAAGTGTTTATTTGTTTCAGATATCAAAATTAATATTATTCTGGAAGCAAGAACGCCTCTGAACACCAATGAACGAAAAAGCTCTGAGCGTCAGAAGCAACACATCAGAAGACTCTGGTCTGCTACAATGACTTTGAGCAAAGCTAAGAAGAACTTGAGCAAAGGACATACATAAAGCTTCATAAGACTCTGAAAGTACTCAACGCTGCAAGTACAGAAGTTCTGATAAGCAAGTATGCTCTGATAAGGATTTCACGCTTAAAGCACTTTGCTGCAACTCTGATAGAGAAACTCTGATTGAGTTAACTCTGACCTGAACAACTAAGGACATCATCAGAAGTTCTGATGCAAGACGTTCCAAAGTTGTTGAAGAAGATGCTGTTCAAATAAAGATACGTTAGTATATTCCTTGTCTTATCCTAAACGGCTCTTTCCCCATTCGTGCTTGATACAAGAATTCAGACAAAAAGGATGTGTCAGAATATTCCTCTTCTGAGTAAGGAAAAGTCATTAGAAGACAAAAGGATCAAAATGCACAGAATGCACAGTCTTTGAGAAAGGATTTCAAAGTACTATAAAAGCAAGTCCAAGCATCACTTCAAAGGTTAACGAATTTGACAGAACAATTGACACATTATTCAACCAGCTCTTACAAATATTCTTCAAGCTAGAATAGTTTTCATATTCGTTCTTTAACTTGTGTAAAAATCACTGTTGTGATATAGCTTTTTAGGAGCATTACTTAAACACAAAACTGTTAGTTTATCTTTGTAAAAGATTTCCTTAAGAAGACTAAGTTGTGGTCAGAATTTCTTGAGAAGACTAAGACAGTTGTCTTAGTGGTTTACACTGTAATCAAGTTTGATATAGTGGATTAAGTCCTTGTTGAGAAAGGAAAATCACCTTGGTAGGATGGACTAGATTAGTTTGAGTTTAAACGAACCAGGATAAAAATACTGTGTTATTTTTCTATCATCCAAATTGTTTTAAAACCCTTATTCAACCCCCCTTCTAAGTGTTTTTCTCACCATCACATATCAATTCTATTGATAGAAAGGTATGGAACATTATTCAAAATGGTCCTATTGAAATAACCATGACCAATGCGGATAATGTTGTTGTACCTAAACTGGAAGCACAATGGAACGATGATGATGAGAAAAAGTACACTTATGACTGGAAATCCGGAAATATTCTCATATCCTCTTTGAAAGTTGATGAATACTATAGAGTTTCTCATTGTACGACCGCTGAGGCTATGCGGGACGCATTACAAGTTACCCATAAGGGAACAAATGATATCAAACTAGCTAGAATCAATACTTTTAACACAAGATTTTCATCTCTTTCACATGAAGCATGGTGAAACCGTTACAGAAATGCGAAAGAGATTCACTCACCTAATCAATCGTTTAAATTTACTTAGTAGAATCGTTTCCAATTATATTGCTACTAACAAAATTTTGAAATGTCTTAATAGGGAATGGCAACCTAAGGTCACAACAATTAAGGAAGCTAACAATCTCATGACATTGGATACCACAACATTGTTTGGTAAGCTTGAAGAACATAATAAAGAGCTCATAAGTCTTGATTAACATGAAAAGAAAGAAAAGAAATAGAAATCAAAAGACATGGACGAGAAGTCTATTGCTCTAAAGGCTTCTAGCTCAAAGTCCTCCACTAAAAAGCTTAGTGAAAGTGAGTCAAGTGATGATGATGATGGATATTCGAATGATGATATGAGGATGTTTCTAAGAAGGTATAATAGATACATCAGGAAGAATGGAATACAACATTCGGACAAAAATCTCATTAACTTTAGACGTCAATCAAAATCCTCAAAGCAAGAAGGAAATAAGAATAAAAAGTCAAAGGATTCATGCTATAATTGCGGAAAGGCCGGTCACTACAAGTCGAATTGTCCCTTGATGTAGAAAGACAAAGGAAAAGACAAACATCATCAATAAAATAAATCAAGCAAGCCTAGAAGGGCATACATTGCATGGGAGAGTGATAGTGAGTCCTCAAGAAAAAGTAGCTCGAGTGATGAAGATGAATCAGTCAATCTTTGTCTCATGGCTCATCAAAAGAAGAAAAATAATGTAAGTCATTATAAATATGAACACATTGATAAAATGTATTATTTCGATTTGCAAAATTCTTTTGAAGCTCTATATAATGAGGCTTAAGAGGCTTTCGAATGCTTAGCCTTGATAAGCAAATTTTCTTACATTTAGAGAAAAAAAATTTCGATTCTGAAAAGGAATTAGAAGCTCTTAAGAAATCAATGGTAGAGGTTACAAAAGCTAAAACGAAGGATGACAAGTTGTCTTGATTTAATTGGGTGGGTTTTAAAACTTGTCGCATTTGGAAAAAGGAGGTTAGAACTCTTAAAGCCAAACTAGACAAAGCATTAAAACCCAAAGTTACATTTTCTACTGATCACTCACACTTTAGAAGTAGTATGAATAATCCTTATAAGAAATATACATATGTGGTAAGAGATAAAAGTAGCAAAGGTAAATCCAATGTAAACGTAACTTATCTATATTGTTGCAAGAAGGAACACACCATTGCAAAATGCCGATTTAGGAGATTCTTGGTTCCTAAAGATTTTCCAATGGTTTCCCAAATGCAACCAAAGATTCACTCACACACAAGGACCCAATAAAAATCGGGTACCTATTTCCCTTGTTTAATTTTGTAGGTGAAATTTCTTGAATCTACAGAGAGAAGATGGTTTCTCGACAGTGAATATTCAAGGCATATGACTAGTGACATTTCCTGATTCATTGACTTTATGGCAAAGAAAAAAGGTGTTGCAGTGAGAATAGGATATCAAGCTATTGATTAAATTGAATCATAAATCTTTAAGATTCACCACCGAGCTTTGATTTATCTAAAGGAAAGGGTAAAGATCGAAGAAAACCCTAAGTGCGCTATGTAACAACAAAGCTAAGAAAATCTAAGGTTCGGGGGTTGGTTATACATAGGAAAGGGTTTATCATCCTAAGTATTTATAGTACTCTATAGGAACCTTTGTTAGTATTTGTGTTATCTTTTTGCTATTGTTTTGAATTATCTTATGTTTGGGTTTTATTGGTGAGGATAGGAACCTAAGAGTTTATTACTAAGTATGCTCGCCAAGACATCGCATCTCGTGCCTACGTATCCTAACAAGGATGGAATCAGAGCATTCACAGTTCACTTAAACAAGGGTGAAGAACACTTGATTATGGTCAAGGTTCAAAAGGGGGGGGGGATAAATGTTCATAGCAATAACACTTACATAGAGTATACAAACTCTATCCTAAGGCTAAATTGAAAATTTGGTGACTCTAACAATGTCAAAAGGGGAGGTAGATAAGGCTAAGCTATATATGACATAACGTCAACAAAAAAGATCTTTCCTTTAGATTTGGGAACAAAAGGGAAAGAAGGATGAAGGCTAAGAAGCTAACATCACTTGGGGATAATAAACATGAACAATGTGGGTGAATAATAGATGAGATGAACAAGGATGATATTCAAGCATGATATCAATTGCAAATGATAGAGGTAACATTCAAACAAACATGTATAAGTCAAATCATTACTTAAACATGAAGAAGGTAAAAGTTCAACAAGACATGAATAAATCAAAGCATTACTTAAACATGGATTCAAGATAAAAGTTCAACAAGACATGAATAAATCAAAGCATTACTTAAACATGGATTCAAGATAAAAGTTCAACAAGACATGAATAAGTCAAAGCATTACTTAAACATGTATAACATTCAAAGATTCAAACAAGGCATGTATAAGTCAAAGCATTACTTAAACATGGATAAAGGTTACAAGTTCAAACTATCATGGATAAGTCAAAGCATTGCTTAATCATGAATACAATTTAAAGTTCAAACAAAATATGTATAAGTCAAAGCATTACTTAAACATGGGTAAAGGTTACAAATTCAAACTATCATGGATAAGTCAAGACATTATTTAATCATGAATACAATTTAAAATTTTAAAAAAATGTATAAGTCAAAGCATTACTTAAACATGGATTCAAGACAAACTTTCAAACTAAACATTTTTAAGTCAAAACATTACTTAAACATGGATGATATTGAAAACATGGTTCAAAACATCAAGGTAACATCCAAGGTACATGTTAAGGTTCATAGTGATCACATTCAAAGGTTAAAACATCGCAAAGAATTGAACATGGTAAGCATACAATTTATGAATCATGTTAAGGCATGTTGTCAAAGTTAAGGCATTTATGAACACATAAACAAAGAAAAGCACAAGGCCATACATGCATTTAAGCTTTCAATAAGGTATACAAGAATGTGCATAGAAGACAAGGAAAATACACAAAGGTTCATGGTATAGAACAATGTTTCAAGGCATTTAAACATGTAAACGTACATCAAAGTAAGTCAAATTCATGGAAAAAACAAGAGATACATGATGGCAACATCAAACAAGGTTCATACAAGGTATATAGCATTCATACAAGTCATGGTGATCAAGAAAAATCAAAGAATCAATCAAGAAAATGCATTTGAAACCCTAAAATAAACCTAAAAAGGTGCCTACTTTGAACAAGCATAAGTGCATGAAAAATTAATCAATTCTGAAATTTCTTCACACAATATATATTTTGAAAAAAGCTTCAGAAAATTCAAAATAAAACAAAATAAACAAAAATGCCAAAAGGGGAGTCACTAGGCCTTGAACCCATGACATGATAGATGAAAGCAAGGTAAGCTACCACTAAGGTAGTCTATTACATCTGATTATAAAATGGAAACAAATAAATATATAATAAAGTCACAAATTAAAATAGAATTTTGCCATGTCATCATCTTCTCTAATGCTTTATCTCTTCTTCATCGTATTCTTCTTCTTCTTCCCCACCATTTTTTCTCTTTTTTTCTCTCAATCTTCCAACATCCATAACTTTCTCAATTTTTAAAGAAATTAAATGATATAAAAAAGGAATTTGTTTAGAAAAATCTCAGGAACAAAATGGTATTATTCTCACAAGCTAAAACTCACAGTACAAGTTGCACCAAGGTAAAAACCAGAACTGCACCTTAAGGTTTTTTCTCAATCTTTCTCCTACCATAACTTCTTCATTTTTCAACAAAATTAAAATATATAAAAAAGCAAATTACTTGGAAAAATCTCAAGAATCCAATGGTATTGTTCTCACATCCTAAAACTAAATGGCTAAGGCAACCATGGTAAAAACCAGATCTGAACTATAAGGTTTCTAACAATAAAAACTCAATGCATGAGCATGGTATAATGCATACAGTAGCAAACACACAACAAATACAATATGTACTATATTTTTCTTCAATAAATACTCAAGAATGTTGCATGAATAAAGATATCAAAGTGTGAAAACGTTACCTATTGGAGAAAGTCCAATTCTTCTTCAAATGGAGCTACAGAAATGAAGGTGTGATTTCTTGAACCTTATTAGTTCTTAGAAAGAGTGCTTAATCAAATAAAATGGCCAGAAATAAACTGTAACACATCACACGAATATTCTTGCATAATGAGCAGGTGAGATGCTGAATGGTGTTTGGGAGGGTACATAACCTATTCAATGGTATGAACAAGTTCTAACAAATGTTTAAAGATGATTTGTGGTGCTTATTTAGAGAATGCACGTGCAAAATGAGTTTGGTTTGAGAACTTGGAAAAATAATGTGTTTTGAAGCATTATACAAGGCTCTATTTGTAGGAGAAAATTTGGAGCAAGGAGGCTGGGCAGAAAAGAGAATTGAAGTTTCACGGCTTGGTTAGGATCCAATGTTATGGTTTCACGAGTTTGTATGAGTTCCAAGGCATAGTACAAGAGTGGTTGTAAAGTGTAGACACTTTACTTCAGAGAAAAGAAGAGGTTGAGTGCAGCTAGATAATTTGAAGGTCAATGAGATTTGGTATTGTGATTAACGTGGCTTTTCAACAATGGAAGTGTTCACTTTCTTCCTAAAATGGAAAAATCCCATGAACAAAGGCTTAAACACTTGGAAAATTCCTTAAGAACTGTTGTAATATTCTAATTAAAGGTGGATTTGCAATTAACCAGACCTGCAATCAAGGGATTTACAAGTTTGAAATGGTTTTGCTCCAAGAACTCAGCATGAAGATGACTTGAAATTCAAGTTTGGAACCCTAACTTTCCATTTTCGAAACTCTCAGCTCATGCATGGGAAAAAAGTGTATTTGTACTTTTTGGAAAGCCCCATACATGATCTACAAATTTCATGTTTTACATTTTTCTTTATTCAAAATGGATCATGATGAAAACTGGCTCACAAACTGGTTACTTTTTGCAGGGAGATTCTGTCTCAAAATTTTTCTAAGTGTTGGAAATCAATTTTGATTGAAATACCAACTTCATGGCTTGATAACTTAAAATCTAAGCACTTTTTGGGAATCCATCCTCATTGACAAAGTTGTAATATGTAAAAATCTCTTTAAATTGATCTTTGGAGCAAGAAAAATTAATACTTGGATTGGGAGTTATGGCCTTGGCAAGTTGGCTCTAAATTAGGTTATTTTCATAACTTAGAAAAAATTCACTTTCTTCAAAGTTGCCTTTTTTTACAAGTAACCTCAATTCTCTTGATTTTTCTTGATCAAAATCCATCATCAAACATAATTTCAATGAATATTGACTTGAGGAACTCACATTTGACCAAAAACCCTAAAGTCAAAGGTTTGACTTTGCAGTAAATGGCTTGTGCATCAAATGAACTTTCACTTCTTGGTCTTCAATAAAACCAATCTCTTGGGCTATTTGAACACCATAGATAGACTCCAAGGGTGTACTTAAATTTCTTGAATCATGTCTCAAGGATTGAGATCATATCTTGATAAAAAGTCAAAGATCCAGTTGACTTTGGTTGAGAAAACCTTATAAGTCAAAACATTACTTAAACATGGTATCATTTATAAAGAACACTCAAACATGCTGTCAATCATGAACAAGTCATAAGTGAGGGAGAAGATATTCATACATGAGATCAACATACAAGACAAAGATATTCAAACATGATACCAAAGCAAAAAGATAAAGATGTTCAAGCATGACATCAAAGCAAATCAAAGCGATATCCATACATGATACCAAACAAAGCAACATCTTATTAAAACATGACATCAATCAAAACAAACATGATATTCAAACATGATATCAATTTAAGTGACAAAAAATGATATTCAATCTTGATATCAATACATAACTGATGAAGATGATAAATGATGCAAATATTGACCAAAATTTCTTTCAGATAGATTTAAAGGTAACTTCCACTGGTGGCTGTTCAGTGCAAAAAATGACCAAAAGTTCCTCCAGACAAATTTAAAGGTAACTTCCACTGGTGGATGTTCATTGAAAAAAATGACCAAAATTTCCTTTCGATAACTTTAAAGGTAACTTCCACTGGTGGATGTTCAGTGCAAAAAATGACCAAAAGTTCCTTCAGACAGATTTAAAGGCAACTTCCACTCGTCATATCTCATTGATTTCTAGATGAAATTTAAAAATGTAAGAACCAAAATTACTCAGTTTTCAACAAGGAATTTAATAGTATCACTCAAATCAATTAATTTTTCCCCTAACTAAAAACACAACATAAAAGCCTCAAGAACCTCAAGTTTGCATTTTCAAACCAACAATCATATACATTAATGATAAATGACAACTAATATATGGAAAACAACGTAAACATCATAACAAAAAAATTTGTAGTTCAATGTTGATCAACATATAACATGGTTCAATGTGTTCAAGATTGTAGAGAACTTACCTCTTAAAGCCAAAACTTGAAACTTCACAAAAGCTGTTACAGGTTTGGATAACTTCCTTAGACCTATTAGGAACCTTTTGAATGCTTAGGAAGACTTGGAATCACTTCAAGCCAGCTACACCTTCCCTCTTGTAAAAATGAGAAAAATGAAAAAATCAAACTCCAAGCAAATGGTGTTTCAGCTGTAAAACAAGGCTTAGAACAACTCAAGGGTGATTTATAAAAGATGTTTGAATGATCAAGGTGATTGGAAGTGGTCAGAATGGTGACTTGGATTTGAAAATGCAGATAGTCAACAAAACTTGGTTTTGAGGGTTGACTTTATGTTCTTGTAGGTTTTGGATGGACATGATGGTTTGCGCACCTTAAATTTTTTTTTGTGTGGTGTGTTAGAATAGTTGTTTGGGTGGTTTTGTAGTTGTGATAGGTTTTGGCAAAGTTTGTGCATATGGTGTTTTTTTTGGCAAAAGGGAGATTTGATGCAAGAAGCTGAGTTTGGGAGGTTTGATGAATGTTTTCTCTGGTTTTTGTTGTGTGTTTTGAAGCATGCTATAAGGCTCTCTTTATATGGGAAAAGTTGGAGCCAGGAGGCTGGGCAGAAAACAAAATTGGAGTTTCATGGTTTGTTTAGGATCCAATGTTATGGTTTCATGAGTTTGTATGAGTTCAAGGCATAGTGAAAGAGTGGTTGTAAAGTGAAGAAATTTTTTTTATCAAAGAAAATGTTGAGTTCAGCTAGACAACTTGGAGGCTCAAGGAGATTCGGTATTGTGATTAAAGTGGCTTTTCCAAAATGGAAGTGAGAAATTTCTTCCCAAAATGGCATAATCCATTGCATAAAGCTCAAAACACTTGGATAATGCATCTATGATCTATGAAAACCATCAATTATGTGAAGATTAAGAAGCAACAAGATCTTTAAAGTAAGATCATGCAGGTTTTACTAGATTTGCTCAAAGTTATGGCATGACAAATGACCTAGAATTCAAGTATGGAGGGCCAACTTTCTCTCTTCGAAACTCACAGCTCAAAAATGGTATCAATGAATTCTTGGACTCTTTGGAAAGCTGGAATCGTGCTCTACAACTTTCATGTGTTAAGTTTTAGCTGAATTAGCTTGGATCATGATGAAAGCTGGCTCACAAGTTGGTTACTTTTTCAGGAAGATTAGCAGCAAAATATTTTCTAAGTGCTGGAAACCAAATTTGAATGGAACACCAACTTCATGGCCTCATAACTTGAAATCTATGTATTTTTTGGGAAATCGTCCTAATTGAAAAAGTTGTAGTATGGAATGAGCTATTCAAGTTGATCTTTGGATTAAGGAAAATAGATGACTAATTGGAAGTTATGGCCTTGGCAAGTTGGGTAAAGTCTTCTATAACTTAGGATTTTTTTCAATTTCTCCATGGTTTCCTTGTTTGAAAGTAACCTCCAATTTCTTGATTTTTATTTATTGATCATGACCCAAAACACATGTTATCATCATCCTTGACTTGAGGAAGCCATGGTTGACCAAAACTCCCAAAAGTCAAACCATGATTTGGAGGAACGATTAACTTTTTATCAGATGAATCTTCACTTCTTGATCTTTAATGAAATCAATATCTTGGGCTATTTAAACACCATAGACAGACTCCAAGGGTGTATTTGAATGTCTTGAATAATGTCTTAATCAAAAGTCAAAGATGCAGTTGACTTTGATTGAGAAAACCCTAGTTCTTGGTCAAATGAAATTGAATCGTGAAGAACTTTTAATGAAGCCACATTACACTTGATTATTGATGGGGATAGATCTATTAAGTGTATGAGAGCTTGTTTGAATGATGATCTATCCAAAAATTTGACTGATCAAGGCCTTTGAGCCTCTTAGGGCAAACCTTAATTCATAGATGAGCAAAAGCAAACATATTTTGATAATTGGTTAGCTATGCATGAATGATTGACCTAGAATTCTATGCAAAAGGTGATTGAATCTTGGGTTAAAATTTGAGGTATGACACTATGGTTTATTGTGTAACTGTACAACAGGTTCTAACAAGTTCTCAAAGTCATAAGTCTAACTATTTCCCAATTACTCGATAGTTAATAATATTCTCAAGAGAACCTCTTTTGAGTGTAATATCGCGTATCAACTATTTTGGGTCTACACCCTCGTAGTCATTGCACTACGTTCCTAACAAAGCCAAGTGAAGTTAAAGGTGACTAAAAGTTATCAACTTCATAGGTTCGATCAAGAATAGTATGGTTTTCACAATTTCTTGATCAACAATACTTATTCTCAAAAGTGCCTCCACTTAGTGGTGATTTCTCAAGTTAGCTTGGTCGAGAATCAACACACTATAAGCCTTCTTGAATATACCACCTTCCTATCTGTCATACCCCAAATTTTTACCCCTAGATTCCATTATCATTTTAGAAGCATCAAACATTGTTCCCTAACCCTAATTTTGTTTCAAGCTTGTTGTTGTCGAAGTTCATCTGAATTAGGGTTTTGCACATGTGGAATCAAGAAGACTATTGCTTGATCAATCAATGTTTTGGAGTGATCATCATCAAATTAAGTTATTATACATTCAAGAAGCTTATATTCAACAAGAATCAAGTGCTAATTAATCTCATTACAAGTCAATTGAAGCCTAATTTCATTTGGCCCCAAACTAGGGTTTTGACAGGAAAAGTCAAATGTGCCTTTGAATTTTGATTCAAGCATGATCCTAAGTCTTGGGATGTGATTAAACATGTTCATAGACATATTTGGAGCCTACCTATGATGTTTGAGAAGTCCCAAGATGCAAATTGATTGAAGATCACACAGTTGAATTCATCTGATACAAAATTCATCTGACAAAGTCAACTCTTTGACTTTTAGGGTTTTTGGTTCAAATTGGAGCATCTGATGGGCGATTCGCAAGTGCACGAATAACATCAAAGTAATACAAAATATTATCGATCCCACAGAGACCAAACGTCAATCTATCGTTCGCTAGTGTTACGGTGTTTATCTAAGGCAAGTCAAATAAAAGGTTGGATTGTGCGAAATAAAAGTAAAGTGCGGAAATAAACTCAATAATAAAATAAAAGGCATAGATGCAATTCATATAGCTACGTAATATTCCAGATGTGTACAGATAGGATGCCTTATGGGGTAATGTTTTCTACTCATGAAAAGAACTAATTTAACAGGAACTGTCGCTTTCGTGTAATCAGAACCGAGTTTATCCCTAATCGATCCCTCTTATTGTCACTTATAAAAAGGCGCGTATTGCGTTAGGATTAATAAACCTATTTTTAAGAAATATAGTTTCTTAACTTAGTTGAAAAGTATTTTGACCTGGAATTTCTAATAAAAAGGGGTTTTTGCGAACCGGACTTTAAATCCATAAACGCGTCCGAAAATAGTTTTAAAATCGATTTTCTTAAACATTAAAGATTCTTAATTAACTGAGCCAAGCGCTTTCGCTTCCTTGGAACAGTTAAAACTAACCAAATTTATCTAAAGGTTGGACGGCTTTCGATCTTACCCAACATATTTTATGTACAGAAAATAAGTGTTAAAAGATAAAATAACCTTTAAGTAATTCTATCGACAACCATATGGAATACTATTATAACTACAATCCTTGCATCCTAGCCTTTAAGATTTAGCCGGACATGGTAAAGTAAATAGACATGGTAAATAAGTGCGAGTAAATAAAGTGCGGGTAAATAAATAAATAAAGTGCGGTGCGGGAAATAAACGCCAGATAAATAAATAAAAGGCGATAAATAGACAGAAACCTGCTCTAAACGAGAGGCTTTAAAATCTTGTACAACTGGAAGTAAAAAGACTGAAATAAAATGGCGATAGGATTAAATTCTACCCAAGTGCTACAAACTCGATTACAGACTCGATTAAACAGTGTGATAACCACTCGATGTGAAAAGTTTATCACTTTACAATAGGTGAAATTTATGGCTTGATTTCTATAAATAAGCTTGGATGATTAGAAATTTATGGCTTGCCTTATGGGGTAATGTTTTCTACTCATGAAAAGAACTAATTTAATAGGAATTGTCGCTTTCGCGTAATGAGAATCGACTTTATCCCTAATCGATCCCTCTTATTGTCACTTATAAAAAGACGCGTATTGCGTTAGGATTAATAAACCTATTTTTAAGAAATATATTTTCCTAACTTAGTTGAAAAGTATTTTGACCTGGAATTTCTAACAAAAAGAGGTTCTTGCGAACTAGACTTTAAATCCATAAACGCGTCCGAAAACAGTTTTAAAATCGATTTTCTTAAACATTAAAGATTCCTAATTAACTGAGCCAAGCGCTTTAGCTTCCTTGGAACAATTAAAACTAACCAAATTTATCTAAAGGTTGGACGACTTTGGATCTTACCCAAAAGATTTTATGTACAGAAAATAAGTGTTAAAAGTTAAAATAACCTTTAAGTAATTCTATCGACAAACGTATGGAATACTATTATAACTACAATTCTTCGCATCCTAGCCTTTAAGATTTAGCCGGAAATGGTAAAGTAAATAGTGAAGGTGAGATAATACTTAGAAGGGGGGGGGGGGGGGTTGAATAAGTATGATAAATTAAGACTAAAAAATAATCACACAATTATTTTTATCCTGGTTCGTTTAACAACTACTCCAGTCCACCCTTCCTAGAGTGATTTGCCTTTCTCAACAAGGACTTAATCCACTATTAAATCAAACTGATTACAATAGTATCACCTAAGAACAACAGTTCTTAGTCTTCTCAAGAGCTACTGATTCCAACTGAATCCTCTTAAGGAATATCCTTTACAATCAATGTAAATTAAATACAAGAGTTTTAATGCTTCTAAAAAGCTTTTATCACAACAGTGATTTTTCTCTTAAGTTTAAGTACAATGAGATTCTATGAAGAATAAGAATAAATGAGAGCTTTAGAATATTATGATTTCTTTTCAGCAAAGTGTGTAACTGAAGAATGTGGTGAAGTTCTCCTTTTATAGGCAGCTGATCCAAGCAAGCTGAGCGTTGAAAAGAGAGTCTCAAAAGGTCTGAGCCTTTTTGTCTTCACATCAAGTGACCTTTCCTAGAAGTAGATGGCACAGAAAAATCCTTTTTGTCTGTGTAAGTGTGTCTAGCACAAATGAGGAAAGAGACGTTGAAAAGCTCCAACGGATATATTCTTGAATATTTCTTCTTCAGTTTTCAGCAAGTTCTTCAGAGTCTGAATGGATCAGAGTCTTCTAATGAGATTCAGAACTATGCTATATCAGAGTCTTCTGCAGCAGGTGTGCTTTCAACGTGTTGATCATCAGAGCATTTTTGACACAGAACTTCAGTACTTGGCAGCGTAGGTACTTTCAGAAACGTTTGTAGACAAATGCTTTGAGAAACTCTTCAATCAATATTCTTCTATGCTTCAGATGCTTCAGCTTCAGATGCTTCTGATTATCTTCAGATGCTTCTGACTTAGAATGTTCTGGAGCTTCTTGCTTCAGATCCTTCTGGAGACTACGCTCAGGATCTTCTGTAAGGAGCAAACAGATTCTTCTGTAAGGTGCATTTGGCGCTTCAGAGTTAGAATAACTTCTTGTATTCAAAACAGATTTGCTTCTAGAGAGTTAATATTATTTCAATCTGCAGTAAAACTCTCAAACAAATTTTAGAGCATATAATTCTTAAATATAAATTTCCTAACAGTTATCATCAAAACAAAGAGTTATTATTAAGAACCAATATGTGTTCTAACAATCTCCCCCTTTTTGATGATGACAAAAAGTATCAGAAATTTTATTTAACTGAACATAAAGAATTATAACTCCCCCTGAGATGATGAGTCTCCCCCTGAGTTAAATATGAAAAAGGAATAGAAACTTCCCTTTTTATCTTGAGTAATCTTCAGAGTCAGATCTTGTTTGTCTTTGTAATAATTAAGGGTCAGAATATCTTGCAGATATGAGATTCAGAGTTTGATAAAAAAGCAAATGATCTGAGAAACTCAGAGATTCTTTTATAGAGTGTTCTTATCAAATGTTCTGAAATAGTCAATTTAGATATTAGAAAGAGTAGATATGTCTGAAGATTCGTTCTAGTGAAATTATATTAAATAGTTCAGATCTTTATTTTCTCCCCCTTTTTTGTCATAAGCAAAAAGTAAAAACTTTTAATAAAGACAAATAAAAGGAACAATAAATAGATAATTCAATGGATAAAAACAAACTGATTCATTAAACAAGACAGAGCAAGAGTACATTGGAAAATATCAGAAGATATAACAATAAAATTCAGATGCAAAACAACAGATGCACAAACACGAGAAAAAAATCTAAGAGTGTTTTGACAAAAGCATCTTCAATAGGTCTGTGATCTCAGATGATGATTGCTCTTGCTTTGACATCCACTTAGTCATTGTCTCATTCTTCTCATCTTGTTTTGACATCCACTCTGACATGTCCTCAGATTTCTTGTCTTGCTTCGCCATCCAAGATTTTATTTTAGATTGACCAGCCTCCAGAGCAGCAATCTTGTCTCCAAAATCTGGATTTTCTGTCTTTATCTCTGATGAAGAAGGTGGAAGTTCTGCAGTCTGAACAAAGTCAATTGCCATAGGTTCTGGAGATCCTGAAGAGGGTTCTACCAGAGTCATAGTCAATGCATTGGCAGTTGGTTCTGGTGGAGGAGGAGGAGCATCCAAACAAAGCAGAGGTTCAGTCTTGTTGACAATCCAGAATTGAGTTCTTTCAGCTCTGAGCTTTGCATCATCAGAACAGACGTTCTTCAGATTGGAAGCAACAGTGTTGAATCTATTGATAAATCTTTTCCAGATGATGTCAGTTTCATTTGCATCCATAGTTTCAGAGCATCTCTTCTGAACAGTACCTAAAGACATCTGTATTTCTTGCAAAAACGTTTGAAATAAATGATCAATATTAAGTCTGGGTGGTGGTTTAAGCAAGGTTTCCAGAGTCATATGTTTAGGTTTGGGAGTGGGTGGTATCAGTGATTTTGGGATAGAAATCAGAGGAGGGGGATAATATGGAATGAAAGGAATTTCTGGTTTTTGAGGTAAGGATCTGTTTAAAGCATTAAGCAGGTTAGGTTGTGGTCTTGTGCGTGGGTAAACAACATCAAAGGGTGCATTAGAATATGGTATGAAAGCAGAGGTTGATGGTTTATCAGATGTAACTTTGTTAACAGATGCAGGTTACAGAGCTGAAACAACAGCTTTACCAGATGTAGCAGATATAGTTGCTAAGGATCCTTCATTGTTCATAGATTGAATATATGAAAGGATTACAGATGGAAGGGCCTGTCTGAGTTTTGGTTTCAGAGGTTTCAGGGGTTCAGAAGGTTCAACTCTATCATAAAAATCTTTCAGTTTGAAACCATAAGATAAATTATGATAAAGAGAAGACACTTGGGCACAAGATATACCAGATGATGATGGATTGGAAGTAGGAACAATCATCTCAGATGAAGGTGCAGGTGGAGGCAAAGGGTCTGAAATAGGAGTTTTAGCAGGTAAGGTTGATTTAGGTTCAGGTTCATGTACAGGGTATTTGTCAGATGGATTAATTATAAAATCTGGATGTATTTCTGATTCTGATGAGTTCGAGGATGTTGTAGGTGTACAAGAGGTAGAAGAGACTTGAAACACTGTTTTTAATGGAGTGATATCAAGAACTTCTGTCTCAGGGATATGAGAAGGTTCTGAAGGAGTATCAGATTGTTGGGAAGGTGGTTCTGATGAAACAGTAGCAGAAGTTACTTTTGTGGGTTCAGAAGTAACAGGTGCAACAGGTTCAGAAGATGGAATGTTTGATGGTGGAATGACAGAGTCTTTTTCTGGTTGATCTTTTGTGGTTTGTTTTTCTGGATGTGGTTGATCAGAGTTTTGTTTATCAGAAGGTTGTTGTAGTTCTGATGGTTGTGAAGCTGATGGTGATGGACGTGGAGTGAAGTGTTTGATGTGTATTTTGGGTTGAGGTGGTTTTGATACAGAAGCAGTGTTTTGTTTTTGAGGTGAGACAGAACTAGGGGCAGCAACAGAAGTTGTTTGAGTAACAGGTGGTTTGGGAACAAACTTAATAGTTGAATCATTAATAACAACATTTTTAGAAATAACAGAAGTCTTAGTACCTTTGAGTTTAATCCTCTTAGCAGATGCAGAGGCAGCTTCTTCAGAATCCTTTCTCTTTAAGAGATTCTTGGGTTTCTCAGCAACCTTAGCCTTCTTCTAGACAGGTTCAGATTCTGCTGCAGGCTGAGTCCTTTTCCTCTGAAGTGGTACTTCTTCTTCTTCTCCTGCATCTGGTAGTGGTTGTTTGACAAGTTGAAACACATTTGCTGGAACAGGTACTCCTTCCTTTTCGCATTCTTCTATATACATCAGTACTATATGTCTAGGTTCTTCAGCAAAGAATAGAGGAAAATCAGATACTGGAACCCTCTTATTCAAATCAGACATATTTAACCTCTTTGGAGCAGTAGTGAGTTCATCTACAATCTTGAGTCTCAGAAGACTTTTAGCGTTCAGAGGCTTTCCCATAATGAACTCTAATTCCTCTGTAACACCAGCATCATACAGAGCAGCCACTAAACCATTTTCAGTGAGAAGATCTGAGATCAGTCTTCCAAATGGGATCCAAGTCCTGATCTTCTGGCCTTTTTCTTTTACAGATTCTCTAGATGCATTGATGTGATTCCACAGATGCATGAACAGAATGTAAGGCAGATCTACCTTATTGCTCTGACTAAGGCAGTACATAAAATAGATCTGTTCATTGTTGACATAATCTGGGGAATTTGTTGACTTCCTGTGATGTATGCATCCCATGAAGATCTTGGCCCAGATCTTGTAATCAGGCTTCAGATCTTTGAATCTGTTAGAAGCTTGTCCAACAGTCATAACTTCCTCATAAACCTCATCCATATCCATACACCCAGCTGGCAGGTGGGAAACACCATCTGTTTCTTCATAACCAATCAATCTTCTGATCAGATCCTCTGTGATGATAATCTCCTTTCCCAGCACAGATGATAAAATAAACTTGGGATACACAGATGCATGAATCCAGAATTCCTTCACAAGTAGAGGGTAAACTGGTCCAAAAAATCTATCAAAGTATTTCACCCATCCTTGAGCTCTAACAATGGAGCGAAAATCAAACCCATTGTCAGCCAGAGAGTCAAATTCAACCATAGATTCACACAGCACTTCTAGTTTATCAATAGGTGTGAGAAGAGTTCTCTTGGGAGGAGAATATGGAGCAACACCTAAGTTATCTGAAGTCACAGCAGCCATTGTAAATTGAAACTGAGCAGTTGTTGATGAAGAAGACGCCATTGAAGATTGCTTTTTCAAACACTTAGGTTTTGAGTTTTTATGCAGAGAGAACAAGAGATGAAAACGCATGTAAATTCTGAGAGTGAAAAGTGTGAAAGTGAATACACAACAAGTATTTATACTAAACACTCAGGCACATCAAAGGTCAGAAAAACACACGTTTGAGCAAGCATTAAATGAAGAGAATAAAATCATTTCAAATAATAAATGCTTCTGACAATTTGGGGGGGGGGGGGGGGAAACCAAGATATTTACTATTCAAATTTCACCTCAAACGTCTTTTCAGTTATGTACACGCCACCTCTTCAGATTTTGTGTGACACGTGTTTGCTTGCATGCTGTTCTGAAATCTCTCAAGAAATGAAACGTTAGCCAACGTTCAGATCTTCTAAAGATGATTAGTTCAGAGTTTCACATCAGAAATATTAATCAGAATAGAATAAATAAACAGAAGAAATACTTCAGATGAATTAAGCATTTTTGCATCTGTGACAATTTGCTTCTGATAAATATCATTCTGGACAAAAATCCATACCAATATTTTTCAGAATAAAATTGAATCTATCTTCAACAAGGGGTTTTGTAAAAATATCTGCCCATTGATGATCTGTATCAACAAAGGCTAAATTTATGATTCCCTTTTGAACATAGTCTCTGATGAAATGATGCTTAATTTCTATATGTTTTGCCTTAGAATGTAAAATGGGATTCTTGGACAAACATATAGCAGAAGTATTATCACAAAAGATAGAAATGTTACTCTCAAAAATTTGATAATCTTCTAGTTGACTTTTCATCCAGAGCATCTGCGTGCTACATCCAGCAGCAGCAATGTATTCAGCCTCTGTGGTTGAAAGTGCAATTGTGGGTTGCTTCTTGCTGTACCAGGAGATTAGATTTCTTCCTAGAAATTGACAACTTCCAGAAGTACTTTTTCTTTCCACTCTGTCTCCAGCATAGTCAGCATCACAGAATCCAACTAATTTGAAATGATCAGATTTTCTGTAACACAAACCCACATTAGAAGTACCTTTCAGATACCTTAGAATCCTCTTGACAACTGTCAAGTGTGATTCTCTAGGATCTGATTGGAATCTAGCACACAGACAAACACTGAATAATATGTCAGGTCTAGAAGCAGTGAGATAAAGAAGAGAGCCAATCATACCTCTGTAGAGCTTCTGGTCTACTTTCTTACTTACCTCTTCTTTGCCAAGTGAGCTAGTAGGATGCATTGGAGTCTTTGCCAACTTGCTGTCAGACATGTTGAATTTCTTCAGAAGTTCTTTAACATACTTTGTCTGATGTATGTAGGTGCACTCTGGAGTTTGATTAACTTGGATTCCTAAAAAGAATCTGAGTTCTCCCATCATGCTCATTTCAAATTCTGCCTGCATACATGTAGCAAACTCCTTTCCAAGCATAATATTTGTTGATCCAAAAATAATATCATCTACATAAATTTGGAAAATTAGAAGATCTTTCTTTATAGTTTTACAGAATAAAGTTGTATCCACTTTGCCTCTGATGAAATTCTTCTCCAGAAGAAAATTACTCAATCTCTCATACCAAGCTCTGGGAGCTTGTTTTAATCCATATAGAGATTTCTTTAATTTGAAAACATGATCTGGAAATTTTTCATTTTCAAAACCAGGAGGTTGGTGGACATAAACTTCTTCTTCTATAATACCATTAAGAAAGGCACTTTTAACATCCATCTGATACAGAGTGATGTTATTCTGTGCAGCAAAAGAAATAAGAAGGCGTATAGATTCTAACCTTGCCACTGGAGCATATGTCTCAGTGTAATCAATACCTTCTTGCTGACTGTATCCTTGAGCAACCAGCCTTGCCTTATTCCTCTCAACTTCTCCTTTCTCATTTAGCTTATTTCTGAAGACCCATTTTGTACCAATAATATTGAATCCTTGAGGTCTTTGAACTAGATCCCATACATCATTTTTGCTGAATTGGTTTAGCTCTTCTTGCATGGCAAGAATCCAATCATTTTCTTACAGAGCTTCTTCTACAGAAGATGGTTCAATTTCTGACACTAGTCCAAATAGTGATGCTTCAGATGATCTTAGAAAGGATCTTGTTCTGATGGGATCATCCTTCTTTCCAATAATGGCATCCTCTGGATGAGAAGCTTTAATTCTGGATGATGATCCTCTGATAGTTGACTCTCCAGAAATATTTAGATTATTCATCTAAGAAGTTAAGGGAGTAGCATCTGGAGTTGCTTCTGGTTCCTTCATGTGAAGTTTGTCTGCTTCTGGAACTTCAGAGTCAATAAAGACTACTTCCCTATCTGCAGAGTTATCAACCTGCTTTGGCTTTTCAGAGCCAAGCTTATCATCAAATCTGACATGAATGGATTCTTCCACAATCTGTGTCTCAGTGTTGTATACTCTGTAGCCTTTAGAGCGTTCAGAATATCCAAGCATGAAACACTTCTGTGCTTTGGAATCAAACTTGCTCAGATTTTCCTTAGTGTTTAACATATAATAGATACATCCAAAAGGATGAAAATATGAAATGTTTGGCTTTTTGTTCTTCCACAATTCATAAGGAGTCTTCTTCAGAAGAGGTCTAACAGACACTCTGTTCTGAATGTAGCATGCTGTATTGATTGCTTCTGCCCAAAAATGTTTTGCCAGATTTGTCTCATTGATCATGGTTCTGGCCATTTCTTGCAAAGTTCTGTTTTTCCTTTCTACAACCCCATTCTGTTGTGGAGTTCTAGGACAGAAAAAATCATGAGCAATGCCATTTTCAGAAAAATATTTTTCAAAATATTTATTTTCAAATTCACCACCATGATCACTTCTGACTTTTATAATTTTGAAATTCTTTTCATTCTGGACTTGCTTGCAGAAGTCAAAGAACACAGAATGTGACTCATCCTTGTGTTTTAAGAACTTTACCCATGTCCATCTGCTAAAGTCATCAACAATGACCAATCCATACTTCTTGCCTCTGATGGATGCAGTTTTCACTGGTCCAAACAGATCAATATGAAGTAGTTCTAATGGTTTAGAGGTAGAAACAACATTTTTTGATTTGAAAGATGTTTTTGAAAACTTCCCTTTCTGACATGCTTCACAAAGAGCATCTGAAGTGAACTTCAGATTAGGGAGTCCTCTGACAAGATTAAGTTTATTAATCTGAGATATACGTCTCATATTAATATGGCCCAATCTTCTGTGCCAGACCCATTGCTCTTCATTAACAGACAAGAGGCATTTAACATTTTGAACTTTAAGTTCTGAAAGATTTATTTTATAAATGTTGTTTTTCCTCTTACCACTAAATAGGATAGAGCCATCTTTCTGACTAATAGCTTTACAACATTTTTGATTAAAGGTAATATCATAACCATTGTCACTTAATTGACTTATGGACAATAAGTTATGCTTTAACCCTTCAACAAGTAAAACATTAGTAATAGAGGGAAGTTTACCATTTCCAATAGTGCCAGATCCAATGATCTTGCCCTTCTGGTTCCCTCCAAACTTCACGTCCCCTCCAGATCTAAGTTCCAGGCTTTGGAACATAGACTTTTCTCCTGTCATGTGTCGTGAGCATCCAGAGTCCAGGTACCATGATTGGTGTCCTGACCTTGCTGCTAAGAACATCTGCAACAGGAATTATTTTGTTTTTAGGTACCCAGATCTTCTTGGGTCCTTTGGGGTTAGTTGGTTTGTAGGTTTGTCTAAACTTCTGTTTTGCAACATAATGTTTATTCTGACTTGCCTTAGGTTTAAACACATAAGTACTCTTCTCAGAGCTTGTGTGTTTAATGTCATTCAAGTGACCAAATTTGAATTGAGAATACAGAGGTGTCTTCCTGATGAAAAGTTTGTCAACAGGTTTTGGATTGCTTCCAGATGAAGACCCATATCCAATGCCTCTTCTGTTGTTTCCACTAACACCATAGATCATGGAAGCCATCTTGCTTCTGTCTATGCTCTTAGTGAGAAATCTCTGAAAGCTAGAGTCATATTTTTCTAAAATATTTTCACATGACTTAGTCTCAGATTCAGATTCTTGTTGAGTTATTTCAAAGTCATTTTTGATTTTTAAATTTATTTCTTTTTGCTCAACAAGTTCTGTTTTCAGAAGATCAATCTCAGATTCAAGATTGCTTTTCAGCTTCTTGTATTTGAGTTTGATGTTGTTATAACTTTTAAGAACTTCTGTTAAAACTTTAATGAGTTCTTCTTTGGTAAGTTTAGCCATTACCTCTTCTGCATCATCATCAGATTCAGATTCTGATTCATATCCTGAGGTACCTTCCTCTTGATCCTCTGTCCTGGCCATCAGTGCAACGTTTGCACATTCTTCTTCTGATTCAGAAGATGATTCACACTCATCTGAGTCATCCCATGTTGCCATCAGAACCTTCTTCTTTTTGTTGAACTTCTTCTTAGGTTTTTCTTTCAGAAGTTTGGGGCAGTCATTTTTGTAGTGCCCAGGTTCTTTGCACTCATAGCACACAACTTCTTTCTTGGCAGATCTTCTGTGACTAGAAGATTCCTTTCTGTTGTCAGATCTTCTGAAGTTGTTGAACTTCTTTCCCTTGTGCTTCCAGAGTTTGTTAATCCTTCTGGACAGCATGGATAACTCATCTTCTTCTTCAGAAGAAGATTCTTCAGAGCTTTCTTGAATGACCTGCAAAGCTTTAGCAGTTTTGTTAGATTTTAATGCTACAGATTTACCTTTATCTTTCTTCTGAGGTTCATCTTCCTCTAGCTCAATCTCATGGCTCCTCAGTGAGCTGATGAGTTCTTCTAGAGAGATCTTGTTCAGATCTTTGGCCATCTTCAGGGCAGTCACCATTGGTCTCCATCTGATAGGCAGACTTCTGATGATTTTCTTTACATGATCTGATGTAGAATATCCCTTTTCCAGAACTTTCAGCCCAACAGTGAGTATCTGGAATCTGGAGAACATGGCTTCAACAGATTCAGAGTCTTCCATTTTGAAAGCCTCATACTTCTGGATCAGAGCCAGAGCTTTTGTCTCCTTAACTTGAGAATTTCCCTCATGTGTCATCTTTAGGGATTCAAACATATCAAAAGCAGTCTCCCTGTTTATAATTTTCTCATACTCTGTATGTGAAATAGCATTCAGTAATATGGTCCTGGATTTATGGTGATTTCTGAAGTCTTTCTTCTGAGAATCTGTCATAGATTTTCTGTCAATCTTTTTGCCATCCCCATCTGTAGGATGTACATATCCATCTATGACAAGATCCCATAGATCAGCATCATATCCTAGGAAAAAACTCTCAATTCGGTCTTTCCAGTAATCAAATTTTTCTCCATCAAACATTGGGGGTTTGGTGCTGATCCTATCCCTCTCTTCATATTTATTGTTAATATTGGACATTGAATTATCATCCATGATAACAAATAAATATAAATATCAAAGTATATCTCTCTGGATCTTTACTGACACTGTTAAGTGGTAGCACACTCAGAACCGGAGCTCTAATGCCAACTGAAGGTGAGATAATACTTAGAAAGGGGGGGGGGGTTGAATAAGTATGATAAATTAAGACTAAAAAATAATCACACAATTATTTTTATCCTGGTTCGTTTAACAACTACTCCAGTCCACCCTTCCTAGAGTGATTTGCCTTTCTCAACAAGGACTTAATCCACTATTAAATCAAACTGATTACAATAGTATCACCTAAGAACAACAGTTCTTAGTCTTCTCAAGAGCTACTGATTCCAACTGAATCCTCTTAAGGAATATCCTTTACAATCAATGTAAATTAAATACAAGAGTTTTAATGCTTCTAAAAAGCTTTTATCACAACAGTGATTTTTCTCTTAAGTTTAAGTACAATGAGATTCTATGAAGAATAAGAATAAATGAGAGCTTTAGAATATTATGATTTCTTTTCAGCAAAGTGTGTAACTGAAGAATGTGGTGAAGTTCTCCTTTTATAGGCAGCTGATCCAAGCAAGCTGAGCGTTGAAAAGAGAGTCTCAAAAGGTCTGAGCCTTTTTGTCTTCACATCAAGTGACCTTTCCTAGAAGTAGATGGCACAGAAAAATCCTTTTTGTCTGTGTAATTGTGTCTAGCACAAATAAGGAAAGAGACGTTGAAAAGCTCCAACGGATATATTCTTGAATATTTCTTCTTCAGTTTTCAGCAAGTTCTTTAGAGTCTGAATGGATCAGAGTCTTCTAATGAGATTCAGAACTATGCTATATCAGAGTCTTCTACAGCAGGTGTGCTTTCAGCGTGTTGATCATCAAAGCATTTTTGACACATAACTTCAGTACTTGGCAGCGTAGGTACTTTCAGAAACTTCTGTAGACAAATGCTTTGAGAAACTCTTCAATCAATATTCTTCTATGCTTCAGATGCTTCTGATTATCTTCATATGCTTCTGACTTAGAATGTTCTGGAGCTTCTTGCTTCAGATCCTTCTGGAGACTACGCTCAGGATCTTCTGTAAGGAGCAAACAGATTCTTCTGTAAGGTGCATCTGGCGCTTCAGAGTCAGAATAACTTCTTGTATTCAAAACAGATTTGCTTCTAGAGAGTTAATATTATTTCAATCTGCAGTAAAACTCTCAAACAAATTTTAGAGTATATAATTCTTAAATATAAATTTCCTAACAGTTATCATCAAAACAAAGAGTTATTATTAAGAACCAATATGTGTTCTAACAAATAGACATGGTAAATAAGTGCGGGTAAATAAGTAAATAAAGTGCGGTGGGAGAAATAAAAGCGGTGCGGGAAATAAACGGCGGATAAATAAATAAAAGGCGATAAATAGACAGAAACCTGCTCTAAACGAGAGGCTTTAAAATCTTGTACAACTGGAAGTAAAAAGACTGAAATAAAATGGCGGCAGGATTAACTTCTACCCAAGTGCTCCAAACTCGATTACAGACTCGATTAAATAGTGTGATAACCCCTCGATGTGAGAAGTTTATCCCCTATGGTGCCCGCCATGGTGGAAGCCATGTGTACAATTCCTCAGAAAGTAGGTCTTTTAACTCGTTTTTCCTTCATTTCTTCTCGAGTAGCCTTGAAAATACATAAACCTGAAAAAGAAACAAAACAAAGGCATAATACAAGAAAACAGAAAGAAAATCCTAAATAATGTGTGCAAATCGAGCCAAGAAAACAATATATTTTAGGTCTATCAAATTCTCCCACACTAAAACATTTGCTTGTCCTCAAGCAAAACATCATGACAGAAAACAGGGTGATATCCATAAATGATCTAGGCAAAAAAAGGTCTTATAAGTTCAAGCTGGGATGAAGCGATAGGTGATGACTCAGTGAACCACAGGTATCAGATTGACACTTCTCCGTAAATACGAACAAAAGCTTCATTTTTACACAAATAAATCCATACTACCCTATTGTACCTAGGTCTATTTTCAAATCTCCTTTTGAGTCCCTTTCATTCTAGTGCAATCACATTAAGCCCGTTATCCGTACAAAATCATGGTGAAGTGACCGGTTAGTGTTTCTGATCTTAAGCATGGGGTTCTGGTACACAAAGTGGTGTAACCCCTTTTATTGGCCCACTTGTAGCTGTGGGGGATTGGATTGTAATTCGCCATACCGAGTTCAGCACCAGATACCTCTGAACCAACTGACAATGGAAAGATATTTTTGTTTTGTTTTGTCTTTATCATTTTTTTTCTTTTTTCGAACTTACAAATTTTTGGGTTAAATGACCTTGTGAGGGTTACCTATACCCGAGTTGTAATTATTTTATTTTAGCATACCGATCATTCACTTATTTTCATCGATCCTTCATTTAGATAATGTTTTTGGCCGGAGCTGACTGCTAGGATAAACTACTAAGGACTCACTATGGACATTCTATTAAGGCCTTGGTACGCAGGGTATCGAGGTTGATTTCTGCATTTGCGAAGCCTAAGGTGTTATAATGGTACCGATATTTCAAAGAGAATGTTATAAATCATCCGCATCCTAACTCGAACTTGCCTCAAAGCCCAGAAAATTTTCAGGATAGTACACTATTTTTTAGTAAATTTTTTGGTGGGCAAAGTAATGAGAGAATAAGATTATACTGCAGTATGACTTGTTAAGCACAAGTATGTTCTAAAAATAAAAAGAAAAATAAGAAGGGAAATGACCTAAAAAGCGGTAAATAAAATAAAAAATGCGAGAAAAGAAAATAATGTAAATAAATAAATTCTCCTCCCACACTTAAATTGAACATTGTCCCCAATGTTTCAAAATAAGCAAGGGATGAGGTACCTGAAATGGCCTAAGGCATGCTACCGGTGTTGTCGCCAGCGTGCTCGGAGTACCTAGGGCGGCGAGTTTGCTGCGACGACGATCGGTTTGAGCAGCATCGAACGCGTCGAATCGGGTGGTCAGAGCAGCTTGAGATTGCATGATGGTATGCATGGACTGGTTCATCTGCTGCTGAGACTCTTGCATGAACCTCATATTCTCAGATAATTGATGCTGAATGGTGGTGAGCAAATTGTCGCGTCTCTCCTCTCTGGCTAATTGTTCTCGCCACATCTGCTCAGTTATATAGAAGCCAGGAGCGGTACCTGTAGAACGGTAAGAGGAAGACGGTGCAGTGTGTGTCTGTGGTGCATGGTGAGGTGACATGGGATGATCGGGAGATCGCTCTCGCCGATCATACTTGTCGTCAGTATCATTGCCGTCACCAACATGAATATTTGGGGGGTACTGGTCCTGTAATGGGTGGAGCATCTAAATCGTAGGTTCAGTTCCCCTCGATGGTCACATCCGTGCGTCTAGTGCAAGGCAGAAAGATAGATGGGATAGCCCTCCTGTGTATCATAAGCTCGAAGCCCCCTTCCTTCCTCACCTTGCACAGTTTCATATATTTTAAAACTTTCAAATTAATTGTGCGAGGAGGAAGAGGTTCTAAAGTGGCTATCTCCGCATCTAGGTTCAGAGCCTTTGCAATGGACGTAATAAGTCCTCCAAAGGAAATGGTCCCAGTGCTCTTAATAGAGGCATTCATATGTGCAATCATGAACGAAACCATATTAAATCTCCAATTTGTAAGGCACCCCTGCAAGAATAGTAACTCTTTTGCGTTTACCTTGTTAGGATTCTCCTGGCCAAAGACAGTACAGGCTAGCATGTAGCAAAACACGCGGATGGCCAGATTATGGATCCTGGAGGCAAGTATCCCTTCGAAAGATGAAATAGTGAAATTTGAAAACCTATGCCAGAAGGAAAATGCCTCCACAGACCATTCAGAATTCAGAGGTGCTTCACAAATAGCACCCGCACCAAAAGGAAGTCCTACCCTCTCTGCGAGTTCATCAGTACTAAATGCATATTTCACATTAAACATTCGGAACTGTACAGTGCCGACCGTATTAGCAGTGTCGGGTATGACAACATAAATAAGGGAGCTCAAGAATTCACTGGTCATCCTCTCAAAAGTAGAATCACGCCTGGCAAATATTTCATGCAGTCCTAGAGTGTCTAACATGTGATAAACGCTATGGTAAATACCCAAAGAATACAGATAGTTATCATCCACGTACCGTGTCGAAGCGATGTCCCGACTTTGTAGTTTGTCGATAATTTTTCACTGTCATTCTCCGGGCTTCCCTTGGCGCAAGATGTAACCTTCGTACTCCATGGATGAACTCTTGAGGTGGAAGATGATGAAAAATGGGGTTTTTTTTTGAGTTTTTGTAAAATTGGGTTTTTGATGGATTTTGGTGAGGGAAAGTGAAAAATGGAAGTTGGAATGGTTAATGGGTTGGTGGTTGGAAGATGAAAGTATGAACTTTTGGTGCTTTTGGGGAAATTTTCGTGGAGCCAAAAATGGAGATTGAGGTTTTGGATGCAAAAATGGTGGTTTCTCAACTTCTGCCCCGCATATAGTCCAGACCCCATGGCGGGCACCATCCTTTGTAAAGGTGGTTGGGCCGGATTTGTGTGCTTTGTTTGGGCCTTGGTGCTTCTTCATGATTTTTGGGGGTGTGCTGGCAGTAGAATTCATCTGTCCTGACACACTAATTTTCTCTGTATATATATATATATATATATATATATATATATATATATATATATATATATATATATATATATATATATATATATATATATATATATATATATATATATATATATATATATATATATATATATATATATATATATATATATATATATATATATATATATATACATATATATATATATATATATACATATATATATATATATACATATATATATATATATATATATATATATATATATATATACATATATATATATATATATATATATATATATATATATATATATATATATATATATATATATATATATATATATATATATATATATATATATATATATATATATATATATATATATATATATATATATATATATATATATATATATATATATATATATATATATATATATATATATATATATATATATATATATATATATATATATATTCTTTTTCCATATTTCGACATAAAAAATCAGAAAACATATTAAAAATTGAAATAAATTGCATGAAATAGTAATTGTCACAAATATATATATATATATATATATATATATATATATATATATATATATATATATATATATATATATATATATATATATATATATATATATATATATATATATATATATATATATATATATATATATATATATATATATATATATATATATATATATATATATATATATATATATATATATACGAACGGTAAGATTAATGCCATAGAAAAAAACGTAATCAAATGCAATAAGTCCGTAAATGCATAGGGAAATAAAGTAAATAACGAAAGCAATGAAATATTGTCATCAAGGGACTGGCTGCTCGTCTGACTGATCGGGATGACGGAGTGAGTGCAACTCTCTGTGTAAATCTGAGCACTCCTGATACAGAACGTCTGCCTCAGTGGCATGGGTCATGTCTGAAATCTAAACCTGTAAGGTGAGATCGGCTACAGTCTGCTGGAGTCGAACTATCTCTAGACGTAGTGCTGCTATCTGGGTGTGCAAGTCGCTCCTTCGCAATGCATGATTGTTCGAGTACACTGTCATCCTTGGGGATGGTGGTGAAGGATGGTATTTCGCCAAGGGCGGTGTATGTGGCTCGTTGATCGTCTCTCCATAGCCTTCCAATGCGTAACTCCAATTTGAAGGATCGTGTACAGTGGTCACAACTGGGTCAGGTAATGTAAAATAATGGACAATCTGGTAATCAGTCAAAAGTCTGAAAGCATCAGGCTGAAATGATGCTCTCCTCATTAGCCCACAGTCCAAATAGAAATCGATGTCCAACAGGGTGTATCCATAATACGGAGTCAGATGCAGTAACTGGCTGGTGAGTCCTAATGCAGTGGCTATATGCGTGACGGTGCCTCCCACATGAATAACCCCTTCAGAGGATCTAGCTGTACCCTCGAGATCATGCAGCAAGAAGTTTCCACATGCCACTGGGCGAAACCTGTTTGCGCAGAATAGGAAGAATATCTCTTCCTCACTAACATGCATGTCAGAGTACTCCTTTCCAAGAAAGGTGTGAGCCAGAGTCATCTGAAAATACCTCATAGCCGGGTTGTGGATGACCGGAGATAGCTGAGTCGATGGGTCTAGGCTTCCTCCGCCAGTAATCTCTCTTTAGAACTGATCGATGTCTCTGCTCATAAAATAGCCCATTAGAAGGCCAGGAATACCATATGGGGTGGTCGAAAATCCAAGTAGGTCGCCGAATCCCTTATGGGTGAATGCATACTCTTTCCTGAAAAGTCTAAATGTGGCTAGTCCGTCCTGATCGACATATGGCTCGTGGTGGAACGAGCTGAGGAACTCCAATGTAAGGTGCATGTAAGTCTGGTTCACCTAGTCAACATATTCGCCCCAATGAAGCTGATGACAGAGAAACCCTACGCTGGGTTCGATCCCTAGAGCTTCCATGCAGGCTTGATCCGGATACCGGGTCGGTGCCATAAGATGCTATCGAAGAACTGAGTACCTCTCTCTCTGCTTGTCGTCTCTGAAGACGACGTGCATGTCGTCATGCTGCTGCATCCTGAAAAATAAAACTCAGAGAACAAAACCTGAAAGCACAATCATCATAAACCATCAGTTGAGACATAAAATAAAACAAAATAAAATAAAATAAAAAATAAAAGATAAAGGAAAAATAAAGAAAACGTGGGTTGCGTCCCAGGCAGCGCTTGTTTAACGTTGTTAGCTTGACGACTAGAACCTATATGTCTGAAGTAGGCAATGGTGGATCGATCAAGGTATGGCTGGAGTAATCGTCGGGAATGTCTCCTCCTTCGTAGAATTTTAATCTCTGCCCGTTTACAACAAATGGGCTACATGACTGGTTCTGGATCTCGACTGCTCCTGATTGTAAAACTTTAGTAACTGTAAAGGGGCCTATCCACCTTGAACGGAGCTTTCCAGGAAAGAGTCGTAATCTAGAGTTGAACAGGAGAACAGGGTCTCCTACATGAAAATCTTTCTTTATGATCTTCTTATCGTGCCAGGCCTTAGTTCTTTCTTTATATATAACAGAATTTTCATAGGCGGATTGACGGAGTTCTTCTAGTTTATGTATATCAAGGACGCGGTTTTGTCCAATAGTCAAATAGTCAAAGTTTAGGGTTTTTATGGCCCAATAGGCCCTGTGTTCTAATTCAAAGGGTAGATGACATGATTTTCCATAGACTAGTTGATAAGGAGTTGTTCCAATAGGGGTTTTGAAGGCGGTTCTATAGGCCCACAACGCATCTTGCAGCTTTTGAGACCAATCATTTCTTGATATAGAGACCGTTTTTTCTAAGATTTGTTTAATTTCTCTATTGGAAACTTCTACTTGGCCACTGGTCTGTGGGAGATAAGGTGTCGCTATCCTATGTTTAACTCCATATTTTCTTAAAATTTTTTCGAAGATTCTTGATATGAAATGCGATCCACCGTCCCTGATAACAAGACGGGGGGTTCCGAATATAGGGAAAATGTAATTCTTAAACAGCTTAATGACTACCCGTGTGTTGTTGGTGGGAGAAGCTATGGCTTCGATCCATTTGGACACGTAATCGAATGCAACTAAAATGTATTTGTTTCCTAAGGAAGACAAAAATGGTCCCATAAAGTCTATGCCCCAAACATCAAAGAGTTCTACCTCTTAAATGTTCCTTAAAGGCATTTCTTCACGTCTTGAGATGTTTCCATTGCACTGGCACCGGTCGCATTTGGCTATATAGGTGTGGATATCACGCCACATTGTTGGCCAAAACATGCCTGCTCTGAGAATCTTGGCGTGAGTTTTAGACGTGCTAGAGTGTCCTCCATAAGGTGCAGAGTGGCAGTGTTCTATTATCTTTCTTACTACTTCTTCTGGGACGCAACGGTGAAAAATACCATCTGTGCCTCTTTTAAAAAGGAGTGGTTCGTCCCAATAGAAGTTTATTACATCGCTAAAGAACTTCTTTCTCTACTGGTAGTTAAGATCCGGGGGTATAATATCTGCAGCTAGGTAATTCACAAAATCTGCGTACCAAGGTACGTTGCTTATAGCTAGAGATCTCTCAGGGTTCTTAGAAGGTTCTAGGTTGCTTTCTTCTACGGCTTCTATCCTAGCGATTAACCTATCATAGGTAAAATCATCGCTAGTAGGGAGTGGGTCTGGTTTTAGATACTCAAGCCTAGAAAGGTGGTCGGCAACTATATTTTCCGTGCCTTTCTTGTCTCTAATATCCAGATCGAACTCTTATAACAGGAGGACCATCGAAGTAACCTAGTTTTGGCATCTTTCCTGCTTAATAAGTAACGGATGGCAGCATGATCTGTATAAACTACGATTTTGGCTCCTACCAGATAGGGTTGAAATTTATCCATAGCGAAAACTACGCAAGAAGTTCTTTCTCCATGGTAGCGTAGTTAAGCTGAGCAGCATCCAAGGTTCTACTGGTATAGTATATAACATGTAATTTCTTATCCTTTCTTTGCCCTATAACAGCTCCTACAACATAGTCGCTAGCGTCACACAGGATTTCGAACGGTTTGTCCCAATCTGGAGGTTGAATGATGGGAGCCGAGATCAGGGCTTGTTTTAGAAAGTTAAATGCTTCAAGGCATTTTCCGTCAAAGTTAAACTCGACATCTTTCATTAGGAGGCTGGTTACAGGTTTAGTTATTTTAGAGAAGTCTTTAATAAAACGCCGATAGAAACCAGCGTGTCCAAGAAAACTTCGAACTTCTCTGACAGTGTTAGGGGGTTTAAGGTTTTCAATCACTTGTATTTTGGCTTTATCAACTTCGATACCTCTCTCAGAGACTATATGTCCTAAAACTATACCTTCGGTGACCATAAAGTGACATTTCTCCCAGTTCAATACCAGGTTAACATCAACACATCTTTTCAGGATTTTCTCAAGGTTAGCGAGACAGTTGTTAAAATCAAATCCACACACTGAGAAGTCATCCATGAATACTTCCATAATTCTATCAAGGTAATCAGCGAAGATTGCCATCATACAACATTGGAAGGTTACTGGTGCATTGCAGAGACCGAAAGGCATTCGTCTGTAGGCGAAAGTTCCATAAGGGCATGTAAAGGTAGTTTTTTCTTGGTCTTCTGGATGTATGAGGATTTGGAAAAATCCTGAATATCCATCCAGGTAGCAAAAATAGGAGTGTTTGGCCAAACATTCCAGTATTTGGTCTATAAATGGTAAGGGAAAATGGTTTTTCCTAGTAACTTTGTTTAATTTCCTATAATCTATACACATACGCCATCCTCCTTCTATCCGTTTTGCTACATGTTCTCCTTTTTCGTTCTGCACGACCGTGATGCCTCCCTTTTTAGGTACTACATGCACATGGCTTATCCACTTACTATCTGAGATCTGATAAATTATACCTGCTTCTAGTAACTTGAGGAATTCCTTTTTTACAACATCACTCATTATAGGGTTTATCCTTCTCTGGTGTTCTCTAGAGGGTTTTGAGTCTTCCTCGAGTGAGATCTGGTGCATGCACACAGATGGACTTATACCTTTTAGGTCAGAGATGTTATATCCTAAGGCAGAGGGATATTTACGTAAGACCAATAAGAGTTAGTCTGTTTCTCCCTGGTTTAAGGTAGCACTGACTATAACTGGATGGTTCATTTCTTCATCCAAGAACTCGTATCTTAGATTCTTAGGTAGTTCCTTAAGTTCTAAAGCTGGTTTTTTTTGCATGGTGTAGGATCTGGGGTAAGGGATAAACATTTGTACAGGTTATCATCAATGTAGGGTTCTATAAATTCGTCATCTTCCTTTATGAAGTTTGAAGGTAGTTTGATGGTTTCCTCTAATTCTAGCTCCCTAATGCATTCATTGATGATGTCTATGGCATAACATGCATCTCCTAATACTGGTGCCATAAGAAACTTCGATAGAATGAATTCTATCTTTTCGTCACCTACCTCAAAAGCCAACTTCCCTCTCTTAACATCTTTTATGGCTCTAGCGGTTGATAAGAATGGTCTGCCTAGAAGGATTGGAATGTCATCATCTTCTTTAATGTCCATGACAACAAAATCGGTCGGGATGAATAGCTGATTGATCCTAACGGGACGTCTTCCAATATGCCAACCGGATACTTGACGGATCTGTCGGCTAATTGAATTGACATCTTCGTAGGTTACAATTCTCCTAGTTTTAACCTTTCAAAAATTTCCAGAGGCATGAGGCTTACGCTAGCTCCTAAATCTAGAAAAGCTTTATTGATGACATGACTTCCCAAAATACAAGGTATGGAGAAATTCCCAGGGTCTTTCTCCTTCTTGGCAAGTATATTTTCGGAAATGGAATTACATTCTAAATGTTTTGGATTGTCAAGTCTACGTTTATTGGTAAGGATGTCTTTGAGGAACTTTGCATATGACGGTATTTGGGTGATGGTTTATGTGAAAGGGATCTCCGCATAAAGTGTCTCTATGACTTTGATAAATTTATGGTATTGGTTATTGATCTTGGTTTGTTTTAGTCTTTGCGGATAGGGTATGAGAGGTTTATATGGTGGCGGTGGTTCGTTGATTTTGTCCTTATCCTTCTGCTTTTTAGATCGTACTGGTTCCTCTACTTCGCTCATGGGTACCATGTTTTCCCAGGAGACTTGGGTTCGCTCAATTTCGGGTTAACCGGTTCATCGTAAGTGGTCCCACTTTGTAAGGTGATTGCATTGGCTTGCCCTCGGGGGTTCTGTTGAGGTTGACCAGGGAACTGTCCTCCAGGTGTAGTCTCAAGAGCTTGTTTTAAAGCTATTTGAGATATCTGGGTTTCAAGCATCTTATTGTAGGTGACTATTTGGTCTACTTTGGTTCCTAACTGGGTAATTAGTTCATTTACATGAATGTTCTGGTTTAGGAATTCTTTGTTTTGATGGGTCTGAGCCGTGATAAAGTTCTCCATGATTTTCTCAAGGTTCGGCTTAGGTTGTACAGCTTGCGTAGGCGAGTTTTGTCTTTGAGCTTAAAAATCAAATGGTCCCGGGGGTGCAGGGTTTTGGATAGGGTTATTATTTTTGTAGGAAAAGTTAGGGTAATTCTTTCATCCAGGGTTATAAGTGTTTGAAAATGGGTTCCCTTGGGTATAGTTGACCTCTCCTGAATGAGTTTCGTTCAGCAGATTACATTCCGCCGATTGGTGTCCTTTGGCTCCACATAATTCGCACTCAGTTGAGACTGCTGCCGCATCTACTGAGTTTGCGTACATATGTTTGACCTTAAGGGCCAAGGCGTCCATTTCGGTTTGCATCATGTCTATAGAACTTATCTCATGTATTCCTCCTTGGGCTTCTTTCTTTTCCACTGTTGCTCGCTCTATCCCCCATTGACAATGGTTTTGAGCCATATCCTTGATGAGAGTGCAAGCTTTAGGGTAAGGTTTATTCATCAGAGCGCCACCTGCGGCGGCGTCGATGGTTATTTTTGTGTTATAGTGAAGTCCATTATAGAAGGTATGAATGATCAACCATGATTCCAGGCCATGGTGTGGACATATTCTCAACAGGTCTTTATATCTTTCCCAAGCCTCGAAGAGAGATTCACCTTAGTTTTGGGTAAATCTGGTTATTTGGTTTCTAGGAACAACTATTTTGCTCGGGGGGAAATATCTAGCGAGAAAAACTCTCCTAAGGTCTTCCCACGTTGTTATAGAATTGGATGGAAGGGAATATAACCAAGTGAAGGCTTTGTCTCTAAGGGAAAAAAGGAATAATCTTAACCCAATCGCCTCAGGGGTAGCACCATTGGTTTTAAAAGTGTTAGCTAGTTGAATAAAGGTTTTTAAATGTTGGTTCGGGTTCTCGGTAGCGCGTCCCGCGAACTGGTTTTGTTGCACTAATTGTAATAGGGATGGTTTTAGCTCAAAATTTTGAGCAGGGATATTGGGGTTTACAATACTAGAACTAGGTTCGTCATTAGATGGTTGGGCGAAATCCTTAAGGGGTCTCTGGTTACGGTCTTCGTTGATAGCTTTCTTAATTCTACGAAATAAGATACATGCGCGAGTGTAACGCCCAGGTTCCTCTAAAGGATCTATAAGGGTACCGGTGCTACGAGTTCTTTGCATTGACCGGTGGGTATAACCTTAGTCTAGACGGTGTAACAATAGGGTACAAAATTTTGACATAATTGGTCCCCGGCAACAGCGCCAAAAACTTGATGGGCGATTTGCAAGTGCACGAATAGCGTCAAAGTAATACAAAAGATTATCGATCCCACAGAGACCAAACGTCAATCTATCGTTCGCTAGTGTTACGGTGTTTATCTAAGGCAAGCAAATAAAAGGTTGGATTGTACAAAATAAAAGTAAAGTGCAGAAATAAATTCAATAATAAAACAACAGGCATAAATGCAAGTCATATAGCTACGTAGTATTCCAACTGTGTACAGATAGGATGCCTTATGGGGTAATGTTTTCTACTCATGAAAAGAACTAATTTAACGGGAACTGTCACTTTCGCGTAATAAGAACCGAGTTTATCCCTAATCGATCCCTCTTATTGTCACTTATAAAAAGGCGCGTATTGCGTTAGGATTAATAAAAGGCGCGTATTGCATTAGGATTTATAAAAAGGAGTGTATCGCGTCCGAAAACAATTTTAAAATCGGTTTTCTTAAACATTAAAGATTCCTAATTAACTGAGCCAAGCGCTTTCGCTTCTTTGGAACAGTTAAAACTAACCAAATTTATCTAAAGGTTGGACGACTTTCGATCTTACCCAACAGATTTTAAGTACAGAAAATAAGTGTTAAAAGTTAAAATAACCTTTAAGTAATTCTACCGACAACCGTATGGAATACTATTATAACTACAATCCTTGCATCCTAGCCTTTAAGATTTAGCCGGACATGGTAAAGTAAATAGACGTGGTAAATAAGTTCGGGTAAATAAATAAATAAAGTGCGGTGCAAGAAATAAAAGCGGTGCGGGAAATAAACGGCGGATAAATAAATAAAAGGCGATAAATAGACAGAAATCTGCTCTAAACGAGAGGCTTTAAAATCTTGTACAACTGGAAGTAAAAAGACTGAAATAAAATGGCGGCAGGATTAACTTCTACCCAAGTGCTCCAAACTCGATTACAGACTCGATTAAACAGTGTGATAACCCCTCGACGTGAGAAGTTTTCACTTTATAATAGGTGAAATTTATGGCTTGAGTTCTGTAACTAAGCTTGGATGATTAGAAATGAAACAAAACTTCTCTATTTAAAGTGGTAGGAAAGTACAGGTAAGGACAAGAATGCCCCCTAACTCCTTTTGGGAGGGAAACAAGCATGTGAAGGTGGCGCCCGCCACATGAACTAGGGTGGAAAGGAGTGGGAGACGTGGCAGTTGTCAACAGTTGGCTTCTATCCAATGTGTGGCATCCCCTATGGCGCCCGCCATGGTGGAAGCCATGTGTACAATTCCTCAGAAAGTAGGTCTTTTAGCTCTTTTTTCCTTCATTTCTTCTCGAGTAGCCTCTAAAATACAAAAACCTGAAAAGGAAACAAAACAAAGGAATAATACAAGAAAACAGAAATAAAATCCTAAATAACGTGTGCAAATCGAGCCAAGAAAATAATATATTTTAGGTCTATTAGCATCCAAGTCAAATTTCTTCAATATATGTTCAATCCATGAGTTTGGTCATGAAGAAGTCAAGATTTGAGAGGTTTCTTGCAAAAGAAGAAAACTTGGATAACTTGAATTTTTTTCTAAGTATGGAAAAAACCCTAATTTTGGTACCAACTTTGGAAGGCCATAACCTTCAATCCACACATCCATTTTTTGAGTTCCAAAGATTAATTTGTGGATCTCCTCATGTACTACAAAAGTGTCCTAGTGACCTATGAGCAAAATATGCTTAGATTTTGAGATAAGGAGCTTCAAAGGTTGGAAAATTTTCAAAACACTTAGAGAAATTTCAAGGCAGATTTTGGTCATCACATGCAACAAGCTTTGAGGCTAATTTTCATCAAGATCTATTTGGATTCAAGAATTTAACTAAACACGAAAGTTGTAGAGCATGTTTAGGGATTTCCAAAAAGTATAAGAACTCATTTATACCATTCTTGAGCTGAGAGTTTCGAAGAGAAGAAGTTGGCTATCCATGCTGAATTTCAAGTCATGTTCATGCCAAATACTTGTTGCAAATCCAATCCAAGTTGCATAATCTTACTTTGTAGGTCATGTAACTTGTAAATCTTGCTATGATAAGAACTTTACACAAATCCTTGGTGCATTACACAAAGAGTTGAGCTATTATCCAAAGTTTCATTCTATTTATGGATCATTTTTCCAAAAGGTCACACTTCCATTATTGAAAAGGAGCTTTAATCACAAAAGAAAACTAGTATGGAGCTTTGTGATTGTTTATTATGCAGAAAGAATCCTTCAAAGCCTTCTAACCACTCTAGATAACATGCAATTTATCTTGGAACTCCACATTTTCATGAAACTAACATTTTTATTTAACCAAACCAAATGCAAAACTTGCAAGTTTAGTTTGCCTTCTCAATCCCTTCATATCTTCTATAAATATAGGACCAAATAACAACAAAAAATACAAAAGGAAATACACCCCCAAAGCCTTGCAAACTCCTCTACACCTAAATCACATTTTCTATCACTTTTTCAACCTCCATTGAAGTGAAAATTGTGATTATTCAAACCAGAAGTTTTCCACTTCATTTAACCATCAACACACCTTATATAAATCACATATAACCCATCCAAACACTTAAATTATTTATGTACCATCCACACCATCATACACCATTTTCACCTTCATACTTTGCAAAGAGTCACTAAGAAGAGGCATTGGACCTTGCTCCAATAGGTAAGTATTCTTACACTTTGAAAATCTTGAATCATAAATCATTTATGACTATTTATTGAATAAAAACATAGACATGATTATGTTTAATGTGTTCCTTCCATTGTTGGCAATATATCATGTTCATATCTTTAGTTTGCAATGTTTGAAACCTAAGGTTTTCTTTATGATTTTTCCATTCTTGTGTGTTATACAATGTTATTTTGTTGTGAAAATAATACCATTGGATTCCTTGCAAATTTTCAAGCGACTTTCATTTTTACATCTTTGCGTTTCGTTGAGTTATGAGGTTCAGAAAAATGAAGAATTTGCATTCGACCTTGTTAGCGTCGACCCATGCATCGACGCATACTGTAATGAAAACATTTTGCTCACTAGCATGCATGCATCGATGCAAGCATCCCTACAGGTCGACGCAAAGACCTCTTTTTCCTTTTTTTTCTTCCATTTTTCATCACAACTTGAAAACATCATAGCTTCTTCATCTCTAGGGTTTTCTTAAGGTTCCTCTTGATTCTTTTGATTGATCCCTTGTTTTTTCTTGTGCACATGGACTTGTATGAACCTCTTACACCTTATATGAACCTTAATTGATGTGTAAATTTGTATACCCTTGTTGTTACATGATGGTTATTGCTTTTTTCAAGTTCATGTTCATATGAAAATACATGTTTGTGTGAACCACCCTTGAGATGTTTCTCACCTTATTCACAAAGCCATGATTGAACCTCTTTCACATGTTGGCTGTTACCTACTTGTTTAAAATAATTCACCATAATTCATATGTTATTGTCACACATGTCACATTCTTGTTCAAATATATTTGGTTGTTACCTCCACCTCTACTTGACTTATATCCATGCCTTAAATATTGTTATGATTTATGCATGTTGATCTTGAATTTTGAACTTTGTCATGATAAGTAATGTTTTGACTTATGTATGATTATTTGTATTTCAAATTGTCATCTATGATGTTTGGTCTTGTAAGAATCTTATTTCATAGCTATTTAGATGTTGTAACATTTATGTTTACCTTTGGTTGTAACCATTTGGTTTGATTCCCAAACTTTTATGATGAATACTCGGTTGTAACCTTGTTATTTGCTTTGCTTGATATTGTTACATGCTTTCTTGGTTGTTACTATTCTGGACTGGCCCAATAGTTGGGCATGACCCAATCCACTTCTTCTCCCAGAATGGCCCAATTTCCTAAGTCCAACCTCGTTGGGGAAGAGTTTACCTTTCTGCCCCTCCAACTGGGGAAGCTGACCTATTTACCCTTGGTTACAGTACTTCTCCCCGCCAATCTCTTCCAGTCACGCACGGTTCCATAATCCAGAAACATCCAAGACGCTTGTGCCCGTAACTATGTCCCTGCCTGTGCCAACGACTAGTTATGGGCACGTCTTCCCATCCCAACGGCTATTTCTGGAAGTTACCTATTCTTCGGGAAGCGATTATCTCGCCTCAAAAATAGGGACCAATGGCCAAGCATTGGGGGAATTATAAAAACCCTCTCACTTTATAGGGCTAGGTATCCAATTTCTTACCTAAAAACACATATTCTGTACTTGCTCGCTCTCTTGCTTGTTTTCTTACTTTAGCATCGGAGTACCTTGCAGGTACACCCCCTCCTCCTCTTTTACACCCAGCATCACAGACGTTCGTCTTTGGCCCATCTTAGATTCTGATCGTTTGGTAAGATCAGTGGCACCGTCTGATCATGGCTGCCTGTGACAACCATCTTGATGCTCATAACTCTGCTTTCCTCCTTGTCAGCAAGACTGATGCTGAAGGGGCCTGCACCTCTCACGCTGCTGAAGCTCTCTGACAAAGAGACAAAGTCACAGATTCTCCATCCCCTGTTCGTGCAGATCGCGACGAAGTCCCGCTCGACCAGCAGCACCTACCGGTCTCAGACTGATCCGGCCATGGAGTCCCTCCTCGAGGTTCTCAACAAGACCAACCTCTTCATCCTCAATTAGATTGCAAGAATTAAAGCATTGAAAGAATCCTGTTGTCCAAGATCCCCTCCACCAAAGAACGAAAAGGCGCAATAGAGTCACCCTCCCCGATGCGAGAGGAACCTTCGAACACCTCCCGAGCTGGAGATCGTGGTCGTCCGTAAACGCAAACAGTATTCTCCTAAGAGCCATCAATCCCCGCAACCCAAGAGGAGTCGAAGAGAACGCCTAGTAGGGTCTCCATGCTCACCTCCCCGATCTAGAGGCCTAGCACAAACCCCGTTTCCGTGACGTGACCACCGTCCTACCTACGAACGTAACGCACATTTTCCATCCTGGACCAACAACACCAGTGACGATAAATTTTGCAGCCCGTTGTCTCAAGAAATCATAGCCATGTGCCTCCCAAAAGGGCTAGAGAAACCCCCTTCTTTGGGCACTTACGACGGAACAGCTGACCCTGACGAGCACATCGAAAACATTGATGCGCTGCTCGACTATTGTGGCGTTTGGGGCGCTATCAAATGCCGGTTATTTTCAACCACACTTAGAAAGGGGGAAATGACCTGGTACAAAAGGCTCCCAGACGACTCCATCACCTCGTGGAGGCAACTGGGAAGACTCTTTTCCAGACATTTTACAACATCTCACTGACATCCGAAGACCGAAGCCTCCCTCGAGGCCATTATTCAGGGCAGAGAGGAGCCTCTGTGACTACATTGAGAGGTTCAATAACGAGGCTGTCCAAGTCTCCACCACTGATGACATGAAGAGATTCCTACTAGAACGCAGGCTCCGTCCCTGTACAGGCTTCGCCAAAGCTATAGGTCTCTAACCCCCTGCCACACCGGACGCTTTCCTTCTTAGAGCTCAGTCATACATTCTATACGAGGAGAAGGAATCTACCAGCTCTTCCTGGGAGTCCAGGAACCGGGAAAATGTTCGGTCAAATAGGACCGACGAGCCTTCGACATCCCGTCGAGGAGATAAAAGATAGGAGGACCATCCCCGAGAGACCCGGGAGAATAAAGGGCCCTCCGGAAGGTTCCACGATTACACACCCCTAACGGTCTCAAGGGAAAAAATCCTCACTGAGTGCGCCAACTCAAAGTTTCTCCAGGCCGAGGTCCGATTCCCAAAACAGATATCCGCCAAGCCCAACACGGACAAGTCCAAATACTTCCGGTTCCACAAGATTCACGACCATACCAAAAAAGATTTCATCCACCTGAAGGATGCCATCGAAATATTCATCAGGGACGGGCACCTGGAACAATTTTCCAAGTGAAAAGAATCCCCTCGACTAGACGCCCAAGAAGCCCAAAAGGTCGAGGAAGAGGTGCCTACCCCCAGGGAAACCAGCCTCCAGGTCGCCATGAACATCTCTCGACCTGAAGACTTCTGCTTCCCCGAGGGGCTCGTCGCCCCTCCATATTTTGCAACGCACAACCCATGGGAGACGTTCCCCTCCATCATGGTCATTTCAGGGGGAGGGTTCAACAAAGTAACAGTAGGATCCGTCAAGAGGAAATTCGAGCACCTCATAAGCAGCAGTTCGAACTGAAACTCTACCCTTGATAAGATCATAGGAAAGTTCGTCCCCATCTTCTTCTACCGCGAAGGGCTCCACGGTGGAGCACCCAACACCAACATCCCTCTGCTCGTTAGGTCTTAAATGGTGAACTTTGATGTCCGACGAATCCTCATCGATCAAGGCAGCTTCGTCGATATCATGTACTCCCAGCTATTCTCCACTCTCCAGCTGGACGAGTCACATTTGACGCCCTACGTGGGCTCGGACCTCCAGGGGTTCAATGGTTTAGTAACAAAGCCTTTGGGGTATGTTGAGCTGATCGTTATCTTCGAGTCCACAAAGATAGCCAAACCTATCAAGGTTCAGTTCCTCGTGATAGATTTCCCGTCCCTCTACCAATACATCTTCGGTCGACCAACTCTAGCCCAGTTGGTGGCCGTACCCTCAACGAAACACCTGAAGATGAAATACTACACTTCCAAAGGCCTCGTCACAACTCTTCATGGGGATATAGAAGCCGCGAGGAGATGTTTCAAAGCAGCATCGAAAGGATTGAACGCTATCGCCACCAGATCAAAGACTCCTGCTCAGTCACATCTGTCTAGCACGCCCTCCCCTTCTTCAAACTCCTCTGTAAGGAGGCTACATTCGAACGGATGGAAGAATGCGGCAAAGCTCTCCTCCACTTGAAGCAAACCCAATATGCACCTTCGGTCCTCTTTCAACCAGAGAATGGGGAAACCCTCTTTCTCTACCTCACCGTTGCAACTGAAGCTGTGAGCGCAACCCTCATCCGTGAAACCCATGAGGGGCAGAAACCTATCTATTTCACGAGCAAGGCACTGCAAGGTCCTGAGTCACGATATCAACAAATAGAAAATATGGCTCTCGCCTTAATCAATGCTGCAAGGAGACTAAGGTATTATTCTCTGGCCCACACCATTGTGGTACACACAGACCAGCCCATAAAGAAATTGTTGGGTCGCCTAGATATGGCCAGAAGGATGCTCAGATGGTCATTAGAACTGTCCGAATTCGACATCCGGTACGAAAGTATGAAGGCCCTGAAGGCTCAGGCACTAGCTAACTTTATGGCAAAAATGACTTCACCCGTGCAACCTAGCGAGGGCACCCAAAGGTGTGTCATATTCATCGACGGTGCCTCCAGTTCGGCAGGCAGCGGGGTAGGCATCATCCTAGAAAACATGGAGGGAATCCTCATCGAAGTCTAACTTACACTATCTTTCCCAACCTCCAACAACCAAGCTGAGTACGAAGCTTTCTTGGCCGGCCTGCGTGTCGCCAAAGATTCGGAGCAGACAAAGTCGTCATCTACACCGACTCTCAGCTAGTGGCCCTTCAAGTCCGAGGAGAATACTAGGTCAAGATCGACAACTTGTCCAAGTATATGGCCCTGGTCAAAGAATGGATGGTGAAATTCTCCTCAGTGGAAGTCAAACACATTCCCCACGAGCATAACGCCCAAGCAAGTATCCTGTTAAAACTCAGCAGCCCTAAGAAGAAAGGGGGAAACAAATACATCATTCAGGAAATACTCCCCGAACCCATCATCGAGAAGGCATCCCTAACACTCGGCGTGCACGTCGTCGGCGACGACCACTGTTGGATGACTCCAGTATACAACTACCTCAATAAAAATGAGCTACCACCTGATCCAAAAGAAGCCAACATTATAAGGCGCCGGTCATGCTCCTACGTCCTTGTCGAAAACAAAATGTTCAGATGAGGATTCTCCATACCCCTCCTCAATTACGTCAAGGAAGAAATGGTCTCCCACGTCCTACATGAAATCCACGAAAGGATCAACGCCCAACACCTAGGTGGGAGGTCCCTCACGAGGAAAGCTCTGCGAGCAGGTTACTACTGGCCGACCATGCAAAACGACGCGAAAGAACATGTGAAGAAATGCGACAAATGCCAACGGAACAGGGACATGCTCTTAGAGCTATCCAACCAGCTCAAAGAAATTCCCTCCCCGTGGCCGTTCGCCTGGTGGGACTGGACATCCTGGGACCCTTTGTCGTAGGCTCCAAACAAAATAAGTACTTAATAGTAGGCGTGGACTACTTCACCAAGTGGGCAGCGACTGAAGCCCTATCCAAGATAACAATCCACAACATACTTTGTTTGTATAAGAGGAATATCCTTTCCTGTTTTTGAATTCCTCAAGAAAACGCGATCGACAACAGGACACAGTTTATGGAAAAAAAATTCCAAGAATTCGTCACTCAGCTAGGCACTAAACATCACTTCACATCCGTCGAGCACCCTCGGACTAACGGGCAAGCCGAAGCAGCAAACAGAGTAATCTTTGTAGAAGCAAGCCTCAAGCACATATATGGTTAACCGGTTAACATGTGTTAATTTTGAATATTTTTTAAACGTTGAAGGGTGTTAACCGATTAACACTGAAGCAGTAAGCAAAAATGGCAGCTTTTCATGAAAATATGCATTGCTTTCTATTTGATTTCTGACAGTTTTCGCTGCATAAAATCACACCCTTTTGTAAAGGTTTTTTGTCAGTATAAATTGGTATCAAATTTCAAATTCCAATTGACCTCCAAGAAACTCAATCATAAAAATTATTCATTCTCTTCATCTCTCAAATTTTCATAAAGTGTTCACAAATAATTTTTGAGAAGAAGCTTTTTGAATAAATTTTCACATTATCACAATTTCATTTCATTAGTTTTTAAAAGAACACTTGCATATTTCTTTGAGTAATATTTGTTTCAAAGAGAAGATCGATCGTGAAGATTGATAGCATCATACTCTCAAAGATATCAAACTTATTTCAAGATTATATTTTGTATCACCTTGTTATCTAGGATTGTTGGAAACAAGTGAGTGTTTGAAGAGGATTGTTCTTCCTACACTTGGATTACCTATAGATTAGATAGTAGGCTTCACCATTGGTGTGATTAGGCTTTGCAATCATTCTAAACTATAGTGAAATATCTTTCGAGTCGAAAGGGGATTGGAGTACTCTCGGAATGTGAGGGGAACCACTATAAATTTCTTGTGTCTCTTTTTTTTTTCGCACTTTATTTTCAAGTCCTAACATCATAACCGAAAAAGAACCAAGAACCGCAAAAGATTGCAAATACTTTTTGAGAACCTAATTCACCCCCTCTTAGGCGTATTTACCAGTTACAATTGGCATCATAGTAGGTGATAGTTAACATGTTCCTATTCGATCTAGATGGCTTCCGCAAATAACAATCTTGTATTCAAAGACGGTGGCAGTAGCAACAAGCCTCCTTTGTTTTGTGGCGAATATTTCGAATTCTGGAAAATCCGCATGAAGGCACATCTAGAAGCACAAGGAAGTGAAATATGGGAGGCTGTTCAAAATGTTCCTTTTATTCCTATAACGATTGTCAACGGAGTTTGTTCAACAAAACCACAAGGGTCATGGGATGATGATGATAAGAAGAAGGTCCTCTATGACAAAAAGGCGATAAATATATTACAAAGTGCACTTGGAATGGATGAATTCTTCCGTATCTCAACATGTTCAACGGCCAAGCAAATTTGGGACACTCTTGTTGAAACTCACGAAGGAACCGCCAAAGTCAAACGGTCCAGATTAAATACATTAAGTCAAGAGTACAAACTATTCAGAATGAAACCAGGAGAATCTATCCTAGACTTGCAGAAAAGATTCGTGCATTTGATAAATCACTTGAACGCACTTGGTAAGACACTAACAAATGATGAATTTAATATTAAAGTGCTTAGGTCTTTATCAAGAGAATGGCAACCTAAAGCGACAGTGATTTCTGAAAAGCAAAGTCTATCAACAATGACATCCGCTACGTTATTTGGAAAACTCCAAGAATATGAAACGAAACTTGGACGATTGGAGAAACATGAAATTCAAGAGAAGAAATCCAAGAGCATTGCCTTAAAAGTTGAATCCAAAGAAGTGGAGAAAGAAGACAATCCCGTAGAGGATGAAAATTTTACGCTTCTTGTAAAAAGACTAGGAAAATATTTTGGTGCAAAAATAATATTAGAAACTCTAGTTATACAAGAAGAAAGAAGTTCTCAAAGAATAAAGAAAAAGAAACATCAACATCCAATGGAGACATTACATGCTATGAATGTGGAATACAAGGCCACATCAAACCGGAATGTTCTAAACTCACAATGAATCGTGACCACAAAGGAAAGAAGGATTTCAAAAAGAAGGCCTACATTGCTTGGGATGGCAACAAAATAAGTTCTTCGTCGGACTCCGATAGTGATCAAAGCGCAAATCTAGCATTGATGGCATCACATCATTCTGACGATGAAGACAATAAGGATAGTAGTGATTTCTCTGGTTTTGATAATGATGCTCAAGGAGCAATTGATGAACTTTTAAGTGAGTGCAAAATTATATATAAAAATATTTCATCTCAAAAGAAACAAATATCAACTTTAGAAGAAAATATTGAGAAAATGGAAAATAATTTTAAAGATGAAAAAGAAAAATTAATTAAGAATTTTGCATGCACTAAATGTGAGTCGCTATATTTTCAAATAGTCCATTTAAAAAGAGTCCTAGAAAGATATGAGAAAGGACAAATTGGATTGAAATGTGTTCTTAGTAATTAAAAATACTCAAATGATAAAAGTGGTCTTGGTTACTCAAAATTTTCTAAACAAACTTCTAACAAGACCATCTTTGTCAAAGCTAAAGAACAAATTCCTATGGAAAATGGTGACAATCATAAAAAGGTTCATCAATATGTCAAGAAGAAAAGAAACAATAAGAAGAAATATTATCCCCCTAGATATAAAAGAAATTTTGAGCCTACATGTTTCTATTGTGGTATCAAAGGTCATACTCCAAATGCATGTTATGTTAGAAATTTTAGTGTTGCTCAAGGCCATTATGTATGGGTAAAGAAAGGAACTAACTTTGAAGGACCCAAAGCAATTTGGGTACCTACTAAAACTTAACTCTTTTTTGTAGGTATTCTTGAAGACCTCTTCAAATCAATGGTAGCTTGATAGTGGATGTTCGAGGCACATGACGGGTGACCTAAGCAAATTTTCACATCTAACGCTTAAGGCCAAAGGATTTTTTACCTATGGTGACAACAACAAAGGAAGAATCCTTGGCGTAGGCATCGTTGGCTCACCGCCTTCAACATATATAAAACATGTCCTATATGTGGAAGTTCTAAAGCATAGACTCCTTAGTATTAGCCAATTGTGTGATCGAGGTTTCAAAATCAACTTCACTAAAAATGAATGTTCGATTGAAAATCAAGTTACTCATGAAGTAATGCTAAAAGGTAAAAGAGTTAATAACATTTTCTTAATTTCCTTAGATAACTTGTCTTTGAATGTTAGGTGTCTCTTGGCAAGCAACATTGAATCATGGTTATGGCATAAGAGGTTTGCTCACATTCATATGGAGCACTTGAATGAATTGATCAAACATGACTTGGTTATTGGATTGCCGAAGATCAAATTCATCAAAGATAGGTTATGGACGTTTTTCAAAAAGGAAAACAAAATAAATCAACTTTCACATCCAAGAATGTGGTGTCCATAACTAGGCCACTACAATTGTTGCACATGGATCTCTTTGGTCCATCAAGAACAAAAAGCTTTGGAGGTAATGTTTATGCATTTGTAATTGTAGATGATTTCTCTAGATACACTTGGACTATCTTCTTAATGCAGAAAAGTGAAGCATTCAAAGCATTCAAAAAGTACGTAAAACAAATACAAAATGAGTAATCTCTTACAATTGCCTCCATTAGAAGCGACCATGATGGAGAATTCCAAAATGCCTTATTTGAAGAATTTTGTGAAGAACATGGAATTTCACACAACTTCTCCGCACCAGGAACTCCACAACAAAATGGTGTTGTAGAAAGAAAGAATAGATCATTGGTGGAACTTGCAAGGACTATGCTAAGCGACTCAAGTCTTCCAAAATATCTTTGGGCAGATGCGATGATCACGACATGATTTATATCTTTCACGAAACCACTCGCGAAAGCACCATATTTCATGATTCGGCGAGAGCTCGGAATCCTCGATGAAGGTGATATCTAATATTTCATTTGTATACCAAGTTTTTCACTCACTGTTTTTTTGGGCTTTTGCTGCATTTTCGAAGGCGTTAACCGATTAACCCATATGGTTAACCGGTTAAGACTGTTGGTTTTTGTTTTCCAAATTAATTTTTAAATGCGTTAATCGGTTAACCCATATGGTTAACCGGTTAACACTGTTCGTGAAATTATTTATATAAAACAGGAAAATTATTCAATTCTGATTTTAAATGTGTGTTTAAGTGCTTTTTTGGTGCATGTGCTTTATGTTTATTATCACCAACTTTCCTTGGGACTCATCTTCTTCTCTTTAACTCCCCATTAAAACCCTCTTCCAACTTCTACCCACTCAAATAATAATAACTCTCACATTTAATATCCCACTAAAACATCTCTCTATATAAACCTCTTCATTTTCACCATCTCTATCACAATACTCGACCCTAATCTAGAAAATCAACTTCAAACCCTAAGAACTCCAAATCTTCATCCATGGCTGCAACCAAGAAGGGAAAAGGAAAAATGCCAGAAAGCAGCTAAGCGGTAAATGAGGATAATGCTCCAATGGAATCAACAAAGAAGCGAAGAATGGACTTCAAGGTTAGGGTTCAACAACTGTTTAAGGTAAAATATGTCAACCTCAAAGCCTTCCAAGCCCCCACTTTCGATTTTCCAACACTATTAAAGTATCAAAGGATAGATAATTTTGTTTCTGATAATGGTCGTTGTTACCCGGATTTGGTTAAATCGTTTATGAATAATTTTTCTATTAATTTGAATGAGGATGGACAACACATGCTGATCACTACTGTTCGAGACTTTGAGTTGAATGAGGATCTGTCAAATATTGCCGCAACTCTCAAGATTCCATATACCGACTTTTTTCTCCGAAAAGGTGTCAATCACATAGACGGACCTTGGGCTCATTATGACAAGATGGAATACTACTAAAGTATTTGCAGGTTTCCCAGAGAGGTTGTGATCGCTGGACAACGGAATGCTCGTACCTTATGCTACGTTAAGAATATGTCGGTAAATGACCGAATGCTCTATTACATCATTTGTTATGTTCTGCTTCCAAAAGATTCCAGTCATTCTCAGATTAATGATCTTGAGATGCAAGTGCTGTATGCCATAAAGAACAAGATCAAGGTTAATTGGATATTAACAATGATGTATCATCTCCAACAGCAACTTACTCTTTCTACCCAACTCCCGTATGGTCGCCTTATCTCTAGCATCTTGGAATTAACAGATTTGGATCTAAACAAGGAACCATCCATTTCCATAAAACCGATAGCAAATGAGATTAATGAGATAACCATCATCAAGAACACCGATATTGTAAAAAGCAATGATGGAACTTACAAGTATGAAGACGGTTCATCTACCTCCAACCATCCTTTCCCAATCCCGGAAGGCGGAATTACAAACGAGTTTCTCTACATCACAATGATGAATCAACACCGAGAAACTACCTGGGCTATCAACTCACTTCGAAGACTTGCCATAAGTTCTCAAAACCCAAATGCCGGAAACGATGAAGATGAGGACGAAAGTGAAGAAGAAGAGGATGGAAGCGAGGAAATGTCGGACGATGATAACTAAAGCACTTTTTTATATTTTTATTCTTGTTCTCGAAAATTGTTTAAGTTTATGTTTTCTGTTTCGTATTTGTGATTGTACCGTACTATGTGCGTGTGTTATCGTATCGTAAAAACTAAGTTCTGTTTGTTATGTTAAGTATATGTGTTATGATTATTCTATGTGTGTACGTATGTTTACTTTCTTTCATTATCATATGCTCCTCTTCCTTTTTGCTAATGCCAAAGGGGGAGAAGGATTGGCCTCTCTAACGTTTCCTTGTGCAGAAAAGTTATACCTCTTGTATCAAGGGGGAGCCTTAACTTAGGGGGAGAAACAAGTGTAGAGAAACCAAGCATCAAAGAAAACTTTCAAAAGTCGGTTGTCATCATCAAAAAGGGAGAGATTGTAGAAGTAAGCCTCAAGCACATTAAAGTTTTGATGAAGACAACAAGAACAAGCTTTCTACGCAACATATACATACGCAAAAAGAAAGAGATTCAAGTAAGCATCAAGGATCAAGATAATGCTCTAGCATGTGACAATTTGATCTAAATTTCTCATACAAGCTTCAAGTGTTGAAGATAGAGTTTTGAACATCAACTCAAAGGTATAACAAATATTACTTGAAATACCTATACAAGTGTTCAAAAATTCATATCTCACTACAGATATGTCACAAATACTTTTAAAACTTTTTTTAGTTGATCTCTCATTTTAAAATTAATTCTGTTTTGAAAATCCTTCAGTGTTAACCGATTAACCCTTTTGGTTAACCGGTTAACGAATCTCAAAATTAAGTTTCTGGTGAAATTTTTACAGTGTTAACCGATTAACATATATGGTTAACCGGTTAACATGTGTTAATTTTGAATATTTTTTAAACGTTGAAGGGTGTTAACCAATTAACCTATATGGTTAACCGATTAACACTAAAGCAGTAAGCAAAAATGACAGCTTTTCATGAAAATATGCATTGCTTTCTATTTGATTTCTGACTGTTTTCGCAGCATAAAATCACACCCTTTTGTAAAGGTTTTTTGTAAGTATAAATTGGTATCAAATTTCAAATTCCAATTGACCTCCAAGAAACTCAACCATAAAAATCACTCATTCTCTTCATCTCTCAAATTTTCATAAAGTGTTCACAAACAGTTTTTGAAAAGAAGCTTTTTGAATAAATTTTCACATTATCACAGTTTCATTTCATTAATTTTTAAAAGAATACTTGTATATTTATTTGAGTAATATTTGTTTCAAGGAGAAGATCGATCGTGAAGTTTGATAGCATCATACTCTTAAAGATATCAAACTTATTTCAAGATTATGTTTTGTATCACCTTGTTATCTAGGATTGTCGGAAACAAGTGAGTGTTTGAAGAGGATTGTTCTTCCTACACTTGGGTTACCTATAGATTAGATAGTAGGCTTCACCATTGGTGTGATTAGGCTTTGCAATCATTCTAAACTATAGTGAAATCTCTTTCGAGTCGAAAGGGGATTGGAGTACTCTCGAAATGTGAGGGGAACCACTATAAATTTCTTGTGTCTCTTTTTCTTTTCCGCACTTTATTTTCAAGTCCTAACATCATAACCGAAAAAGAACCAAGAACCGCAAAAGATTGCAAATAATTTTTGAGAAGCTAATTCACCCCCTCTTAGGCGCATTTACCAGTTACAATTGGCATCAGAGCAGGTGATAGGTAACATGTTCCTATTCGATCTAGATGGCTTCCGCAAATAACAATCTTGTATTCAAAGAAGGTGGCAGTAGCAACAAGCCTCCTTTGTTTTGTGGCGAATATTTCGACTTCTGGAAGATCCGCATGAAGGCACATCTAGAAGCACAAGGAAGTGAAATATGGGAGGCTGTTCAAAATGTTCCTTTTATTCCTATAACGGTTGTCAACGGAGTTGGTTCCACAAAACCGCAAGGGTCATGGGATGATGATGATAAGAAGAAGGTCCTCTATGACAAAAAGGCGATAAATATCTTACAAAGTGCACTTGGAATGGATGAATTCTTCCGTATCTCAAAATGTTCAACGGCCAAGCAAATTTGGGACACTCTTGTTGAAACTCATGAAGGAACAGCCAAAGTCAAACGATCTAGATTAAATACATTAAGTCAAGAGTACGAACTATTCAGAATGCAAACAGGAGAATCTATCCTAGACTTGCAGAAAAGGTTCGTGCATTTGAAAAATCACTTGAATGAACTTGGTAAGACACTAACAAATGATGAATTTAATCTTAAAGTGTGTTGAAAAGTATATTTCCGAAAAATATTTTTAATATCGTATCCACAGAGATTGGTGTTACTACTGTCGTTCTATAATTTCGATTGTTGTAAGTTCAAAAGGTGTTCGAATTGTTTGTTTATGACTAAAGTATTCTTTTTACTTCTAAGAAAATTAAGACAATAAAATTGATTTTAGAATAGAGTTTAGAAGTCTTCTCAAGATTGAGTTTCACTATCTTTGTTCTTTATATGTTCTTAATACCACATGCATGCATTCAAACTCCAATGATAAAACTCAAGTGTCCTCTCAATAATATTTATGTCTAAATAAAATTGTGATGGTTACTCTATAAATCCTTAGACGATCTCTCCATCTAACTATTGATATAATAATCTTGAATGTTTAATACAATAGAAAAGTAGTGAATAAATCTATCTCTACAATTTATTCTCTACTTTGAAAAATATCTTAGGTCAAGAATCAAACTATCTTTCTCAACAATAATTTAATTCTGAATTTTCAATGTAAAGAGAAAATATAATTCCTTATATCAAATGTAGTTTGTTACATGCAATGATAGTAATGTTACATAAACAACATAAGATAGCTACTACCTCAAGCTTGACAAGAAAGAAGTTTAGCTACTCATCATCTTCATTGATTCCATGGAAAATTCTTCAAGAATTTCTTCTTGCATGCCAAAACTCTTCAAGAACAAGAAAAATCTCTTCCAAAATCTCTCTCAAATCTCTTACAAACCTAAGAGATACTAAGTCTCAATGGTGGAATGATTATGTCTTACATGCAAGGGAAAAGTGTCATAAATAAGCTATGGGGCGCCACCCTACAAAAAGTAGTTTTTCTCCCAAGACATGACATGTGTCACCAACTTTGTATGTGGTTGATTTCACCCAGTTCGCGGCTCGAAGGTTGGTCGCGGCGCGAACAGTCAAAAACAGAATTGCTTTGTTTTGTTTGTGTTTTCTCATCAATTCCTTTTCCAAGATTTTATCCTCAAGAGTTGCTCTGGAGATCATTCTTTTCTTGACATACATTCTACAAAAACTAGAGAAAAAGTGAAATATCTAATCAAACAAAATAAAATAACTTAAATTAATTGTTTACGAAAATTGTGATAAAAATTGTGTGATTTTAATAAGAAATTGGTAAAAGGGACCGATAAAAATATATAAAAATTAGTATCAATTGGTCCCTAACAATTCTCCCCAACTTATCATTTTGTTTGTCCCTAAACAAAAGTCATTCGTTAAAGCAAACCAATTTACGAAAGCAAGGAATGAAACAAGTGTTAGAGGATGATATTCAAATGGTTCAAAAGCATACAACACTCTATTGATACACTTACTTTCAATATTAGACAAAACATGAATAAAAATAATGGTTGGCTACAAAAATTATACCAAGAAATTTCAAGTAATACATGTCCAAATTGAATCAAAACTACACACATATCATAGTGATGATGAATAATCATAAGGGTTTTCTTACACTCATCCGAACAATTAAATCAACATCAAATCGAATTATGAGTTTATCACAACATACACTAACTCATGAGAAAATTTTGAGAATCAAGAGGTCTTTTAGGGGTTATAATGTGGTTCGGGTTATAGAGAAAGGACATGATCACAATGACTCAATTAAAGATTGCATATTCTAAGAGAGCATTTCCTTTTATTCACCAATCTTCATTTTCATATTTTTTTTAATTATTTATTTATTTATTTATTTTTTGATAACACACCACCATGAGCTTTTTCTTTTCATTTTTCTTTTTTTTTTGTTAGCTCTAATGATTTCAAGGTGATGTATTATGTTTTCTCCCCAACTTTATCATTTTGACCATAGTTGATGCAATCAAGCTCTCTACTTAGACATAGGCAAAAATCAACATGTGACCAACTTTGGTTTAGGTTCACTTGAAATGAAAGAATTTAGGATCCATTTACCATATTATCAATGGTATTTAAATTTATACTTTGGATGGATCCTACTATAGGCTCAAAAGGGGTTTTACTACGGATCACTCCTCACAAGGTTTTTACTTTCTTTGGCCAAGTGGTTTTTCTCAAAAACAAAGATTGCCTCTATCCTTTTCAAAAATATTTTCTCAAAAATTAGATTAATGTATGATTTAGCATGATAAGAATGAGTTGAAAAGAAATTGTCGGTCTCCCGCATTTTACTGTATAATGAAAGGTTACCTCACAATTGGTTAGGTCCTAATTTGATTCAAAGTAAACATGTAACTCAAGTAATTTTATGATAACAAATTTGTAACACACCATTAAATTATTCATATAAATTCTAAAAATAAAAATAAGGTGTACCTTGAAGTGTCGACAGCTGGTTCTTATCATCACCACTCAAATTTTCCCAACTTGTTCGTCGCAATCCTCCTGGTTCCTTCAACTCACTCAAGCACAGAGACAATTAAACAAATTTTTTTTTAAAAAAAAATGGGGTATACCACTGTTTTTTTTTAAAAAACACACAATTTAAAAGTCACAAAATAGAAATGCATCCAACAACAAGTCTAGTGGTGAAACTAGAGCCACCAATGCACATAATGCAAAAACGAAATTAAAATAACAAAACTAAAATAACATAAAAAAATATAACTACTACCACATAAGATCTTCACTCTTCTTCATCATCTTCACCACCTCCCGCAGTTCCTAAAACATCTTCCATCTGTGCATCTTGGTCCGTGCCTGGAGCGTGGCTACTGCTTCCTGCCCCCCCATAAAAGATGGCCTGCCCTCATGCCAATTTGCATAAGCAAAGAGTGATAAATGGGGTTTGAGGATGGTTGGTGTGAGAGGAGAGTGAGTAAAAAGAAATAGGGAAATTTTTTTTTGTTTTGTTTTCGCTTCAGTTTGCGGCTCGAAGGGTGGTCGCGGCGTGAACTGTCAAAAACAGAATGCACACTTTTCTCAGTTCGCGGTGCGAACTGGTCAGGATTTTGAATTTTTTTTGAATCCGATAACACCCATCCAATTTCCCCTTCATTCTTTTTCAGCACTTGTGTCAATGTCTGCTCCTCTTGGGTGGATAAAACATACTTCAAATGTGGGGGTAGCATTTTCAATTCCAACTTTGATTCTTCCACTTTCTTCTTCTCATCCAACTCCTCAATTTTTTCTTCATGAGAGGTGATCTCTCTACAAGACCCTAATTCACACAAAATTTTCGCAATTTCTTTTTCCTCCTTTTTGGTTGAGACATTGTAAGCTCCTATAAGAGATCTCTCCAAGGGACTAGAAAGATGGACTTGATTTGCAACTTCAATGATTTCCTCCTTGATTACATCGATTCGGAAGGAATCGTGCTTGTCTTTAGGATGCTTCATGGCTTTAAAAAGATTAAAAGTTACTTCTTCATCTTGCACTCTCACTTTCATGAGACCATCATCAATGTCAATCACCATCCGGGCTGTCTTCATGAATGGCCTTCCGAGAATTAAAGGAACATCACGATCCTCATCCATGTCTACTACCACAAAATCCACCGGGAAGAAGAACTTGTCTACCTTGACTAGAATATCTTGAGCAACTCCGTATGGTGAAGTGGTGGACTTGTCGGCTAGTTGGAGAGTCATTCTTGTAGACTTCATCTCAATGTTCCCTAACCTTTTGACAATATATAAGGGAATTAGATTGATTCTGGATCCTAGATCAACCAAACCATTGCCAGTGTACGTATCTCCAATGGTCACCGGTAAAACTACTCGGCCCGGATCAGACTCCTTCCTTGGGATGTTTTTTTTTGAATTATAGCGCTGCACCGTGTATCAAGTAAAACTGTTTCATCTTCAGTATACCTCTTCTTTTTTGTGAGACTATCTTTCAAGAACTTTGCGTATTTTGGCATTTGTTCTAACGCTTCGGGGAATGGAATACTAATTTGAAGTTGCTTGAGTATATCCCTAAACCGTGCATAGTGCCTTGCATTGCCCTTCCTTGATGGTGCGTGCGGGTAAGGTAAGTGTTGGTCTGGAACATGACTCACACCTTTTTCCCCTCTTTTGTTCTTCAACTTTGACTCTTTCTGAACATTACCCTCATGATTCTGTTTTTGTACAGTTCGCGGCGCGAAGCCCTGGCACGGCGCGACCTGAGATAAAATTTTCTCCTCATCATTTTGAGCTTCCAACACTTTCTCCTCTTGGTTTCCAGCTATGATATTTGTATCATCCTCCACTGTACTGCTTCTTGTAAATATTGTTTTACAATGCTCCCTTGGATTAGTTTGAGTGTTGGCGGAGAACGATGGACTTGCTTGTTGTTCTGCCAATTGTTTTGCAAGTTGGCCTACTTGAATCTCCAAGTTTTTGATTGCTGCTTCATTGCTTTTTTGACTTGCCATGGAAGCTTGTATGAATTGTGCAAGCGTATCTTCTAACATGGAACTTCTGCCTTGTGATTGTTGGACTTGTGTGTTTGGACTTTGATATGGATTTTCTTGCTGAAAATTTTGGTTGTTGAATCTTGATTGTTGGTAGCCTTGGTTGTCCCTTTGAAAAGTGTTGTTGTGTTGTGGGGGATATCTTTGGTAACCTTGACCTTGATTGTTGGCATAACTTATTTCCTCTTGAAACGGGGGACAAAATCCGGTTGGATGATCTCCTTGACAAAGTTCACAACTTGCCACTTGATGTCTAACTTGTGTTCCATGAATCTCCTTCAATTATTGTGGGAGTTTGGACATTTGTTGAGTGAACAGCTCCACTTGTTGAGAAAGTAGCTTGTTTTGAGCAAGTATGGCATCGTTGGTATTCAACTCAAGAACTCCCGCTTTCCTTTGTGAAGGACTACGGTCGTGTTGACTTTGTCGATCGTTGAGTTCCATTTGATCAATAATGGTTTTTGCTTCCTCCGCATTCTTTGACATAAGAGAACCACCTGCGGTAGCGTCTAAGAGTGTCTTTTGTGATGTTTGGAGTCCGTTGAGAAAAATGTGAATTTGTGTGAGATCATCAAAACCATGACCTTTGCATTTCCTCAACATGGATTTGAATCTTTCCCAAGCCTCGTTTAGAGACTCGTTGCTTCCTTGTGTGAATACTGAAATAGCCGTTTTGGCTTCCATGAATCGGGATTGAGGGTAACATCTCTCTAGAAATCTTTCTTCTAACAAATTCCAATCCGTCATCACTCTTGTTGGTTGATCAAGGTACCACTCTTTTGCTTTTCCCACCAATGAGTGTGGAAACATCCTCTTGAATAAGTTTCTTCACTTGCTTCATCTACTCTTGTAGAACCCGCAATCTCATAAAATTTGATGAGATGGTTGTAAGGATCTTCATGATCCATTCCAGTGAACGGATTTGCATAAAGAAGTTGAAGGATTCCGGTATTCATCTCCATATTCCTTCCGCCTCGAGCAAATTGAGCTGTCCGCCTTGGACTATTAGCGGACATTTCGGTACGAGCGTCGTCACCCATACTTCCTTCAACGGTTTCTACAACTTCCTCTTCAATTTGAACAAGTGCAGTATTTGTTGCTTCTTCTCTCCGGTTCCTTTTGTTGGCTAGTTTCTTTCTCCTTCGTGTCTTGCTATTAAGCCTTCGGATTGTTCTTTCAATTTTGGGGTCGAATTGAAATTGCTCCTCGGTGGCTTTTTCTCGCATGCACTAGAATCTACAAAACTAACAAACCAAGTGAAACACAAGAGTTATAGAAATAAAAATAAAAACAAGAACTTAGAACAATGAATTATTGTAATGCATGTAATATCGACACCAATCCCCGGCAACGGCGCCAATTTGTTGAAAAGTATATTTCCAGAAAATATTTTTAATATCGTATCCACAGAGATTGGTGTTACTACCGCCGTTCTATAATTTTGATTGTTGTAAGTTCAAAAGGTGTTCGAATTGTTTGTTTATGACTAAAGTATTCTTTTTACTTATAAGAAAATTAAGACAATAAAATTGATTTTAGAATAGAGTTTAGAAGTCTTGTCAAGATTGAGTTTCACTATCTTTGTTCTTTATATGTTCTTAATACCACATGCATGCATTCAAACTCCAATGATAAAACTCAAGTGTCCTCTCAATAATATTTATGTCTAAATAAAATTGAGATGGTTACTCTATAAATCCTTAGACGATCTCTCCATCTAACTATTGATATAATAATCTTGAATGTTTAACACAATAGAAAAGTAGTGAATAAATCTATCTCTACAATTTATTCTCTACTTGAAAAAATATCTTAGGTCAAGAATCAAACTATCTTTCTCAACAATAATTTAATTCTGAATTTTCAATATAAAGAGAAAATATAATTCCTTATATCAAATGTAGTTTGCTACATGCAATGATAGTAATGTTACATAAACAACATAGGATAGCTACTACCTCAAGGTTGACAAGAAAGAAGTTTAGCTACTCATCATCTTCATTGATTCCATGGAAAATTCTTCAAGAATTTCTTCTTGCATGCCAAAACTCTCCAAGAACAAGAAAAATCTCTTCCAAAATCTCTCTCAAATCTCTTACAAATCTAAGAGATACTAAGACTCAAGTTTGGAATGATTATGTCTTACATGCAAGGGAAAAGTGTCATAAATAAGCTATGGGGCGCCACCCTACAAAAAGTGGTTTTTCTCCCAAGACATGACATGTGTCACCAACTTTGCATGTGGCTGATTTCACCCAGTTCATGGCTCGAAGGTTCGTCGCGGCGCAAACAGTCAAAAACAGAATTGCTTTGTTTTGTTTGTGTTTTCTCATCAATTCATTTTCCAAGCTTTTATCCTCAAGAGTTTCTCTGGAGATCATTCTTTTCTTGACATACATTCTACAAAAACTAGAGAAAACATGAAATATCTAATCGAACAAAATAAAATAACTTAAATTAAATGTTTACGAAAATTGTGATAAAAATTGTGTGATTTTAATAAGAAATTGGTAAAAGGGACCGATAAAAATATATAAAAATTAGTATCAATTGGTCCCTAACAAAGTGCTTAGGTATTTATCTAGAGTATGACAACCTAAAGTGACGGCGACTTCTGAAAAGAAAAGTCTATCAACAATGACATCCGCTACGTTATTCAGAAAAATCCAAGAATATGAAACAGAACTTGGACGATTGGAGAAACATGAAATTTAAGAGAAGAAATCCAAGAGCATTGCCTTAAAAGTTGAATCTAAAGAAGTGGAGAAAGAAGACAATCCCGAAGAGGACGAAAATTTTACGCTTCTTGTAAAAAGACTAGGAAAATATTTTGGTGCAAAAATAATATTAGAAACTCTTGTTATACTAGAAGAAAGAAGTTCTCAAAGAATAAAGAAAAAGAAACATCAACATCCAATGGAGACATTACATGCTATGAATGTGGAAAACAAGGCTACATCAAACCGGAATGTCCTAAACTCACAAAGAATCGTGACCACAAAGTGTCGCTACTGCGAAAATCGGCGCCGACTATGACAGAAGAGTCGCCACGGTGCGTTATTTATCCCAAAGGAGGGAAAGGAAACGCTCGAAGTAAACCTACCGCAAAGACGGGAAAGGAATGGTCATCGCAACCAAATCCTGGATTCGGGAGTCGGTTACGCAAGGGGAAGGTATTAGCACCCCTCACGTCCGTCGTACTCGACGGGATCCACGCTTGTTTTCTAGTACAGATTGTTATTCTATCTACTTTAAAGGTCTGGGGTTAAAAGAAAAGAAAATGACTCGGCAAAGTATCGCACTTTATGCCTACGTATTCCCGTCTGGAACGAGAAATCAGAGTCAACGTAGTTCGCCTACCTACGGGAAAGGAGGGGAAGGTTGCTCGCTAGGATACATCATCCTATGCGTACGTACTTTCATACAGCATGAAAGATCAGAGCAAATGTAGTTCGGGCTACGGAAGACACAAGCTTGTCTGAGTGTTTTTATCTCCTTATGAAAGGGTTTTCTCCTGATTAAGAGTCCAAGCGGACAAAAATGACACTTTGATGTTTGTTTTCAGTCTTTTACGTAAGAAGTGTTTTTTATGATGTTTGCAATCTATGACGCACTAGAGACTATGATTTGAGAGTGACTACGTCGTATGTCACCCTAAGGGTAACACACTAAGCAATCAACCACTGAAGAGTGACTCTCCAGCAACCTTTCTCAAATAGCTTAAGGCTCGTAGCGTACGACATCGATTATCCTTATTACTGAGTTTTTGAATTGTTCTGAGATAGAAGAGAAAGAAGTCTAAAAACCTAGGGTTTGAAAGGGGAATCAAAACTACCCTAATGTTGTCATGCATGGATTACAACCTAATGTCTGTCATAATTCCCTCCTACACAGAGGAAATCAGAGATCCTAGGGGATAAACGGAAAAGAAATAGCATATATACAGTAAACAATAAGTACGCATGAGATGCAGCAGTACAAGCGAGGCAAGGGAGTCCCACTCAACCTCGAACCTGGGAAAACAATAGGCAAAGTGAAACAGCTTCACTTCAAACCTAAGGGGTAAACTGAACAAGCCAGCAAACAATACAGAAGAAGAAAATAAAACCCAACCCCAGCTCTGACAGCAACACCAGCTCCTACAGTAAGCAGTTCAAACAGCACCAGCTCTGGCAAATACAGTTGATTAACAGCAAAAGGTTGACAGTAACAACTTCAAGCAAGATCCCATCTTCACTTTCCAATGATACCCAAGCTTCAGATAAGCTCTTATCTCCAATAATCTCTAGCTTTAGCAAGCACTGAATCCCAACAAACAAACAACTTCAAACATCAGTATAACCCTAGTCTTCAACAGATATCCAGTTTTGACAAGTACAAGCTTCATCTTCACTAGTCTTCAATGAACTTCATCTCCAATAGGCTTCCATCTTCAATGCAAACACTCACAGGAGAGAATCAACTAATAGATGAAGTTGGAATGTTAAGAGGCTTAATGATAACCCAGGGAAATCACTAAATTCTTATCATATCAAGTGAAAGGTATCCTCAAGTTTCTACCCAATCAAAGCATGCTCTACATCCCTCCTAAGGAGAGATGGAACTTCCTTGGGGGACCTTAGGTCATAGGATGGAATAGAGGCACAAGAAGCTCTCTATGTTTGACAAAAGAAATCAGTCTAATCTAAAGCTCTCCCTATATCTCCTACCTCCTAAGTCTTCAAAAGCCATCTTCAAGCACAAGCAACTTCAAGCTCCAAGCATCATTATTTGTCTACAATCATCCTCCAAGGTCTTCATGAGCTCCAACAAGCCAAACCCAAGCCCAATACCCAAAGAAATGCCCAAAAAACCAACAAACAAAACAACATCCCAAGAGGGAAACACACCAATATCACCCAATTTGCAAAAATCAAATAAAATAGAAATACTCATCATAAAATCCTAGATTAATTTCTAAGGGACCCTAACTATGTACCCTATAGCCCATATAAACCCCAAGGCCTAAATCAAACTAAAAAACCCAAACACTATGTGTTGAAATGCACCTATGTTAAGGTAAACCCTAATCCTAATCACCCTAAAGTTTGATGTTCAAAACTAACTAAAATTAAATCTCAAAAATGTAGTAAAATTCCAGGGGGAACCTAACACTATATACTAACTATGGCAAAAAGAATTGCATCAAAATGCAAAATAAAATGACCATACTAAAATCAGCAAGTTGGTATATCAAAATAAAATGAAATAAAAGCACTTAAACTTGTAAAAATGGCATAAAAAAGAAAAATGCATGAATTAATATTTTTATTCTTTTATTATTTTCTTGAGATTTTTATGAAAATGAGGGAAAAAATCCCATGCAAAAATGTTATTTTTTGAATTTATTATGAATTTTCAAAGAACTAGGTATGAAATGAAAAATTAAAGAAAATATGAGAAAATGACAAATGCGCGTGATGAATAGCAATTAAAAACAATGTAAAAAGCCAACTGGACCCAGAGTGGGGTGTGTCTAGCAATGCGCGCCTAAGCGCAAACTAATCAGAAATTAATAGTAAAAATAGAGAGAAAACAGAAAAACGTTGGTGAGAATAGCAATGAAATCATGTGTGTTTTTGGATGGGCCATCACTTGGGGGTGTGGATATCAAGTTTTGCACTAAGCCCAACCAAATACATTAAGTGAAACGGAGCGTTTCACTAATGTCTCAGATCCTTCACAAAATGGAATGCACTCGTGGCCGTTAGATCTTCCTTTGACCAAGAACCAAATCTCACCAAACCTAAAATTGGATAGTCTAATCTCATCACCATGTTTCACTGAGTATTTCTAGATATCAAACTAAGGTTATATCATCAAGAACACCAAGATATGATCAAGAACAGAATTTATGCCACTCAACTTATTGTCTCTAAACCTAGCCAAATGCTACCAGAAAGCTTCTACCAATGATCTACATCACATTTACCCTAACAAAACCTATCAATTACGCCTACATCAAGCCATGGGATGAGAATTACATACCTGTTAAAATCGATTGAACAGAGCACTCAAACCTTCAAATCAATCCTCAAGAGCTTCCAGATTCCTTCAATGGAGTATAACCAAGCTTCTGTATGCAACAAACTTGATTGAAATAGCTTGAATCTTTGAATTCGATTCTGAGTTGCAGATGAAAAATTCCAAATTCTATCTCACAATTCTTCAATGTTCTTGCTATGGGTTCTATCTGGAATCATCCACCAATGCTAGAGCAAGCTTCTGAGATCAAAAGAATGGATTGAAAGTGGTTGAAACTGTGTAACAGAATTTGGTTTGCAAGAAGAAAGTTGAAAATGCAATCTCTCAAATCTCTCTCAATTTTCACCAACTCAAGCTTTGAACCTCTTCTAATCCTTATATAGAATGTGTATGATCAATCTAGAATCTTCTGGATTGATTCAATGAGAAAATCAAATTCTCATGTCATGAAAATCTCCTTTCATGCTATGTTCATATCAGCTCATGTAGTAGCTTGCAATTCATCTTGTTTATGATCCAAATTGTCCTCTAATAAGATTTTGGATATGTTAGGAAGGACTAGGGCCTTGGTTGTGCCTTACAAAGTGGTTTTGCATATGTGCCTTATGATGTAAGTACCCAATTTACAAAGCAAGTCATAAAAATATCCCTCAACTCAAAATTATGGCAATGTCGATGTTCTCAAAATGTATTTTACAATCAAATTGGTATGTCATATGGCTTGGTTTGGATTTGTAGATCAAAAACCCCAATTTTCATCCTTGATTCATTTAAAATTCTCCCTTATTTTAGGCCATTTTTGTGACTTTGTGAATAAATCCATTCCAAGCCCTCATGACCTCTTACCTAGCCTAAAAACATCATTTTGAACATATCTCATGTTGAACATTTTTTCATTTGAGGAGTGGAAGATGGAGATTTTGACCTATGTTGGAAAATGACCTGTAATTCAACTTTCCCAAAATACCCATGGGTTGCCAAGACCATAACTTGAGTTCCACAAATCTTATTGAGGACTTATAGTACTCAAATTAAATCTAATATCAAGATCTACAACTCTTATGTTGGCCAAGAATCCATTTGAAAACTCCTTGATGGGCAAAGGTTGCTTGGAAGTCAAGTGAGTTTCACAGATAAATTTCAGTGTCCTCTGATGACCCATAACTTGCAAGAACCATAACGTGAGTTCTACAAATATTCTTGAAGACTTCTAGTACTCAAATTAAATCTATTGAGAAGCTCTACAAGTTTCATGTTGACCAAGAATCCATTTGAAACTTGCACTTTGACTTATCTGGCTTGGAAGTGAGGCCTAAATTAGGGGATTTTACACTGAAATCCTAATTTGGTAACTCCTCCTACTCTTGATTCTCTTTGATTTATCCTTGGCACAACACCACACATGTATCCACATATTAATTCATGAATCCCACATCCTCCAATTAAGCCTTGATGCTTTTCAATCATTCAGTTGACCTAGGATTGACCTAGGGTTGACCCAGATGAAACCCCAGTTGACTGTACTTCAACTCTGGCTCTTGTACTTGTATCAATGACTTGTCTCATCTTCAAAATGACCCTCTAGGTCTTCCATGATCTTTGTGCACATTCCATACCCTCAGTCATGGCTCATACTCCCATTGATGACCCTCAACACATCTCAAGCTAGGAGAGAAATCCACTGGTTGACCTTCAAACTTCTCAAAGCCTCAAACCTTTCTTGATGACTTGGATAGTCTTGAGCTTGAATAAAAAACCCTTAGCTAGGATTCTTCTCTTGGTAGACACCTTGATCCCTTGTTGGAGGCATGCTATGCTATGATATACAAATGATTGGCTACGTACATGGTTGACTATACAAATGACTTGTTATGCAAATAACAATGCAATTGAAACATAAACCAAGTGAAATATGTTGGGCAAATTTTAGGGTGCAACAGCTGCCCCTATTCAAGCGACTCGGACCCGACTGGGTGAAGAGCGAACGGCCTTCAAACATTCGAGGTACGAGATGGTTGAATACTAATAAAACCCGGAAATTTGCCAACAGCAGAAATAAACTGCACCACTACTTGGGGAACCCCATCCATCAATTGAACCTGATTGTTACGGTAACAACTGATCAACAACCTGATACAGATCTGATTTCAACACTAACCGCCTGTGCAGCACCAAACTTGTCAATATAGGAATAACCTGGACGACTTCACTGGGAAAGCACTTCTGTCAACAAAATATGACTCTGCCAACGATACAGGAAAATAACTCCGCCATCACTACGGGAAATAACTCCGCCACCACTACGGGAAATAACTCTGTCGTTACTACCGAAAAATAACACCGTCATTACTACGGGTAATACTTTGTCATCACTACAGGAAAATAACACCGCCATCGCTACGGGTAATACTCTGTCATCACTACAGGAAAATAACACCGCCATCACTATGGGTAATACTCTGTCATCACTATAGGAAAATAACACCGCCATCGCTACGGGTAATACTCTGTCATCACTACAGGAAAATAACACCGCCATCGCTACGGGTAATACTCTGTCATCCCTACAGGAAAATAACACCGCCATCGCTACGGGTAATACTCTGTCATCACTACAGGAAAATAACACCGCCATCACTACGGGTAATACTCTGTCATCACTACAGGAAAATAACACCGCCATCGCTACGGGTAATACTCTGTCATCACTACAGGAAAATAACACCGCCATCGCTACGGGTAATACTCTGTCATCACTACAGGAAAATAACACCGCCATCGCTACGGGTAATACTCTGTCATCACTACAGGAAAATAACACCGCCATCGCTACGGGTAATACTCTGTCATCACTACAGGAAAATAACACCGCCATCACTACGGGTAATACTCTGTCATCACTACAGAAAAATAACACCGCCATCGCTACGGGTAATACTCTGTCATCACTACAGGAAAATAACACCGCCATCGCTACGGGTAATACTCTGTCATCCCTACAGGAAAATAACACCGCCATCGCTACGGGTAATACTCTGTCATCACTACAGGAAAATAACACCGCCATCGCTACGGGTAATACTCTGTCATCACTACAGGAAAATAACACCGCCATCGCTACGGGTAATACTCTGTCATCCCTACAGGAAAATAACACCGCCATCGCTACGGGTAATACTCTGTCATCACTACAGGAAAATAACACCGCCATCACTACGGGTAATACTCTGTCATCACTACAGGAAAATAACACCGCCATCGCTACGGGTAATACTCTGTCATCACTACAGGAAAATAACACCGCCATCGCTACGGGTAATACTCTGTCATCACTACAGGAAAATAACACCGCCATCGCTACGGGTAATACTCTGTCATCACTACAGGAAAATAACACCGCCACCGCTACGGGTAATACTCTGTCATCACTACAGGAAAATAACACCGCCATCGCTACGGGAAATAACTCTGATTCAACTTCTCTGTCGATTCTTTGCAGCAGCTGATGTAACACCCTGTTCTAACCCAACGCATATTTAAAATAAATCAAAATCAGAGTGCACGAATTTTGCAGGCTTGACGACCGTCATGGAGTCGTGACGACCGTCACACGCACAAAAACTGAGACGCAACAGAGGTGTCACATATTCGACTTACAAAAACATACATTTCACCATTTAATTGGACAACATGTATTCAGTGATGATACATATCACATAATCTTGGATGAACATCTAATAACAACTCATATAACATCTTAATCACATAGCAACATATTCATTTGGAGCAGAACATCATGCACTTTCAACATTTATGATGATCAACGTAATACCATAAATTACAAACAAAACTCCATTAAAATTCAGCAAGTACTTCAGCTTGCATATATTCATTAAAACAACTAGTTTTCCATCGAAATTCAGCACTACCGATTTCTCCGGCTTAGTGCGTACAACCAACGTTCGGCGCATTAACAAAGGCACCCAATGCAATGAAAACATTTAGTAAAATGCAGCAACAAGAAGATAAATAAAACAATGACTACAATCGTTCATCCCCCCAAGAGTGCTACGTATCAGAGCGACCAACGACAACTTAATCGACAAAGCGGAACTTCATTCCGAACTACCTACAAATTACCACCAGAGGAGGTAACATACAACGTAAAGGGGTGAGATATCAACAATATAACATAAGGCATGATAGAAGTCATACTAGAAATCGTATCACAGCAATATAATCTTCGCAAACTTACAAATATCAGAAACAATCATCTACAAGAAAAACCATATCACACGTATACCACAACCACCTACAACCAACATAATCATGCAACTTAATGAGACTCAATCAATGCAACTCAACTATGCATATGCATGTGGTACCAATTTGCCATCAAGGCCGCCAATACAGGCCATCGCAGAATTTGCCACTAAGGGCCGCCTATAAAGGCCATCGCAGAATTTGCCACTAAGGGCCGCCAATACAGGCCATCGCTAATATGCTATGCCATGAAATACCTCTATTATGGACTACAACATCACCAACTATGCAACAAGGCATCAAGCCTACAACAAAACGTCCATAACAGAACACTGCTATTTCATATGCATCATATGTTCATCATCTCAACTATTCATGTAAAGGAACATTACAACATCGTATCAACAATTAAGAATTCAGCATATTATCGTAATAACAACATTACAGCATTTTCTCACACAAAACGGCTATTCCTATACAGGTATAACATCAACATCAATTCTACAATTAATCTTTAACATCTTATCGTAATAACAACATTACGACATTTTCTTACATAATTAATTACAAATCGATCACGCCCAGGTAACTGTCCTTTTTGGCCCATTAGGGAAAACCATTAGAGCGTTGTACGAATAACCGTATAGCATATTCGTTCTACGTATTTTCCCATAAGGAAACCTTAGAGCATCGCACTAATAACTACATAACACATTCATTCCTACATAAAAATCTTGTCCCAATAGGGAAACCTTTTCCTTAATATTTATCGATTAACGAAAACTATACCCATGACTCAATTCCCCACATGAATTTGATCATACCCACAGTTATAAAATTGAACCCCACCCTTACCTTAGAATTGAGGTCAATTCCACGCTTTCCGATTCCGCTTCTGCTCTACGGTGATTTTTCTGCAACAATCTTCCAAATCTACCGATCGACAATTCTTCTCTCTTCCTTTCTCTCCATTACGTAACTTCTATTTTCAGTCTTTTCTTTCCCAAAATGATGTAATTGAGGGTAAAAGAGTCTACGGGAATATATTTTTGCTACAAATTCTCATTCCACCAGAACACGTTCAAATTCTGCATAACTGCAGTTTTTGCTCGTGTGACGGTCGTCACACTCCTGTGACGGTCGTCATAGTAGCAAAATTTCATTTTTTTTCCAGATAGAACATCTCTTTAGCTTTCCAACTCTTCAAACGGGAGTCAAATCCGACTTACGGATCAAGAGATATGAATTTTCAAAGTTTTCCGACAAAACCAGAATTTTTCCGACAATTCGACCGATTCAATTCCTTTCTTCGAGACAAACTCATACTCAAATACGACTATGACGCAACGAGACATGGCTAAGTCATAATTGGATTTAATCGAAATAAAACGGGCGTTACAACTCTCCCCCACTTAAAAGAATTTCGTCCTCAAAATTACCTCGATTCAACCAACTCCGGATACGACTCTCGCATCCCAATCTTCCAAATTACCTCTACCAAAGAATCATTTTACCTCGAAGTTGCTTCTCGTCCATCAACTTAAACTAGCAATGCCTCAACAATCAAATCATCCTTCACTTGTACACTATCCATCTGAATCAATGTACTTCCTCAGCTTGGACACATGAACACATCATGCAATTCCCACAAGCGACAGCAGTAAAACAGCCTAGCATGCTACTTTCTCCATGCTTCCGCTGCGCCACTCTGATACAGATAAACAAAACATAGTGGTATTTCCGAGACCTCACGCTCGACCAACACTAGTTACTATCATAACTCTCAAAACACATCTTATCTTGGATCCTTTTAATCTTTTCAATCATCTCTTACACAATCTCATGTCCGAGCACAACACTTTCGCCGGACATACATCAACATAACTCAACAAATCCTCTACATACTGAATAGTTCTCTCTGTCTGCCCATCCGTCCACGGATGCTAGAAAGAATTCAACTTCTACATGACATTCAAACGTCTGCAAAACTCTCCTAAAATCTCAATGAAGAACTCAGGTTCCCATCTGACACAAAATTCGACGGCACCTCATACAACTTCACAACTTCATCGATACACATCTCAGCTAGCTTCAGCATAGAATGGTTCTCCCTTATTGGTAGGAAATGGGTTAATCTTGTCAATTCATTCATAACCAACCAAATCGAGTCATATTCCTTCAAATTCTTTGGAAAACCCGTCACAAAATCCATGGAAACACTATCCAATATCCATTCTAGAGTTTCTCACGGTTGCATCAACCCAACAGGTTTCTGATGCTCAAATTTCTACTTCTGACAAGTCAAACATGCATACACAAATCGTGTTACATCACGCTTCATACCAGGCCACCAAAACAGATTCTTCAAATCACTATACATATTCGTCGCTCCCGGATGAATACTCAACTTACTCCTGTGACTCTCTATCTATGGCCACCAAAACAATTTCCTTAAATTCGGTCGCATCCTCATGGCACTTGGATGGATACTCCATCTATCTCAAGGCACTTCTTCAAGAGTATTCTTACTCCACTCAACAACATTTTTCTGCCCAGGACACTTCGCTAGGCGAATCTCTCGGCGAATATGACAGTCCGGATTTCTATTTTCGACCGTTAAACGACTTCCGTATGTCCGATTTCGATTCCGTAAAAAGCTGCGATCTTAGAATTCGACGTACAACAACAATTTCACACTTAGGAAACCATTCGGCACAGTTTCAACTTGAAATATTTTAAACCACAAGTACACCAATATTGCTTTCCACGCCTAACCTCTTCTCATAATCACCAGAAAACACTGTCCACCCTCTATTCGACTTCACAATCTGCTGCCTTAGAATACACCCCAGACACAAGTCTCAAAACCACTCAATCAAATTAATTCCTCGACCATCCAAACAGACATACAATGTGGAGTTCTCAATATCGGACTAGTTTCCGTAACTAAGTCGACCACAAACTCCATCACGACATATCACGATACCACTTCCACAAATCCGAAAATCAACTCTTCAAATTTGATTCATCAACTTCAACCAATCTACCAACTCAAACCAGATTTTCTGACCTTCTCGAATCTCCTCAAGAATACTACTAGTAAGTTCTAACACACACAACTTAACTCCATAACAAGTCTCTTCACAGACCAAACTTGTATCGCCAAACTGCTCAATCGGTTCTAACTCTTTTCACCATCATCATTGTTACCGGTAAGGTTTTCAAATCAAAGCATCAGCTACCACGTTATATACCGAAAACACACGGTATGATAACACATCAACCGCACCCATTCACGATGGTAAAATTGCCAAAATGACACGTTTCGAATATTCTTCTATAATTGGCTCATTCACTGACTCCAAAACCATTTTTCCTAGAAAGATCATCTCGTTAGCTTCCCGTCACTTTGAACGGGAGTCAAAACCTACATACGGTTCAAGAGTTATGAATTTTCGAAGTTTTCCGAAAAACCAGAATTTTGCCCAAAATTTGCTGCAGGAATTCTGCATTTTTGCCCGAAAATTCGACTGATTCAATTTATTTCTTCGAAACAAATACATACTCATACTCCCCTAACATATGGCATTGAATTAGAACCATCAAACGCGATTTCTACGACGTCCGATTTCAATCCGAATCTTAGATCCTCAAATCTCCAAAATGCCAAAACTTGCCAAATCAACCACATTTTATAAAACAAGCATACTCAATCACGGCTTAACATTACCCGACACAACTACGCAATCTACTTCGACTTTCGTCTGTAAAACATCACTTCCTCACAAAATCTCAGATTAAGCAATTTCAGCCTCCAACTCTGGCACAACTACAACAATGACCAACTCTTGAACACTGGTCAGATAATTCTTCTTACGTACTTCAAGTTGCCTTAAAGCATAACTAACTCGCTGAAGTTACTTTTAACATATCTCCAAATCATATCAACAAAGCATCTCCAAACACCACCACCAGTCCCGTCTGGTTTGGCAACAATTAACACACGAGTCGTCGACAACTCTCTCGAAAATTCCAATCAAAATGCACATCTCTGCACCTTCTTACATCGACCGACTCATCAAAACAATTCTTGAGCACTTATCTCCACTCCAAACAATTCACTGCTCACGCCATCCAAGCTTGCAAGACACGTCTATCCCATCCAACACAATCCCGTCTGCTATTAACAAGAGATTAAGGGTGATCAGTTCCTCAATTTGTCAATAGGCAGCCGAAAATCATGATGGGGTACAAACCATCTTTGCCAAACTATGAGAGCATTCAACTACACACTGAGCCTTCACTCTGCACTTGCAGCATTCCGGAGAAACACATGCTTCTCCCCCACTTGAATCCTTGCCACTTCTACAGACAAAGGCTAGACAACAAACATGTACCGACAGTGCTTTCACACACATGTCGCGTACCGGGGAATACACAACATTAACAACTTGGTCGGACGGACCGACCTGCTCTGATACGAATTGTAACACCCCGTTCTAACCCAACGCATATTTAAAATAAATAAAAATCAGAGTGCACGAATTTTGCAGGCATGACGACCGTCATGGAGTCGTGACGACCGTCACACGCACAAAAACTGAGACGCAACAGAGGTGTCACATATTCGACTTACAAAAACATACATTTCACCATTTAATTGGACAACATGTATTCAGTGATGATACATAGCACATAATCTTGGATGAACATCTAATAACAACTCATATAACATCTTAATCACATAGCAACATATTCATTTGCAGCGGAACATCATGCACTTTCAACATTTATGATGATCAACGTAATACCATAAATTACAAACAAAACTCCATTAAAATTCAGCAAGTACTTCAACTTGCATATATTCATTAAAACAACTAGTTTTCCATCGAAATTCAGCACTACCGATTTCTCCGGCTTAGTGCGTACAACCAACGTTCGGCGCATTAACAAAGGCACCCAATGCAATGAAAACATTTAGTAAAATGCAGCAACAAGAAGATAAATAAAACAATGACTACAATCGTTCATCCCCCCAAGAGTGCTACATATCAGAGCGACCAACGACAACTTAATCGACAAAGCGGAACTTCATTCCAAACTACCTGCAAATTACCACCAGAAGAGGTAACATACAACGTAAAGAGGTGAGATATCAACAATATAACATAAGGCATGATAGTAGTCATACTAGAAATCGTATCACCGCAATATAATCTTCGCAAACTTACAAATATTAGAAACAATCATCTACAAGAAAAACCATATCTCACGTATACCACAACCACCTACAACCAACATAATCATGCAACTTAATGTGACTCAATCAATGCAACTATACTATGCATATGCATGTGGTACCAATTTGCCATCAAGGCCGCCAATACAGGCCATCACAGAATTTGCCACTAAGGGCCGCCAATACAGGCCATCGCAGAATTTGCCACTAAGGGCCGCCAATACAGGCCATCGCTAATATGCTATGCCATGAAATACCTCTATTATGGACTACAACATCACCAACTATGCAACAAGGCATCAAGCCTACAACAAAACGTCCATAACAGAACACTGCTATTTCATATGCATCATATGTTCATCATCCCAACTATTCATGTAAAGGAACATTACAACATCGTATCAACAATTAAGAATTCAGCATATTATCGTAATAACAACATTACGGCGTTTTCTCACACAAAACGGCTATTCCTATGCAGGTATAACATCAACATCAATTCTACAATTAATCTTTAACATCTTATCGTAATAACAACATTACGGCATTTTCTTACATAATTAATTACAAATCGATCACGACCAGGTAACTGTCCTTTTTGGCCCATTAGGGAAAACCATTAGAGCGTTGTACGAATAACCATATAGCATATTCGTTCTACGTATTTGCCCATAAGGAAACCTTAGAGCATCACACTAATAACTACATAACACATTCATTCCTACATAAAAATCTTGTCCCAATAGGGAAACCTTTTCCTTAATATTTATCGATTAACGAAAACTATACCCATGACTTGATTCCCCACATGAATTCGATCATACCCACAGTTATAGAATTGAACCCCACCCTTACCTTAGAATTGAGGTCAATTTCACGCTTTCCGATTCCGCTTCTGCTCTACGGTGATTTTTCTGCAACAATCTTCCAAATCTACCGATCGACAATTCTTCTCTCTTCCTTTCTATCCATTACGTAACTTCTCTTTTCAGTCTTTTCTTTCCCAAAATGATGTAATTGAGGGTAAAAGAGTCTACGGGAATACATTTTTGCTACAAATTCTCATTCCACCAGAACACGTTCAAATTCTGCATAACTGTAGTTTTTGCTCGTGTGACGGTTGTCCACTCCTGTGATGGTCGTCATAGCAGCAAAAATTCATTTTTTTTCCAGATATAACATCTCTTTAGCTTTCCAACGCTTCGAACAGGGGTCAAATCCGACTTACGGATCAAGAGATATGAATTTTCAAAGTTTTCCGACAAAACCAGAATTTTTCTGACAATTCGACCGATTCAATTCCTTTCTTCGAGACGAACTCATACTCAAATACGACTACGACGCAATGAGACATGGCAAAGTCATAATTGGATTTAATTGAAATAAAACGGGCGTTACAGCTGACTCCATCAATCAAATGTGTAACACAATACGAGTCTAGTCTTCCAATTTTTAGCGCTGACATGGCAACAAATCTGAGAAGGACTCTACTGGGGATTTTCTGAACCCAAACTGCCAGACACCTACTTCGACACAGGTGGCAACTTCCAAAAATTGATTCACGAAATCTTTTGATAACTATATAACAACAATCTTGATGAAATACTCCGCTGGAGGGGTAAGAGAACTTAAACAAGCAACTCTGTGGGGAATAATGACAAGACGAACATTACCATCATATGTCTCATGCTGAGACTTTTAATATTTGGTAATTGATATGAGCAAGAGCTCCCTCCACCTGTAAGGGAAACCACACTTAAAAACCAAAGGTTAACCAACTGATAACACGAAATCATATAGATATTTTTATGCATAATTCAACTAAAGTTTAACCGTTTTCGATCTGATTGCGGGTTATTTCCGTGTTATTTGTCTGATGTTTTGCAGGTATTCAACGATCATGTCTAAACAAGGCAACATGAAGAAAAGAAGCAATCTCAGATGAAATACGGACGAAAAAGGAGTGAAAACATCATGAAAAGCGCAGGAAGCTGTTTTTGCTGATGTGACGACCGTCACAGCTCCATGACGGGCGTCACACGGGTGACGACTGTCACACCTTGTGACGACCGTCATGCAGGCAAAAACGCCCCACTTCAATTACACGTTAAAGAATCAGTTCCAATTCCCACAGAGTGGACCATGACTCCCTAAATTATCTTCCTCAAAGTCCATCATCTTCAAGGATAACCGTTGGAATTCCACTTCTATAAAAAGGGAAGAAAGGGACCTCAGAAAGTGTGCTGCATTCATACAACGAAGTGCTGCCAAATTTATTTTCCAGAGCATATTTTCCAGCAATATTCTTATTTGTTTCTCTTTACCTTTCCTGTATTCCATTTTTCATTCTTCTGTAATTTCTACTTTCACTGTACGATCAAATTGGCATTAGAGATCAGAATCCTGCCAACATCTGTGGAGGATCTGCCCAAAGGCCAATTGGCATATTTACAGGTTTCTCATTTCAATCGATTCCAGTTTTATTATAATGCAAATCATTATTTATTATTTTTATTTATATTGTATCTTTCCCAAATCCATGTCTAGCTAAACTTAGGTAATCGATATGTAGTAATAATTCGAATGGGATTTGATAACAACTGGTTGAAAAACCTTCTTTTCAAAAGTAACTTATGGTCTGAGTGTTTAAAATTGATTTACTGAATAAACTTCGTCGCGAAAGCGAGAACTTATTTAAAAGTAGTTTTGCCACGAAAGTGGGAAATTAATTAAGATACGAACCAACAAGCGAAAGCTGCGGTAAGGTCAGATAGTAAACACTAGTCATTCATTTTAATAACAGCGAAAGCACTTTAAAATGAATTAGAACTTAGAGATTTCCAAAAATTAATTTTAACCCCGAACGGGATACGAAAGTGTACGTTTGGCCCTTAGGATTATGATTAGTGTCAATAACCATTGTGAGGCGAGAGTCTTCAAATCACCATTTTCTGCTTAAATAAACATTGAAAATTATTTCATACACCAGTAACTTATCAAATCCCTGAAGAACACAATTACTACGTATCGATTCAATCAATTATAATCTAAATAGTATTCTTAGTTCCCTTTTAGTGACAATCTTATTCCCTTAAACATATTCTACCTAGCTAAACATAGTAACTCCCGAGAACACTAGTTTGATTACGAGTCCCTGTGGGATCGATATCTATTATTACTACGCGATAGACAGTGCACTTGCAGTTAGGTTGTATTAGACATAGAAAGTCGCGATCAAGTTTTTGGCGCCGTTGCCGGGGACCCGTTTAGTCAATAGTGTAACCTTCTGTTACGCCGTATAGACTAGGTTAACAATTTTCATTTTTCCTTTACTAGTTCTGTCGATTGTATGCCAAGAAATCGCCCGCAAGGCGATATCGTAAAACCTTCAGTCGCAGAACTAGAACGCTTCTTACATTTAAGAAGTAGAATCATTGAGTACCAACTCAAACAACTCAAACATAACACTCCCGAACCTCTCACTCCCATTCCCAAATCAGAAGAAGAAGAACCAGAGATGGATGAAGGACCTCCAAACAAACCGCTGAAGGCATACGCTACACCATCTCAGATGGAGCCTAGAAGTAGCATTGCTGCCCCAGCTATTACCCGAAATGATTTTGAGCTGAAACCATCATTGTTGTCGGCTGTACAACAAAACCAATTCTCAGGAAACGCAACTGAGGATCCGAACGAACATCTAACGAAGTTTGTACAATATGCAGACACAGTGAAAGCAAATGGAGTAACTCCAGACGCGATAAGACTTCGTCTTTTCCCATTCTCTCTTAGAGACAGAGCGTGGACATGGTTACAATCGTTACCATCCAACTCCGTTACGACGTGGGAGCAATTGAAGAACGTCTTCTTAGCGAGATATTTTCCGCCAAGCAAAACTGCTATGCTTAGAGCTCAAATCAACGGATTCCGACAGAAAGATACTGAATCTCTTTACGAAGCATGGGAACGATTCAAAGATATGATGAGAACATGTCCTCACCACGGTCTAGAAGACTGGGTGACAATCCATACTTTCTATAATGGGCTTCTATACAATACTAGATTGACAATAGACGCTGCCGCGGGCCGTGCACTTATGGATAAGCCATACGATGAAGCCTATCAATTAATAGAAAACATGTCACAAAACCATTTCCAATGGGGAGGTGAACGCACTCCAACTGAGAAAACCACAGTGAAAGGTGGGATGTACGAGATCAGCAGCCTTGAAAAGTTCAACGCTAAAGTAGATGCTCTAGCACAGAAGATCGATAGTCTGACCGTTAACCCCACTGCAACTGTCGCTGCAGTAACTCCAAATTGCGAGTTATGCGGAAGCACCACTCATAATGCACCTGAATGCCCATTGCTAGCCGGAATCCCACCAGACCAGGTAAATTATGCTCAAGGAAATCCCTAGGAAAATACCTACAACCCAGGTTGGCGAAATCATCCAAACTTTTCTTACAAAAGCGAAAATGCATTGCAAATGCCTACTGCTCCGCCAGGATATCAGAAACCAGCTGCTCAGAATGCACCTAGGAAATTGAACCTCGAGTTGATGATGGAAAAGTTCATAGCTACTCAAGCTCAAACAAACAAAGAATTCCTGAATCAAAACATACACACTAGCGAGCAAATTAAACAGTTGACAGGAAAAGTAGACGCTTTAGCCACCCACAACAAAATGTTAGAAACTCAGATATCACAAGTGGCTCAACAACAAGCCTCTGCTGCCGCACGTGCTGGCACATTTCCTGGGCAACCCGAACAGAATCCAAAAGGCCAAGCAAATGCTGTGATACTAAGAAGTGGAAAAGAATTGGACGAACCGATCGATCCGAGGACCGAAAACTCAGCCATGCATCAAAAACCAACTGAACAAGCAGAGAAGGAATCCGAGTTAGAGAAGAAGGAAGACAACGAGAAGGAGGATACCGCAAGTGAAAAAACTCAAGCACCTCCAGCGCCATATAAACCACCTATCCCTTATCCGCAAAGATTAATAAACTCCAAAACTTCACGACAGTTTAAAAAATTTGTAGAGCTCCTTAAACAGCTGAATATTACTATTCCTTTTACAGAAGCGATAACTCAAATGCCGTCATACGCTAAATTTCTCAAAGAAATCCTGTTGAATAAGAGAAAGATCAAGGATAATGAAACAGTTACACTTACTGCAGAGTGTAGCGCTATTATTCAAAACCGCATGCCTCCTAAATTAAAAGACCCAGGTAGTTTCTCCATACCCTGCGTCATAGGAAAGTTCGTAATAGACAACGCTCTATGCGATTTAGGAGCCAGTATCAGTGTTATGCCCTTATCTATATGCAAAAAGCTGAATATGGGAGACCTCAGACCAACCAAAATGTCCGTACAATTAGCTGACAGATCAGTAAAATACCCAGTCGGAATACTGGAAAACGTTCCAGTACGCATAGGACAATTCTACATTCCAACCGACTTCATAATCATGGACATCAAGGAGGACACTGTAACCCCAATTATCCTAGGAAGACCGTTCCTAGCTACAGCCGAAGCGATTATAGATGTGAAGAAAGGAAGGCTAACATTCGAAGTAGGAGAAGAAAAGATAGAGTTCATTCTCACCAAGTTCTTACAAGCACCAGCAATAGACGATACCTGCTATTTAGTGGACGAAATTGACGAATGCATAAGAGAACTTGAAAATGAAGAGACCACGTATTCAGAAATAATAAAGATTCAAATACCCGATATTTCTGAAGACGATAATTGGCGTAAACCGTATAAAGACGACAGCCTAAGCGAAAGCTTAGCACTGACCCCAAACCATATGCCAGGTCCGAAGAACCCATCTTTAGAACTCAAAACACTACCCAAAAACCATAGATATGAATTTCTAAACGATGAACTAAAAAGACCAGTGATAGTCAACGCCAACTTAGGACAACCAGAAACTGAAAAGCTATTAGAAGTCCTAAAGAAGTACCCCACCGCGTTAGGCTATAACATAAGCGATCTAAAAGGTATAAGCCCTTCGATCTGTATGCATCGAATTCCAATAGAGGAAGACTCTAAAACCTCTCGAGAGCATCAAAGAAGACTGAACCCCATCCTGAGCACTGTAGTCGGAGATGAAGTAAAGAAATTGCTAGATGCAGGAATCATCTATCCGATCTCCGATAGTGAATGGGTCAGCCCAGTTCATGTCGTACCAAAGAAAGGAGGAGTCACAGTAATTAAAAACGAAAAAGGCGAATCAATAACAAAAAGAGTCGTGACCGGAAGCAGGATGTGCATTGACTATAGGAAGCTTAACAAGGCTACGCGCAAAGATCACTTCCCGTTACCCTTCATAGACCAAATGTTGGAAAGATTAGCCAAACATTCATACTTCTGCTATCTAGATGGTTATTCAGGATTCTTCCAAATTCCCATCCATCCTGATGACCAAGAAAAGACTACATTCACTTGTCCCTATGGTACTTTTGCTTACCGCCGAATGCCGTTCGGACTCTATAATGCTCCAGCAACCTTCCAAAGATGCGTGATGGCAATCTTCGCAGATTTCATAGACGACATCATGGAAGTATTTATGGACGATTTCTCGGTATGTGGACAAAGTTTCGAAGGATGCCTACAAAACTTAGAAATGGTATTAGAACGTTGTGTAAAAGTAAACCTCGTCCTAAATTGGGAAAAATGCCATTTCATGGTCCGACAAGGAATAGTTCTAGGACATGTCATATCAGATAGAAGAATTGAGGTAGACAAAGCTAAAATAGAGATCATAAAAGATCTCCAACCTCCAAAATCCGTACGAGAAATACAGAGTTTTCTAGGACATGCCGATTTCTACAGAAGATTTATAAAAGATTTCTAGAAAATCACAAAACCTCTGACCGGCCTGTTAATGAAAGATGCTGAGTTCGTCTTCGACGACGACTGTTTAAAAGCATTCGAAACATTGAAATCAGCCCTTATCACCGCACCGATCATGCAACCACCTGATTGGCGACTACCGTTCGAAATCATGTGCGATGCGAGTGATTATGCTGTAGGCGCAGTTCTAGGACAAAGGAAGGACAAGAAACTCCATGCTATCTACTATGCCAGTAGAACCTTAGATCCTGCCCAAATGAACTACGCTACCACAGAAAAGGAACTTCTAGCAGTTATATTTACGCTTGACAAATTTCCCAATGCCACTCAGCACCATACGGTGGTCATGCTAGTACATCCAAGACGTGCGCTAAGATTCTCCAAGCTGGCTTATTCTGGCCTAATCTCTGGAAAGACGTTCACATCGTCGTGCAAAAGTGCGATCGATGCCAACGAACTGGCAACATCTCACGACGCGATGAAATGCCTCAGAAAGGAATCTTAGAGCTAGAAATCTTCGACGTCTGGGGAATAGATTTCATGGGACCATGTCCACCTTCTTTTGGTAATAACTACATACTCGTCGCTGTCGATTACGTGTCTAAATGGATAGAAGCCATAGCCGCTCCAACGAACGACGCACGAGTAGTAATCAAACTCTTCAAAAACACAATCTTTCCTAGATTCGGTGTACCAAGACTCGTCATTAGTGACGGCGTATCTCACTTCATATCACGAATATTCGATAAACTTCTCTCTAGATATGGAGTCCGGCACCGAGTAGCTACACCCTATCATCTGCAAACTAGCGGACAAGTAGAGGTCTCGAACAGAGAAATAAAACAGATCTTGGAAAAGACTGTCGCTACCTCAAGGAAAGATTGGTCGTCGAAGCTACAAGAAGCTTTATGGGCTTATAGGACCGCATTTAAGACACCAATAGGTACTACCCCCTATAAATTGGTTTACGGTAAATCCTGCCATCTCCCTGTAGAATTAGAGCATAAGGCCTTCTGGGCCATTAAGACACTCAACTTCAACTACACCGAGGCAGGAGAAAAGCGAATCTTGAACTTACACGAGTTGGAAGAACTTCGATTAGACGCTTACGAAAATGCCCGTGTCTACAAAGAACGAACTGAAAAGTGGCATGATAAACGTTCAATCAGGAAACAATTCAGTGTGGGAGACATCGTATTGCTCTTTAATTCACGATTAAAACTCTTCCCAGGTAAACTAAAATCTAGGTGGTCTGGACATTATGAAGTGACTAAAGTACTTCAGAGTGGAGCTGTTGAAATTACCGATAAGACGAATGCACCATTTATCGTAAACGGGCAACGTCTAAAACATTACAATAAGAACGACAACAGTCCTCAAGTCAGCAATATAACATTGCTTGAGCTTCCAGCTCAGACACCCGAATAGCTTCTCACCAAGCTATCGTCAGGCTTTAGACGTTAAAAACAGTGCTTACTAGGAGGCAACCCAAATTTCCCTCGTTATTGTATTTCATTTTTCTTTAAAAGTCCACTTTGAAAATCCAACAAAAATTCTAAACTTATAATTACTACTACTTTCTACTTTCGTTTGTTTTCATATTCTATTTTATTTTTCCTCTTTTGTCTTTTGTTTCTACCGCTTTTCGTTTCTAAAAATCCTGACTTCAATTTCCTGTTTTAAACTTTTCAGGATTTTTAAAAGCTTTCAAAACATTCCTTCTGTTTTCTCCGAATTACCTGCGAGTATGGCCGAATACGACTTCACAAAGGTTCACTTCCGAGGACTAGCTCAAAAGGCAAGATTTGTAGCACTGACCGAAAGAGAATTCGCCTTAACGCTGTATTATGATAAGGCTACTATGGATAAACTAGGGATCACAGATAGCATTCAATACCTGTTCAATCAACTGGGTTGGGAGAACACTGCTCTGAAAACACGTTTCGCTACCTATAAGGATCTTACCTATGAATTCCTTAGTTCTTTCATATACATACCCAATTATGGTTTTGGATCCAGCACAAAGCTGATTACCTTCCGATTGTTTGGAATGGACCAAACCCATAGCCGGATGTCACTAGCTAACCTCCTAGGATTCCCTAGCGGACCGCATGTGTTCATCAGTGCAGAAGATGACGATATTGATTTTCAACTCGATCAATTCTGGGGTAGAATCACAGGCGACTATCACCCTGAACCAGACAGAATGTATAATGATGACATTCATAACCCAACCTTCAGATACTTCCATAAGATACTAGCTCACACCTTGTTTGGAAAAGAAGAAAATATTACTGCAGTATCTAAAGAGGAGTTATTCATCATGTTCTGTGCTTCTCAGGGACGGACAGTAAATGCAGTGCCTTTCATGATGAGATCTTTCAAACGCCTCACGCTGGAACCTCATACACCTATTCTTATAGGAGGCCTAGTAACAATGATTGCCCACGAGCTTGGACTTAGATTCCACTTAAATGCCAACACTCGTTTTGGCACCATCCGACCCATGAACATACAATTCTGCTTTAACAGGCGCATCTTAGGAACTATGGGACCTGGACCGTATGAGTACCTTATTAACGAAAAACCAGTACAGCTATTCACACTGCCTGATCATCTGATGACAAGTATCCACAACATGGACAACTGGCTCTATGAATTGGATGAGCCTATGGGACCTCCTTCACCACAGTCAACACCACAGAACTATATGTATGACAGTGACCACATCTCTGAGGCACACGACTATATGTACTATGAGGATGCTGTATCCGAAGCTGAAGTAGACCCGATGACTCCTCCGCACTACAACACCTATCCTGAGCCTATCCCTGAGGAGACCACCGACAAAATGGATGTCGTGTTACTCAGATTGGACGACGTTGATGCAGCTCTGACTAATGTAAAAGCTGACATCGCAAGCATGCACAGCGAACTGGTAGGCTTCATGGATTTAGTCTGCGACCAACTCGACTACTATTCACGGAAATTCGATGAGTTGAAGACACGAAAAGATTAGTTACTAGTTCTTAGCAGTAGTTTCAGTTTAGTCTAGTTTAGTTTCATTTAATCATTTGGATTTTTTGCATTGTTAGTTTTCTTTATGTACTACATACAATCATTTCAATTTTATGTTATTTCAATTCTAGTTTTTAGGCAATTATTCTATTTTCGCATTATCCGTTGTTTGTTGGCTATTCAATTACATTGTAGTATCATTACTAAGCCTTAAAGTCACTACGAGTACGCCCTCAGAGCAAAATTCTGCGTTCTGCAGATTTTGCTGTTGTGACGACCGTCACAGGACCCTGACGAGCGTCACGCGGGTGACGACCGTCACACCTACGTGACGACCGTCACGCATTCAAAAACTGATATCTGATAAAACAGGGTTCGTGTTCTCTTCCACTTCCCCCATTACCACTTCCAATCATCCTAACTCCTACCCCACTATGAATTTTCGTCCTCCCCTCATTGAACTCTATATTTCAACTTCAATCTCAACCTCCAAACCACACTTCTGTCAGTTCATTCCTCTCTGCAGAAAAACCCCAATCTTCAGAAACCTCTCCATCTTCTAACAATGGCAAGGAATGCAGAAACCTCAAATATCAGCAACATTACCTTCAGTGAAGGAGACTTAGGCAAAAGACAACGAGCAAACTACATCGCATTTCATCAGAGGTCGCTCCAGCCGACTCATTATCCGCACCTTCCATCGCTTATGGAGCTCGGACTCCTTGAAGGCGTAACCTGGATGCTTCAAAGAGCAGGCATCTGGAACCTCTGCACCAACCCACAGCCAACGTACGAACAACTCACTCTTGAGTTCTTGAGTTCGTTCACTTACGTCACAAGCAGCGGCGAACTTAACCAGCACTCAGGTGCCGCTTGCTTCTGGATGTTTGGCACCAACTATCAGGTGAACCAAAATCAGATTTCCAGCATTCTACAGCTACCTCGTGGAGACAACGCTCACCGCCGCATCACCGATCAGTTCCAGCACGAAGCTTTCGCATTGTGGTATCAGTTGACCGACATCAATGCCGATGGTTGGGACTCCCTGCACGCCACTCATATCCATAACCCAACCATCCGGTACTTTCACAGAGCGTTGAGTAACACTATTTTCGCCAGAGACAGCAACCACAAAGTGAACTCGAAAGAGCTCTTCTTTCTTCATTGCGTCTTCAACAATGAACCTGTCAACGCTGCTCCGTTTCTGCTGGCTCATATTCAGGCCAATTGCAACCGTGGCTCGAAGCCATTCTACTTTGGCGGGATTGTCACTGCTATTGCACTTGGGCTGAACCTTGGCGACCGCCTCCAGCACCTCCAGTCCATCCCCTCGGTGTTCCTTGACACCGACCACTGCAGAGCCTCTCATCTTATCCGCTCCCAAGCTGACGGCGAATACCATCCGGTAGTGCGAGGCAAGACCGTTCAAAGCATCATCCTTCCGTCCCGCACCCGCACACACCCAGAGGATCGTACTAACTGGTTGTTCGACCTCACTGCCCCTCCTGCTGCCGCTGTTCCTACTCAGGATCCCACTCACGGTTCAGACGATGAAATCCAAGCTGAGTTGGACAGGCCCGAGCAGCCAGAGGCATCGCATCCTCTGATCGCGACTTTCTATGTCTAATACAACTAACTGCAAGTGCACAGTCTATCGCGTAGTAATAATAGATATCGATCCCACAGGGACTCATAATCAAACTAGTGTTCTCGGGAGTTACTATGTTTAGCTAGGTAGAATATGTTTAAGGGAATAAGATTGTCACTAAAAAGGGAACTAAGATTTCTATTTAGATTATAATTAATTGAATTGATACGTAGTAATTGTGTTCTTCAGGGATTTGATAAATTACTGGTGTATAGTTTTCAAAGTTTGTTTAAGCAAAAAATAGAGATTTGAAGACTCTCGCCTCACGATGGTTATTGACGCTTATCATAATCCTAAGGGCCAAACGTACACTTTGGTATTCCGTTCGGGGTTAAAATTATTTTTTGGAAATCTCTAAGTTCTAATTCGTTTTAAAGTGCTTTCGCTGTTATTAAAACAAATGCCTAGTGTTTACTATCTGACCTTACCGCAGCTTTCGCTTGTTGGTTCGTATCTTAATTAATTTCCCACTTTCGTGGCAAAACTACTTTTAAATAAGTTCTCGCTTTCGCGATGAAGTTTATTCCGTGAATCAATTTTAAACACTCAGACCATAGATTACTTTTGTGAAAAGAAAGTTTTCAAACCAGTGGTTATCAAATCCCATTCGAATTATTACTACACATCGATTACCTAAGTTTAGCTAGACATGGATTTGGGAAAAACAAAATATAAATAAGAATAATAAATGATAATTCGCATTATAATAAAACTGAAGTCGATCAACATGAAAACCTGTAAATATGCCAATTGGCCTTTGGGCAGATCCTCCACAGATGTTGGCAGGATTCTGGTCTTTGGTGCCAATTTGATCGTACAGTACAATAGAAATTACAGAAGAGCGGAAATGGGAATAAGGAAATGTAAAGTGAAACAAATGAGAATAAAACTGGAAAATAATGCTCTGGAAAGTAAATTCGACAGTACTTCGTGGTATGAATGCAGCTCCCTTTTTGAAGTCCCCTACTTCCCTTTTTATAGAAGTGGAATCCCAACGGTTATCTCTGAAGATGATGGACCTTGAGGCAGATAATTTAGGGATTAGTGGTCCACTCTGTGGGAATTGGAACTGCTCTTTTGACGTGTAATCTGAGTGGGGCGTTTTTTCCTGCATGACGGTCGTCACAAGGTGTGACGGTCGTCACTCGTGTGACGATCGTCATGAAGCTGTGACGGTCGTCACATCAGCAAAAACTGCTTGCTGCGCTTTTCATTGTGTTTTCACTCCTTTTTCGTCCATATTTCATCTGAGATTGCTTCTTTTCTTCATGTTGCCTTGTTTAGACGTGATCGTTGAATACCTGCAAAAACATCAGACAAATACACGGAAATAACCCGAAATCGGATCGAAAACGGTTAGACTTTAGTTGAATTATGCATGAAAATATCTATATGATTTCATGTTATCAAACTCCCCTAAGCTTGAATCTTTGCTTGTCCTCAAGTAAAACATGGAAAAGTCGACAAGCACGAGGCAACTTCTTCGTTCGCAGAGTTTGGAAAAACCGGGATACTTGGTAGGAACAAGACGAGTATCATGACGACACTGGACTACAAGTCTTCGAAGGTCTCCTTTTTATGCAAATCGGTCTCAGTCATGCTACTGTATCTTGGCGTCAAGGTTCTCGTGGCAAGTTCACCCTGTTTGTTCTAGCGCAGTCACATTAAGCCCGTTGTCCGCACACTTTCATGGCAAGTCGACCTGTTAGTGAATATGATCTCATTTCTGTTCTTGATCTTCTTCATTGATCATAATTTTATGTCATTGATTTTCAATGAGTTTTTCGTGCCGTTGGGCTAAATGCTCGGGTGAGGAGCACCTAACTTAGAAGGAAACGTATCTTATATTTTTGGGCTTTTTAGCTCTCTTTTCATGATTTTTCATCTTTTTGGAGATCATACACTTATTTGCATCGGTCGTTTGCTTAGAAGTGTTTTTAGGATGGTGCTGACTGCTAGTATAAACTACTTGGGGTTGGGTTTGCGTAGACACTTGAGACTTTGGTACACGTAGGTGGTGAAACCGACTCGCATAAACTAGAGATCTAAGGTGTCTGGACGATACTGGTTTTGTTAGAACTGTCATTTCCTCGGAGTTTCAAAACTTGGTTTGAACTCGGGTGCATTCTCATGGTGCTTTTGCTTTTGAGGAACGAACTAAAATTTTTGTTTACGTTGAATAATATGGGGGTTGTTTGCGTAACGTGAAAAATATATAGACGAGCTTTATTTGCTAGAAATAGAAAGTGTAAAAATAGAAATTACGAGAATTCAAAGTGCAGTGAAATGGAAATAAAGGAAATAAAGGAAATTCAGAGTACAGTGGAATGGAAATAAGGCTCCGCTCCCACACTATCTCGATCAGTGTCCTCACTGATTCTTGAAGCATGCGAGAGGGAGATACAACTTAAAATGAAAATACAAATAACTGAAATATAGTAAACAATGAAGGAAAATAAAGGGAACTCTAGTCTCGGCCTCTGTCACGTCCGCGCTGGCGTCCTCTGGCTCTAGCAAGGGCTACTCTGTCCTCATAGCTCATAGCTCCGGTGTGGTAGACGGTGTCTCAGAGTCCTTCGACCTGCAAGGTCAGATTCGCTAGGCTCTCAGTGATCGTAGCTTGGCCGGTGTGAAGTTGTTGCATTTGAGTCCGGTGCCAAGCTTCGAACTGGTCAGCTCGCTGGTTCTGCTGCTGTAGCATCGTGAGTATCTGGGCTTGCTGGTCTAGGGAGCGACGGAGGTCCTCTTCTGTGTAGTCTGGCACGGGATGATGATGGCGGCGGCGTGAGGATGTACCTACGGGAGGAGGAGGCTGCGATGAGCATTGTCGCCGCGAGGTAGCTGTAGGATGCCGGCAATCTGGTTTTGGTGCATCTGATAGTTGACGCCAAACATCCGGAAGCAAGCGGCACCTGAATGTTGTTTAAGTTCGCCGCTGCCTGTGACGTAAGTGAACGAACTCAAGAACTCAAGAGTGAGTTGTTCGTAGGTTGGCTGTGGGTTGGTGCAGAGGTTCCAGATGCCTGCTCTTTGAAGCATCCAGGTTACACCTTCGAGGAGTCCGAGCTCCGTAAGCGATGGAAGGTGCGGGTAATGAGTCGGCTGGAGTGACCTCTGATGAAATGCAATGTAGTTTGCTCGTTGTCTTTCGCCTAACTCGCCCTCACTGAAGGTAATGTTGCTGACATCTGGGGTTTCTGCATTCCTTGCCATTGTTGGAAGATGGAGAGGTTTCTGAGGTTTTGGGGTTTTTCTGCAGAGAGGGGAAAAATGACAGAACGGTGGTTTGGAGGTTGAATTTGGAGTTGAAGTTTATAGTTCAATGTGGGGAGGACGAAAATTCGTAGTGGGGTAGGAGTTAGGATGTTTGAAAGTGATAATGGGGGGAGTGGAAGAAAACATGAACCTTGTTTTATCAGATAGCAGTTATGGACTGCGTGACGGTCGTCACATAGGTGTGACGGTCATCACCCGCGTGACGCTCGTCATGGGGCTGTGACGGTCGTCACAGCAGCAAAATCTGCAGAACGCAGAATTTTGCTCTGAGGGCGTACTCGTAGTTACTTGAAGGCTTAGTATTGATACGGTGATGTAGTATAACAGCCAACAAACAACAATTAATGCGAAAACAGAATAGTTGAATAAAATCTAGAATTGAAATAACATAAAATTGAAACAATTGTATGTAGTACATAATGAAAACTAACAATGCGAAAAATCTAAATGATTAAATGAAACTAAACTAGACTAGACTAAACTGAAACTACTGCTACGAGCTAATAACTAATCTTTTCGTGCCTTCAACTCATCGAATTTCTGCGAATAGTAGTCGAGTTGGTCGCAGACTAGATCCATGAAGCCTACCAGTTCGCTGTGCATGCCTGCGATATCAGCTTTTACATTAGTCAGAGCTTTATCAACGTCGTCCAATCTGAGTAACACGGTATCCATTTTGTCGGTGGTCTCCTCAGGGATAGGCTCAGGATAAGTATTGTAGTGTGGAGGAGTTGTAGGGTCTACTTCAGTTTCAGATGCAGCGTCCTCATAGTACATGTAGTCGTGTGCCTCGGAGATGTGGTCACTGTCATACATATAGTTCTGTGGTGTTGACTGTGGTGAAGGAGGTCCCATAGGCTCATCCAATTCGTAGAGCCAGTTATCCTTGTTGTGGATGCTTGTCATCAGATGATCAGGCAGTGTGAATAGCTATACTGGTTTTTCGTTAATAAGGTACTCATACGGTCCAGGTCCCATAGTTCCTAAGATGCGCCTGTTAAAGCAGAATTGTATGTTCATGGGTCGGATGGTACCAAAACGAGTGCTGGCATTTAAATGGAATCTAAGGCCAAGCTCGTGGGAAATCATTGTTACTAGGCCTCCTATAAGAATAGGTGTCTGAGGTTCCAGCGTGAGGGGTTTGAAAGATCTCATCATGAAAGGCACTGCATTTACTGTCCGTCCCTGAGAAGCACAGAACATGATGAATAACTCCTCCTTAGACACTGTAGTAATATTTTCTTCTTTTCCAAACAAGGTGTGAGCTAGTATCTTATGGAAGTATCTGAAGGCTGGGTTATGAATGTCATCATTATGCATTCTGGCTGGTTCGGGGTGATAGTCGCCTGTGATTCTACCCAAGAAGTGATCGAGTTGCAAATCAATATCGTCATCTTCTGCACTGATGAACACATGCGGTCCGCTAGGGAATCCTAGGAGGTTGGCTAGTGACATCCGGCTATGGGTTTGGTCCATTCCAAACAATCGGAAGGTAATCAGCTCTGTGTTGGATCCAAAGCCATAGTTGGGTGTGTATCTGAAAGAACTAAGGAATTCATAGGTAAGATCCTTGTAGGTAGCGAAACGTGTTTTCAGAGCAGTGTTCTCCCAACCTAGTTGATTGAACAGGTATTGAATGCTATCTGTGATCCCTAGTTTATCCACAGTAGCCTTATCATAATACAGCGTTAAGGCGAATTCTCTTTCGGTCAGTGCTGCAAATCTTGCCTTTTGAGCGAGTCCTCTGAAGTGAACCTTTGTGAAGTCGTACTCGGCCATATTCGCAGGTAATTCGGAGAAAACAGAAGGAATGTTTTTAAGACTTTAAAAATCCTGAAAAGTTTGAAACAAGAAATTGAAGTCAGGATTTTTAGAAACGAAAAGCGGTAGAAACAAAAGACAAGAGAGAGAAAATAAAATAAGAATAAAAGTACGAAAATGAACGAAAGTAGAAAGTAGTAGAAATTTTAGAATTTTTGTTGGATTTTTCAAAGTAGAATTTTAAGGAAGAATGAAATGCAATAGCGAGGGAAATTTGGGTTGCCTCCCAATAAGCGTTGTTTTTAACGTCTAAAGCCTGACGATAGCTTGGTGAGAAGCTATTCGGGTGTCTGAGCTGGAAGCTCAAGCAATGTTATATTGCTGACTTGAGGACTGTTGTCGTTCCTATTGTAATGTTTTAGACGTTGCCCGTTTACGATAAATGGTGCATTTGTCTTATCGGTAATTTCAACAGCTCCACTCTGAAGTACTTTAGTCACTTCATAGGGTCCAGACCACCTAGATTTTAGTTTACCTGGGAAAAATTTTAATCATGAATTAAAGAGCAATACGATGTCTCCCATACTGAATTGTTTCCTGATTGAACGTTTATCATGCCACCTTTTAGTTCGTTCTTTGTAGATACGGGCATTTTTGTAAGCGTCTAATCGAAGTTCTTCCAACTCGTGTAAGTTCAAGATTCGCTTTTCTCCTGCCTCGGTGTAGTTGAAGTTGAGTGTCTTAATGGCCCAAAAGGCCTTATGCTCTAACTCTACAGGGAGATGGCAGGATTTACCGTAAACTAATTTATAGGGGGTAGTACCTATTGGTGTCTTAAATGCGGTCCTATAAGCCCATAAAGCTTCTTGTAGCTTCGATGACCAATCTTTTCTTGAGGTAGCGACGGTCTTTTCCAAGATCTGTTTTATTTCTCTGTTCGAGACCTCTACTTGTCCGCTAGTTTGCGGATCATAAGGTGCAGCTACTCGGTGCCGGACTCCATATCTAGAGAGAAGTTTATCGAATATTCGTGATATGAAGTGAGATCCTCCGTCACTAATGACGAGTCTGGGTACACCGAATCTAGGAAAGATTGTGTTTTTGAAGAGTTTGATTACTACTCGTGCGTCGTTTGTTGGAACAACAATGGCTTCTATCCATTTAGACACGTAATCGACAGCGACGAGTATGTAGTTATTTCCAAAAGAAGGTGGGAATGGTCCCATGAAATCTATTCCCCAGACGTCGAAGATTTCTACCTCTAAGATTCCTTTCTGAGGCATTTCATCGCGTCGTGAGATGTTGCCAGTTCGTTGGCATCTATCGCACTTTTGCACAGCGATGTGAACGTCTTTCCAGAGATTAGGCCAGAATAGGCCGGCTTGGAGAATCTTAGCGCACGTCTTGGACGTACTAGCATGACCACCATATGGTACTGAGTGGCATTGGGAAATAATATTTTCTATTTCTTCCTCTGGGACACAGCGACGATATATGTTGTCGGCCCCTCTCTTGAAGAGTAGGGGTTCGTCCTAATAATAGTGTTTCAGATCGTGGAAGAATTTCTTCTTTTGCTGATAAGTAAGATCTGGTGGAAGCACGCCCGCAGCGAGGTAATTAACGATGTCAGCATACCAAGGTAATGTGACTTGGGCATAGACGGCTTCTACAGCTTTTTCGAATTCTGGATCTTCCGAGATTGAATTGGGCATGTCACTTTCCAATTTGGCTATCAGACGTTCGTACGGGAAATCGTCATTTATCGGTACTTGTTCATGTCTGATGCCCTCTATTCGGGATAAATGATCCGCAACAACGTTCTCAGTTCCTTTCTTATCTTTGATTTCTAAGTCAAACTCTTGTAGTAACAGGATCAATCTCAATAGTCTTGGTTTGGCATCCTTTTTGCTTATTAGGTACCTTATGGCAGCGTGGTCTGTGTATATTATAATTTTTGCTCCTACTAAGTAAGAACGGAATTTGTCAAGCGCAAATATAACTGCTAGAAGTTCCTTTTCTATGGTAGCGTAGTTCATTTGGGCAGGATCTAAGGTTCTACTGGCATAGTAGATGGCATGGAGTTTCTTGTCCTTCCTTTGTCCTAGAACTGCGCCTACAGCGTAATCACTCGCGTCGCACATGATTTCGAACGGTAGTCTCCAATCGGGTGGTTGCATGATTGGTGCGGTGATAAGGGCTGATTTTAATGTTTCGAATGCTTTTAAACAGTCGTCGTCGAAGACGAACTCAGCATCTTTCATTAACAGGCCGGTCAGAGGTTTTGTGATTTTCGAGAAATCTTTTATAAATCTTCTGTAGAAACCGGCATGTCCTAGAAAACTCCGTATTTCTCGTACGGATTTTGGAGGTTAGAGATCTTTTATAATCTCTATTTTATCTTTGTCTACCTCAATCCCTCTATCTGATATGACATGTCCTAGAACTATTCCTTGTCTGACCATTAAATGGCATTTCTCCCAATTTAGGACGAGGTTTACTTTTACGCAACGTTCTAGTACCATTTCTAAGTTTTGTAAGCATCCTTCGAAACTTTGTCCACATACCGAGAAATCGTCCATAAACACTTCCATAATGTCGTCTATGAAATCTGCAAAGATTGCCATCATGCATCTATGGAAGGTTGCTGGAGCGTTACAGAGTCCGAACGACATTCGGCGGTAAGCAAAAGTACCATAAGGACAGGTGAATGTAGTCTTTTCTTGGTCATCAGGATGGATGGGAATTTGGAAGAATCCTGAGTAACCATCTAGGTAGCAGAAATATGAATGTTTGGCTAATCTTTCCAACATTTGGTCTATGAAGGGTAACGGGAAGTGATCTTTGCGCGTAGCCTTGTTAAGCTTTCTATAGTCAATGCACATCCTGCTTCCAGTCACGACTCTTTTTGTTATTGATTCGCCTTTTTCGTTTTTAACTACTGTGACTCCTCCTTTCTTTGGTACGACATGGACTGGGCTAACCCATTCACTATCGGAGATCGGATAGATGATTCCTGCATCTAGTAATTTCTTTACTTCATCTCTGACTACAGTGCTCAGGATGGGGTTCATTCTCCTCTGATGCTCTCGAGAGGTTTTAGAGTCTTCCTATATTGTAATTCGATGCATACAGATTGAATGGCTTATACCTTTTAGATCGCTTATGTTATAGCCTAACGCGGTGGGGTACTTCTTTAGGACTTCTAATAACTTTTCGGTTTCTGGTTGTCCTAAGTCGGCGTTGACTATCACTGGTCTTTTTAGTTCATCGTCTAGAAATTCATATCTAAGGTTTTTGGGTAGTGTTTTGAGTTCTAAAGATGGGTTCTTCGGACCTGGCATATGGTTTGGTGTCAGTGCTAAGCTTTCGCTTAGGTTGTCGTCTTTATACGGTTTACGCCAATTGTCGTCTTCAGAAATATCGGGTATTTGAATCTTTATTATTTCTGAATACGTGGTCTCTTCATTTTCAAGTTCTCTTATGCATTCGTCAATTTCGTCTACTAAATAACAGGTATCGTCTATTGCTGGTGCTTGTAAGAACTTGGTGAGAATGAACTCTATCTTTTCTTCTCCTACTTCGAATGTTAGCCTTCCTTTCTTCACGTCTATAATCGCTCCGGCTGTAGCTAGGAACGGTCTTCCTAGGATAATTGGGGTTACAGTGTCCTCCTTGATGTCCATGATTATGAAGTTGGTTGGAATGTAGAATTGTCCTATGCGTACTGGAACGTTTTCCAGTATTCCGACGGGGTATTTTACTGATCTGTCAGCTAATTGTACGGACATTTTGGTTGGTCTGAGGTCTCCCATATTCAGCTTTTTGCATATAGATAAGGGCATAACACTGATACTGGCTCCTAAATCGCATAGAGCTTTCTCTATTACGAACTTTCCTATGACGCAGGGTATGGAGAAACTACCTGGGTCTTTTAATTTAGGAGGCATGCGGTTTTGAATAATAGCGCTACACTCTGCAGTAAGTGTAACTGTTTCGTTATCCTCGATCTTTCTCTTATTCGACAGGATTTCTTTGAGAAATTTGGCGTATGACGGCATTTGAGTTATCGCTTCTGTAAAAGGAATAGTAATATTCAGCTGTTTAAGGAGCTCTACAAATTTCTTAAACTGTCCTGAAGTTTTAGAGTTTATTAGTCTTTGCGGATACTGATTAGGTGGTTTATATGGCGCTGAAGGTGCTTGAGTTTTTTCACTTGCGGTATCCTCCTTCTCGTTGTCCTCCTTCTTCTCTAACTCAGATTCCTTTTCTGCTTGTTCAGTTGGTTTCTGTTGCATGGCTGAGTTTTCGGTCCTCGGATCGATCGGTTCGTCCAATTCTTTTCCACTTCTTAGTATTACAGCATTTGCTTGGTCTTTTGGATTCTGTTCGGGTTGTCCAGGAAATGTGCCAGCAGGTGCGGCAGCAGAGGCTTGTTGTTGAGCCACTTGTGATATCTGTGTTTCTAACATTTTGTTGTGGGTGGCTAAAGCGTCTACTTTTCCTGTCAACTGTTTAATTTGCTCGCTAGTGTGTATGTTTTGATTCAGGAATTCTTTGTTTGTTTGAGCTTGAGTTGCTATGAACTTTTCCATCATCAATTCGAGGTTTGATTTCCTAGGTGCATTCTGAGTAGCTGGTTTTTGATATCCTGGCGGAGCAGTAGGCATTTGCAATGCATTTTCGCTTTTGTAAGAAAAGTTTGGATGATTTCGCCAACATGGGTTGTAGGTATTTACGTAGGGATTTCCTTGAGCATAATTTACCTGGTCTGGCGGGATTCCGGCTAGCAATGGGCATTCGGGTGCATTATGAGTGGTGCTTCCGCATAACTCGCAATTTGGAGTTACTGCAGCGACAGTTGCAGTGGGGTTAACGGTCAGACTATCAATCTTATGTGCTAGAGCATCTACTTTAGCATTGAACTTTTCAAGGCTACTGATTTCGTACATCCCACCTTTCGCTGTGGTTTTCTCAGTTGGAGTGCGTTCACCTCCCCATTGGCAATAGTTTTGTGACATGTTTTCTATTAATTGATAGGCTTCATCGTATGGCTTATCCATAAGTGCACCGCCCGCGGCAGCGTCTATTGTCAACCTAGTATTGTATAGAAGCCCATTATAGAAGGTATGGATTGTCACCCAGTCTTCTAGACCGTGGTGAGGACATGTTCTCATCATATCTTTGAATCGTTCCCATGCTTCGTAAAGAGATTCAGCATCTTTCTGTCGAAATCCGTTGATTTGAGCTCTAAGCATAGCAGTTTTGCTTGGCGGAAAATATCTCGCTAAGAAGACGTTCTTCAATTGCTCCCACGTCGTAATGGAGTTGGATGGTAACGATTGTAACCATGTCCACGCTCTGTCTCTAAGAAAGAATGGGAAAAGACGAAGTCTTATCGCGTCTGGAGTTACTCCATTTGCTTTCACTGTGTCTGCGTATTGTACAAACTTCGTTAGATGTTCGTTCGGATCCTCAGTTGCGTTTCCTGAGAATTGGTTTTGTTGTACAGCCGACAGCAATGATGGTTTCAGCTCAAAATCATTTCGGGTAATAGCTGGGGCAGCAATGCTACTTCTAGGCTCCATCTGAGATGGTGTAACGTATGCCTTCAGCGGTTTGTTCGGAGGTCCTTCAGCCATCTCTGGTTCTTCTTCTTCTGATTTGGGAATGGGAGTGAGAGGTTCGGGAGTGTTATGTTTGAGTTGTTTGAGTTCGTACTCAATGATTCTACTTCTTAAATGTAAGAAGCGTTCTAGTTCTGCGACCGAAGGTTTTACGATATCGCCTTGCGGGCGATTTCTTGGCATACAATCGACAGAACTAGTAAAGGAAAAATGAAAATTGATAACCTAGTCTATACGGCGTAACAGAAGGTTACACTATTGACTAAACGGGTCCCCGGCAACGGCGCCAAAAACTTGATCGCGACTTTCTATGTCTAATACAACTAACTGCAAGTGCACAGTCTATCGCGTAGTAATAATAGATATCGATCCCACAGGGACTCATAATCAAACTAGTGTTCTCGGGAGTTACTATGTTTAGCTAGGTAGAATATGTTTAAGGGAATAAGATTGTCACTAAAAAGGGAACTAAGATTTCTATTTAGATTATAATTAATTGAATCGATACGTAGTAATTGTGTTCTTCAGGGATTTGATAAATTACTGGTGTATGAAATAGTTTTCAAAGTTTGTTTAAGCAGAAAATAGAGATTTGAAGATTCTCGCCTCACGATGGTTATTGACGCTTATCATAATCCTAAGGGTCAAACGTACACTTTGGTATTCCGTTCGGGTTTAAAATTATTTTTTGGAAATCTCTAAGTTCTAATTCGTTTTAAAGTGCTTTCGCTGTTATTAAAACAAATGCCTAGTGTTTACTATCTGACCTTACCGCAGCTTTCGCTTGTTGGTTCGTATCTTAATTAATTTCCCACTTTCGTGGCAAAACTACTTTTAAATAAGTTCTCGCTTTCGCGACGAAGTTTATTCCGTGAATCAATTTTAAACACTCAGACCATAGATTACTTTTGTGAAAAGAAAGTTTTCAAACCAGTGGTTATCAAATCCCATCCGAATTATTACTACATATCGATTACCTAAGTTTAGCTAGACATGGATTTGGGAAAAACAAAATATAAATAAGAATAATAAATGATAATTTGCATTATAATAAAACTGAAGTCGATCAAAATGAAAACCTGTAAATATGCCAATTGGCCTTTGGGCAGATCCTCCACAGATGTTGGCAAGATTCTGGTCTTTGGTGCCAATTTGATCGTACAGTACAATAGAAATTACAGAAGAGCGGAAATGGGAATAAGGAAATGTAAAGAGAAACAAATGAGAATAAAACTGGAAAATAATGCTCTGGAAAGTAAATTCGGCAGTACTTCGTGGTATGAATGCAGCTCCCTTTTTGAAGTCCCCTGCTTCCCTTTTTATAGAAGTGGAATCCCAACGGTTATCTCTGAAGATGATGGACCTTGAGGCAGATAATTTAGGGAGTAGTGGTCCACTCTGTGGGAATTGGAACTGCTCTTTTGACGTGTAATCTGAGTGGGGCGTTTTTGCCTGCATGACGGTCGTCACAAGGTGTGACGGTCGTCACCCGTGTGACGGTCCTCATGAAGCTGTGACGGTCGTCACATCAGCAAAAACTGCTTGTTGCGCTTTTCATTGTGTTTTCACTCCTTTTTCGTCCATATTTCATCTGAGATTGCTTCTTTTCTTCATGTTGCCTTGTTTATACGTGATCGTTGAATACCTGCAAAAACATCAGACAAATACACGGAAATAACCCGAAATCGGATCGAAAACATTTAGACTTTAGTTGAATTATGCATGAAAATATCTATATGATTTCGTGTTATCAGCCTCCTCCTCCCGTAGGTTCATCCTCTCGCCGCCGCCGCCATCATCCCGTGCCAGACTACACAGAAGAGGACCTCCTCCGCTCCCTAGACCAGCAGGCACAGATACTCGCGATGCTGCAGCAGCAGAATCAGCGAGCTGACCAGTTCGAAGCTTGGCACCGGACTCAAATGCAACAACTTCACACCGGCCAATCTACTATCACTGAGAGCCTAGCGAATCTGACCTTGTAGGTCGAAGGACTCCGAGACACCGTCTACCACACCGGAGCTATGAGTTATGAGGACAGAGTAGCCCTTGCCAGAGCCAGAGGACGCCAGCACGGACGTGACAGAGGCCGTGACTAGATTTCCATTTTTTTCCCTTCATTGTTTACTATATTTCAGTTATTTGTATTTTCATTTTCAGTTGTATCTCCCTCTCGCATGCTTCAAGAATCAGTGAGGACACTGATCGAGATAGTGTGGGAGCGGAGCCTTTATTTCCATTCCACTGTACTCTGAATTTCCTTTATTTCCTTTATTTCCATTTCACTGCACTTTGTAATTTCTATTTTAACACTTTCTATTTTTAGCAAATAAAGCTCGTCTATATATTTTTCCCTTTACGCAAACAATCCCCACATTATTCAACATAAACAAAAACTTTCATTCGTTCCTCAAAAGCAAAAGCACCACGAGAATGCACCTGAGTTCAAAACAAGTTTTGAAACTCCGAGGAAACGACAGTTCTAACAAAACCAGTATCGTCCAGACACCTTAGATCTCTAGTTTATGCGAGTCGGTTTCACTACCTACGTGTACCAAAGTCTCAAGTGTCTACGCAAACTCAACCCCAAGTAGTTTATACTAGCAGTCAACACCATCCTAAAAACACTTCTAAGCGAGCGACCGATGCAAATAAGTGTATGATCTCCAAAAAGATGAAAAATCATGAAAAGAGAGCTAAATAGCCCAAAAATATAAGACACGTTTCCTTCTAAGTTAGGTGCTCCTCACCCGAGCATTTAGCCCAACGGCACGAAAACGCATTGAAAAATCAATGACATAAGCTTATGATCAATGAAGAAGATCAAAAACAGAAATGAGATCATACTCACTAACAGGTCGACTTGCCATGAAAGTGTACGGACAACGGGCTTAATGTGATTGCGCTAGAACAAACAGGGTGAACTTGCCGCGAGAACCTTGACACCAAGCTACAGTAGCATGACTGGGACCGATTTGCATAAAAAGGAGACCTCCGAAGACCTGTAGTCCAGTGTCGTCATGATACTCGTCTTGTTCCTACCAAGAATCCCGGTTTTTCCAAACTCTGCGAACGAAGAAGCTGCCTCGTGTTTGCCGACTTTTTCATGTTTTACTTGAGGACAAGCAAAGATTCAAGCTTAAGGGAGTTTGATAACACGAAATCATATAGATATTTTTATGCATAATTCAACTAAAGTTTAACCGTTTTCGATCCGATTGCGGGTTATTTCCATGTTATTTGTCTGATGTTTTGTAGGTATTCAACGATCACGTCTAAACAAGGAAACATGAAGAAAAGAAGCAATCTCAGATGAAATACGGACGAAAAAGGAGTGAAAACATCATGAAAAGCGCAGGAAGCTGTTTTTGCTGATGTGACGACCGTCACAGCTCCATGACGGGCGTCACACAGGTGACGACCCTCACACCTTGTGACGACCGTCATGCAGGCAAAAACGCCCCACTTCAATTACACGTTAAAGAATCAGTTCCAATTCCCACAGAGTGGACCATGACTCCCTAAATTATCTGCCTCAAAGTCCATCATCTTCAATGATAACCGTTGGAATTCCACTTCTATAAAAAGGGAAGAAAGGGACCTCAGAAAGTGTGCTGCATTCATACAACGAAGTGCTGCCAAATTTATTTTCCAGAGCATATTTTCCAGCAATATTCTTATTTGTTTCTCTTTACCTTTCCTGTATTCCATTTTTCATTCTTCTGTAATTTCTACTTTCACTGTACGATCAAATTGGCATTAGAGATCAGAATCCTGCCAACATCTGTGGAGGATCTGCCCAAAGGCCAATTGGCATATTTACAGGTTTCTCATTTCAATCGATTCCAGTATTATTATAATGCAAATCATTATTTATTATTTTTATTTATATTGTATCTTTCCCAAATCCATGTCTAGCTAAACTTAGGTAATCGATATGTAGTAATAATTCGAATGGGATTTGATAACAACTGGTTGAAAAACCTTCTTTTCAAAAGTAACTTATGGTCTGAGTGTTTAAAATTGATTTACTGAATAAACTTCGTCGCGAAAGCGAGAACTTATTTAAAAGTAGTTTTGCCACGAAAGTGGGAAATTAATTAAGATACGAACCAACAAGCGAAAGCTGCGGTAAGGTCAGATAGTAAACACTAGTCATTCATTTTAATAACAGCGAAAGCACTTTAAAATGAATTAGAACTTAGAGATTTCCAAAAAGTAATTTTAACCCCGAACGGGATACGAAAGTGTACGTTTGGCCCTTAGGATTATGATTAGCGTCAATAACCATTGTGAGGCGAGAGTCTTCAAATCACCATTTTCTACTTAAATAAACTTTGAAAATTATTTCATACACCAGTAACTTATCAAATCCTTGAAGAACACAATTACTACGTATCGATTCAATCAATTATAATCTAAATAGTATTCTTAGTTCCCTTTTAGTGACAATCTTATTCCCTTAAACATATTCTACCTAGCTAAACATAGTAACTCCCGAGAACACTAGTTTGATTACGAGTCCCTGTGGGATCGATATCTATTATTACTACGCGATAGACTGTGCACTTGCAGTTAGGTTGTATTAGACATAGAAAGTCGCGATCACCAACCTGGCTTATGTTTCAAAATGCGCATGTTTGACAATGGCGTAATGCTCCATACAGCATGGACATGCTACGCGTTTTTGGGTAGATGCAAATATGACACTATATGCAAATGCGAATGCAGGTTCAAGCTGCTGGGGAAACTCTGATAGACTTGCTTAGTCAACACGGAATGCTGAAGACGACTACCACCATATTGGGGATGAACGAGTATCATAAAGCTTTCCGGCAAAATAAATGTCGGACATACAACCAACTCCACCGGGGAGAGATTAAACTTCGATTTCCGCTGGGAGGAACGAACATCCTCGGCTGGGGAGAGTAACCCAGCTGGGGAAGAAACGACTCGGCCGGGGTAAACATGAACCTTCCGGGGAAACGCACTGTCTGGGCACAACTTACAAACTCGGAGCTACCACTCCGCTGAGGATAATCCTTCTGAACCAACTATGACTTGGTTAAACACTGCAGGAATCCTCCCAGCTGGGGATTGATCATTCACATACTCGACTCTCTGGGGAGTGCAACCTCTGCAGGGGATACTGATTTCGACTAGCTGGGGATATCTCTTGGACGGCTTCCATAAGAATACTCTTCTGGGGAAACTAATCCTTCCTTCGGTAAGGGATAACATCATCTCAACCTCTGGGGCTGAGGTACGACCTGCGAGGGGATTAGCATCGCACAAAGTCAAGTCTTTCACCATGAACCTCCGGCTGGGGCCACAATTTCTGATTGTCCGCTTTAAGGGCGAGAACCCTGCAAAACACAAACGAGACAAAAAAAATCTATACAACCAAATCTATCAGGGTTAACGTCCGCAACATTACTTCAGTCAATTCGAAGTTTTAGCAATTATCAGCAAGGGCCAACAAAGTTATGCACATGCAAGTTCATCGGAACATTGGTGTTTTCCACATACAAAACAGCAAAGCACAATCATCAAATACTGAATGACATGTTTTATTAATAACAGGCCTCTGAATAGGCAAAGCTTTGTACATCGGATGCAACTCCTGAAAAGAGGAAGTTACGCGCACACACACATACATATATGCACAAAAATCATAAAAATACAAATACAACTCGAATTTGTACACATGTTGGCAACATGGTGCAGACAAACACCGTGAGCTGATCCTCCTATGACTCGCCTGACTCTGGCGCTTTCCCGGTATTCAATTTTCGGAAGAGATTGTGTTGGATAAACGAACCCTCAGGTACTCCCAAACCACTAAGCAATGCAGTATCAGACCCGGACCGCAGTCATTTGCTTTTTCAATCCCTAACTTTTGCGTGAATCGCCCTTTGCGGGTTTTTAATTCACCGGGATACCCTTTTTTGCCGAAGCCGCCCAATGCAGGTTTTCGACTTCGCGGGTGTACATCTTTTCAATTTTATCCCTAACTTTTGCCCGAACCTTTTATTCATTTTTTATGGTTCGCCGGGATGCCCCATTTTTGCCTGGACTCTCTTTTTACTGTCCAGCTGGTCACTTTCAAGCAAAGTATTTTTTAACTGCGTACGAATTCACAGGAGACGTAAAGTCTTCACCATCCATGGTAGATAGTAGCAAAGCTCCTCCAGAGAAGACTTTTCTGACAACGTATGGACCTTCATAGTTCGGCGTCCATTTTCCCCTGTGATCTGTTTGTGGCGGGAGAATCCTCTTCAGTACAAGGGCACTCGTCTGAAAGCTTCGCGGACATATCTTCTTATCGTATGCTTTCTTCATTCGGCTTTGATACAACCGACCGTATGCGAGAGAAGCTAGCGTCTTCTCATCCATTAAGCTGAGCTGATTTAGTCTATCTTTAACCCATTCTGCCTCGTCAAGTTGGACATCTCGTAAAACCCTCAAGGAAGGAATCTCCACTTCCAACGGTAACACTGCCTCCATTCCGTATAGCAATGAGAAAGGGGTTGCCCCGGTTGATGTGCGTACCGTCGTACGATAACCATGCAAAGCAAAAGGTAGCATCTCGTGCTAGTCCTTATACGTCACAACCATCTTCTAAACAATCTTCTTTATGTTCTTATTGGCCGCTTCAACAGCGCCATTCATCTTGGGTCGGTACGGAGAGGAATTGTGATGCTCAATCTTGACACAACTCTTTCATCATCTTGTTATTCAAGTTTGAGCCATTGTCGGTGATAATCCGCTCAGGGATTCCATATCTGCAGATAATATCTCGTTTGATAAATCTGGAAACCACTTGCTTGGTGACATTGGCATATGATGCTGCTTCCACCCACTTGGTGAAGTAATCGATTGCCACCAAGATGAACCGGTGTCCGTTTGATGTCGTAGGCTCAATCTTACCAATCATATCAATTCCCCACATCGAGAACGGCCATGGTAATGACATCACATTCAGAGGACTTGGGGTTACATGGACCTTGTCCGCATAAATTTGGCATTTATGACACCTCTTTGCAAACTTGAAACAGTCTGTTTCCATAGTTAGCCAGTAATAGCCTGCCTGCAGCAGCTTCCTCATCATAGCATGCCCACCCGCATGTGTACCAAATGTACCAAATGTCCTCGTCATGATTGAAGATTTTTAGATGTTTCAAGCTAGGGTTTCTAAGGCTTGACAGTGTAAAATCCCCTAGTTTGACCCCTATCTTCAAGGCAGTTTAGCTCAAGATGTGTTTGTTATCTCATCCCACCCCCAACATGAATGTTGTAGAGCATTAGCTTAGATTTAATTTGAATGCTAGAAGTCCTTGATAGGATTTGTTGAACTCAAGTTATGACTTTGACAAGTTACAGGTCATCTGAGGTATGTGAACTTGGGGGCTCGAAAGTTACCCAACTTGCATCAAACGTTTGCCCAACAAGGATGATTCCTATGAACTTTTGGTAAACATGAATGTTGTTCCTTATCCTCTTAGATTTCTAGGGAGTACTAGAAGTCCTTGATAGGATTTGTAGAACTCAAGTTATGGCTTTGACAAGTCAAGGGCAATTTGGTTATTTGGAGATTACAGGTCATTTCAAGCATAAGGCCATAACTCCCATTTCCAAGCTTCAAATGGGAAAATGTTCAACATCAAACTTGTTTAAAATGATGTTTTAAGGCTAGAAAAGAGGTCATGAGATGTTGTAAGTACTTGTAGCTCAAAGTTGCAAAAATGACCTAAAATAAGGGTATAAGTTAAATAAACCAAAGTTGGAAATTGATATTTTTGACCTACACATCCAAACCAAGGCATGTAATATATCAGTTTGACTCTAGAAAACATTTTAAGAACATTGGTTTAGCCACATTTTTGAGTTGAGGTCCAATTTGTGGACTTGCTTTGAAAAGTAGTTACTTACATCATAAGTAACATTTGCAAAACCTAGAATCAAGGCATAACCAAGGCCCTTTGCAAGCTAAACACTTTCAAAATGTCACTAGGGGAGAAATTGGAAGAGAATAGGATTGGTTTCAAGCTGCAAACAGAACTATGCATATCATGGCATATGGTTGAAAATCTCATGACATGAGAGATTGAAACTCTCATTAGAAGGATCTAGAGGGTTCTAGATCATCCATACATCATCTATATATTGAGTAGAGGTGATCCAATGCAAAGGTTGGTGATGATTGAAGGAGAGAGCATAGATTGAGATTGAAATTTCACAGCTTGCAACTGAATTCGGTTTCACCAATTTCTTCACTTTCCATCCATTTTCTTGATTGCAACTTCTTCCATGGATGCTAGGGATTGAGTTCAGATCATAATCAAGAGGAATTTGTGGCTGATTGGTGTTCTTGAGCTCAGATTTTTCCATCTGCAACTCACCATCGAGTTTCAAGATTCAGGAGTTTTCAACCAGTTCTATTGCATACAGAAGCAAGGACAGGATCCATTGATCGTATCTGGAAGGTTGTAGAGCTTGATTTGAAGGTTTAGTGCATCTGTTCATCAAGAATTTTCAGGTTAGTAACTTTCTTCCTCCAGCATGAATTAGGTAGAATCAAGATGAATTAGGGTGTTAGATGCATTGTAGAACGGTGTAGGAATGATTTCAGACCATTAATTTGAGAATTAGTGACGAATTTAGGATGTTACCATTTTCGGTTGAGAATTGGTTATGGCGAATCTTGAGGTTTCAGAGAGAATAAAGGGCATGAATGAATTCGTGAGGAAATTTGGGACAAGATTCATGTATAGACCATTTGCAATGGAGGATCCTAGAGAGAGTTAGGGTTGAGGACGATGACCGGAGCACCACCGGGGGTGGCCGGAGCTGCGCGCGAAGTTCAGAGGTTCAAAAGGTAGAAGATGACTCCAGAGCCATTGGATGTGGTGAGACCTTTGACTAGAGGAGTGATCTAACGGCCACGTTTTAATTTCAAGCTGTGAAGGATCTGAGTTAATGAAACGCATCGTTTCAGTTAGTGCTGATGCTGGGCTTAGTGAAAAGACTGATATCCACACCCCCTCATGGCCCAATCCATAGAATGAACTGAGCGTGTTTACTATCTGCACCGTGGTTTTATTATTTTTGTTTGATTTTCTTTTATTTTTTCATTTTATTCATGGTTCTTGATAAAATCATATAAAATGGAAAAATGATCCAATTAATCCCATTCTTTTTGCATTAAATTCATGATAGGGTCTAGTATTTTTTAGATAAAAAATATTTTAATTTCATGCATTTTCTGATTTTATGGGAATTTTATATTTTAATTGATATTAAAATGGTTATGTTTGATACCTAATTTTGTGGAATTTTGTGTGATCATGTGGTGATGATTTTGATCCTATTTTTTTGTGTGTGATTAGGTTAGACATGTATGCTCCCATAGCATTTTTCTCACATTTTTTGTGATGAAAATAGGTGTGGTTTCTAGATTGAGCTTTAGGTGCTTCCTTTTAGGGTTTAGATTTAGTACCTTGTGGTGTAGAATTTATTTCTAGGTCTTATTTGATGATTTGATCTATGGAATTAATATGGTAGAGTCATGATTGACCTAGGTTCCCATAGTTATTTTTGTAGGATTTTACAATTGGTTTTAGTATTTTAGTTAGGATTAACTTTAGTACTAGGTTTTAGGTGATCCTAACTTACTAACTCAAATAGATTAACTTCTTTAATCCCCTTAGACTAGGGTTTTGCTTTGTTTGCCTTTGGTTGAGATTGAAGACAAGTTGAAGACAAGGTGAGGATGCTTGAAGTTGCTTGGGGCTAGGAGTTGCTTGTGCCTGAAGGTGTCTGATGAAGATTTAGGAGGTAGGAGCCATAGGGAGAGCCTTATAACTAGAATGATTTCTTCCACAAATATGGAAAGCATCTTATGCTTCCATTCCTCCTAATGACTAAAAGTCCTTCTAATATATTCACATCCCTCCTTTGGAGGGATGAATGGCTTTATCTGGGAAGTAGAACTTTGAGGGAACCAGTCTCTCATAATGATGAACCTTTACAGGCTTCCTTTGGTTGTCAATAAGCTATTTATCATTTCCACTCATTCTGTTAAATCAATTGTCTTCTGGTTTGAGTATCTTGAAAGATGTTAGACTTGAGTTTGAAGATGAGGACTTCATTGAAGAGTGTGGAAGAGGATGATTCCTTGAGCATTGCCATTGCAGCTGAAGCTTGAAGAGAAAGAAGAACAAGTTGATACTTGAAGACCCAATGGAGATTGAGTGAAGAGCTGAGGCTTGAAAAAGAATTGAAGGATGAAGTTGACACTTCCAGGTGATTGAAGATTACTCTGAGAAGCTGAAGCTTGTAGGGGAAGAAGACCAAGTTGATACTGGAAAAGCAAAGAGAGCTGAGGCTTGAAGACAAGTTGATACTTATGAAGAGGATTCAATTAAGATTGAGCGGAGAGCTGAAGCTTGAGGAATAAAGGATGAGTTGATACTTACATTGATGCATTGAGAGCCTGAAGGAATCAAGTTGACACTTGTAGTTAGGAGTGAAGACTGAGGGTGGAATTGACTGAAGAGTCGAGGCTTGAAGAAAAGAGAATAAGTGGATACTTATGTTTGATGGGTTGAAACCTGGAGAAGCAAGTTGATACTTGTCATGGAGGATGATAGCCTCGAAGGGTGGTTGAAGTCTGAAGACTGGATTGCTGTCAGAAGAGCTGAAGCTTGGAATTGAAAGAGGGGTTGATCTGCTTTCTTTTCTTGTCTGTTTCCTTTTCTGTGCTGATGTGCCTTATTTGACTTGCTTAATGCATTAGAATAAGTTCATATCTAGACTGACTTTAAGCTAGGAGCATGACTGCACTAGAGGTTGAGTTGCTCCCTCTGCTTGTATTTTTACTGTATGACTTTGCTTGCGGGTATTCGGTAGAGCCCAGCTCCCTTGCCCATGTGGTTTGTTTTGCTTGATAGCATTTCATTTCTTCTGTATGATTGCAGTTTATGGTATCTTGCTTGATAGCACTTTATTTTATTTCCTCTGTATGATTACAGTTATTCATATCTGGCTTGAGGTTGAGATGAGCTTGTGGAGGTTGACACCCCACACACATTTCCTCCCTCACTTGCATTGCATGCATTTTACAGTCGTTTACTGTTTATTGTTTAGGCTGATGCTTTATCTGTTTTTGTTTATCATTGACATGATCCCTTAGGACTCTCACTCCCGGTGATAAGGAAGTGATGATTAGAACTTTAGGTTGAAACCTATGCATGACAACTTCTACGAGTTCCCTGTTTCAAACCTCAACCATAGGATGAATCCTTGGCATGACAACTGTTAGGACTTGATAGTCTCCCTTTAGTTGAGCCTGTTCTCTTCTCATCCCAAAACAGCTTAAGATACAGTAATCATGAATGATTTCTTTCGTACGTTACGAGCCTTAAGCTATATGAGAAAGGATTGTTGAAGAGCTTCTTTTCAACATTCTGGATGTTTAGTATGGCACCCTTTGGGTGACATACGACGCATTCACTCTCAGGTCATAGTCTTTAGTGCGATTGAAATTGCAAACACAATAAAAAAACAGTTCTTTCGTAAAAGACAGAAAACAAACTTCAAACCTTTTTGCCTCGTGGGCCAGTAATTCAAAGGAAGCTTTTCTGAAGAAAAAAAAGTGTCGTTAAACTTCAGCGCCACCGCAAACAGGCTTTGTTCCTAACTGCTGGAACTGTTGTTTAACCCTACTTGATAAAAACAGATGAATCTGAATTCCCGTAATCCGTATTATCCCGAACTACGTAAGCTCTGATCTCTCATATCTGTTGAGAGTACATAGGCACAATACTGACGTATTGGCGAGCCACCTTCCCCATTAACCCGTAGTTGGCCGAACTATGTTGACTCTGATTTCTCATTCTCTGATGAGAATACGTAGGCATAAAGTGCGACGCTTTGCCGGGTCATTTTCTTTTCTTTTCAGACCAGCCTTGATAGGTGGATAGATAAACCAACTCGTCCAGTAAACACAACAAGCGTGGATCCCATCGAGTACGATGGACGTGAGGGGTGCTTATACCTTCCCCTTGCGTAACCGACTCCCGAACCCAGACAATGGTTACGATGACCTTGTCTTATACCTTTTCGTCAGGTTTTTCCGATCGTTTCCTTTCCCGCTCTGAGGGATAAATAACGAAAGGTGGAGACTCTTCTGTTTTGCCGACACCTTATTTTCGCGGAAGCGACAGCTGGCGACTCTGCTGGGGACGAACCCAGAATCTCTGGTTCTCCGGTTCCCTATGCGAGTCAATCCTAGCGCTTGTATGATTACTTGTTAGGTTGTGTTTATTTATCGCATTTTTATTTCCCGCATTTTATTTTCAGTATGATATGATTATCTATGCTGTTGTGGGAGAAGCATTCTGATGAGTGAGAAGCCAGACCCAGGCTTGAGTGAACATAGCATTAGTTATGGAAATTAGTGGGCGCGTGCTTGCTTGGCAGGCACTAGTGTCTCATGAAATCCACGCTCAGACGAGGTTCTCCCAGTTGACTTCTTTTTCAACCCTTTGGGTTGAGGGGGTTGTTGGTTTGGAGGATTGTCGACTCTAGGGACCGATCATTTGGGATTCAGCCGAGTGAGGCCGCTTCATGAGCTGGTGATGCCACACCTTCTGTGTATCGTATCACCCCTCTTGAATGTCTGTGACGCTGATGACCGCATAGGATGCCGAACTTGTGTCAGTTTAGGTCCATACCTGTGAGCAGGGTTGGGTTTGTTGCAGGAAACTTTGACCTTCAGACTACCTGGTTTCCTTGATAGTGGATCAGTTTTGATTGGGATCAGAGGATCTCATCTGCAGATGTATGTTTGTTCTTGACAGAGCAGAGTTTATGGTCCTGTATCAGAGGTTCTTATCTCCAGATGTATGTTTGTTCTTGACAGAGCAGAGTTTATGGTCATGTATCAGAGGTCCTTATCATCAGATGTTTGTTCTTGACAGAGCAGAGTTTATGGTCCTGTATCAGAGGTCCTATATCAGATGTGTGTTCTTGACATAACAGAGTTTTGGTCCTGTATCAGAGGTCGTGTATCAGATGTTTGTTCTTGACAGAGCAGAGTTTTGGTCCTGTATCAGAGGTCCTTATCATCAGATGTGTGTTCTTGACAGAGCAGAGTTTTGGTCCTGTATCATAGGTCCTGTATCAGATGTTTGTTCTTGACAGAGCAGATTTATGGTCCTATGTGTGTGTGTTCTTGACAGAGCATATTTGTGGTCCGATACCAGGGTTTTCTTCTTATCAGAGATAGTGGTTGTTCTTGACAGAGCAACATCATGGTTTTGTTGATACAGAATCTTCGCAGCACAGTTGCCTTGATCTTCTGCTGCATGATTGCATTTTACATTTCTTTGCATACTCATTTGCATTTCATTAACGTGTGTCTGTGTTGCAGGTACCGTTTCCCCCCGACTCAGGATTTCTTGCCTCCTGTTGTATTATTATGGGTTCTCTGAGGAAGACCGTGGCTTACAAGCTCCCTGCCCCTGATGTGGTTCAGCTGACTAGTTTGATTGCTTTAGCAGATGATTCTGTGAGAGATGAATTCAGAAAGTCTTACGGCAAATTGCTCAGTTTGGTTCGTAAACCCTCTGTGTTTGAGTTGAATGGGTTGCACGCTCTGTTGCAGTTCTACGATCCTCCGTTGAGATGCTTTACTTTCCAGGACTTTGTTCTTGCACCCACGCTAGAGGAGTATGTTTATTTGTTAGGTGTGCCTATCAAGAGTCAGATGCCCTTTGTCCATACGGATGCTGAGCCTAATCTGGCTTGTCTAGCTCCGTCACTTCATCTGGATGCCTCCGAGTTAGTATTGTCTAGTTGGAACAAGGTTCCTGGTTTCTCCTTGCAGTTCTTGGTGGGAAAAGCTCAGCAGTGCGCCAAAGACGGATGTTGGGTCGTGTTCAACGCCATTCTCGCTTTGTGCATATATGGCATCATTCTGTTCCCCAATATGCCCGACTTTGTGGACTTCGACGCCTTCCACATCTTTGCTTCAGGGAATTTAGTCCCTACCTTGATAGGAGATGTCTACCATTCCATTCACTACAAAAACGAGAATAGAAGGGGCAAGAATGTCTCGTGCTGTGTGCCCCTACTCTATAAATGGCTTGATAGTCATCTACCCAAGAGGGGTCCCTTTGTTTCGTTTTCAGCCATAGCTGTGTGGTCCGAGCGTTTGATGAGTCTATCAGCGGAGGATATTGCCTGGTTTGATAGAGATAGGTTGGGTACTGAGATCATCTTCAACTGCAGCGGGTTTTCGAACGTGCCTTTGATAGGCAGGAAGGGTTGTATCAACTATAATCCATCTTTGTTGGTCCGACAGTTTGCTTATGCTCTGAGAACTCCGCCGAAGGATGAAGAGGTGCAGGAATCTCTGTACCTCACTGGTCTTCTAGAAGGGGATATGTTATATAAGCTTCAGCGCGCTTGGAATGGTATCAGTAAGAGGGGAAAACCATTGCTGGGGAGAAGTAATAGTCAGGCCTACACTCCGTATGTGACGTGGATCAGAGCCAGAGCAGATGCTATAGGGATTCTGTTTCCTCCTGCAAAGCCAGAAAGCCCTCCAGTGATTGAAGAGCCTACCACCGTGCCCATTCAGCAGCATAATCAGGTGTTAGCTGAGCGAGATGAATTGAAGAGGGCAAATGAAGAATTGGAGAAATAATTGGTTCAACTCAGGAGCGAGAGAAACGAAGTTGTTCATTCCTTCAAGAGGCAGACCGAGCTGGTGAACTAGCTAGGAACAGATTTGACTAAGCAGATAGCTGAGCATGAGCGCATGGGTCGAGACTTCAAAGCTGTCAACGATGTACTGGCCACGAAGAAGCAGCACTTGGACGAAGTGTATCAGAGGATATCCAAGTTTAACCAGCACTGGAAGGCCTCCCTAGCCAACCGGAAAGAGCGGGAGGACAAGCTGATGCAACAGATCTCCAAGCTGAAAGCCCAGGTTAAGGCTAGTGAGAAGAGGTTTGATGAAGAAACCGCTCGCAGATATGCCACCGAAGGCCAGCTCAACAGGGCTCTTGCTAACTTGAAGGAGCGCAAACTGACGTTTGAGTTCAAGAAGCGGAAGCTAGAAGATTGTTTCGGCGAAGGAGCATGGGAAGATTCGGTCGAAGGTCTTCAGTACACCATTATGCAAAGGGAGTTACTCGTCGAAGGGTTGCTCACTCGGCCTGATCATCTAGAAACGAAGGAGTTGTTAGAAGAGTTTCGCGCCCGTGGCCATGCTTGACTATTTGTATTCCTTTTGTTTGATCATTGTTGTATGCTGACCATCACCAGGCATGTTGGCTGAGGTCATGCTGTTGATTCATCTTGTACTCACTGATGTTGTGTACTGCCTTGATGGGCTTTCTTCATGTATATGAGATGTTATTTCCATGACTGGACTCGGACTTCTTATTATCAGCACTGGAACTCAGGCACTAGGGTCGGGGGAAATCTCCCTAACGCACAGACACACGTTTGCATTTGCATGAAGCATTTGCATAACGAGCACTTTGTCGTTTTTCCTAACCCTTTCGTGTTTTCAGGTTGTTTCAGGTTGTTCCAGGATTGATCAGAGACCTATCCACCACTATCCGACCAGAGAAAATCAAACCAGAATCATGGAGCAAGTGCAAACTGATGTTCAGGAACTCCGCGAAAGAATGGATCGCTTCATGGAGCTCATGCAAGTGGTCGCCAATGGCCAGGATCAGCTCAGAACCTTGGTTCAGCCTCTGATTTCAAGGGTCGATAGCAATGACGTACTCCATGGTGGGACTGTGCCAACCCTTCCACCTGTTGAAACTCCTCAGAATGGTGTCCCCGTGACCGGGGGGAATGGCAGTGCCAACGGCAATGTGATAGCTAACATGGGACTCAACGGTAATACGACGGGCGTCGGTAATGGGAATTTTGAAGCTAACGTCAATGTTGGGCTGGGCAACGGCAATGCAGGTGTTGGGAATCTGTTCGGGCCTCAACCGTGGTTAGAAGATCGTCAAGACGATGTGTTCTCTCAGAGAGGTGCCGAAGGTGAGCTGATTGCTGAAGCACGTCTAAGGTTCAAGGCACTCGAGGATAAGATGAGAAATATCGAGAACCAGAACACCCTGGGCGTTGATATGTCCAAGTTGGGACTGATTGCTGATTTCAAGGTGCCTCCCAAGTTCAAGGTACCTGACTTTGAAAAGTACAAGGGCACCACTTGCCCTCGCGTCCATCTGAGATCATATTACCGAAAAATGTCCGCTCATTCTGAGGACGAGAAGTTGCTGATGCACTTCTTTCAAGACAGTCTGTCCGGGCCCTCCCTCGAATGGTACATGAGTCTGGAACCTACCAGTGTGCGCACGTGGAAGGACCTTGCTGAAGCATTTGTGCACCACTACCAATATATCAGTGACTTGGCCCCGAACCGAGTCCAACTGCAGAATCTGTCGCAAAGGAACAACGAAGGGTTCAAGGAATACGCCCAGGGGTGGCAAGAGTTGGCAGCCAGGGTTCAGCCGCCGATGGTTGAACGTGAGCTTGTGCAAATGTTCATGGCCACCCTCCCAGGGGTTTATTACGAGAAATTTGTCAGCGGTATGTACGGAACCTTCTCAGATCTCATTATCACGGGTGAGCACATCGAAAATGGGATCAAACTGGGAAAAATTCAAGGTGATTCATCCTCAGCTTGAGGAGGCGGAAAGAAACCTTATGGTGGCAAAAGACGGGAAGGAGAAACGAGCGTTGTGTCCAACGCTCGAAGGAAGGGTAAAGGCCCTCACTAACAGGTGGCCAGCATAACTATCCCGGCAGTTCAACAGCCACAACAGCAGCAGCCGAACCAACAAGGGTACAGAAAGTATCAGAATCGGGCACCTCTGTCGAGTCGTCACCTCGAGACACCGCCCATGTCCTACGCTCAACTATTACAGACTTTGCTTCAGCTACAGTTGATCCAGAAGAGGACCCTAGCTCCCTTGACAGGGGCACCTCCGCCAGGTTATGACGCGAATGTGACTTGTGAGTTTCACTCAGGGGCCCCAGGCCACACGATAGAAAATTGCAAAGCCTTCAAGCACAAGGTGCAGGACATGGTGGACTCTAAAATCATCAACTTCTCAGATAATGTGCCAAACGTCACGAAGAACCCTATGCCGAATCATAGGGGAGGTGGAGTAAACGCTATTATTGAAGACGAGAGTTTGGATTTGTTGACTGACGTCAGAGATCTGAAGACACCGCTTAGCTTCGTTAAAGCTAAGCTGATGAAAAGAGGTTTCTTTCCAGGTTGCGGAGAGCTGCGTATGGGTTGTGCGACTAGTCCTGATGGATGTGCACAGTTGATAGAAGGGATTCAGAGTCTGATGACTGAAGGGATTTTACAGTTTAGCCGGAGGGTCGAAAGCGGATCGGGAGAGGTAATGCTGAAGCAAGATGATGAGGTTGCCACCATCACCATCCCTCGTCAGACGATAACTATTTCTGCATCCAGACCGCCCACAATTACCATCACCAAAGCTGGGCCGATACCGTTCGAAAGCACTAATGTTGTCCCATGGCATTACGGGGCAGAGGTTTACTGCAACGGACAGAAGTTGGAACTAGAACCGTTCGGGTCGTCTGTGGAGAACCTAGCGGGCGTTAGCGGAATTACTCGCAGCGGAAGAGTGTTTGCACCACCTGAGGTCGTGGCGGACAAAGCGGACAGAGCTGATGCAATTGATAAAGGGAAAAGTAAAGTCGTTGAAGAGATCCCTCGTGGGGTAGACAAAGACTTACTTATTAAAGACGCCGAGGAATTTATGAGGTTGATTAAAAAGAGTGACTACAAGATCGTGGATCATCTCCATCAGACACCCTCGAAGATTTCCATCCTGAACCTGTTGCTGTGTTCTGAAGCACACCGCAACGCACTGCTGAAGGTGTTGAATGCCGCATATGTACCGCAAGAAATATCGGTAAACCAGCTGGAAGAGGTCGTAGCTCACGTGAATGCTGGAAACGGGTTAGGGTTCACTGACCTAAGGCTGACGCCGAAAGGGAGGAACCACAATAGTGCCCTGCATGTCTCAATAGAGTGTAGGGGAACAATCATGTCTCACGTGTTGGTAGACACTGGGTCGTCTCTCAATGTTCTTCCGAAGAAAGCATTGATGAAGTTAGATACTCGCAGAGTGATTTGCACACCCAGTGATCTGGTTGTGAACGCATTCGATGGAACCAAACGCCATGTTTTCGGGGAGGTGACGTTGCCAATCCAAGTTGGGCCGAAAACATTTGATGCGGTATTTTACATTATGGACATCATGCCTGCCTACAGCTGTCTCTTGGGCCGGCCATGGATCCATTCTGCGGGTGCCGTGACCTCCACGTTGCACCAGAAACTCAAGTATGCTGTCGGAGGTAGCATCGTGACTGTATGTGGCGAGGAAGACATAATGGTGAGCCATTTGTCGTCCTTCAAGTATGTTGAGATGGATGGGGAAATCCACGAAACCCTATGCCAAGCGTTCGAAGCTGTTAAAGTCAAGGACGTAGCTCCTGTAGTCACTGAAAAGCCAGAGATGACTCTCTCCTCCTTCAAGGAAGCCTGGGCTGTTGTCCAAGCCGGATCTACCCCAGGCTGGGGGCGAATTTTGGAGATACCTAAAAAGCAAGACAAGTTTGGGTTGGGGTATTCTCCTAGAGATGAAGCCTCCTCTTCTAGCAGTGCGTCGCGAGGTAAAGGGCCAATCCAGTTCACCAGCGGCGGGGTGATATTTGAAAGCGTCAACGCGGTGACTGAAGACAGCGGAGATAGCGACTGTGACTTAGACTCTTGGATCCAGCCAAGCAAGCCAGGCGAGAGCCTCAACAACTGGTCCGTCAAGGATATCATCCAGATGACAAGCGAAGAGTAATGATTTACTTTTTCCAATCATTGTACAACCCTATGTCCTACCCGGGGCATAGCGGTTTTATTGTCAGGGCCTTGTTTGATTATGTACATGCATTTTATCAATAAATCAAAAGGCGTTTTTCTTCGTATTCAAATATTGTGATCTCTATTATTCCTGTTTTATATTTGTTTTGAAAAACAATAAAATGGCAATGGGGTTTGTGCTAACCTGCATATCCCTGTTTTAAGCCTAACCCTTGTTATTGCAGGATCCACATAGCAGATGACATCGACTCTGGACCTTCTACGACTCACTTCGACTTCGATTTCCCGATCTATCAAGCCGAAGAAGAGATTGATGAAGACGAAGACCTTCCTGAAGAGTTAGCCCGCTTGTTGAAACAAGAAGAGAAAGTTATTCTGCCTCATGAAGAGGAGATCGAGATTGTGAATTTGGGTTCTGAAGAACTTGTCAGGAACGTCAGGATAGGGGCTGCATTACAGAGTGATGTCAAGCAGAGATTGGTCGAGATGCTAAGAGAGTATAGTGACGTCTTTTCTTGGTCATACGAAGATATGCCTGGACTTAACACGGACATCGTGGTCCACCACTTGCCGCTGTGAGAAGATTGTCCTCCCGTTAAGCAGAAGCTTAGGAGGACACGACCAGATATGGCCGTTAAGATCAAAGAAGAAGTGCAAAAGAAGCTTGATGCTGGCTTCTTAGCGGTCACTACTTACCCTCCGTGGGTCGCCAACATAGTACCTGTACCGAAGAAAGACGGTAAGGTGCGAATGTGCGTCGATTATCGGGATTTGAATAGGGCGAGCCCTAAAGATGATTTCCCGCTGCCTCATATCGATGTGTTGGTCGACAATACAGCCCAATTCTATGTATTTTCGTTCATGGATGGCTTCTTCGGTTACAATCAGATCAAGATGGCTCCGGAGGAGATCGAGAAAACTACGTTTATCACGCATTGGGGAACATTTTGCTACAAGGTAATGCCTTTCGGTATGAAGAACGCAGGGGCCACTTACCAACGAGCAATGGTTACTTTGTTTCATGACATGATTCATCATGAGATTGAAGTCTATGTTGATGACATGATTGCGAAGTCCCAAACGGAGGAGGGGCATCTGGTCAATTTGCTGAAGCTTTTTGAGAGGCTTAGGAAGTTCAGGTTGAGGCTGAATCCTAACAAGTGTACTTTCGGAGTACGGTCTGGAAAGTTACTGGGGTTTATCGTGAGTGAAAGAGGCATCGAGGTTGATCCTGCGAAGATTAAAGCGATACAAGAAATGCCAGTGCCAAAAACAGAAAAAGAAGTTCGTGGTTTCCTGGGCAGAATAAACTACATTGCAAGGTTTATTTCTCAGCTCACGGCCACGTGTGAACTGATGTTCAAACTACTAAAGAAAGATCAGGCGATTATCTGGAACGAGGATTTCCAGAAGGCATTCGATAAGATAAAACAGTATCTGCAGGAACCTCCGATCTTGATACCCCCAGTGGCCGGACGACCCTTAATCATGTACTTGACAGTTCTTGAGAATAGTATGGGGTGTGTTCTCGGTCAGCATGACGAGACGGGCAGAAAGGAGCATGCCATTTACTACTTGAGTAAAAAGTTCACAGACTGTGAATCTCGTTACTCGATGCTGGAGAAAACGTGTTGTGCACTAGCCTGGGCTGCCAAACGCTTACGACAGTACATGCTCAATCACACAACCATGCTAATTTCGAAGATGGATCCGATCAAGTACGTCTTCGAGAAGCAAGCGCTTTCGGGCAGGATTGCCAGATGACGAATGGTGTTGACGGAATATGACGTTCAGTACGTTTCCCAGAAGGCCATCAAGGGAAGCGTATTGTCTGAATACCTTGCCGAACAGCCGATCGAGGATTATCAGCCGATGAAATTTGAATTCCTTGATGAGGATATCATGTTTCTTAAAGCGAAGGATTGCGATGAACCATTGCCCGACGAGGGGCCAGAAAGGAAATCCCAGTGGAAATTGATATTTGACGGGGCAGTTAATTCTTACGGAAGTGGCATAGGGGCAATCATCACGACCCCCCATGGATCCCATATCCCGTTTACTGCGAGACTGATGTTTCCGGTCACCAATAATGAAGCGGAGTACGAAGCATGCATTATGGGTCTAGAAGAAGCAATTGATTTGAGAATCAAGAACCTAGATGTATATGGTGACTCGACGTTTGTGATTAACCAGATTAAAGAGGAGTGGGAGACTCGTCAATCGAATTTGGTGTCGTACATGAACTATGCCAGAAGGCTGCTTCCGTTCTTTGATCGAGTGGAACTCCATCATGTGCCCAGGGCCGAAAATCAGATGGCTGATGCCTTAGCCACATTGGCTTCGATGTATAAAGTCAATTTTTGGAATGAAGCTCCAAGAATTGTCCTTTCTCGTCTTGATAGACCTGCATTCGTCTTTGTGATCGAGGAAGCCTCCGATGGCAAGCCATGGTTCCATGACATCCAGACCTTCCTTATGACTAAGGAGTATCCTGCGGGAGCGTCAACCCAGGATAAGAAGACTCTGAGGAGGCTGTCTGGAAATTTTTATCTCAACCCTGATGGAGTTTTGTATAAAAGAAACCACGATCTCGTGCTACTCAGATGTGTAGATGAGAAAGAAGCGGGAATGCTCATGGAGAAAGTCCATGAAGGCACATTTGGTACGCACGCCGGCGGGCATGCTATGACGAGAAAGATCCTGAGAGCGGGATACTACTGGCTGACGATGGAGTCTGATTGCTTCAAATTCGCGAAGAGATGTCATAAATGCCAGATTTATGCTGATAAGATTCATGTGTCGCCGTGCCCGTCAAATGTCATGTCCTCCCCGTGGCCGTTCTCCATGTGGGGCATCGACATGATAGGCAAGATCGAGCCCACGGCATCTAACGGTCATCGCTTCCTTCTAGTAGCTATCGACTACTTCACCAAGTGGGTGGAGGCAGCCTCGTATGCTAATGTGACCAAGCAGGTGGTGGCTAAATTCATAAAGAGGGACATCATCTGTCGTTACGGAGTTCCCGAGCGGATCATTACTGACAATGGTTCGAATCTGAATAACAAGATGATAAAGGAGCTGTGCCAGAGTTTCAAGATTGAACACCACAACTCATCTCCTTACCGGCCAAAGATGAATGGCGCCATTGAAGCGGCTAATAAGAACATTAAGAAGATTGTGCAGAAGATGGTTGTGACCTACAAAGATTGGCACGAGATGTTGCCATTTGCATTGCACGGTTATCGTACCATGGTACGTACGTCAACCGGGGCAACTCCTTTCTCCTTAGTGTACGGTATGGAAGTTGTCCTACCGTTAGAAGTGGAGATCCCTTCTTTGCGAGTTTTGGTTGACGTGAAACTCGATGAGGCAGAATGGATTAAGAACCGACTAAACCAACTCAGCCTGATGGACGAGAAGAGGCTAGCATCGATTGCACATGGTCGTCTATACCAAAGTCGAATGAAGAAAGCCTATGATAAGAAGGTGCGTCCTAGAAGCTTTCAGACGGGTGATCTCGTCCTGAAGAAGATTCTTCCTCCACACTCCGATCACCGGGGTAAGTGGACTCCCAATTACGAAGGTCCGTACGTCGTCAGCAAGGTCTTCTCAGGAGGAGCTTTATTGTTATCCACGATGGATGGCGAAGATTTTGCATCCCCGGTGAACACGGACGCAGTTAAAAAATACTTTGCTTAAAAATGACCCGCTGGAAAGGAAAAGAGTATCCAGGCAAAAATGGGGCATCCCGGCGAACCATAAAAAAGGAAAAGGGTTCGGGCAAAAATTAGGGATATAAAAGAAAAAGAATGTACACCCGCAAAGTCGAAAACCCGGATGGGCGACTTTGGCAAAAAAGGGTATCCCGGTGAATCGAAAACCCGGAAGGGCGATTCAGGCAAAAGTTAGGGATTTGAAAAAGCAAATGATTGCGTTCCACGTGTGGACTTTCATTGTTTAGTGGTTCGGAAGACCTGAGGGCCGTTTATCTGAATCAATCTCTTCTGAAGCTGAAGCGTCGGAGAAGTATCGAAGTCGAGTGGGTCATAGAGGGATCAACTCATGGTGTTCGTCTATGCCTCACTGCCGACATTTGTATATACTGATGTATATTTATGTTTTATTTTGGTGCGGCTTCCTCATTCCAGGAGTTTGCCTCTGTTGTAAAACATTTTTACCCATTCAGGGGTTCGTTATCAATAAAATATATACTATTCAACAATTCTGTGTGTTTGTTTATCATTTACCTGTTTTGTTTGCGAAAAAAACGCCGATGTTTTTGACAAAATGCGCATACATAAACTTACTGGCCTAGGCCACTGATTGTTGAAACAATGAATTACTTGAACATTGTCACAAGATGATAACCTTGATAGGTCCCTTTTGAGAAGGGTATCTTGTCTGTTTGTTTGTGTTGATGCAGGTGTAGCATATACCAGACAGTGCGCCGTGCGCACCCCCAAGCAGGATGATTCCTTCTTCTCCAGCAAAGTTCGGCAGCCTCTCCCCACAGAGTCTGAACATGAGATCGCAATGCATTGATATGTTCTCCCCAGGCAGAGGAGATTCTCTCCCCAATCAGATGCATCCCGAAGGGTCGGCATCTCCCCAGTTGAGTCATATACTGAAGTGTGCAGCACTCGATAGTTCAAGACTGAAGTCTCCAGCGGAATCGAGATTCCCCATAGAGTCGTACTCTCCCTAGCAAGCAGGGTGATTCCTTCTTCCCCAGCCGAGTTTGCAGTTCCCCAAGAGAGTCGAGTCCTTGGAAAGCAGTTCGGGCCATGATTGGTCATCCCCAGTAGAGTGTTGAATAGCTGATGCTGTATTTCTCCACCGGAGTTGTTACCTCCAGGAAGGTTGGCTGCGAACGCCGTGCAGTTTATTTCTGCGATTGACATCGCTTTCCTCAGCAGGTCTGGGTTCTCGTAGAGCTTCGTTCCCCTGCAGCAGTCAACTGAAGTTTGCTTCCCCATGCGGAGTCCGATTGAGATTGGCGTGACCTTTTCTCCGTGGCAGGATGATTCCTTCCCCCACCAAAGTGGTTCTTTCTCCTTGACGGGAGGATTCTCCCTTCAGCATTTATTTTGCTGACGGGGTCGCAGTATTTTGCATGATTGCATAGCATTTATCAAAAAACACGTAGCATTTCCACCGTGTGGAGCATTGCGTCGTTGTCAAAGCATATGCATATGAAACATGAGCTAGGTCGTTACTGTTCTTGTTTTGCAGGTGTTCCTCCGCGGAGCCGCTTGCTCAAGATGATTCTTGGATTCCCCCAGCAGAACGGTTTAATCAAGATGATTCTCGAATTCTCCCCAGCAAAGTCGTTTGCTCAAGATGATTCTTGAAATCCCCAGTGAAGTCTCCAGAGTTGGTTGCTCAAGTTGATGCTTAGAGTCCCCGGCAGAGTGTTTGCTCAGGATGATTCCTGAAATCTCCAGTAGAGTTATTAATCCAGGATGATTCTTGAAGTCCCCGACGAAGTTATTTGTTCAAGATGATTCTTGAAGTCCCCAGTAGAGATGACTCACCCAGAATGATTTCTGGATCCCCGAAGCATAGTTACTTGATAGTTCCCCAGAATCCCCAGCGGAGATGTGTCATCCCCAGCAGATTTCTAAGCAGCAAAGTTGAAACTTCCCTCGAAGACTTGATGATTGAAGTCCAACTGTATTGACGAAGCAGTTCTCTCAGCTGATGCGGAGTGCCTAATGGTAGAAGTTGGATATCCCCAAATTGTTCATGATTGACTGAGAATTCCATCCTCGACTTACTGACGAAGGCCGGCTGACGCCCGAAAATTTCTTTGAATGCCCGACGACATGATTAACTTGATTGTTGACCTGATGAGTCCCGAGGAATTTTGATGGCTGACGGCATGATCGACCATGTATCGCCGGTTACCGTGTGACTAATCCCCCAGCTAGTTGCCGTGCAGCTAATATTTCAGTTTTCAAAGATTTGTTCCCATCAGAGTACCGTGTACTCGTGCAGTTGGCAAATTTCCGGGTTTGTTGGTATTCAACCGTCTTTTACCTTGATTGTGTGAGATCCGTTTGCTTCTCACCCAGTCAGGTCCAAGCCGTTTGAATAGGGGCAGCTGTTGCGCCCCAAAATTTGCCCAACTTTTCTTTACCTAGCTTGTGTTTCATTTCATTCACATTAGCATTATCATTTGCATCTCATTGACATGTGCGCAAGAGATCAAGAGGTATGATTACCAATCAAGAGCTACACAAGACTATGAAGGTAGCTAATAAGGTTATTCAAGTGTTCAAGGGTTGATATCCTTGTCAGAGAAGTTAAAAGATCCTCAGAGAGAATGGTTGAAACCAAGAGTGTGTGCCTCTTAACTTGAGAGTTATGGGGAAGAACCTCAGATGATTCTGAAGCCATGAAGTTGGACTTGAAGCCTTGAGAGAGCTTATGAGATATCTTGAAAGCCATCATGAAGCCTAGATAGGTCATTGTGCAAGATTAAGAAGACTCAGCCATAAGTGGTGTAATTAGGGTTTGATTGGGTCAACCCTAGGTCAACTGATAATTTGAACAAGATTGAGACCTAATCCAAGAGCCATGTGATCATGGAGTGATACATTGAGATGTTATAAGGATGATTCCAAGGTAAACTCATCATGATTGAAGAGTTTGAGAAGTTTCAAGCTAGGGTTTCTAAGGCTTGACAGTGTAAAATCCCCTAGTTTGACCCCTATCTTCAGTTTAGCTCAAGATGTGATTGTTATCTCATCCCACCCCTAACATCAATGTTGTAGAGCATGAGCTTAGCTTTAATTTGAGTGCTATAAGTCCTTGATAGGATTTGTAGAACTCAAGTTATGACTTTGACAAGTTACAGGTCATCTGAGGTATGTGAACTTGGGGGCTTGAAAGTTACCCAACTTGCATCAAACCTTTGCCCAAGAAGGATGATTCCTATGAACTTTTGGTTAACATGAATGTTATTCCTTATCCTCTTAGATTTCTAGGGAGTACTAGAAGTCCTTGATAGTATTTATAGAACTCAAGTTATGGCTTTGACAAGTCAAGGGCATTTTGGTCATTTGGAGATTACAGGTCATTTCAAGCATAAGGCCATAACTCCCATTTCCAAGCTTCAAATGGGAAAATGTTCAACATCAAACTTGTTCAAAATGATGTTTTAAGGCTAGTAAAGAGGTCATGAGATGTTGGAAGTACTTGTATCTCAAAGTTGCAAAAATGACCTAAAATAAGGGTATAAGTTAAATAAACCAAAGTTGGAAATTGATATTTTTGACCTACACATCCAAACCAAGGCATGTAATATATCATTTTGACTCTAGAAAACATTTTAAGAACATTGTTTTAGCCACATTTTTGAGTTGAGGTCCAATTTGTGGACTTGCTTTGAAAAGTAGTTACTTACATCATAAGTAACATTTGCAAAACCTAGAATCAAGGCATAACCAAGGCCCTTTACAAGCTAAACACTTTCAAAATGTCACTAGGGGAGAAATTGGAAGAGAATGGGATTGGTTTCAAGCTGCAAACAGAACTATGCATATCATGGCATATGGTTGAAAATCTCATGACATGAGAGATTGAAACTCTCATTAGAAGGATCTAGAGGGTTCTAGATCATCCATACATCATCTATATATTGAGTAGAGGTGATCTAATGTAAAGGTTGGTGATGATTGAAGGAGAGAGCATATATTGAGATTGAAATTGCACAACTTGCAACTGAATTCGGTTTCACCAATTTCTTCACTTTCCATCCATTTTCTTGATTGCAACTTCTTCCATGGATGCTAGGGATTGAGTTCAGATCATAATCAAGAGGAATTCGTGGCTGATTGGTGTTCTTGAGCTCAGATTTTTCCATCTGCAACTCACCATCGGGTTTCAAGATTCAGGAGTTTTCAACCAGTTCTATTGCATACAGAAGCAAGGACAGGATCCATTGATCGTATCTGGAAGGTTGTAGAGCTTGATTTGAAGGTTTAGTGCATCTGTTCATCAAGAATTTTCAGGTTAGTAACTTTCTTCCTCCAGCATGAATTAGGTAGAATCAAGATGAATTAGGGTGTTAGATGCATTGTAGAACGGTGTAGAAATGATTTCAGACCATTAATTTGAGAATTAGTGACCAATTTAGGATGTTACCATTTTCGGTTGAGAATTGGTTATGGCGAATCTTGAGGTTTCAGAGAGAATAAAGGGCATGAATGAATTCGTGAGGAAATTTGGGACAAGATTCATGTATAGACCATTTGCAATGGAGGATCCTAGAGAGAGTTAGGGTTGGGGACGATGGCCGGAGCACCACCGGTGGTGGCCGGAGCTACGCGCGAAGTTTAGAGGTTCAAAAGATAGAAGATGACTCCAGAGCCATTGGATGTGGTGAGACCTTTGACTAGAGGAGTGATCCAACAGCCACGTTTTAATTTCAAGTTGTGAAGGATCTAAGTTAATGAAACACATCGTTTCATTTAGTGCTGATGTTGGGCTTAGTGAAAAGACTGATATCCACACCCCCTCATGGCCCAATCCATAGAATGAACTGAGCGTGTTTACTATCTGCACCGTGGTTTTATTATTTTTGTTTGATTTTCTTTTATTTTTTCATTTTATTCATGGTTCTTGATAAAATCATATAAAATTGAAAAATGATCCAATTAATCCCATTCTTTTTGCATTAGATTCATGATAGGGTCTAGTATTTTTTAGATAAAAAATATTTTCATTTCATGCATTTTCTGATTTTATGGGAATTTTATATTTTAATTGATATTAAAATGGTTATGTTTGATACCTAATTTTGTGGAATTTTGTGTGATCATGTGGTGATGATTTTGATCCTAATTTTTTGTGTGTGATTAGGTTAGACATGTATTCTACCATAGAATTTTTCTCACAGTTTTTGTGATGAAAATAGGTGTGGTTTCTAGATTGAGCTTTAGGTGCTTCCTTTTAGGGTTTAGATTTAGTACCTTGTAGTGTAGAATTTATTTCTAGGTCTTATTTGATGATTTGATCTATGGAATTAATATGGTAGAGTAATGATTGACCTAGGTTCCCATAGTTATTTTTGTAGGATTTTACAATTGGTTTTAGTATTTTATTTAGGATTAACTTTAGTACTAGGTTTTAGGTGATCCTAACTTACTAACTCAAATAGATTAACTTCTTTAATCCCCTTAGACTAGGGTTTTGCTTTGTTTGCCTTTGGTTGAGATTGAAGACAAGTTGAAGACAAGGTGAGGATGCTTGAAGTTGCTTGAAGTTGCTTGGGGCTAGGAGTTGCTTGTGCCTGAAGGTGTCTGATGAAGATTTAGGAGGTAGGAGCCATAGGGAGAGCCTTATAACTAGAATGATTTCTTCCACAAATATGGAAAGCATCTTGTGCTTCCATTCCTCCCAATGACTAAAAGTCCTTCTAAGATATTCACATCCCTCCTTTGGAGGGATGAGTGGCTTTATCTGGAGGGTAGAACTTTGAGGGAACCAGTCTCTCATAATGATGAACCCTTACAGGCTTCCTTTGGTTGTCAATAAGCTATTTATCATTTCCACTCATTCTGTTAAATCAATTGTCTTCTGGTTTGAGTATCTTGAAAGATGTTAGACTTGAGTTTGAAGATGAGGACTTCATTGAAGAGTGTGGAAGAGGATGATTCCTTGAGCATTGCCATTGCAACTGATGCTTGAAGAGCAAGAAGAACAAGTTGATACTTGAAGACCCAATGGAGATTGAGTGAAGAGCTGAGGCTTGAAAAAGAATTGAAGGATGAAGTTGACACTTCCTGGTGATTGAAGATTACTCTGAAAAGCTGAAGCTTGTAGGGGAAGAAGACCAAGTTGATACTGGAAAAGCAAAGAGAGCTGAGGCTTGAAGACAAGTTGATACTTATGAAGAGGATTCAATTGAGATTGAGTGGAGAGCTGAAGCTTGAGGAATAAAGGATGAGTTGATACTTACATTGATGCATTGAGAGCCTGAAGGAATCAAGTTGACACTTGTAGTTAGGAGTGAAGCCTGAGGGCGGAATTGACTGAAGAGCTGAGGCTTGAAGAAAAGAGAATAAGTGGATACTTATGTTTGATGGGTTGAAACCTGGAGAAGCAAGTTGATACTTCTCATGGAGGATGATAGCCTTGAAGGGTGGTTGAAGTCTGAAGACTGGATTGCTGTCAGAAGAGCTGAAGCTTGGAATTGAAAGAGGGGTTGATCTGCTTTCTTTTCTTGTCTGTTTCCTTTTCTGTGCTGATGTGCCTTGTTTGACTTGCTTGATGCATTAGAATAAGTTCATATCTAGACTGACTTTAAGCTAGGAGCATGACTGCACTAGAGGTTGAGTTGCTCCCCCTGCTTGTATTTTTACTGTATGGCTTTGCTTGCGGGTATTCGGTAGAGCCCAACTCCCTTGCCCATGTGGTTTGTTTTGCTTGATAACATTTCATTTCTTCTGTATGATTGCAGTTTATGGTATCTTGCTTGATAGCACTTTATTTTATTTCCTCTGTATGATTACAGTTATTCATATCTGGCTTGAGGTTGAGATGAGCTTGTGGAGGCTGACACCCCACACACATTTCCTCCCTCACTTGCATTGCATGCATTTTACAGTCGTTTACTGTTTACTGTTTAGGCTGATGCTTTATCTGTTTATGTTTATCATTTACATGATCCCTTAGGACTCTCACTCCCTTTGATAAGATAGTGATGATTAGAACTTTAGGTTGAAACCTATGCATGACAACTTCTAGGAGTTCCCTGTTTCAAACCTCAACCATAGGATGAATCCTTGGCATGACAACTGTTAGGACTTGATAGTCTCCCTTTAGTTGAGCCTGTTCTCTTCTCATCCCAAAACAGCTTAAGATACAGTAATCATGAATGATTTCTTTCGTACGTTACGAGCCTTAAGCTATCTGAGAAAGGATTGTTGGAGAGCTTCTTTTCAATAGTCTGGATGTTTAGTATGGCACCCTTTGGGTGACATACGACGCATTCACTCTCAGGTCATAGTCTTTAGTGCGATTGAAATTGCAAACACAATAAAAAACAGTTCTTTCGTAAAAGACAGAAAACAAACTTCAAACCTTTTTGCCCCGTGGGCCAGTAATTCAAAGGAAGCTTTTCTGAAGAAAAGAGTGTCATTAAACTTCAGCGCCACCGCAAACAGGCTTTGTCCCTAACTGCTGGAACTGCTGTTTAACCCTACTCGATAAAAACAGATGAATCTGAATTCCCGTAATCCGTATTATCCCGAACTACGTAAGCTCTGATCTCTCATATCTGTTGAGAGTACGTAGGCACAATACTGACGTATTGGCGAGCCACCTTCCCCATTAACCCGTAGTTAGCCGAACTACGTTGACTCTGATTTCTCATTCTCTGATGAGAATAGGTAGGCATAAAGTGCGACGCTTTGTCGAGTCATTTTCTTTTCTTTTCAGACTAGCCTTGATAGGTGGATAGATAAACCAACTCGTCCAGTAAACAGAACAAGCGTGGATCCCATCGAGTACGATAGACGTGAGGGGTGCTAATACCTTCCCCTTGTGTAACCTACTCCCGAACCCAGACAATGGTTGCGATGACCTTGTCTTATACCTTTTCGTCAGGTTTTTCTGATCGTTTCCTTTCCCGCTCTGAGGGATAAATAACGAAAGGTGGCGACTCTTCTGTTTTGCCGGCACCTTATTTTCGCGGAAGCGACACCAGTCTCGTCGTGTTGACCGAGAACACAACCCATACTTTCCTCAAGAACTGTCAAATACATAATCAATGGTCTCCCGGCCACTGGGGGTATCAAAACAGGAGGTTCCTGCAAGTAGTCTTTTATCTTGTCGAACGCCTTTTGACAATTTTCGTTCCAGGTCACACCCTGGTCCTTTTTCAACAACTTGAATAACGGCTCGCATGTCGCAGTTAAGTGAGATATGAACCGGGCGATATAGTTCAACCTCCCTAAAAATCCACGTACTTCTTTTTCTGTTTTAGGCGTCGGCGTTTCTTGTATTGCTTTTATTTTCGCAGGATCAACCTCTATTCCTTTTTCGCTCACAATAAACCCCAGTAGTTTACCTGATCTCGCCTCGAAGGTGCACTTGTTAGGGTTCAGTCTCAGCCTGAACTTCCTAAGCCTCTTGAGCAGTTTCAGCAGATTAACCAAATGCTCCTCCTCCGTCTGGGATTTGGCAATCATATCATCAACATAAACCTCGATCTCTTTATGCATCATGTCATGAAAGAGAGTCGTCATAGCACGTTGATATGTTGCCCCAGCATTCTTTAACCCGAAGGGCATCACTTTGTAACAAAATGTTCCCTAGGGAGTAATGAAAGTAGTCTTCTCCATGTCTTCTAGCACCATTTTGATCTGATTATAGCCCGAGAAGCCATCCATGAAGGAGAATACGAAGAATTGAGCAGTGTTATCAACCAGCACATCGATGTGAGGAAGTGGAAAGTCATCTTTCGGGCTCGCCCTATTCAAATCACGGTAGTCTACACACATTCGCACTTTACCGTCTTTCTTCGGCACTGGCACAATATTAGCGACCCATGAGGGATATTTTGTAACAGCTAGGAAACCAGCATCCCACTGTTTTTGAACTTCCTCCTTAATCTTCACAGCCATGTCCGACCTAGTTCTCCGGAGTTTCTGCTTAATAGGCGGACATTCCTCTCGCAGCGGCAGACGGTGAACGACCATATCCGTATCCAACCCAGGAATATCCTCATACGACCAAGCAAATATATCACTGTACTCCTTGAGCATGTCAATCAACCTTCGCTTGACGTCGCTTTGCAGTGCGGCCCCTATACGAATGTTTCTTTCGGCCTCTTCTGACCCCAAATTGATAATCTCAATGACTTCCTCGTGAGGCATAATGATTCTTTCTTCTTGTTTCAACAACCAGGTCAACTCTTCTGGTACGTCGCCATCTTCAACAGTCTCTTCCTCAGCCTGAAATACCGGGTGCTCGAAGTCGAAATGATTCATAGGCGGTTCATAGATGTCATCTGAAATAGTAATCCTGCAAAGGAAATGGTTACATGCTTCAAAACGCATACAAAGCAAATAACCATGTTGCCATTTTATTGTAAAAGATAAAAACAGGAAAAACAGGGATCACAACATTTGTATATGAAAAAAACGCCTTTATTCATGATTAAACAATGTAATGTACATAACCAAATGGCCCTAAGAAAAATCATTATGCCCCGGGTAGGACACTGGATTATTCAATAATTAAGAAAACAAATCATTACTGTTTAGTTGTCACAGGAACAGTTTCCCGGATAGACCAATTGCAGAGACTTTGTCCTGGCACGCTTGGCTTGATCCATGCGTCCATATCACAGTCGCTGTCTCCTTCTTCAGAATCGGAAATAGCATTGATAGTCTCGAAGCTCACCCCGCTTGGTGTAATGGTTATCGGCCCTCTGAACTTGGGCGCTCCTAAAGAGGATGTTGATGACGAAGGATGATATCCAAGCCCGAACCTGTCATTCTTCACGGGAATCTCCAACACCTGACCCCAGCCCTTGGTTTTGCCTGCCTGCACTAGAGCCTGAGCCTCTTTGTACGATGACACTGCCACGTCTGATATCTTAGGTACTGGAGCTTTGTCTTTAATCTTTAGCCCTTCAAATGCTTGACAGGTGTCGCTACTGCGAAAATCGGCGCCGGCTGAACAGAAGAGTCGCCACCGTGCGTTATTTATCCCACGGGAGGGAAAGGAAACGCTCAGAGTAAACCTCGCACAACACGGGAAAGGTATGGTCGTCGCAACCAAAACCTGGATTCGGGAGTCGGTTACGCAAGGGGAAGGTATTAGCACCCCTCACGTCCGTCGTACTCGACGGGATCCACGCTTGTTTTCGGGTATGGATTGTTATTCTATCTAAACTATAGGCCAAGGGTTAAAAAGAAAATAAAATGAAAATAAAAATGACTCGGCAAAGTATCGCACTTTATGCCTACGTATTCCCGTCTGGAACGAGAAATCAGAGTCAACGTAGTTCGCCTACCTACGGGAAAGGAGGGGAAGGTTGCTCGCTAGGATATCGCATCCTATGCCTACGTACTTTCATACAGCATGAAAGATCAGAGCAAACGTAGTTCGGGCCACGTACGACACAAGCTTGCCTTGATTGTTTTTATTCCTTCTGAAAAAGGTTTTCTTGATTAGCGGTCCAAGCGGACAAAAATGACGTTTTGATGAGTTTACATTCTTTTACGGAAGAAGTGTCTTTTATTGTGTTTGAAATTTTATTGTATTTTCTGTTTGTTTTTGAGGAAGAAGAGATAGAACTCTAACCTATGGTTGCGAAGGGAAACGAACTAACCTAATGTTATCATGCATGGGTTGAAACCTAGTGTCTATCATGCTCCTCTCTTGCACAGAGAGAAACAGAGATCCTACGGGATAGGCAGAAACAGAAACAATATCAGATATATACCGTAAAACAGTAAAATGCATGGATGCAACAATACAAGCGAGGCAAGGGAGTCCCACTCAACCTCGAACCTAGAAAACAATAGGCAAAAGTGAACAGGCTTCACTTTCAACCCAACAGGGTAAACAGCAAACAATACAACTCAGAAAACCAATCAATACATCAGCAAATGAAATACAACAGCAAAAGAAACAGCATCAGCAGCTCTGAATCAACATCTAGCTTCAAGTAATCTCCAATCATTCACAGGCTTCAACAAGCATCAATCTTCATCTTCATGGCCTTCAGGCAAGGGCCTTGATCATCTGTCTTCCATCTGCAATGGCTTTTCTTCATGCTCAAACCTCCAGGATGAGGGATCAGTCACAAGAGTGAAGTGAATGAATGTTAGACAGTTGATTACCTACCAAGGGTGGTTCATCAACTGTTAACATTAAGCAGAAAGTCTCCTCTCAAAAGTTCTATCTTTCAAATATATTCACTGATCCTTCCAAAGGAAGGAGGTGGATATTTGAAAGAGACTTTGAATCATAGAGGAAGGATGGATGCAGACAAGGCATTCCATGTTTGAGAAACAAGGTTTCTAATCTAGAGCTCTGCCTAGCTCCTAAACCCTAGTCTCCTCAGCAGCTGCTGGCAAGAACATCCCCTTCAACTCTGGCAGTTGATCTTCAATCCTTGGATCTCCACTGGTCTTCATCTTCACAAATCTTCAGCTTTCCCAGAGCCCCAGACAAACCCAACACCCAAGCAAGCAAGCAATAATCCCCAGAGGGCACACCACACCAGACAAACAGATATACACAGACAGTAATAATAGCAGTAGGGGAATCCTGACTTTTTCTAAGGGATCTAATAGCTACCCATAGCCCTTATAGTCCCATAACTAATCTAATTAAATCCTAAATCCTAAGGGAAATGAAATCAAACTTCTTAAGTTGTCACCTAAAACCCTAGTTTTGTTCATGATGTTCAAACCTATCTTAATCACCTAAATTTAATTTCTAAAAAATGGGAACTAAAATATTTTTACAAGTTCAACATCTAATCTAAACAATATAAAAAGAATGAACAAAAAATACTAAAGCATTTGATAGAACAAAAATTATTAAAATGATGCATGAAATGAACTATTTAACATGACATTTATTTAGAAAATATGAAAAAAATATGAAATGAAAATAAAAATGCAATTTTATTTTTCTATAATTTTCTACACATCCTAAAGAAAATATTGTAAAAAGAATGGATTAAAAATGAATTTTTATGCATTTATTATGAATTTTTGAAGTTGGTAAAAAATTAAAATGAATAAAAAACAATTAAACCAAATAAAATGAGGGAGGGGTGTATTTAGAATATGCGCCCAGTTCAATTCAGGATGGGCCACGCAGACAGGGGTGCTATTAGCATTCTGGTTAAGGCCCAGCTTGAGTCAGCATTGAAGAAAAATGAAAAAAACGAGCTGGGGGTGAAAATAGAAAAGGAAACACGTTCAGATTGCATTGGGCTTGAAATAGGGGGGTGGGATTAACACATTACAACTCAGGCCCGCCCGTTTCAATTAATGAAACGGCGCGTTTTGGCCAACTCACTAATCTCCCTCCAAATCTCAGATCAAATATGAGCCATTCGATCGTTATCCAAGTCAAAGGTCTTAATCAAAATGGATGGACACGATTGTGTCTTCTTCCTTGGTTCTGAACTTAGGGTTTCAATCACCATGAAACTCCATGCACGAGCAACCTTCACCTCATCTGTTCTCCCTCTCCAATCCATGAAATGCCACGCCATAAAAATGAAAAATGCTCAGAATTCTTCCCTCTACAATCCTATGGTCTCATCTTGCTTTGAAACTCAACACATCAACAAACCCGCGCGCCACAAACTCTGGTTATCATGAGATTACTCTGAGATGCACCATTACAATCCTCCATCAAACTTACCCTAACCTAATCTATGCATAATGGTGATTAACCTGCGCTATCAACCTAACATTCTAATGCACTAACCTAATAGATTCAAGCCCTAACAGTTTATGGCACCTGCTAACTATAGTCACCAAATCACTCCAAATTCATACTAATTGTTCTCCTAACCACCTAGATCAAATCTAAACTAACAACAACATGCTAAACTAACTAGATCGAGCTGTGTGAATGAAAACTCACCTGGTGCAAAATCTTGAAAACAGCTATGGAACTCGTGGATCTGAAGCTTCTATGTTTTGGATCTTGATCAATCCTGGATGTACTTGATTCTGTTTGCAAGATTTGGATGAGACTTGGCTTGTATTATGCTGTCCAATAGAATTTGCAGTTTTGAGGTTCTTGAAGATGGTGCACGAAAATGGATCCTAATCACCAAAACTTTGCTTCAATTCTGATCTAGGATGATGATGGAGCAAGATTGAATTGATGTGGATGATGATTTTGTGAAGAATTTGTGAGATTGGAATGAAACTTCAAAGAGAAAGAATGAGGGAATTTTGTGGAATTCTTGGTGCAAATGAAGCCAACCCTTGCTAAATTCTCATTTCATGAATATATAGACCCCATATGAACATTCTAGATCCATCTTGCACATTCCCTTGCTTTCCAACTTTGATCCATTTTGGTTATGTTTCTTCAATTACAAGTAACCAAAGATAACTTCTTTTTTTCCTTCTAAACTCAAAAAAGTGTTTGAACCATTGTTCTTAGAATTGTTTTTCCATTCAAAATCATATATTGGAAGTCTCCATTTGGACTTAGAAATCTCCCAAACCATTTTCCATCTTGAATTTATTCACTTTATAAGCCATTTTAGTTCATATTTTGACCAATTATGCAACTTCATGTTATGAGCTTCTCCAATAATTTGTGACCTTCTTTCTAGACTTAAAATCCCATTTGGAGCAAGTTTGATGTTGTAAGTTTTTCCATTTGAGGCCTCCTTGTATGAGTTTTGGACATAGGTTAAAATGACCTGTAATTCACAAATGCCCAAAATACCCTTTGCTTGCCAAGACCATAAGTTGAGTTCCACACATCATATGAAGGCATGCCATACCATTCTAGAAAGCTAAGACAATGAGGAACAATTCTTATGTTGACCAAGAATTCATTTGAAATCTCCTTGAGGGGTAAAAACTGCTTGGAAGTCAAGTCACTTTCACAAACAAAAATTCAGACACCTCAGATGACCTGTAACTTGCAAGGACCATAACTTGAGTTCTATAAATCTCCTTGAGGTCTTCCACCACTCAAATTAAAGGTCTTGAGATCCTCTACAAGTTTCATGTTGGCCAAGAAGCCATTTGAAGCTAGCCTTTTGACTTATCTTGCTTGGAAATTTGACCTAAACTAGGGGATTTTACAGAGAAACCCTAATTTAGAAACTCCTCTTCTCCCTGATCTCTCTTGAATTCTTCTTAGCATATCTCCATATCCTTCTTCATATGTTCAATGATGAACCCCACATCTCTCCAATAGACTTGAATGCCCTTTTAAATCAGTCAATGGACCTAGGGTTGACCTAGGGTTGACCCAGATGAAACCCTAGTTGACTGTCTTCAACTGTAGCTCTTGTGCTCTCATCAATGACTTGTTTTCTTCTCCAAATGACCTTCTAAGCCTCTCATAAGATGCTTAGATACTCTCCATGCCTTCACTTCACAGCTCACAACCCTCCTGTTGATCTTCAGATACCCTCAACTAGGGGATGGACTCAAGGCTTGATCTGCTGAGCTCTTTGCTTTCAAATTCTTTTCTGATGACTTGAATGAGATGGAATTAGGATAATAACCTCTTGATAGGCCTCTAGAGATGAAAATAATGATTGGTCCCCTGTTGAATGACTTGCTATGCCTATGCTATGCAGATGGTTAGTCTATACACATGACTCTATATGCAAATGCTAATGATAATGAAACATAAACCAAGTGATAAGGTTGGGCAAATTTTAGGGTGCAACAGCTGCCCCTATTCAAGCGACTTGGACCCGATTGGGTGAAGAGCCCGGAGCCTTCAGACATTCGCGGTACGAGACGGTTGAATACTAGTGAAACCCAGAAATTTGCCAACCGCAGAAATAAACTGCGCCACTGCTTGGAAAACGTCATCCATCAGCTGAATCTGACTATTACAGTAACCCACTGATCTCGTGCGACTGTGCCGGGGATTGTCTTCATCGTTCTGAAGAGGATTCTGTCATAACAGATTGCTTGCTTGTCCACGTTAGGACTCTGTCTGTCATCAACACGCAGAAATCTTAACTAAAACCTGTCCACGTTAGGCCTCCATTTGCTGTTAACCCAGAAAAATCTCGGCAACTCCGCTGGGGATAATTCGTCTGAATTTCCATAAACTGAATCGTCCACGTTAGGAATCATACTCTTCCACGTTAGGAGTAACACCTGTCCACGCTAGGAATCATTTCTTCTGCATTTGCTCCCGCCAGGACTAACCCTTTCATCTTTCCACGTCAGGATTCGTTCTTCTTTCCGCATAAGGAGAACTGTACCAATCTGCCCACGTAAGGACTCCAATCGTTCCACGTAAGGAAAACAACTTTTCTGAACCTGTCCACGTCAGGACTCAAATTTCCGCGTAAGGAATCTACCTCTTCTTCCATAATAGGAATATCTTCTTTGATCTGTCCACGTAAGGACTATAACCTTCCACGTCAGGAATAATCTCTTTCTTTCCACGTCAGGAATCAATCTTGATATGTCCGCTTGAGGACTCAATCTTTCCACGTAAGGAATAAACTCGTCTTTCCACGTAAGGAAACCATTTTTCTTCCACGTAAGGAATGCTCTTGATATGTCCACGTAAGGACTCCACTCTTTCCACGTTAGGAATCTTCTCTTTCCACGTAAGGAATCCAACTTGATATGTCCGCGTCTGGACTCAATCTTTCCACGTAAGGAATTCGACTTTGGTTCTGAACCTGTCCACGTCAGGACTCCGGCTTGATATGTCCACGTAAGGACTCAATCTTTCCACGTAAGGAATGCTCTCTTTTGATATATCCACGTGAGGACTACATCGTCCACGTTAGGAATCACTTCTCCACGTTAGGAATAATAATTTCTTTGATTTGTCCGCGTTAGGACACTGATCTCGTCTTGATTGTCCATGTTAGGACTCCGGCATCCTCGACCCGCTGAGGAAATAAGACTTGTCCACGTAAGGACCCACATCCTGGTCTGATCTGTCCACGTCAGGACACCAACACAAAGAGTAATCACTTTTGTCAACGCCATGACCTCCCATTCCACTAAGTTCAAGAAACCGAATCTGTCCACGGTAGGACTAACACACCCCACCAATCCAGGGAAATAAACCTGTCCACGTTAGGACGCCCACTTCTGAAGAAAACCCGTCATTCTAGGAGTAAATTGTCCGCGTTAGGACTTAGTTCTTCAATGATCCTCACCCACAAAACTCCTTAGCACTGACGTAACAGCGACTTTGAGACGAACCCTACTGGGGATGTCTGGAAACCAACTATCGGACGCCTGTTCTGATAACCGGCGGCAACCTCTGAAATTCTGATTCCTGCAACCCTTTGATGACAAATGACCCTGCTTGGGGGATAAGGAGACACTTATCCTGGCAACTCTGGTGGGGAAAATAAGAGACATTTGCATAAACGACTCTGTTAGAGACAAAGAGAATCTCATCATGCTGACTCTGTGGGGGAATACCGCCGAAACTGACATTACCATTGGATGTCTCATACCGAAATCTTGACTGTTTAGTAATTCATTTGAGCAAGAGCTCTCTCCACCTGAACTGCTAGAATACAGAAACTGCTTCAGCAAAGTAAATGCTGGAAGGATAATGCCGACTCCGTCGGGGATAGCTGGATGCTACAAAATTATTCCAACAAAATAAATGCTGGAAAAGTGAAGTCGATTCTGCTGGGAAATTGGGAACTCAGCCCAAACACCTTGTCGAGGTAACCCCCTGCTGGGGAATAGCAGATGTGCATAGTTCGATCGGACTTTCTGCTGGAACGTGAACTGATATCACCAGTATCTCCGACAAAATAAATGACAGGAACCACCACCAACTCTGCTGGGGAGAGTCTTGATCTTCGAATTCCATTGGAAGGAATGAAAACACTTGCAAAGAGAATTCCGCTGGGGATAGGATGATTCTCTTGGGGAAAATTGACTGACTCTGCTGGGGGAGAGTGCATGACCCTGCGGGGAAAGATGAACCTGTCTGAATACAGCCTTACGATCTTGAAATCGCCAAACTCTACTGAGGACGAGTAACTTCTCTAGAGCACGTCCTTTGGATAAGCTACGGCTAGCTAGGGAATTCTATCCTTCTTCAGGAAGAACACGCATGACCTGCGTGGGGGACTAAGTCTTTCGTTATCGCAATCTTTTGATCACCTTCTTCGTATGGTTATGAAACCTGCAACAACACAAACAAGACACGACAAGCCTATGCAATCAAATCAATTCAGGTTAGTGACGTTACACTCAGTTAATTCAAAGCTTTAACAATTGTTGGCAAGGGCCAGCGACGTTATACTCGTGCTAGTTTCATCAAACTCAGGCGTTTTATCATGCACAAAACAGTAAAGAACAGGCATCAAGTACTGAATAACACATTTTCATTGATTGGGCCCCTGAATGGGCGGAGTTTTTGTACACAGGATGTAACTCCTGAAATGAGGAAGCTACGCAAAGCAAATACATAAGTATGCAAGTATGTACAAGAAGCATGAATATTTTGACAAATTAAATTTTGTACACATGTCGGCAACTGGATGCAGATGAACACCACGAACTGATCCTCCTATGACTCATCCGACTCCAATGCTTTCCCGGTATCCCCACTTCTGAAGAGATTGTATCCGATAACTGACTCCTCAAATATATTCTCCCGCATTGATACTCATTGAATTCGGACCGCAGTCATTTGCTTTTCACATCCCTAACTTTTGCGTGAACCGCCCTTTACGGGTTTTCAGTTCACCGGGATACCCTTTTTTGCCGAAGCCGCCCAGTGTAGGTTTTCGACTTCGCGGGTGTACATTTTTTCAATTTTATCCCTAACTTTTGCCCGAACCTTTCATTCTGTTTTTGGTTCGCCAGGATGCCCCATTTTTGCCTGGACTCTCTTTTTTCTGTCCAGCGGGTCTATTTTAAGCAAAGTATTTTTTAACTGCGTCCGAATTCACAGGTGACGCAAAATCTCCTCCGTCCATGGTGGACAACAACAACGCTCCTCCTGAAAAGACCTTACTGACAACGTATGGCCCTTCGTAGTTGGGGGTCCACTTGCCCCTGTGATCGGCTTGCGGCGGGAGAATCCTTTTCAGCACAAGGTCGCCCGTCTGAAAGCTTCGCGGAAGTATCTTTTTGTCGTACGCTTTCTTCATTCGTCTTTGGTACAAACGACCGTATGCCAGAGAAGCTAGCCTCTTCTCATCCATCAAACTCAGTTGGTTCAATCTATTCGTTACCCATTCTGCCTCGTCCAGCTGAACGTCTCGCAACACCCTCAAAGAAGGGATCTCAACTTCCAATGGTAATACCGCTTCCATTCCGTATACTAACGAGAACGGAGTTGCCCCGGTTGATGTGCGTACCGTCGTACGATAACCGTGCAGAGCGAAAGGTAGCATTTCATGCCAATCTTTATAAGTTACCACCATTTTCTGGACGATCTTCTTGATATTTTTATTGGCCGCTTCGACAGCGCCATTCATCTTGGGTCGGTAAGGGGAGGAGTTGTGATGTTCGATCTTGAAATTCTGGCAGAGCTCCTTCATCATTTTGTTGTTCAGATTTGAACCATTATCCGTGATTATCCGCTCGGGGATCCCATATCGGCAAATGATATCTCTCTTGATGAATCTAGCCACCACTTGCTTCGTTACATTTGCGTAAGACGCCGCTTCCACCCACTTGGTGAAATAATCGATTGCTACTAGGATGAACCGATGCCCGTTAGAAGCTGTCGGCTCGATCTTTCCAATCATATCGATTCCCCACATCGAGAATGGCCATGGGGATGACATCACATTTAGAGGACTTGGAGGCACGTGTATCTTGTCAGCATATATTTGGCACTTGTGGCACTTCCTCGCGAACTTGAAACAATCAGTTTCCATCGTCAGCCAAAAGTAACCCGCCCTCAGCAGCTTTCTCGTCATAGCATGTCCACCAGCATGCGTACCAAAGGTACCTTCGTGAATTTCCTCCATGAGAAGCTTGGCCTCCTTCTCGTCTACACAACGCAACAACACCAAATCGTGGTTTCTTCTGTACAAGACGCCATCCGGGTTCAAGTAGAAATTGCCCGCTAATCTCCTGAGAGTCTTCTGATCTTGACTGGATGCCCCAGCCGGATACTCTTTATTCTTCAGGAAATTAAGGATATCGAAATACCACGGTTTGTCATCAGGTGCTTCATCAATAGCGAATACATAAGCTGGCCTGTCCAACCGAGAGATAGTGATTTGGGGAGCTTCGTTCCAGAAGTTGACCTTGTACATGGAAGACAAGGTGGCAAGGGCGTCAGCCATTTGATTTTCTGCCCGCGGTACGTGATGCAATTCAACTTTGTCGAAGAAAGGCAACAATCTCCTTGCATAATTCATATAATGTATCAAATTAGGCTGACGTGCCTCCCATTCCCCTTTGATCTGATTCACCACCAGAGCTGAGTCTCCGTATACGTCTAAATGTTTGATTCGCAAATCAATGGCTTCCTCGAGCCCCATTATACAAGCTTCGTATTCGGCCTCATTGTTAGTAACGGCAAAGGTCAATCGGGCAGTAAACGGGATGTGCGACCCGTGCGGCGTGGTGATAATTGCCCCTATTCCGCTACCGTAAGCATTCACAGCTCCGTCAAATATCATTTTCCATTGGGACCCCAACTCTGGTCCCTCGTCTGGCAACGGCTCTTCACAATCCTTCATCTTTAAGTACATGATATCCTCGTCAGGAAAATCAAACCTCATCGATTGGTACTCTTCAATAGGCTGCTCCGCCAGGTACTCAGACAGCACACTCCCCTTTATCGCCTTTTGCGAGACGTATTGAATATCGTATTCAGTCAAGACCATCTGCCAACGGGCAATTCTACCTGACAACGCCTGCTTTTCGAATATATATTTGATTGGATCCATCTTCGAGATGAGCATGGTTGTATGATTCAGCATATACTGCCTCAAACGCTTGGCGGCCCAGGCTAGCGCGCATCAAGTTTTCTCCAACATTGAGTATCGAGATTCACAGTCTGTAAATTTCTTACTCAAGTAGTAGATTGCATGCTCTTTTCTCCCCGTCTCGTCGTGTTGACCGAGAACACAACCCATGCTTCCCTCAAGAACCGTCAAATACATTATCAAGGGTCTACCTGCCACTGGGGGTATCAAAATAGGAGGTTCCTGCAGATACTTCTTTATTTTGTCGAACGCCTTTTGACAATTTTCGTTCCACGTTACAGCTTGATCTTTCTTCAAGAGCTTGAATAATGGTTCACACGTAGCAGTTAGGTGAGATATGAACCGGGCAATGTAGTTCAACCTCCCTAAAAACCCGCGCACCTCTTTCTCTGTTTTAGGCGTCGGCATTTCTTGAATCGCTTTTATTTTAGCAGGATCGACCTCTATTCCTCTTTCGCTTACGATAAACCCCAGCAGTTTACCCGATCTCACCCCGAAGGTGCATTTATTAGGGTTCAGCCTCAGCCTGAACTTCCTAAGTCTTTTAAACAACTTCAACAGATTCACCAGATGCTCTTCCTCCGTCTGGGATTTGGCAATCATATCGTCAACATAAACTTCGATCTCTTTATGCATCATGTCATGAAAAAGAGTCGTCATCGCACGCTGATATGTTGCCCCAGCATTCTTCAAACCAAAGGGCATCACTTTGTAGCAAAATGTTCCCCAAGGCGTTATGAAAGTGGTCTTCTCCATATCCTCTGGCGCCATTTTAATTTGATTATAGCCTGAAAAGCCATCCATGAAGGAGAATACAGAGTATTGAGCGGTATTATCAACTAACACGTCAATGTGAGGAAGTGGAAAATCGTCTTTTGGGCTTGCTTTATTCAAATCTCTATAATCCACGCACATTCGAACCTTGCCATCTTTCTTTGGCACTGGTACGATATTGGCAACCCATGAAGGATACTTCGTCACAGCCAGGAAACCAGCGTCCCACTGTTTCTGAACCTCCTCTTTGATCTTCATTGCCATATCTGGTCGAGTTCTGCGAAGTTTTTGTTTGACTGGTGGGCAATCTTCTTTCAGTGGCAGGCGATGCACAACCACATCTGTATCGAGCCCCGGCATATCTTCATATGACCAAGCGAATACATCATTATACTCTCGGAGCATTTCAATCAGTCTTCGCTTGATATCACTCTGCAGTGTGGCCCCGATACGAATATTCTTCTCAACCCCTTCCGACCCCAAATTGATAATTTCGATAACCTCGTCGTGAGGCAGAATGGCTCTTTCCTCTTGCTTCACTAACCAAGACAGTTCTTCAGGAACGTCGCTATCTTCAACAACCTCTTCTTCGGTCTGGAATACCGGGTGCTCGAAGTCAGGACGAGTCATAGGTGGCTCAAGGATGTCATCTGAAAATGTTATCCTGCAAAAGGAATGGTTAAGTGCTTCAAAATGCGTATAAAGCGAATAACCACATTGCCATTTTATTGAAAAATACAAAACAAGAAAAACAGGGATTACAGTATTTGCACATGAAAAAACGCCATTTATTTAATGATTAACGCGCAATGTTTATAACAACACAGCCCTAAGCAAATCCTGATGCCCCGGGCAAGACATCAGATTATTCAACAATTAATAAAGCAAAGCATTACTGTTTAAAAGTCACAGGAACAAGCTCCTGAATAGACCAGTTGCACAGTCCCTGTCCTGGCGTGCTTGGCTGAATCCAGGCATCCATATCACAGTCGCTGTCCCCTTCATCAGACTCTGAAGCAGCAGCATTGACAGCTTCATGACATACTCCACTGGCAGAGATGGTGATTGACTTTCTGAAATGGGGGGCCCCCACAGAAGGAGTTGATGACGACGGTCGGTACCCCAGTCCGAACCGGTCCATTTTCACAGGAATGTCCAGCACTTTGCCCCAGCCTTTGGCTTCCCCTGCTTCCACTAGCGCTTGAGCTTCTTTATACGATGAGACAGCTGTCTCTGGCACTTTGCTCGGCCCGGGACCTTTGTCCTTTATGCGCAAACCTTCGAATGCCTGGCATGGTGTCTCGTGGATCTCCCCGTCGACTTCCACATATTTAAACGATGATAAATGGCTGACCAGGATGTCTTCTTCTCCGCACACGGTGACTACGCTGTCTCCGACCATATATTTTAATTTCTGATGCAGGGTAGACGTGACGGCCCCTGCCCCATGAATCCAAGGTCTTCCCAGCAAGCAGCTGTACGCAGGCTGTATATCCTTGATATAAAACTCCGTTGCAAACACTTCCGGCCCTACTTGCAGAGGCAAGGTAATCGATCCGAAGACTGTTCTCCGCGTGCCATCAAACGCTCTGACTACCAAATCACTGGGTGTGCACAAAATCCCTCGAACATCCAGCTTCATCATCGCCTTCTTAGGCAGCACATTCAAAGACGACCCGGTGTCAACCAATACGTGCGACATCACTGATCCCCTACACTCCACAGACACGTGTAATGCCATATTATGATCCCTCCCTTTCGGCGTCAAGTCAAAATCAGTAAAGCCCAGACTGTGGCCTGCATTTACATGTGCCAATACTCCTTCTAGCTGATTTACGGAGACGTCCTGGGGTACAAAAGAAGTGTCCAGAACTTTCAGCAAAGCGTTTCGGTGAGCTTCCGAACACAACAGCAATGACAAGATAGATATTTTGGACGGTGTCTGCTGCAGATGCTCCACAATTTTATAATCACTTTTCCGAATCAAGCGCATGAATTCTTCTACATCCTTAGATGCTGCTTCTTTTTCATTTGCTTGTACCGGAACATTTTCCACCGCTTTCCCTTTTCCTTTCGCTAGCCTTTCGGCTTCCACTTCAGGAGATATAAAGATCCTGCCGCTCCTCGTCATTCCTCCTGAACCAACAACATTATCCACAATCTCTACTGGCTGCTTGTTGACATCAATCTTTATCCCGTCACAATACACCTCTAGCCCATATGACCATGGGACTGCTTTCGTGTTCTCATACGGGATTGGCCCGGCCTTAGTTATGGTAATCGGTGGGCGCTGAGCTGGTGCTGCAATAGTGATCGTCTTCCGCGGAATCGTTACCGTGGCCACATCACTCCGATTATCCACTACTACCCCTGCAGGCTCATCAGTTGCTGTTCTATCAAACTGCAGTATGCCATCATCAATTAAGGCCTGAATGCCCTTCTTCAAATCCTCACACCCCCCATCTAGGGTCCAACAGTCTAAGCAGTACTCATTACATCCTGGGTAAACACCTCCCTGCAACAGTCGGCTTTTTATCTCGCTCAGCGGCGTCTTTAAATCCTCAACATTCATAATAAGATTCAGCCCTTCCTCAGTCAGCACGGCGTTCGCCCCATGATTGGGCATGGGTTTCTGGACTATATTTGGGCCTGCCGTTCCAAAGTTGATAGTCTTGTTGTCTAAGAGATCCTGCACAACGTGCTTAAAAGCATGGCAACCTTCAATATCGTGGCCCGGGGCCCCAGAATGAAACTCACAGTGCCTACTTGCGTCATAGCCGAACGGGGGAGTTCCCGTTATCGGTGCCAAGGTTCTTTTCTCTACCAGATTCAATCCCAACAATGTCTGCAATAAATCAGCATAGTTAGAGGGAGGCTTCTCGAACACTCTTCTCGGCTTGCCACCCTGGAATCTTCGTTGAGCTTGCTGTGCCCCCTGCTGAGGCTGCTGCTGCTGTGGCATTGGCTGCTGCTGAATCGGTTGTTGTTGCTGGATTGGTTGTTGTTGATACGGGATTGTAACACTCGACACCTGCTGCGGCTGACGATATTGACTTATTCCCCTGCCTCGGCCTCGGCCTCGGCCTCCAAATACAGCGCTAGCTTCGCCCTGACGGCGCCCACCATAAGCTTTCTTATTACTGCCAGACGCAGTTGATTCCTCGACTTGGAACTTTCCTTGCTTAATATTACGCTCAATCTTTTCCCCCATCAGAATCAGGTCTGAAAAACTGGCTAGGGACGTATGAAACAGCATATCATGAAACAGCCCTGTGAATGTGCCGACAAACATATCATTCATTTCCTTATCTTCCACAGGAGGACGGACCCTGGCAGCCATATCACGCCACCTTTGCGCGTATTCTTTAAAACTCTCCCCCTTCTTCTGCGAAAGCCCGGCCAACTGGACCCGATTGGGCGCCAGGTCGCTGTTATACTTGTAATGGGCCACGAACGCCTCCGCCAATTGCTTCCAAGTCTTGATATCAGTGGGCTCCAGCCCCATGTACCACTCCAAGGAAGGGCCTGACAGACTATCCTGAAAGAAATGCATAAGCATTCTTTCATCAGTGGAGTATGCAGACATCTTTCTGTAATAAGCTCGTACATGCACCTTCGGACATGTGTCTCCTTTATACTTATCGAACGCAGGCGCTTTGAACTTAATTGGCACCCTCAAGCCAGGTACCAAGCCCATGGTTGCCATGTCCAAACCCACAGCACTCTGATTTAAGACTCCCTTCATCTGCTCTTCCAGCATTCTAATCTTTTGGGAATCATCCATCGGCCCTTCAAAACCTCCTCCAGAGAAGGCGTCTTCCTGCTGATCCTCTTGCCACATACCGTTTCCAGCCCCGTACCCATCATATGCATTATTACGTCCAGCTCTGATCTGGTTCATCCCGGGACCTCGGCCTCTGTTGCCGTACCCTTGAACACCTCCAGCAGGACCAAAACCCACAAATCCAGTACCATTTCCGTTTCCAAAGCCTCCGTAACCCTGATTGACCATACCATAACCATCTTGCCCAAAGCCTTGAGCATTAAAACCATACTTCCCAGTGTTGTCGAATCCCTGATCGTTGAATCCGAACCCAGTATTGACAAAGCCATTGCCTCCGAGATTATCTCCCACATTGACGTCACCCAGCCCAACGTTATGGACAGCAGTTTCATTTCCAACTCCGACGTTACCATTCACAGCAGCGGTAGCGTTGTTGACGTTAGCGGCAGGTATATTGACCACGGGCGGAGCCACTGGCGTGGGAGTGCCGTCTCCATGAGCAGTATCAACCCGGACAGACTGATGATCGTCATTACCATGACCAGCGTTGCGAGCCAACAGAGGCTGGACCATGGCCTGCAAATTCTCTTGCCCTTTTGCTATAGCCTCCATGGTCTGCATGAAGAGGGCGAGCTTCTCGCGCACATCCTGCATCTCGTTCTGAATTTGGTCCATGACTTTCCGACAGTTGGAGCGTGTAGAATAGCGGTGCGGAGGTTGATCTGGAATCCTGTTAAGTACCTGGTACAGAGCAGGAGATAAGACACCATTTAAAGATTACCTGTAATGCAATATGAATATGAATGCAATGCAATGTGTCTGTGCATTAGGGAAGTTCATTCCCCCAGTTCTAGTGCGAAGGTGCCGGTGCAGTGACAGTGCTGACAATAGGAATATCGGAGCTGAATCATAGAAAGCCTCATATATTGCAGAGAGAATCAATAAGCCCAGGGTATAATATCACTGAGAATACAAAGAAGGCATGACCTCGACCAACAATCCTGGTGATGGTCCGCACTATGCAAATAAAGCATACGAATAACTACATGAAATGATCAGATCCTTCCAAAAGTCTGGTACTCCTCTATCAACTTCTTGGTCTCCGGATGGCCTGGTCGGTCAAGCAGCCCTTCAACAAGCTGGTTTCTCCTTTTAAGGACACGGCGTACGTCTTCAGCAGTTTCTTCCCACGTTGCTTCTCCGAAGCAATCTTCTAACTTTCGTTTCTGAGATACTGCTTCGTCTCTGGACTTGATTGCCTTGTTCAGTGCATGCTGGACACTATACCGGTTCATCACTTCTTCCTCACACTTCTTGATGCTAGACTTCAACCTCTCTTCGAGATCGGAAATTTGCTGCTTCAGCTTATCTTCCCTCTTCTTGTTATTAGTGAGTGTAGCATTCCAAGTTTTATTGCAAGAAGATATCTCTCGGTGTGCTGCGTCAAGCGCCTTCTTTTTGGCTTCCAGCATGTCGTGGGAGCTTCTGAACTCTTGCCCCAGACGTTCGCGCTTCTTCTTTTCCTCGGTCAACTCAGCTCCTAACCTGTTTACCAGCTCGATCTGTTGTTGGAAAGCATATACGGCCTTGTTTTTCTCGCTGCGTACTTGGGCTAACTCTTGCTCTAACCCTTCGTTAATCTTCATTAAGGCTTCTTTCTCTCTCACAACTTGTTCGTAGACTTCTCTAGAAACAGTGGTCGGCTCTGCTACCGGAACGGGAACAAGAATTGGTGCATCTGGAAACGGCATCTTCAACTGACTAGCCCTCTCCTGAATCCAAACTCTATAAGGTGCATAGGCCTGACAGTCATTCTTACCTAACAGTGGCTTCCCTCGGCGGTTAATACGCGTCCAGGCATGTTGCAACTTGGCTAATAACTCCCCCTTCACATCTCCAGTGAAGTACAGAGATTCCTGTACTTCTTCCTCCTGAGGTGGATTCTTCAGCGCATATCCGAACTGACGGACGAACAAAGATGGGTTGTAGTTGATACACCCTTTCCTTCCAATCAACGGGACGTTAGGGTACCCCGAACAACTGAAGATAAGTTCAGATCCCAGTAGGTCTCTGTCAAACCATCTAATGTCTTCGGAAGATAGCCTCATCAAGCGTTCTGACCAACTGGCTGAGGTTGCACTGTCTACAAATGGTCCCTTTATGGGAAGGTGACTCTTGAACCACATATTCAACAGAGGAGTACAGCAGTAAACAACTTTTCCTCTTCGGTTCTCATTCTTATAGTGCAATGAATGATAGAAGTCTCCGATCAAAGTTGGCGCTGGGTTGCCTGCAGCAAATAGATAGAAAGCATCCAAATCCACAAAGTTGGGCAAGTTAGGAAACAGCACGATTCCATAAATGCATAAAGCCAGAATAGCATTGAAAACCACCCAACAACCATTCTTGGCGTATTCTCGAGCTTTGACAACTAAGAAATCCAGAGAGAAACCTGACACTCCAAGCCAAGAAGTCAATAACAGATCTGCAGCATTCATATGTAAGGCTTTGGCTAAGTCCTCTAACTTGGGCTCAGCATCAGAGTGGATAAAGGGAACCTTGTTCTGCACGGGAAGCTCAGTAAACTCCACATATTCCTCAATGGTAGGTCCCAAAATGAAGTCAGCAAAAGTAAAGCATCTCAATGCGGGATCATAGAACTGCATCAAGGTGTATAGCCCGTTCATCTCATCAGCAGTGGGCTTGCAGACTAATCTCAGTAATCTCCCATGGCTCATTCTGAAGCTTCTTCTAACCTCCTCATCAGCAAGAGATATCAGACCAAGCAAAGAAGTAATATCAGGTGAAGGCAGCTTATACGCAACTGTTTTCCTCAAACCAGCCATAATCAATACTCAGAAGTCTGGGCGCTAGAACTAGGGAAATGCAAATGCACCTGCAGCACAGACACACATTAGTGAAATGCAAATGGTAATGGATATGCAGGCAATGCAATGCAAGTATCATGCAACAGGGACCAAAGCTGTAGCTGAATAGCCTGAACTCAATCAAGAAAGGTCTCAGATAGACCATCCAGAAGTCCTCAAACCCTGGTCTCGGACAGACCTAATACAAATCTCCAATACTGGTCTCTGACAGACCTCAAACCATAACTCCAACTGGTCTCTGATAGACCTCAAATCACATCTCTAATTGGTCTCTGACAGACCTCAAAACACATCTCTAAATGGTCTCTGACAGACCTCAGAACACACCTCAAATTGGTCTCTGACAGACCTCAGAACACATCTCCAAATGGTCTCTGACAGACCTCATAACTCTCCATAAATAACCAGGATCTCTGATCAAGAAATAACCGGTATCTGAAGGTCTGGTTACCTGCATAACCCTGAATCCCCTCACAGGTGGGTGGCCCTATAACTGGCACAAGGTACGGCATCCTATGCGGTCGTCGGTGTCACAGACTTTCAGGGTTGATGATACGATTCCCAGAAGGAGTGGCATCATCAAATCCTGAAGAGGCCTCACTCAGCCAACTTCCAAATGATCGGTTCCCGGAGTCGACAATTCAGCTGACCAACAACCCCTTCGACCCAAAGGGTAGAAAAAGAAGCCAACCAGAAGAACCTCGTCCGAGTGTAGATTTCATGAGACACTAATGCAAGCAAAGCCGGCACGCGCCCACTACTTTCTACGCTAATTCTAGGTGCACTCAAGCCCAGGTCCGGCTTATCTCTCAATATCAGAACACCCGTCACACCCCAAATACAGCAATAATAATCAATATACAAAGCTGAAAATACAAGGTTAGAAATATACAATAACTCCATACAAAATCCTCGACGGGAAAACAAGCGCTAGGATTGACTCGCTCAAAGGGACGTTGGATCCCAAATGCATAAGAACCATCGCAGTTCTTAGCAGCCAGGGGACGTTGGATCCCCAGCAGAGTCGCCAGCTGTCGCTACTGCGAAAATCGGCGCCGGCTGAACAGAAGAGTCGCCACCGTGCGTTATTTATCCCACGGGAGGGAAAGGAAACGCTCAGAGTAAACCTCGCACAACACGGGAAAGGTATGGTCGTCGCAACCAAAACCTGGATTCGGGAGTCGGTTACGCAAGGGGAAGGTATTAGCACCCCTCACGTCCGTCGTACTCGACGGGATCCACGCTTGTTTTCGGGTATGGATTGTTATTCTATCTAAACTATAGGCCAAGGGTTAAAAAGAAAATAAAATGAAAATAAAAATGACTCGGCAAAGTATCGCACTTTATGCCTACGTATTCCCGTCTGGAACGAGAAATCAGAGTCAACGTAGTTCGCCTACCTACGGGAAAGGAGGGGAAGGTTGCTCGCTAGGATATCGCATCCTATGCCTACGTACTTTCATACAGCATGAAAGATCAGAGCAAACGTAGTTCGGGCCACGTACGACACAAGCTTGCCTTGATTGTTTTTATTCCTTCTGAAAAAGGTTTTCTTGATTAGCGGTCCAAGCGGATAAAAATGACGTTTTGATGAGTTTACATTCTTTTACGGAAGAAGTGTCTTTTATTGTGTTTGAAATTTTATTGTATTTTCTGTTTGTTTTTGAGGAAGAAGAGATAGAACTCTAACCTATGGTTGCGAAGGGAAACGAACTAACCTAATGTTATCATGCATGGGTTGAAACCTAGTGTCTATCATGCTCCTCTCTTGCACAGAGAGAAACAGAGATCCTACGGGATAGGCAGAAACAGAAATAATATCAGATATATACCGTAAAACAGTAAAATGCATGGATGCAACAATACAAGCGAGGCAAGGGAGTCCCACTCAACCTCGAACCTAGAAAACAATAGGCAAAAGTGAACAGGCTTCACTTTCAACCCAACAGGGTAAACAGCAAACAATACAACTCAGAAAACCAATCAATACATCAGCAAATGAAATACAACAGCAAAAGAAACAGCATCAGCAGCTCTGAATCAACATCTAGCTTCAAGTAATCTCCAATCATTCACAGGCTTCAACAAGCATCAATCTTCATCTTCATGGCCTTCAGGCAAGGGCCTTGATCATCTGTCTTCCATCTGCAATGGCTTTTCTTCATGCTCAAACCTCCAGGATGAGGGATCAGTCACAAGAGTGAAGTGAATGAATGTTAGACAGTTGATTACCTACCAAGGGTGGTTCATCAACTGTTAACATTAAGCAGAAAGTCTCCTCTCAAAAGTTCTATCTTTCAAATATATTCACTGATCCTTCCAAAGGAAGGAGGTGGATATTTGAAAGAGACTTTGAATCATAGAGGAAGGATGGATGCAGACAAGGCATTCCATGTTTGAGAAACAAGGTTTCTAATCTAGAGCTCTGCCTAGCTCCTAAACCCTAGTCTCCTCAGCAGCTGCTGGCAAGAACATCCCCTTCAACTCTGGCAGTTGATCTTCAATCCTTGGATCTCCACTGGTCTTCATCTTCACAAATCTTCAGCTTTCCCAGGGCCCCAGACAAACCCAACACCCAAGCAAGCAAGCAATAATCCCCAGAGGGCACACCACACCAGACAAACAGATATACACAGACAGTAATAATAGCAGTAGGGGAATCCTGACTTTTTCTAAGGGATCTAATAGCTACCCATAGCCCTTATAGTCCCATAACTAATCTAATTAAATCCTAAATCCTAAGGGAAATGAAATCAAACTTCTTAAGTTGTCACCTAAAACCCTAGTTTTGTTCATGATGTTCAAACCTATCTTAATCACCTAAATTTAATTTCTAAAAAATGGGAACTAAAATATTTTTACAAGTTCAACATCTAATCTAAACAATATAAAAAGAATGAACAAAAAATACTAAAGCATTTGATAGAACAAAAATTATTAAAATGATGCATGAAATGAACTATTTAACATGACATTTATTTAGAAAATATGAAAAAAATATGAAATGAAAATAAAAATGCAATTTTATTTTTCTATAATTTTCTACACATCCTAAAGAAAATATTGTAAAAAGAATGGATTAAAAATGAATTTTTATGCATTTATTATGAATTTTTGAAGTTGGTAAAAAATTAAAATGAATAAAAAACAATTAAACCAAATAAAATGAGGGAGGGGTGTATTTAGAATATGCGCCCAGTTCAATTCAGGATGGGCCACGCAGACAGGGGTGCTATTAGCATTCTGGTTAAGGCCCAGCTTGAGTCAGCATTGAAGAAAAATGAAAAAAACGAGCTGGGGGTGAAAATAGAAAAGGAAACACGTTCAGATTGCATTGGGCTTGAAATAGGGGGGTGGGATTAACACATTACAACTCAGGCCCGCCCGTTTCAATTAATGAAACGGCGCGTTTTGGCCAACTCACTAATCTCCCTCCAAATCTCAGATCAAATATGAGCCATTCGATCGTTATCCAAGTCAAAGGTCTTAATCAAAATGGATGGACACGATTGTGTCTTCTTCCTTGGTTCTGAACTTAGGGTTTCAATCACCATGAAACTCCATGCACGAGCAACCTTCACCTCATCTGTTCTCCCTCTCCAATCCATGAAATGCCACGCCATAAAAATGAAAAATGCTCAGAATTCTTCCCTCTACAATCCTATGGTCTCATCTTGCTTTGAAACTCAACACATCAACAAACCCGCGCGCCACAAACTCTGGTTATCATGAGATTACTCTGAGATGCACCATTACAATCCTCCATCAAACTTACCCTAACCTAATCTATGCATAATGGTGATTAACCTGCGCTATCAACCTAACATTCTAATGCACTAACCTAATAGATTCAAGCCCTAACAGTTTATGGCACCTGCTAACTATAGTCACCAAATCACTCCAAATTCATACTAATTGTTCTCCTAACCACCTGGATCAAATCTAAACTAACAACAACATGCTAAACTAACTAGATCGAGCTGTGTGAATGAAAACTCACCTGGTGCAAAATCTTGAAAACAGCTATGGAACTCGTGGATCTGAAGCTTCTATGTTTTGGATCTTGATCAATCCTGGATGTACTTGATTCTGTTTGCAAGATTTGGATGAGACTTGGCTTGTATTATGCTGTCCAATAGAATTTGCAGTTTTGAGGTTCTTGAAGATGGTGCACGAAAATGGATCCTAATCACCAAAACTTTGCTTCAATTCTGATCTAGGATGATGATGGAGCAAGATTGAATTGATGTGGATGATGATTTTGTGAAGAATTTGTGAGATTGGAATGAAACTTCAAAGAGAAAGAATGAGGGAATTTTGTGGAATTCTTGGTGCAAATGAAGCCAACCCTTGCTAAATTCTCATTTCATGAATATATAGACCCCATATGAACATTCTAGATCCATCTTGCACATTCCCTTGCTTTCCAACTTTGATCCATTTTGGTTATGTTTCTTCAATTACAAGTAACCAAAGATAACTTCTTTTTTTCCTTCTAAACTCAAAAAAGTGTTTGAACCATTGTTCTTAGAATTGTTTTTCCATTCAAAATCATATATTGGAAGTCTCCATTTGGACTTAGAAATCTCCCAAACCATTTTCCATCTTGAATTTATTCACTTTATAAGCCATTTTAGTTCATATTTTGACCAATTATGCAACTTCATGTTATGAGCTTCTCCAATAATTTGTGACCTTCTTTCTAGACTTAAAATCCCATTTGGAGCAAGTTTGATGTTGTAAGTTTTTCCATTTGAGGCCTCCTTGTATGAGTTTTGGACATAGGTTAAAATGACCTGTAATTCACAAATGCCCAAAATACCCTTTGCTTGCCAAGACCATAAGTTGAGTTCCACACATCATATGAAGGCATGCCATACCATTATAGAAAGCTAAGACAATGAGGAACAATTCTTATGTTGACCAAGAATTCATTTGAAATCTCCTTGAGGGGTAAAAACTGCTTGGAAGTCAAGTCACTTTCACAGACAAAAATTCAGACACCTCAGATGACCTGTAACTTGCAAGGACCATAACTTGAGTTCTATAAATCTCCTTGAGGTCTTCCACCACTCAAATTAAAGGTCTTGAGATCCTCTACAAGTTTCATGTTGGCCAAGAAGCCATTTGAAGCTAGCCTTTTGACTTATCTTGCTTGGAAATTTGACCTAAACTAGGGGATTTTACAGAGAAACCCTAATTTAGAAACTCCTCTTCTCCTTGATCTCTCTTGAATTCTTCTTAGCATATCTCCATATCCTTCTTCATATGTTCAATGATGAACCCCACATCTCTCCAATAGACTTGAATGCCCTTTTAAATCAGTCAATGGACCTAGGGTTGACCTAGGGTTGACCCAGATGAAACCCTAGTTGACTGTCTTCAACTGTAGCTCTTGTGCTCTCATCAATGACTTGTTTTCTTCTCCAAATGACCTTCTAAGCCTCTCATAAGATGCTTAGATACTCTCCATGCCTTCACTTCACAGCTCACAACCCTCCTGTTGATCTTCAGATACCCTCAACTAGGGGATGGACTCAAGGCTTGATCTGCTGAGCTCTTTGCTTTCAAATTCTTTTCTGATGACTTGAATGAGATGGAATTAGGATAATAACCTCTTGATAGGCCTCTAGAGATGAAAATAATGATTGGTCCCCTGTTGAATGACTTGCTATGCCTATGCTATGCAGATGGTTAGTCTATACACATGACTCTATATGCAAATGCTAATGATAATGAAACATAAACCAAGTGATAAGGTTGGGCAAATTTTAGGGTGCAACAACAGGGTGTCTCATGTATTTCGCCGTCGACCTCCACATATCTGAATGAAGACAAATGGCTAACCATAATATTTTCTTCTCCACAAACAGTGACGACACTATCCCCCACCATATATTTCAGTTTTTGGTGTAACGTGGATGTGACTGCCCCAGCAGCATGAATCCATGGGCGTCCAAGAAGGCAACTATACGCTGGCTAGATGTCCATTATATAGAATTCAGTTTCAAAAATTTCCGGCCCCACTTGCAATGGTAATGTTATCGATCCGAAAACTGACCTCCTCGTTCCATCGAACGCTTTTACCACTAAGTCACTGGGCATGCAGATAATCCCCTTGATATCCAACTTCATCATGTCTTTCTTCGGTAGCACATTCAGGGAAGATCCAGTGTCTACTAAAACATGGGACATGACCGTGCCCCGGAATTCTACCGACACATGCAATGCCATATTGTGCTCTCGCCCTCTCGGAGTTAAATCAAAGTCTGTAAAGCCCAAACTGTGCCCTGCATTAACATGCGCCATCACCCCTTCTAAGTGATTAACCGAACCGTCTTGAGGAACGAATGACGTGTCTAGGATCTTCAGCAAAGCGTTCCGATGGGCCTCGGAACATAATAGCAGTGACAACATCGAGATCTTTGATGGCGTTTGCTGGAGGTGCTCCACGATTTTGTAATCACTTTTACGAATGAGCCTCATAAACTCCTCTACATCCTTAAGTGACGTTTCCTTTTCATTCGACTGAGACGGACCACCCTCAACTACCTTAGCTTTACCCTTGGCTACTCTTTCCGCCTCTACCTCGGGTGATGTGAAGATTCTCCCACTTCTAGTCATACCTCCTGTTCCGACAACATTATCTACGACCCCAGCTGGTTGTCTATTTACTTCAATTTTATCACCGTCACAATATACCTCCAACCCGTAAGTCCACGGCACTGCTTTAGTACTCTCGAAAGGAACCGATCCTGCTTTGGTAATTGTGATCGTCGGCCGCCTGGCGGGCGCTGTTATCGTTATTGTTTTCCTTGGAATTGTTACCGTAGCAACATCGTTCTGCTCATCACACAATGCCTCTACGGGATCTTCAGTCGCGGTTCTGTCAAACTGCAATGTTCCTTCATTCATCATAGCTTGAAGGCCCTGCTTCAACTCATTACAACCCTCTGGATGTATCCAACAATCCAAGCAAAATTCATCACACCCCGGGAATACACCCCCTTTTAACAACCTGCTTTTGATCTCACCCAACGGTGTCTTCAGCTCATTGACATTCGTCACTAGATTCAAATTTTCCTCGGTCAGGATGGCGTTTACCCCGTGATTGGGCATAAGCTGTTGTACTATATTTGGACCCGCCTGCCCAAAGTTGATAGCTTTGCTGTCCAACAAGTCTTGGACTTTATGTTTAAACGCATGACAACCTTCAATATCATTTCCGGGCGCCCCAGAGTGAAACTCACAGTGTTTACCAGCATCAAAGCCAAATGGAGGAGTGCCCGTTAACGGTGCCATGGTTCTTTTCTCGACCAACTTTAATCCTAGCAGTGTTTGAAGCAGTTCGGCATATGTTGAAGGAGGCGTTTCAAATACTCGCCTTGGCTTGCCCTCTAGGATTTTGCGTTGGGCGGGGTGTTGCCTTTGTTGTTGCTGCTGCTGTGGCTGATGTTGCTATTGTTGTCGTTGTTGTGGAAAAGGGATGGTAACACTAGCGACCTGTTGATGCTGAGCATACTGACTTCGTCCTCTGCCCCGGCCCCTGCCACCAAACACGGCACTAGAATCACCTTGTCGTCTACCACCGAATGCTTTTCTTGTACCTCCTGCGGGGGCAGACTCACCTGCTTGGAATCTTCCAACTTTAATCCCGTCTTCGACCTCTCACCCATAAGAATCAAATCTGAAAAATTGCTCAACGAAACATTAAACAATTTTTCGTAATATATCCCCGTAAATGTCCCAATGAACATACTATTCATTTCTCTTTCAGCTAACAGAGGATGTACTCTTGCTGCCATATCGCGCCATCTCTGCGCATACTCTTTAAAGCTTTCCCCACTCTTCTGCGACAAACCTTGCAATTGAACTCAGTTCGGTGCCAGATCACTGTTATATTTATAATGCAGGACGAAAGCATCCGCCAATTGCTTCCAGGTTTTGATTTGAGCGGGCTCCAACCCCATATACCATTCGAGTGATGGTCCTGACAGGCTGTCTTGAAAGAAATGCATAAGAATCCTTTCGTCATCTGAATACACGGACATCCTTCTGTAATAAGAGCGGACATGCACCTTAGGGCAAGTGTCCCCCTTATATTTGTCGAAAGTGGGAGCTTTGAATTTCAGCGGTACCCTCAGCCCAGGCACCAAGCCCATAGTAGTCATGTCTAATCCGGTAGAATTCTGATTAGCCATACCCTTCACCTGTTCTTCAAGCATTTTGATCCTCTGAGTATTGTCAACGGGCCCCTCAAATCCCATGCCTCTTCCCGAAAAGGCGTCCTCTTGACAGTCTTCGCCCCAGTTCACATTTTCATTTCCGTACCCGTCATAACCAGTGTTACGACCAAACCCTGGCTGATTAATCACAGGACCCCGTCCTCTATTACCATAACCTTGATTGACCCCAACATGCCCGAAACCAGTGTTGACAGGAATCAATCCAGCCCCATTTCCACCATAACCCTGGTTAGCGTTACCAAAACCGTCGTAGCCGAAGCCCTAAGTGTTGAAGCCGAACTTTCTGCCCTGATTGCCGTACTCAAAGCCCTGGTCATTATAGCCGAACCCATTGTTACCAAAACCATTACCGCCATTGTTGTTACCACCGCCCAGATTGGCATCTCCAAATCCAATATTGTTCACAACAGTCTCATTTCCATTCCCTGCGTTGCCGTTGCCAGCGTCAGCGTCATTGTTTACAACCACAACAAGTGGGGTCACCACAGGTGAAACCACGGGCGTAGGGGGCCCATCTTCAGGAATAGTCTCAACGTGCGCGGAGTTGTGGTCATTGTTGCCATTCCCATTAGCCCGCGTCAGCAGCGGCTGCACCAAAGTCTGGAGGCTCTCCTGGCCCTTAGCAATATTCTCCATTGCCTGCATGAACAGATTCAACTTCTCGCGAATTTCCTGCATCTCCACTTGGACTTGATCCATGATTCTCTTGCAGTTGTTTCGGGTTGAGTAGCGGTGAACTCTTTGTTCGTCAATCCTGGAAAAAAACCTGTAGATGCAGGAAATAAGATACAGATTCAAGAATATCGGTTATGCAATATGAATCCAGATGCAATTATGTAAATATACTACAGGTTATATTCCCCTCCCCCCCCCCCCGATTCTAGTTTCGGAGAGAAGGCCATCATGACAATGGAGTCCCCATCAAGCAAGAAAGGAATCAGAAAATCCTCATATATAAACAAATGCCAAGAGGCTGAGTACAAGAGTACAACTGAGTACAACTGAAGAGACCTCGGCCAACAAGCCTGGCGATGGTCCAAATACAAGTACAAATAACAAAGGTAAGGCAAAGATAAATCAGGCCAAATGGCGTGCTCTGACGTCTTCCAATATCCTCAACGTCTCCGAGTGCCCTAGTCGGGAGATCAGCTCCTGTATCAGTAAGGTATGCCGCTCGGTAGTGGACCTCATTTTTTGGCATCGTCCTGGTAGGTTCCTTTGCCAAAACTCTCGTCAAATCTGTACCTCTTGGAACCAGCCTTCTCTTCATAACCTCTCGGCTTCTCGTCAATGTCACTTACTTTGAGCTCAGTAGTGCTCCTAAGTGATGTCTCTTCAGAAATATTTGCGTCTTGGGCTCTAATATGTGCCTCTAGCATGGCAATCTGCATCTTCAGTTCGTCTTCATGCTCCTTCCGCTTGGTGGCATTCCACAAGGCTTCCCACTTGCTGATACGGGCATAAGCTTTGCTTAGAAGTTCCTTCTTGGAAGTAAGCACCTTGCTAACACCACATTGGCTTTCTTCAAGGCTATCCCCACTTTTTCTTTCTTGTTGGTCTCTTCCGTCAGCTCCGATCCTAACCTGTTAATCAATTCAGTCTGTTCCTTCACAGTGAAGGTGGCTTCATTCTTCTCCCGACGTAACTGGAAGATCTCCTTCTCTAACTCCTCATTGGCTTTCTTCAATTCCTCGTTTTCAGCCAACAACTTGTTATACTTCTCACTCCCTTCCGCAGTAGGTACCTCAATCAATGGAAGATACAGGGATTCCACAACAGGATAAGGCATCAAGGAAGTACTAGCTCTCTCGCGGATCCACACCAAATAAGGATCATAAACTCTGTTGTTGCTCTTACCGAGCAAAGCTTCCCCCCTCCTATGGATGTTAGCCCATGCATGTCTCAATCTGATCAAAACAGCCGCGTCTAATAAGCCCGTGAGATACAGAGATTCCTGTATCTCCTTCTCAATAGGAGCGTCCCTCAAAGCATAACCGAACTGTTTTACCAGTAGTGAAGGGTTATAGTTAATACAACCATTCTGTCCAATCAGGGGGACATTCAGAAAGCCACTGCAACTATATATAATGTCAGTGCCCAGCATACTCCGATCAAACCAAATGACGTTCTCAGCAGCCAGCCCCATCAACCGGGAAGACCAATCCAAAGTATCAACAACATCAACAAAAGGTCCTGTCTTCGAAAGGTTCCCCTGGAACCACCTGTACAGGAGAGGAAGACAGCAGGAAACATTCTTGCCACGACGTTTCTCATTCTTGTAGTGAATAGAATGATAAACATCGCCTAAGAGAGTAGGAACTGGATTCTTCGAGGCAAGAATCAGGAAGGCGTCTGAGTCGACAAAATCTGGTACATTAGGAAACATGACAATTCTGTAGATGCAGACAACTAGAATAGCACTGAAGGCAACCCAACATCCACTCTTCACGCACTGTGTAGCCTTCTCAACCAGGACAGACATGTGAACACCATAAGCTCCGTTCAACTTGACCAACCCTCCGGGAAACTCAGAAGCGTCTAAACTGACAATCTCCGCGAGTGTAGCCAACTTAGGCTCAGTATCAGCATGTATGAAGGGCATCTGGTCTAACACAGGAAATCCCAACATCGCAGAATACTCCTCCAAAGTGGGTGCCAGAATATAGTCAGGAAATAAGAAACATCTCAGCTGCGGCTCGTAAAACTGCATCAAAGTATATACCCCAGTCGTCTCAAATGCTGAAGGTCTGTACAGCAAGCTAAACAATCTCCCATAAGATACTCTGAACTCAGCCCTCACTTTCTCATCTGCTAGAGCAACTAACCCCAGCAAGGAACTGATATCTGGCGAATGCAACCGGTAAGCAACTGTCCTCTTCAGGGACTCGATGTCTGGCTAGAAGATATACTAGAAACAGAGGGGAATGATCACCTGCAACATAAATACATGTTAATGAAATGCAATCATGAAAATGCATATGCAAACAAGGGACCAAGTGCAATGCTGATAGACTGGGCTGCTCTGTACTGAAGCCTGAGAATCATCCAATCTTCATCTTAAACCAAACCAACCACTCAAAAGAACCCTGTAACCACATCTGACTGACAGAGATAAACCAGGTATTCTGAGGTCAAAGGTTTCCTGCAAACGGACCCACCTACCCCTCACAGGTATGTACTTAACTCGCAGACGAGGTACGACATCCTATGCGGGTTCAACGTCACAGACTTTCAAGAGCGATGATACGATACCCAGAAGGTGTGTCATCATCATCCCTTGAAGCGGCCTCACTTAGTTGAATCCCAATTGATAGGTCCCCAGAGTCGACAATCCTCGGGTCAGACAACTTGTCGAGCCCTAAGGGCCAGGCAAGAAGCATCAAAGAGAATCTCGTCCGAGCGTAAATTTCGCGGCCAGCTGATGCGAGCTAAGCAAGCAGGCTAACCACTACTCTCTACTTCTAAGTCTATGTGTAACCTCAAGCCCAGGTCCGACTTATCTCTCAACAGATCATCCCTTCCCACAACAACAATAACAATATAAAGCTGATAATAAGATGCGGAAAGTAAAGACAGAAAAGTAAATCTATACGACACCCATGACGGGAAAACAAGCGCTAGGATTGACTCGCATAGGGGATATTCATCTCCCCAACAGAGTCGCCAGCTGTCGCTACTGTAAAAATCGGCGCCGGCTATGACAGAAGAGTCTCCACCGTGCGTTATTTATCCCAAAGGAGGGAAAGGAAACGCTCGAAGTAAACCTACCGCAAAGACGGGAAAGGAATGGTCATCGCAACCAAATCCTGGATTCGAGAGTCGGTTACGCAAGGGGAAGGTATTAGCACCCCTCACGTCAGTCGTACTCGACGGGATCCACGCTTTTTTTCTAGTACAGATTATCGTCACCCATACTTCCTTCAACTATTAGCGGACATTTCGGTACGAGCGTCGTCACCCATACTTCCTTCAACGGTTTCTACAACTTCCTCTTCAATTTGAACAAGTGCAGTATTTGTTGCTTCTTCTCTCCGGTTCCTTTCGTTGGCTAGTTTCTTTCTCCTTCGTGTCTTGCTATTAAGCCTTCAGATTGTTCTTTCAATTTTGGGGTCGAATTGAAATTGCTCCTCGGTGGCTTTTTCTCGCATGCACTAGAATCTACAAAACTAACAAACCAAGTGAAACACAAGAATTATAGAAATAAAAATAAAAACAAGAACTTAGAACAATGAATTATTGTAATGCATGTAATATCGACACCAATCCCCGGTAACGGCGCCAATTTGTTGAAAAGTATATTTCCAGAAAATATTTTTAATATCGTATCCACAGAGATTGGTGTTACTACCGTCGTTCTATAATTTCGATTGTTGTAAGTTCAAAAGGTGTTCGAATTGTTTGTTTATGACTAAAGTATTCTTTTTACTTATAAGAAAATTAAGACAATAAAATTGATTTTAGAATAGAGCTTAGAAGTCTTGTCAAGATTGAGTTTCACTATCTTTGTTCTTTATATGTTCTTAATACCACATGCATGCATTCAAACTCCAATGATAAAACTCAAGTGTCCTCTCAATAATATTTATGTCTAAATAAAATTGTGATGGTTACTCTATAAATCCTTAGACGATCTCTCCATCTAACTATTGATATAATAATCTTGAATGTTTAACACAATAGAAAAGTAGTGAATAAATCTATCTCTACAATTTATTCTCTACTTGGAAAAATATCTTAGGTCAAGAATCAAACTATCTTTCTCAATAACAATTTAATTCTGAATTTTCAATGTAAAGAGAAAATATAATTCCTTATATCAAATGTAGTTTGTAACATGCAATGATAGTAATGTTACATAAACAACATAGGATGGCTACTACCTCAAGGTTGACAAGAAAGAAGTTTAGCTACTCATCATCTTCATTGATTCCATGGAAAATTCTTCAAGAATTTCTTCTTGCATGCCAAAACTCTCCAAGAACAAGAAAAATCTCTTCCAAAATCTCTCTCAAATCTCTTACAAATCTAAGAGATACTAAGACTCAAGTGTGGAATGATTATGTCTTACATGCAAGGGAAAAGTGTCATAAATAAGCTATGGGGCGCCACCCTACAAAAAGTGGTTTTTCTCCCAAGACATGACATGTGTCACCAACTTTGCATGTGGCTGATTTCACCCAGTTCGTGGCTCGAAAGTTCATCGCGGCGCGAACAGTGAAAAACAGAATTGCTTTGTTTTGTTTGTGTTTTCTCATCAATTCATTTTCCAAGCTTTTATCCTCAAGAGTTGCTCTGGAGATCATTCTTTTCTTGACATACATTCTACAAAAACTAGAGAAAACGTGAAATATCTAATCGAACAAAATAAAATAACTTAAATTAAATGTTTACGAAAATTGTGATAAAAATTATGTGATTTTAATAAGAAATTGGTAAAAGGGACCGATAAAAATATATAAAAATTAGTATCAATTGGTCCCTAACAAAGTGCTTAGGTATTTATCTAGAGTATGACAACCTAAAGTGACGGCGACTTCTGAAAAGAAAAGTCTATCAACAATGACATCTGCTACGTTATTCAGAAAAATCCAAGAATATGAAACAGAACTTGGACGATTGGAGAAACATGAAATTCAAGAGAAGAAATCCAAGAGCATTGCCTTAAAAGTTGAATCTAAAGAAGTGGAGAAAGAAGACAATCCCGAAGGGGACGAAAATTTTACGCTTCTTGTAAAAAGACTAGGAAAATATTTTGGCGCAAAAATAATATTAGAAACCCTAGTTATACTAGAAGAAAGAAGTTCTCAAAGAATAAAGAAAAAGAAACATCAACATCCAATGGAGACATTACATGCTATGAATGTGGAAAACAAGGCTACATCAAACCGGAATATCCTAAACTCACAAAGAATCGTGACCACAAAGTGTCGCTACTGCGAAAATTGGCGCCGGCTATGACAGAAGAGTCGCCACCGTACGTTATTTATCCCAAAGGAGGGAAAGGAAACGCTGGAAGTAAACCTACCGCAAAGACGGGAAAGGAATGGTCATCGCAACCAAATCCTGGATTCGGGATTCAGTTACGCAAGGGGAAGGTATTAGCACCCCTCACGTCCGTCGTACTCGACGGGATCCACGCTTGTTTTCTAGTACAGATTGTTATTCTATCTACTCTAAAGGTCTGGGGTTAAAAGAAAAGAAAATGACTCGGCAAAGTATCGCACTTTATGCCTACGTATTCCCGTCTGGAACGAGAAATCAGAGTCAACGTAGTTCGCCTACCTACGGGAAAGGAGGGGAAGGTTGCTCGCTAGGATACAACATCCTATGCGTACGTACTTTCATACAGCATGAAAGATCAGAGCAAATGTAGTTCGGGCTACGGAAGACACAAGCTTGTCTGAGTGTTTTTATCTCCTTATGAAAGGGTTTTCTCCTGATTAAGAGTCCAAGCGGACAAAAATGACACTTTGATGTTTGTTTTCAGTCTTTTACGCAAGAAGTGTTTTTTATGATGTTTGCAATCTCTGACGCACTAGAGACTATGCTTTGAGAGTGACTACGTCGTATGTCACCCTAAGGGTAACACACTAAGCAATCAACCACTGAAGAGTGACCCTCCAGCAACCTTTCTCAAATAGCTTAAGGCTCGTAGCGTACGACATCGATTATCCTTATTACTGAGTTTTTGAATTGTTCTGAGATAGAAGAGAAAGAAGTCTAAAAACCTAGGGTTTGAAAGGGGAATCAAAACTACCCTAATATTGTCATGCATGGATTACAACCTAATGTCTGTCATAATTCCCTCCTGCACAGAGGAAATCAGAGATCCTAGGGGATAAACGGAAAAGAAACAACATATATACAGTAAACAATAAGTACGCATGAGATGCAACAGTACAAGCGAGGCAAGGGAGTCCCACTCAACCTCGAACCTGGGAAAACAATAGGCAAAGTGAAATAGCTTCACTTCAAACCTAAGGGGCAAACTGAACAAGCCAACAAACAATACAGAAGAAGAAAATAAAACCCAACCCCAGCTCTGACAGCAACACCAGCTCCTACAGTAAGCAGTTCAAACAGCACCAGCTCTGGCAGATACAGTTGATTAACAGCAAAAGGTTGACAGTAACAACTTCAAGCAAGATCCCATCTTCACTTTCCAATGATACCCAAGCTTCAGATAAGCTCTTATCTCCAATAATCTCTAGCTTTAGCAAGCACTGAATCCCAACAAACAAACAGCTTCAAACATCCGTATAACCCTAGTCTTCAACAGATATCCAGTTTTGACAGGTACAAGCTTCATCTTCACCAGTCTTCAATGAACTTCATCTCCAATAGGCTTCCATCTTCAATGCAAACACTCACAGGAGAGAATCAACTAATAGATGAAGTTGGAATGTTAAGAGGCTTAATGATAACCCAGGGAAATCACTAAAATCTTATCATAGCAAGTGAAAGGTATCCTCAAGGTTCTACCCAATCAAAGCATGCTCTACATCCCTCCTAAGGAGAGATGGAACTTCCTTGGGGGACCTTAGGTCATAGGATGGAATAGAGGCACAAGAAGCTCTCTATGTTTGACAGAAGAAATCAGTCTAATCTAAAGCTCTCCCTATATCTCCTACCTCCTAAGTCTTCAAAAGCCATCTTCAAGCACAAGCAACTTCAAGCTCCAAGCATCATTATTTGTCTACAATCATCCTCCAAGGTCTTCATGAGCTCCAACAAGCCAAACCCAAGCCCAATACCCAAAGAAATACCCAAAAAACCAACAAACAAAACAACATCCCAAGAGGGAAACACACCAATATGACCCAATTTGCAAAAATCAAATAAAATGGAAATACTCATCATAAAATCCTAGATTAATTTCTAAGGGACCCTAACTATGTACCCTATAGCCCATATAAACCCCAAGGCCTAAATCAAACTAAAAAACCCAAAAACTATGTGTTGAAATGCACCTATGTTAAGGTAAACCCTAATCCTAATCACCCTAAAGTTTGATGTTCAAAACTAACTAAAATTAAATCACAAAAATGTGGTAAAATTCCAGGGGGAACCTAATACTATATACTAACTATGACAAAAAGAATTGCATCAAAATGCAAAATAAAATGACCATACTAAAATCAGCAAGTTGGTATATCAAAATAAAATGAAATAAAAGCACTTAAACTTGTAAAAATTCCATAAAAAAGAAAAATGCATGAATTAATATTTTTATTCTTTTATTATTTTCTTGAGATCTTTATGAAAATGAGGGAAAAAATCCCATGCAAAACTGTTAATTTTTGAATTTATTATGAATTTTCAAAGAACTAGGTATGAAATGAAAAATTAAAGAAAATATGAGAAAATGACAAATGCGTGTGATGAATAGCAATTAAAAACAATGTAAAAAGCCAACTGGGCCCAGAGTGGGGTGTGTCTAGCAATGCGCGCCTAAGCCCAAACTAATCAGAAATTAATAGTAAAAATAGAGAGAAAACAGAAAAACGTTGGTGAGAATAGCAATGAAATCATGTGTGTTTTTGGATGGGCCATCACTTGGGGGTGTGGATATCAAGTTTTGCACTAAGCCCAACCAAATACATTAAGTGAAACGGAGCGTTTCACTAATGTCTCAGATCCTTCACAAAATAGAATGCACTCGTGGCCGTTAGATCTTCCTTTGGTCAATGCTCTTACTCGGATCCTAGGCCTCTAAGGTTATCTTCAACCTTTGAATAATTCTGGAGGGAAAAAGCCATAGAAGAACAGAACAACAACTTCATCTTCCTCAATTCGTACATGCCATGAATCCTCACCAAAAATCTCAACTAAGCACCCTAACTCACTCCATTCTTTACACTGAATTCAACCATGTGCCCCATGAACATTGAAACATCTTCTTCCTCAAAACACGATTGGAATCTCAGAAATTGACCAAGAACCAAATCTCACCAAACCTAAAATTGGATAGTCTAATCTCATCACCATGTTTCACTGAGTATTTCTAGCTATTAAACTAAGGTTATATCATCAAGAACACCAAGATATGATCAAGAACAAAATTTATGCCACTCAACTTATTGTCTCTAAACCTAGCCAAATGCTACCAGAAAGCTTCTACCAATGATCTACATCACATTTACCCTAACAAAACCTATCAATTACGCCTACATCAAGCCATGGGATGAGAATTACATACCTGTTAAAATCGATTGAACAGAGCACTCAAACCTTCAAATCAATCCTCAAGAGCTTCCAGATTCCTTCAATGGAGTATAACCAAGCTTCTGTATGAAACAAACTTGATTGAAATGGCTTGAATCTTTGAATTCGATTCTGAGTTGCAGATGAAAAATTCCAAATGCTATCTCACAATTCTTCAATGTTCTTCTATGGATTCTATCTGGAATCATCCACCAATGCTAGAGCAAGCTTCCGAGATCAAAAGAATGGATTGAAAGTGGTTGAAACTGTGTAACAGAATTTGGTCTGCAAGAAGAAAGTTGAAAATGAAATCTCTCAAATCTCTCTCAATTTTCACCAACTCAAGCTTTGAACCTCTTCTAATCCTTATATAGAATGTGTATGATCAATCTAGAATCTTCTGGATTGATTCAATGAGAAAATCAAATTCTCATGTCATGAAAATCTCCTTTCATGCTATGTTCATATCAGCTCATGTAGCAGCTTGCAATTCACCTTGTTTCTGATCCAAATTGTCCTCTAATGAGATTTTGGATATGTTAGGAAGGACTAGGGCCTTGGTTGTGCCTTACAAAGTGGTTTTGCATATGTGCCTTATGATGTAAGTACCCAATTTACAAAGCAAGTCATAAAAATATCCCTCAACTCATAATTATGGCAATGTCAATGTTCTCAAAATGTATTTTACAATCAAATTGGTATGTCATATGGCTTGGTTTGGATTTGTAGATCAAAAACCCCAATTTTCATCCTTGATTCATTTAAAATTCTCCCTTATTTTAGGCCATTTTTGTGACTTTGTGAAGAAATCCATTCCAATCCCTCATGACCTCTTACCTAGCCTAAAAACATCATTTTGAACACATCTCATGTTGAACATTTTTTCATTTGAGGAGTGGAAGATGGAGATTTTGACCTATGTTGGAAAATGACCTGTAATTCAACTTTCCCAAAATACCCCTGGGTTGCCAAGACCATAACTTGAGTTCCACAAATCTTCTTGAGGACTTCTAGTACTCAAATTAAATCTAAGATCAAGATCTACAACTCTTATGTTGGCCAAGAATCCATTTGAAAACTCCTTGATGGGCAAAGGTTGCTTGGAAGTCAAGTGACTTTCACAGATAAATTTCAGTGTCCTCTGATGACCCATAACTTGCAAGAACCATAACTTGAGTTCTACAAATCTTCTTGAAGACTTCTAGTACTCAAATTAAAGCTATTGAGAATATATACAAGTTTCATGTTGAACAAGAATCCATTTTAAACTTGCATTTTGATTTATCTGGCTTGGAAGTGAGGCCTAAATTAGGGGATTTTACACTGAAACCCTAATTTGGTAACTCCTCCTACTCTTGATTCTATTTGATTTATCCTTGGCACAACACCACACATGTATACACATATTAATTCATGAATCCCACATCCTCCAATTAAGCCTTGATGCTTTTCAATCACTCAGTTGACCTAGGATTGACCTAGGGTTGACCCAGATGAAACCCTAGTTGACTGTACTTCAACTCTGGCTCTTGTACTTGTATCAATGACTTCTCTCATCTTCAAAATGACCCTCTAGGTCTTCCATGATCTTTGTGCACATTCCATACCCTCATTCATGGCTCATACTCCCATTGATGACCCTCAACACATCTCAAGCTAGGAGAGAAATCCACTGGTTGACCTTCAAACTTCTCAAAGCCTCAAACCTTTCTTGATGACTTGGATAGTCTTGAACTTGAATAAAAAACCCTTAGCTAGGCTTCTTCTCTTGGTAGACACATTGATCCCTTGTTGGAGGCATGCTATGCTATGATATGCAAATGATTGGGCTATGTACATGGTTGACTATACAAATGACTTGTTATGCAAATAACAATGCAATTGAAACATAAACCAAGTGAAATATGTTGGGCAAATTTTAGGGTGCAACACAAAGGAAAGAAGTATTTCAAAAAGAAGGCCTACATTGCTTAGGATGACAACGAAATAAGTTCTTTGTCGGACTCCAATAGTGATCAAAGCGCAAATCTAGAATTGATGGCATCACATCATTCTGACGATGAAGACAATAAGGTTAGTAGTGATTTCTCTGGTTTTGATAATGATGCTCAAGGAGCAATTGATGAAATTTTAAGTGAATGCAAAATTCTATATAAAAATATTTCATCTCAAAAGAAACAAATATCAACTTTAGAAGAAAATATTGAGAAAATGGAAAATAATTTTAAAGATGAAAAAGAAAAATTAATTAAGAATTTTGCATGCACTAAATGCGAGTCACTATCTTTTCAAATAGTCCAATTAAAAAGGGTCCTAGAAAGATATGAAAAAGGACAAATTGGATTGGAATGTGTTCTTAGTAATCAAAAATACTCAAATGATAAAAGTGGTCTTGGTTACTCAAAATTTTCTAAACAAACTTCTAACAAGACCATCTTTGTCAAAACTAAAGAACAAATTCCTATGGGAGAAGGTGACTATCATAAAAAGGTTCATCAATATGTCAAGAAGAAAACAAACAATAAGAAGAAATCTTATCCCCTAGATATAAAATCAATTTTTAGCCTACATGTTTCTATTGTGGTATAAAAGGTCATACTCCAAATGCATGTTATGTTAGAAATTTTAGTGTTGCTCAAGGCCATTATGTATGGGTAAAGAAAGGAACTAACTTTGAAGGACCCAAGGCCATTTGGGTACCTACTAAAACTTAACTCTTTTTTGTAGGTATGCGTGAAGACCTCTTCAAATCAATGGTATCTTGATAGTGGATGTTCGAGGCACATGACGTGTGACTTAAGCAAATTTTCACATCTAACACTTAAGGCCAAAGGATTTGGTACCTATGGTGACAACAAAAAAGGAAGAATCCTTGGCGTAGTCATTGTTGGTTCACCGCCTTCAACATATATAAAAGATTTCATATATGTGGAAGGTCTAAAGCATAGTCTCCTTAGTATTAGCCAATTGTGTGATCGAGGTTTCAAAATCAACTTCACTAAAAATGAATGCTTGATTGAAAACGAAGTTACTCATGAAGTTATGCTAAAAGGTAAAAGAGTTAATAAAATTTTCTTAATTTCCTTAGATAACTTGTCTTTGAATGTTAGGTGTCTCTTGGCAAGAAACAATGAATCATGGTTATGACATAAGAGGTTTGCTCACATTCATATGGAGCACTTGAATAAATTGATCAAACATGACTTGGTTATTGGATTGCCGAAGATCAAATTCATCAAAGATAGGTAATGCGACGCTTGTCAAAAACGAAAACAAACTAAATAAACTTTCACATCCAAGAATGTGGTGTCCACAACTAGGCCACTACAATTGTTGCACATGGATCTCTTTGGTCCATCAAGAACAAAAAGCTTAGGAGGTAATGTTTATGCATTTGTAATTGTAGATGATTTCTCTAGATACACTTGGACTTTTTTCTTAATGCAGAAAAGTGAAGCATTCAAAGCATTCAAGAAGTAAGCAAAACAAATACAAAATGAGAAATCTCTTACAATTGCCTCCATTAGAAGCGACCATAATGGAGAATTCCAAAATGCCTTATTTGAAGAATTTTGTGAAGAACATGGAATTTCACACAACTTCTCCGCACCAAGAACTCCACAACAAAATGGTGTTGTAGAAAGAAAGAATAGAGCATTGGTGGAACTTACAAGGACTATGCTAAGCGACTCAAGTTTTCCAAAATATTTTTGGGCAGATGCGATGAGCACGACATGCTCTATATCTTCACGAAACCACTCGCGAAAGAACCATTTTTCAAGATTCGGCGAGAGCTCGGAATCCTCGATGAAGGTGATATCTAATATTTCATATGTATACCAAGTTTTTCACTCACTGTTTTTTTTTTGCTTTTGCTGCATTTTCGAAGGCGTTAACCGATTAACCCATATGGTTAACCGGTTAACACTGTTGGTTTTTGTTTTCCAAATTAATTTTTAAATGCGTTAATCGGTTAACCCATATGGTTAACCGGTTAACACTGTTCATGAAATTATTTATATAAAAAAGGAAAATTATTCAATTCTGATTTTAAATGTGTATTTAAGTGCTTTTTTGGTGCATGTGCTTTATGTTTATTATCACCAACTTTCCTTGGGACTCATCTTCTTCTCTTTGACTCCTCATTAAAACCCTCTTCCAACTTCTACCCACTCAAATAACAATAACTCTCACATTTAATATCCCACTCAAACATCTCTCTATATAAACCTCTTCATTTGCACCATCTCTATCACAACACTCGACCCTAATCCAGAAAATCAACTTCAAAACCTAAGAACTCCAAATCTTCATCCATGGTTCCAACCAAGAAGGGAAAAGGAAAAATGCCAGAAAGAAGCTCAGCGGTCAATGAGAATAATGCTCCAATGGAATCAACAAAGAAGCGAAGAATGGACTTCAAGGTTAGGGTTCGACAACTGTTTAAGGTAAAATATGTCAACCTCAAAGCCTTCCAAGCCTCCACTTTCGATTTTCCAGCACTATTAAAGTATCAAAGGATAGATAATTTTGTTTCTGATAATGGTTGTTGTTACCCGGATTTGGTAAAATCGTTTATGAACATTTTATCTATTAATTTGAATGAGGCTGGACAACACATGCTGATCACTACTGTTCGAGACTTTGAGCTGAATGAGGATCTGTCAAATATTGCCGCAACTCTCAAGATTCCATATACCGAATTTTTTCTCCGAAAAGGTGTCAATCACAGAGACGGACCTTGGGCTTATTATGACAAGATGGAATACTACTATAGTATTTGTAGGTTTCCCAGAGAGGTTGTGATCGCCGGACAACGGAATGCTCGTACCTTATGCTACGTTAAGAATCTGTCGGTAAATGACCGAATGCTCCATTACATCATCTGTTATGTTCTGCTTCCAAAAGATTCCAGTCATTCTCAAATTAATGATCTTGAGATGCAAGTGTTGTATGCCATAAAGAACAAGATCAAGGTTAATTGGATATTAACAATGATGTATCATCTCCAACAACAGAAATGTTATACCTCTTGTATTAAGGGGGAGAAACAAGTGTAGAGAAACCAAGTATCAAAGCAAACTTTCAAAAGTCGGTTGTCATCAAAGAGGGGGAGATTATAGAAGAAAGCCTTAAGCATATTAAATTTTTGATGAAGACAACAAGAACAAGCTTTCTACGCAACATATACATACGCAAAAAGAAAGAGATTCAAGTAAACATCAAGGATCAAGATAATGCTCTAGCATGTGACAATTGGATCTAAGCTTCTCATACAAGCTTCAAGTGTTGAAGATAGAGTTTTGAACATCAACTCAAAGGTATAACAAATATTACTTGAAATACCTATACAAGTGTTCAAAAATTCATATCTCACTACACATATGTCACAAATATTTTTAAAACTTTTTTTAGTTGATCTCTCATTTTAAAATTAATTCTGTTTTGAAAATCCTTCAGTGTTAATCGATTAACCCTTTTGGTTAACCGGTTAACGGATCTCAAAATTAAGTTTCTGGTGAAATTTTTACAGTGTTGACCGATTAACATATATGGTTAACCGGTTAACATGTGATAATTTTATATATTTTTTAAACGTTGAAGGGTGTTAACCGATTAACACTGAAGCAGTAAGCAAAAATGGCAGTTTTTCTTGAAAATATGCATTGCTTTCTATTTGATTTCTGACTGTATTTGCTGCATAAAATTACACCCTTTTGTAAAGGTTTTTTGTCAGTATAAATTGGTTTCAAATTTCAAATTCCAATTGACCTCCAAGAAACTCAATCATAAAAATTACTCATTCTCTTTATCTCTCAAATTTTCATAAAGTGTTCACAAACAGTTTTTGAAAAGAAGCTTTTTGAATAAATTTTCACATTATCACATTTTCATTTCATTAGTTTTTAAAAGAACGAGGGCGAGGGCGGCCGAAAACCACGGTGCCACCGTCACCACCACCAGAATCGCTTTCCAGCTTGAAAACCGCTCAGAATAATTCAAGAACTACAACACCACCGAACCCTAGCTCGAAGACGCCTGAGACTTAAGCAAAAACAGATAAAGAGATGGAAGCCACACTCGGGAATGCATTCAAAGAAACCCAAACAGAAGTGACAAAAACTCAACCGGAGGAACGGAAACTATGGGTGGATATTATAAACCACAACTGGAACCCTGCCAAGGGACTGACAATGGAATATGTTGCGCCAAAAGTAGTCAACGGGACGATTGAAATTGATATTGAACAAGAAGACATCGAAACGGAAATACGGTTTTGGGATACTGCCCTAATTCTTTATGTTGTAGGAGATGATTTGCGTATGAACACGGCGAAGAACTTTATGCAGAACACATGGAACTTTGCGAAACTACCAGATCTCTATTACCACGATGACGACTATTTCCTGCTCAGATTCAACTCCCAGAAAGACAAGGAAACAGTGATGATGAAAGGTCCTTACATGATTCGACATATACCAATGATTCTGAAGGAATGGAATCCTGGGTTCAATCTAAAGAGGGACATGCTAAGAACTCTACCAATATGGGTGAAACTTCCCCAACTTCCCCTGCACCTATGGGGGGCAAAAAGTATGAGCAAGATTGGAAGTGCCATTTGAAAACCCTTGGTGACTGATGAATGTACAGCAAACAAGCTCCGCGTATCATATGCAAGGCTTCTGATTAAAGTGGATATTACACATCAATTGATTGACGAAATAGCCATAAAAAATGTTGAGGGAGATGTTATAATGCAACCTGTGAAGTACGGATGGAGACTAACTTTCTGCGAAACATGTCAAAAAATGGGGCACAAATGTGAAGACCGATGGCAGACTCAACAATGGAAACCAAAACCCAAACCACTAGAAACATCCAAGAACATCACACCCTCAAAACAACCAGGAAAAGAGGAAGCAACAGGGCAAGCAGGTGAAACATGGACAAGAGTGACGAAAACTGTACGAGATAAAGGTAAGAGCATCATGCTTGATAAGAATAGAAACATCAACTGTAACAATGGTTTTGAAGCTCTTGAGGTTATGAATGACCATCAAGGTATAATAATCCTTGAACCATGTTAGTCTCGTGGAACATAAGGGGACTCAATAATGTAGGTAAAATTCGTGAGATTAGGTCCCGTCTCCAAGAGCTAAAGCCTGCTATTGTCATACTAATTGAAACTAGAGTTAAAGAAGAAAAAGCCAAGGCCGTTCGTGAAAAACTGATGATATACGACAAGCACATTGATAACTATAAAGACCATACCAATGGTATAATTTGGATCCACTGGGATTGTAACAGGGTGGAGGTGAGACTCATTCAAAGTAGCAATCAATTTATACACTGTGGTGTATATGATAACTGTGGAGGTTTCAAGTACTGGTTAACTGGTGTATATGCTCATAACCAACTCAACATGAGAAGAAGCCTTTGGAAGGAGATAGAACATCTATCTATTAACATCCAAGGTCCCTGGTGTGCTGTGGGAGACTACAACAATGTAACCAAAGCCCAGGACAGATTGGGAGGTAATCTAGTTACTGAAAAGGAATATGAAGACCTGATTAATATGATGTGGAATACAGGTTTGAGTGAAATGGACAACATTGGGGATTATTTCACATGGTCCAATAAACAAGCTGCTGGACCCATCTACTCTAGGATTGACAGAGTCCTAGGTAATACTGACTGGTTCCTAAACAATATGGAGACTATGCTGAAAATTCTCCCACCTAATATTTCTGACCATGCCATACTTTATCTGGAGGAAAACAGGAACAGAGGAAACCATCCAAACATTTCAAATTTAGCAAGTGCCTCACTGATCTGCCAGGCTATGATGTTGTGATATAGAAAAGTTGGGATACTCATATCAGGGGCAGCCCAATGTATGTTCTTTGGCACAAACTCAAGAGACTGCAGCATGAGTTAAAGCGGTTCTGCAAACCACTGTCTGATATTAAAAGGAAGCTGATAGCAACTAGAGCAAACCTAAAAGAAACACAAGGAAAACTGACTGAGGACATATTGAACAATAATTTGGTTGAAGAGGCTAAGAAGCTGGCTGAGGAAGTGATTTCCATGAATGAGTTGGAACGGAAAATCCTACAACAAAGGGAAAAAATAGACTGGATTAGAAAAGGAGATGGTAACAATCAATACTTCTATGCAGCTATCAAAGGTAGACAACATACCAACTGCCTTACCAATCTAAGAACAAGAGATGGCAGACACTTAATAGCCAAACCAAATATTGAAGAGGAAGTGATCAATTTCTACAGAAACCTGATGGGAAAGGAGGTAGACTGCATAAACCACATTAATATTGAAGCCATGAGGATGGGAAAGCAACTTAACATGGATCAAAGGGAACACCTCACCAGACACATTTCTGAAGCTGACATCACAAAAGCCCTCAAGGGAATAGGAGACCAAAAAGCTCCAGGAATGGATGGCTATGGAGCCAAATTTTTCAAAGCTGGTTGGGAAACTGTTAAAACTGATGTGATTGCAGCAGTGCAGGAATATCTTGAAACAAGCAGTATTTACAAACCATTCAACAATGATGTTGTTTCTCTGATTCCAAAAGACCACACTGCTTGCAAAATAAAAGACTACAGACCTATAGCTATGTGTACCACCTTTTATAAAATCATCTCCAAAATCTTGATAGACAAATTAGGAGTTGTTCTTCACAGTGTGGTAAGCCACAATCAAGTAGCCTTTGTGCCAGGCCAAAACATTCACAATCACATCATGCTGGCAACTGAACTTATTAAGGGTTACAACAGGAAAGGGGTTACACCTAGGATCATGCTGCAAATTGATCTGCAGAAAGCCTACGACATGGTGAATTGGACTGCTTTGAAATGTATCATGAAAGAAATGGGGTTCCCTAACAAATTCGTTCATTGGATTTTGCTAGGCATTACCACAGTGTCATACAAGTTTAACATAATGGGCGAGTACACTGATAGTTTACAAGCCAAAAGAGGGATTCGACAGGGTGATCCCCTATCCCCAATGCTCTTTGTCCTCATGATGGAATATATGAACAGGCTCCTGATGGAAATGCAAACGGATCTAAATTTCAACTACCACGCCAAATGCGAGAAGCTGCAAATCACAAATCTCACCTTCGCAGACGATGTGCTGCTGTTCTGTAGAGGTGATGAAATATCGCTACAAATGATGCTAAATACTTTCAATAAGTTCTCTAATTCCATAGGCCTGATATTGAATCCAAGTAAGTGCAAAATCTATTGTGGGGGTTTGGATGTTGAAAGGCGAAAGACTTTGACAGAGCTATCAGGACTTCAAGAAGGATCACTTCTATTCAAATATCTAGGGATCCCTTTATCTAGCAGAAAACTAAACATCAACCATTTTATGCCTCTGGTGGATAAAATTGTGGCTCGAATCCATCATTGGTCCTCAAGACTTCTTAGTTACGCGGGTAGAATCCAGCTAGTGAAAAGCATAACTGCTGCAATGGTCCAATACTAGATGCAATGCCTCCCTCTGCCTAAAGCTGTGATCAGGAAAATTGAATCTATCTGCTGCAGCTTCATCTGGACTGGCAAGAATGTAATTAGGAGAAAATGCCCTGTGGCTTGGAAACGCACCTGCTGTTCGAATGCTCAAGGTGGGTTGAATCTGCTGAATCTCCAGGTTTGGAATAATGTGCTGCTCCTGAAATGCCTCTGGAATTTGTGCAACAAAACTGATAAATTGTGGGTTAAATGAATCCATACTCAGTACCTGAAGGGAAACAGTGTGCTGAACTACGAAATCAAAAACTACAATTCTTGGATTGTTCGCGGTATCTTGAAACAACGTGATAACTTGGAGTTTATCCGGAATTAATGGGAGCAATTTATAATTACACACAAGTTTAAAGCTTTGGTTATCTATAGGGTGCTGATTGATGATGGCACAAGGGTCCTATAGGGTAATTTGATTAAGTTCAACAAGGCCCGTCCGTGTGCAATTTTTTGTTTATGGCAAGCTTGTCATGGGAAGCTTGCGACCAAGGAGACGTTGAAGCGTTTTGGGTTGATTGAAGACAGCAGATGCAAACTATGCCAGGCGGAGGATGAAACACTAAATCACATTTTTTTCTCCTGTCAAGAGACTAAGCACATTTGGAAGGAAGTGCTTAATTGGTTTAACCTTTCTCATGACCCTCAACCTTGGAATGCAGAACTGGTTTGGATCAGCAATAACACAAAGGGAAAGGGTTGGAAAGTCGAAGTTTTGAAGATGTTGGCAGCCGAAACCATCTACAACATCTGGGGATATAGGAATGGAAAAAATTTTGGAAACGCTGTAGATATTATAACCACGATTACTAACATCATAGATCATATGATCTACCGAGGGTGGAACAACAGTAGGATTAGAAAACATCTTGTTAGTTTTATGATGTAATCTTGAGTCCTTTTTGTCGGTTGGATCCCCTTGGATCACCTTACGCTGTACTGATTGTCGTTCTGAATTAATATAATTATTCCATTGATTCAAAAAAAAGAACACTTGTATATTTCTTTGAGTAATATTTGTTTCAAGGAGAAGATCGATCGTGAAGATTGATAGCATCATACTCTCAAAGATATCAAACTTATTTCAAGATTATATTTTGTATTACCTTGTTATCCAAGATTGTTGGAAACAAGTGAGTGTTTGAAGAGGATTGTTCTTCCTACACTTAGATTACCTATAGATTAGATAGTAAGCTTCACCGTTGGTGTGATCAGGCTTTGCAATCATTCTAAACTATAGTGATATCACTTTCGAGTCGAAAGGGGAGTGGAGTACTCTCGGAGTGTGAGGGGAACCACTATAAATTTCTTGTGTCGCTTTTTCTTTTCCGCACTTTATTTTCAAGTCCTAATATCATAACCGAAAAAGAACGAAGAACCGCAAAAGATTGAAAATAATTTTTGAGAACCTAATTCACCCCCCCTCTTAGGCGCATTTACAAGTTACAATCTTACGAGGTCTCAAATGAAGACTAGACGAAACAAAGAGACAGTGGGTCGAGGAGCGGCACAACATGCTCTGGGCCTATCGTACTACCCCTCATTCGTCCACTAGGGAATCCCCTTTTCACCTAGCATATAGAATAGAGGCGGTAATCCCCATCGAAACCCACGTACTGACCAGAAGAACGGAGGCACCCTTGAACAAAGAGACAAACGACGAGGCCATTAGGGAAGAACTCAACCTCGTCGAGGAGGTTCGGACGGGGGAAGCCCTCCGTGAAGCCTCACTCAAGCAAAAAATAGCAATTAGGCACAACGGCAAGGTCAACAGACGAGAATTCCAAGTAAGCAGCCTTGTCCTAAGAAGGAATCACAAACATTCCCGAGAGGGAAAGCTCGCCGCAAACTGGGAAGGACCCTACCGCGTTAGAGCAAAGACGGGGAACGAGGCCTACTACCTAAAATACCTAACTGGGGAAGAATTAGCTCGACCATGGAACATCGAAAAGATGAAGCAATATTACAACTAAAGCCCCCACCGGCGACGTGCCCAGACCAAGCGTCAGGCACGACGAACCATTAAAAGTTGCATGCGCAGGTACAGGCGATGCACCCCCGAAAGGATCCAAGCAAGGGTCTGGCAAAAATTCCTACCCATGCTCGATGGGGGTCCCTCGACCGAGTCCGCCATCAACACAGTACCATGAACAGCAGAACCCTCAGCTCACGATGGGAGGTTCACGCTACGGGCTCAGTCCACGACCGTGACCTGAGTTTCGCCCTGCCCAGAAACAACCCAGGCCTTTCGATCAGTTCCCTGCACTATCGAACATCATCTGTTGAGCAGACCCAGAACATAGCATACAATCAAGCACTTCTAACGACCACGTTGGACTGCGCATAACACTTAGGAAATATCTAACATAACATATGACTAAGTACTTTTAACGATCGTGTTGGACGGTTGTCGCAACTGCGAAAATAGCCAGCAGAAATAAACAGAATAGTCGCCACCAAACGTTATTTATCCCAAAGAGAGGGAAAGGAAACGATCGAAGAAAACCTAACAGAAAAGGAAAAGACAAGGTCATCGCAACCAAATCTTAGATCCGGGAGTCGGTTACGCAAGGGGAAGGTATGAGCACCCCTCATGTCCGTTGTACTCAACGGGATCCATGCTTGTTGTCTAATCAAAGGGCGAGTTATCTAAAAACTACTGCTAAACCGGGGAAAAAGAAAAATAAGAGACTCGATAGAACCTCGTGCAATGGAAAAGTCAGAGTCAACGTAGTTCGGAAAACTACGGGTGATGGGGGGAAGGTTGCTCGCCAAGACATCGTCGTCTTGTGCCTACGTATCCTCATCTTGTATGAAAATTAAGAGCAAGCGTAGTTCGGACAACTAGACCACTGGTTGGTTAAGTGTTTTTTATGAGCAGCGCTAAGTTCCCATTCTAGCAATTAGTTTCGACGCCTGTTTGCGGTAGAACGGAAAGGTAGCGTACTCTTTTCTGAAAATGATTTGAAGAATAATCCCGAAGGATAAAAAGGATTGAATTTTGTTTAAGAGTTTTTGTAAAGTGGATTGAGTTAGTTTGAGACTCACATTACACTAAAGACTATGACATAGGAGCGAATGCATCGCATATCCCCTAAAGGGAATACATTGAACACTCTAAACAAGTGAGGAGAAACCCCTCACTCATCATTCCCCATGTACTTAAGGCTCGTAGCGTACAATGTTTGTCATTCTTTATTAACTGTCTTAGAGAAGTTTGAGATGAGAAGAGAAGACACAAGCAAACACTAAAGGGAAACTGAAAACCCTAATGTTATCATACAAAATGGTTCTAAGGTTGAGATGAAAAGGTAAGACTACATAATGTTATCATACATATGATGAACCTAGAGTTGAGACAAAAGGGCCTATCATAATTGTTATCATATAAAGGATTGAAAGCCTAGTGTCTCTCCTACTCCTATCTTAAACAGAGGGACTAGGAATCCTAAGGGATCATGTGAGCAAGCACAAGTAAACAATATCCAATTCAATCACAAATGAAAACAAGGATAAACGAAGTCTTAAAGAGAGAGAAGAAGAAAGATGCACAAGGAACCACAAGATATGCAAACAAAAGAACAAACAATCAAGACCAAAGCCTCAAACACAAACATGTCAAACCCAAACAAGATGGACAAACACCTCAAGTCAACATATCATGGGTGCATCTCATATCCAACCCACATCCAAGATGTGCAAACAAACATAAGGGTAAGGCAATCCAACTCCATCAGTCAAATGGATCAAAAACCTCACAAGGAATCAAAACCAAACATGAAGTAAAACAAAATGAAACCAGATGATCCAAGAAGCAAGGTGGGGCAACAACATAACATGATCAAAAGGTTGACATCCAATCATGAAGGTATGAGAGGGATCACACAAATTTGAAATTCAAAGTCAAATTTAAAAGTGAATCAACCATCATCAACATCCACAAATGAAGGATCATACCAAAGTAAACATCAAAGATCCAAATGAAATAAGGAAAAGTCAGAAAATCACCTCATAATGGATCAAAAATCATTTGTTCACCCAATATCAAATTAAATCCAAATAAAAACAAATAAAAAAGAATGAAAGACCCTAAAAAGAGAAATAGGAGACCAAAGCATGAGGGAAGGCTCAAGGACATCACCATAGGTCCAGGACCATCATAGGATCACATAAAAATTTCTCCAACATTTTAAATGCCCAAAAATAAATTTAAACTAATTAAAATCAAGCAAATAAATCAAAAATACATGAAAATACCTAAAACAGAAAACAAAAATCCAAGAAAATCACCATAGATTCAAAACCATCATATGATCATGTGAAAATAATTTCATAATTTTAAATAGCTCAAAAATATTTTTAAACCAATTAAAATCAAGCAAAACAAATAAAAATCATGAAAAATACAAAAATGCAAAATAAAAATGCACAAAAATATAAATCAGAAAGAGATTAATAAAAGAGAATTTTAGAAAAGATTTTGGTATTTTTCTGATTAAAAATGATTTTTTTATGAATTTTTGAAAATAAAATGAATGAAAAACAAAATTAGAAAAAAGAAAAAGAAACAAAACACAGCGCATTGGATCCGACTTTATTAAATGACGTGGTTGATCCAAGGATCAGAGAGCGTGCATCCACGATGGACATTAGTCAGCTCATCCACACAGATCCAAACAAAGTCAAAAGCACCAGATTAGAACAAGTGGCATGATGGAGGGTGAGATCATCATCTTCAACCTCCAGCCACTTGAAATAACCAGAGGTTTGCAGAAAATTGTGCATCTCTCAAACCATAACCAATGGAGCTCATAGTGGTTTCATTTGATGCGTCTTTTCAAGATGATCTCAACCATAACATCACGCCAAATTTCTTTAAACCACAGCTTACTCGAATTGAAAAAAACTAGAACAAGATTCAAACACGAATTTGAAAATTCAACAACAAAACCCAACTACAACTAAAAACTAACTATACAAACAACATCAACATGTCAAGGGATACATCTTAGCCACAAATTTGGATCAAAATGGTTGAGAATTATACTTGTTGATGCTCAACCTTGAAGCTCTGAAAAATGGAGTTCCCTAGCTTGATTCAGGCCATGATTCTTCGAGTTCTTGATCTTGTTAGCTTCACTGAATGTTGGTGAAGCTAACTGGGTGGAGAATTTGAGTGTTTAAGGTGTGGAAATGGAAATTCAAAGTTCAAGCTTAAGAGTTCAAATGGAATCTTGGCAGAGTGGTTTTGGCTATCAAAAGCTTGTGGAAATGGGTGGAAATGACTCCCTATTTATAGGAGAAGCTTTCTAAATTAAAAGGGAGGGTGAATGGGGCAATTTGGATGGAAATCGTGCACACCTGTAGCATGAGCAAAGTGTGACTTGCAATCTGTCAAAACTCACTCAAATCATGTGTTTCAAGGTGCCAATCACTTCAGGCAAGTTGGTTAAACATGTTTAAGTGAAATTTGCGCCCTAATTTGGTGATTAGAAGCCATTTCAATAAAATTCAAATCTAACTTGAAGTGAAAATCCATCTTTGAAATCCAATTTTTGCAGCCATCATTCTCATAATGTAGGAAGCTTTATGAGATGATTCTTCTTGCATTGGATAGGGGGAGATAAATTCTTTTCAATGTGAAAAGAAAGTATGGATTTGGAAGCTTGAGTTAAGAGATGTGGTCTTTCAAAGTAACCTCCATGAAAGAGTCCAAAATCATAAAACACTTAGAAAAATTTCAAGTCTTTCAGGGACCAACAAGAGACCTATAATGTTTTGATGAAAACCAAGACCTTCCATGGGTTTTTAGCTCTTCCTTGTTGTATCAGAGTTGTATATAACATCTTCAAGTTTGTTCTAGAAAAAGAATGGGCTCCAAATGATGAAATTTGACCATGTTATTCCCTTTTGAAGTTGACTAAGAAAACTTTCAAAAACTCAAAATGACCTATAATGTCTTCAAACGTTTGATGACTTTCCAAGCATAATTTGATTTTTCCTTGCAAAGAGAACTTGTTAGGAATGATGAGAAGAGTTCATTAGAAAAATAAATACCTCAAGATGTTGAAAATTGAAAGAGTTATGCTCATTTGATCATAGCATCCACAAATTACTATATTAGGTCAAACACCTTGCACCAAACTTGAATCTCTTGATGATTTCTTGCACAATAAGCCATGGTGAAACACATATGATTTTGGAATGATGTTTCCTTGAACCAAATTTGATGATGAGGAACTTCTAGAGTTGAGAATACCACAAAGTCACAGAGAACACCTTGCTTGAACTTGAAGAAACACAACCTTATTGCTTGAGAAACAAACCATGATACCTTGATCCCCTGCAAGAACAAATGTTTTGCAAACATGAATATGAAAATGCAAAGAAACATAATCCAAGAAAACAAGAAAAGATGAGAAAATTTTGGGGTGCTACAGCTGCCCCTATTCAAACAACTTGGACCTGAAGGGATGAAAAGCAACAACTTTCAAACGTTTAAGGTAAAAGATGATTGAATACCAAAAGAACCTGGAAATTTGCAACCTGCGGGGATGCAAAACAGCGAATACCAACCAAAAGTTAGGATGCAAGACAGACGAATACCAACCAAAAGTTGGGATGCAGCACGATAAGGATAACAATCCAAGGAGAACCATAGTTAATCAACCAAAAGTTGAAACGAAAGCACCGGATACCAACCAAAAGTCGGGATAAAGCCAAAAGAAACCAACCAAAAGTTGGAATGTAGGTTACTAACCAAGAGTTGGGATTATTGGGAATACAGATCACCAACCAAAAGTTGGGATGAAACACCCACAAGGCACCAACCAAGAGTTGGAATAAAAAACTAGGGATACTAACCAAGAGTTGGAATAACGACTGTTGCACCCTAAAATTTGACCAACTTATATTACCTAATTTGTGTTTTCATAGCTTTATCATTTGCATAGTAGATCATGCACATAGTTCATTCATTTGCATAGCATAGCATGGGCAAGTCCTCCAACAAGGGATCAAGTGCTATTTTTTTCTCAAGGAGTGTATTCAAAAGGTTCTTATCAAGATTCAAGCCTATTCAAGTCACCAAGAAAGAAATTGAAGCTTTGAGAAGTTAAAAGGCCAAGCAGTGGGTTTCTCTCCTATCTTGAGGGTATTTGAAGATCATCATAGAAGTTGTGAGTTGTGGACTGAGGCATGGAATGTGTGTAGACATCATGGAAGACCTAGAGGGTCATTTTGAAAGCAAGACAAGTCATTGGTGTGGTGACAAGAGCCACAGGTGAAGACAGTCAACTAGGGTTTCACCTGGGTCAACCCTAGGTCAAATGCTTGATTGAAGGGCATCAAGGCTCATTTAAAGGATGTGGGATTCATCATTTGATATGTGGATATAGATATGGTGTTATGACAAGAAGAAATCAAGAGAAATCAAGAAGAAGAGAAGTTTCTAAATTAGGGTTTCTGAGTAAAATTCCCTAATTTAGGTCAAACTTCCAAGCAAAATAATTCAAAATGCAAGTCTCAAATGGGTACTTGGCCAACATGAAACTTGTATAGCATCTCAAGACCTTTAATTTTAGTGGTGGAAGGCATCAAGGAGGTTTATAGAACTCAAGTTATGGTTCTTGCAAGTTACAGGTCATTTGAGGACACTGAAATTTATCTGTGAAAGTTACTTGACTTCTAAGCAACTTTTACCCCATAAGGAGTTTTCAAATGTATTTTTGGACAACATGAAAGTTGTTCCTCATGATCTTAGATTTCTATAAAGGTATGGTATGCCTCAATCTAATTTGTGGAGCTCCACTTATGATCTTGGCAAGCCAGGGGTATTTTGGGAAAGTAAGATTATAGGTCATTTCAAGCATATGCCTAAAACTCCTACTTGCAAGCTTCAAATGGGAAAATGTTCAACATCAAACTTGCTCAAAATGATGTTTTGAGTATAGAAAAGAGTTCATGATGGCTTGGAAATGCATGGAACTCAAAATGATAAAATTGACCAAATATGGAGGGTAAAAGTCCATTTTCAAGTGACCAAATTTGGGATTTTTTGATCCAAAGCCTAAATACATCATGTGACCTATCAAACTGAATGGAAATTGCATTTTGAGATCAATGGTATTATTACTTTTTTGAGTTAAGGCCAGAATTATGAAGTCATGTTCAATTGCTTGTCATTTAAGTAACACTTGCCAAACCAAGCTAGGAGTAAATTGCAATGCAAGGGATCATTCAAACACATTCTAATTATCATATGGAGAGAAATTCAAGCTATTTTGAGCTGCTGCAACAAGGCAATCCTGAACTGGTTTTTGCATTGGCCATTTTCAAAATCTCATGCCATGAGATATCCAAAATCTCATAGGATCATTCCAGGTCTTTCTAGAGGGTTCTAACATCACCTATATAACCATTAGAGATGATCTAAACCAAGGTTGAACTTCATTTGGTGCAGAGAAGAGAGATTGAGATTCATCTTGCTCACTTGCAATTCAATTTCGAATTCACACAATTCTTCATCATTTCTTCAATTTCTTGATCCAAATCAATTCTATAATCATCACTAAGTGTGTAGAGATCAAAACCAGAGTGAATCATTGGCCAAATCGTGTTCTTGAGTTTTCACACATCCAACTGCAAATAAAAATCGGTTATGGTGATCCAAGCATTTTGATCAAGAATTAGTGCAAACAGAAGCAAGATATCAAGGCATTGAGTGATTCTGGAGCTTTGCAAGCATTGATTTGGAGGATTTCACCATCTGTTTACCTCATTTCATCAGGTTAGTAACTTTCTCACCATGGCTTGAATTAGATAGAATCATCAAGAATTGTTAGGATAAAAGCAATGTAGGTGGTTATGTGATGCTTTCTGGCAAGTTTGACACGATTTAGTGATGAATTTCATGTGGACACAATTTCTGTTTGGACTTATAACTCCATGGATATGCAAATAGAACCTTAGGCTTTTAGTGGTAATTGACCAGGGATGAACAAGGAAGAGATTGAAACACTTAATTTGATGAATGGTGAATGTTGAATTTCTGATCAATTTTGATTTGAGAATCGTGTTTAGGGTTACAGACTATATCAATGAATTTCAATGCCATAGATGAAGTCAGGGTGAAGAATAGAGCATGTTAGGGTTTTATTTCATGATTTTTGATCAAGATTTGATGAGGTTCGAGTTGTTGAGTTTGGAGCTTTCTTGGAGCTTCATCAATGGAGTTTGGCTCCAAAATATTTCAAATGGAGAAGACGAGTTATTGGCCATTAGATTAGGGTTTGACTTGGACCAAAATGCCAATCGTGTGGCCACCATTTCACCTCAGTTTGTGAAGGATACTTGCTGAACACCAAACGCAGGCGTTTCATTTATTTTATGCTATGGGCTTAAGTTGGTTCTTGATATCCCCACCCCCATTTCGTGGCCCATGTTATTTTGTGCATGTTTTACTTATGTAATACCCCAAATTTTGCCCTAAGATTTTTCGTCGAATTTCATTGCATTTTTATTGCATTTAATCAATTACTAACAAATTTGTGTAGTCGTTTGACTTTTTGCAGGTAAATATCATATGGCATGCATTTTTTTTTCTAAAAAGTAAAAATGGCACAATTGGCAAGAGGACATGTGTAATGAGTTGTGAGTGTGAGAGGTTGAGAGTTCGAATCTCACCTTTGTCACTTTTTTTGTTTTTTATTATTTTTACTCTAAATTTTTCTATCTTTCATTAAAAAATAACAAAAATAGTTTTTTATTATTATTTAATTATTATTTTCGAATTTTAATTAAATCATTTTTTAAAATATTATTTTTTTCACTTTTTTCTAAATTATTCATAAAAATATCCAAAAAATCATAAAATAAAAAATATTAGAAAAATTTTGTTCTTTTTATAATATTTTTGATTTTAGGAATCAATAGGATTATTACTTTTTATTTTAAGTTTATTTTAATTATTTTAAATTATTTAAATTTTATTTTTTCTTAACTAATTATTTATTTTGGGCTTTAAAATGGGCTTTAGGGACATTATTGACAATTTGGTGTTAACCCTAATTTGTTCCCTATATATACATGTGTTGCCTTGTTGAAAAGAGGGGCAGAAGGTTTTCTTCAGAAAAGAGGAGAGAGAAAGGGAAAAACAAAGGAGATTCCTAGAGAAGAAAGGCGGTCATTCCCACAACTCGTCAGAAGGATTGGAGCTCTCCAGTGTTCCCTTATTCAAACCTTTTTCACATTTATCGAAGCAAACCTCCGCTTCGTAGGTTAAATTACTAAATCTTTTGCCTTTTCATGTTTATGTGCATATTTTGCCATGTTAATGTGTTTAGGTCCGTTAAATTACTAAACCTTTTGCTTTTTCATATTTATGTGCATATTTTGCCATGTTAATCTCCATGTGTATTTAGGTCCCTAGATTTTAATATCAAAACCCTTTTTTATCAAAACCTTTTTTTAAAATCAAAACCTTTTTTTAACAAAACCTTTTTTTAAGATCAAAACCTTTTTTTTTATTTATTATTAAAACCTTTTTTTTAGTAAGACCTTTTTTAAAAACTGAAAAGCCTTTTCCCAAAAAACTGAAAAGCCTTTTTTTGGGATGAAAAGTCTTTTTTGTTCTAAAAAAAAACTGAAAAGACTTTTCCCCCAAAAACTTTTTTTTATAATTTAAACTTAATTTTTTTTAATAATTTTAACTTAAATATTTTTTATTAAAAAATTAAAACCTTTTTTTATAATTAAAATAATTAAAAAATTAAAACCTTTTTTTATAACTAAAAAATTAAAAAATTAAAACCTTTTTTTTATAATTAAAATATTAAAAAATTAAAACCTTTTCGTAAGGAACTTCTGATGTTTGATGTTTGTCGTGTCATTTTATGTACCCTTTTATTACTTTTCTTTCTTTTGGCATTTCATGTGCATGCTCGAGGTTGAGATGTGCTTGTGGTGGCCACAGCCCCACACTATTTTCCTCTCTCACTTCATTCTAAGTGTCATTACATATTTTCATATTCTTCATGTTTTCAGAAATGTTTCTTTGTTTCTTTATACCCTCTGCCTTTATTACTTTTCTTATTTCTGTACCTTAATTATTCCTCCATATAATGATTTGTCATATTTTCACATTTTTTACAGTTTTATCCTTCCGAAGGATTAGGTCCAGCCTTTTGGCCACTGAGTCAATAGTCTTACCCCTTTAATGGATCAAACCCTGTTTAGCCTAGGTGTCCCGCCGTGGGCAAAATTGCTTTTATCCTAGTGTTAGGTCAAAGAGTCGCCGCACTCATTTTAGGGTTTCCCGCCGCGGAATCCCTAACCTAACCCTAATGCACTTAACAATTTATAACATAGAGATCGGAGTTTAAGACTCCATGTAAGCGTGTCCTTAAGATGCGTTTATTCCCCTTGAGACCTTGACCACAATCAAGAAGTCTCTAACCTCCCTTTTGAGGGGAACTACAGTTACTCTGATTCCATTCCCGTAAGGATATGTAGGCATAAGATGCGATGTCTTGCCGAGTAAACTTAGAATTAACCCCTAGGTCTTTTTTAATTTTCAATCCTTTGTATATACCCTTAAGCAAAATAATTAATGAAATAAATAAAAAAAATAAACAAAAGGTTCCCGTAGAGTACTACGGAAGTTTAGGGTGCTAATACCTTCCCTAAATTTAACCAACCCCCGAACCTTAGATCTCTCCCTTTTAGGTTTTTCCTTTCTTTAACCTTTCCTTCGGATAAATCAAAGACCGGTTGTAAATGAATTAAGATTCAAGTTAATCAATCGCTTGACATCCAAATTTCACTGCAACAGAAAATGGCGACTTCACTGGGGAGTCCTAACTATTGAGGGTTATCCCTATTTTGTTTATTTTTCTTTATATATTTGTTTTATTATATATTTTGCTCACTTGTATGTATATATTGGGGTACCTTACTTGGAGTTACTGTGTTGTGAGATAAGTCCTACACCCGGACTTGAGCGACCTTATGATAGGATGGCTGATATATTCGACGAGGCTTATGGGGAGTGAGTCCCGACTAAGCTAAATCGAGAATCACCGCTCAGTTGAGACACTTTCGAAAATGGTTCGGTTGATCGAGTGTAGTCGTGAAAACTTTTACCGTTATCGATTGGAGTCTGTGATACTGGGAACCGTAGTACCTTTACACCATCTTGGCCTTATCTAGGACGTAGTGCAGGAACTATGTGGGAGTAGTCCTACAATGGTTGCTACGCGATACTACACTCGAACGAGGTTCTCTTGAGAATATTATCGACCCTTGAGTCAGTCGAGAAGTTGATAATATCCAAAAGATGGGCTGATGACTTTGGGCACTTTTTAGAACCCTTGTTCTGCAGGTACAATTAACCTATAGTACACACCACTTTGGGAAGAGTAGACCTTGACTCCATTCATTGTTCCTCTAACTTAGGACCTTTTGTTTGCTTATGTGTATTTGTGCTTCGCATCCATAAAGCATCATATCATTTCTAGTTTCAAGGAATTCAGCAGTCCTTTGCAAATTCGAAAAGCCTTACATTTTAAAGTCTAAAATTTTTTCCAACTTTCTTAAAAAAGAAATATTCGCAATCGACCGTTGAAATTCTTGAAACCATTGCATGGCATCAGCATCACATTTTTGCATTGCATTTGTCCTCCAGTTTCTCCTTCTTGGTCCTATCGTCTTCTAGTGTACCTTTGAGTCGTCAAGCTGATTCCTCGACACAGATATCAGACCAGAAACGGAACAGGAGTCACTTTGATCCTATTCTCATGACTTACACAGAGCTATATCCTGACTTAGTCCGGCAAGGACTGATTACTACAAAGGCTTTACCACCTCCTCTTAATCCTCCGACTGGATTTAGGGCTGATCTCCATTGTGCTTCCCATGAGGGTGCCCCAGGCCACGACTTGGAGCATTGTTTTGCATTGAAAGCTAGGGTGCATGAACTGATTAGAGCCGGAATACTTGATTTTACGGATAGTCGTCCGAGCGTCCAGACAGATCCCTTGCCAACACATCAGAATTGAAGCTTTGTCATTGGTTTTTTTTTTCTCGTTGTTTGCATTTTCCTTATTTTGTTTAAGTTGTTTGCTTTCAATTATGTTTGTACTTTCCTTAATGAAATAAGCATTGCGACTTTTGATTCAATTCATTTCCGTCCATTTATTTGCATCTTTATGCTTTATTTTTCAAATGTTTACTTCTTGTCCAAAATTTTGATATGCTAAGATCGGAGGGAGGATGACGAAAATGTTATACCCATAACTGCTGTCAGTATGCTTTCAATTAAACCTTGTTGACGATGTAAGGCATTGTTTCAATTCCCAAACACTGGAGAAATAAGGAAGTTAATCCCTCGTCACCCCCTTCGGGCATAGAAGTTGGAGTTTCTTTCGTTACAAAAAACCCACAATTTTAACCTTGGGATGGGTAGTTCTCAGTTAACTTGGTTGTGTGTTCATACGATACACCTTTCATTAACAAATTTTCTTTCGCACACGTCAAATAAGTGTCGAAGATGTTTTCTAATCAAAAGGTCGATGATGGTTCACCGTAATCATTAAAATCAAACGGTCACTTTCCTTCACACAAAAAAATAATATAAAAAAATCAAAAGAAGCCCGCTAAGTCAAAACCTATGAAGGAGACTTAGGCAAAACTGGGGCATCCCGCTGACTGTAAACTCTAAAATAAACAGTTTAGGCAAAATTTAGGGATAATACAAAGAGATTTTTAAATCCTTATCTTGAAAATCCTCAATGTCAAAACAATCAAATGTTATAGGGGAGTAGTGGCTGCCTTTTCATAGGTCCCTTTGACTTCTGAGTCATCATTGCTACGATCAATGAAATCCCTAACTTATGGGAACCTGAATGCATAGTATGAGTTAACTGAGCATAGGACTGAAGATCATCACGTAGATTGGGTGGGTACAAATAAATTTTGAGCCTTTATCTTTTGTTTCATAAACCGTGAACCAGGCCACATTACAACCCTCAAAAGACCTAATTGAAGCAAGGTTATTTTGAAAGTATACTACAGCAAGGTTGCGTAACCTGACTCCTAAAGATCTTTGTGAATCATTTATTTTGGCAGTACACCTTTGTTTTAAACTTTGAGCGTCTTGAACCGTTGTGTTCTGACTAACGACTCATGTATTTTCCATCTTTCAAAAATAATTTTGATTTCAAAAGTCGCATGAACTTTGCATTACCATGTTTGTATGAATATTTTTGTTTGCAAACTGGCTTTCCTCTAAGGAATTTTCAAATAATGAGAAACTTGGTCAAGTGATCTTATCAGGGGCAAGTTCCTTTTACATCCTGTCAAAGAATTAGTTCAAGATTTGTTCAAGGCAATATCTTCTCATATTTGGTTTATCCAGAGAATTGTTCAAGACCCAGACTGGGGCAAGCCCTCCGAGGATACAGCAAAACAGTCGATTCCATGAATTAGACAGCTGAAGCAATTATCAGTTCATTTAACCTGGGGCAGTTTACTTGCATAATCCCTAAGCAGTTATTCATCATTCCTATAGTGACTATCAACTTGATACAGTTTAACAGAATGACAGTGATCTCCGTGTTGAGGAATCAGTCCTCCAGTTTTGTCATCTCGCCGAAAGAGTCGAGCCTTGTCGTCGATGTCTGCATTTGCATTTGATCATATCTCATAGCATAATTCCTATACATGTGCATATCTTGGGTGCTTTATTCCCCATTTACATTTCTATCTTGGGTGCTTTACTCCCCATTTACATTTTTATCTTGGGTGCTTTACTCCCCATTTACATTTTTATCTTGGGTGCTTTACTCCCCATTTACATTTCTATCCTGGGTGCTTTACTCCCCATTTACATTTCTATCCTGGGTGCTTTACTCCCCATTTACATGTCTATCTTGGGTGCTTTACTCCCCACTTACCTTCTATCCTTGGGTGTTTTATCCCCCATGTACCTTTATCCCGGGTGTTTTATTCCCCGTTTACCAGATATTCCTGGGTTTACCTAACATCGTGGTGTTTTACCCCCATTTGCTTCTTTTTTTTCTCCCTGAGGTCGTGTTTTACTCGCGTCTTACCTTGTGGGCAAAATTTATTTACTTGGCATCATGGGTGTTTTATCCCCATTTGCGTTTTTCTCCTGAGCTCGTGTTTTACCCGCGTCTTACCTTGCGGACAATTTCTAATTTACTTGGCACCTATCAACAATTCTGTGTCGTGTCTACCCGACATTCTTCCAGATATGACATGTCTTCTTCCCTAGTGCAATTCCTCGGCGGGTCGTCCCCTGTGACGTTGTTTCGTCTGTATCCGTGCATTTGTCATTTTCATCATACACATCATATCAGATTCGTATCATATTTAGCATTATAGTTCGTTTTGTTTTGTCCATATCATTGCATAGCACTGCGTCTAAAGGCAAAATTTTCGGTTATCTGTATTTAAATCCCTCCACCATGGTTTCTCGAGTCTCCGTTGCTCAAATCACCCGGTGAAGTTATTTAAATAGGGGCAACTGTAATACCCCAAATTTTGCCCTAAGATTTGTCGTCGCATTTCATTGCATTTTTATTGCATTTAATCAATTACTAACAAATCTGTGTAGTCGTTTGACTTTTTGCAGGTAAATATCATATGGCATGCATTTTTTTTCTAAAAAGTAAAAATGACACAATTGGCAAGAGGACATGTGTAAGGAGTTGTGAGTGTGAGAGGTTGAGAGTTCGAATCTCACCTTTGTCACTTTTTTTGTTTTTTATTATTTTTACTCTAAATTTTTCTATCTTTCATTAAAAAATAACAAAAATAGTTTTTTATTATTATTTAATTATTATTTTCGTATTTTAATTAAATCATTTTTTAAAATATTATTTTTTTTCACTTTTTTCTAAATTATTCATAAAAATATCCAAAAAATCATAAAATAAAAAATATTAGAAAAATTTTGTTCTTTTTATAATATTTTTGATTTTAGGAATCAATAGGATTATTACTTTTTATTTTAAGTTTATTTTAATTATTTTAAATTATTTAAATTTTATTTTTTCTTAACTAATTATTTAGTTTGAGCTTTAAAATGGGTTTTAGGGACATTATTGACAATTTGGTGTTAACCCTAATTTGTTCCCTATATATACATGTGTTGCCTTGTTGAAAAGAGGGGCAGAAAGTTTTCTTCAGAAAAGAGGAGAGAGAAAGGGAAAAACAAAGGAGATCCCTAGAGAAGAAAGGCGGTCATTCCCACAACTCGTCAGAAGGATTGGAGCTCTCTAGTGTTCCCTTATTCAAACCTTTTTCACATTTATCGAAGCAAACCTCCGCTTCGTAGGTTAAATTACTAAATCTTTTTCCTTTTCATGTTTATGTGCATATTTTGCCATGTTAATGTGTTTAGGTCCGTTAAATTACTAAACCTTTTGCTTTTTCATGTTTATATGCATATTTTGCCATGTTAATGTGTTTAGGTCCGTTAAATTACTAAACCTTTTGCTTTTTCATATTTATGTGCATATTTTGCCATGTTAATCTCCATGTGTATTTAGGTCCCTAGATTTTAATATCAAAACCCTTTTTTATCAAAACCTTTTTTTAAAATCAAAACCTTTTTTTAACAAAACCTTTTTTTAAGATCAAAACCCTTTTTTTATTTATTATTAAAACCTTTTTTTAGTAAGACCTTTTTTAAAAACTGAAAAGCCTTTTCCCAAAAAACTGAAAAGCCTTTTTTTGGGATGAAAAGCCTTTTTTGTTCTAAAAAAAAACTGAAAAGACTTTTCCCCAAAAAACTTTTTTTTATAATTTAAACTTAATTTTTTTTAATAATTTTAACTTAAATATTTTTTATTAAAAAATTAAAACCTTTTTTTATAATTAAAATAATTAAAAAATTAAAACCTTTTTTTATAATTAAAATATTAAAAAATTAAAACCTTTTTTTTATAATTAAAATATTAAAAAATTAAAACCTTTTCGTAAGGAACTCCTGATGTTTGATGTTTGTCGTGTCATTTTATGTACCCTTTTATTACTTTTCTTTCTTTTGACATTTCATGTGCATGCTCGAGGTTGAGATGTGCTTGTGGTGGCCACAGCCCCACACTATTTTCCTCCCTCACTTCATTCTAAGTGTCATTACATATTTTCATATTCTTCATGTTTTCAGAAATGTTTCTTTGTTTCTTTATACCCTCTGCCTTTATTACTTTTCTTATTTCTGTACCTTAATTATTCCTCCATATAATGATTTGTCATATTTTCACATTTTTTACAGTTTTATCCTTCCGAAGGATTAGGTCCAGCCTTTTGGCCGCCGAGTCAATAGCCTTACTCCTTTAATGGATCAAACCCTGTTTAGCCTAGGTGTCCCGCCGTGGGCAAAATTGCTTTTATCCTAGTGTTAGGTCAAAGAGTCGCCGCACTCATTTTAGGGTTTCCCGCCGCGGAATCCCTAACCTAACCCTAATGCACTTAACAATTTATAACATAGAGATCGGAGTTTAAGACTCCATGTAAGCGTGTCCTTAAGATGCGTTTATTCCCCTTGAGACCTTGACCACAGTCAAGAAGTCTCTAACCTCCCTTTTGAGGGGAACTACAGTTACTCTGATTCCATTCTCGTAAGGATATGTAGGCACAAGATGCGATGTCTTGCCGAGTAAACTTAGAATTAACCCCTAGGTCTTTTTTAATTTTCAATCCTTTGTATATACCCTTAAGCAAAATAATTAATGAAATAAATAAAAAAAATAAACAAAAGGTTCCCGTAGAGTACTACGGAAGTTTAGGGTGCTAATACCTTCCCTAAATTTAACCAACCCCCGAACCTTAGATCTCTCCCTTTTAGGTTTTTCCTTTCTTTAACCTTTCCTTCGGATAAATCAAAGACCGGTTGTAAATGAATTAAGATTCAAGTTAATCAATAGCTTGACATCCAAATTTCACCGCAACAACTTACTTTCTGCACCAAACCTTTTTCTTTTTCTTTAATATTTTCTGATTTGATTTTCTGGAGCAATGGGCTTTAGGCGCTTTACTACGCGCACCCCTCTTTCGGGCCCAGTGGATTTTCATGTTATATTTCATTGCTATTTGACACCAGCTTTTATCTTTTTATTTCATTTTATCCATTTTCTTTACAACTTTAAAAAATCATATAAAATTGAAAAATAGTCATTTTAATATGGAAATTTTTGGTACATGTTGATGATTGCTTCAAGAAAATTGTAAATAAATAAAAATGTTAGTTTATGCATTTTCTTTATTTTTGTGAATATTTTACTTTTAATTGTTCTTATATTGAATATAGTTTGTACTTGATTTTGTAGATTTTATTTTAGGTAGTCCCCTTAATATTTTTAGGTCAATCTTTTTAGGGAAATTAGATATACATATTAGGTACCCCTGGATTTTATTCCATATTTTTTAGGATTATTTTTTAGGTAGTTTTAATTAGAGAACTTTAGGTGATCAGATTAGGGTTTATACATAACATAGGTGCATTAAAACAATTTCTTTTGGGCTTTTAGATTGAATTAGGACTTGGGACATATAGGGTATTAAGGGTAGGTGTAGTAGATCCCTTAGAAATAATATTAGAATTTTCCCTACTATATTAATATTTTTAGTATATTTTGTAAGTTGTTTGATTGTATGGTGTGCCCTTTTGGGGGTTTATATTGTTTGTGTGGGCTTATTGGGCTTTGCTTGGGGTGTGGGATTGGTTTGAAGAGCATGATGATGGAGCATATTAAAGACAAAGTTGAAGCTGAAGATCAAAGCTTGATGAAGATTGCTTTGCTTGCTTGGAGTGGATGGAAGACCTAGGACATAGGAGCTAGATAGAGCCTTAGAATAGAAAATTTCTTCACAAATATGGATGGCTTCTTTTGCCTCCATTCTTCTCAATGATTAAAAGTCTCTCCTTGATACTCACCTCCCTCCTTTGGAAGGATTAGTGATTGTATCTAGGAGATAGAACTTTGAGTGAAACAGTCTGTATTATGTTAACTTTCTGCAGGTCACCTTTGGTGTTCAACAGACTGTTTAATATGCAAAATCCTCTTCTAATCATTTCTCTGCTGGAGAGCTTGCTTTGAAGAAGCCCTTGAAGATTGAGAATAGAGTTCATTTCCTTGAAGACTGATAGAAGAAGGAGCTTATGTTGTCAGGTTTTGCTGTTTAGAGCTGCTGGTGCTGTTTAGAGCTGGTGATGTATTGTTTGAGTTTCTTGACTGTATTGTTTGTTAATTTTACCCTTGAGATTGAGGTGAAGCTGTTTCACTTCGCTCATTGTTTTCTAGGTTCGAGGTTGAGTGGGACTCCCTTGCCTCGCTTGTACTGCTGCATTCATGCATTTTACTGCTTTACTGTATATATGTTGTTGCTTTTCCGTTTATCCCCTTAGGATCTCTGTTTCTCTCTGTGCAGGAGAGAAATATGACAGACATTAGGTTCTCATCCATGCATGACAACATTAGGATAGATTTGATTCTTTTTTTCAACCATAGGTTCTAGAGTTCTGTCTCTTCTTTCTCAAAACAATCAGAAAAACACAATAAACATTTCAAACCCCATAAAAGACAGTTCTTGCGTAAAAGACTGTAAACCAATCAAAAGAGTCATTTTTGTCCTCTTGGACGCGTAATCAGGAAAAACCCTTTTCAGAAGGAGATAAAAACTGTCAGACCAAATTTGTGTCTTCCGTAGCCCGAACTACGTTTGCTCTGATCTTTCATGTTGTATGAAAGTACGTAGGCATAGGATGTGATATCCTAGCGAGCAACCTTCCCCTCCTTTCCCGTAGGTAGGCGAACTACGTTGACTCTGATTTCTCGTTCCAGACGGGAATACGTAGGCATAAAGTGCGATACTTTGCCGAGTCATTTTATTTTCTTTTAACCCTAGACCTGTAGAATAGATAGAATAAAAATCCGTACCAGAAAACAAGCGTGGATCCCGTCGAGTACGACGGACGTGAGGGGTGCTAATACCTTCCCCTTGCGTAACCGACTCCCGAATCCAGGATTTGGTTGCGACGACCATTCCTTTCCCGTCTTTGCGGTAGGTTGACTCTGAGCGTTTCCTTTCCCTCTGTTGGGATAAATAAAGCACGGTGGCGACTCTTCTGTTCAGCCGGCGCCGATTTTCGCAGTAGCGACAGCTGGCGACTCTGCTGGGGACTCCAACGGTTCCCTACGCGAGTCAATCCTAGCGCTTGTTTCCCTTCGAGGATGTTGTATGGATTTACGTTTTCTGTATTTTACATTCAGCATTATATTATTGTTATTATTGCTGTGGGTATGAGGGGGTTCTATGATTGAGAGATAAGCCGGACCTGGGCTTGAGTGCACCTAGAATTAGAGTGGAAATTAGTGGGCGCGTGCATGCTTTGCATGTACTAGTGTCTCATGAAATCCACGTTCGGACGAGGTTCTTTTGGTTGACTTCTTTTTCAACCCTTTGGGTTGAGGGGGTTGTTGGTTAGTTGGATTGTCGACTCCGGGGACCGATCATTTGGAAGTTGGCTAAGTGAGGTCTCTTCAAGACATTGATGATGCCACACCTTCTGGGTATCGTATCATCAGTCTTGAAAGTCTGTGACGCCGACGACCGCATAGGATGTCGTACCTTGTGTCAGTTATTAGGACACCTACCTGTGAGAGGGGTTGGGCATGCAGGTAACTTGACCTCCAAAATACCGGTTATCTTGATTAAGATTCAGTGGTGTTGATATTTGAGAACAGTGTTATTAGGTCTGTCAGAGACCAGGATTGGAGCATTGTGGATGGTCTTAAGCAGTTTGTGGGTCTATTTGAGGCCAGTGTTGTGGATTGAATTTCTCAGCCAGGGGCACGTGATCCCTTGTTGCATTGCTTGCATATTGCATTGTTTGCATCATCATGTGCATATCATTAACGTGTGTCTGTGCTGCAGGTGCATTTTCATACTTCCTGATTCTAGTGCTCCAGACTTCCATCTGTTATTATGAGTACTTTGAAGAAGACTGTTGCGTACAAGTTGCCTAGTCCCAATGTCTCTTCTCTACTTGGTTTGATATCTCTAGCTGATGATGAGGTGAAGAGAAGCTTCAGGAAGAGTTATGGGAAACTGCTCAGGCTGGTTTATAAACCATCCATGTATGAGCGTAACGGATTGCACGCGTTGATGCAGTTCTATGATCCCCTGCTGAGGTGTTTTACTTTCCCTGACTTCATTCTGGCTCCGACCATGGAGGAATATGCTGAGATCTTGGAGTTGACTATTCAGAACAAGGTGCCCTTCATTCATATGGGTGCTGAGCCCAAACGGGAGGATTTGGTTGCTGCTTTCCACCTAGACCCCTCAGAGCTGCTGTTAACCTCGTGGAATGGAGTTTCTGGTTTTTCTCTCAAGTTCTTAGTTGGGAAAGCACAAGAGTACGCCAAGAGTGGTTGTTGGGTTGTGTTTAATGCTATCCTTGCTTTGTGTATCTATGGCATTGTACTGTTCCCTAATATGCCGGACTTCGTTGATTTGGATGCATTCTATATCTTTGCTTCAAGCAATCCTGTGCCCACCCTGATTGGAGACTTCTATCACTTACTGCATTATAAGAATGAGAATAGGATGGGCAAGAACGTCTCTTATTGTGTACCCTTGCTGTATATGTGGTTTGAGAGTCATCTGCCCAAGAGGGGTATCTTTGCTGAGTCTGCAGATACGGTGAATTGGTCTGAGCGTTTGATGGGACTTTCTTCAGAAGATGTTGTCTGGTTTGACAGAGCTTTATTGGGATCTGAGATTATCCGCAGCTGCGCCGGATATCCTAATGTTCCTCTGATTGGGAGGAAAGGGTGCATTAACTACAATCCATCATTATTAATCAGGCAATTCAGTTATGCTTTGAAAAGCCCGCCAAAGGAGGAAGAAATACAGGAATCTCTGTATTTCACTAGTGAACTGAGTGGGGAATTATTGACCAAGCTTCAGCATGCTTGGAATCATATCTGTAGAAGAGGAAAACCATTGCTGGGCAAGAATGATTGTCAGGCCTATATGCCCTACAAGGTGTGGATTCAGGAGAGGGGAAGACAGGTACAGATGTCTTTTCCAGCAGTATCACGTCCTGTTCCCATTCCAGTGGAAGAACCAACTACTGTAGCTGTTGAGGTCTATGAGCGGGTCGTGAAAGAAAAAGAGGACTTGATAAAGATCAATGAAGAGTTAGAGAAGGAACTGGCTCAGATGAGGAGTGAGAAGAACAAAGTTGTGCATTCTTTCCAACAGCAGACTGAGTTAGTAAACAGGCTAGGCGCTGAACTAATAGAAGAGAAAAAGAAGCGTGAACGCCTGGGGAAAGAATTCAGAAGCTCTCATGATATGTTAGAGTCCAAGAAGAAGTCACTCGATGCCGCCCACCGGGAAATCTCTTCTTGCAACAAAACGTGGAATGCTACGCTAACCAACAACAAAAGAGGGAAGACAAATTGAAGCAGCAAATTTCTGAACTCGAAGATCAGTTGAAGGCTAGAAAGAAAAAGTATGAAGAGGAGGTGATGGCAAGATATAGTCTTCAGAATTCATTGAACAAAGCCATCGAGTGCAAGAAGGAGGCCGTGTCTCAGAAACGGAAGCTAGAGGATCGCTTCGGAGAAGGGGCATGGGAGGAATCTACTGGTGATTTGCGATGTGTTCTCAAGCGAAGAGATCTACTTGTTGAGGGTTTGCTTACCCGACAAAATCATCCCGAGACTAAGGGGTTATTAGAGGAGTACCAGGCGTATGGTCGCACTTGACTATTTCATGTATTGATGTGTATGCTTTATTTGCATTGTGCTGGCCATCACCAGGATTGTTGGTTGAGGTCATGCCTTCTTATTGTATGCTCATTAATATTGTATTCCTGACTTGATGGGTTTCTCTGCAATGTATGAGGTGTTTTCTATGATTCGACTCCGAACTTCGTATTGCTGTCACTGTCACCACACTGACACATTAGCACTAGAATTGGGGAGTGATATTCCCTAATGCACAAACACATATCGCATTTGCATACACATTCATATTGCATTACAGGTGATTATTGAACTGTATCTAATTTCCTGCATCGTCCAGGTCTTTTCAGGATTGAAAGTCAACGCCCGCACCGATACTCTACTCGTACCAACTGCAAGAGAGTTATGGATCAAATGCAGAGTGAGATGCAGGACATGCGTGAGAAGCTGGCGCTATTCATGCAGACAATGGAGACCATTGTGAAAGGCCAGGAAAACTTGCAAGCTTTGGTGCAACCTTTGCTGGTGAGAAATGCTGGGCATGGAAACGAAGACCACAATTCTGTACGAGTTGACACCCTTCATGGGGATGGTACTCCTACACCGGTAGCTCCACCTGTGGCAAACATACCTGCTGTAAATGTGAACAATGGCGCTGGCGCCGGGAACGGTAACGCAGGAATCGGTAACGAGACTGTCATCAACAACGTTGGGGTCGGCGATGCCAATCTGGGTGGTGATAATATTGGAGGTAATGGCTTCGATAATAACAGATTTGGCTATAACGACCAGGGGTTTGATTATGCTAATCAAGATGGGAAGTACGGCTTCAACGCTTAGGGCTTCGGACAGGACGAATTTGGTAATACCAATCAAGGTTATGGCGGATTCGGTAACGGAAATGGCGCTGGAGTAATGTCTTTTAGACCTGCCGGGGTCGCTCCAGGGTATGGTAACAGGGGGCGGGGCCCTGTGATGAATCAGGCTAGATTTGGTCGTAACAATGGGTACGATGGATACGGAAATGGGAACGGTAATTGGATAGAAGATCAGCAAGAAAATGCTTTCTCTGGTGGGGGTTTTGAAGGTCCTGTAGATAACGCTCAGCGAATCAAGATGCTCGAGGAGCAGATGAAAGGTGTTGTGAATCAAAGTGTTGTTGGTTTAGATATGACCACAATGGGTCTGGTTCCTGGCCTGAGGGTACCGCTAAAATTTAAAGCCCCCACATTTGACAAATATAAGGGGGATACCTGTCCAAAGGTGCATGTGCGGTCATACTATAGAAGGATGTCGGCTTATTCGAATGATGAGAGGATGCTGATGCATTTCTTTCAAGACAACTTGTCTGGTCCTTCCCTTGAATGGTACATGGGATTGGAGCCTACTCAGGTAAAGACCTGGAAGCAGCTGGCCGAAGCGTTTGTGGCTCATTATAAGTACAATAGTGACCTGGCACCGAACAAGGTCCAGTTACAGGGGTTGTCACAGAAGAAAGATGAGATCTTCAAAGAATATGCGCAGAGGTGGCGCGATATGGCTGCAAGAGTTCATCCTCCTTTGGATGACAAAGAAATGAATGATATGTTCATAGGAACATTTACTGGTATGTTTTATGATAAGTTGTTTCATACTTCCTTGGGCAGTTTCTCGGACCTAATCTTGATGGGTGAGAAAATTGAAAGCAATATTAAAATGGGGGAGATTCCAAGCTGAGGAATCTACTTCAGCTGGCAGTAACAGAAGAGCTTTCGGTGGGCGTCGTCAAGGTGACACAAGTGCAGTATTCGGGGGCCGAGGCCGAGGCCGGGGCAGAGAACGGAATCAGTACAATCATCCGCAACAGGTGGCAAGTGTCACAATTCCATTTCATCAACAGCCAATACCACTACAGCAGATACCACCACAGCAACAGCAGCCACAACAAAGGTTACATCCTGCCCAACACAGAATTCAGGGGGGCAAACCAATGAGGGTGTTTGAAACGCCTCCTTCAACGTATGCAGAGTTGCTACAGACATTACTGGGTTTGAACTTGGTGGAAAAGAGGACTATGGCGCCAATGACGGGCACTCCTCCGTTCGGTTTTGATACGAACAAGCACTGCGAGTTCCACTCCGGGGCTCCTGGTCATGACATAGAGACTTGCCACGCGTTCAAGCATGTGGTGCAAGATCTGTTGGATAGCAAAGCCATAAATTTTGGACAAGCAGGTCCGAACATAGTACAACAGCCCATGCCCAACCATGGGGAAAATGCTATTTTGACTGAGGAGGGTTTGAACTTGATCATGCATGTTGATGAATTAAAGACGCCGTTGTGTGAGATAAAGAGCAGGTTATTGAATGGAGGTGTGTATCCGGGTTGCGATGAGTTTTGTCTAGAGTGTTGGACCCAAGCTGGGGGTTGTGCTGAATTGAAGAAGGGTATTCAGACCTTAATAGATGAAGGCACGTTGCACTTCGACAGAGCGGCAGTTGAGAAACCTGCAAAAATATTAGATGATGAGCAAAGTGATGTAGCTACGGTGACAATCCCCCGAAAAACGATAACTATAACGGCGCCCGCCAGGCGACCGCCGATCACTATCACCAAGGCAGGGCCAACCCCTTATGAGAGCACTAAGGCGGTACCTTGGACTTATGGGTTGGAAGCATACTGTGATGGGGTGAAAATCGATATCGGTAGACAGCTAGCTGAGGTTGTAGACAAGGTCGTCGGGACCGGAGGGATGACAAGAAGTGGGAGAATTTTTATATCGCCTGAGGTAGAGGCTGAACGGTTGGCAAAAGGAAAAGGAAAAATGAATGAGGATTTCCCTGTGCAGAGGAATGAAAAAGAAACGTCACTGAAAGATGTAGAAGAGTTTATGTGCCTTATTCGTAAGAGTGACTATAAGATTGTTGAGCACCTTCAACAGACGCCATCGAAGATATCCATATTGTCACTGTTATTGTGTTCCGAAGCCCATAGGAATGCATTATTGAAAATTCTGGACACGTCGTTTGTACCCCAAGATGTTTCTGTGAATCAGTTGGAGGGGGTGATGGCGCACGTAAATGCAGGCCATAGCTTGGGATTCACGGATTTTGATTTGACCCCGAGGGGAAGAGAGCATAACATGGCGTTGCACGTCTCAGTTGAATGCAGGGGCTCAGTCATGTCCCACGTGCTGGTAGATATTAGGTCTTCCTTGAACGTGTTGCCAAAGAAAGCAATGATGAAATTGGACATCAGGGGGATCATGTGTACGCCTAGCGACTTGGTGGTCAGGGCATTTGATGGTACACGGAGGTCAGTCTTTGGATCCATAACGTTACCTCTGCAGGTGGGGCCGGAGATTTTCGAAACTGAATTTTACATTATGGACATCCAGCCAGCATACAGTTGTCTTCTCGGACGACCATGGATCCATGGTGCTGGGGCAGTCACATCTACCCTGCACCAAAAGCTGAAATACATGGTGGGGGACAGTGTGGTCACAGTTTGCGGAGAGGAGGATATACTGGTCAGCCATTTGTCATCATTCAAGTACGTAGAAGTCGACAGCGAGATTCATGAGACACCCTGTCAAGCCTTTGAAGGGTTGCGCATCAAAGAAAATGTTCCAGGGCCGAGTAAGGCATCAGAGGTGGCAGTCTCATCATACAAGGAGGCTCAGGCTCTAGTAAAGACTGGTGAGACAGAAGGTTGGGGCAAGGTTCTGGATATTCCCGTGAAGATGGACAGATTTGGGCTGGGATATCGACCGTCATCATCAACGCCTGCTGCTGGGGCACCCAGTTTCAAAGGACCGATAACAATCACGGCTAGTGGAGTGTATCACAAGGCCATCAACGCTGTTTTAGATTCCGAAGAAGGAGACAGCGACTGCGACATGGACGCCTGGATTCAGCCGAGCGTGTCAGGACAAGGATTATGCAATTGGTCTATTCAGGAGACTGCTCCTGTGACTACCAAACAGTAATACTTTGTTTTCTTAATTGTTGAATAATCCGGTGTCTTACCCGGAGCATCGTGATTTTGCTTAGGGCCGTTCTGTTATGTACATTGCATTGTTTAATCATTAAATAAAAGGCGTTTTTCATGTACAAATATTGTGATCTCTGCTTTTCCTGTTTTTATTTTTTACAATAAAATGGCAACGTGGTTATTCGCTTTATACCCATTTTGAAGCATTTAACCATTCCTTTTGCAGGATAACATTTTCAGATGACATCATTGAACCGCCTATGACTCACTTCGACTTCGAGCACCCGGTATTTCAGGCCGAAGAAGAGATTGTTGAAGATGGCGACGTTCCAGAAGAGTTGTATTGGTTGGTAAAGCAAGAAGAACGAATCATTCTGCCTCATGAGGAGGTCATTGAGATCATTAATCTGGGGTCGGAAGGGGTTGAAAGGAACATCCATATAGGGGCCGCGCTGCAGAGCGACGTCAAGCGAAGACTGGTTGAAATGCTCAGAGAGTATAGTGATGTATTCGCTTGGTCGTACGAAGACATGCCTGGGCTGGATACGGATATGGTTGTGCACCGTCTGCCGCTAAAAGAAGAATGCTCGCCGGTTAAGCAGAAGCTTCGCAGAACTAGACCTGATATGGCAGTGAAAATTAAGGAGGAGGTTCAAAAGCAGTGGGATGTTGGTTTCCTAGCTGTTACAAAATATCCCTCATGGGTCGCTAATATTGTACCAGTGCCAAAGAAAGACGGTAAAGTGAGAATGTGCGTAGATTACCGTGATTTGAACAAAGCGATCCCGAAAGATGATTTTCCACTTCCTCACATCGATGTGCTGGTTGACAACACCGCTCAATTCTCCATATTCTCCTTCATGGATGGCTTCTCAGGCTACAATCAGATTAAAATGGCGCCAGAAGACATGGAGAAGACTACCTTCATTATGCCTTGGGGAACATTTTGTTACAAAGTGATGCCCTTTGGATTAAAGAATGCTGGGGCAACGTATCAGCGTGCAATGACGACTCTCTTTCATGACATGATGCATAAAGAGATCGAGGTTTATGTTGATGATATGATTGCTAAATCCCAGACGGAGGAGGAACACTTGGTGAATCTGCTGAAATTATTCAAAAGGCTTAGGAAGTTCAGGCTGAGACTGAACCCTAACAAGTGCACCTTCGGGGTGAGGTCGGGTAAACTGCTGGGGTTTATCGTGAGCGAAAAAGGAATAGAGGTTGATCCGGCGAAAATAAAAGCCATACAAGAGATGCCGACGCCTAAAACAGAAAAAGAGGTGCGCGGGTTTTTAGGGAGGTTGAACTACATCGCTCGGTTCATATCTCACCTAACGGCCACGTGTGAGCCGTTATTCAAGCTGTTGAAAAAAGACCAGGCAGTAACATGGAATGAAAATTGTCAAAACGCGTTCGATAAAATAAAGCAGTATTTGCAGGAGCCCCCTATTTTGATACCTCCAGTGGCAGGGAGATCCTTAATTATGTATTTGACGGTTTTTGAGGGGAGTATGGGGTGTGTTCTCGGTCAACATGACGAGACAGGGCGCAAAGAGCATGCTATATACTACCTTAGTAAGAAGTTTACTGAATGTGAATCTCGATATTCGATGCTCGAAAAAACTTGTTGTGCGCTAGCCTGGGCCGCCAAGCGTTTGAGGCAGTACATGCTGAATCATACAACCATGCTCATCTCGAAGATGGATCCTATCAAATACGTATTTGAAAAGCAGGCTTTATCCGGGAGAATTGCCCGTTGGCAGATGGTTTTGACCGAATATGACATCTAATATGTCTCACAGAAGGCTATAAAGGGGAGTGTATTATCTGAGTATTTGGCAGAGCAGCCTATTGAGGACTACCAATCGATGAGGTTTGATTTTCCTGACGAGGATATCATGTACCTAAAGATGAAAGATTGTGAAGAACCGTTGCCGGACGAAGGACCAGAATTGGGTTCCAAATGGCAGTTGATCTTTGACGGAGCTGTAAACTCCTACGGTAGCGGAATAGGGGCAATCATCACTACTCCACATGGGTCGCACATCCCATTTACCGCTCAATTGACCTTTCCGGTTACCAATAATGAAGCCGAATACGAAGCTTGCATCATGGGGCTTGAAGAGGCCATTGATTTGCGAATCAAAAACCTAGATGTATATGGAGACTCAGCTCTGGTGGTGAATCAAATAAAAGGAGAATGGGAGACACGTTAGCCCAATTTGATACCGTACATGAATTACGCCAGAAGATTGTTTCCTTTCTTTGACAAGGTTGAGTTGCATCATGTACCACGAGCAGAGAATCAGATGGCTGACGCCCTGGCCACATTGTCTTCCATGTACAAAGTCAACTTCTGGAATGAGGCTCCCAGAATTGTTATCTCTCGGCTTGATAGACCCGCCTTCATATTTGCCATTGATGAAGCATCTGATGATAAACCCTAGTATTTTGATATCCAAAATTTCCTGAAGAACAAAGAGTATCCGGCTGGGGCATCCAGTCACGATCAGAAGACTCTCAGGAGATTGGCAGGTAATTTCTATCTGAATCCGGACGGTGTCATATACAAGAGAAATCACGACTTGGTGCTGCTACATTGTGTAGACGAGAAAGAGGCGAAGTTGCTCATGGAGGAAATACATGAGGGTACCTTCGGTACACATGCTGGTGGGCATGCTATGGCAAGAAAGCTGCTGCGGGCAGGTTATTATTGGCTAACTACGGAAACTGACTGTTTCAAGTTTGCAAAGAGGTGTCATAAGTGCCAGATCTATGCGGATAAGATCCATGTGCCTCCGAGTCCTCTGAACGTGATGTCGTCACCGTGGCCATTCTCAATGTGGGGAATCGATATGATTGGAAAGATTGAGCCGACGGCATCTAACGGGCACCGTTTCATTTTGGTAGCAATTGATTATTTTACCAAGTGGGTGGAAGCGACATCATATGCAAATGTGACCAAGCAGGTGGTAGCCAGGTTTATCAGACGAGATATCATTTGCAGATATGGAATCCCCGAGCGGATTATTACCGACAACGGTTCGAACTTAAATAACAAGATTATGAAGGAGTTGTGTCAGAGTTTTAAGATTGAGCATCACAACTCTTCTCCTTATCGACCCAAGATGAATGGCTCTGTTGAAGCGGCCAATAAGAACATAAAGAAGATTGTTCAGAAGATGGTGGTGTCCTATAAAGACTGGCATGAGATGCTACCTTTTGCTTTGCACGGTTATCGTACGACGATACGCACATCAACCGGGGCAACCCCGTTCTCGTTGGTATATGGAATGGAAGCAGTGTTACCACTGGAGGTTGAGATTCCTTCCCTGAGAGTATTACAAGATGTCCAACTCGACGAGGCAGAATGGGTGAAAGACAGGTTGAACCAGCTGAGTTTAATGGATGAGAAGAGGTTAGCTTCTCTAGCATACGGTCGTTTGTACCAAAGCCGGATGAAGAAAGCGTATGATAAGAAGATACATCCTCGGAGCTTTCAGACGGGCGACCTTGTGTTGAAAAGGATTCTCCCGCCACAGGAAGATCACAGGGGCAAGTGGACCCCCAACTATGAAGGGCCATACATTGTCAGAAAATTCTTTTCAGGAGGAGCCTTATTGTTGTCTATCATAAACGGTGAAGACTTTACGTCGCCTGTGAATTCGGACGCAGTTAAAAAATACTTTGCTTGAAATTGACCTGCTGGACAGAAAAAAGAGAGTCCAGGCAAAAATGGAGCATCCTGGCGAACCAAAAACAGAATGAAAGGTTCAGGCAAAAATTAGGGATAAAATTGAAAAATGTACACCCGCGAAGTTGAAAACCTACACTGGGCGGCTTCGGCAAAAAAGGGTATCCCGGTGAACTGAAAACCCGTAAAGGGCGGTTCACGCAAAAGTTAGGGATTTGAAAAGCAAATGAATGCGGTCCGAATTTGATATTACGGTGCACATTGGTGCGGGAGAATATACCTAGGAGTTCGATTATCAGATACAATCTCTTCAGAAGTTTAAATACCGGGAAAGCGCCAGAGCCAGGCGAGTCGTAGGAGGATCAGCTCATGATGGTCGTCTGCATCACGTTGCCGACATATGTGTAAATTTGATTTGTCATTGTATTTATGCTTCCTGTGTATGCTTGTATAGTTGTTGTGTGTAGCTTCCTCTTTTCAGGAGTTACATCCAGTGTACAAAACTCTGCCCATTCAGGGGCCCAATCAATAAAACATGTTATTCAGTATTTTATGTTTGTTCTTTACCGTTTTGTATGTGAAAAGCGCCAATGTTAAATAAAATTAGCAAGTGCATAACATTGCTAGCCCTTGCCAATAATTACTAAAACTTTGAATTGGCTGAAAATGATGTCACTAACGCTAACCTGAATAGATTTGGTTGTATAGACTTGTCTTGTCTTGTATGTGGTGTTTGATAACACGAAATCATATAGATATTTTCATGCATAATTCAACTAAAGTCTAACCGTTTTCGATCCGATTTCGGGTTATTTCCGTGTATTTGTCGGATGTTTTTGCAGGTATTCAACGATCACGTCTAAACAAGGCAACATGAAGAAAAGAAGCAATCTCAGATGAAATATGGACGAAAAAGGAGTGAAAACACAATCAAAAATGCAGCAAGTTGTTTTTGCTGATGTGACGACCGTCACAGCTTCATGACGACCGTCACACCTTGTGACGACCGTCATGCAGGCAAAAACGCCCCACTCAGATTACACGTCAAAGAAACAGTTCCAATTCCCACAGAGTGGACCACTACTCCCTAAATTATCTGCCTCAAAGTCCATCATCTCCAGAGATAACCGTTGGGACTCCACCTCTATAAAAGGGAAGCAGGGGACTTCAAAAAGGGAGCTGCATTCATACCACGAAGTGCTGCCGAATTTACTTTCCAGAGCATTATTTTCCAGTTTTATTCTCATTCGTTTCTCTTTACATTTCCTTATTCCCATTTCCGCTCTTTTGTAATTGCTATTGTACTGTACGATCAAATTGGCACTAAAGACCAGAATCCTGCCAACATCTGTGGAGGATCTGCCCAAAGGCCAATTGGCATATTTACAGGTTTTCATTTTGATCGACTTCAGTTTTATTATAATGCAAATTATCATTTATTATTCTTATTTATATTTTGTTTTTCCCAATTCCATGTCTAGCTAAACTTAGGTAATCGATATGTAGTAATAATTCGGATGGGATTTGATAACACTTGGTTGAAAACTTTCTTTTCACAAAAGTAATCTATGGTCTGAGTGTTTAAAATTGATTCACTGAATAAACTTCATCGCGAAAGCGAGAACTTATTTAAAAGTAGTTTTGCCACGAAAGTGGGAAATTAATTAAGATACGAACCAACAAGCGAAAGCTGCGGTAAGGTCAGATAGTAAACACTAGGCATTTGTTTTAATAACAGCGAAAGCACTTTAAAACGAATTAGAACTTAGAGATTTCCAAAAAATAATTTAAACCCCGAACGGAATACGAAAGTGTACGTTTGGCCCTTAGGATTATGATTAGCGTCAATAACCATCGTGAGGCGAGAGTCTTCAAATCTCTATTTTCTGCTTAAACAAACTTTGAAAACTATTTCATACACCAGTAATTTATCAAATCCCTGAAGAACACAATTACTACGTATCGATTCAATTAATTATAATCTAAATAGTAATCTTAGTTCCCTTTTAGTGACAATCTTATTCCCTTAAACATATTCTGCCTAGCTAAACATAGTAACTCCCGAGAACACTAGTTTGATTACGAGTCCCTGTGGGATCGATATCTATTATTACTACGCGATAGACTGTGCACTTGCAGTTAGTTGTATTAGACATAGAAAGTCGCGATCAAGTTTTTGGCGCCGTTGCCGGGGACCCGTTTAGTCAATAGTGTAACCTTCTGTTACGCCGTATAGACTAGGTTAACAATTTTCATTTTTCCTTTACTAGTTCTGTCGATTGTATGCCAAGAAATCGCCCGAAAAGCGATATCGTAAAACCTTCGGTCGCAGAACTAGAACGCTTCTTACATTTAAGAAGTAGAATCATTGAGTACCAACTCAAACAACTCAAACATAACACTCCCGAACCTCTCACTCCCATTCCCAAATCAGAAGAAGAAGAACCACAGATGGCTGAAGGACCTCCGAACAAACCACTGAAGGCATACACTATACCATCTCAGATGGAGCCTAGAAGTAGCATTGCTGCCCCAGCTATTACCCGAAATGATTTTGAGCTGAAACCGTCATCGTTGTCGGTTGTACAACAAAACCAATTCTCAGGAAATGCAACTGAGGATCCGAACGAACATCTAACGAAGTTTGTACAATACGCAGACACAGTGAAAGCAAATGGAGTAACTCCAGACGCGATAAGACTTCGTCTTTTCCCATTCTCTCTTAGAGACAGAGCGTGGACATGGTTACAATCGTTACCATCCAACTCCGTTACGACGTGGGAGCAATTGAAGAACGTCTTCTTAGCGAGATATTTTCCGCCAAGCAAAACTGCTATGCTTAGAGCTCAAATCAACGGATTTCGACAAAAAGATGTTGAATCTCTTTACGAAGCATGGGAACGATTCAAAGATATGATGAGAACATATCCTCACCACGGTCTAGAAGACTGGGTGACAATCCATACTTTCTATAATGGGCTTCTATACAATACTAGATTGACAATAGACGCTGCCGCGGGCGGTGCACTTATGGATAAGCCATACGATGAAGCCTATCAATTAATAGAAAACATGTCACAAAACCATTGCCAATGGGGAGGTGAACGCACTCCAACTGAGAAAACCACAGCGAAAGGTCGGATGTACGAAATCAGTAGCCTTGAAAAGTTCAATGCTAAAGTAGATGCTCTAGCACAGAAGATTGATAGTCTGACCGTTAACCCCACTGCAACTGTCGCTGCAGTAACTCCAAATTGCGAGTTATGCGGAAGCACCACTCATAATGCACCCGAATGCCCATTGCTAGCCGGAATCCCGCCAGACCAGGTAAATTATGCTCAAGGAAATACCTACGCAAATACCTACAACCCAGGTTGGCGAAATCATCCAAAATTTTCTTACAAAAGCGAAAATGCATTGCAAATGCCTACTGCTCCACCAGGATATCAGAAACCAGCTGCTCAGAATGCACCTAGGAAATCAAACGTCGAACTGATGATGGAAAAATTCATAGCTACTCAAGCTCAAACAAACAAAGAATTCCTAAATCAAAACATACACACTAGCGAGCAAATTAAACAGTTGACAGGAAAAGTAGACGCTTTAGCCACCCACAACAAAATGTTAGAAACACAGATATCACAAGTGGCTCAACAACAAGCCTCTGCTGCCGCACCTGCTGGCACATTTCCTGGACAACCCGAACAGAATCCAAAAGGCCAAGCAAATGCTGTAATACTAAGAAGTGGAAAAGAATTGGACGAACCGATCGATCCGAGGACCGAAAACTCAGCCATGCAACAGAAACCAACTGAACAAGCAGAAAAGGAATCTGAGTTAGAGAAGAAGGAGGACAACGAGAAGGAGGATACCGCAAGTGAAAAAACTCAAGCACCTCCAGCGCCATATAAACCACCTATTCCTTATCCGCAAAGACTAATAAACTCTAAAACTTCAGGACAGTTTAAGAAATTTGTAGAGCTCCTTAAACAGCTGAATATTACTATTCCTTTTACAGAAGCGATAACTCAAATGCCGTCATATGCTAAATTTCTCAAAGAGATCCTGTCGAATAAGAGAAAGATCGAGGACAAAGAAACAGTTACACTTACTGCAGAGTGTAGCGCTATTATTCAAAACCGCATGCCTCCTAAATTAAAAGACCCAGGTAGTTTCTCCATACCCTGCGTCATAGGAAAGTTCGTGATAGACAAAGCTCTATGCGATTTAGGAGCCAGTATCAGTGTTATGCCCTTATCTATATGCAAAAAGCTGAATATGGGAGACCTCAGGCCAACCAAAATGTCCGTACAATTAGCTGACAGATCAGTAAAATACCCCGTCGGAATACTGGAAAACGTTCCAGTACGCATAGGACAATTCTACATTCCAACCGACTTCATAATCATGGACATCAAGGAGGACACTGTAACCCCAATTATCCTAGGAAGACCGTTCCTAGCTACAGCCGGAGCGATTATAGACGTGAAGAAAGGAAGGCTAACATTCGAAGTAGGAGAAGAAAAGATAGAGTTCATTCTCACCAAGTTCTTACAAGCACCAGCAATAGACGATACCTGCTATTTAGTAGACGAAATTGACGAATGCATAAGAGAACTTGAAAATGAAGAGACCACGTATTCAGAAATAATAAAGATTCAAATACCCGACATTTCTGAAGACGACAATTGGCGTAAACCGTATAAAGACGACAACCTAAGCGAAAGCTTAGCACTGACCCCAAACCATATGCCAGGTCCGAAGAACCCATCTTTAGAACTCAAAACACTACCCAAAAACCTTAGATATGAATTTCTAGACAATGAACTAAAAAGACCAGTGATAGTCAACGCCGACTTAGGACAACCAGAAACCGAAAAGTTATTAGAAGTCCTAAAGAAGTACCCCACCGCGTTAGGTTATAACATAAGCGATTTAAAAGGTATAAGCCCTTCGATCTGTATGCATCGAATTACAATAGAGGAAGACTCTAAAACCTCTCGAGAGCATCAGAGAAGACTAAACCCCATCCTGAGCACTGTAGTCAGAGATGAAGTAAAGAAATTACTAGATGCAAGAATCATCTATCCGATCTCCGATAGTGAATGGGTTAGCCCAGTTCATGTCGTACCAAAGAAAGGAGGAGTCACAGTAGTTAAAAACGAAAAAGGCGAATCAATAACAAAAAGAGTCGTGACTGGAAGCAGGATGTGTATTGATTATAGAAAGCTTAACAAGGCTACGCGCAAAGATCACTTCCCGTTACCCTTCATAGACCAAATGTTGGAAAGATTAGCCAAACATTCATATTTCTGCTATCTAGATGGTTACTCAGGATTCTTCCAAATTCCCATCCATCCTGATGACCAAGAAAAGACTACATTCACCTGTCCTTACGGTACTTTTGCTTACCGCCGAATGGCGTTCGGACTCTGTAACGCTCCAGCAACCTTCCAAAGATGCATGATGGCAATCTTTGCAGATTTCATAGACGACATTATGGAAGTGTTTATGGACGATTTCTCGGTATGCGGACAAAGTTTCGAAGGATGCCTACAAAACTTAGAAATGGTACTAGAACGTTGCGTAAAAGTAAACCTCGTCCTAAATTGGGAGAAATGCCATTTTATGGTCAGACAAGGAATAGTTCTAGGACATGTCATATCAGATAGAGGGATTGAGGTAGACAAAGCTAAAATAGAGATTATAAAAGATCTCCAACCTCCAAAATCTGTACGAGAAATACGGAGTTTTCTAGGACATGCCGGTTTCTACAGAAGATTTATAAAAGATTTCTCGAAAATCACAAAACCTTTGACCGGCCTGTTAATGAAAGATGTTGAGTTCGTCTTCGACGACGACTGTTTAAAAGCATTCGAAACATTAAAATCAGCCCTTATCACCGCACCAATCATGCAACCACCCGATTGGAGACTACCGTTTGAAATCATGTGCGACGCGAGTGATTACGCTGTAGGCGCAGTTCTAGGACAAAGGAAGGACAAGAAACTCCATGCCATCTACTATGCCAGTAGAACCTTAGATCCTGCCCAAATGAACTACGCTACCATGGAAAAGGAACTTTTAGCAGTTATATTTGCGCTTGACAAATTCCGTTCTTACTTAGTAGGAGCAAAAATTATAATATACACAGACCACGCTGCCATAAGGTACCTAATAAGCAAAAAGGATGCCAAACCAAGACTATTGAGATGGATCCTGTTACTACAAGAGTTCGACTTAGAAATCAAAGATAAAAAAGGAACCGAGAACGTTGTCGCAGATCACTTATCCCGAATAGAGGGCATCAGACATGAACCAGTACCGATAAATGACGATTTCCTGTACGAACGTCTGATAGCCAAACTAGAAAGTGACACACCCAATTCAATCTCGGAAGATCCAGAATTCGAAAAAGTCGTAGAAGCCGTCTATGCCCAAGTCACATTACCTTGGTATGCTGACATCGTTAATTACCTCGCTGCTGGCGTGCTTCCACCGGATCTTACTTATCAGCAAAAGAAGAAATTCTTCCACGATCTGAAACACTATTATTGGGACGAACCCCTACTCTTCAAGAGAGGGGCCGACAACATATATCGTCGTTGTGTCCCAGAGGAAGAAATAGAAAATATTATTTCCCAATGCCACTCAGCACCATATGGTGGTCATGCTAGTACGTCCAAGACGTGCGCTAAGATTCTCCAAGCCGGCCTATTCTGGCCTAATCTCTGGAAAGACGTTCACATCGCTGTGCAAAAGTGCAATAGATGCCAACGAACTGGCAACATCTCACGACGCGATGAAATGCCTCAGAAAGGAATCTTAGAGGTAGAAATCTTCGACGTCTGGGGAATAGATTTCATGGGACCATTCCCACCTTCTTTTGGAAATAACTACATACTCGTCACTGTCGATTACGTGTCTAAATGGATAGAAGCCATTGCTGCTCCAACAAACGACGCACGAGTAGTAATCAAACTCTTCAAAAACACAATCTTTCCTAGATTCGGTGTACCCAGACTCGTCATTAGTGACGGAGGATCTCACTTCATATCACGAATATTCGATAAACTTCTCTCTAGATATGGAGTCCGGCACCGAGTAGCTACACACTATCATCCGCAAACTAGCGGACAAGTAGAGGTCTCGAATAGAGAAATAAAACAGATCTTGGAAAATACTGTCGCTACCTCAAGGAAAGATTGGTCGTCGAAGCTACAAGAAGCTTTATGGGTTTATAGGACCGCATTTAAGACACCAATAGGTACTACCCCCTATAAATTAGTTTACGGTAAATCCTGCCATCTCCCTGTAGAGTTAGAGCATAAGGCCTTTTGGGCCATTAAGACACTCAACTTCAACTACACCGAGGCAGGAGAAAAGCGAATCTTGAACTTACACGAGTTGGAAGAACTTTGATTAGACGCTTACGAAAATGCCCGTATCTACAAAGAACGAACTAAAAGGTGGCATGATAAACGTTCAATCAGGAAACAATTCAGTGTGGGAGACATCATATTGCTCTTTAATTCACGATTAAAACTCTTCCCAGGTAAACTAAAATCTAGGTGGTATGGACTCTATGAAGTGACTAAAGTACTTCAGAGTGGAGCTGTTGAAATTACCGATAAGACAAATGCACCATTTATCGTAAACGGGCAACGTCTAAAACATTACAATAAGAACGACAACAGTCCTCAAGTCAGCAATATAACATTGCTTGAGCTTCCAGCTCAGACACCCGAATAGCTTCTCACCAAGCTATCATTAGGCTTTAGACGTTAAAAACAGCGCTTATTGGGAGGCAACCCAAATTTCCCTCGTTATTGCATTTCATTCTTCCTTTAAATTCTACTTTGAAAAATCCAACAAAAATTCTAAAATTACTACTACTTTCTACTTTCGTTCATTTTCGTACTTTTATTCTTATTTTATTTTCTCTCTTTTGTCTTTTGTTTCTACCGCTTTTCGTTTCTAAAAATCCTGACTTCAATTTCTTGTTTCAAACTTTTCAGGATTTTTAAAGTCTTAAAAACATTCCTTCTGTTTTCTCCGAATTACCTGCGAATATGGTCGAGTACGACTTCACAAAGGTTCACTTCAGAGGACTCTCTCAAAAGGCAAGATTTGCAGCACTGACCGAAAGAGAATTCGCCTTAACGCTGTATTATGATAAGGCTACTATGGATAAACTAGGGATCACAGATAGCATTCAATACCTGTTCAATCAACTAGGTTGGGAGAACACTGCTCTGAAAACACGTTTCGCTACCTACAAGGATCTTACCTATGAATTCCTTAGTTCTTTCAGATACACACCCAACTATGGCTTTGGATCCAACACAGAGCTGATTACCTTCCGATTGTTTGGAATGGACCAAACCCATAGCCGGATGTCAATAGCTAACCTCCTAGGATTCCCTAGCGGACCACATGTGTTCATTAGTGCAGAAGATGACGATATTGATTTGCAACTCGATCACTTCTGGGGTAAAATCACAGGCGACTATCACCCCGAACCAGCCAGAATGCATAATGATGACATTCATAACCCAGCCTTCAGATACTTCCATAAGATACTGGCTCACACCTTGTTTGGAAAAGAAGAAAATATTACTACAGTGTCTAAGGAGGAGTTATTCATCATGTTCTGTGCTTCTCAGGGACGGACAGTAAATGCAGTGCCTTTCATGATGAGATCTTTCAAACGCCTCACGCTGGAACCTCAGACACCTATTCTTATAGGAGGCCTAGTAAGAATGATCGCCCACGAGCTTGGCCTTAGATTCCATTTAAATGCCAGCACTCGTTTTGGTACCATCAGACCTATGAACATACAATTCTGCTTTAACAGGCGCATCTTAGGGACTATGGGACCTGGACCGTATGAGTACCTTATTAACGAAAAACCAGTACAGCTATTCACACTGCCTGATCATCTGATGACAAGCATCCACAACAAGGATAACTGGCTCTACGAATTGGATGAGCCTATGGGACCTCCTTCACCACAGTCAACACCCCAGAACTACATGTATGACAGTGACCACATCTCTGAGGCACACGACTATATGTACTATGAGGACACTGCCTCTGAAACTGAAGTAGACCCTATGACTCCTCCGCACTACAATACTTATCCTGAGCCTATCCCTGAGGAGACCACCGACAAAATGGGTACCGTGTTACTCAGATTGGACGACGTTGATAAAGCTCTGACTAATGTAAAAGCTGATATCGCAGGCATGCACAGCGAACTGGTAGGCTTCATGGATCTAGTCTGCGACCAACTCGACTACTATTCACAAAAATTCGATGAGTTGAAGGCACGAAAAGATTAGTTATTAGCTCGTAGCAGTAGTTTCAGTTTAGTCTAGTCTAGTTTAGTTTCATTTAATCATTTGGATTTTTCGCATTGTTAGTTTTCATTAAGTACTACATACAATTGTTTCAATTTTATGTTATTTCAATTCTAGTTTTTATTCAACTATTTTGTTTTCGCATTAATTGTTGTTTGTTGGCTGTTATATTACATCACCGTATCAATACTAAGCCTTAAAATCACCACGAGTACGCCCTCAGAGCAAAATTCTGCGTTCTGCAGATTTTGCTGCTGTGACGACCGTCACAGCCCCATGACGAGCGTCACGCGGGTGACGACCGTCACGCAGTCCAGAACTGCTATCTGATAAAATAGGGTTCGTGTTTTCTTCCACTCCCCCCATTATCACTCTCAACATCCTAACTCCTACCCCACTATGAATTTTCGTCCTCCCCACATTGAACTATAAACTTCAACTCCAAATTCAACCTCCAAACCACCGTTCTGTCATTTTTCCCTCTCTGCAGAAAAAACCCCAAAACCTCAGAAACCTCTCCATCTTCCAACAATGGCAAGGAATGCAGAAACCCCAGATGTCAACAACATTACCTTCAGTGAAGGCGAGTTAGGCGAAAGACAACGAGCAAACTACATTGCATTTCATCAGAGGTCACTCCAGCCGACTCACTACCCGCACCTTCCATCGCTTACGGAGCTCAGACTCCTTGAAGGTGTAACCTGGATGCTTCAAAGAGCAGGCATCTAGAACCTCTGCACCAACCCCCAGCCAACCTACGAACAACTCACTCTTGAGTTCTTGAGTTCGTTCACTTACGTCACAAGCAGCGGCGAACTTAACCAGCACACATGTGCCGCTTGCTTCCGGATGTTTGGCGTCAACTATCAGGTGAATCAAAATCAGATTGCCAGCATCCTACAGCTACCTCGCAGCGACAACGCTCATCGCCGCATCACCGATCAGTTCCAGCACGAAGCCTTCGCGCTGTGGTATCAGTTGGCCGACCTCAATGCCGATGGTTGGGACTCCCTGCACGCCACTCATATCCATAACCCAACCATCCGGTACTTTCACAGAGTGTTGAGTAACACTATCTTCGCCAGAGACAGCAACCACAAAGTGAACTCCAAGGAGCTCTTCTTTCTTCATTGTGTCTTCAACAATGAACCTGTCAACGCTGCCCCGTTTCTGCTGGCTCACATTCAGGACAACTGCAACCGTGGCTCGAAGCCATTCTACCTTGGCGACCGCCTCCAGCACCTCCATTCCATCCCCTCGGTGTTCCTTGACACCGACCACTGCAGAGCCTCTCATCTCATCCGCTCCCGAGCTGACGGCAAATACCATCCAGTTGTGCGTGGCAAGACCGTCCGAAGCATCATCCTTCCGTCCCGCACCCGCATCCATCCAGAGGACCGTACCAACTGGTTGTTTGACCTCACTGCCCCTCCTGCTGCCGCTGTTCCCACTCAGGATCCCACTCATGATTCCGACGATGAAATCCAAGCTGAGTTGGACAGGTCCGAGCAGCCAGAGGCATCGCAGCCTCCTCCTCCCGTAGGTACATCTTCTCGCCGCCGCCGTCATCATCCCGTGCCAGACTACACAGAAGAGGACCTCCGTCGCTCCCTAGACCAGCAGGCACAGATACTCACGATGCTGCAGCAGCAGAATCAGCGAGCTGACCAGTTCGAAGCTTGGCACCGGACTCAAATGCAACAACTTCACACCGGCCAAGCTACGATCACTGAGAGCCTAGCGAATCTGACCCTGCAGGTCGAAGGACTCCGAGACACCGTCTACCACACCGGAGCTATGACCTATGAAGACCGAGTAGCCCTTGCCAGAGCCAGAGGACGCCAGCGCGGACGTGACAGAGGCCGAGACTAGATTTCCATTTTTCCTTCATTGTTTACTATATTTCAGTTATTTGTATTTTCATTTTCAGTTGTATCTCCCTCTCGCATGTTTCAAGAATCAGTGAGGACACTGATCGAGATAGTGTGGGAGCGGAGCCTTATTTCCATTCCACTGTACTCTGAATTTCCTTTATTTCCTTTATTTCCATTTCACTGCACTTTGAATTTTAGTAATATCTATTTTTACACTTTCTATTTCTAGCAAATAAAGCTCGTCTATATATTTTTCACGTTACGCAAACAACCCCCACATTATTCAACGTAAACAAAAATTTTAGTTCGTTCCTCAAAAGCAAAAGCACCACGAGAATGCACCTGAGTTCAAACCAAGTTTTGAAACTCCGAGGAAACGACAGTTCTAACAAAACCAGTATCGTCCAGACACCTTAGATCTCTAGTTTATGCGAGTCGGTTTCACCACCTACGTGTACCAAAGTCTCAAGTGTCTACGCAAACTCAACCCCAAGTAGTTTATACTAGCAGTCAGCACCATCCTAAAAACACTTCTAAGTAAACGACCGATGCAAATAAATGTATGATCTCCAAAAAGATGAAAAATCATGAAAAGAGAGCTAAAAAGCCCAAAAATATAAGATACGTTTCCTTCTAAGTTAGGTGCTCCTCACCCGAGCATTTAGCCCAACGACACGAAAAACTCATTGAAAAATCAATGACATCAAATTATGATCAATGAAGAAGATCAAAAACAGAAATGAGATCATATTCACTAACAGGTCGACTTGCCATGAAAGTGTGCGGACAACGGGCTTAATGTGATTGCGCTAGAACAAACAGGGTGAACTTGCCACGAGAACCTTGACACCAAGATACAGTAGCATGAATGAGACCGATTTGCATAAAAAGGAGACCTCCGAAGACTTGTAGTCCAGTGTCGTCATGATACTCGTCTTGTTTCTACCAAGAATCCCAGTTTTTCCAAACTCTGCGAACGAAGAAGTTGCCTCGTGCTTGCCGACTTTTCCATGTTTTACTTGAGGACAAGCAAAGATTCAAGCTTAGGGGAGTTTGATAACACGAAATCATATAGATATTTTCATGCATAATTCAACTAAAGTCTAACCGTTTTCGATCCGATTTCGGGTTATTTCCGTGTATTTGTCTGATGTTTTTGCAGGTATTCAACGATCACGTCTAAACAAGGCAACATGAAGAAAAGAAGCAATCTCAGATGAAATATGGACGAAAAAGGAGTGAAAACACAATGAAAAACATAGCAAGCTGTTTTTGCTGATGTGACGACCGTCACAGCTTCATGACGACCGTCACACGGGTGACGACCGTCATGCAGGCAAAAACGCCCCACTCAGATTACACGTCAAAGAAACAGTTCCAATTCCCACAGAGTGGACCACTACTCCCTAAATTATCTGCCTCAAAGTCCATCATCTCCAGAGATAACCGTTGGAACTCCACCTCTATAAAAAGGGAAGCAGGGGACTTCAAAAAAGGAGCTGCATTCATACCACGAAGTGCTGCCGAATTTACTTTCCAGAGCATTATTTTCCAGTTTTATTCTCATTTGTTTCTCTTTACATTTCCTTATTCCCATTTCCGCTCTTTTGTAATTGCTATTGTACTGTACGATCAAATTGGCACTAAAGACCAGAATCCTGCCAACATCTGTGGAGGATCTGCCCAAAGGCCAATTGGCATATTTACAGGTTTTCATTTTGATCGACTTCAGTTTTATTATAATGCAAATTATCATTTATTATTCTTATTTATATTTTGTTTTTCCCAATTCCATGTCTAGCTAAACTTAGGTAATCGATATGTAGTAATAATTCGGATGGGATTTGATAACACTTGGTTGAAAACTTTCTTTTCACAAAAGTAATCTATGGTCTGAGTGTTTAAAATTGATTCACTGAATAAACTTCGTCGCGAAAGCGAGAACTTATTTAAAAGTAGTTTTGCCACGAAAGTGGGAAATTAATTAAGATACGAACCAACAAGCGAAAGCTGCGGTAAGGCCAGATAGTAAACACTAGGCATTTGTTTTAATAACAGCGAAAGCACTTTAAAACGAATTAGAACTTAGAGATTTCCAAAAAATAATTTAAACCCCGAACGGAATACGAAAGTGTACGTTTGTCCCTTAGGATTATGATTAGCGTCAATAACCATCGTGAGGAGAGAGTCTTCAAATCTCTATTTTCTGCTTAAACAAACTTTGAAAACTATTTCATACACCAGTAATTTATCAAATCCCTGAAGAACACAATTACTACGTATCGATTCAATTAATTATAATCTAAATAGTAATCTTAGTTCCCTTTTAGTGACAATCTTATTCCCTTAAACATATTCTTCCTAGCTAAACATAGTAACTCCCGAGAACACTAGTTTGATTACGAGTCCCTGTGGGATCGATATCTATTATTACTACACGATAGACTGTGCACTTGCAGTTAGTTGTATTAGACATAAAAAGTCGCGATCAGTGTTGCAGGGTTCTTGACCACACGAAGTGGATGATCGGAAGATTGCAGTCATAACCAGAAGCTCGTAACGAAAAGACTTGATCGTTATGCAAAGTGAATCTCCATGCAGGTCGCGCTTCATTCTCGGGAGCTGAGATGTCAATGTTCCTTACTGAAGAAGGATCAAATTCCCCAGCTAGTCGCAGCTTATCCGAAGGACATTCTCCAGCAGGGTCGTTTACCTCAGCAGAGTTTGGTGATTCCAAGATTGTAGGCTGTATTCAGACAGTGAGGTGTCCCCCAAAAGGATCCCCCCATCCCGAGCAGAGTGGTTTAGCCTCAGAAGATTAATATTTCCAAACTTGTGAGCTGTACCCAGACAGTTTACTCTTCCCAGTAGAGATTCCCTTCCCAGTAGGGTCATTTATTCTCCCCAACGGAGTCAGTTGATATTCCCTAATGAGAGTCGTTTCATCCCCAACGGAGTTCTCTCTTTTTAGCAAGTGTCTTCTTTCCTCCCGGTGGAAATCGAAGGTTAAAGCTCTCCCCGACAGAGTTGGTTGTGTGTCCTGGCATTTATTTTGCCAGAATACCGTGTGATACCCGTTCACTCCCCAGCAGGGTGATATTTGTCCTCGACGGCAGAATTGATGAAGCAAGCTTGTCAGAGCTTTCCCTAGCAGCTAGAGCCTGCATTTGCATTGGCATATAGTGTCATATTTGCATCTACCAAATAAAAAACGCGTAGCATTTCCATGTTGTGTGGAGCATTACGCCATTATCAAACATACGCATTATGAAACATAGATCAGGTTGGTTGACCTTTTGCTTTCAGGTGTGTTTCTCAAAAGGAGTATGGAGTTCTAAAGCTCAGATATTACCAGACAATCGAGGTCTCGCCAGGAGACGTGTGACGACATAGTTCAGTTTATTATTTTCCCACAGAGTTGCCAATTGAGGCGCTATTGTATCCGGCCAGCGGAATGTTTCTTCAAGTTGTTGCTGCGGCAGCATTTCAGGTTTTAATGGAATCAAAGTTCAGAAGTAGCCACTTGTTATCGAGACGAGTGTTTTGACAATTATTTTCGGAATATCCCCAGTGGAGTTAGCTACTGCAAAGATAGGAAGAGAAGCTGTATTCAGAGTTATTTTCCTGTATTCGGACAGAGTTATTTCCCGTAATGGTGACGGAGTTATTTTCCTGTATTCGGACAGAGTTATTTCCCGTAATGGTGACGGAGTTATTTTCCTGTATTCGGACAGAGTTATTTCCCGTAATAGTCACGGAGTTATTTTCCTGCATTTGGTAGAATTATTTCCCGTAATGGTGACGGAGTTATTTTCCTGCATTTGGTAGAGTTATTTCCCGTAATGGTGACGGAGTTATTTTCCGGTATTCGGACAGAGTTATTTCCCGTAATGGTGACGGAGTTATTTTCCTGCATTTGGTAGAGTTATTTCCCGTAGTGGTGACGGAGTTATTTTCCTGTATTATCGGCATAGTTATTTCCCGTAGCAAGGGCGGAGTTATTTTCCTTTGTGATGGACAGAGTACGTCTCGTAGCAGAGGCAGAGTTATTTTCCTGTGTGATGGACAGGGTACCTCCCGTAGCAAAGGCGGAGTTATTTTCCTATGTGATGGACATGGTACGTCCCGTAGCAAAGGCGGAGTTATTTTCCTGTGTGATGGACAGGGTACGTCCCGTAGCAAAGGCGGAGTTATTTTCATGTGGATGGACAGTGTGTGTCCCGTAGCAAAGGCGGAGTTATTTTCCCGTAGCAAGGGCGGAGTTATGGACGGGCAGAAGAAGATTTTCCTGTATGACAAGACATAATTGCGTTCTTATATTCGACAGAAGTACTTCTCCCAGTGAAGTCAATAAGTTTATTCCAGTATTGACAAGATAGTGTTGAAATCAGATTTGTAGATAGTGTTCCCCAAGTAGTGGTGCAATTTATTTCGCAATTTATTTCTGGCAGTTGGCAAATTTCCGGGTTTTATTGGTATTCAACCGTCTCGTACCTCGATTGTCTGAAGGCTCCGGGCGTTTCACCCAGTCGGGTCCAAGCAGTTTGAATAGGGGCAGCTGTTGCACCCTAAAATTTGACCAACTTATTTTACCTGATTTGTGTTTTCATAGCTTTATCATTTGCATAGTAAATCATGCACATAGTTCATTCATTTGCATAGCATAGCATGGGCAAGTCCTCCAACAAGGGATCAAGTGCTATTTTTTCTCAAGGAGTGTATTCAAAAGGTTCTTATCAAGATTCAAGCCTATTCAAGTCACCAAGAAAGAAATTAAAGCTTTGAGATGTTAAAAGGCCAAGCAGTGGGTTTCTCTCCTATCTTGAGGGTATTTGAAGATCATCAGAGAAGTTGTGAGTTGTGGACTGAGGCATGGAATGTGTGTAGACATCATGGAATACCTAGAGGGTCATTTTGAAATTAAGACAAGTCATTGGTGTGGTGACAAGAGCCACAAGTGAAGACAGTCAACTAGGGTTTCACCTGGGTCAACCCTAGGTCAACCCTAGGTCAAATGCTTGATTGAAGGGTATCAAGGCTCATTTAAAGGATGTGGGATTCATCATTTAATATGTGGATATGGATATGGTGTTGTGACAAGAAGAAATCAAGAGAAACCAAGAAGAAGAGAAGTTTCTAAATTAGGGTTTCTGAGTAAAATTCCCTGATTTAGGTCAAACTTCCAAGCAAAATAATTCAAAATGCAAGTCTCAAATGGGTCCTTGGCCAACACGAAACTTGTAGAGCATATCAATACCTTTAATTTGAGTGGTGGAAGGCATCAAGGAGGTTTATAGAACTCAAGTTATGGTTCTTGCAAGTTACAGGTCATTTGAGGACACTGAAATTTATCTATGAAAGTTACTTGACTTCCAAGCAACGTTTACCCCATAAGGACTTTTCAAATGGATTTTTGGCCAACATGAAAGTTGTTCCTCATGATCTTAGCTTTCTAGAAAGGTATTGTATTCCTCAATATGATTTGTGGAGCTCCACTTATGATCTTGGCAAGCCAGGGGTAGTTTGGGAAAGTAAGATTATAGGTCATTTCAAGCATATGCCTAAAACTCCTACTTGCAAGCTTCAAATGGGAAAATGTTCAACATCAAACTTGCTCAAAATGATGTTTTGAGTCTAGAAAAGAGTTCATGATGGCTTGGAAATGCATGGAACTCAAAATGATAAAATTGACCAAATATGGAGGGTAAAAGTCCATTTTCAAGTGACCAAATTTGGGATTTATTGATCCAAAGCCTAAATACATCATGTGACCTATCAAACTGAATGGAAATTGCATTTTGAGATCAATGGTATTATTACTTTTTTGAGTTAAGGCCAGAATTATGAAGTCATGTTCAATTGCTTGTCATTTAAGTAACACTTGCCAAACCAAGCTAGGAGTAAATTGCAATGCAAGGGATCATTCAAACACATTCTAATTATCATATGGAGATAAATTCAAGCTATTTTGAGCTGCTGCAACAAGGAAATCCTGAACTGGTTTTTGCATTGGCCATTTTCAAAATCTCATGCCATGAGATAATCAAAATCTCATAGGATCATTCCAGGTCTTTCTAGAGGGTTCTAACATCACCTATATAACCATTAGAGATGATCTAAACCAAGGTTGAACTTCATTTGGTGCAGAGAAGAGAGATTGAGATTCATCTTGCTCACTTGCAATTCAATTTCGAATTCACACAATTCTTCATCATTTCTTCAATTTCTTGATCCAAATCAATTCTATAATCATCACTAAGTGTGTAGAGATCAAAACCAGAGTGAATCATTGGCCAAATCGTGTTCTTGAGTTTTCACACATCCAACTGCAAATAAAAATCGGTTATGGTGATCCAAGCATTTTGATCAAGAATTAGTGCAAACAGAAGCAAGATATCAAGGCATTGAGTGATTCTGGAGCTTTGCAAGCATTGATTTGGAGGATTTCACCATCTGTTTACCTCATTTCATCAGGTTAGTAACTTTCTCACCATGGCTTGAATTAGATAGAATCATCAAGAATTGTTAGGATAGAAGCAATGTAGGTGGTTATGTGATGCTTTCTGGCAAGTTTGACACGATTTAGTGATGAATTTCATGTGGACACAATTTCTGTTTGGACTTATAACTCCATGGATATGCAAGTAGAACCTTAGGATTTTAGTGGTAATTGACCAGGGATGAACAAGGAAGAGATTGAGACACTTAATTTGATGAATGGTGAATGTTGAATTTCTGATCAATTTTGATTTGAGAATCGTGTTTAGGGTTACAGACTATATCAATGAATTTCAATGCCATAGATGAAGTCAGGGTGAAGAATAGAGCATGTTAGGGTTTTATTTCATGATTTTTGATCAAGATTTGATGAGGTTCGAGTTGCTGAGTTTGGAGCTTTCTTGGAGCTTCATCAATGGAGTTTGGCTCCAAAATATTTCAAATGGAGAAGACGAGTTATTGGCCATTAGATTAGGGTTTGACTTGGACCAAAATGCCAATCGTGTGGCCACCATTTCACCTCAGTTTGTGAAGGATACTTGCTGAACACCAAACGCAGGCGTTTCATTTATTTTATGCTATGGGCTTAAGTTGGTTCTTGATATCCCCACCCCCATTTCGTGGCCCATGTTATTTTGTGCATGTTTTACTTACTTTCTGCACCAAACCTTTTTCTTTTTCTTTAATATTTTCTGATTTGATTTTCTGGAGCAATGGGCTTTAGGCGCTTTACTACGCGCACCCCTCTTTCTGGCCCAGTGGATTTTCATGTTATATTTCATTGCTATTTGACACCAGCTTTTATCTTTTTAATTCATTTTATCCATTTTCTTTACAACTTTAAAAAATCATATAAAATTGAAAAATAGTCATTTTAATATGGGAATTTTTTGTACATGTTGATGATTGCTTCAAGAAAATTGTAAATAAATAAAAATGTTAGTTTATGCATTTTCTTTATTTTTGTGAATATTTTACTTTTAATTGTTCTTTTATTGAATATAGTTTGTACTTGATTTTGTAGATTTTATTTTAGGTAGTCCCCTTAATATTTTTAGGTCAATCTTTTTAGGGCAATAAGATATACATATTAGGTACCCCTGGATTTTATTCCATATTTTTTAGGATTATTTTTTAGGTAGTTTTAATTAGAGAACTTTAGGTGATCAGATTAGGGTTTATACATAACATAGGTGCATTAAAACAATTTCTTTTGGGTTTTTAGATTGAATTAGGACTTGGGGCATATAGGGTATTAAGGGTAGGTGTAGTAGATCCCCTAGAAATAATATTAGAATTTTCCCTACTATATTAATATTTTTAGTATATTTTGTAAGTTGTTTGATTGTATGGTGTGCCCTTTTGGGGGTTTATATTGTTTGTGTGGGCTTATTGGGCTTTGCTTGGGGTGTGGGCTTGGTTTGAAGAGCATGATGATGGAGCATATTGAAGACAAAGTTGAAGCTGAAGATCAAAGCTTGATGAATATTGCTTTGCTTGCTTGGAGTGGATGGAAGACCTAGGACATAGGAGCTAGATAGAGCCTTAGAATAGAAAATTTCTTCACAAATATGGATGGCTTCTTTTGCCTCCATTATTCTCAATGATTAAAAGTCTCTCCTTGATACTCACCTCCATCCTTTGGAAGGATTAGTGACTGTATCTAGGAGATAGAACTTTGAGAGAAACAGTCTGTATTATGTTAACTTTCTGCAGGTCACCTTTGGTGTTCAATAGACTGTTTAATATGCAAAATCCTCTTCTAATCATTTCTCTGCTGGAGAGCTTGCTTTGAAGAAGCCCTTGAAGATTGAGAATAGAGTTCATTTCCTTGAAGACTGATAGAAGAAGGAGCTTATGCTGTCAAGTTTTGCTGTTTAGAGCTGCTGGTGCTGTTTAGAGCTGGTGATGTATTGTTTGAGTTTCTTGACTGTATTGTTTGTTAATTTTCCCCTTGAGATTGAGGTGAAGCTGTTTCACTTTGCTCATTGTTTTCTAAGTTCGAGGTTGAGTGGGACTCCCTTGCCTCGCTTGTACTGCTGCATTCATGCATTTTACTGCTTTACTGCATATATGTTGTTGCTTTTCCGTTTATCCCCTTAGGATCTATGTTTCCCTCTGTGCAGGAGAGAAATATGACAGACATTAGGTTCTCATCCATGCATGACAACATTAGGATAAATTTGATTCTTTTTTTCAACCATAGGTTCTAGAGTTCTGTCTCTTCTTTCTCAAAACAATCAGAAAAACACAATAAACATTTCAAACCCCATAAAAGACAGTTCTTGCGTAAAAGACTGTAAACCAATCAAAAGAGTCATTTTTGACCTCTTGGACGCGTAATCAGGAAAAACCCTTTTCAGAAGGAGATAAAAACTGTCAGACCAAATCTGTGTCTTCCGTAGCCCGAACTACGTTTGCTCTGATCTTTCATGTTGTATGAAAGTACGTAGGCATAGGATGCGATATTCTAGCGAGCAACCTTCCCCTCCTTTCCCGTAGGTAGGCGAACTACGTTGACTCTGATTTCTCGTTCCAGACGGGAATACGTAGGCATAAAGTGCGATACTTTGCCGAGTCATTTTATTTTCTTTTAACCTCAGACCTGTAGAATAGATAGAATAACAATCTGTACCAGAAAACAAGCGTGGATCCCGTCGAGTACGACGGACGCGAGGGGTGCTAATACCTTCCCCTTGCATAACCGACTCCCGAATCCAGGATTTGGTTGCGACGACCATTCCTTTCCCGTCTTTGCGGTAGGTTTACTCTGAGCGTTTCCTTTCCCTCTGTTGGGATAAATAACGCACGGTGGCGACTCTTCTATTCAGCCGGCGCCGATTTTCGCAGTAGCGACAACGACGAGCACCAAACAAAGGTTGGGATGCCAAATTCAAAGTACACCAACCAAAAGTTGGAATAATAGTCACAAGATACTAACCAAAAGTTGGGATGAAAGGAAAAGACTACCAAACAAAAGTTGGGCAACAAACTTGTCGGGGAAATACAAAGATTAATAACCAAAAGTTGGGATAACAGCCCTACAGGGAAAGGACTACCAACCAAAAGTTGGGAACAAGGGTTACTAACCAAAAGTTAGGATCGCCAGAAAGAAATACCACCAACCAAAAGTTGGAATGAAACAACTAAATACCAACCAAGAGTTAGAAAAGCGACTCCGCGGGGGGATCAAAAGGGCACCAACCAAAAGTTGGAATAATCTATCACGAAAAGATGACCATGTCCGGGATTACCAACAAAGAGTTGGGACAAAACAAGTACATGGAGTATAATCGAACGACTTACAACCTGGGTAAGAGGCTCTACCGGGGAAGGAGTGGTTTAAACAAACTAACTCTGCCTGGATAAAAAGATGAACTCTTCTATTCACGACTTTCCAGATAAAAGATAACGAGATCTTAAGTCACACCAATATCAACTGGAGAAACGTCTGGCCAAAGCAAAACCGGACTTGGCTTATGCTTCAGATGCATATGTTTGAATATGGCATAATGCTTCATGCAAAATGGATATGCTACGCATTTAGGAGGATGCTATGCAAAATGAAAATGCAAGAGAACACCACTGGAAGAAGTGTTGAAAAGAGAAATTGCAAACCAAAATCCTCCGAGGAGAATGCCCTGAACGACCTTCTTGAACAAAGGTCCCTTTAGGGGAGAAAACCACTCCGTTGGGGAGTTAAGAACAACCTTCATTGGGGGAATCAACCCTTAAACTGCCTCTGGAATGTGCCAATGACCATTGGACTTCGTTGGAGATATCGACCACTTCCAGATACCCATCGAGGAGATCAATAACACTCTATGTTGGGGAGAATAGTCTAACACATCAACCATGCCATGGGGTTTACCTTACCTTTGAAGAACATCCTCCACTCTTGCCTTGCTAGGGATAACTGCATGCCACTACTGGTGACATCATTTCTGATTTGATAATGAAACTCTGTGGGTATGACAAAAACTTTGCTATAGGGAGACAAAGAGCCTTTTACTGAACCACTATCTGACTGTGTAGCAGTACTTCAATTGATATAAACCTTTCTGGAACTTCTCTGACAGGAGTTAAGCAATACTAGAGAAATAACGTTAACAATATACAAGCACACAAAAACAAATAGGGCGCCCTGACTGCAAAATGGTTATCTCAGTTTCCATACATGATATCAGTCACGTAAATTCTTATTTTAAGCATGTCTTGTAGAGCCCCCCAACCTTTTCACATGTACAACTTATTAAAAATATAGACGCCCTTTTTGCAAACAAAATAACAAAGGTAAAGGAAAGAAAAGCTCTTTGAGTGAATAATATTGTATTGATTGGAAAAGGCCTGTAAATAAGAAAATTACAAGTGGTTGTAATCCCTTAAAAGAGGAAATTATGCAAAAATTAAAAACAAGAAAATACATAAATGTCGGCAATGTGGAAATAGACAACCATCACGTGTTGATTCGACTATGACCTGTATGTCTTTGATGTTTCAGCAATGTTCTTTCTTCCGAAAAGACTAACTCGACTGATCTTTATCCTTCAAGGTGACCATGAACCAAGATAAATTCACAGATCGAACGCAGACCGTATTCACTTGCTTTTAAATCCCTAACTTTTTCCCAGATCGCCCTTGCGGATTTTCAATCCACCGGGATACCCTTTTTTTTTTTGTCAAAGTTGCCTTTTCAGGTTTTCAACTTTGCGGGTTCATTTTCTATTTTCATTTTATCCCTAATTTTTTCCCGAACCTTTTCTTTTTATGGTTCGTCGGGATGCCCCATTTTTGCCTGGACTTTTCTTTTTGTGTCCAGCGGGTCTATTTTAAGCAAAAAAAATTTTAACTACGTCTGTGTTCACAGGGGACGTAAAATCTTCGCCGTCCATGGTTGATAGCAATAAGGCTCCGCCAGAGAAAACCTTTCTTACCACGTATGGACCTTCATAGTTGGGAGTCCATTTTCCCCTGTGATCTATTTGTGGAGGGAGGATCCTCTTCAATAACAAGTCACCTAATTGAAAATGCCGAGGGCGTACTATCTGATCAAATTCCTTCTTAATTCTGCTTTGGTATAGCCATCCATAGGCGATAGCTGCTAACCTCTTTTCATCAATCAGGCTCAACTGATTCAATATGGTCTTCACCCATTCTGCTTCATCAAGCTTCCCATCAGAAAATATCCTCAGAGAAGGAATTTCGACTTCTAATGGTAGAACAACTTTCGTACCATATACTAGCGAGAACGGTGTTGCCCCGGTTGATGTATGCACCAGAGTGCGATAACCATGTAAAGAAAAGGGCAACATCTCGTGCCAATCTTTGCAGGTCACCACCATCTTTTGCACAATCTTCTTGATATTCTTATTTGCTGCCTCAACAGTACCATTCATCTTCGTACGGTATGACAACGAATTGTGGTGTTCAATTTTAAAACTCTGGCCCAATTATTTCATCATCTTATTGTTCAAATTCGAACCATTGTCAGTAATGATTCGTTCTGGTATCCCTTATCAGCAGATAAGGTCTTTTTTTTATAAAATGGGCTACCACCTACTTCGTGACATTGGCGAAAGAAGCCGCTTCTACCCACTTGGTGAAATAATTAATGGCGACAAGGATGAAACGATGTCCGTTAGAGGCTGTCGGTTCAATCTTCCCAATCATGTCAATGCCCCACATAGCAAAGGGCCAAGGAGATGTCAAAATTTTAAGAGGACTTGGTGGTACATGCATTTTATCGGTATAAATTTGACACTTATGGAATTTCCTGGCATACTTAAAACAATCGGACTCCATGGTCATCCAGTAATATCCTGCTCTCAACAATTTTCTAAACATTGCATGCCTACCGACATGAGTACCAAACGAACCTTCGTGAACCTCTTCCATCAGCAAGCTTGCTTCATTTTCATCCATACAACACATCAATACCATATTGAAGTTTCTTTTATATAACACATCATCCTTGTTTAGATAAAATTTACCAGACAGCCTCCTCAAAGTCTTCTTGTCCTTGCTCGATGCCCCAGGCGGATACTCTTGAGTCTTGAGGAAATGTCGGATGTCAAAATACCAAGGCTTCCCATCTGACGCTTTTTTTACTACAAATACAAAGGCTGGCCTGTCAAGGCACAGGATAGTGATTGCTGGAGCTTCATTCCATAAATTCACTTTATACATGGATGATAATGTAGCTAGAGCGTCTGCCATCTGATTTTCAGCCCTCAGTACATGATGAAACTCTACCCTATCAAAGAATGGCAATAATCTCCTTGCATCGTTCTTGTAAGGTACCAGGTTGGCCTGGCGAGTCTCCCACTCTCCTTTAATTTGGTTGACGACCAATGTTGAATCACCATACACATCCAAATTCTTGATTCTCAAATCAATAGCTTCTTCTAGACCCATGATGCACGCTTCATATTCAGCCTCATTGTTCATGAAAGCAAATTTCAATTGGGAGGTAAACAGTATGTGCGAACCTTGAGGGGTTGTAATAATTGCCCCGATTCTGCTGTCGTACGAATTGACAGCACCGTCAAAAACCAACATCCATTAAGACCCAACTTCTGGACCCTCACCAGGTAGAGGCTCGTCACAATCCTTCATCCTCAAAAACATTATATCTTCATCAGGAAACTCAAATCTCATAGGTTGATAATCCTCAATAGGCTGTTCAGCCAGATACTCTGACAATACACTCCCCTTAATAGCTTTTTGGGAAACATACTGAATACGTATTCTGTCAGAACCATTTGTCATCTAGCAATTCTTCCAGAAAGTGCCTACTTCTCAAACACATATTTAATCGGATCCATCTTCGAAATTAACATGGTTGTGTGATTTAACATGTATTGCCTCAAGCGCTTAGCCGCCCAAGCAAATGCGCAACATGTTTTCTCCATCATTGAGTACCTCGACTCACAATCGGTGAAATTTTTACTCAAGTAATATATAACATGTCCTTTTCTACCTGTCTCATCGTGTTGACCGAGCACACGACCCATTGAATTCTAAATAAACATGAGATACATTATCAGGGGTCTCCCCAGAATCGAAGGCATTAATATTGGAGGTTCTTGCAAATATTCTTTTATTTTCTTAAATGGCCTTTGACAGTTTTCGTTCCAGACGACCGCTTGATCTTTCTTTAGAAATTTGAATATTGGTTCGCAAGTGGCTGTAAGATGAGATATGAACCTTACAATGTAGTTCAATCTCCCTAGGAAACCACAAACCTCTTATTCTATTTTTGGCTCAGGCATTTCTTGTATAGCTTTTGTTTTGGCAGGATCTACTTTAATTCCTTTTTCGCTGACAATGAACCCCAATAGCTTTCTTGACCTCACTCTGAAAGTGCACTTATTTGGATTCAACCTCAACCTGAATTTCCTTAGCCTCTCAAATAGCATCAAAAGATTGACCAGTCCTTCCTCCGTCTGCAACTTCACAATCATGTCATCAACATACACTTCGATCTCATAATGAATCATATCATGAAAGAGAGTCACCATTGCCCGCTGGTAAGTTTCCCCTGCATTTTTCAATCCAAAAGGTATAACTTTGTAGCAAAAAGTCCCCAAAGGTGTGATGAAAGTAGTTTTCTCCATGTCCTCTGGGTTCATTTTGATTTGGTTATACCCGAAGAAACCATCCATGAATGAAAACACCGAATACTGAGTTGCATTATCAACCAGAACATCAATATGAGGGAGCGGGAAATCGTCTTTTGGGCTCGCTCTATTCAAATCTCGATAATCAACGCACATCCTGACCTTTCCGTCTTTCTTAGGCACAAGAACAATATTAGGGACCCACAGAGGGTAAGTGGTAACGGCAAGGAAACCAACATCTAACTGCTTCTGAACTTCCTCTTTGATCTTGACTTGTATGACCTCTTCCACATACCAATTGCAAAGCCTTTTCCTGGGGACACATAGACGAATCCAAACATCCATATCCCAATCACTGTCTTCTTCGTCATCCCATATAACATTGATCTGGTCGTAGATAACACCGCTACTGGTGAATTGTACTGGTCCTATATACCTTGGAGCACTTTGAGAAGAGCTGAATGACTTATAACCCAAACCAAACTTGTCTTGCTTGTTAGGAACATTGAGAACTTGGCCCCACTTTTGCGAAGAACCAGGTTCTACAATAGCATGGGCCTTTTTAAACAAGGACATCAAAATCTCTGGACTTTTGTCTTCTACAGGAGGCCTCTCCTGAATTTGTACTGTTTCAAAAGCCTGACACAACGTCTCATGAATCTCTCCATCTACTTCCACATACTTAAATGATGACAGATGACTGATCATAATATCCTCCTCTCTATAGACTGTAACAACCTTCCCTTCTACCATATACTTTAACTTCTGATGCAAAGTCGAGGTGACTGCCCCAGCAGCATGTATCCACGGTCGGCCAAGCAAACAACTATAGGTCGGATGGATGTCCATGATATAGAAGACTGCATCAAAAATCTATGGTCCCACCTGAATTGGTAACGTGATCTCACTAAATGTCGACCTCCTGGTTCCATAAAACCTCTTACCACCAAATCACTTGGCGTGCAAATTAAGCCTTAAGTATCTAACTTCATTAGTGCCTTCTTCGGAACACATTGTTGCACCCCAAAATTTGCCCAACCTTTTCTTAACTTGGTTTATGTTTCATTTCATTTCTTTCTAGCATTTGCATTGCATAGAATTTTTCATTGAACATGGTATCAAAAGGTTGTGCATAGCAAGAGGAGGTTACTCAGAGTGTTGAGCCTAAGCAAGGGGTGTTACTCAAGTTTTAATGGTCATCAAGTCATCTAAAAGTGGTCAATAGTCTTGTGAAAGGATGGATGGATGTATGTGGGTCAGCTCCTAACTTGGAGGTCAGTTGAAGAGCATCAGAGGGTTGTGAATTCATAATTATGGATATAATATGTTGAGTGAGCTCATTGAGTGCATTGAGAGCCATGTTGGAGCTTATTCAAGTTGTTCTGTGAGGTGGAAGAAGCCACAATCAAGAATTTTTTGCATCTTGGGTTTTCATCTGGTTAATCCTCAGTTAACTGTGAAATTGAAGGAGGTTAAAACTCAATTCTAAGTCTCTATGGTCATGGGATGTTGTGTTGAGATGTCTAATATATCATTTCAAGATCAATTCATCAAGAATCAAGAGTGTGAGAAGTTACTAAATTAGGGTTCTTAGTGTAAAATCCCATGTTTAGTCGCTAACTTCAAGACCACCTTTCTCAAGATAAAAGTCTCATCTCATCTTGACATGGTCATAAAAATTGTATAGCATGTTCTTAGCTTTCTTTTGAGTAATAGAAGTCATTCATCTGCTTTCTAGAACTCAAGTTATGATGCTGACAAGTTACAGATCCTCAGATGAATGTGATTTTGGTCAACAAAGGTCAACCAACTTCCAAGCCATATTTGACCTAGAAGGATGTTTCTCCTCAACTTTGCATGAGCATGAAAGTTGTTCCTCATGGTCTTAGCTTTCCAAAGAGTACTACAAGTCATTCATCTGATTTATAGAACTCAAGTTATGAGCTTGGAAAGGCAAGGGTATTTTGGGAAAGTGAGATTATAGGTCATAAAATTATAGGTCCATTTCACAAACTTGCACACTTCAAATGGAGATTTTTCCAACATCAAACTTGCTCCAAATAGGGCCATTGTCATTACTAAATCATCTCTTGTCATGGTCGAAGCTTGGATTGAAGAATTCCTAAAGTGATTTTCATGGAAAAGGCCTTAAAATGAGAAAATCAAACTAAATTCATTTGAGATCATTTTGTACCAAGTTTATGCGATTTTTAAGTGCAAATCATATTCTAAATACAATGGCATTTCTAGAATTTTTATTTGGTGAGTTTTGACATGCCATTTTCATGTTTACTTCAAGCTTAAGTAACAAAGTCAAAATCCACCATTAAGATCAAAACCAGTAAAGATTATTGGCCCTTTGATCAGTATATCCCATGTGCAAGTGATTGGAAATAAGTTTGAGGCTGTTACTACTGAGTATACACGGTTTTAAAGCTTGAAAATGAAAGGAAAAATTAAAATTCAATTGGACCAAAGGCACCTGTAATTAGGCCTTATTTCTATCCAAATCCAACATATAAAACTTGAGGATAATTTTCAGACCTAGAGGAGTCGTTTTGGTGAAGGAATTGCAGAAAGAGCAACTTGAAAAAGTGAGAGAAAGTTGAAATACAATTTTGAAGATTCAGTGGATTTCAAGCAAACTTAATCACAACAAAGGCTTCCTTGGAGTTTGTGGAGTGATTCTGGATCTTTTTCTTTAAGCTTCATCAAGAATTGAAGGCTCAGTGGAAGCTCTCCAGTAGGTATCTTCATTTCACCATATCTCTCTGTTTATGCCATGATTTCTTGCCATTTTTGCATATTTGAGACCTAGGAACCATATAGATCATTAACAAGTAAAATGAATTGGCATTTGAGATGATTTTTGTTTCGAGCTTGAAACTTGTTGTTTGCATTTTAGCTTATTCTTGAGGTTTTATGATGAATGAACCGTGGATTTGAACTCTATGTAACGTGTAGGTGATTTATGGGTTCGTTTTGTGGCTGATTGTGAACTTTTCAGTTTGAGCATGTTTTCTATTTTCCTTCGATTTGGTTTGTATGTACGTAACAAATGAAAATTGATGGCATATTTGGACTCTACGTGATGAGTAGATGAATTTTGATTATTAGTTTGTTCATTTTGGTCATGTTTTGCTATGCTTGCATTTGTACGGTGGCCGGACTTAGTAAGGAAGATGACTGGAGTTGATTTCCAGCCACCATCTGGTTTTTTGACTTTTGAAGGTTAGAGATGATGATGTGGCTTCACGTGGATCTTTGGATCTGCATACTTTTCTTTTCAACGCACATGATTAAGACACACCGTGCACTCGCGTTGACCACACACATGGAATCACATTTGAATTTTCATTAAATGACTTGGCGCTTTGTGTGCCTCTTGATTGGATTACTTTTTGATCAAGTGAACTACAACGCATTCCATCGTGTGCATACGTTGACCTCACCTCACATGATCACCAGGCTTCTTCGTTTTTGTCTTTTCTGGCTGTTGGACCTGGGCTTATTGTTTCTATTGGCACCCCCTGAGCGTGGCCCACTGTTTTCAACGTGGTTTACTTGCTTTTTGCACCGTCCTTTTATTTATTTTATTTTCTTTTTTCATTTTATTTTTGTTTTATTTCTGTTTCAATTTAATTCAATATAAAAATAGTTCTCCAATTAATTAAATTCCCCAAAAATATTTTCTGGATAATTTGAAATGTCCTTTTATTTTTAGAATTTTTTTTGGATTATTTTTCATTTAAAAAAGAATTAATTAATTGGAGATGTTTTGTTTGGATTAAATTTTGACATTGTTTGCTTTTTGATTTGTTTCTCTCATTTTCCTTTGATCCAATGAATGAAAATTGATCATCATATCCATGATGAGTTGATTAAATTTTGAGGACCATTTTGTCCCTAGTTGGTTGACTTTAGGTTTGACTTTGGTGGCTTTTCTTTTGACCCTCGATTCTCCCATTTCAAAGTGGTACATCTGGAATATTATTTTCTTTTGATGGTGCTTTGAGGGGATATTTGCTTTGATCTTTTGGCCTCTGTTTGCCAACGTGTTTGTGCACCTCTTGTATTTTATTTGGTAATTTTGGAGCCTTTTTCCTAATTTTGAGATGACTTGCAAGTCAAGTCATTTCCTAAGGTGGCTCATATAAGTGTATCACCTAGTTTGAGTTGGAAATGACCTTTGTGGATCCAATAAGCTCTCAAATCCTCTTGTTTCATATATTAGACATGTTGTGCTTGTTTTATGTTCATTGCTTGTTGGTTTGTGCATTTCTTTTGGTGCTTTCTATTAGGGTTTCAATGTGAAGTATGCTTGCATTCCCTTATGTTCTAGCTTGCATTTTCTTTTGGTGTGATTTGCTTTTGCTTTTGAGATTTCTTCTCCATCTTTACCTTCTGTCCAATGACTTTGGAACCTCATTTAAGGTATCTTAGTCCCTCCTGAGGAGGTACTTGAAGTATACCTAAAATGATGGATCCTTGAGCACTCTTTTGTGCTTCTTTTGCACTTGGTTTGTGATGCTTATGGTTGAGTACCTATTATGAGGTCCTTACTGCCCTCATTTGGTCTCCCATCCTCACTTGGTTTTAGGTTTGCTTTACCTTTCATTTGTGTTTGGTTTTTGCATCTTGGTTGATGTTGTTTGGTTTAGGCCATTTCATCCCACTTTTGGTGCATTTTTGTGTGGTGTATTCTTGTTTGTTTGATTCCTTCTTGTGCATCTTCTTTATTTTTCCTTTCTTTTCTTGCATTTCCATATGCATTCTTGGTTGAGATGAGCTTGTGGAGGCTACTGCCCCACACTATTTTCCTCCCACTTTCATTCTATTTGTGCATCTTATGTTTGCATCTTCATTTGCATGTGCTTTCTTCTTCTTCTTCTTCTTCTTCTTCTTCTTCTTCTTCTTCTGCTTTTCTTTGCCATGTTTCCCATAAGTTCTCTAACATTTTGACGTTATGATAGACATTAGGTGCTTAACCATGCATGATAACATTAGATAGTTCCCTTTTGTATCCCAACTCTAAGTTCACTTTGCATGATAACTTTTAGGATTGGTTAGTCTCCCATTAGTGTCCTTTCTTCTCTTACCATCTTTAAACACTCATAAAACACTTAATAAAGAATGACAAATGTTGTACGCTACAAGCCTTAAGCTATTTGGGAAATGATGATTGGGTGGTTGCCTCTCAATAGTCTTTAGTGCAACATGAGTTACAAATCAAGTTCAAAACTATTCTTCTTTAAAAAACACAAAAACACTTCAAACCTTTTTCATCCTTCGGGATTCTAATCAGGAAAATCTTTTCAGATAAAGAGAGTGTCGTTAACTCTTAGTTCTACCGTAAACGGTAACGCCTAAGTCTCCAATGGTCGAGCTGCATACACCAACTGCTAGAACTACTTGTTAACCCTACTCGGGCCTAAAAAACTTTTGAACCAACCTGTGGTCCTTTTAGCCCGAACTACATTTGCTCTGATCTTTCATACCAGATGAAAGTACATAGGTACAAGACGCGATGTCTTGGCGAGCAACCTTCCCCCCTTTTCACCTGTAGTTAGTAGAACTACGTTGACTCTGACTTTCCCATTGCACGAGGGAGTACGTAGGCACAGAGCGGCGATGCTCTGGTGAGTCACTTCTCTTTTATTTTTTCTTTTGCCCCTTAACCATTAGTGTAGATAGATTGATCATCTTTTTAGATAGACAACAATGCGTGGATCCCGTCGAGTACGACGGACGTGAGGGGTGCTAATACCTTCCCCTTGCGTAACCGACTCCCGAATCCAGACATGGTTGTGATGACCTTGTCTTTCCCTGTTCGTCAGTTTTTTCCGATCGTTTCCTTTCCCTCTCTTTGGGATAAATAACGAAAGGTGGCGACTCTTTTGTTTTTCGCCGGGTGTTTTTCGCAGTTGCGACAGCTGGCGACTCTGCTGGGGACTCTAGTTCTCTATGCGAGTCAATCCTAGCGCTTGTTTGTTTATTTTTGGGTGTTGTATATATGTGCTTTATTTAGTTTTCTGCATTTATTTTAGCATCATATATCATTATTGCTGTGCTGTCGGGAGGGAAGTTCCATTGAGTGGTAAGTCGGACTTGGGCTTGAGTACAAACATAGTATTAGAAGCGGAAAGTAGTGGTGAACCTGTATGTTAGGCATGCACTGGTTTCCACGAAATTTGCGCTCAGACGAGATTCTCTTTGATGACTTTCTTTCCAGCCCAGTGGGCCTTTTTGAGAGGATTTCAGATTTGAGGGTTGTCGACTCTGGGGACCGATCATCTGTGATTCAGCTAAGTGAGGCCTCTTCGCGAGATGATGATGCCAAACCAGAAATGGTGAATGTATCATCATTTTTCGAAAGTCTGTGACGCTGATGAACGCATAAGATCCGGAACCTTGTCCGTGGATAGGTCCATACCTGTGAGAGGGATTGGGTTATGCAGGAAACCTTGGCTTTCAGAATACCCAGTTCTTTACAGTGTGAATCTGTTTATCAGTGGGTCCTATTATCAGTGCTTTGTTCTTGCTAAAGCGGAGCGCTAGTTCTTCTCGATCAACAACACAGCATTCTTGATCCCTTGTTTGCATTTGCATATACATTTTCATATTGCATTTCATTAACATATGTCTATGTTGCAGGTGTATATTTCCACTTCGATTCTAGTGATCTTGTTCTCTTATTGCAGACATGGAGCCCTTGAGGAGGACCTTGGCCTACAAATTTCCTACACCTGATATTAGAGCTCTGCGAAGTCTGATTTCTTTAGCTGACAAGAAGGTTATGGAAGACTTCCGACAGTCCTATGGGAGGCTTTTGAGTGTTGTTTGTAAACCTTCTTTGGATAAGTTGAATGGCCTTCAGACGCTGCTGCAGTATTATGATCCTCAGTTGCGAGGCTTCACTTTTCAGATTTATGTATTGGCGCCAACGTTAGAGGAGTTCTCTGCACTGCTAGGAGTGCCCATTCTGGACCAGATACCATTTTACCATTTTGAGGGTCATTCGAATCTGGCTAAACTTGCTAAAGCTTTACATTTGGGTGCCTTTGAGTTGGTAGGGAAGGTAGCTAGTAGGAATGGAATGTTTGGGTTTCCATTACCTTTTCTTGTGGACAAGGCTCAACATTTTTCTAAGGAAGGTTGTTGGGTGGTATTCAGCGCTGTCTTGGCTCTATGTATTTATGGCATTCTTTTATTCCCGAATATTCCGGACTTCGTAGATGTGGATGCATTCCGTATCTTTGCTTTGAAGAATCCCATACCCACGTTTTTAGGCGATGTTTATCATTCCGTACATTATAAGAATGAGAACAAGAGAGGGATAGGTGTATCTTGTTGCGCACCTTTACTCTATATATGGTTCGTGAGCCACCTTCCCAAGACTGGTCTGTTCTCTGATACTGCGGGTACATCGGAATGGTCCGAGCGTTTGATAAGATTGTCTACCGAAGACATTATCTAGTTTGATAGGGATGTATTGGGCATCAAGATTATTTATAGTTGTGGAAGCTTTCCTAACGTCCCGCTGGTCGGAAGGAAGGGTTGCATAAACTATAACCCGTCCATTGCTATCAGACAATTCGGGTATGCATTGAGATGTCCTCTAAAAGATGAAGAGATATAGGAATCTCTGTATCTCACCGGTTTATTGGAGGGGGATACCTTAGCTAGATTTGAACATGCCTAGAGTAATGTCCACATGAGAGGGAAGGTTGCCTTGGGAAAAATCAATAGTCAAGCATACGACCCCTATTTGGTTTAGATTCAGAGTAGAGCCAAGGAGCTGGTGATGCCATACCTGTCTGCTAAGCCTGTGCGCCCTCTTGAGATTGCAGAAGCCACTACAGTAGACATTCAGAAATACAATCAGGTTTTGTTTTAGAAGGAAGAATTGAGAAAAGCTAATGAAGAATTAGAGAAAGAGATCATCTAGCTTCGAAGCGAGAAGATTGATGATGTTCACTCCTTTAAGAAACAAACTGAGCTTGTAAAGAAACTGGGTACAGAGCTGACCAAGGAGACTGGTTCTATGTAGCATCTGGGTTTGGATTTCAAGGTCGTCAGCAGTGTTCTTGCCACTAAGAAGGAAGAGTTGGATATGGCTTACTTGAGGATTTGCAAGTTTGAGAGTCAATGGAATGCCACACTCTCCTACAACAAAGAGCACGAAGACAAGTTAAAACTTCAGATCAGCAAGTTGAAGGCGCAACTCAATGCCAAAGATGGGGAGATCGCAGCAGAAGCATCGCTTAGACGAGATAGTGAGTACAGGTTGAAGGAAGCGATTGCGAACTTGAAGGATCTCAGGTTGAGAGTCGACTCCAAGAGATGCAGGCTTGAGGCATGTTTCGGGGAAGAAGCTTTGGAAGACCATGTTGATAGCTTACAACATACTGTTAGCCATCAGGATTTGCTTATTCAAGGACTACTTACTAGGCCGGATCATCCTGAGATGCTGAAGCTGTTAGAGGACTTCCGATCACGTCATCCTGCCTGACCGTCTTGTTTATTTCTGTTGTAGTTTTTGCTGTTTATTTGTTGTATTGACCATCACCAAGCTTGTTGGTTGAGGTCTTTTCCTTATTGTACTCAGTTGTAGCTTGTACATTTCCTATTGGCCTTTGACTTATATACGAGGAGTTGCTATTCTGTGCTTGTCCGTAGGGTTCTCCATTGTCATGTTTTTCCTGGAAACTAAAATCGAGGGGGAAATTTCCCTGTTGCATAAACACATGTTTGCATTTTAGAATTTTTCTCGCATTTGTAGGTGCATCGGAACTGTTAACCTTATTTCTCCTGTGGTTTACTAGTGTTTCAGGATTGCTGACTTAACGATTCACCGGTACGCGACCAGGAGAAACTAGAAGAAAGTGATGGAGCAAATGCAAGCAGAAATGCAGGAGATACGAGACCGTATGGCCCAGTTTATGGAAGTTATGCAAGGAGTAGCCAATGGACAGTAGCAACTTCGGACTCTAGTGCAGCCCTTGATTGCACGTGTCGATGGAAACAGAGTGTTGCATGGTGGAGACGTTGTTAACCCTCCTCGTATTAAGACTCCTCAGGCTGACAATTCTATGCCTGACTTAGTCATCCCTACTACTGGAGGGAGTGGTCACGCTGCTGGTGCTGGTAATGCGGCAGGTTTTAACCATGCTGGTTTTGCTAATGGTGTTAATGGTAATGGAAACGGCTATGGCCCTGATACCACGTGTACCATGCACGGTAATATGGACCATATCTGGAATGAGGATAGGCAAGAGGATGTGTTCTCGCCAAGAGTTGTAGCTGCTGAATTACCCTCCGAGGCTGATAGGAGGATTAAGATGATTGAAGAGAAGATGAGGTCTCTTGAATGCCAAAACTCTATGGGGCTGGATATGGCTAACCTGGGGCTGATCCCGGGCTTGAGTGTGCCACCAAAGTTCAAAGTACCAGACTTTGATAAATACAAGGGTACCACTTGCCCTAGGGTTCATCTGAGGTCTTATTATCGCAAGATGTCTGCTTACTCAGACGACGAGAAACTGCTTATGCATTTCTTCCAGGATAGTCTATCCGGTCCCTCGCTGGAATGGTACATGAGCTTGGAGCCCGCAAATGTCCGTAGTTGGAAGGATCTGGCCGAAACATTTGTGAGACATTATCAATATAATAGTGACCTTGCTCCCAAAAGGGTCCAACTTCAAAACCTCTCACAAAAGAGCAATGAATGCTTCAAAGAATATGCTCAAAGATGGAGAGAGTTGGCGGCTAGGGTGCAACCACCAATGCTAGAACGTGAACTTATGGATATGTTTGTCGCCACCCTGCCAGGCGTTTATTATGAAAAGCTCATCAGCAGCATGTCAGGCATCTTTTCTGACTTAATCATCACCGGGGATAGGGTGGAGAATGGAATTAAGTTAGGAAAGATAAATGCTGGTGAGATGCCCTCAGCTGGGGGAAGCAAGATGTTTGGAAACAAAAGGTGAGAGGGAGATACTAACGCTGTATCCAGTTCACGTGGAAGAAATAGAGGTCAGAATCGGCAGCATCAGCAGATTGCCAGCATCACAATCCCAGCAGTTCAACAACCACAACAACAACAGCGTCAGCAACAACAACAACGACCGCAACAAAATCAGCAAGGGTACGAAAGATACCAAGATAGAGGCCGGGCAGCAAATAGGCATTTTGATGCGCCTCCTATGCCTTACTCTCAGTTATTGCAGGCTTTGTTATAACTGCAATTGATTCAGAAGAGAACTTTGGTTCCCTTGACTGGGCCTCCTCCACCCGGGTACGATGCAAATGCTCGCTGTGAGTTTCATTCGGGTGCCCCGGGACATAACATTGATAATTGTAAAGCCTTCAAACATAAGGTGCAGGACATGATCGACAGTAAGGCGATTAACTTTTCTAATGATATCCCTAATGTGGTGCAAAATCCCATGCCGAATCATGGGCAGGCTGGGGTTAATGCAATTATCAAGGAGGAGGTGTTGAATTTGGTGACAGATGTTGATGAGCTGAAGATACCCTTAAGCGTTGTGAAAGCCAGATTGCTGAAAGGGGTGTTTTCCCAGGTTGTGCTGAGGACTGTGTCGAGTGTCTAGTTGATCCTAAGAGAGGATGTGGATTGTTGAAAAGATGTGTTTAGGATATGATGGATAACAGAGTTTTACAATTCGACCGTTCTGTTGGAAGAGAGTCTGAGGATTTGGTGGCTAAAGAAAAGGATGAGATTGCGACAATCTCCATCCCGTACAAGACTGTTACTATTTATGCACCGAAGCCACCAACGATAACCATCACAAAAGCGGGTCCTGTGCCGTTTGAAAGCACCAAGGCGATTCCATGGAACTATGGAGCCGAAGTGTATTGCAATGGACAAAAGATAAACTTGAACGATCCCCCTGCAAATCCAGTTGATAATCTTGTGGGAGCAGGAGGAATTACTCGCAGTGGCCAGGTCTTTTCATCGCATGAAGTGACTGTTGATAAGGTGGACAAGGGGAAAAGACTAGTGGTAGAGGAGACTTCTCAATCTGGGGAGAAGGAATCTTTGTTGAAAGACGCGAAGGAGTTTATGAGGCTGATTCAGAAAAGGGACTACAAGATAGTTGATCATTTGCAGCAAACTCCTTCCAAGATATCTATCTTTTCGTTGTTACTTTGCTCTGAGGTGCATAGGAATGCACTCTTGAGAATATTAAACACTACTTACGTGCCACAAGAAATTTCGGTCAATCAACTCGAGAGAGTTGTGGCGCACATAAATACAGGAAACGGCTTGGGCTTTACAGACTTGGATTTGACGCCAAGAGGCAGAAACCATAATTGTACGCTGCACATACCTTTAGAATGCCGAGGGGCTGTCATGTCTCACGTGCTTGTGGATACGAGATCATCTTTAAACGTACTTCCGAAGAAAGCCCTAATGAAGCTAGATATGCAGGGGTTGATTTGCACACCAAGTGATTTGGTGGTGCGTGCGTTTGATGGAACCCGAAGATCTGTGTTTGGGGACGTAACTTTGCATATTCAGGTGGGACCTGAAGTCTTTGATGCAGTGTTTTACATCATGGATATTCAGCCGGCCTACAGTTGTTTACTAGGCCGTCCATGGATTCATTCAGCGGGAGCTTTGACCTCTAGGCTGCATCAAAAACTGAAATGCATGGTTGACGGTAGCGTTGTTACGGTGTGCGGGGAGGAGGATATCATGGTCAGCCATTTATCATCCTTTAAGTATGTTGAAGTGGACGGAGAGATCCATGAAACTCTTTGCCAGGCCTTCGAAGCAGTCAAGATTAAAGACAAGTCTCCTATTGTGAGCAAAGTGTTGGAAGTGGCTATGTCTTCGTTTAAAGAGGCTCAAGCAGTGGTACAGACTGGGGCTGTGCAGGGATCGGGCCAAGTATTAGAAATTCCCCACAAGCAAGACAAGTTTGGTTTAGGGTATCGACCATCATTCTCCTCTCCTTCAGCCTCACAGAGCGCGTCGCGCTATAAATGGCCTGTACAGTTCACCAAGGGGGGAGTTATCTTCGAGAGAATCAATGTTGTATCTGACGAAGAAGGAGACAGTGATTGTGATATGGATTCCTGGATCAAGTCGTGTATTCCGGGACAGAGCCTACGCAACAAAACAGTAATGCTTTGTTTTTCCAATTATTGTATTACCCTATGTCCTACCCGGGGCATAGTGGTTTTTTATTTCAGGGCCTTATTATTTATGTCTGAACATTGTTTATCAATTAATCAAAGGGCGTTTTCTCATTAAAATTTTGTGATCTTTGCCTTTCTTATTTTTTATTCTTCACAATGAAATGGCAATGTGGGTTATACTTGTTTGCATATTGTTTGAAACATTTAACCATTTTTATTGCAGGATTCCTATTGCAGATGACACTGATTCTGAACCTCCTATGACTCGTTTCGACTTTGATCAACCGATATATCAAGCTAAAGAAGAGATTGATGAGGATGAAGACCTGCCTGAAGAGCTAGCTAAACTCTTGAAACAATAAGAGAAAATCATTCTGCCTCATCAGGAGGAAATCGAGGTTGTTAATATGGGTTATGAGGAAGTTGTCAGAAATGTTCGGATATGGGTTGTGCTACAGAGTGACATCAAGCAAAGACTGGTCCAGATGCTTCGAGAGTATAGTGACATCTTTGCTTGGTCGTACGAGGATATGCCCGGGCTTGATACCTACATAATGCTTCATCTCTTGTTGTTGCATGAGGAATGTCCGCCGGTCAAGCAGAAGCTTAGAAGGACAAGACCAGATATGGCTGTAAAAATCAAAGAAGAAGTTCAAAAGCAGTTGGACGCTGGATTTTTAGCCGTAACAACTTACCCTCCGTGGGTCGCCAACATCGTACCTATACCTAAGAAAGATGGTAAGGTATGGATGTGTGTAGATTACAGAGATTTGAATAAGGCGATCCCAAAGGATGACTTCCCGCTCCCTCACATTGACGTATTAGTTGACAATACTGCTCAATACTCCGTATTTTCCTTTATGGATGGTTTTTCGGGCTATAATCAGATAAAGATGGCACTGGAAGATATGGAGAAGACGACGTTCATTATGCCATGGGGGACTTTCTGTTACAAAGTAATGCCTTTTGGGTTGAAAAATGTAGGGGCAACTTACCAGCGGGCTATGGTCACTTTGTTTCATGACATGATTCATCATGAGATTGAGGTCTATGCTGATGATATGATAACAAAGTCGCAAACGGAGGAAGAGGATCTAGTTAACTTGTTGAAGCTGTTTAAGAGGCTTAGGAATTTTAGATTGAGGTTGAATCCAAATAAGTGCACTTTTGAAGTTCGGTCCGGAAAGTTATTGGGGTTCATTGTCAGTGAAAAAGGAATCAAAGTCGATCCGACAAAGATAAAAGCCATACAAGACATGCCAACGCCGAAAATAGAAAAGGAGGTCCGTGGTTTCCTGGGGAGATTGAACTACATTGCTCGGTTCATATCTCATCTCACAGCCACGTGTGAACCAATGTTTAAATTGTTAAAAAAGGATCAGGCGGTCGTCTGGAATGAAAATTGTCAAAAAGCATTTGATAAGATAAAATAATACTTACAGGAGCCTCCGATATTGATACCCCTAGTAGCTGGAAGGCCTTTAATCATGTACTTAATGGTTCTTTAGAACAGTATGGGTTGTGTTCTCGGTCAGCATGACGAGACTGGAAGGAAAGAGCATGTGATCTATTATCTAAGTAAAAAGTTCACAGATTGTGAGTCCCGTTACTCAATGCTCGAGAAAACGTGTTGCGCACTTGCTTGGGATGCCAAACATTTGAGACAATATATGCTCAATCACACAACCATGCTGATTTCGAAGATGGATCCGATCAAATATGTCTTCAAGAAGCAAGCACTCTCAAGAAGAATTGCCAGGTGGCAGATGGTACTAACAAAGTACGATATACAATATGTTTCCCAGAAAGCCATTAAAGGAAGTGTTCTGTCAGAATACCTTACGGAGCAACCCATCGAAGATTATCAACCAATGAAGTTTGAATTTCCTGACGAGGATATCATGTTCCTCAAAGCGAAGGATTGTGAAGAACCATTACACGACGAAGGTCCAGAGAAAGGTTCTCAATGGCGGATGATATTCGACGACGCTGTCAACTCCTATGGTAGTGGGATAGGGGCAATCATTACAACTCCTCATGGAACTCATATTCCCTTCACTGCCAGGTTGACATTCCCTTGCACTAACAATGAAGCTGAGTACGAAGCATGTATTATGGGTCTCGAAGAGGCTATTGATTTGAGAATCAAGAATTTGGATGTATATGGCGATTCAGCGCTAGTGGTTAATCAAATCATGGGAGAGTGGGAAACTTGTCAACCGAATCTAATTCCTTACAGAGATTACGCAAGGAGGTTGTTACCCTTCTTCGATCGGGTAGAGTTTCACCATGTACCACGAGCAGAGAATCAGATGACCGATGCTTTGGCAATGCTATCTTCGATGTATAAAGTGAATTTCGGGAATGATGCACCCAGAATAATCATTTCTCGCTTGGACAGACCCGCTTTCATATTCACCATTGAAGAGGCTGCTGATGGCAAGCCATGGTTTTACGATATACAGAACTTCCTCAAGAAGCAAGAGTATCCACCAGGGGCTTCGGCTCAGGATAAGAAGACGCTGAGGAGGTTGTCTGGCAACTTTTATCTAAACCCAGATGGTGTGCTTTATAAAAGGAACCATGACTTGGTGCTATTGAGATGCGTGGTCGAAAAAGAAGCTAGCTTGCTTATGGAAGAGGTCCACGAGGGTACTTTTGGTACGCATGCTGGCGGAAATGCCATGTCTCGGAAATTATTACGAGCAGGGTATTATTCGCTAACTATGGAGTCAGATTGTTTCAAAATTGCGAAGAAATGCCAGATTTATGCAGATAAGATTCACGTACCTCCATGCCCATTGAATGTCATGGCGTCCCCGTGGCCTTTCTCCATGTGGGGCATTGATATGATTGGCAAGATTGAGCCCACCGCATCTAATGGTCATCGTTTCATCTTGGTTGCCATTGATTACTTCACCAAATGGGTTGAAGCAGCCTCGTACGCAAATGTCACAAAGCAAGTCGTAGCCCGGTCCATAAAGAAGGACATCATTTGTAGATATGGAGTACCCGAGCAAATCATTACTGAGAATGGTTCAAATCTAAACAATAAGATGATGAAGGAATTGTGCCAGAATTTCAAAATCGAGCATCACAACTCATCGCCCTATCGGTCGAAGATGAATGGCGCTGTTGAAGCGGCCAACAAGAATATTAAGAAGATAGTGCAAAAGATGGTTGTCACTTACAAATATTGGCATGAGATGTTGCCCTTTGCTCTTCACGGTTATCGTACGATGGTACGCACATCAAACGGGGCAACTCCTTTCTCGTTGGTATATGGTATGGAAGTTGTCCTACCATTGGAGGTCGAGATTCCTTCTTTAAGAGTTCTGGTCGACGTCAAGCTTGATGAGGCAGAATGGATAAAGAATAGATTGAATCAGCTTAGCCTGATGGATGAGAAGAGGCTAGCATCAATTGCATATGGTCGGTTGTATCAGAGCCGGTTGAAGAAAGCTTACAATAAGAAGGTACGCCCTCGAAGCTTTCAGACGGGCGATCTTGTGCTAAAAAATATTCTCCCACCGCAATCAAATCACAGGGGAAAATGGACTCCCAATTATGAAGGTCCATATGTCGTTCGAAAGGTCTTCTCCAGAGGAGCCTTGTTGTTAGCCACCATGGATGGTGAGGATTTAACATCCCCTGTGAACGCAGACGCAGTTAAAAAATACTTTGCTTAAAAGAGACCGGCTGGACACAAAAAGAAAAGTCCAGGCAAAAATTGGGCATCCCGGTGAACCATAAAAAAGGAAAAAATAGGTTCAGGCAAAAATTAGGGATAAAAATGAAAAGATGTAAACCCGCAAAGTCGAAAACCTGAAAAGGCGACTTTGGCAAAAATGGGTATCCCGGTGAATCGAAAACCTGAAAGGGCGGTTCAGGCAAAAGTTAGGGATTGAAAAAGCAAATGACTGCGGTCTGCGTTGGAACTTCATTGCTTAGTGGATTGGGAGAACCTAAGGGCAGTTTATCCGAATTAATCTCTTCTGAAGACGAAGCGTCGGGAAAGCGTCAGGGTCAGGCGAGTCATAGGGGGATCAGCTTATGGTGTTTGTCTGTGCCACGTTGCCGACATTTTTGTACACTTTTGTATATTTCTGTGCATATTTTTATTTTGTTTTTGCGCAGCTTCCTCTTTTCAGGGGTTGCATCTGTTGTAAAACTTTGCCTATTTACAGGCCATTTATCAATAAACATATACTATTCAGTACTTGATCTGTGTGCTTTGTTTTAACTTTTACTGTTTTGTTTGTGAAAAACGCCCAATGTTTTGATAAACTTGCACTTACATAAACTTGCAGGCCTTGGCCAATAATTGTTAAAACTTTGAATTAATTGAACAACGTCATGAATGATGACTAAGATGGTTCCGATTGCGTAGGATATCTTGTCTGTTTGTTCAGTGTTGCAGGGTCGTTACCCTTGGGGCAAAAAGGTATGGATAAAGTTCGTCTTATCCCCAGTCTGAATCTATTTCCCCAATCAGTGAAGTTCATACCTCTATTCCCAGTAGAGTTGTATGCAGTTTGAGTGAGCAGATAGCGTGTGCGCTTTCCTTCAGCAGTTGATGCACATGTAATTCCCCGCAAGGTGCATGCCTTGTTAGGTTCATCCCCCAGAGGCCAGCAAAGGCTCGTTTCTCGGCATAAGTCCAATTGTTATTGGCATGAGCAAGTTTGTGCTCTATCCCCGGCAGAATCGTTGATTCCCCAACAGGGTTATTTTCTTGCCCCAACAAGATGTTTTCTGTGTCTCCGGCATTTATTTTGCTGATTCAGTTATGTTGCATCTGCATGCGTGCATAGCATTTACCCAAATGCGTAGCATTTCCATTTCGTAGGGAGAACTACGCCATTTTCTAACATATGCATGTGAAACATAAACCAGGTTGTTATCTCTTTGTTTAAGGTGTATCTTCGGAGGTTTGATCTTTTCCCTTGGTATCCAGACCATGTGATTTCTCTTAGCCCGCGTGGTATCCAGACCCTGGCTCATGTTATTCCCCATTAGTATCTTTGGATCTCAAAGGATCATGATAAGTATTTATGATGAATTCTTTTGTCCGTTGAGTGTCCAAACTCCGGTCCATTCCCAGTTGATGGGGTTTTCCTTTTTCCGTCGAGTATCCAGACTCCAGTAAAGATGGTTGTGGTATCTAGACCATGGTGATTGATATTATTGTGCTTTTTCCGTCGAGTATCCAGGCTCCGGTCAACTTTCGTTGAGCATTCAGGCTCCGGCTTCTCCGTTGAGTATCCAAACTCTGGTGAACGTTCCATTTGTGAAGCATTGCTTTTTCCGTTGAGTATCCAGACTCTGGTAAAGTCAGTTGGGTATCCAGACCTTGGTAAGTTTTATGGTTGTACTCATTCTCCGTTGACTATTCAGATTCCAGTGAATTTCTGATTTGTGGTATTTTGTTTTGTCCGTTGAGTATCCAGACTCCGGTAAGTTTCATATGGCGATGATCTCTTTTTGTCCGTTGAGTATCTAGGCTCCGGTCAATTTCGTTGAGCATCCAGGCTCCAGTTTATTTCCATTGAGTATTCAGGCTCCGATTTACTATGTTGAGTATCCAGACTCCGGCCGAGTTCCAATATATGGTAATTTCTCCTGTGCGTTGAGTTTCCAGACTCCGACAAATTTTCCGTGATTCCAGTTTCGTTGAGTATCCAGGCTCTGATAATTTTTCTGGTGTACACTTTTGGTCCGTTGAGTATCCAGGCTCCAATCAATCTTCATTGAGTGTTCAGGCTTTGGCTATTTCGTAGAGCATCCAGGCTCCGGCTATTTCATTGAGCATCCAGGCTCCAGTTTATTTTGTTGAGCGTTTATCTCCAACGGAGTATGTGTGTGGTTAGAGCGTTTATCTCCGGAAATTCTTGTTTGCAGTTTTATTTTTTGCGGTTGGCAAATTTCCAGGTTCTTTGGTATTCAACCGTCTTTTACCTTGATTGCGTGAAAGCGGTTCGCTTTTCACTCATTCAGGTCCAAGTCGTTTGAATAGGGGCAGCTGTTGCACCCCAAAATTTGCCCAACCTTTTCTTAACTTGGTTTATGTTTCATTTCATTTCTTTCTAGCATTTGCATTGCATAGAATTTTTCATTGAACAGGGGATCAAGAGGTTGTGCATAGCAAGAGGAGGTTACTCAGAGTGTTGAGCCTGAGCAAGGGGTGTTACTCAAGTTTGAATGGTCATCAGGTCATCTAGAAGTGGTCAATAGTCTTGTGAAAGGATGGATGGATGTACGTGGGTCAACTCCTAACTTGGAGGCCAGTTGAAGAGCATCAGAGGGTTGTGAATTCATAATTATGGATATAAGATGTTGAGAGAGCTCATTGAGTGCTTTGAGAGCCATGTTGGAGCTTATTCAAGTTGTTGTGTGAGGTGGAAGAAGCCACAATCAAGAATTTTGCATCTAGGGTTTTCATCTGGTTAATCCTCAGTTAACTGTGAAATTGAAGGAGGTTAAAACTCAATTCCAAGTCTCTATGGTCATGGGATGTTGTGTTGAGATGTCTAATATATCATTTCAAGATCAATTCATCAAGAATCAAGAGTGTGAGAAGTTACTAAATTAGGGTTCTCAGTGTAAAATCCCCTGTTTAGTCCCCAACTTCAAGACCACCTTTCTCAAGATAGAAGTCTCATCTCATCTTGAGATGGTCATGAAAATTGTAGAGCATGTTCTTTGCTTTCTTTTGAGTACTAAAAGTCATTCATCTGATTTCTAGAACTCATGTTATGATGCTGACAAGTTACAGGTCCTTAGATGAATGTGATTTTGGTCAACAAAGGTCAACCAACTTCCAAGCCATGGTTGACCTAGAAGGATGTTTCTCCCCAAATTTTGGTGAACATGAGACTTGTTGTTCCTCATGGTCTTAGCTTTCCAAAGAGAACTACAAGTCATTCATCTGATTTGTAGAACTCAAGTTATGAGCTTGGCAAGGCACGGGTATTTTGGGAAAGTGAGATTATGGGTCATAAAATTATAGGTCCATTTCACCAACTTGCACACTTTAATTGGAGATTTTTCCAACATAAAACTTGCTCCAAATAGGGAAATTTGCATTACCAAATCATCTCTTGTCATGGTCGAAGCTTGGATTGAAGAATTCCTAAAGTGATTTTCATGGAAAAGGCCTTAAAATGAGAAAATCAAACTAAATTCATTTGAGATCATTTTGTACCAAGTTTATGCATTTTTTAAGTGCAAATTTTATTCTAAGTACAATGGCATTTCTAGAATTTTAATTTGGTGAGTTTTGACATGCCATTTTCATGTTTACTTCAAGCTTAAGTAACAAAGTCAAAATCCACCATTAAGATCAAAACAAGGAAAGATTATTGGCCCTCTGATCAGTATATCCCATGTGCAAGTGATTGGAAACAAGTTGGAGGCTGTTACAGCTAGGTATACACGGTTTTGAAGCTTGAAAATGCAAGGAAAAATTTAAATTCAATTGGACTAAAGGCAGCTATAATTGGGCCTTATTTCTATCCAAATCCAACCTATAAAACTTGAGGATAATTTTCAGACCTAGAGGAGTCATTTTGGTGAAGGAATTACAGAAAGAGCAACTTGAAAAAGTGAGAGAAAGTTGAAATACGATTTTGGAGATTCAGTGGATTTCAAGCAAAATTAATCAAGCAAAGGCTTCCTTGGAGTTTGTGGAGTGATTCTGGATCTTTTTCTTTAAGCTTCATCAAGAATTGAAGGCTCAGTGGAAGCTCTCCATTAGGTATCTTCATTTCACCATATCTCTCTGTTTATGCCATGATTTCTTGCCATTTTTGCATATTTGAGACCTAGGAACCATGTAGATCATCAACAAGTAAAATGAACTGGCATTTGAGATGATTTTTGTTTCGAGCTTGAAACTTGTTGTTTGCATTTTAGCTTATTCTTGAGGTTTTATGAAGAATAAACCGTGGATTTGAACTCTATGTAACGTGTAGGTGATTTATGGGTTCATTTTGTGGCTGATTGTGAACTTTTCAGTTTGAGCATGTTTTCTATTTTCCTTCGATTTGGTTTGTAAGTACGTAACAAATGAAAATTGATGGCATATTTGGACTCTACGTGATGAGTAGATGAATTTTGATTATTAGCTTGTTCATTTTGGTCATGTTTTTCTATGATTGCATTTGTAAAGTGGCTGGACTTAGTGAGGAAGATGAGCGGAGTTGATTTCCGGCCACCATCTGGTTTTTTAACTTTTGAAGGTTAGAGATGATGAAGTGGCTTCACGTGGATCTTTGGATCTGCATACTTTTTTTTTTCAACACACATGATTAAGACACACCGTGCACTTGCGTTGACCACACACATGGAATCACATTTGAATTTTCATTAAATGACTTGGCGCTTTGTGTGCCTCTTGATTGAATTACTTTTTGATGAAGTGAACTACAATGAATTCCATCGTGCGCATACGTTGACCTCACCTCACATGATCACCGGGCTTCTTCGTTGATGAGTTCATTAAATTTTGATCCTCATATCCATGATGAGTTGATTAAATTTTGAGGACCATTTTGCCCCTGGTTGGTTGACTTTAGATTTGATTTTGGTGGCTTTTCTTTTGACCCTCGATTCTCCCATTTCAAAGTGGTACATCTTGAATATTATTTTCTTTTGATGGTGCTTTGAGGGGATATTTGCTTTGATCTTTTGGCCTCTATTTTCCAACTTGTTTGTGCACCTTTTGTATTTTATTTGGTAATTTTGGGGCCTTTTTCCTAATTTTGAGATGACTTGTAAGTCAAGTCATTTCCTAAGGTGGCTCATATAAGTGTATGACCTAGTTTGAGTTGGAAATGACCTTCGTGGATCCAATAAGCTCTCAACTCCTCTTGTTTCATATATTAGACATGTTGAGTTTGTTTTATGTTTACTTTTAGGTCAAAATCATGTTCATTACTTGTTGGTTTGTGCATTTCTTTTGGTGCTTTCTATTAGGGTTTCAATGTGAAGTATGCTTGCATTCTCTTATGTTCTAGCTTGCATTTTCTTTTGGTGTGATTTGCTTTTGCTTTTGAGCTTTCTTCTCCATCTTTACCTTCTGTCCAATGACTTTGGAACCTCATTTAAGGTATCTTAGTCCCTCCTGAGGAGGTACTTGAAGTATACCTAAAATGATGGATCCTTGAGGACTCCTTTGTGCTTCTTTTTCACTTGGTTTGTGATGCTTATGGTTGAGTACCTATTATGAGGTCCTTGCTGCCCTCATTTGGTCTCCCATCCTCACTTGGTTTTAGGTTTGCTTTACCTTTGATTTGTGTTTGGTTTTTGCATCTTGGTTGATGTTGTTTGGTTTAGGCCATTTCATCCCAGTTTTGGTGCATTTTTGTGTGGTGTATTCATGTTTGTTTGATTCCTTCTTGTGCATATTTATTTTTCCTTTCTTTTCTTGCATTTCCATATGCATGCTTGGTTGAGATGAGCTTGTGGAGGCTACTTCCCCACACTATTTTCCTCCCACTTTCATTCTATTTGTGCATCTTATGTTTGCATCTTCATTTGCATGTGCTTTCTTCTTCTTCTTCTTCTTTTGCTTTTCTTTGCCATGTTTCCCATAAGTTCTCTAACCTTTTGAGGTCATGACAGACATTAGGATCTTAACCATGCATAATAACATTAGATAGTTCTCTTTTGTATCCCAACTCTAAGTTCACTTTGCATGATAACATTTAGGATTGGTCAGTCTCCCATTAGTGTCCTTTCTTCTCTTCCCATCTTCAAACACTCATAAAACACTTAATAAAGAATGACAAATGTTGTACGCTACAAGCCTTAAGCTATTTGGGAAATGAAGATTGGGTGGTTGCGTCTCAATTGTCTAGAATGTTAGTATATGTCCTTTGGACGATATGCGACGCATTCGCTCCTGAGTCATAGTCTTTAGTGCAACATGAGTTACAAATCAAGTTCAAAACACTTCTTCTTTAAAAAACACAAAAACACTTCAAACCTTTTTCATCCTTCGGGATTCTAATCAGGAAAATCTTTTCAGAAAAAGAGAGTGTCGTTAACTCTTAGTACTACCGCAAACAGTAACGCCTAAGTCTCCAATGGTCGAGCTGCATACACCAACTGCTAGAACTACTTGTTAACCCTACTCGGGCCTAAAAAACTTTTGAACCAACCTGTGGTCCTTTTAGCCCGAACTACGTTTGCTCTGATCTTTCATACCAGATGAAAGTACGTAGGCACAAGACGCGATGTCTTGGCGAGCAACCTTCCCCCCTTTTTCACCCGTAGTTAGTCGAACTACGTTGACTATGACTTTCCCATTGCACGAGGGAGTACGTAGGCACAGAGCGGTGATGCTCTGCTGAGTCACTTCTCTTTTCTTTTTTCTTTTTTCACTTGACCATTAGTGTAGATAGATTGATCACCTTTTTAGATAGACAACAATGCATGGATCCCGTCGAGTACGAAAGACGTTAGGGGTGCTAATACCTTCCCCTTGCGTAACCGACTCCTGAATACAGACATGGTTGCGATGACCTTGTCTTTCCCTGTTCGTCAGGTTTTTCTGATCGTTTCCTTTCCATCTCTTTGGGATAAATAACGAAAGGTGCGACTCTTCTGTTTTTCGCTGGGTGTTTTTCGCAGTTGCGACACACATTAAGTGAGGATCCCGTGTCAACTAGCACATGGGATAAAATAGCTCCCCTGCATTCTATGGATATGTGCAGAGCGTGGTTATGATTTCTCCTGGCCGGAGTCAAGACCAAGTCAGTAAAGCCCAACCCATTACCAACATTTATGTGGGTCACCACTCCTTCTAATTGATTAACAGAAATCTATGTGGTACAAATGTCGTATTCAAGATCTTTAATAGAGCATTTTTGTGCGCCTCTGAGCACAACAATAGTGGTAGGATAGAAATTTTAGATGGTGTTTGATGCAAGTGATCCGGGATCTTGTAGTTACTTTTACGAATAAGCCTCATAAATTCTTCAGTTTCTTTAGCCAAAGGGTCTTTCTCCCCTTGCTGTTGAACTTCTTCTTCTACCACAACCTTCCTCTTTCCCTTATCAATCATATTCTGTGGTGAGGAGAAAATCCTGCCACTTCTTGTGATGCCACCAATACCTACTATGTTTTCTATAAAAGACCCTTCAAAAGAAGAACTCACCAATTCTTGCTTCTGACCGTTATAAAATACTTCGGCCCCGTAATTCCACGGAATGGTCTTGGTGCTTTCATAAGGTATCGGTCCAGGAGTAGTAATAATCACCGGTGCTGGCCTTACAGGCGCTGATATATTGATTGCTCGGAATGGGATAGATATAGTAGAAACTTCGTCCTCTTCAGTATTCATTTCATTCTCCTCAATCACCCTATCAAATTGTAAATAACCCCGTCGATCATCTTATGAATTCCTTCCTTCAACAAAACACAACCCCTAGGTCTTTCCTCACTCTCTGAACAATTATCGGAACATCCTGGGAACACCCCCTCTTTCAACAATTTGACCTTCACAAAACTCAACGGAGTCTTCAACTCCTCTACGTCAGTTATCAAACTTAGCTTTTCTCCTTCAATGATAGCATTAGTCCTTGCTACCCCGTGGTTTGGCATATGGTTCTGATTATATTCGACCGTCATTGGTAAAATTAATGGCTTTGGAATCAACCAAATCCTATACTTTGTGCTTAAAAGCTTTGCAGTTATAAATACTGTGACCCAGAGCATCGAAATGGAAATCACACTTGGCATTTTCATCATATCCCGGGGGTGGCACGCCAGTATGAGGCGCCAAAGTCCTCTTTTGAACCAACTGCAGTTGTAACAAATATTGTAGTAATTGAGAATATGGCATGGGTGGAGTTTCAAATTGTCTGTCAGCCATTCTCTGCCTTGCCACGTAAGGACGCGGAGCATTAACCCGTTGCTGCGGTGCAACCAGAATAGCCACAATAGCAACTTATTGACTATAACGTTGTTGTGCTATGCCCTTATCTCTGTGTGAAACGGTGTTTGTATCCGCTTATCTTCTCTTGGGATTGGCCGAATATACTTTCTTCGCTCCTCCTGTAGAAGACCCACCAGCATTTTAGATTTTCTCGAACTTGATTCCGCTCTCTACTCGTTCTCCAGCCATCACTAGATCGAAAAACCCAGTAGTCATGCATCCTATCAACTTCTCAAAGTACACACCTGGTAACGAAGCCATAAACATATCAATTAGTTCTCTTTCTACCATAGGAGGTTGAACTCTTACTGCCAGATCACGCCACCTCTGGGCGTATTCCTTGAAACTCTCATTGCTCATTTGTGATAAACTCTGCAATTGCACCCTGTTTGGCGCCATGTCACTATTATATTGTTAATGGCGAAAAAAAGCCTCGGCCAAATCCTTCCAACTACGAATGTGGGTCCTTTTTAATCCCATATACCATTCCAACGACGCTTCGACCAAACTATCCTGGAAGAAATGCATAAAAAGCTTCTCATCCTTAGAATAAGCAGACATTTTTCTGTAATATGCCCGAATATGTACTTTAAGACAGGTCGTCCCTTTGTACTTATCGAAGTCAGGTACTTTGAATTTGAGGGGAACTTTAACCCCTGGAACCAAGCCGATATCAGACATATCTAGACCCAAAGAGTTTTGCACTTCATAGGAATTCATCTTCTCTTCAATTAACTTAAACCTCTTGTTACTAAGGACCATTAAGTCCATGTACAACACTGAAAAAACGTCAGTAGGACCACTAAGGACCATCTTCACTGAAAAAACGTCATCATGGTTATCTTCCCACTAAGGACCATTAAGTCCATGTACAACACACACATTACCTCCCACAACATTACCATTTTCATTTGCAACAACTCTGTCCGGAGGAATAACAACAGTAGGACCACTTACCGGAACAGAGCCACCTATAGGTGGAGGTATAACACAAGACCCTCCATGAACAAATCCTTCCTCATCAACCCATGCTATTAATGGCTGGACCATAGTTCTCAACTGTTCCTGCCCATTGGCGACATTTTGTATTAATTCCATGAACTGGGCCATACGAGCCCTGACCTCCTGTAACTTAGCTTGCACTTGATCCATGATGCTCTTTTGATTCCCCCTTCTTGAATACCTATGAAAATTGGGCTCTTCAATCCTGTAACTGTTGAAAATCAAGTAGAAATAAGAACAAGAACCACCAAGCACACCTGCCATGCAAATGAAAATGCAGGATGCAAGGATGCAAACATGTCCATGTGTTTACAGGAAAATTTCCCCTTTGATACTAGTTTCCAAGAAAATAAAAAATAGTTGAGATGGATAAGAATACCACGAACAATTCTCATAAATCAAATAAAGCTGAGACAATACAAAATAACGAGAAAGTTCTAAATACAGAAGCTATGATCTCATCCAACAAGCCTGGTGATGATCAAGATACAAGAAAGTAACAACATTATCATATCAATAAACCCTAACAATCATGCTCCTTGCTCCAGGTCAGGGCCTTCATAAGCATTGCTTTCGTATCCGGGTGGTCTAGTCTGGCAACCAGTTCTCTGATAAGGACACTCTTTCTGGATATCACCTCCCTGAGATAAAGACAAAGATCCTCCCAAGCATCTTCACCAAAAACATCTTCCAACCTGGGTCTCTTTACCTCTGCTTGAGTCTTCAGTTCCTCCAAGGTTGATAAGGTATCATGAAGCTTTTTCTCTACTCTATATCTATGGGAAGACTCCACCCCTATGTCTCTCTCCTTGACTTTGAGCTGTGTCTTCAACTGGTCAATCTGAATACGAAGTTGATCTTCTCTTCCTTTGTTAGTAGTCAAAGTAGCATTCCTTTGGATATCTCCAGATAAGCTCTGTGTAAATCCTCCTTCTTATTCTTCAAGATGCTGCAGGTACTTTTTAGGTCTTGACCAATCCACTCTCGTATTCTGACGTGCTCAGATAACTCTTTCTTCAGGTTGATTAAACACTATGATTTCTTCTTAGCCAAGTAAACAACTTCTCCTTTGTCACGCTTCAACTAGCTGATCTCCTGTTTTAACTCTTCATTCTCTTTGCGCAATTCTTCATTTTCTTCCCAAAGCTTGTTATATATTAGGATGTCAACCTTCGTAGGCTTCTCAATGACTAAAGGATATAGGGTTTCTCTGATAGGAAAACGCAACAACACTTTCTCTACTCTCTTCTAGATCCAATCCAAATAAAAGGTCATAAGCTCTGCAATCACCTTTACCCAATGAAAGTTTTCCTCTTCTATGAACCCTTCTTAAGGCTTTCTTTATCCTAGCCAGAGTATCAGAATCAGCTACACCAGTGAAGTACAGAGATTCCTGCACTTCTTCCTTCGGGGATCTCCTCAAGGCATAACCAAACTGCCTGATAGCAAGAGAGGGATTGTAGTTAATCCCACATTTTCTCCCTATCAGAGGTACATTCGGAAAACTCCCATAGCTAAAGATAATCTTCACACCAAGTAGATCTCGATTAAACCAGATAATATCCTTAGATGTCAGGCCCATAAGTCTCTCTGACCACTCAGATGTATCTTTTGTATCAACAAAAGCTCCAATACGAGGAAGATGATCCACGAACCATTTGTGGAACAGTGATGCACAACAAGAAACATTTTTTTCTCTCCTCTTTTCCTTTTTGTAATACACTGAGTGATAAAAATCTCTTAGGAGAGTAGGTACAGGGTTCTTGGAAGCAAAGATGTTAAAAGCGTCCATATCAACGAAATCTAGAATGTTGGGAAACAAAACAATACCATATATGCACAATGCCAGAATAGCATTGAAGACTACCCAACAACTTTCCTTGGCAAAATACCAAGCCTTACCCACCAAGAAGGACAAGGGAAAACCATGAGCTCCACTCCTACAAAGCACATTACCCACTGTCGCTACTGTGAAAATCGGCGCCGGCTGACAGAAGAGTCGCCACCGTGCGTTATTTATCCCAACGGAGGGAAAGGAAACGCTCGAAGTAAACCTCACAAAAAACGGGGAAAGGTATGGTCATCGCAACCAAAACCTGGGTTCGGGAGTCGGTTACGCAAGGGTAAGGTATTAGCACCCCTCACGTCCGTCGTACTCGACGGGATCCACGCTTGCTTGGGTTGTCTAAAGGATGCAAAAACAATCTATCTACGGCTGCTAAATCTAAACGGAAGGGAATTGACTCGATAGAGCGTCGCACTCTATGCCTACGTATTCTCAAGAGAGAAAGTCAGAGTCAACGTAGTTCGGGACTACGGGAAATTGGCTCGCCAAGACTTCGCGTCTTGTGCCTACGTACTTCCACACTGCATGGAAGATCAGAGCTTACGTAGTTCAGACTAACTACGGCTAAACAGGGTGTTCTCACACAGCAGTGAGAAATCAACTGGTTTTACAGGTACGGGAACCTATGGAAAAAACTACGGTCTGGTCTCAAATGCACTCGGGCAAGAGAGAAGGGATAACATCAGTCGTCAGCAGGAAAGTCTCGATCGCACAACAGCGAGAGAACAAAAGGTTAGTTGTTAGTGTGCTCGCTAGGATATCGCATCCTATGCCTACATATCTCGTCTGGTACGAGAAATCAGAGCAGCTGTAGTTCGGCTACTTTCGGGACCACAGCTCAAATCTCGTTTTATTGATATTCTGAAAAATGATTACAATGATTGAATACTGAAAAATAATCTCCTAGGAAATACTATCCTATCCTATCCTGGAAAAAAATCAAATGGAAAATAGTCCCCTAACAAGTGAACTTCTAAACTATCCCTAAAACTCCATGAAGAAAATACACTAAAAAAAATATTACATCTATACTAATATTTTTTCTCTTTTTCATACTTCTATTTTCTTCGTTTTTCATTTCTTTCTTTTTCTATTTTCTCTTCATAATCTTTTTCTATTTTCTTCAATATTCTTTTCTTGAATATTTCTATTCCTTTTTTCAAAATATTTCTTTTCATATATTTTCTCTTTCACTCTTCTTTTTCAATAATTCTTTTCTCCTCTTTTCAAATATTTTTCATATATATTTTTCTATATTTTTTTCACCATTTTTCGTATTCCCTTTTTTTCTTCATGTTTTTCATATTTTCTTTCTCTTCATATAAAATCTACACCAATGGAAATAAAGAAAATAATAAAAAACAAAAAGGAAAAACAAGGGGGGTGCAGCCAGCCCAGCTCAGGGGTGAAGCAGCAAAAACAATTCTGAACTGGGCCCAGCCCAAAGCACTAGTTCAGGAAAAAAAATACTGAAACCAGGGGGGGAAGTTAGTGAACGGAGGGTATAGTCCAGAAAACTGTATTGGGCTTGGCCCACACCCACAACCAAAGCAAACAGACTGGTAACAGATCAATGGGCTTGGAGGCCCAAAAACCCACTCTGAGTCCAACGCCTTCCCTCACTGACTCTCCACTTCTGAGAAACCCTAGTCCCCTCCCTCACACTCACCGCCACCGCCGTCACCGTTCACAACTCCTTCACCGTCTTTGGCTTCTTCCCTTTCCCACTTTCCTCCAACCTTCAAACATTGTTCTTCCTCTGAGCCTCTCTTCACCTTCGATTCAAACACTATCTCCCCTTATCACTTCAAAATCTCTATACTCCAACTTTCCTCGGAGGTTTTGAAGATCTTGCTGGATGTATCTTGAAAGGTGAAGACGATTTGGACGCGTTTGAAGATCTGGACAAAGTTAGATCTTCTGGGGATGGTTGAAGACCTGACGATAATCATTGAAGATCCTTCTGGACACCGATTTGAAGAGGCTTGACGAAAGTTCCGGAGGTTGTTGAAGGACGATTTTCTGGAGATAAAAATCAGATGGATCTTGAGTTCGTGTATGTTCTTGGAACGATGAAGTCTCAACGATGTTTGATCTGGACCTAGATCAGAAGTTGCGGTTACAGTGAATCAAGAATCAAGATGAAAATGTACGAACGGATCTGACGAAGTCATTTGGGGATTTCTTGAAGGTTTGATGAACTCGAAGATCAAGAGTATCTGGAAAACGCGTTGAATGGATGAACGGATTCTGAAGAAATCGAAGATGCACGCACGGAAGTTCTTGAGTGTTCTTCGCTGATGAGCTTTGGATGAAGGACGAGGGAGATCTTGGTTGATCTTCATGAAGATGAAGGAAGAATATTGGAAAACACTCACAATATGGATGAGCGTTCTTGCTTCTTCCGGCGAGATTGATGAAGATCGTTGTGATTTTCTGGAAACGGTTTGAAGATCTAGCGAAATTAGTTGTACGAGTTTGAAGATGAATAGAACTTGATGATTTCTGGAAAACAAATCAGATGAGCACTGGTGCTGATGATTCTGATGATGAATTTCGATCGTTTTCTGGCAACACAGTTTGAAGGCGTTCTTGAATTTCTGGTGATAGCTTGAAGTTTCCGGCGGTATCTCCGGCGGCCATTGATGATGACGATCGGTCAGAGAAGGAGGTGATTGGAGAAGAAGATGAATATCTGGGTTTTTTGGGTTTCCGGTGACTGGTATGGCGGCCGGAGACGGTTGTGGGGCAGTTAGGGTGGTCTGAGACAGTTGGAAGATGACCGGAGTAGGAGGTTGCGGTGGCCGGAGTTGGGTTGGGCAGTGGTTGCATGGCCGCCGGCCATGCAACTGGTGGAGCTAGGTGGTTGCCAAGTGGCAGGGTTGGAGGGCCTGCATGATGGTCACGTGGTGTGGAGAGAGGGAGTGGATTTGTGAGTTGGCGTGATGTGGGTGAAAAACGTGGATTCCCCTGAGTGAAAAATGTGGCCCCCTCTCTTGCGTACGCGTGGCTTCATATATATGTTGCTGGCATAATTTTTTCTGGACCTGAAAATGGACAAAAAAATGGCCATAAACTGGGCCTCCGCCCCACTCTGGGCCCAAACGGATATTGAACACAATAAACCCAAAAATCTGAATAATAATGAAAAAAGATTAAAAACCTGATTAAGAACTAATCCTAATTAACTAATTAACTAATGATTAAACCTAATTAACTCTAACTAAGACTCAATTAAACCTAAAAAAGAGAATTAACCTAAAAACTCTATTAATTCTAATTAATTCCTAAACTAATAATACTCTAATAATCCCACTAATCTAAAAATTTTATTAAACTTCTATTAAATCTCTAATAAACCTATATTACCTTTTTAAAAAGAGAATCTATTATTAATAAAATAAAAAATCTATATTCTTCTATTAAAAAATGATTAAAAAAATCTATTTAAATTCTGAAAAATTGCTAATAAATTCTAGAAAATCCCTAATAATTCCAGAAGGAACAAAAACATTACCAAACAACAGATACCACTGCGAGAGCGCAACAAAATAGCCGGTAAAAATCAATGGACACCGAAATATCCCTAAAAATAACAGCGCGAGCTGAAAACACCGGGAAGAGCACGACTTCCCAAAAATAGGATTCTGCCTATCTAAACTGATTAAAAACACCTGAGACGCGAGACGAGAGCTGTGATCCCGATAAAATAAAAACAAATGAAAAATGCACTGTATGCGATATGCGAATGCGGTCATGCGTCGAAACATGAAGCCAGATACGGGACCCGGTTGGTCAAATTTTAGGGTGCAACACCCACCATATCAGACTTGCTCAAATAAAGAGCACTGGCCAACTTCTCCAGATCAGGTTCCTCCTCAAAATGAAAGAAAGGCATTTCTTCTAAGATTGTAACTCCCATTATAAAAACAAATTCCTCCAAAGTAAGAACTAGAACATAATCAGGAAATGTGAAACAACGCAATTGAGGGTTATAAAACTGTAGCAAAGTATGAATAGCTCGTTGTTCGTAACTTGTGACTTTGTGGACGAAACTCAGAATCTTCCCATAATCTCTTTTGAAATCTTCCATGACACCAGAACTAGCCATGGAAATAAGACCAAATAAAGGTCTTAACTCTGGTAGCGGAAATTTGTAGATGATAGTCTTCTTTAATTCAATTTCCATCTCAGCAACCAACCAGATCGCTAGAATCAAAGAGGACAATAAGAACCTGAGAACACACATACATGTTAATCCAAAATGATTATGCAAATGCAAACAAGGGATCAAGGTATCCAAAAGTGTTGTGTTGTTGACTGAGTTGAACCAGAGCTTTGCTCTGATAAGAAATCCAGAATACCAGAACACTCAAGATCAAAAGTCTACTTTGACATAAAACCCGGTTGGTTGAAAGTTAAGGTTTCATACAAAACCCTTCCCACTCACAGGTAGGACCTAGTCTCTGAAGAGGTACGACATCCTATGCAGGTCGTCGGTATCATGGAATCTCAGGTCGAGAAATAATGATACGTTCACCATTTGTGGTTTGACACCATGGTCAATCAAGGAGGTCTCAACTGACTTCCCAATGAAGGATCTCCATAGTTGTTAGTTTTCAGATCCAACCCCCCTTCAACTGTCCAAGATGCACAGGATAGGATGTCTTGAAAGAAAACCTCGTATAGACACGAATTTTATGAGGGCTCGTACATGCCAAACATGCAAGCCCATACTACTCTCCACACTAATACTAAGTGTACACTCAAGCCTGTGTATTGGGCTTATCTCTTAGTGAAACAACCCACCCAACAGCACAACAACAATAGTATAATATGATAACAAAATAAAGTGCTGAAAATAAATGCCATAATATACAATAGTAAAGTACGTGCATATACACAAATAAATGGCATGCAATTAAAAGGGGGCCATCCCCGCCCCCCTCTAAAATAATATTACAATAGAAAATTACATAAATGCCACGCAGGCTAACAGGTATAACTACTCTTCGGGCTGGATGTCCTCGTGTGGCTCCTGCCCCTGTTCACCCTCACCGGCTTCGAACCAAAGGAACTTGGGGACGACTATCTGGCCATCCTTAACCGAGTAAAGGAACCCATTACCCTCAGTTGTCAGCTTGACCCCCGGGTTCACCACCTTTATCCGACTCACCGCATTCTAGAAGGCTTCCTCCTCTCTTTGGGATCATCCTCGGCAAGGGTTGCACCAGATCCTTAGAGGTTTTTAGATCGGAGGCCACAACATCCCTCCCCTGGACCGCCTCCTCGCAGCTCTTATGGACATCCCCAAGCTCCCTCTCCTTCTCCTTCTGGAACTTCTTAACCTTTTCTTCCAGGGCTGTCACCACGGCCTAGGATCTCTTCAACTCCAGCTCCAGCGGGGAGCTCTCCTCGGCGTAGACCACATCCATCTCCAAGACCCTCATTAAGGCTGATGAATCCTGGGAAAGATTGGCCCGCTTAGCAGGATGATCCATTTCCTCGAGTCTTAGAGACTCCGCTCGAGGAATGGATATGGAGGCCCCTTCGAAAAAACTCCTCTCAAGAAAATAGGGGGGAAGCTCATACTTACTCTTACCAGACTTCCGGCTGAGGTCCACAACCTCGTTCTCCCGAGGACGTTTGGCCCTAGAGTTCATGGGCAGTGGTGATATCTGGGTGGGTGAAGGAGTAGAAGACGATGTCCCCGAGCCAGTTGTGGGAGGAACCATCCGTTGGCCAAGATGACTATTACCCAGGGCAGCGCCACTTTTCATCTTCCCCAGGGCATGCTTAATCATCCGTTCTTGCGCCGAAGGCATTTTACCTGCAAAATAATAAACGCATAAGCACGGAAAAATAAAGATTTTGGGCAGAATGTAAGAAAACCGATAACTATCCAAGAGCTCAAGAGCCGCCTCGCGAGTACGACATTCGAGGAGCTCCTTTGTGTTGATGTATCGGGCTTCCACCTGTAGCCCATCGTCTTCCTCGTACAAAAGTCACCCTGCATGAGTCACACGCTGGGGAGGGAGGAAGCTATCCATGTAGGACACCAGCTGGGCATAGCTGACCCTATCGTCCTCCGCGAGTTGGTGAGGGGAGACTATATACTCATCGATCGGGCGGGTAAAATGAGCTCCGCTCCAGCAGAAGGGAAAAGTAAAAAGTCTCTGGGCGACTATCTTGCCCTCCTCATCTAACAAATACTCCTTGTTCTCATCCGTGGATACCTCCCAGATGAACGTCAAATCAGTGGCCGCCTCCGACACCGGCTCGATCACAAAGAACGTCTCCTTAAATGTCCGGATGGATTCAAAGAAAGTGTTAAACAGTTTCCTCCCTTGCATCAAGGAAACCCAACCAAACCTCTTCTCCGACACCTGTCACTGAAGATGGAAAATGGTGAAAAATAGTGGAAGGGTGGCGCCGATCTGCAGGTGCTCGTATACCAACTCATATGCCCCCATGAAGGCAAGGGAGTTCAGATGCAGTTGTGAAGGCGCCAGATCAAGATGGTGTAAGTTCAGAGTATTCCTAAGAGGGGGGAGGGGGTGAATTAGGCTTATAGAAACTTTTTCAGATTTTTGGTTTTCTTTAATTTTTCTTTGGTTATGTTCTTGGTGATGGATGCAGTAGAAAGCATAAAGAAAGTGGACACCAAGATTCATGGTGGTTCCCTTCATAATCTGAAGGTACTCCACTCCCCTTTCGACATGAAAGAGAGTTTTCACTATTGTTTTAGAAAGTACAACCTATCACACCATCAACCGGTGAGGCATACAATCTAACAACAAAACAAACTAGTGTGCAAGAACAATCCTCTTGCAAAACACTAACCCTTGTGTCCAACAATCCTGGATCACAAGTCACAACAACTTATTCTGTAATTTTTTTTATAATTTGAGAATACAATAGCAATATCGATACAAAGATTGATCTTCTCCTTTAATCAGAATTCACAACTTAATCTCAATACAAGTGTTCAAACAAATGGATGTGAACGGTTATGCAAGTATGAACACTTTTGAATGTATTTGAAATTATTTGAAAAATAGTGAATATGATTCAATGATTGTTTTTGAAAATTGTTGGAGGTGTTTGTTAATTTGAAATTATCAGAATTTATATCATCCAAAACACCATTTCAAAAGGGTATATTTGAGTATGAGTTAACACATGGAAAGGTATAACATTCAAATAATTTTTGAACTTGAAAGGAAACAATTTTTCAGAAAACGTTCAGTGTTAATCGGTTAACCATATAGGTTAATCGGTTAACACTGTAACGTTGGCCCAAAGAATTTAAAATTTTAGGGCGTTAATCGATTAACCTATATGGTTAATCGGTTAACACTGTAAAAACTTTGAAAAATAATTAATTTAAAAGTGTTATACCAATTCCAAATGATTTTAAAACATGTTAATGCATTATGCAAAAATAGTTTATAGTATTGAACACTTGTATATCAATTAAATTAGAGAATTTTGATATACCATAGATTGTGTCCAAGTCTTGAAAGACGATCGAGCAAATGTACATGAAGCTTGAATGTTGATAACTTCCATAATACTTTGATCTTGGTCTTTTTGAAAGCTTTTGACTTTTTGCACAAATGAAATGATCTTGAGTCTTGTTGTTGTTGTCATCAAAACCTTGAAACCTTGAGATGAAGCATGCTTCTACAATCTCCCCCTTTTTTATGATGACAACCAATTGAGTCTTGTGCAGTGCTTTGACGATTTTTGATCCTGGTCTTGTTTCTCCCCCTATGTCTATGAACTCCCCCTTTCTAAAAACAGAGGCTAAAAAACAGACAGATATTCTGCACACATAGACATTAGAAAGCGAAAGCTCTTCTCCCCCTTTGTCATTAGTAAAAAGGAAGGAGCTTTCAAACAAAACTAGAATATATCAACAAGGATGAAAGCAATCAAAAGAACAATCACGTAGGTAAGCAAAACATACTAAAATAGAATTAAACATGCAGCAGAGTGCAACCAAAATAGTGTATGAGTACAACGTAAATGAAACAAAGTTAAGAACATAAACTTAAAAACTTAATGACTAGAAAGCAATAAAAGACAACAACAACAACATATTCTCTAAATGTCCTCATCAGCCATATCCTCCTTATCTTCTTCCTCTTCTTCTTCACCTTCTTCATCAGATACAACAAAGTTGTCGGTGTTGGTGCGGCGAGAGGTAAGCACAAGGTTTCGGAGAGAAACAATGGCCCGGGAGGTTTCTCTATGTTGATTCATCATAGTTTGGTAAAGGAATTCATTTGTAATGCCTCCTTCAGGTATGGGATATGCTTGGTTGGTAGTGGCTCCTTCATCTGAATACTTATATGTACCGTCAGTATCCTTAAAAATTCCGGTGTTCTTGACAATTGTAATTTCGTTAATCTCATTGGTGGTTGACTTCATCTTGGTGGTTGGTTCACGGTTAAGATCCAAAGTTGTCAGCTCCAAAATTCTTGACACCAGCCTGGCATACGGTAGACGGGTTGAAAGAGATAGTTGTTGTTGAAGGTGATACATGATAGTTAAAATCCAATTGACACAAATCTTGTTCTTGATGGCAAAAAGAAGTTGCATTTCCAAATCGTTAATTTGGGCATGATTTGAATCCTTGGGAATCAGCACATAACAGATTACATAATGAAGCATCCGATCAGAAACGGTAAGATTCTTTGCATAGCACAACAGACGAGCAGTGCGTTGGTTGGCGATAATCACCTCCTTTGGAAATCTGCAGATCTGATAGTAGAATTCCATCTTGTCGTAGTTGGACCACGGCCCTTCCACGTGGTTAATTCCTTTTCTCAGAAAGTACCCAAATGATGATATTTTCAACATTGCAGCAACATCAGACAGATTTTCTTCCACAATGCAGTCTCTAACAATTGTTTTCATAACATGCTCATCATTTGCATTCATAAACACATACAACTTATGTAAAAAGGATTTGACAAGATCCGGATAGCAATTTCCAGAATCCAACACAAATTTATCGATCCTCTGATATTTGAGCAAAGCAGGAAAATCAAAAGATGATGCTGGAAAAGCCTTAAGATTCACATACTTTATCGGGAGGATGTGACGAACTCGGACTTTGAAATCCATTATGCGCTTCTTGGTTGTTTCCATAGGGATATCTTCTTCATCAGATGCAGAATGGTGTTCTGGTAGCTTTCCCTTGCCGCGGTTTGATGCTGAAGCCATGGATGAGTTTGATGGAACTGAAGTTGTGGGTTCTGAGGAAGTTAGGGTTTGAGAATATGGGAATGGTTATGAGGAGTTATCCAACTTAGAGAGTGGGAGAGAGGTAGTGGGTTTTAAACTTAGGGTTTGAAGAGGGAAGTTCCAAATACTCTTTAAGAGGGAATAGGATTCCAAGAATATGGATTTTGGACACTTAGAAGAATATTGACCACATGAAAATGCATTTAACACATATAATGTTTTTAAAATTCTAATTAATTTTCGTTTCTGATTTTTAGAAATTTGAACAGTGTTAATCGGTTAACCATATAGGTTAATCGGTTAACACATTAAAAAAAGTCAGAATTGAAAATTTAGCAGTGTTAATCGGTTAACCATATAGGTTAGTCGATTAACATATTAAAAAATTCAATTGTTACAAAAAAACTTACAGTGTTAATCGGTTAACCCATATGGTTAATCGATTAACACACGCGAATTTTTGAAAATGCTTAAAAACAAGATGCATACACATGAAAACACAACACACATAATGCATACACATATTAGAGAAAAGGTCAGATGTCACCTTCATCAAGAATCCCAAGTTCTCGCCGAATTTTGTAGAACGGTTCTTTCGCCAAAGGTTTGGTGAAGATGTCGGCGAGTTGATTGTGCGTGTCGACGAAAGTAACATCTACATCTCCATTCAAAACGTGATCTCGAAGGAAGTGATGCCGGATATCTATATGTTTTGTTCTTGAATGCATGACCGGGTTCTTTGTAATGTTGATGGCACTTGTATTATCACATCGAAGAGGAATGCAACCGAGATCTACACCGTAATCGAGAAGTTGTTGCTTGAGCCACAAAATTTGAGCACAGCAACTTCCTGCTGCAATATATTCCGCTTCGGATGTACTGAGAGCCACACATGCTTGCTTCTTGCAGGCCCATGACACTAGTGCATTCCCGAGAATGTGACACGTACCACTTGTGCTTTTTCTATCGGTCTTACATCCTGCATAGTCAGCGTCAGAGTAACCAACTAAAGAACAAATACTACCTTTAGGATACCAAAATCCGACGTTCATTGTCCCTTTGAGATACTTTATGATTCTCTTTACGGTTGTGAGATGCGATTCCTTTGGACTTGCTTGAAAGCGTGCACACAAACACACGCTAAACATAATGTCAGGACGGCTTGCCGTCAAATATAGTAATGAACCGATCATACCTCGATATTTTGTTATATCAACTAGAGTACCAGATTCATCTTGATCAACATACGTTCCGGATCCCATAGGAGTGGACATCACCTTGCAACTATCCATATCGAATTTCTTCAACAATTCCTTGCAATACTTGGATTGGTTGAGGAAGATACCATCCCTTGTTTGCTTGATTTGTAGTCCAAGAAAATAATTCAATTTTCCCATCATGGACATCTCGAATTCTCCTTGCATCATAAGTGAAAATTCTCGCCAAGCTCTTTGTTTGTTGATCCGAAGATGATGTCGTCGACATAAACTTGAACCAATAAAGTGTTTCCTTTGATCTTCTTTATAAACAATGTCTTGTCAACCTTTCCTTTTGTAAATCCCTTCTCACATAAGAAATTGCTAAGGCGGTCATACCATGCTCTTGGTGCTTGTTTTAGTCCGTAGAGTGCCTTTTTTAGTTTGTAAACATGCGAGGGATTCTTGAAGTCTTCAAAACCCGGAGGTTGTTTGACGTAGACTTCCTCATTGATATAGCCATTCAGGAAAGCTCTTTTGACATCCATCTGGAACAATTGAAAATTCATAGAACAAGCGTAAGCAAGTAGTAATCTAATGGCTTCTAACCTTGCTACCAGAGCGAACGTTTCATCAAATTCAATTCCTTCCTCCTGGTTGTAGCCTTATGCGACCAATCTTGCTTTGTTACGAACTATGATCCCATTCTCGTCAAGTTTGTTCTTGAACACCCATCTTGTTCCTATGATGTGCTTATGGTCTGGTCTTGGTACAAGACTCCAAACTTGATTCCTTTCGAATTGGTTGAGTTCTTCTTGCATTGCTACAATCCATTGGTCGTCGCCTAAGGCTTCATCAATCTTGGTTGGTTCAATTTGAGACACAAAAGCCATGTTGAGACAAGCATCCTTTAGATTAAGTCAAGTTGCAACGCCTTGGCTAATATCACCAATAACTTTATCTATCGAGTGATCTCTATGTGTTCTCCATTCCTTCGGAAGATCTTGATGTTCTTCAATGATTTGAGTGACATCTTCTTGTGGTATTTCTTGATTCTTTGAAGTCTCTTCTTGTTGTTGTGAAGAACCTACTATATCATCATCATCATCATCCATAATAATATTATCCTCTTTCGAGGGGATAGTCTCATCAAACGAAACATGAATGGATTCTTCAATAGTAAGAGTTCTCTTATTAAAAATTCTAAATGCTCTACTATAAAGAGAATAACCAAGAAATATACCTTCGTCGGATTTCACATCAAACTTACCGAGATTATCCTTATTGTTGTTGAGAACAAAGCATTTGCATCTGAATATATGGAAGAATGCTATATTTGGTTTTCTACCCTTGAACAACTCATACGGAGTCTTTTTGAGAAGTGGTCGAATATTGACACGGTTGCTTACGAAGCATGTTGTACTAACTGCATCTGCCCAAAAATATTTAGGAAGATTTGCGTCGCTGAGCATTGTCCTTGAAATCTCCACCAGTGATTTATTCTACCGTTCTACGACACCGTTTTGTTGAGGTGTTCTTGGTGCTGAAAAATTATGAGAAATTCCATACTCTTTGCAAAAATCTTCAAAGTTTGAATTTTGGAATTCCCCACCGTGATCGCTTCTTATAGAGGCTATGGTGAGTGATTTCTCATTCTGAATTTGCTTTGCATACTTCTTGAATGCTTTGAAAGCATCATTTTTCTGCACTAAAAACAATGTCCAAGTGTATCGAGAGAAATCATCAACAATAACTAAAGCATAAAAATTACCTCCGAAGCTTTTTGTTCTTGATGGACCAAAGAGATCCATATGCAATAATTGAAGTGGCCTTGATGTATAAACCACTTGCTTGGATTTGAAAGTTGTCTTGGTCTGTTTTCCCTTTTGACATGCATCGCATAATTTATCCTTGATGAATTTTATCTTTGGGAGTCCAACAACTAGATCATGCTTTATCAATTTGTTTAGATGCTCCATGTGGATGTGAGCAAATCTTTTATGCCAAAGCCATGCCTCGTTGTTGTTTGCCATAAGACACTTTACCTTCATGGAAGAGTCATCAAAAGAAATCATAAAAATGTTATTATATCTTTTACCTTTCAGCAAAATGTCATGAGTGACTTCGTGTTCTATCAAGCATTCCTCCTTTGTGAAGTTGATTCGGAACCCTTTGTCACACAATTGACTTATGCTAAGTAGTTTGTGTTTAAGGCCTTCCACATAAAGAACGTCTTCGATGATTGTACATGGAGGTGCACCAACAGTTCCAACTCCAAGAATTTTTCCTTTATTATTATCACCGTAAGTGACGTATCCTTTGGCCTTTAATGATAGACTTGAAAATTTGTTTATGTCTCCCGTCATATGCTTCGAGCAACCGCTATCAAGATACTATTGATTAGACGTTGTCTTGAAGCATACCTACAACACAAAATTAAGTAGTGTTAGGTACCCAAATTGCTTTGGGTCCTTGATAGTTAGTATCTTTTTCAACCCACACATAATGCCCTTTAGCAACACCAATATTGCGCACATAGCAAGCATTAGGTGTATGGCCTTTAATTCCACAATAAGAACACGTAGTTTGAAAGTGACTTCTATATCTAGGAACATAATTCTTTTTCTTCGCAACTTTTATCTTGTTATGATTTTGATGCTGATTTTTAGAAATGCTTCTCTTTTCTTTAGCAACTTGTCCACTTGCTTTTACAAAAATGGTCTCATTGGTACTTGGTTTTGAAAATTTAGAATATCCTAATCCACTTTTATCATTAGGATATCTTTGATGTTTAAGAATTTCTTCCAAGCCAATTTGACCTTTTTCATATCTTTCTAAAACTCTTTTAAGTTTCACAATTTGAAAAGATAGAGATTCACAATTCTTACATACAAGACTTTGTTTTTCATTTATTAATTTTTGTTTTTCATTTTCAATATTTTTCATAAAAACAGAATTTTGTTCTTCTAAAAATGAAATTCTTTTCTTTTGTGCTGAGATGCTTTTATAAAAAGTCTTGCATTCTTTCAGAAGTTCATCTATAACATCTTGTGCATCATTATCATAAACAGAAAAATTGCTACTAACCTCATTTTCTTCATCGGAGTGGTGTGAAGCCATTAAAGCCATATTTGCACATTCATCGCTTTCCGACTCCGATGATGAGCTTATCTCGTTATCGTCCCACGCAACATAAGCCTTTTTGTTCTTGAAATCCTTTTTGCCTTTGAATTTCCCTTTATTTGCGAGTTTCAGGAAATCCGGCTTTACGTGACCTTGTTTCCCACATTCGTAACATGTAACTTCTTGATTTGATGTGGATACTTCCTTTTTCCTGAAATGTCTATTCATTTTAGAAAAAGAGGAATTTTTATTATTATTAAAAAACTTACCAAGCTTCATAACTAGAAGCATGAAATTTCCGTCTTCGGAAGATTCGTCATTTTTGTCATCCTTTGTGTCAATCTTCAAGGCAATTCCTTTAGACTTCTTGTCTTGACTTTCATTCTTCTCAAGCCTTCCAAGTTCCAGTTCATGCTCTTGAAGTTTGCCAAATAAGGAAGCGGATGTCATCGTTGAAAGACTCTTCTTTTCCGAAAATAGCGGTCACCTTCGGTTGCCATTCTTTTGTTAAGGATCTTAGGACTTTCAAGTTGAGATCATCATTGGTGAAGGTCTTCCCGAGAGCAATCAAATGATTTGTTAGATGAACGAATCTCTTTTGTAAGGCAACAATGGATTCACCAGGCTGCATACAGAACATTTCGTATTCTTGACTTAAAGTATTAAGTCTTGATCTTTTTACTTCGGCTGTCCCTTCATGCGTTTCTACCAAGGTGTCCCAAATCTCCTTTGCTGATTTACATTGTGATATACGGAAGAATTCGTCCATACTGAGAGCGCTTTGAAGTATGTTGATTGCTTTCTTCTCATTCAAAATTCTCTTCTTGTTATCTTCATCATATGAGGGTTTTATCTTTAAAGTTCCAACACCATTTACCACACTTGTAGGAACATGTGGACCAGTTTCTACGGTTTCCCATATACCGTCTCCTTGAGCCTCAAGATGTGCTTTCATACGGATTTTCAAAAAATCGAAATATTCTCTAGAAAAGAGTGGTGGCTTGTTACTACTTCCACCATCTTTGAAAACCGGGTTGGTACTTGCGGAAGCCATACTGAATCGTTAGGAACAGGTTACCTTAACCTGCTCTGATGCCAATTGTAAGTTCAGAGTATGCCTAAGAGGGGGGGTGAATTAGGCTTATAGAAACTTTTTTAGATTTTTGGTTTTCTTTAATTTTTCTTTGGTTATGTTCTTGGTGATGGATGCAGTAGAAAGCATAAAGAAAGTGGACACCAAGATTTATAGTGGTTCCCTTCACAATCCGAAGGTACTCCACTCCCCTTTCCACATGAAAGAGAGTTTTCACTATTGTTTTAGAAAGTACAACCTATCACACCATCAACCGGTGATGCCTACAATCTAACAACAAAACAAACTAGTGTGCAAGAACAATCCTCTTGCAAAACACTAACCCTTGTGTCCAACAATCCTGGATCACAAGTCACAACAGACTATTCTGTAATTCTTTTTATAATTTGAGAGTACAATAGTAATATCAATACAAAGATTGATCTTATCCTTTAATTAGAATTCACAACTTAATCTCAATACAAGTGTTCAAACAAATGGATGTGAACGGTTATGCAAGTATGAACACTTTTGAATGTATTTGAAATTATTTGAAAAATAGTGAATATGATTCAATGATTGTTTTTTAAAATTGTTGGAGGTGTTATTTAATTTGAAATTATCAGAATTTATATCATCCAAAACACCATTTCAAAAGGGTATATTTGAGTATGAGTTAACACATGGAAAGGTATAACATTCAAATAATTTTTGAACTTGAAAGGAAACAATTTTTCAGAAAACGTTCAGTGTTAATCGGTTAACCATATAGGTTAATTGGTTAACACTGTAACGTTGGCCCAAGGAATTTAAAATTTTAGGGCGTTAATCGGTTAACCTATATGGTTAATCGGTTAACACTGTAAAAACTTTGAAAAATAATTAATTTAAAAGTGTTATACCAATTCCAAATGATTTTAAAACATGTTAATGCATTATGCAAAAATAGTTTATAGTATTGAACACTTGTATATCAATTAAATTAGAGAATTTTGATATACCATAGCTTGTGTCCAAGTCTTAAAAGATGATCAAGCAAATGTACATGAAGCTTGAATGTTTATCACTTCCATAATACTTTGATCTTGGTCTTTTTGAAAGCTTTTGACTTTTTGCACAGATGAAATGATCTTGAGTCTTGTTGTTGTTGTCATCAAAACCTTGAAACCTTGAGATGAAGCATGCTTCTACAGATGGGCAAAGACAACCCGCTGAAAATTGGTGAAGGGCAACCTTAACCTTATTTCCTTGAAGACGTATTCATACATAGGGAAAAGCTCCCCACAAGCCGAGCATATGCGATCCTATCCAGAGGGGAAATGCACCCTCCATTCTCCTTCCGGCCCCACCGTCGTAAAGGCGTCCCTGGTATAAGAGGAAAAGATTGACGAATGCTCCATAGGCTCGACCACGGTCCATTCATCTTCCAGCAATAACGCCGTTGATATACCCACAGTCTCGGGCGACGAGGAACTGTCATTTGTATCTTTGCACTCCGAGGAGTTGTCCTCTGATGAATCTCTGTAACGATCTTATCCTTCCCTATGCGAAATCCCTTTTACCTGAAAAGCAGAGGAAAATCGTGAATTTGATGGCCAAATAAAGTCGACCCTTCCACTGTTAGTCAAGTGAAAGGGCGCACAAAGAGCTGAGGAAGAGCATCTTTGAACTAAGCCCTACTAAAATGGCGCAGCTACCCAAGCGGGGAACCACCAGAAGTCATGGTAACCTAGGAACAACGCGACTACAGATCACCTGAATTTAAGGGGTGGTAACCTACCCCTCCTAAAGGGGGCCGACTACGCCGATGGCGGCAGACAGATGGTCGCGCCACCATCTACCACCAGCACCACCATTGAATACACCCTAACTAAGATGTTCAATCCTAACCACATGCAATCTAAAGCGCTTAAATAAAGAAAAATAGAAAACAAGCAGTAGATATAAGCACTTACGTGGTCGAGGAAGATGAACTTGAGGGAATGTGGTTCTGGTCGAGCGTTGTACGATGGTCGGAGAAAAGTAGACAGTGGAGGACGACGGTTGGAGAAACAAGCACAATATAAGAAGAAAGTAAAAGTTCTCATTGGACATGCTCCTTTGCTATTTATAAGCAAGCTCTAGGCACGTGTGCGAGCACGTGCGCATAGGTCATCATCATGTCCCTATCCTAGCCATCATCAAGCATTTAATGCAATACACGACTCGAGGCACACGTGACATCCCCACTCTTAAGATCCCATCAACTGTTGGGCTCCCCGGGTCTCAAGATCCCCAAAATCACGGCCACGAGCAAGTGGTCACCCAAACACAAGGAGACATACGACGACTCTGCCCGGGGAGCAGGCCACCCTTAAGTCATCACTACCATGCTAGGTAGCAACGACTTATGGGGCTACTGTTCCGGACAGGCCTAATGGTTGGACATGGCCCAATCCACTTCTGCTCCCAGAATGACCCAATTGCCTAAGTCCAACCTCGTTGGGGGAGAGTTTACCTTTCTGCCCCTCCAACAGGGGAAGCTGACCTATTTAACCTTGGTCACAATACTTTTCCCCATCAATCTCTTCCCGTCACGCACGGTTCCACCATCTAGAAACAACCAAGACGCTTGTATCGTAACTGCGCCCCTGCCCGTGCCAACGGCTAGTTGTGGGCACGTTTGCCCGTCCCAACGGCTATTTCTGGCAGTTACCTATTCTTCGGGAAATAGTTATTTTCCCCGAAAATAGGGACCAATGGCCAAGCGTTGGGGGCATTATAAAAACCCTCTCACTTGAGAGAGTCATGTATCCAGTTTCTTACCTAAAAATGCATATTATGTACTTGATATTTTTCTTAATTTAGCATCGGAGTGCCTAGCAGGTACACCCCCTCCTCCTCTTTTACACCCAACATCACAGACAATCATCTTTTGCCCATCTCAGATTCTGATCGTTCGATAAGATCAATTACCATGACTTTATATCTTCATCATGTTTGAATGAATGTATACGTGTGCTTAAGCTTTTTTAAGTTTCCCCAAGTGATGTAGCTTGTTAGCTCTCATCCTACAAAGAGTTTCCCTGTTGTCGCTACAGCGAAAATCGGCGTCGGCTATGATAGAAGAGTCGCCACCGTGCGTTATTTATCCCACAAGAGGGAAAGGAAACGCTCAGAGTAAACCTAACGCAAAGAGGGAAAGGAATGGTCATCGCAACCAAATCCTGGATTCGGGAGTCGGTTACGCAAGGGGAAGGTATTAGCACCCCTCACGTCCGTCGTACTCGATGGGATCCACACTTGTTTTCTATCTAAAGGTGTGTTTATCTATCTACTCTAAAGGTCCGGGTTAAAAAGAAAAGAAAATGACTCGGCAAAGTATCGCACTTTATGCCTACGTATTCCCGTCTGGAACAAGAAATCAGAGTCAACGTAGTTCGCCTATCTACGGGAAAGGAGGGGAAGGTTGCTCGCTAGGATATCACATCCTATGCCTACGTACTTTCATACAGCATGAAAGATCAGAGCAAACGTAGTTCGGGCTACGAAGGACACAAGCTTGTCTGACAGTTTTTTATCTCCTTAAGAAAGGGTTTTCCTGATTAAGGGTCCAAGAGGACAAAACAGAATTTGAATGTTTGTTTGAATTTTTTTACGAAAGAAATGTTTTTTTTTAGTCTGTTTATAACTTGTACTGCACTAAAGACTTGTGGTCTGAGAGTGACTACGTCGCATGTCACCCTAAGGGTACCATACTAAGCAGTCAGATTACTGAAGAGTGACCCTCCAGCAACCTTTTCTCAAATAGCTTAAGGCCCGTAGCGTACAACACGCGTTATCCTTATTATTGTGTTTTTGAAGTGTTTTGAGATGAGAAGAGAAAGACCCTAAAATTATGGTTGAAAGGGGAACTAACCTAATGTTGTCATGCATGGTTTACAAACCTAATATCTGTCATAATTTCCTCTTGCACAGAGGAAATCAGAGATCCTAGGGGATAAACAACAAAAGACAGCAAGCAATTACAGTAAACAGTAAACATGCATGCTATGCAACAGTACCATTTAGGCAAGAGAGAAAATAATAGGCAAGAGGAGACAAGCTCTACCTCAAACCTAGAGGTAATCAGCACAATTAAACAGACAATACAGAGAAAAACAAAAGACTCAGGGCAGGCAGATCAGGCAGCAGTACCAGACTCCTACAGCAACAACAACAGCAACTCTAAACAGCAAAGTTGAATGGACAGCAAAGTTGACAGCAAAGGACTCATCTTCAAGCAAGCTTCTATATTCAATCTTCATCAATCTTAAAGCTCCCACAAGCACATTCCAAGAGGAGGATTAATCATCAAGATCAAGTTATAATGTTAAAGAACTTAATGACAACCAAAGGAAATCACTAAGAACTCAACATTGCAAATGAAAGGTATCCTCAAAGTTCTACTCACTTGGGCATACCACTCATCCCTCCTAAGGAGAGATAGGGCTTCCCAAGAAGAACTTTGTGTCATTGGATAGAATAGAGGCACACAATGCACTCTATGTTTGAAGAAAGAATCAAAACTAGGTCTAAGGCCTTTCCTAAAACCCTAATTCTCTAAGCTCCTAAACAAAAGCTCCACAAGAGGAAAAGCCTTCAACTCCAAGCTCCAATTCTCAATCTCAAGCATCTTCAATGAATCCAGAAGCTCTACCAAAAAGAACTCAAGCTCAAACCAACTTTAAGGTAGCCAACCTAGCCAAACAAACCAAAGCACTCAAGAGAGGAAATCATAAACACAAACCACTTGCAAAATACAACTAAAATAGAAAATCAAGTTGCAAAATTCTAATAAAATTCCTAAGGGAACATGCATATTTGAAGAACCTAATGTAAAAAGATTGAAGCCTAAATCAACTTCTAAGTTATCTAAACAATTCCTACATTGAGATAGGTAAAGGGAATCCACAAGTTTGGGAGGGTCCTAATCTCAATACCTAAAACAGATCCTAATATTGTTATAAAAATCCAAGAAAAATTCTAAGGGAACATACATGTCTACCCTAACACATATTAAAAAATCAAGGCCAATCTCATCACCAATTGGAAGAACTAAATTCAACAAAACAGATGGACAATTTTGCAAAATTAAAGAACAAAATCAAATGTGAAAAATCAAATAAAAATTGAAAAATGCATGAAATTGTATTTTGTTAATCCCAGAAAATCACAAATTCCACAAGGATCATGAGGATATTTTTAAAATAATTTTGTGATCAAAATTGGAATTTATATGATTTTTGGAATAACAAGGCAATTAAAATAAAACAAAATGAAATAAAAATTGAATAAAAGCTGAAATAAAACAAGAGCCATAGGATCTGGAGACTGGTCAAAGATCTGGACGCGCCAAAAATAAGTGTTACGCTGCATTTTGGCTTCAGAAATTTCAAAACAAATTTTAAGTCGTGGCCATCAGATCCAGGCTGTGGTCAAGAGTCAAGCAATGATCCAACGATGATGAAGTCATCTTCTCCAAATCTCAGGTCATCAGAGTGGAGATCAGGGATGGTGGTTGGTGGTGGCCGGAGAAGACTCCGGTTGTCTTCTCCGACGAGAGTCCAGGTTCAGGCAACCAAAAATAACAAAGTCTATACCAAATCAACTCAGTTTCTCACGTACATTCCTAATATCCACTCAAAATCATCTAATTCTTAACAAGTAAGCAAACACGAATCAAAGTTCAGAAATGTCAACATCCACAACTCTCACTAAACTTGCAATTAATGGTATAGATCTCTTCATCTTGTTGCGTACATCAACCTGATCTAAACATCTAACATTAAAACCTTATGAATCAAGAGATTCAAGTCCAAACAGATCAACTATGTCATCTTCAATCATCACCAATTGAGTTCAAATCAAGCCTAAAACGATCTATGTCATGTGTAGATTCTAACCACAAGTCTAAATCTAGTCATCTCATGCTAAATCACGCTGAATTTTGAGAAATGCAAACCTGGTATAGATCTTGAAACAGAGGTACTTAGAGCTCGTGGCTTGCTTCCAAATGCTCCATATAGCTTCAATGATCCACAAAGAAGAGATTGCCCACCTCAATTTGGCTTGAATTGGCTCCAAACTCAGAATCCGATTTGAACTTGCAGTTGAGAAAATTTTCTTGCTCTTGCTTGCTCTGGAGCGAAATGATGCTCAAAACATAATTCCAAGCAACTTTCATGTTGAAAAAGTTTCCATTTGAAGCTTGCAAGTTGGAGATTTTGGCCTATGCTTGAAAATGACCTATAATCTCACTTTCCCAAAATACCCCTGACTTGTAAACCTCATAACTTGAGTTCTACAAATCTGATGGATGACTTCTAGTACAATTTAGAAAGCTAAGATCATGAGGAACAACTTTCATGTTGACCAAAAGTTCAGGTGAAACCTCCTTCTAGGTCAAAAATAGCTTTGAAGTCAGATGATTTTCACAGACAAATTTCATAAGCATCTGAGGACTTGTAACTTGTCTGGACCATAACTTGAGTTCTACAAATCCAATGGAGGACTTCTAATACTAAAATTAAAGGTATTGAGATTCTATACAAGTTTCATGTTGGCCAAAGATCCACTTGAAACTTGTATCTTGACTTATGTGGCCTTGAAGTTAGGCACTAAACAAGGTAATTTGCACTGAAACCCTAATTTAGCAACTTCCCACATTCTTGATTCTTCTTGATTTGATCTTGGCACAACACCACAAATGTCTTGACATATCATTTCATGAACTCCATGACCTCAAAGTAGGCTTGAATGCTTTTCAGTTGCATAATTGACCTATGGTTGATCCAGATGAAACCCTAATTGCTTACACCTCAACTGTGGCTCTTGCACTTGAATCAATGACTTGATTGAGCTCCATCATGGCCCTCTAGGCACTCTATGAGCTCTATACATATCTCATATTCACACTTCAATGATATTCTTCAACTGATCAAGACCTCCCACCACCTCCTAATGACTTGGATGACTTCTCAAGCTTGGGTAAGATTTCTTGCTAGGCTTCTCTTGATAATAATCACACTTGATCTCCTATTTGATGAATGATATGCCATGATATGCAAATGATAGAATTATGCAAATTATAATGCAATGAAACATAAACCAGGTAAAAGATGTTGAGCAAATTTTGGGGTGCAACAGCTGCCCCTATTCAAACGGCTTGGACCCGACTGGATGAAGAGCGAACGACCTTCAAACAATCGAGGTAAAAGACGGTTGAATACCAAGAAACCCGGAAATTTGCCAACTGCAGACATGAACTGCAAAAACTGCTTAGTGAATAACTTCCGTTGTACTGAACCCATTTGTTATGGAAACTACTGATCAATCTTCTAATAAAACTTCTGATTTCAACATTAACTCCCTGTGTGACGCCACAGACATCGAATTAACTTTACGAGAAACAATTCCATCCACAACGGGACTAAACTTCGTCAACACGAGGAAGGACTCCACCCACATGGGTACAATTCCGTCTATAATTGGAATAACGATCTTTATCAGTCACAGGTAACAACTCCACTGAGGATAGTCCATCGATTACGGATAATAACTCCGTCCATACGAGTAGCAATCACTATCAACATAAGTGCAAATCAATGTCAATCACAGGTAACCATCCCTATCAACACAGGCGCGATCTCTATCCATTACAGGTAACGATCTTTTCTGACGCTTTTACTGGGGAAATAACTCTGCCAACAACACAGGGAGTAACTTTGGCGACTTCCACTGAGGAAATAGTTTTATCACCAAATAAGAAGTAACTCTGCCAACACACAGGAACTAACTCCGTCACTACTACGGGAAATAACTCTGCCAAATACAGGAAAATAACGCTGCCATCATTATGGGAAACAGCTCTGCCAAATACAGGAAAATAACGCCGCCATCAATACGGGCAATAACTCTGCCAAATACAGGAAAATAACTCTGTCACCACTACGGGCAATAACTCTGCCAAATACAGGAAAATAACTCCGTCACCACTACGGGCAATAACTCTGCCAAATACAGGAAAATAACTCTGTCACCACTACGGGCAATAACTCTGCCAAATACAGGAAAATAACTCCGTCACCACTACGGGCAATAACTCTGCCAAATACAGGAAAATAACTCTGTCACCACTACGGGCGATAACTCCGTCACAGCTACGGGGAATAACTCCGAATACAACTTCTCTGCCTATCTTTGCAGTAGCTAACTCCATCAATCAAATGGGTAACAAAATGTTGGTCCAATCTTCAAACTTTTATCGCGAATCATGGCAGCAAATCTGAGAAGGACTCTATTGGGGATTTTCTGAACCCAAACTGCCAGACACCTACTTCGACATAGGCGGCAACTTCCAAAAAATGATTCACGGAATCTTTTGATACTGTCATAACAACAATTTTGAAGAAATACTCCGCTGGAAGGGTAAGAGAAACTTAACCAAGCAACTCTGTGGGGAATAATGACAAAACGAACATTATCATTACATGTCTCACACCGAGACCTTGCTTATTTGGTAATTAAATTGAGCAAGAGCTCCCTCCACCTACAGGGAAAACAAAACTTGAAAATAAAAGGTTAACCAACCTGGCTTATGTTTCAAAATGCATATGTTTGACAATGGCGTAATGCTCCATTCGACATGGAAATGCTACGCGTTTGGGTAGATGCAAATATGATGATATATGCAAATGCTAACGCAGGCTCAAACTGCTGAGAAACACTCCAGTATGAAATGGCTAAGAACAGAACCAACTCCGCTGGGGACGAACGGGTATCACAAAGTATTCCGGCAAAATAAATACCGGAGACAACAACCAATTCTGCTGGGGAAAGATCAGACCCTTCTGGGGAAGAAATACACTGCCGGGACATAGTCTACAAACTCGAAGCTACAAACTCTGTTGAGGATAACCATCCTGACGAAAGAATGAAAAACCTGCAGGGAAAGTGAATAACCATCCTTCGGGGAGGCGTCCTCTGCCGAGGATATTGGTTTCGACCTGCTAGGGATATCCTATGGACAAATTCCATGAGGATACTCTTCAGGCGATATTCCTGGTGATACTCTCTCAAGGAGGACAATCCTACATCTGGTAGAAATAAGCGCCGTCTCCACTCTCTGGGGATAAGATATGACTTGCTAAGGAACGACATCTACTAAAGTCAAGCCCTACGTCAAGAGACTTTGGCTGGGGAATATAATTCCTGACCATTTGCTTCAAAGGTAAGGACCCTGCAGAACACAAACGAGACAAAACAAATCTACACAACAAAATCTATCCGAGCATTCAGTCAATTCAAAGTTTTAGCAATTATTGGCAAGGGCCAGCATGTTTATGCAAGTGCAAGTTCATCAAAACATCGGCGTTTTTCACAAACAAAAACAGTAAAGAACAAGCATCAAGTACTGAATAACATGCTTTATTGAATGAGCCTGTAAATAGGCAAGGTTTTGTACACTGGATGTAACTCCTGAAAAGAGGAAGTTACGCACAAGCGAAATACAACATATGCACAAGAAGCACAAAGAAAGATACAAAACAAATTTGATATACATGTCGGAAATGCGGTACAGACAAACACCATGAGCTGATTCTCCTATGACTCGCCCGACTCTGGCGCTTTCCCAGTACTCGATCTTCAGAAGAGATTGTTTCGGATATACGATCCTCAGGTATTCCCAAACCACTAAGCAATGCAGTATCGAACTCAGACCGCAGTCATTTGCTTTTTCCAATCCCTAACTTTTGCGTGAATCGCCCTTTGCGGGTTTTCAATTCACCGGGATACCATTTTTTGCCAAAGTCCCCCTTTTCAGGTTTTCGACCTCGCGGGTGTACATCTTTTCAATTTTATCCCTAACTTTTTCCCGAACCTTTTATTCCTTTTTTACGGTTCGCCGGGATGCCCCTTTTTTAATTGGACTCTCTTTTTTCTGTCCAGCGGGTCTCTTTAAGCAAAGTATTTTTTAAGTGCGTCCGAATTCACAAGAGACGTAAAGTCCTCACCATCCATGGTGGATAACAACAAAGCTCCTCCAGAGAAAACCTTTCTGACGACATACAGACCCTCGTAGTTGGGAGTCCATTTGCCCCTGTGATCCGATTGTAGTGGGAGAATCTTTTTCAGCACAAGATCGCCCGTCTGAAAGCTTCGAGGGCATACCTTCTTATCGTAAGCTTTCTTCATCCGGCTCTGATACAACCGACCATATGCGAGAGAAGTCAGTCTCTTCTCATCCATTAAACTGAGTTGGTTCAGTCTATCTTTTACCCATTCTGCCTCATCAAGTTGAACATCGCGTAAAACCCTCAAAGAAGGAATCTCAACCTCCAATGGTAATACTGCCTCCATGCCATATACCAATGAAAAAGGAGTTGCCCCGGTTGATGTGCGTACCGCCGTATGATAACCGTGCAGAGCAAAAGGCAACATCTCATGACAGTCCTTGTAGGTCACAACCATCTTCTGAAAGATCTTCTTTATGTTTTTATTGGCCGCTTCAACAGCGCCATTCATCTTGGGCCGATAAGGAGAAGAGTTGTGATGTTCAATTTTGAAATTCTGGCATAATTCCTTCATCATCTTGTTATTCAAATTTGAACCGTTGCCAGTGATAATCCTCTCCGGGATTCCATATCTGCAGATAATGTCTCTTTTGATAAATCTGGCTACCACTTGTTTGGTGACATTAGCATATGACGCTGCTTCCACCCATTTGGTGAAATAATCAATAGCTACCAAAATGAACCGGTGTCCGTTTGATGTCGTGGGCTCAATCTTGCCGATCATATCAATTCCCCACATCGAGAAAGGCCACGGTGATGACATAACGTTCAGAGGGCTCGGAGGCACATGAATTTTATCCGCATAAATTTGACATTTATGGCACCGCTTCGCAAACTTGAAACAGTCTGTTTCCATCGTTAGCCAATAGTAACCTGCCCGCAACAGTTTTCTCGTCATTGCATGTCCACCAGCATGCGTACCAAATGTACCTTCATGGATCTCTTCCATGAGCAGCTTAGCCTCTTTCTCGTCCACACATTGCAACAACACCAAGTCGTGGTTTCTCTTGTACAGGACGCCATCCGAATTCAAATAAAAATTGCCAGCCAATCTCCTAAGAGTCTTCTGATCTCGACTGGATGCCCCAGTCGGATACTCTTGGTTCTTCAGGAAATTCTGGATATCGAAATACCACGGTTTGCCATCGGATGCTTCCTCTATAGCGGATATGAAGGCGGGCCTATCAAGGCGAGAGATAACAATCCTGGGAGCCTCATTCCAGAAGTTAACTTTATACATTGAAGACAACGTCGCCAGAGCGTCGGCCATCTGATTTTCTGCTCGTGGCACGTGATGTAATTCTACTTTGTCAAAGAAAGGCAACAATCTCCTTGCATAATTCATATAGGGTATCAGATTGGGCTGTTGTGTCTCCCATTCTCCTTTAATCTGGTTGACCACTAGAGCAGAGTCCCCGTATACATCAAGATATTTAATTCTCAAATCAATAGCGTCCTCAAGACCCATGATGCACGCCTCATATTCAGCCTCATTATTGGTAATTGGAAAGGTCAATCTGGCAGTAAAGGGAATGTGTGTCCCTTGAGGAGTAGTGATAATTGCCCCTATTCTACTACCGTAGGAATTAACAGCGCCATCAAATATCAACTGCCATTTGGAACCCAACTCTGGACCTTCATCTGGCAACGACTCATCACAATCTTTCATTTTCAAGTACATGATATCCTCGTCAGGAAAATCAAACCTCATTGGTTGATAATCTTCAATTGGCTGCTCCGCTAGGTACTCTGACAGAACACTACCTTTGATAACCTTTTGAGAAACATATTGAATATCATATTCTGTCAGCATCATCTGCCATCGAGCAATCCTCCCAGAGAGTGCTTGCTTTTCAAATACGTATTTGATCGGGTCCATCTTTGAAATTAGCATGGTTGTATGGTTTAACATGTATTGTCTCAAACGTTTGGCAGCCCAGGCTAGCGCACAACACGTTTTTTCGAGCATTGAGTAACGGGACTCACAGTTTGTGAACTTTTTACTCAAGTAGTAAATCGCATGCTCTTTACGTCCAGTCTCGTCATGTTGACCGAGAACACAACCCATACTTTCCTCAAGAACCGTCAAATACATAATCTATGGTCTCCCGGCTACTGGGGGTATCAGTATTGGAGGTTCCTGCAAATATTCTTTTATTTTTTCAAACGCCCTTTGACAATCTTCATTCCAGGTCACAACCTGATTTTTTTTCAACAATTTGAATAATGGCTCGCATGTAGCGGTTAGGTGAGATATGAACCGAGCAATGTAGTTCAACCTCCCTAAAAACCCACACACTTCTTTTTCTGTTTTAGGCGTTGGCATTTCTTGTATTGCTTTTATCTTAGCAGGATCAACCTCAATTCCTTTTTCGCTCACAATAAACCCCAATAGTTTACCGGACCTCACCCCGAAGGTGCACTTGTTGGGATTCAGCCTTAGCCTGAATTTCCTAAGCCTCTTGAACAATTTCAGCAAATTAACCAAATGTTCTTCCTCCGTCTGGGATTTGGCAATCATATCATAAACATAAACCTCGATCTCTTTATGCATCATGTCATGAAAGAGCATCGTCATAGCACGTTGATATGTTGCCCCAGCGTTCTTCAAACCAAAGGGCATCACCTTGTAGCAAAATGTTCCCCATGGGGTAATAAAGGTTGTTTTCTCCATATCTTTTGGCGCCATTTTTATCTGACTGTAACCCGAGAAGCCATCCATGAAGGAGAACACGGAGAATTGAGCAGTGTTATCGACCAGCACATCGATATGAGGAAGCGGAAAGTCGTCCTTTGGGCTCGCCTTATTCAAATCACGATAGTCTACGCACATCCGCACCTTCCCATCTTTCTTTGGTACCGGTACTATATTGGCGACCCATGATGGATAAGTTGTAACAGCAAGGAAACCAGCATCCCACTGTTTCTGAACTTTCTCCTTAATCTTCACAGACATATTTGGTCTGGTTCTTCTGAGTTTCTGTTTAACAGGCGGACATTCTTCTCGCAATGGCAGACGATGAACAACCATGTCAGTATTCAATCCTGGCATATCCTCGTATGACCAAGCAAAGATATCACTGTACTCTTGCAACATCTCAATCAGACCCTGCTTGATGTCGCTTTGCAGTGCAACCCCTATCCGAATGTTCCTGACAACTCCCTCGGACCCCACGTTGATAATCTCAATCTCTTCCTGATGAGGCAGAATGATTCTTTCTTCCTGTTTCAACAGTCGAGTCAGCTCTTCTGGCAAGTCGCTATCCTCAACAATCTCTTCCTCAGCTTGAAATACCGGGTGCTCAAAGTCAAAGCGAGTCATAGGAAGTTCGTGTTCGGTGTCATCTGAAATATGAATCCTGCAAAGGAAATGGTTAAATGCTTCAAATGAGTGCAAACAAAGCTCATAACCACATTGCCATTTATTGTTAAAATAAAACAGGAAAAACAGGGAACACAAAATTTGTATGAGAAAAATGCCTTTATTCAATGATTAAACAGTGCATACACATAAGCGGGTGGCCCTAAAACAAAATCACTATGCCCCGGGTAGGACACAGGATTATACAATAATCAAGAAAACAAATCATTACTGTTTTGTAGTCACTGGGACAATTTCTCGGATGAACCAGTTGCAGAGACTTTGTCCTGGCACGCTAGGCTTGATCCACGCGTCCATGTCGCAATCACTATCTCCGTCTTCAGAGTCGGAAACAGCATTAATCGTCTCAAAGCAGACTCCCTTTGGAGTAATCACTACCGACCCTTTGAACTTGGGTGCTTTCTGTGAAGAAGATGCTGATATTGGGCGATACCCTAGTCCAAACTTGTCCATCTTGACGGGAATTTCCAGCACTTGACCCCAACCCTTGGTCTCACCAGTCAGAACCAACGCTTGAGCGTCTTTGTACGAAGCGACAACAACTTCTGGCACTTTGCTGGGAACACTGGACTTGTCTTTGATTTGCAACCCTTCGAAGGCTTGGCAGGGCGTTTCGTGGATTTCTCCATCCACTTCAACATACTTGAATGATGAGAGATGACTGACCAAGATGTCCTCTTCCCCACAAATAGTAATGATGCCACCACCGGCTTCAAACTTAAGCTTCTGATGGAGCGTGGATGTCACAACTCCTGCAGAGTGTATCCACGGACGCCCAAGTAAACAGCTATAAGCTGGATGAATATCCATGATATAAAATTCAGTGTCGAATATTTCCAGCCCAACCTGCAACGACAACCTTATCGATCCAAACACTGACCTTCTCATTCCATCAAACGCCCTCACAACCAAGTCACTTGGCGTGCAAATAATTCCCCGGATATCTAACTTCATCATAGCCTTCTTAGGCAATACATTCAGAGATTATCCGGTATCCACAAGAACATGCGACATTACGGTGCCCCGGCATTCCACCGATATGTGCAAAGCCATATTATTCTCTCGGCCTCTGGGTGTCAGATCAAAATCAGTGAAACCCAAACTGTGTCCAGCGTTGACATGCGCTAGTACCCCTTCTAGATGGTTGACAGAAACCTCCTGAGGTACAAATGACGTGTCCAATATCTTCAACAAAGCATTTCGGTGAGCCTCAGAACACAGCAACAAAGATAGGATTGAAATTTTTGAGGGTGTCTATTGTAAGTGCTCAACAATCTTATAATCGCTCTTGCGAATTAGCCTCATGAACTCTTCTACGTCCTTGAGCGATGTGTCTTTCTTTTTCAACTGGGATGGTCCACTTTCATTCACCTTGGCCTTGCCTTTAGCAATCATCTCGGCTTCAACTTCAGGTGCGGTGAAGATTCTTCCACTACGGGTCATGCCTCCCGTTCCAACAACATTGTCAACTGCCCCTGCCGGCCGGCTATTCACCTCAATCTTTTCTCCGTTACAGTATGCTTCTAACCCATATGTCCATGGAACAACTTTTGTACTCTCAAAAGGAACAGGTCCTGCTTTTATTATTATGATGGTCGGCCGCTTGGCTGGCGCCGATATCGTAATAGTCTTCCTTGGGATCGTAACAGTTGCAATCTCATCCTGCTTTTCAACCAATACCTCAACAGGCTTCTCAACAGCTGTCCGATCAAATTGCAAAATCCCCTCATCTATCATGGCTTGGATGCCTCTTTTCAAATCAGCGCAACCCTCTGGTTGGGTCCAGCAATCCAGACAATATTCATCACATCCAGGGAATATTCCCCCTTTCAACAATCTGCTTTTAACAAAACTCAACGGTGTCTTCAATTTATTCACATCCATAACCAAGTTCAAATTCTCTTCCGTTATGATAGCATTCGCTCCATGATTCGGCATGGGTTGTTGTACAATATTGGGACCATCCTGACCAAAGTTAATGGCCTTACTATCAAGCAAATCTTGAACCTTATGTTTGAAAGCATGGAAACCTTCAATATCATGTCCGGGCGCCCCGGAATGAAAATCACAATGTTTACCAGCGTCAAAACTAAATGGAAGAGTGCCCGTCAACGGGGCCATCGTTCTCTTTTCCACCAAATTCAGACCCAACAGCATTTGAAGCAATTCAGCATAAGTTGAAGGAGGTGCTTCAAATACTCTCTTCGGCCTACCCTCTTGAATTCTACGCTGAGCAGGGTGCATTCTCTGTTGCTGCGGCTGTTGTTGTCGTTGCTGTTGTTGTTGTTGTTTTTGCTGAGGTATCGGGATAGTAACACTAGCGACTTGCTGTGGCTGATACGGATTCCTACCTCTTCCATGACCTCGACCACCATATACCGCACTGGCGTCGCCTTGTCTCCTTCCACCAAAGGCTTTCCTTGCACCTCCAGCTGAGGTGATTCACCTGCCTGAATCTTCCCAATCTTAATTCCATTTTCAATCTGTTCTCCCATGAGAATCATGTCGGAGAAACTGCCCATCGAGACATTAAGCAATTTGTCGTAGTACATTCCAGAGAATGTTCCAATAAACATTTCAATCAACTCTCTTTCAACCAAAGGGGGATGAACCCTAGCCGCAATATCACGCCAACGCTGCGCGTATTCCTTGAAGCTCTCGCCATTCTTCTGAGACAAACTCTGCAGCTGGACTCTGTTTGGCGCCAAGTCACTATTATATTGGTAATGTTTAACAAAAGCATCAGCCAATTCTTTCCAGCTTCTAATTTGGGTGGGCTCCAGCCCCATATACCATTCCAGCGATGGCCCCGATAAACTGTCTTGAAAGAAATGCATAAGCATCTTCTCGTCGTTAGAGTATGCAGACATTCTTCTGTAATAAGAACGTACATGAACTCTAGGGCATGTATCCCCCTTATACTTGTCAAATGTTGGAGCTTTGAATTTCAAAGGCACCCTCAGCCCAGGCACTAGTCCCATGGTAGTCATATCTAACCCAACAAAGTTCTGATTGGCTATCCCTTTGATCTGCTCTTCCAGCATTTTGAACCTCCTATCATTATCATTAGGCCTTTCAAATCCCACGCCTTGCCCGGAGAAGGCATCTTCCTGACGATCCTCGCCCCAGTTCAGATTCTCATTGCCATATCCCTCGTAACCAGCGTTACGGCCATATCCCTGTTGATTGAAAATAGGACCCCGTCCTCTGTTACCGAATCCTTGGTTGATCCCACCTAGTCCATACCCAGTGTTGAAAGGCACCATCCCAGCACCGTTGTTGTTCATGTTACCAAAGCCAACATCACTGTTTCCATACCCTTGATTGTTGTTACCATAGCCATCGTAGCCAAAGCCTTGATTGTTGAAACCAAAATTACCATCATGATTACCATTGCCAAACCCTTGGTTATTGTTCCCAAAACCAGTGTTATCGCCTAACCCTTGATCAGCATCTCTAGCATTGCCAGTATTGTTAACAACATTCCCATCACCATTTCCAGCGTTTCCAGTACCAGTGTTACCATTACCAGCACCAGCACCAGTAATTCCATTGCCATTGCCATCACCGGCACCAACTCCACCACTTGTGGGAACGACCACTGTAGGTATCCCATCTTCCCTGTGAGGAGTTCCAACAGAGTGATAAGGAGTATTTCCATTCGCCCGCACTAGCAGCGGTTGCACCAGAGTTTGGAGATTCTCCTGGCCCTTGACCACGGTTTCCATTGCTTGCATGAAAAGTGCCAACTTCTCACGAATTTCCTGCATCTCGACTTGAACTTGATCCATGATTCTCTTGCAGTTGTTCCTGGTAGAATAATGATGCGTTCTCGGGTTGTCAATCCTGAAACCTGTGAGATGCAGGAAATGAGATACAGATTCAAAAAACAATATCGGTCATGCAATATGAGTATGCAGATGCAAATGTATAAATATGCTACAGGTTATCTTCCCCCCCCCCCCCCCCCCCCCGATTCTAGTTTCAGAGAGCAGGCCATCACGACAATGGAGTCCCAATCAAGCAAGCAAAGAATCAGAAAATCCTCATACATAGACAAGTGCCAAGAGGCAGAGTACACAGATATAACTGAGTACAGCTGAAAAGACCTCGGCCAACAAGCCTGGCGATGGTCAAAATACAAGTACAGATAACAAAAGCAAAGATAAATCAGGCCAAATGATGCGCTCTGACATCTTCCAATATCCTCAACGTCTCCGAATGCCCTAGTCGGGAGATCAGCTCCTGTATCAGTAATGCATGTCGCTCAGCCGTGGATCTCAGCTTTTTGGCATCGTCCTTGCAGGTTCCTTCGCCAAAACACTCATCGAGTCTGCATCTCTTGGAACCAGCCTTCAATTCACAACCTCTCAGCTCCTTGCCAAGGTCACTTACTCTAAGCTCAACAGCGCTCCTAAGTGATGTCTCTACAGCAATCTTCGCATCCTGGGCTTTAATCTGCGCCTCTAGCATGACAATCTGCAACTTCAACTCATCTTCACGCTCCTTCCGCTTGGTAAGCGTGGTATTCCACAATGTTTCCCACTTGCCGAGTCGGTAATAAGCTTTGTTTAAGAGCTCCTTCTTGGAAGTAAGCACCTTGCTAACACCGTTCAAGGCTACTCCCACTTTTTCTCTCTTGTTGGTCTCCTCAGTCAACTCGGAACCCAGCCTATTAATCAACTCCGTTTGTTCCTTCACAGTGAAAGTAGCTTCATTTTTCTCATGACGCAACCGGAAGATCTCTTTCTCTAACTCGTCATTGGCTTTCATCAATTCTCCATTTTCAGCCAACAATTTGTTATACTTCTCAATCTCTACTGAGGTAGGTATCTCAATCACTGGAAGATACAAAAGTTCCACAGTAGGATATGGCATCAAGGAAATACTAGCTCTCTCGTGGATCCAAGCCAAATAAGGATCATAAGCTTTGCTATTGCTCTTACCAAGAAAAGCTTTCCCTCTCCTATGGATGTTAGCCCATGCATGTCTCAACCTGATCAAAACAGCCTCGTCTAATAAACCCATGAGATACAGAGATTCCTGTATCTCAACCTCAATAGGAGCATCTCTCAAGGCATAACCAAATTGTCTCACCAGCAAAGAAGGGTTATAGTTGATACAACCTTTCCGTCCAATCAAAGGGACATTCGGAAAGCCATTGCAACTATATACAATATCAGTGCCAAGCATGCTCCGATCAAACCAAATGATGTTCTCAGCAGACAACCCCATCAACCGGGAAGACCAATCCAAAGTATCAACAACATCAACAAAAGGCCCTGTCTTCGGAAGATGCCCCTGGAACCACCTGTACAAAAGAGGAAGACAACAAGAAACATTCTTGCCACGACGTTTCTCATTGTTATAGTGAATAGAATGATAAACATCACCCAAGAGAGTAGGAACTGGATTCTTCGAAGCAAGAATCAAGAAGGCATCTGAGTCAACAAAATCTGGCACATTGGGAAACAAGACAATCCCATAGATGCAGACAGCTAGAATGGCACTGAAGGCAACTCAACGTCCACTCTTCGTGCACTGTGTAGCCTTCTCAACCAGGACAGACAAGTGAAAACCATAAGCTCCGTTCAGCTTGACCAAGCCTCCAGGGAACTCAGAAGTGTCCAAACTGACAATCTCAGCAAGTGTAGCCAACTCAGGCTCAACATCAACATGTATAAAGGGCACCTGGTCTAACACAGGAACTCCCAACATAGCAGAATACTCCTCCAAAATGGGTGCCAGAATATAGTCGGGGAACAGGAAGCATCTCAGCTGAGGCTCATAAAACTGCATCAAAGTATACACCCCAGTCGTCTCAAATGCTGAAGGCCTGTACAACAAACTAAGCAATCTCCCATAAGATACTCTGAACTCAGCCCTCACTCTCTCATCTGCTAGAGCAACTAAACCCAGCAAGGAACTGATATCTGGCGAATGCAACCGGTAAGCAACTGTCCTCTTCATGGACTCCATGTCTAGCCAGAAAATACACTAGAATCAGAGGGGAATGATCACACCTACAATATAAATACACGTTAATGAAATGCAAACATGAAAATGCACATGCACATGCAAACAGGAGATCAAGTGCAATGCTGATGAACTGTGTTGCTTTGTACTGAAGCCTGGGAACCATCAAATCTTCGCCTCAAACCAAACCAACCACTCAAAAGAACCCTGTAACCACATCTCACTGACAGAGATAAACCAGGTACTCTGAGGTCAAAGGTTTCCTGCAAATAGACCTACCTACCTCTCACAGGTATGTACTTAACTCGCAGACGAGGTACGGCATCCTATGTGGGTTCAAAGTCACAGACTTTCAAGAGCGATGATACGATACCCAGAAGGTGTGGCATCATCATCCCCTGAAGCGGCCTCACTTAGTTGAATCCCAAATGATAGGTCCCCAAAGTCGACAATCCTCGGGTCAGACAACTTGTCGAGCCCTAAGGGCCAGGCAAGAAGCATCAAAGAGAATCTCGTCCGAGTGCAGATTTCGCGGCTAGCTGGTGCAAGCTAAGCAAGCAGGCTAACCACTACTCTCTACTTCTAAGTCTATGTGCAAACTCAAGCCCAGGTCCGGCTCATCTCTCAATCTAACCCTCTTCCCAGCACAACAACAATAATATAATACTGAAAGTAAAGGCAGAAAGGTAAATACATACAACACCCCAGACGAGAAAACAAGCGCTAGGATTGACTCGCATAGGGAACCGTTGGAGTCCCCAGCAGAGTCGCTAGTTGTCGCTACTGCGAAAATCGGCGCCGGCTATGACAAAAGAGTTGCCACCGTGTGTTATTTATCCCACAAGAGGGAAAGGAAACACTCAGAGTAAACCTAGCGCAAAGAGGGAAAGGAATGGTCATCCCAACCAAATCCTGGATTCGGGAGTCGGTTACGCAAGGGGAAGGTATTAACACCCCTCACGTCCGTCGTACTCGACGGGATCCACGCTTGTTTTCTATCTAAAGGTGTGTTTATCTATCTACTCTAAAGGTCCGGGTTAAAAAGAAAAGAAAATGACTCGGCAAAGTATCGCACTTTATGCCTACGTATTCTCGTCTGGAACAAGAAATCAGAGTCAACGTAATTCGCCTATCTACGGGAAAGGAGGGGAAGGTTGCTCGCTAGGATATCGCATCCTATGCCTACGTACTTTCATACAACATGAAAGATCAGAGCAAACGTAGTTCGGGCTACGAAGGACACAAGCTTGTCTGACAGTTTTTTATCTCCTTAAGAAAGGGTTTTCCAGATTAAGGGTCCAAGAGGACAAAACATAATTTGAATGTTTGTTTGAGTTTTTTTACGAAAGAAAGGTTTTTTTTAGTCTGTTTGTAACTTGTACTGCACTAAAGACTTGTGATCTGAGAGTGACTACGTCGCATGTCACCCTAAGGGTACCATACTAAGCAGTCAGATTACTGAAGAGTGACCCTCCAGCAACCTTTTCTCAAATAGCTTAAGGCTCGTAGCGTACAGCACGCGTTATCCTTATTATTGTGTTTTTGAAGTGTTTTGAGATGAGAAGAGAAAGACCCTAAAATTATGGTTGAAAGGGGAACTAACCTAATGTTGTCATGCATGGTTTACAAACCTAATGTCTGTCATAATTTCCTCTTGCACAGAGGAAATCAGAGATCCTAGGGGATAAACAACAAAAGACAGCAAGCAATTACAGTAAACAGTAAACATGCATGCTATGCAACAGTACCATTGAGGCAAGAGAGAAAACAATAGGCAAGAGGAGACAAGCTCCACCTCAAACCTAGAGGTAATCAGCATAATTAAATAGACAATACAGAGAAAAACAAAAGACTCAGGGGAGGCAGATCAGGCAGCAGTACCAGACTCCTACAGCAACAACAACAACAACTCTAAACAGCAAAGTTGAATGGACAACAAAGTTGATAGCAAAGGCCTCATCTTCAAGCAAGCTTCTATCTTCAATCTTCATCAATCTTCAAGCTCCCACAAGCACATTCCAAGAGGAGGATTAATCATCAAGATCAAGTTATAATGTTAAAGAACTTAATGACAACCAAAGGAAATCACTAAGAACTCAACATTGCAAATGAAAGGTATCCCCAAAGTTCTACTCACTTGGGCATACCACTCATCCCTCCTAAGGAGAGATGGGGCTTCCCAAGAAGGACTTTGTGTCATTAGATAGAATAGAGGCACACAATGCACTCTATGTTTGAAGAAAGAATCAAAACTAGGTCTAAGGCCTTTCCTAAAACCCTAATTCTCTAAGCTCCTAAACAAAAGCTCCACAAGAGGAAAAGCCCTCAACTCCAAGCTCCAATTCTCAATCTCAAGCATCTTCAATGAATCCAGAAGCTCCACCAAAAAGAACTCAAGCTCAAACCAACTTTAAGGTAGCCAACCTAGCCAAACAAACCAAAGCACTCAAGAGAGGAAATCATAAACACAAACCACTTGCAAAATACAACTAAAATAGAAAATCAAGTTGCAAAATTCTAATAAAATTCCTACGGGAACATGCATATTTGAACAACCTAATGTAAAAAGATTGAAGCCTAAATCAACTTCTAAGTTATCTAAACAATTCCTACATTGAGATAGGTCAAGGGAATCCACAAGTTTGGGAGGGTCCTAATCTCAATACCTAAAACAGATCTTAATATTGTTATAAAAATCCAATAAAATTTATAAGGGAACATACATGTCTACCCTAACACATATTAAAAAATAAAGGCCAATCTCATCACCAATTGGAAGAACTAAATTCAACAAAACAGATGGACAATTATGCAAAATTAAAGAAAAAAATCAAATGTGAAAAATCAAATAAAAATTGAAAAATGCATGAAATTGTATTTTGTTAATCTCATAAAATCACAAATTCCACAAGGATCATGAGGATATTTTTAAAATAATGTTGTGATCAAAATTGGAATTTATATGATTTTTGGAATAACAAGGCAATTAAAATAAAACAAAATGAAATAAAAATTGAATAAAAGCTGAAATAAAACAAGAGCCATAGGATCTGGAGACTGGTCAAAGATCTGGACGCGCCACAGCTTGCCAGCGCATTAAGTGATACGCTGCGTTTTGGCTTTAGAAATTTCAAAACAAACTTTAAGTCGTGGCCATCAGATCCAGGCTGTGGTCAAGAGTCAAGCAATGATCCAACGATGATGAAGTCATCTTCTCCAAATCTCAGGTCATCAGAGTGGAGATCAGGGATGGTGGTTAGTGGTGGCCGGAGAAGACTCTGGTTGTCTTCTCCGGCGAGAGTCCAGGTTCATGCAACCAAAAATAACAAAGTCTATACCAAATCAACTCAGTTTTTCACGTACATTCCAAATCTCCACTCAAAATCATCCAATTCTTAACAAGTAAGCAAACACGAATCAAAGTTCAGAAATGGCAACATCCACAACTCTCACTAAACTTGCAATTTATGGTATAGATCTCTTCATCTTGTTGCATACATCAACCTGATCTAAACATCTAACATTAAAACCTTATGAATCAAGAGATTCAAGTCCAAACAGATCAGCTATGTCATCTTCAATCATCACCAATTGAGTTCAAATCAAGCCTAAAACGATATATGTCATGTGTAGATCCTAACCACAAGTCTAAATCTAATCATCTCATGCTAAATCATGCTGAATTTTGAGAAATGCAAACCTGGTATAGATCTTGAGACAAAGGTACTTAGAGCTTGTGGCTTGCTTCCAAATGCTCCAGATAGCTTCAATGATCCACAAAGAAGAGATTGCACACCTCAATTTGGCTTGAATTGGCTCCAAACTCAGAATCCGATTTGAACTTGCAGTTGAGAAAATTTTCTTGCTCTTGCTTGCTCTGGCGCGAAATGATGCTCAAAATTGATCTGAACTCACTCTAATGAATATATAGAGGAGTTTCATGGGCCTTTGGATCCAAGTTGAAGCCCAAAACAGTGATTTGCATTTTCTGATTTTTCCTTTAAAATTCAATATGACAGTCGTGCATTGCAAGCTTGGCATTGGTTCTAGAAGTTTCTAACACCTTGCACATGTCATTTAGAATGAGTTTGGATGGAGAAATTGGCCTGAATTGCCTTGTGCATTGATTTGGATATGTGACTTGTTTATGAAGTAACAACATTGAAAGTCATGGAATTATGCCTCAAATAAAAAATGTAAAAGTGCCAAAGTGTTCAAATGAAATTTCCAGTCAGAAAATGTACTCATTTGCTTGGTTTTGGTCATCTAACTCAAAATCCCATTTTCCCTTCCTTTCCATGTTTGAAAATTCTTCATTTTCAAGCCATTTCAAATGACTTTTTGATATGAGCCAAAAAAACTCTCATGACCACTTGGTTGCACTCAAAACATCATTCCAAGAAACTTTCATGTTGAAGAATTTTCCATTTGAAGCTTGCAAGTTGGAGATTTTGGCCTATGCTTGAAGATGACCTATAATCTCACTTTCCCAAAACACCCCTGACTTGTAAACCTCATAACATGAGTTCTACAAATCAGATGGATGACTTCTAGTACAATTTAGAAAGCTATGATCATGAGGAACAACTTTCATGTTGACCAAAAGTTCAGGTGAAACCTCCTTCTAGGTCAAAAATAGCTTTGAAGTCAGATGATTTTCACAGACAAATTTCAGAAGCATCTGAGGACTTGTAACTTGTCTGGACCATAACTTGAATTCTACAAATCCAATGGAGGACTTCTAATACTCAAATTAAATTTATTGAGATGCTCTACAAGTTTCATGTTGGCCAAAGATCCATTTGAAACTTGTATCTTGACTTATGTGGCCTTGAAGTTAGGCACTAAACAGGGTAATTTGCACTGAAACCCTAATTTAGCAACTTCCCACATTCTTGATTCTTCTTGATTTGATCTTGGCATAACACCAAAAATGTCTTAAAATATCATTCCATGAACTCCATGACCTCAAAGTAGGCTTGAATGCTTTTCAGTTGCATAATTGACCTAGGGTTGATCCAGATGAAACCCTAATTGCTTACACCTCAACTGTGGCTCTTGCACTTGAATCAATGACTTGATTGAGCTCCATCATGGCCCTCTAGGCACTCTATGAGCTCTATACATATCTAATATTCACACTTCAATGATAGTCTTCAACTGATCAAGGCCTCCCACCACCTCCTGATGACTTGGATGACTTCTCAAGCTTGGGTAAGATTTCTTGCTAGGCTTCTCTTAATATTAATCACACTTGATCTCCTATTGGATGAATGATATGCCATGATATGCAAATGATAGAACTATGCAAATGATAATGCAATGAAACATAAACCAGGTAAAAGATATTGAGCAAATTTTGGGGTGCAACACCTGTGTTACTAATTCCAAAGGAAAGTCTCTCTATTGACTCAATGTCATAGATAGCTCATTATTCCAAAAACTCCCTTTGACCTTGTTAGAGTCATTAGGACCTTCAAATTAGTCTTAAGTTAGAACCCGCTACCCTTTGACTTTGTCAAGTCAAGATCTTTAGCACACCTTGTTAGGATTCCTATAACTTAGAACTTAGGCCCAAAGTTTGTTAACTCTTTGTGTGTACCATTGTTGTGGGTACTCACCTTCCCCTTGTTGACTTTTGTTAAAGTCAAATCCCCAGTTAGGTTCTTCAACTTAGACTTAGAGAGTTTGTTAACTCTATATAAGTATCATTGTTATGAACTCCTCTTGAACCTTGACCATAGTCAAGTGTTCTCCACTCTAGTCAGGAGAACTACGATTGCTCTGATTCCATCCTTGTTAGGAAACATAGGCACGAGATGCGACGTCTTGGCGAGCATACTTAGTGTATATACCCATAGGTCCTTACCTTATCACATAACCATTAGCAAATAGACATTTACAATAACACAACTACCAAATAAGAGGCTTCTGTAGAATACTACAGATACTTAGGGTGCTAATACCTTCCCTTAGTATAACCAACCTCCGAACCCCCCGATCTCACAGCTTGGTTGTTACATAGCGCACTTAGGGTTTTCTTCGATCCTTACCCTTTCCATTGGATAAAACAAAGTTCGGTGGTGAGTATTTAAGATTTGAAATTCAAGTTAATTAATAGCTTGATATCCGATTCTTACCGCAACAGAAATGGCGACTTCACTGGAGACTGTCAGAGGGTTAAGCCTACCTTGTTTGTAGTTATGTTTTGTTCATGTCTGTTTGCTTTATACATGTATATTTGTGAATATCTGTATATTATACCTGCTATATTGCATATGTGCATTGGGTTGCTACCTTGAGACGTGAGATAAGTCCTAGCCCGGACTTGAGTGTATACCTATGATAGAATTGTGGTATGATCAATAGTTGACGGTTGGGAGTAGTCCTAACATGTTTGACATATGATGTAACCATGCTCAGTTGAGGCCCCATTGGAATTACTGATGGTGTATGAGTATTCGTACGTTCATTACTTTTTCCGACCTAGGAGTCCATGAAATTGAGGACCTTTTAGTCACCCACTCACCCCACTTGGCCTTTTTAGAACGTAATTCAATGACTGTGAGGGAGTAGTCCCGAATGGTTGATACACAATACTACACTCAGAAGAGTTTATCTTGATAATATTTTGACTCACATCAGTAGTCATGTAGGTTGATAATATCCAAAAGATTTATCGATGACTTTGGGAACTTTGTAAAACCCGTTGTGCAGGTACAAACAACCCATAGCACATACCTTTTGGGGTGGGTTAGACAATGGCTCCACGCTCGTGATCTTCAAACCTAGGTTCTTGTTTGTTTGTATGTACATATCTGTATATGTGGATTTTTAAATACGTGAATATATGTGTATACGCGTGCTTTATGCACCCATACATTCATGCATTCATGAATAACCCTTTGGTTTCAAGGAACTCAGTTGTTCTTTCCTTTGCAAAAAATCAATAGAGATCATAGATTTTGAAGCAAAACTTTTTAGTTTTTCCAAAAATGATTGAAAATTGTTTTTGAGTTCCTTGAAACCATTTGGCTTTCATTTACATTGCATGAGCATGTCGTCACATTTTCATTGCATTTGCATTTCTCAGCCTTGAGTCTCATCTTCTTGTTCCTATATCTCCAAAGGATACCTAGCACGCATTTTGTACAAATGGCAATGATGAATGAGCTTTTGAAAGATCAGGAAGCCCTGAAGGAGGAGATCAGAGTTCTCAAAGGTCAGATGAACCGGGTCTTGGAGACTTTGCAAAACTTGATGAAGAAAGAAGGGCACTCTTACTCTATTGTATCTAGAGAAAATATCACTTCACCATATCCATAGCAAGGACACTCCCGTGAGGAGACTCCGTATCAACCAGCATTTGGTCCTGCACCAAAATGTCACCCTCACCTTGTGACAACCAAGGAAGTCATCACTCCCCATCCAGTCGATGTTACCCCAAGTCTAGGGCAAACCCATGTGGATACTCTCCATTTACCAGCATTTGGTTATCCCTTAAGATCTCATCATCATCCTTTGAATTCCAAGTTGGCATATCAACATCCATTGGTTATTCCTCTTCAAGGTTGTCAAAATCAAAATAAAAGGCATAGGCAAAATAAGAGGCAAAATCAAAACAAAAGGAACAAGGCTCACGAAGAACGGATTCCTACACTGCTTAGTAAGCTCTAACCACTACTAATCTAGAACTCATTGATAACTCCTTTCACATTTGTGGCAACATCATATACATGGTACAATCCTGATACAAATGCAACATGTGAATTCCATAAAGGGTCAGGAGGACACGATTTGAATACTTGTTCTGCATTAGAAGCATCAATACAAAAATTGATCCACAACAAGAGCTTAATCTTTGAAGAAGACCATCCAGAGGTCGAATGTGGATATTATACTAAGACAATGGGGCATCTCGTAGAAGAGTGCAAGAGTTTCAGGCTCAGGTTGCAAGATGTGATAGAGTAACTAGCACCCAAGGAGGAAGGTCAGACGTCGATATCTCGATTTCCAAGCCAGATGACAATAAGGGTAAAGGACCTATGAGACCTCTTAAGGTTTTTTACCATAAGGAACAAGTCACGTGCGTGAGTTGATCAAAAGCAAGATCTTGATCGTCAAATAAATGACCTCTTTTTGGACACATAAGTTGAAATTTGTTGAAGACAATTCCCTAAAGTTGGCAATCTTTTAGCAGTTTCAGCATTTCCTATTGTACTTTCTTTGCATTTTTGAATCTGTATTTGCTTCTAAGCTATTGCACTTTTGAATTGGCAAGATTAATGAAATTTGTATGCATGTTTTGATAAAGTCCATTTGTATTCACTCTTTCTCTTTCCTTTCATTGTTAAACAAACAAACAAACAAACAAAGGATTTTTTCCACCCATTTATCTTTACCAAACTGTTATTGTTCAAACAAAGATTGGGGAGGATGATGCAAACATTATATCCATAACTGTTGTTGGTATACTTTCAATTAAACTTTGTCTCTGATGTAAGGCATTGTTTCAAATCCCCAAACGCTGTAGAAATAAGGAAGATAATCCCTTGTTAACCACTTTGAGCCTAGAAGTAGTTATTTTCTTTTAGAATTGAAAAACCCTTAAATCTTAAACCTGCGGCAGGGTAGTTTTCAGTTTAACTTGGTTATACATTTGAATGCAAGTTCTTGATGGAAGACACATGTTAGCTCTCTTAAATCAAGTAAACAAATAGTGTACAAGTTTCTCCCGAAGTGATAAATAAGGAATGACCGTTAAGAAATCCTTACTCGAAGAATGAGCCGAGTCCCTTTCAAGGCAAAAGCTAAGAAAGATGGGAAGCTCATGACCCTGCCTTATACAAAAAGACTTGTATGACAACCAAAAAGATGATGACCTTAAAGCTTTGACTCTGAAAGTCCTCAATTAACACAACCAAATGTTGTAAGGGAGTAGTGACTGCCCTAGGTGTTTGAACCATCACCAACTGGTATCAATTCAATTCCTAGCCTGTAGGAACCTGAATGTATAGCCTGAGTTAATTGAGCATATGATTTAAGTTCATTATGAAGATTGGGTGGGGACAAACAAACTTTGAGTCTTTATCCTTTGTTTCATGATTCGTGAACCAAGCCACATTACAACCCTTAAAAGACCTAATTGAGGTAAGGTTGTTTTGGAAGCATACTATTGCAAGGTTGGATAACCTGACTCCTAATGATCTTTGCTAATTGTTTATGTTAATCACTTCATCTATCATTCTGTAATTGTCTAGATTCACTTTGTTTTTCATCTTTGAATCAATCCATTGTGTTATTTTACCAATAAACTTTGATTTCAAAAGCTTGCATGAATGTTGCATTGGAACTGCCAATTTTTAATGAATAATATTGTTTGCAAGACAATCTGATACCAAAGGAATCCCAACTAATGCAGTCAGCTACGGAATTTGACTAGGTAAAGAAAGCTCATCCTAGAGCAACCAATTTGAAGGATTTGTTAATCAAACCTTCCAAGAGTTGAGAAATCAGGGGCATAGCCCTTCAAAATTCAGAATATTAGGGCACACCATCTTGAGTTCATCTTATAGCAAGTTGTTTCCCAACTTCTTTAAAGTTAAACCACTCCAAGATTTAGCTAATCTGGGGAAATCAGATCTATAATTGATAAACCTCTCAAAAGCTAGTTAATCAGGAGCAACCAGGTTGAAATTAGACAAATCTCTCTCTGGGGCATCTCCTTCACAGATCAACCAGCAAGCAAGGGCAAGTTTGTTTCCCAGTTTTTATTCCAACAGTTAGACAGACAAGTTTGAGGGTTTTGTTTTACAGTTAAACTGGGGAAGTTACGTCAAGATTTGTTGAATATCTCCAAGGGTTTGAAGAAATTGAAACAACTTGTATGCCAATTCTTTTGTAAAATCCTCTTGATAATTTCTATTCGCATACCATGTAATTTGGGGTAGATGAGACTTGAAGATAATCATTATGCATGTTAGAGTTCATAACTACATTGTTCTTGTGACATCTTCTACCAACTCCCTAGTAAGTTGTTACTTATGTTGATCGTGGAAATTCACCATGGATCTTTTTCATTCAACAAGGAAATCAAGCTCATGATGGCAATCCTATTGAAGTCATGATGTTATGCTCCAGTGTGTTGCACCCTAAAATTTGACCAACATTTCTTTACCTAGCTTGTGTTTCATCTTATTCACATTAGCATTATCATTTGCATTTCATTGGTATGTATGCAGGAGATCAAGAGGTATGAGTACCAATCAAGACTTTGAAGATAGCCAAGAATGCTATTCAAGTGTTCAAGGGTTGATATCCTTGCCAGAGAAGTTAAAAGATCCTCAGAGAGAGTGGTTGAAACCAAGGGTGTGTGCCTCCTAACTTGAGAGTTGTGGGGAGTCCTCAGATGATTCTGAAGCCATGAATGTGGACTTGAAGCCTTTAGAGAGCTTATGAGATGCCTTGAAAGCCATCATGAAGCCTGGACAGGACATTGTGCAAGATTAAGAAGCCTCAGCCATGATTGGTGTGATTAGGGTTTGACTGGGTCAACCCTAGGGCAATTGATGATTTGGAGAAGGTTGAGACCTAATCCAAGAGCCATGTGATCATGGAATGACACATTGAGATGTTATAAGGATGATTCCAAGGTCAACTCATCACGATTGAAGAGTTTGAGAATTTTTAAGCTAGGGTTTCTAAGGCTTGACAGTGTAAAATCCCCTAGTTTGACCCCTATCTTCAAGGCAGTTTAGCTCAAGATGTGATTGTCATCTCATCTTGCCCCCAACATGAATGTTGTAGAGATTGCTCTTAGCTTTAACTTGAGTACTATAAGTCCTTGATAGTATTTGTAGAGCTCAAGTTATGACTTTGACAAGTTACAGGTCATCTGAGGTATGTGAATCTGGGGCCTTGAAAGTCACCCAATTTGCATCAAACTTTTGCCCTAGAAGGATGATTTCTATGAACTTTTAGTCAACATGAATGTTGTTCCTCATCTTCTTAGCTTTCTATAGAGTACTAGAAGTCCTTGATAGGATTTGTAGAACTCAAGTTATGGCTTTGACAAGTCAAGGGCATTTTGCTCATTTGGAGGTTACAAGTCATTTCAAGCATAAGGCCATAACTCCTATTTCCAAGCTTCAAATGGAAAAATCTTCAACATCAAACTTGCTTAAAATGATGTTTTAAGGCTATTAATGAGGTCATGAGATGTTGAAAAGGCTTGTAGCTCAAAATGGTAAACATGACCTAAAATGGAGGCATAAGTTAAATAAGTCAAAGTTGGAAATTGAAATTTTCAAGCTACACATCCAAACCATGGCATGTAATATACCATTTTGACTCTAGAAAACATTTTAGAAACAATGGTTTAGGCACATTTTTTATTTGAGGTCTAAATCATGGACTTGCTTTGGAAAATGGTTACTTGCATATTAAGGTACATATGCAAAACATAAGGAAGAGCAATGCACAAGCTAGAAAAGCATCCTAACACCTCATGCATCTCATATAAGGAGATTTTCAAGTCAGATACAAGTGCTGCAATGAGCCAAACACAAGTTGGTATATGAGATGGCCTGAAATCAAAAACTCATGACATGAGAATCCCAAATTCTCATTGGATGATTCCAGAAAGTTCTGGATGGTTCTGAACCATCCTATATATTGATTAGAAGCTGCTCAGATGCAGGGTTGGTGAGAGATTAGAGAGGAGAGTGAGATTGCCATTTCATTTTCTTCCATTGCAAGTTGAGATCAATTTCTATATTCCACACCATTTCCATTGATTCTTTCAATCATAACATCTTCCATTGATCATACTGAGTGTGTGCATACCAAATTGAGAGCAAGATCGTGTGGGATTGAAGAGTTAGCATTTGGATTTTGGAAGCTGCAAGTCACCATCGGATTCTGAGTTTCAAGCATCCTCCATCAAAACTTTTGCAAACAGTAGCAAGATCTTGGTACAAGGAGTGATTTTGAAGAGATTGAAGGGTTGAATTGAAGATTTGATCTATCTGTTATTCAGAAATTTCCAGGTTTGCAATTTTTACTCTACACCTTAATTCAAGCACATTTAGTTAGATTTGTTAGGTTAGAATGGTTAGAGACAAGTAGGAGATGGATTCTGGAGATTTTGAGATCATTTGGAGAGGATCAAGATGATGAAACCATTTATTTATTGATCAAGAACATGAGGTATAGTGAGATATAACATGAGTTCTATAGCAAGTTTTAATCAGGGTAATGTGGTGATCATTCTGAGGTAATCAATTTCAAGAATAGTCAGAATTGAGATTTGAGCATAATTTGGATTCACTATCGGGTTTAGAGATTGAGGATGATTCTTTGAATTCTAAGGCTATGGTTGTGATCAGGGATGAATTTAGAGTAGATTAGTGTTTTAAAAGATGAATTTCGAGTGAGATTTGAGGTTCTGCGAATGGAGGAAACTTGATGTGTGAAGCTCTGTTTCCATGGATTCTTGATTCCAAAACCCTGGCTGAAGGTAGGGGATGACTCCATGGCCGTTGGATCATCCAAGGACTCGTTGACTGGGATCAGATCGTGTGGTTGTGTTTTGATTTCACGTTTGAAGAGGGAAAGGCTGAAATAATGAAACGCAGCCGTTTCATTTATTTTTCGTTTGGGCTTTCATGAATAATAGCTATACATACCCCCATCCACGGCCCAGTCATGATTTGAACTGCATATCTCTACTTTCTGCACCGTGTTTTTTTTCTTTTTCTTTATAATTTTGTTATTTGTTTTCTGAGTTAAATTGGGCCTAGCGCATTTACTGATGGCACCCCCATTTAAGCCCATCATCCATAATGCACTGCATATCATTGCTATCTGCACCAAACATTTCACATTTTATTTTCTTTTTCTTCATTTTTCTTTAATCTTTGAAAAATCATATTAAATAGAAAAATAATGATTTTGGCATGGGAGTTTTTTCTCCTATTTCACATTTATGTCTAGAAAATTATAAAATCAAAACATTTGCATTTCATGCATTTTTAATATTTGTTGTATATTTTCTCTTTTGATAGCTTTTTAATTCATTTTATGTTGATGCATAGTTTTGTAGAATTTTGTTTAGCTAGTTCCCTTTATATTTTTGCACCATTCTTTTTAGGATAGTTAGGTTAGGACTTTAGCTCCCCTATGGATTTATTCCATAATTTTGTGATTAGTTTTTGATTAGTTTTGACTAGATGACTTTAGGTTGTGTAGATTTAGGTCAATCCTTAACATAGGCCCACAATGACACTAGAATTTTGGGTTTTTAAGTCAAGTTAGATATTGGGACATATAGGGTATCAAGGGTAGTTATATAGGATCCCCTAGAAATTATATTAGATTTTAATATAATAGTATACTATTTTTAATTTATTTTTGTAATTGATTGTTGTTTGTGTTGCCCTTGTGGGCTTGTATTTTGTTTTGCTTTGCTTTTTGGGCTTTTGCTTGGCTTGGTGGGTTTGGTCTTGCTTTGTGGAGCATAGAGGAGCATAGTGAAGGACTTGAAGATTGAAGAAGGAGCTTGAGAGCTTGAAGACTTGTTTGTTTTGTTGTTGTTTTAGGGTTAGGAATTAAGTAGAGCTTAGACTTAGTTAATTTCTTTCTTGAACCTGGATGGTATCTTTCACCACCATTCTTCCCAATGATTCAAGGTCCTTCCATGGTATTCACCTCCCTCCTTTGGAGGGATAAGTGATTGTGCCTAGGAAGTAGAACCTTTGAGGGAACCATTCTTTTGATGTTGAACCCTTATAGGTCACCTTTGGTGGTCAATAAGCAGTTCAATATCCTAGCTTATCCAGTTAAGTGATTTCTTCTGGTTTGAGTATCTTGAAGATGTTGGGCTTGAATTTGAAGCTGAAGACTTCATTGAAGAGTATGGAAGAGGATGATTCCCTGAGCATTGCCATTTCTGCTGAAGCTTGAAGAGCAAGAAGAACAGATTGATACTTGAAGACCCAATGAAGATCCAGTAAAGACTGAATGAAGAGCTGAGGCTTAAAGAATTGAAAGGATGAAGTTGACACTTCCAGATGATTGATGACTATTCTGAGAAGCTGAAACTTGTAGGAAGAGAAGACCAAGTTGAGACTGGTAAAGTAAGAGAGCTGAAGCTTGAAGGCTAAGTTGATACTTATGAAGAGGATTCAATTGAGATTGAGTGTAGAGATGAGGCTTGAAGAACAAAGGATAAGTTGACACTTGCACTGATGCATTGAGAGCCTGAATGAATCAAGTTGATACCTGTAGTTAAGAGTGAAGCCTGAAGGTGGAATTGACCGAAAAGCTGAAGCTTGGAGAAGTGAAGCTAAGTTGAAACTTATGTTGCAGGGTTGAAATCTGGAGAAGCAAATTGATATTTGTCATGAAAGGTGATAGCCTTGAAGGTTGATTGAAGTCTGAAGACTGAGTTGCTGTCAGAAGAGCTGAAGCTTGGAGTTGGAAGAGTTGTTGATCTGCTCTCTTGTCTGTTTTCTTTTCTGTATTGATGTGCCTTGTTTGACTTGCTTGATGCATTAGAATAGGTTCATATCTAGATTGACTTGAGCTAGGAGCATGATTGCACTAGAGGTTGAGTTGCTCCCTCTGCTTGTATTGTTACTGTATGGCTTTGCTTGCGGGTATTCGGTAGAGCCCAGCTCCCTTGCCCATGTGGTTTATTCTGTTGATAGCATGTATTATTTTTCTTCTGTATGATTGCAGTTTACTGTATTTTGCTTGATAGCACGTTGTTATTTCCTCAGTATGAGTACTGTTATTCATTCTGGCTTGAGGTTGAGATGAGCTTGTGGAGGCTGTTATCCCACACACATTTCCTCCCTCACTTGCATTGCATGCATTTTACAGTCGTTTACTGTATTGCCGTTTACTGTTTAAGCTGATGCTTTATCTGTTTCTGTGTATCATTGACATGATCCCTTAGGACTCTCATTTCCTTTGATAAGGAAGTGATGATAGAACTTTAGGTTGAAACCTATGCATGATAACTTCTAGGAGTTCCCTGTTTCAAACCTCAACCATAGGATGAATCCTTGGCATGACAACAGTAGGACTTGATAGTCTCCCCGTAGTTGAGCCTGTTCTCTTCTCATCTCAAAACAACTTAAGATACAGTAATCATGAATGATTTCTTTCGTACGTTACGAGCCTTAAGCTATCTGAGAAAGGATTCTTGGAGAGTTTCTTTTCAACAGTCTGGGTGTTTAGTATGGTACCCTTTGGGTGACATGCGATGCATTCACTCTCAGGTCATAGTCTTTAGTGCGATTGAAATTGCAAACACAATAAAAAACAGTTCTTTCGTAAAAGACAGAAAACAAACTTCAAACCTTTTTGCCCCGTGGGCCCATAATTCAAAGGAAACTTTTCTGAAGAAAAGAGTGTCGTTAAACTTCAGCGCCAACGCAAACAGGCTTTGTCCCTAACTGCTGGAACTGTTGTTTAGCCCTACCCGATAAAACAGATGAATCTGAATTCCCGTAATCCGTAGTATCCCGAACTACGTAAGCTTTGATCTCTCATACCTTTTGAGAGTACGTAGGCACAATACTGATGTATTGGCGAGCCACCTTCCCCATAACCCGTCGTAGGTCGAACTACGTTGACTCTGATTTCTCATTCTCTGATGAGGATACGTAGGCATAAAGCGCGACGCTTTGCCGAGTCATTTTTCTTTTCTGTTTAAGCCAGCCTTGATAGGTAGATAGATAAACCAACTCGTCCAGTGAACACAACAAGCGTGGATCCCATCGAGTACGATGGACGTGAGGGGTGCTAACACCTTCCCCTTGCGTAACTGACTCCCGAACCCAGACAACGGTTGCGATGACCTTGTCTTATACCTTTTTCGTCAGGTTTTTCCAATCGTTTCCTTTCCCGCTCTGAGGGATAAATAACGAAAGGTGGCGACTCTTCTGTTCAGCCGGCACCTTATTTTCGCGGAAGCGACAGCTGGCGACTCTGCTGGGGACTTGATAGTTTCCTGGGATCCAACGTCCCGAATGCGAGTCAGTTTGGGGATCTGACGCCCCCTGCGAGAGTCAATCCTAGCGCTTGTATGATTACTTGTTGGGTTGTGTTTATTTATCGCATTTTTATTTCCCGCACTTTATTTTCAGTATGATATGATTATCTGTGCTGTTGTGGGAGGGGTATTCTGATGAGTGAGAAGCCAGACCCAGGCTTGAGTGTACTTAGCATTAGTTGAGGAAATTAGCGGGCGCATGCTTGCTTGGCAGGCACTAGTGTCTCATGAAATCCACGCTCAGACGAGGTTCTCCCGGTTGGCTTCTCTTTCAACCCTTTGGGTTGAGACGATTGTTGGTTTGGAGGATTGTCGACTCTGGGGACCGATCATTTGTGATTCAGCCGAGTGAGGCCGCTTCATGAGCTGGTGATGCCACACCTTCTAGGTATCGTATCACCCCTCTTGAATGTCTGTGACGCTGATGAATGCATAGGATGCCGAACTTGATTCAGTTTAGGTCCATACCTGTGAGCAGGGTTGGGTTTATTGCAGGAAACTTTGACCTTTAGACCGCCTGGTTTTCTTGATAGTGGATCAGTTTTGTTGGGATCTGAGGATCTCATCTGCAGATATATGATTGTTCTTGACAGAGCAGGTTTTTGATTGGGATCAGAGAATCTTATCATCAGATGCGTATTTGTTCTTGATAGAGCAGGTTTTGATCAGAGGGTCTTATTATCAGATGTTTGTTCTTGACAGAGCAGAGCTTTGGTCCTGTATCAGAGGACCTTATATTCAGAGACATATATGTGTGTTCTTGACAGAGCAGATTTATGATTAGGGTCTGAGGATCTCATCAGCTGATGTATGGTTGTTCTTGACAGAGCAGAGTTTTGGTCATCAGATGTTTGTTCTTGACAGAGCAGAATTATGGTCTTATGTGTATGGCCCTAGCAGATGGTTGTTCTTGACAAAGCAGATTTTTGGTCCTGCATCAGAGGTCCTTATTATCAGATGTTTGTTCTTGACAGAGCAGATTTATGGTCCTATATGTGTATGTTCTTGACAGAGCAGATTTATGGTCCGATACCAGGGTTTTCTTCTTATCAGATACAGTGGTTGTTCTTGATAGAGCAGGATTATGGTTTTGTTGATACAAAATCTCCACAGCACAGTTGCCTTGATCTCCTGCTGCATGATTGCATTTTACATTATTTTACATACTCATTTGCATTCCATTAACGTGTGTCTGTGTTGCAGGTACCGTTTTCCCCGATCCAGGATTTCTTGCCTCCTATTGTATTGTTATGGGTTCTCTGAGGAAGACCGTGGCTTACAAGTTCCCTGCCCCTGATGTGATCCGGCTAACCGGTTTGATTGCTTTAGCAGATGATTCTGTGAGGGATGAGTTCAGAAAGTCTTACGGCAAATTGCCCAGTTTGGTTCGTAAACCTTCTACGTTCGAGTTGAATGGGTTGCACGCTCTGCTGCAGTTCTACGATCCTCCGTTGAGATGCTTTACTTTCCAGGATTTTGTTCTCGCACCCACACTAGAGGAGTATGTTGATTTGTTAGGTGTGCCTATCAAGAGTCAGATGCCCTTTGTTCATATGAATGCTGAGCCTGATCTGGCTAGTCTAGCTCCTTCACTTCATCTGGATGCCTCTGAGTTGGTATTGTCTAGTTGGAACAAAGTTCTCGGGTTCTCCTTGCAGTTTTTAGTGGGAAAGGCTCAACAGTGCGCCAAAGACGGATGTTGGGTCGTGTTCAACGCCATTCTCGCCCTGTGCATATATGGCATCATTCTGTTCCCCAATATGCCCGACTTTGTAGACTTTGACGCATTTCATATCTTTGCATCAGGGAATCCAGTCCCTACCTTGATAGGAGATGTCTACCATTCTGTCCACTACAAAAACGAGAACAGGAGGGGCAAGAATGTCTCATGCTGTGTACCCTTGCTTTATAAATGGCTTGATAGTCATCTGCCCAAGAGGGGTCCCTTTGCTTCGTCTGCAGCCACAGCTAAGTGGCCCGAGCGTCTTATGAGTTTATCTGTAGAGGATATTGACTGGTTTGACAGAGATAGGCTGGGTACCGAGATTATCTTCAGCTGCAGCGGGTTTCCAAATGTGCCTTTGATAGGCAGGAAGGGCTGTATAAACTATAATCCGTCTTTGCTGGTCCTACAGTTCGCGTACGCTTTGAGAGCTCCGCCGAAGGATGAAGAGGTGCAGGAATCTCTGTACCTCACTGGTCTTCTAGAGGGGGATCTGTTATCTAGGCTTCAGCGCGCATGGAATGGTATCAGTAAGAGGGGCAAACCATTGCTGGGGAGAAGCAATAACCAAGCCTACCCTCCGTATGTAACGTGGATCAGAGCCAGAGCCGATGCTATAGGGATGTCGTTTCTTCCTGCCAAGCCAGAAAGCCCTCCAATGATTGAAGAGCCTACTACTGTGCCCATTCAGCAGCATAATCAGGTGTTAGCTGAGCGAGATGAATTGAAGAGGGCAAAAGAGGAACTGGAGAAAGAATTGGATCAGCTCCGAAGCGAGAGAAACGAAGCTGTTCATTCCTTCAAGAGGCAGACAGAGCTGGTGAACCAGCTGGGGATAGACTTGACTAAGCAGATAGCTGAGCGTGAGCGCATGGGTCAAGACTTCAAAGTTGTCAACGATGTACTAGCCACGAAGAAGCAGCACTTGGACGAAGCATATCAGAGGATATCCAAGTTCAACCAGCACTGGAAGGCCTCCCTAGCCACCAGGAAAGAGCGGGAGGATAAGCTGATGCTATAGATCTCCAAGCTGGAAGCCCAGGTGAAGGCTAGTGAGAAGAGGTTTGATGAGGAAACCGCTCGCAGATACGCCGCTGAAGGCCAGCTCAACAGGGCTCTCGCTAACCTGAAGGAGCGCAAACTGACGTTTGAGTCCAAGAAGCGGAAGCTAGAAGATTGTTTCGGCGAAGGAGCATGGGAAGATTCGGTCGAAGGTCTTCAATACACCATGGTGCAGAGGGAATTACTCGTCGAAGGGTTACTCACTCTGCCTGATCATCCAGAAACGAAGGAGTTGTTAGAAGAGTATCGCGCCCGTGGCCGTACTTGACTATTTGTATTCCTTTTGTTTTGGTCATTGTTGCACGCTGACCATCACCAGGCTTGTTGCCTGAGGTCACGTTATTGATTCATCTTGTACTCCCTGATGTTGTGTACTGCCTTGATGGGCTTTCTTTATATATGAGATTGTTATTTCCATGATTGGACTCGGACTTCTTCTTATTATCAGCACTGGAACTCAGGCACTAGGATCGGGGGAGATCTCCCTAACGCACAGACACACGTTTGCATTTGCATGAAGCATTTGCATAACGAGCATTTTGTTGTTTTTCCTAACCCTTTTGTGTTTCCAGGTTGTTTCAGGTGGTTCCAGGATTGATCAGAGACCTATTCACCGCTATCCGACCAGAGCTAATCAAACCAGGATCATGGAGCAAGTGCAAACTGATGTTCAGGAACTCCGCAAAAGAATGGATCGCTTCATGGAGCTCATGCAAGCGGTCGCCAATGGCCAGGATCAGCTCAGAACCTTGGTCCAGCCTCTGATTTCAAGGGTCGATAGCAATGGCGTACTCCATGGTGGGACTGTTCCAACCCCTCCACCAGTTGAAACTCCGCAAAATGGTGTTCCCGTGACCGGGGGAAACGGCAGTGCCAAAGGCAATGTGATGGCCAACATGGGAGTCTGGGAGCTAATGTCAATGTTGGGCTGGGCAACGGCAATGCCGGTGTTGGGAATCTGTTTGGGCCTCAGCCATGGCTAGAGGATCGTCAGGACGATGTGTTCTCTCAGAGAGGTGCTGAAGGGGAGCTGAATGCTGAAGCACGGCTAAGGTTCAAGGCACTTGAAGATAAGATGAGAGATATCGAGAACCAGAACACCCTGGGCGTTGATATGTCCAAGTTGGGACTGATTGCTGATTTCAAGGTGCCTCCCAAGTTCAAGGTACCTGACTTTGAAAAGTATAAGGGCACCACTTGCCCTCGCGTCCACCTGAGATCGTATTACAGAAAAATGTCCGCTCATTCCGAGGACGAGAAGTTGTTGATGCACTTCTTTCAAGACAGTCTGTCCGGACCCTCCCTCGAATGGTACATGAGTCTGGAGCCTACCAGTGTGCGCATGTGGAAGGATCTTGCTGAAGCATTTGTGCACCACTACCAATATAATAGCGACTTGGCCCCGAACCGAGTCCAGTTGCAGAATCTGTCGCAAAGGAGCAATGAAGAGTTCAAGGAATACGCCCAGCGGTGGCGTGAGTTGGCAGCCAGGGTTCAGCCGCCGATGGTTGAATGTGAGCTTGTGCAGATGTTTATAGCCACCCTTCCAGGGGTTTACTATGAGAAGTTGGTCAGCGGTATGTCTGGAACATTCTCAGATCTCATTATCACGGGTGAGCATATCGAAAATGGGATCAAACTCGGGAAAATTCAAGGTGAGTTATCCTCAGCTGGAGGAGGTGGAAAGAAACCTTATGCTGGCAAAAGACGGGAAGGAGAAATGAGCGCTGTGACCAACACTCGAAGGAAGGGTAAAGGTCCTCACCAGCAAGTGGCCAATATAACTATCCCGGCAGTTCCACAGCAGCCGCAGCAGCAGCAGCAGCAACCGAATCAACAAGGGTACAGAAAGTATCAGAATCGGGCACCTTTGTCGAGCCGTCACCTCGAGACACCGCCCATGTCGTACGCGCAACTCTTGCAGACTTTGCTTCAGCTACAGTTGATCCAGAAGAAAACGCTGGCTCCCTTGACAGGCGCACCTCCGCCAGGTTATGACGCGAATGTAACTTGCGAGTTTCACTCAGGGGCACCAGGCCACACAGTAGAGAACTGCAAAGCCTTCAAGCACAAGGTGCAGGACATGGTGGACGCTAAGATCATCAACTTCTCCGATAATGTGCCAAATGTCACGAAGAATCCTATGCCGAATCATAGGGGAGGCGGAGTGAACGCCATTATCGAAGATGAGAGTGCGGACTTGCTGACTGACGTCAGAGATCTGAAGACGCCGCTTAGCTTCGTTAAAGCTAAGTTGATGAAAAGAGGGTTCTTTCTAGGTTGCGGAGAGCTATGTATGGACTGTGCCACACGTTCTGATGGATGTGAACAGCTAATAGAGGGAATTCAAAGTCTGATGACTGAAGGGATTTTACAGTTTAGCCGGAGGGCCGAATGTGGATCAGGAGAGGTAGTGCTGAAGCAAGATGATGAGGTCGCCACCATCACCATCCCTCTCCAGACGGTAACTATTTATGCGCCCAGGCCGCCCATAATTACTATCACCAAAGCTGGGTCGATACCCTTCGAGAGCACTAATGCTGTCCCATGGCATTATGGGGCTGAAGTCTACTGCAACGGACAGAAGTTGGAGCTGGAACCGTTTGGTTCATCTGTGGAGAACCTTGCAGGAATCAGTGGTATCACTCGCAGCGGAAGAGTGTTTGCACCACCAGAGGTCGTGGCGGATAGAGCAGGCAGAGCTAATGCGGCTGATAAAGGTAAAAGTAAAGTCGTTGAAGAGATCCCATGTGGGGCAGAAAAAGACTTGCTTGTTAAAGATGCCGAAGAGTTTATGCGGTTGATTAAAAAGAGTGACTACAAGATTGTGGATCATCTCCATCAGACGCCCTCGAAGATTTCCATTCTGAACTTGTTGCTGTGTTCCGAAGCGCACCGCAACGCGCTGCTGAAGGTGTTGAACGCTGCATATGTACCGCAGGAAATATCGGTAAATCAGCTAGAAGAGGTCGTAGCCCACGTAAATGCTGGAAATGGGTTAGGTTTCACTGACCTGGAGCTGACGCCGAAGGGGAGGAACCACAATAGCGCCCTACACATCTCGATAGAGTGTAGGGGAACGATTATGTCGCACGTGTTGGTGGACACGGGTTCGTCACTTAATGTTCTTCCGAAGAAGGCATTAATGAAGTTGGATACTCGTGGAGTGATTTGCACACCCAGTGATTTGGTTGTGAAGGCGTTCGATGGGACTAAACGCCATGTTTTCGGGGAGGTGACCCTACCAATCCAAGTCGGGCCGGAAACATTCAATGCGGTCTTTTATATTATGGACATCATGCCTGCCTATAGCTGTCTCTTAGGCCGGCTGTGGATCCATGCTGCGGGTGCCGTGACCTCCGCGTTGCACCAGAAACTCAAATATGTTGTCGGGGGTAGCATCATAACTGTTTGTGGCGAGGAAGACATAACGGTGAGCCATTTGTCGTCCTTCAAGTATGTTGAGATGGATGGAGAAATCCATGAGACTCTATGCCAAGCGTTCGAAGCTGTCAAAGTGAAGGACATAGCTCCTGTAGTCACCGAAAAGCCAGAGATGACTCTCTCCTCATTCAAGGAAGCTCGGGCCATTGTCCAAGCCGGATCTACCCCAGGCTGGGGGCGAATTTTGGAGATACCTAACAAGCAAGACAAGTTTGGGTTGGGATATTCTCCTGGAGATGAAGCTTCTTCTTCTAGCAGTGCGTCGCAACGTAAGGGGCTGATCCAGTTTACCAGTGGTGGAGTGATTTTTGAAAGCATCAACGCAGTGTCTGAAGACAGCGGAGATAGCGACTGTGACCTCGACTCTTGGATCCAGCCAAGCAAGCCAGGCGAGGGCCTCAACAATTGGTCCGTCAAGGATATCATCTAGATGACAAGCGAAGAGTAATGATTTACTTTTTTCCAATCATTGTACAACCCTATGTCCTACCCGGGGCATAGTGGTTTTATTGTCAGGGCCTTGTTGGATTATGTACATGCATTTTGTTAATAAATCAAAGGCGTTTTCTTCGTATTCAAATATTGTGATCTCTGTTATTCCTGTTTTATATTTGTTTTGAAAAAATAATAAAATGGCAATGAGGTTTGTGCTAACCTGCATATCCTTGTTTTAAGCTTAACCTTTGTTATTGCAGGATCCACATAACATATGACATCGACTCTGGACCTTCTACGGCTCACTTCGACTTCGATTGCCCGATATATCAAGCCGAAGAAGAGATTGATGAAGACGAAGACCTTCCTGAAGAGTTGGCCCGCTTGTTGAAACAAGAAGAGAAAGTTATTCTGCCTCATGAAGAGGAGATCGAGATCATGAATCTGGGTTCTGAAGAACTCGTCAGAAACGTCAGGATAGGGGTTGCATTGCAAAGTGATGTCAAGCAGAGACTGGTCGAGATGCTAAGAGAGTATAGTGACGTCTTTGCTTGGTCATATGAAGATATGCCCGGACATGACACTGACATCGTGGTCCACCACTTGCCGCTGCGAGAAGATTGTCCCCCCGTTAAGCAGAAGCTTAGGAAGACGCGACCAGATATGGCCGTTAAGATCAAAGAAGAAGTGCAGAAACAGCTTGATGTTGGCTTCTTAGCGATCACTACTTACCCTCCGTGGGTCGCCAACATAGTGCCTGTACCGAAGAAGGACGGTAAGGTACGAATGTGCGTTGATTATCGGGATTTGAATAGGGCGAGCCCTAAGGATGATTTCCCGCTGCCTCATATCGATGTGTTGGTCGACAACACCGCCAAGTTCTCCGTGTTTTCATTCATAGATGGCTTCTCCGGTTACAATCAGATCAAGATGGCACCGGAGGACATGGAGAAAACGACGTTTATCACTCCCTGGGGAACATTTTGTTATAAGGTAATGCCTTTTGGTCTGAAGAACGCAAGGGCCACTTACCAACGAGCAATGGTAACTTTGTTTCATGACATGATTCATCATGAGATTGAAGTCTATGTTGGTGACATGATTGCGAATTCCCAAACGGAGGAGGGACATCTGGTCAATTTGCTGAAGCTTTTTGAGAGGCTTAGGAAGTTTAGGTTGAGGCTGAATCCTAACAAATGTACTTTCGGAGTACGGTCCGGAAAGTTACTGGGGTTTATCGTGAGCGAAAGAGGCATCGAGGTTGATCCTGCGAAAATAAAAGCGATACAAGAAATGCCAGTGCCAAAAACAGAAAATGAAGTTCGTGGTTTCCTGGGCAGAATAAACTACATTGCAAGGTTTATTTCTCAGCTCACGGCCACGTGTGAACCGATGTTCAAGCTTTCAAAGAAAGATCAGGCGATTACCTGGAACGAGGATTGCCAGAAGGCATTCGACAAGATAAAGCAGTATCTTCAGGAACCTCCAATCTTGATACCCCCAGTGGCTGGACGGCCACTAATCATGTACTTGACAGTTCTTGAGAATAGTATGGGGTGTGTTCTCGGTCAGCACGACGAGACGGGAAGAAAGGAGCATGCCATTTATTACTTGAGTAAAAATTTCACAGATTGTGAAGCTCGTTACTCGATGCTGGAGAAGACGTGTTGTGCACTAGCCTGGGCTACCAAACGTTTACGACAAGTACGTCTTCGAGAAGCAGGCGCTTTCGGGCAGGATTGCCAGATGGCAAATGGTGTTGACGGAATATGATATTCAGTACGTTTCCCAGAAAGCCATAAAGGGAAGCGTATTATCTGAATACCTGGCCGAACAGCCGATCGAGGATTACCAGCCAATGAAATTTGAATTCCCTGATGAGGATATCATGTTTCTCAAAGCGAAGGATTGCGATGAACCGTTGCCCGACGAGGGGCCGGATAGGAAATCCCAGTGGAAATTGATATTTGATGGGGCGGTTAATTCCTACGGAAGTGGCATAGGGGCGATCATCACGACTCCCCATGGATCCCATATCCCGTTCGCTACGAGACTGACGTTTCCGGTCACCAATAACGAAGCGGAGTACGAAGCATGCATCATGGGTCTAGAAGAGGCAATTGATTTGAGAATTAAGAACCTAGACATATATGGTGACTCGGCGCTTGTGATCAACCAGATTAAAGGGGAGTGGGAGACTCGCCAATCGAATTTGGTGCCGTACATGAATTACGCCAAAGGCTGCTTCCGTTCTTTGATCGAGTGGAACTCCATCATGTGCCCAGGGCCGAAAATCAGATGGCTGATGCCTTAGCCACGTTGGCTTCGATGTATAAAGTCAATTTTTGGAATGAGGCTCCAAGAATTGTCCTTTCTCGTCTTGATAGACCTGCATTCGTCTTTGCAATCGAGGAAGCCGCCGACAGCAAGCCATGATTCCATGACATCCAGACTTTCCTTATGACTAAGGAGTATCATGCGGGAGCGTCAACCCAGGATAAGAAGACTCTGAGGAGGCTATCTGGAAATTTTTATCTCAATCCTGATGGAGATTTGTATAAAAGAAACCACGATCTCGTGCTACTCAGATGTGTAGATGAGAAAGAGGCGAGTATGCTCATGGAAGAAGTCCATGAAGGCACATTTGGTACGCACGCCGGCGGGCATGCTATGACAAGAAAGATCCTGAGAGCAGGATACTACTGGCTGACGATGGAATCGGATTGCTTTAAATTCGCGAAGATATGTCATAAATGCCAAATTTATGCTGATAAAGTTCATGTACTGTCGTGCCTGTTAAATGTCATGTCCTCCCCGTGGTCGTTCTCCATGTGGGGCATCGACATGATAGGCAAGATCGAGCCTACTGCATCTAATGGTCACCGCTTCATTCTAGTAGCCATCGACTACTTCACCAAGTGGGTGGAGGCAGCCTCATATTCTAATGTGACCAAGCAGGTGGTGGCTAAATTCATAAAGAGGGACATCATCTATTGATACGGAATTCCCGAGCGGATCATTACCGATAATGGTTCGAATCTGAATAACAAGACGATGAAGGAGTTGTGCCAGAGTTTCAAGATTGAACACCACAACTCGTCTCCTTACCGGCCGAAGATGAATGGCGCTGTTGAAGCAGCCAATAAGAACATAAAGAAGATTGTTCAGAAGATGGTGGTGACCTACAAGGATTGGCACGAGATGCTGCCATTTGCATTGCACGATTATCGTACGATGGTACGTACGTCAACCGGGGCAACTCCTTTCTCCTTAGTGTACGGTATGGAGGCTGTCCTGCCGTTAGAAGTGGAGATCCCTTCTTTGCGAGTTTTGGTTGACGTGAAACTCGACGAGGCAGAATGGATTAAGAACCGACTGAACCAACTCAGCCTGATGGACGAGAAGAGGTTAGCATCGATTGCGCATGGTCGTTTATACCAAAGCCGAATGAAGAAAGCTTATGATAAGAAGGTGTGTCTTAGAAGCTTTCAGACGGGTGATCTCGTCCTGAAGAAGATTCCTCCTCCACACTCCGATCACCGGGGCAAGTGGACTCCTAATTACGAAGGTCTGTACGTCGTCAGCAAGGTCTTCTCGGGAGGAACTTTGTTGTTATCCACGATGGATGGTGAAGATTTTGCATCCCCGGTGAATGCGGACGCGGTTAAAAAATACTTTGCTTGAAAGCGACCCGTTGGACAGTAAAAAGAGAGTCCAGGCAAAAATGGGGCATCCCGGCGAACCATAAAAAAGGAAAAAGGTCCGGGCAAAAATTAGGGATATAAATTGAAAAGAATGTACACCCGCAAAGTCGAAAACCCGGATGGGCGACTTTGGCAAAAAAGGGTATCCCGGTGAACTGAAAACCCGCAAAGGGCGGTTCACGCAAAAGTTAGGGATTTGAAAAAAGCAAATGACTGCGTTCCGCGTATGGACTTTCTTTGTTTAGTGATTTGGAAGACCTGAAGGCCGTTTATCTGAATCAATCTCTTCTGAAGCTGAAGCGTCGGAGAAGTATCGAAGTCGAGTGGGTCATAGAGGGATCAACTCATGGTGTTCGTCTACGCCTCGTTGCCGACATTTGTATATACTGATGTATATTTATGTTTTATTTTTGCGCGGCTTCCTTATCCCAGGAGCTTGCATCTGTTGTAAAACATTTTTACCCATTCAGGGGTTCGTTATCAATAAAATGTATTCTATTCAGCAATTCTGTTTGCCTGTTTAGCATTTATCTATTTTGTTTGCGAAAAAGAACGCCGATGTTTTGATAAAATGCGCATACATAAACTTACTGGCCTAGGCCATTGATTATTGAAACAATGAATTACTTGAACATTGTCACGAGAGAATAACCTTGATAGGTCCCTTTGAGAAGGGTATCTTGTCTGTTTGTTTGTGTTGTTACAGGTGTAGCATATTCCAGACAGTGCACCGTGCGCATCCCCAAGCAGGATGATTCCTCCTTCTCCATCAAGGTTCAACAGCCTCTCCCCGCAGAGTTCGAACGTGAGATCGTAAGCATTGATATATTTCACCAAGCAGAGAAGATTCTCTCCTTAATCAAATGCATCCTGAAGGAACGTCATCTCCTCAGCTGAGTCATTCACCGAAGTGTGCAGCAACTGATAGTTCAAGACTGAAGTCTCCAGCGGAATCGAGGTTCCCCACAGAGTCGTAATCTCCCCAGCAAGCAGAATGATTTCTTCTTCCCTAGCCAAGGTTGCAGATCCCCAAGGGAGCCGAGCCCTTGGAAAGCAGTTGGGACCATGATTGGTTTTCCCCAGTGGAGTGTTGAATAGCTGATGCTGTGTTTCCCCGCCGGAGCCGTTATCTCCAGGGAAGTAGCCGTGAGGGCCGTGCAGCTTATTCCCGCGATTGACATCGCTTTCCCCCAGCAGGTCCAGGTTCTCGTAAAGCTTCGTTCCCCTGCAGCAGTCAACTGAAGTTCACTTCCCCCACAACGCCCGATTGAGATTGGCGTGACCTTTTTCTCCTCAACAGGATGATCCCTTCCCCCTATCAGAGTGGTTCTTTCTCCTTGACAGGAGGATTCTCCCTTCAGAATTTATTTTGCTGATGGGATCGCATCATTTTGCATGACTGCATAGCATTTATCATAAACGCGTAGCATTTCCATCGTGTGGAGCATTGCGCCATTGCCGAAGCATATGCATAATAAACATGAGCCAGGTTGTTACCGTTCTTGTTTTGCAGGTGTTCCGCCGCAGAATTGATTGCTCAAGATGATTCTTGAATTCTCCCCAACGGAGTCGCTTGCTCAAGATGATTCTTGAATTCCCCAGCAAGGTCGTTTGCTTAAGATGATTCTTAAAATCCCTAGTGAAGTCGCCAGAGTCGGTTGCTCAAGATGATGCTTAGAGTCCCCATCAGAGTGTTTGCGCAGGATGATTCCTGAAATCTCCAGCAGAGTTATCGGTTCAGGACGATTCTTGAAGTCCCCGGCGGAGTTATTTGTTCAAGATGATTCTTGAAGTCCTCAGCAGGATTGATTCATCCAGAATGATTCCTGGATCCCCGAAGCAGAGTTACTTGATAGTTCTCCAGAATCCCCAGCGGAGATGTGTCATCCCCAGCAGGTTCCTGAACAGCGAAGTTGAAACATCCCTCGAAGACACGATGATTGAAGTCCGACCGTGTTAACGAAGCAGTTCGCTCAGCTGATGCGGAGTGCCTGATGGTAGAAGTTGGACGTCCCCCAACTGGTTCCTGATTGACCAAGAATTTTATTCCCGACTTACTGATGGAGTCCGGCTGATGCCCGAAAGTTCTGTGAATGCCCGATGGCATGATTTAACTTGATTGTTGACCTGATGAGTCCCGAGGAATCTTGATGCCTGACGGCATGATCGACCATGTATTACTGGTTACCGTGTGACCAATTCTCCAGCTAGTTGTCGTGCAGCTAATATTTCAGTTTTTGAAGATTTGTTCCCATCAGAGTATCGTGTACTTATGCAGTCGGCAAATTTTCGGGTTTATCGGTATTCAACCGTCTCGCACCTCGATTGGTTGAGAGTCGTTCGCTCCTCACCCAGTCAGGTCCGAGCCGTTTGAATAGGGGCAGTTGTTGCACCCTAAAATTTGACCAACATTTCTTTACCTAGCTTGTGTTTCATCTTATTCACATTAGCATTATCATTTGCATTTGATTGGTATGTATGCAGGAGATCAAGAGGTATGAGTACCAATCAAGACTTTGAAGATAGCCAAGAAGGCTATTCAAGTGTTCAAGGGTTGATATCCTTGCCAGAGAAGTTAAAAGATCCTCAGAGAGAGTGGTTGAAACCAAGGGTGTGTGCCTCCTAACTTGAGAGTTGTGGGGAGTCCTCAGATGATTCTGAAGCCATGAATGTGGACTTGAAGCCTTGAGAGAGCTTATGAGATTCCTTGAAAGCCATCATGAAGCCTGGACAGGACATTGTGCAAGATTAAGAAGCCTCAGCCATGATTGGTGTGATTAGGGTTTGACTGGGTGAACCCTAGGGCAGCTGATGATTTGGAGAAGGTTGAGACCTAATCCAAGAGCCATGTGATCATGGAATGAAACATTGAGGTGTTATAAGGATGATTCCAAGGTCAACTCATCGTTATTGAAGAGGTTTAGAAGTTTTAAGCTAGGGTTTCTAAGGCTTGACAGTGTAAAATCCCCTAGTTTGACCCCTATCTTCAAGGAAGTTTAGCTCAAGATGTGATTGTCATCTCATCTTGCCCCCAACATGAATTTTATAGAGCTTGTTCTTAGCTTTAATTTGAGTACTAGAATTCCTTGATAGGATTTGTAGATCTCAAGTTATGACTTTGACAAGTTACAGGTCATCTGAGGTATGTGAATCTGGGGCCTTGAAAGTCACCCAACTTGCATCAAACTTTTGCCCTAGAAGGATGATTCCTATGAACTTTTGGTCAACATGAATGTTGTTCCTCATCTTCTTAGCTTTCTAGAGAGTACTAGAAGTCCTTGATAGGATTTGTAGAACTCAAGTTATGGCTTTGACAAGTCAAGGGCATTTTGGTCATTTGGAGGTTACAGGTCATTTCAAGCATAAGGCCATAACTCCTATTTCCAAGCTTCAAATGGAAAAATCTTCAACATCAAACTTGCTTAAAATGATGTTTTAAGGCAAGTAAGGAGGTCATGAGATTTTGAAAAGGCTTGTAGCTCAAAATGGTAAAAATGACCTAAAATGGAGGCATAAGTTAAATAAGTCAAAGTTGGAAATTGAAATTTTCAAGCTACACATCCAAACCATGGCATGTAATATACCATTTTGACTCTAGAAAACATTTTAGAAACAATGTTTTATCCACATTTTTTATTTGAGGTCTAAATCATGGACTTGCTTTGGAAAATGGTTACTTGCATATTAAGGTACATATGCAAAACATAAGGAAGAGCAATGCACAAGCTAGCAAAGCATCCTAACACCTCATGCATCTCACCTAAGGAGATTTTCAAGTCAGATACAAGTGTTAAAATGAGCCAAACACAAGTTGGTATATGAGATGGCTTGAAATCAAAAACTTATGACATGAGAATCCCAAATTCTCATTGGATGATTCCAGAAAGTTCTGGATGGTTCTGAACCATCCTATATATTGATTAGAAGCTGCTCAAATGCAGGGTTGGTGAGAGATTAGAGAGGAGAGTGAGATTTCCATTTCATTTTCTTCCATTGCAAGTTGAGATCAATTTCTATATTCCACACCGTTTCCATTGATTCTTTCAATACTAACATCTTCCATTGATCATACTGAGTGTGTGCATTCCAAATTGAGAGCAAGATCGTGTGGGATTGAAGAGTTAGCATTTGGATTTTGGAAGCTGCAAGTCACCATCGGATTCTGAGTTTCAAGCATCCTCCATCAAAACTTTTGCAAACAGTAGCAAGATCTTGGTACAAGGAGTGATTTTGAAGAGATAGAAGGGTTGAATTGAAGATTTGATCTATCTGTTATTCAGAAATTTCTAGGTTTGCAATTTTTACTCTACACCTTAATTCAAGCACATTTAGTTAGATTTGTTCGGTTAGAATGGTTAGAGACAAGTAGAAGATGGATTCTGGAGATTTTGAGATCATTTGGAGAGGATCAAGATGATGGCACCATTTCTTTATTGATCAAGAACATGAGGTATAGTGAGATATAACATGAGTTCTATAATAAGTTTTAATCAGGGTAATGTGGTGATCATTCTGAGGTAATCAATTTCAAGAATAGTCAGAATTGAGATTTGAGCATAATTTGGATTCACTATCGGGTTTAGAGATTGAGGATGATTCTTTGAATTCTAAGGCTATGGTTGTGATCGGGGATGAATTTAGAGTAGATTAGTGTTTTAAAAGATGAATTTCTAGTGAGATTTGAGGTTCTGCGAATGGAGGAAACTTGATGTGTGAAGCTCTGTTTCCATGGATTCTTGATTCCAAAACCCTGGTGTTGCACCCCAAAATTTGACCAACATTTATTTACCCATCAAGTGTTTGAAGGTTGGCACCTTCATCAGAAAGTTCAAGAGATCCTCAGAAGAATTGGTTGAAACCAGAGTTGTGTGCCTCATAACTTGAGAGTTGTGGGTGCTCCTCAGATGATTCTGAGACTATGAGAGTGAAATTGAAGCTTTGAGAAAGCCTATGAGATGTCTTGAAAGTCATCATGAAGCCCAGAGAGGTCATTATGCAAGAATTCAGAAGACTCAACCATGAGTGGTAGAATTAGGGTTTTGACTAGGTCAACCCTAGGTCAGCTGATGTTTTGGAGAAGGTTGAGACCTAATCCAAGAGCCATGAGATCATGGAATGATGTATGGAGATGTTATAAGGATGATTCCTAGACCAACTCATCATGATTGAGGAGTTTGAGAAGTTTTAAGCTAGGGTTTCTAAGGATTGGCAGTGTAAAATCCCCTAGTTTGATCCCTATCTTCCAGGCAGTTTTAGCTCAAGATGTGATTGTCATCTCATCTTCCCCATAACATCAATGTTGTAGAGCTTGTTCTTAGATTTAATTTGAGTGGTAGAAGTCCTTGATAGGATGTGCAGAGCTCAAGTTATGGTTCTGAAAAATTACAGGTCATCTGAGGTATGTGAATCTGGGTCCTTGAAAGTCACCCAACTTGCCGACAACCTTTGCCCTAGTAGGATACTTCCTATGGTCTCTTGGTAAACATGAATGTTTAAGAGCATCTTCTTAGATTTCTAGAGAGTACTAGAAGTCCTTGATAGGATTTGTAGAACTCAACTTATGGTTTGTACAAGACAAGGGTATTTTGGTCATTTGGTGATTATAGGTCATTTTAAGCAAAGGCCATATCTCCTATTTCCAAGCCTCAAATGAAAAAACTCAAAACATCAAAGTTGTTCAAAATGACATTTTAAGCCTAGAAAAGTGGTCATGACATGTTGGAGAAGCTTGTAGCAAGAATTGACAAGAATGGGTGAAAATGACCTAAAAATGGCATATAAGTTAAATAAGTTCAAATTGGAAAATGGTTTGAGAGATCTACAAATCCAAAATAGGTCATATAATATATGATTTTGAGTCTAAACAACATTTTGGAAACAATGGTTTAAACACATTTTTGATTTGAGGCCTAAAAATGGGAGTTGCTTTGTAATGTTCTTACTTGCATAATAAGGTAACTTTGGAAAACTCAACATAAAGCAAGGATCAGCTGATTTTTTCACACATATCATCTCAATATCTCATGTGAGGATATTTTAAAGCAAAAACCAAGGGCTGTATGCATGAGAAGAGATGGATCCAATATGTCATTACATGATAACTTCCATGACTTTCTAGCACATTCTAGAAGCATCTAGGATCCTCTAATGGATTCTATATATTGAGTGGATCAAGCTGTGATCAGGGGTTAGAGAATTCAGTTGGAGAATTCAGTGGAGAGAGTGATATTCAAGCATAACTTCAAGTGCAAGCAAGACTCGAGTTCACCATTGCAAGCTTCTTCCACCAAGGATTATGCAAACAGAAGGAAGACCTCCATCAGAGGAGCATTTTGAAGAAGAATCAAGCCTTGAATCGAGCTGTTCACATACCTGCCATAGCTACCTAGAAGGTTTGAATTCTTTCTCCTATCTCCCTAATTATGTGTTGTTAGATTAGATTGTTAGTGTAGAGTTGTTAGGTTAGGTTAGGTGATCAATTTCAGAGAGTTTAAGAAGGTTTCATGAGGTTTAATGACAGGTCATAGATTCTTTCAAGATCAAGAATAGGTTATGTAGTAGGTTTTAATGCATATGTAATAGCTTGCTGAGATCAGTGTAGTGTGAAGAACGCATTAGCACCATTAGAAGTGAGGTTCTTGATATTCTATGGCAGTGCAAGATGGGTGGACCAAGATATTCGTGCCCTCTGTTTGGGAGTTATAGGAAGTTTTAGTTGAAACCATTGATATGGCTGGATTCCTTGGAGTTAGTAGATTAATTTAGGTACTTAAAGTTTTTGATTTCATTAAGAATCAAGAGAGAACGAAGGGATTGAAAATTCTTGCATGAACCTGGTTTTTTTTCATGAAACCCTAGCCCAAGGTTAGTGACGATGTTTGGACCGTCTGATCGTGCCCAGGACTTTGACCACCAATCTAATCGCACGACCAGCATTTAAACTTCAAAAACAGAGGGAATTCTGAAGCTGCAACGCAGCGTTTCACTAAAGCTGCAACCATGGGCCTGGATCAAACTTGTTATGCCCACCCCCCGTGTGAAGCCCAATGGAAAACACACTGAAACCTCTTGATATTCACACCGCGCTTCTAGTCTTTTTCTTTTGATTTTTGATTTAATTTCTGAAATGCACTTGGGCTTAGCGCTTTTGATATCTGCACCACCTCTCTCTGGCCCATCAAGGCAAATGAACTGGGCGCATCTTCTAAACGCACCCCCTCCCCATTTCATTCTTTTATTTCCTTTTTACTTCTTTTAATTTCTTCTAATCTTGTCAAATTCATAAATAAATGAAAAATGTGTATTTTTAATTGCTTCTTTTTGCATTAGGTTTATAATTCTGTTAAGAAAATTAGAAAATAATAAAAATAGCATTTTATTTTGTTTTGACATTTTTAGTATATTTTTCATTTGAATAGATTTTTTAGATGATTTAGTTGATACTTCATTTTGTTCATTTTTGTTTGACTAGGTCCTTTTAGATTTTGAACCCATTCTTTTTAGGATATTTCACTTAGGACTTCAGCTTCCTCATAGGATTTAATTCATAATTTTAGGATTAATTTTTAGATGGTTTGATTAGGTGAGATTAGAGTGATTAAAATTAGGGTTTAGGTTTAACATAGGTGAAGTAAATCATTTCTCTTAGGAGTTTTAGTTTGATTTTGGGTATGGGACTATAGGGATATTATGGGTAGGTGTAATAGACCCTTGTGAATAAATATTGGATTTTTTTCCCTGTGACTTTAGTATTTTCAGAGTATTTTCTGAATGGACTGTTTGTGTGGCATGTTTTGTGTTGGGGTCATCTTTGGGGAATTGTTGTGGGGCTTGGTTTGCTTTGAAGACCTTGTTGAAGGAGCATGATGAAGGAGAAGATTGAAGATCAAGACCCAGAGGTTGAGAGGTTGGAGCTTGCAAGGATGCATGGATTGAGGTCCTAGTCTAGGAGCTTGTTCTCTGTTTGTGAGGTTTGAGATCCTGAAGTTTGAGGGAAATTCATGGTACTTTCCTGAGGAAGGCACTATGGATGTCTTTCATTCTTTCTTCTCACCTCTTTCCCAAGTATCCAATGATGTTGGAGCCTTCATGTGAGTTTAGTTTCTCCTGAGGAGGAATGTAAACCGATCACAATTGTTGAGCCACATGGGATATGATTCCTAAGTGGAAGCCCCCTAGTACTTTCCTGAGGAAGGCACTATGGGTCTGTTCACTTAGTTCCCTTAGTTCATGTAGGACTTCTCAAGTATCAAAGGATGTTGGAGCCTTCATGTGAGTTTAGTTTCTCCTGAGGAGGAATGTAAACCGATCACAGTTGTTGAGCCACATGGGATATGATTCCTAAGTGGAAGCCCCCTAGTACTTTCCTGAGGAAGGCACTATGGGCTTGTTCACTTAGTTCCCTTAGTTCATGTAGGATTTCTCAAGTATCCAATGATGTCGGAGCCTTCATGTGAGTTTAGTTTCTCCTGAGGAGGAATGTAAATCGATCACAGTTGTTGAGCCACATGGGATATGATTCCTAAGTGGAAGCCCCCTAGTACTTTCCTGAGGAAGGCACTATGGGTCTGTTCACTTAGTTCCCTTAGTTCATGTAGGACTTCTCAAGTATCCAATGATGTTGGAGCCTTCATGTGAGTTTAGTTTCTCCTGAGGAGGAATGTAAACCGATCACAGTTGTTGAGCCACATGGGATATGATTCCTAAGTGGAAGCCCCCTAGTACTTTCCTGAGGAAGGCACTATGGGCCTGTTCACTTAGTTCCCTTAGTTCATGTAGGATTTCTCAAGTATCCAATGATGTCGGAGACTTCATATGAGTTTAGTTTCTCCTGAGGAGGAATGTAAACCGATCACAGTTGTTGAGCCACATGGGATATGATTCCTGAGTATAAGCCTCCTAGTGCTTTCCTGAGGAGGGCACTATGAGTCTGCCTACTTAGCTCCCTTTCTTTGGTAAGCTTGTTTTGAAGCTTGAAGATTGGGATTGATTTCTTTTGATTAGGGTTTTGCTTTGGGGCTTTGCTTAGAGATCTGATTAGGGTTTTGTTTTTAGGGTTAGGATTAGGGAGATCTTAGATGTAGATAATTTCTTTCTCAAGCATGGATGGTATTTCATTTCTTTTATTTGTAAGACTGCAGTTTACTGTTTATTGCTTGATAGCATGTTGTTTATTTTTCAGTATGATTACTGTTATTTCATGACTGGCTTGAGGTCGAGAAGAGCTTGCGGAGGCTGAAGCCCCACACACATTTCCTCCCTCACTTGCATTGCATGTATTTTACTGTTAAGCTGATGCTTTGTCTGTTTTGGTGTATCATTGACATGATCCCTTAGGACTCTCATTTCCTTTGATAAGGATTTGATGATAGACTTTTAGGTTAAAACCTATGCATGACAACTTCTAGGAGTTCCCTGTTCAAACCTCAACCATAGGATGAATCCATGGCATGATAACAGTAGGACTTGATAGTCTCCCTCCTAGTTGGGCTTGTTCTCTTCTCATCTCAAAGCAGTTTAAGATACAGTAATCATGAATGATTTCTTTCGTACGTTACGATCCTTAAGCTATCTGAGAAAGGATTGTGGGAGAGTTTATTTTCCATAGTCTGGATGTTTAGTATGGTACCCTTTGGGTGACATGCGACGCATTCACTCTCAAGTCATAGTCTCTAGTGCGGTTGAAATCGCAAACACAATAAAAAACACTTCTTTCAAAACAGGAAATAAACCGTAGTTTCCCGAACTACGTGAGCTCTGATCTCTCATGCCTGTTGAGAGTACGTAGGCACAAGATGGAGAAGTCTTGGCGAGCTACCTTCCCCCATAACCCTTCGTAGGCCGAACTACGTTGACTCTGATTTCTCATTCTCTGATGAGAATACGTAGGCATAAAGTGCGACGCTTTGCCGAGTCATTTTTCTTTTTCTTTTTCAGCCAACCTTGATAGGTAGATAGATTATAACCACACCCTTTTCCTTATAAACACCAAGCGTGGATCCCGTCGAGCACGACGGACGTGAGGGGTGCTAATACCTTCCCCTTGCGTAACCGACTCCCGAACCCAGACAATGGTTGCGATGACCTTGTCTTACCCTTATTCGTCAGGTTTTTCCGATCGTTTCCTTTCCCGCTCTGAGGGATGAATAACGAAAGGTGGCGACTCTTCTGTCATGCCGACACCTCATTTTCGCGCGAGCGACAGCTGGAGACTCGGCTGGGGATGATAGGTGTTTCCCTATGCGAGTCTCGCCTTGGATTTCCTTCCTAGCTGTCTGGGACTGTCCCCAGCAGCTGGCGACTCTGCTGGGGACTTATAGCATCTAGGGACTTTCCCATCCCTTATGCTGGGACCGTTTCCCATCCCCTACGTGAGTCAATCCTAGCGCTTGTATGTTTGCTTGTTGGGTTGCGTTTATTTATCGCATTTTTACTTCTCGCACTTTATTTCCCGCATTTTATTTCCAGTTTGATATGATTATCTGTGCTGCTGTGGGAGAGGGAGGTTACTATGAGTGAGAAGCCGGACCTGGGCTTGAGTATGCACCTAGACATAGTTGCGGAGAGTAGTAGACGGACCTGTCTGCTGAGCAGGCACAGTTCCCTACGAAATCTGCACTCAGACGAGGTTCTCGCAGAGGTGCTTCTTTCCGGTCCTGAGGATCTGAGGGGAGTCCAGACGTGAGGATTGTCGACTCTGGGGACCGATCATTTGGAAGTCAGCTAAGTGAGGCCTCTTCATGACTTGATGATGCCACTCCTTCTGGGAATCGTATCGTCACTCATGAAAGTCTGTGACGCTGATGACCGCATAGGATGCCGTACCTTTGTCCGTGGATTAGGTCCATACCTGTGAGCGGGATTGGGTTTATTACAGGAAACTTTGACCTCCAGACCACCTGGTTTTCTTGACAGTGGATCAGTTATATTGGTACCAGGTTTCTCAGTTGCAGATTTGTCCGTTCTTGATAGAACAGGTTTTGATCAGAGGACCTTATTATCAGGTGTATGTCTGTTCTTAATAGAGCAGGTTTTGATCAGAGTATTGTCATCAGTGGTTTGTTCTAGATAGAGCAGATTTTGGGGTCTGAAGATCTCATCAGCAGATGTTGTTTGTTCTTGATAGGGCATATTTTGAGTGGGGTCTGAAGATCTCATCAGCAGCTGTATGTTTGTTCTTGATAGGGCAGATTTTTGATCTGGGGTCTGAAGACTTCATCAGTAGATACTTCGTGATCATACATCCGGGGTCCTTATTATCAGACATTTGTTCTCGACAGAGCAGAATTTTGATCTTATGTATATGGTCCTGCCAGAAGGTCGTTTTTAGCAGATCAGATTAGTGGTCTCACACCGGGGTTTTCTTCTCATCAGTGATTATTGACACAGAATCTCCACAGCAGTTACCTGGATATATTATTGCATGCTTGCATTTTGCATTAGTTTGCATGTTCATTTGCATTCCATTAACGGGTGTCTGTGCTGCAGGTACCGTTTCCCCGATCCAGGATTTCTCGCCTCCTATTGTATTATTATGACCTCTCTCAGGAAGACTGTTGCGTACGAGTTCCCGTCCCCTGATGTGTCGAAGTTGACTGTCGCTGATGCTATGTACTGCCTTAATAGGATTTCCATACGTACACGAGATTGATGTTTCCATGATTGGGCTCGGACTTCTTCTTATTATTATTATTATTATTATTGTCAGCACTGGCACTAAGGCGCTAGGATCGGGGGAAATCTCCCAAGCACACAGACACACGCATGCATCTGCATGAAGCATTTGCATGGCGTACATTTTGTTGCTTTTCCTAACCTTTAATGTTTACAGGTTTTTCAGGTTCACAGGTTCCGAGCTGCTTCCGGTCTCCAGGATTGATCAGAGACTCATTCACCGTTACTCAACTCGAGCTAATCAGACAAGGATCATGGATCAGGTGCAGTCAGATGTTCAAGAGCTCCGTGAACGGATGGATCGTTTTATGGAACTGATGCAGGTAGTCGCTAATGGTCAGGACCAGCTTCGTACTTTGGTTCAACCTTTGATCTCCAGGGTTGATAGTAACGGCATACTTCACGGCGGGGTTGTGCCTACTCCTCCTCCAGTTGATGCTCCGCAGAATGTTGTTCCTGTTGCCGGGGGCAACGGCAGTGCTAATGGCAATGTGATGGCCAATATCGGACTCAATACGACGGGCGTCGGCAATGGTAGTCTGGGAGCTAATGTCAACATAGGGCCGGTCAACGGCAATGCTGGCGTCGGAAATCTGTTGGTGCCTCAACCGTGGCTTGAGGATCATCAGGATGATGTGTTTTCTTAGAGAGGTGTGGAAGCAGAGTTGAATGCTGAAGCGCGACTCAGGTTCAAAGCACTAGAAGACAAAATGAGAGACATTGAGAATCAGAATACTTTGGGCGTTGATATGTCCAAGCTGGGTTTAATTGTTGATTTCAAGGTACCTCATAAGTTCAAGGTGCCTGTCTTTGAGAAGTATAAAGGTACTACTTGCCCTCATGTCCACCTTCGATCTTACTATAGAAAGATGTCCGCCTATTCCGACGATGAGAAGTTGCTGGTGCACTTCTTCCAAGATAGTCTTTCTGGTCCATCCCTCGAGTGGTATATGGGTTTGGAGCCCACTACCGTGCGCACATGGAAGGACCTCGCTGAAGAGTTTGTCCTCCACTATCAATACAATAGCGACTTGGCCCCCAACCGAGTTCAGCTCCAGAACCTTTCGCAGCGGAATAATGAAGGCTTTAAAGAGTACGCCCAGCGGTGGCGTGAGTTGGCTGCTCGGGTTCAACTGCCGATGGTTGAGCGCGAGCTCGTGCAGATGTTTGTGGCTACCCTCCCGAGAATCTACTATGAAAAGCTAGTCAGTGGCATGTCTGGGACGTTCTCTGCTCTCATCACTATGGGCGAGCACGTCGAGAATGGTATAAAGATCGGAAAAATTCAAGGTGAATCATCCTCAGCTGGAGGAGGCAGAAAGAAACCTTACGCTGGTAAACGTCGAGAAGGGGATGCGAGTGCTGTCACCAACGCTCGGAGAAAGGGCAAGGGCCCTCAGCAGCAGATAGCTAGCATAAATATCCCAGCAGCTCCACCGCAGCAGCAGCAGCAGCAACCGCAGCAACAGAATCAACAGGGATATAGAAAATATCAGAATCAGGCTCCTTTGGCAAACCGTCACTTCGAAGCACCACCTATGTCGTATGCGCAGCTCTTGCAAACTTTGCTTCAGCTTCAGTTAGTTCAAAAGAGGACGATGGCTCCCTTGACAGGGGCACCACCACCGGGGTATGACGCAAATGCCACTTGCGATTTCCATACTGGGGCACCAGGCCATACGATTGAGAACTGCAAAGCCTTTAAGCACAAGGTGCAGGACCTGGTAGATGCCAAGATTATCAACTTCTCCGACAATGTGCCCAATGTTACCAAAAACCCCATGCCTCATCATAGGGGAGGCGGAGTGAACGCCATTATCGCAGAGGATAGTGCGGAGCTGTTGACTGATGTCAAAGACTTAAAGACGCCGCTTAGTTTCGTCAAAGCTAAGTTGTTGAAGAAGGGGTTCTTTCCAGGATGCGGAGAGTTATGCATGGCTTGTGCTACACATCCTGATGGGTGTGAGCAGCTGGTAAAAGGTATCCAAAGTCTGATGTCTGAGGGTATTTTGCAGTTCAGCCGAAGAGTTGAAAGTGTATCAGGAGAGGTTGTGCTAAAGCAGGCAGATGAAGTCGCCACCATCACCATTCCTCGTCAACCTATTACCATTTCTGCGCCCCGACCGCCTACAATCACTATTACCAGAGCCGAGCCGATCCTATTCGAGAGCACTAACGCCGTTCCGTGGCATTATGGCGCCGAAGTCTATTGCAATGGTCAGAAGTTAGAGCTGGAGACGTACGGGTCGACTGTGCAGAATCTCGCAGGAGTTAGTGGTATTACTCGAAGCGGAAGAGTGTTTGCGCCGACAGAGGTTGTGGCAGAGAAAGTGGTCAGAGCTGATGCTTCTGATAAGGGTAAAGGCAAAGTCATCGAAGAGGTCCCTTGTGGGGCAGAGAAAGATTTGCTTGTCAAAGATGCCGAGGAGTTCATGCGGTTAATCAAAAAGAGCGACTACAAGATTGTAGACCATCTTCATCAGACTCCGTCAAAGATTTCTATTCTCAACTTGTTGTTGTGTTCTGAAGCGCACCGCAATGCGTTACTGAAGGTATTGAACGCCGCCTACGTACCGCAAGAGATATCCGTGAATCAGCTAGAAGAGGTGGTAGCCCATGTTAATGCTGGTAATGGGCTAGGTTTCACAGATTTAGAGCTGACTCCTAAAGGGAGAGATCACAACAACGCCTTGCACATCTCGATAGAGTGCAGAGGCACTATCATGTCGCATGTCCTGGTGGACACGGTTTCGTCGCTTAATGTGCTTCCAAAGAAGGCACTAATGAAATTGGACACTCGTGGATTGCTTTGCACGCCCAGTGATCTGGTGGTGAAAGCATTTGACGGAACTAAGCGCCACGTTTTCGGAGAGTTGACCCTGCCGATTCAAGTTGGTCTGGAGACGTTTGATACGGTTTTTTATATCATGGATATCATGCCTGCCTATAGTTGCCTCTTAGGTCGGCCATGGATCCATGCTGTTGGTGCCGTGACGTCCACGCTGCATCAAAAGCTCAAATATGCTGTCGGGGGAAGCATAGTAACCGTCTGTGGTGAGGAGGACATTATGGTGAGCCACTTGTCATCCTTTAAGTATGTTGAAATGGATGGCGAAATCCATGAAACTCTCTGCCAAGCATTTGAAGCCGTCAAGGTGAAAGAGGTAGCTCCTGTCGTCGCAGAGAAGCAGGAGATGAATCTCTCGTTCAGAGAAGCTCGGGCCGTCGTCGAAGCCGGTTCCACCCCAGGCTGGGGGCATGTTTTGGAGATACCGATCAAGCAGGACAAGTTTGGATTGGGGTATTCTCCTGAAGCTGAAGCGTCATCTTCTTCGTCTAGCAGTTCGTCTCGTGGGAAGGGGCCGATCCTATTTACCAAGGGCGGAGTGATCTTCGAAAGCATCAACACGGCGTCAGAGGACAGCGGGGATAGCGATTGTGATCTTGACGCCTGGATTCAGCCAAGCAAGCCGGGCGAGCGCCTCAACAATTGGACCATCAAGGAGATTATCCAGTGACAAGTGAAGAGTAATGATTTACTTTTTACAATCTCTGTACAACCCTATGTCTTACCCGGGGCATAGTGGTTTATTGTCAGGGCCTTGTTGGATTATGTACATGCATTTTGTTAATAAATCAAAGGCGTTTTCTTCGTACTCAAATATTGTGTTCTCTGTTATTCCTGTTTTATGTTTATTTTGAAAAAACAGTAAAATGGGAACGGGGTTTGTGCTAACCTGCATATTCTTGCTTTAAACTTAACCCTTGTTATTGTAGGATCCACATAACAGACGTCATCGACTCTGGACCCTCTACGACTCACTACGACTTCGATTGCCCGATATATCAAGCCGAGGATGAGATTGATGAAGACGAAGACCTTCCGGAAGAGTTGGCCCGCTTGTTGAGACAAGAGGAAAAGGTTATTCTGCCTCATGAGGAAGATATTGAGATCGTAAACCTGGGTTCTGAAGAGCTCGTCAGAAATGTCAGAGTAGGGGCTGCACTGCAGAATGATGTCAAGCATAGACTGGTCGAGATGCTTCGAGAGTATAGTGACGTCTTTGCTTGGTCATACGAAGATATGCCCGGACTTGACACAGACATCGTGGTTCATCGCTTGCCGTTGCGGGAGGAGTGCCCTCCAGTCAAGCAGAAGCTTAGGAGGGCGAGACCAGATATGGCTGTAAAAATCAAAGAAGAAGTCCAGAAGCAGTTGGACGCAGGATTTCTATCCGTTACCACTTACCCTCCGTGGGTTGCCAACATAGTGCCTGTACCGAAGAAGGACGGTAAGGTACGCATGTGCATCGATTATCGGGATTTGAATAGGGCGAGCCCTAAGGATGATTTCCCGTTGCCTCATATCGATGTGTTGGTCGACAACACAGCCCAGTTCTCCGTGTTTTCGTTCATGGATGGCTTCTCCAGTTACAATCAGATTAAGATGGCACCGGAGGACATGGAGAAAACGACGTTTATCACCCCCTGGGGAACATTTTGCTATAAGGTAATGCCCTTCGGTCTGAAGAACGCAGGGACCACTTACCAGCGAGCAATGGTAACTTTGTTTCATGATATGATTCATCATGAGATCGAGGTCTATGTTGATGACATGATTGCAAAGTCCCAAACGGAGGAAGAGCATCTGGTCAACTTATTGAAGCTTTTTGAGAGGCTTAGGAAGTTCAGGCTGAGGCTGAATCCTAACAAGTGCACTTTCGGAGTGCGGTCCGGAAAGTTATTGGGGTTTATCGTTAGTGAACGAGGTATCGAAGTTGATCCTGCGAAAATAAAAGCTATTCAAGAAATGCCAGCGCCGAAAACAGAAAAAGAAGTTCGGGGTTTCTTGGGCCGAATAAACTACATTGCAAGGTTTATCTCTCAGCTCACGGCCACTTGTGAACCGATGTTCAAACTTTTAAAGAAAGATCAGGCGATTACTTGGAATGAGGATCGCCAGAAGGCATTCGACAAAATAAAGTAGTATCTTCAAGAACCTCCAATCTTGATACCCCCAGTGGCTGGACGACCATTAATCATGTACCTGACGGTTCTGGAGAATAGTATGGGGTGTGTTCTCGGTCAGCACGACGAGACGGGCAGAAAATAGCATGCCATTTATTATTTGAGTAAAAAGTTCACTGAGTGTGAATCTCGATACTAGATGCTGGAGAAGACGTGTTGTGCATTAGCTTGGGCTGCCAAACGTCTACGACAGTATATGCTCAATCACACCACTATGCTAATTTCGAAGATGGATCCGATCAAGTACGTCTTCGAGAAGCAGGCTCTTTCGGGCAGGATTGCCAGGTGGAAAATGGTGTTAACAGAATATGATATTCAGTACGTCTCCCAGAAGGCCATTAAGGGAAGCGTATTGTCTGATTACTTTGCCGAGCAGCCGATCGAGGATTACCAGCCGATGAAGTTTGAATTCCCTGACGAGGATATTATGTTTCTCAAAGCGAAGGATTGCGATGAGCCATTGCCCGGTGAGGGGCCAGATAGGAAATCTCAGTGGAAGTTGATATTCGATGGAGAGGTTAATTCCTATGGAAGTGGTATCGGGGCTATCATCACGACTCCTCACGGATCCCACATCCCGTTTACTGCGAGACTGACGTTTCCAGTTACCAACAATGAGGCGGAGTATGAAGCATGTATTATGGGTCTAGAAGAGGCAATTGATTTGAGAATCAAGAATCTAGACGTATATGGTGACTCAACGCTTGTAATCAATCAAATTAAAGGGGAGTGGGAAACTCGTCAAGCGAATTTGGTGCCGTACATGAATTATGCCAGGAGGCTGCTTCCGTTCTTCGATCGAGTGGAACTTCATCATGTACCCAGGGCTGAAAATCAGATGGCTGATGCTTTAGCCACGTTGGCTTCAATGTATAAGGTCAATTTTTGGAATGAGGCTCCAAGAATTGTTCTTTCACGTCTTGATAGACCGGCATTTGTCTTTGCAATCGAGGATGCCGCCGACGGCAAGCCATGGTTCCACGACATCCAGACCTTCCTTGTGACTAAGGAGTATCCTGCGGGTGCGTCAACCCAGGATAAGAAGACTCTGAGGAGGCTATCTGGAAACTTTTATCTCAATCCTGATGGAGTGTTGTATAAGAGAAACCACGATCTCGTGCTGCTCAGATGTGTAGATGAGAAAGAGGCAAGTATGCTCATGGAAGAAGTCCATGAGGGCACATTTGGTACGCACGCCGGCGGGCATGCCATGACGAGAAAGATCCTGAGAGCAGGATATTACTGGCTGACTATGGAGTCGGATTGCTTCAGATTCGCGAAGAAATGTCATAAATTCCAGATTTATGCTGATAAAGCTCATGTGCCGCCGTGCCCATTGAATGTCATGTCCTCCCCTTGGCCGTTCTCCATGTGGGGCATCGACATGATAGGCAAGATCGAGCCCACTGCATCCAATGGTCATCGTTTCATTCTGGTAGCTATCGACTACTTCACCAAATGGGTGGAGGCAGCCTCGTACGCTAATGTGACCAAGCAGGTGGTAGCTAAATTCATAAAGAGGGACATCATCTGTCGTTATGGAGTTCCCGAGCGGATCATTACTGATAATGGTTCGAATTTGAATAACAAGATGATGAAGGAGCTGTGCCAGAGCTTCAAGATTGAACACCACAACTCATCTCCTTACCGGCCGAAGATGAATGGCGTCGTCGAAGCCGCCAACAAGAACATAAAGAAGATTATCCAGAAGATGGTTGTGACGTACAAAGATTGGCACGATATGCTGTCGTTTGCCTTGCACGGTTATCGTACGACGGTGCGTACGTCGACCGGGGCAACTCCTTTCTCCTTGGTGTACGGTATGGAAGTTGTCCTACCGTTAGAAGTGGAGATTCCTTCCTTGCGAGTTTTGGTTGATGTGAAGCTCGACGAGGCAGAATGGATTACGAATCGTTTGAACCAACTCAGCCTGATGGACGAGAAAAGGTTAGCATCGATTGCATTTGGCCGTCTGTACCAAAGCCGAATGAAGAAAGCTTATGATAAGAAGGTGCGTCCTAGAAGCTTTCAGACGGGTGATCTCGTCCTGAAGAAGATTCTTCCGCCACACTCCGATCACCGGGGCAAGTGGACTCCGAATTACGAAGGGCCGTATGTCGTCAGCAAGGTCTTCTCGGGAGGAGCTTTGCTGTTATCCACGATGGATGGTGAAGATTTTGCATCCCCGGTGAATGCGGACGCAGTTAAAAAATACTTTGCTTGAAAGAGACCCGCTGGACAAAAAAGAAAGAGTCCAGGCAAAAAAGGGGCATCCCGGCGAACCAAAAACAAAATAAAAGGTTCGGGATATATTGAAAAAATGTACACCCGCGAAGTCGAAAACCTACACTGGGCGGCTTCGGCAAAAAAGGGTATCCCGGTGAACTGAAAACCCGTAAAGGGCGGTTCACGCAAAAGTTAGGGATTTGAATAAGCAAATGACTGTGTTCCGCGTGTGGACTTTCATTGTATAGTGGTTTGGAGGACCTGAGGGCCGTTTATCTGAATCAATCTCTTCCGAAGCTGAAGCGTCGGAGAAATATCAAAGTCGAGTGGGTCTTAGAGGGATCAACTCATGGTGTTCATCTACGCCTCGTTGCCGACATTTGTATACTGATGTATATTTATGTTTTATTTTTGTGCGGCTTCCTCATTCCAGGAGCTTGCCTCTGTTGTAAAAACATTTTTTGCCCATCCAGGGGTTCACCATCAATAAAATGCATGTTATTCAGCAATTCTGTTTGCCTATTTTGCATTTATCTGTTTTGTTTGCAAAAGAAAACGTCGGTGTTTTTGATAAAATGCGCATACATAAGCTTACGGGCCTAGGCCCATTGATTGTTGAAACAATTAATTACCTGAACATTGTCACGAGATAATAACCTTGATAGGCCCCTTTGAGGAGGGTATCTTGTCTGTTTGTTTGTGTTGTTGCAGGTGTAGCACCTTCCAGACGGTGCGTCGTGCGCATCCCCGAAGCAGGGCGAGTCCTCCTTCTCCAGCAGAGTTCAGTAGTCTCTCCTCCACAGAATCTGAACACAAGATAGTGAGCATTGATATGTCTCCCCAGGCAGAGAGGATTCTCTTCCCCAAGCAGACGCATCCTGAAGGAACGTCATCCTCTCAGCTGAGTCGCGCGCCGAAGCTCGTAGTTCCCCAGCACCGGGTCACAAGTGCAGATTTCGTAGAAATATTCGGGTGCCGAAGCTCGTGTTTCCCCAGTAAAGTCTCCGAAGCAGGTGTCTTCCCCAGCACCGGGTCACTAGTGCAGGATTCTTAGGAAGCTATTCGTACGCCGAAGTATGCGGTAACTGATGGTGCCAGACTGAAGCCTCCAGCGGAATTGAGATTCCCCGCCAGAGCCGTATTGTCTCCCGAAGTCGGATGATTCCTTCTTCCCCTGCAGAGTTGTATTCTCCCCAGAAGTCGGATGATTCCTTCTTCCCCAGCGGAGTTGAAACTCCTCGTCAGAGTCGTACTCTCCAGTGAAGTAGAATGATTTCTCGCTCCCCGGCTGAGTCCGCAAACCCCCAAGAGAGCCGAATTCTTGGAAGCAGTTGGGACCATGAGTGGATTTTCCCTAGCAGAGTATTGAACAGCCGATGCGGTATTTCCCCAGAGTCGCACTCTCTCCAGCGAAGCAGAATGACTTCTTCTTCCTCAGCCGAGTTTACAGATGAGAGCCGAGTCCTTGGAAGTTGATCAGACCATGTTTAGTTGTTTCCCCAGTGGAATGTTGAGCAGCTGAAGTTGGTTCCCCACAGAGTTATCATGGCGGCCCCGCAGTTTATTCCCGCGACGGATATCTCAGCAAGTACAGGTTCTCGTAAAGCTTCGTTCCCTGTAGTAATCAGCTGAAGTTGTTTCCCCTGCAGCATTCAACGGAAGATCATTTCCCCGGACGGAGTCCAATTGATATTGGCGTGTTCATGTTCTCCTCAGCAGGATGATTCCTCTATCGGAGTAGTTCTTCCCCCTTTGACAGGAGGATTCCCCCCTCAGTATTTATTTTGCTGACGGGATCGCATCATCGTGCATGATTGCATAGCATTTAGCATAAATGCATAGCCTTTAGTATAACATTCAGCATAAACGCATAACATTTCCATCGTGTGGAGCATGGCGCCGAAGCATATGCATAATAAACATGATCTAGGTTGCTACCGTTCTTGTTTTACAGATGTTCCGCCGAAGGATCAGTTGCTCAGGACGATTCCTGACATTCTCCCCAGCGAAGTCTTCAGTTCAGGATGATTTTTGAGATCCCCAGCGAAGTCTTCAGTTCAAGATGATTCTTGAAACCCTCGGCAGGGCCGTTTGCTTAAGATGATTCTTAAGACCTCAGTGCAGTCTCCAGGGTTGGTCGCTCAGATTGATACTTGGAGTCTCCAGCTAAGATCGCCCAGGACGGTTCCTGAAGCCCCAAGAGAGCCGAGTCCTTGGAAGCTGCTCAAGCCGTGATCGGTCTGTCCCCAGTAAGAGTTGCCCAGGATAGTTCCTGGAATCCCCAACAAAGTGTTTGCTCAGAATGGTTATCAGTTCAAGATGATTATGGCAGTCCTCAGCAGAGTTGATTTATCCAGAAGGAGTTATGGACCCCCGGAGCGGAGTTACGTGATAGTTCTCCAAATTCCCCAGCGGCGAAGCGTTATCCCCAGCAGGTTTTCCAACGGCGAAGTTAGAATCTCACCTGAAGACTCCATGATTGAAGTCTGACCGTGAAGCGGTATAATCGACTATGTACTACCGGTTACCGTGTAACCAATTATCCAATGAAGTTTCTTCATCCTGACGGCGATGTCAGCACCTTTGTAGTTCTCCAGCGGTGATGTTGGGTACTTTGATTGTCCGACGGCGATGTCAGATTTAGTTCTCCAACGGTGATGCGGAGTATTTTCATTGTCCGACGGCGATGTCAGATTTAGTTCTCCAGCGGTGATGTTGGGTACTTTGATTGTCCGACGGCGATGTCAGATTTAGTTCTCCAGCGGTGATGTTGGGTACTTTGATTGGCCGACGGCGATGTCAGATTTAGTTCTCCAGCGGTGATGTTGGGTACTTTGATTGTCCGACGGCGATGTCAGATTTAGTTCTCCAGCGGTGATGTTGGGTACTTTGATTGTCCGACGGCGATGTCAGATTTAGTTCTCCAGCGGTGATGTAGGGTACTTTGATTGTCCGACAGCGATGTCAGATTTAGTTCTCCAGCAGTGATGTTGGGTACTTTGATTGTTCGACGGCGATGTCAGATTTAGTTCTCCAGCGGCGATGCGGGGTATTTTGATTGTCCGACGGCGATGTCAGATTTAGTTCTCCAGCGGCGATGCGGGGTATTTTGATTGTCCGACGGCGATGTCAGATTTAGTTCTCCAGCGGCGATGCGGGGTATTTTGATTGTCCGACGGTGATGTCAGATTTACTTCTCCAGCGGCGATGCGGGGTATTTTGATTGTCCGACGGCGATGTCAGATTTAGTTCTCCAGCGGCGATGCGGGGGTATTTTGATTGTCCGACGACGATGTCAGGTGGTTTAGTCTTCCAGCGGTGATGCGGGGTATTTTGATTGTCCGACGGCGATGTCAGATTTAGTTCTCCAGCATTGATGTTGGGTACTTTGATTGGCCGACGGCGATGTCAGATTTAGTTCTCCAGCGGTGATGTTGGGTACTTTGGTTGTTCGACGGCGATGTCAGATTTAGTTCTCCAGCGGTGATGTTGGGTACTTTGATTGTCCGACGGCGATGTCAGATTTAGTTCTCCAGCGGTGATGTTGGGTACTTTGATTGTCCGACGGCGATGTCAGATTTAGTTCTCCAGCGGTGATGTTGGGTACTTTGATTGTCCGACGGCGATGTCATATTTAGTTCTCCAGCGGCGATGCGGGGTATTTTGATTGTCCGACGGCGATGTCAGATTTAGTTCTCCAGCAGCGATGCGGGGTATTTTGATTGTCCGACGGCGATGTCAGATTTAGTTCTCCAGTGGCGATGCGGGGTATTTTGATTGTCCGACGGCGATGTCAGATTTAGTTCTCCAGCGGCGATGCGGGGGTATTTTGATTGTCCGACGGCGATGTCAGGTGGTTTAGTCTTCCAGCGGTGATGCGGGGTATTTTGATTGTCCGACGGCGATGTCAGGTGGTATAGTCTTCCAGCGGTGATGTTGGGTGTTTTGGTTGCCTGAAGACGATGTCAGAAGAAGTTAACGTGGATAACTGACGGCAATGTTAGATCAGTATCTCTCCAGCTAGTTGCCGTGCAGCTAGTATTGCAGTATTCGAAGATTTGTTCCCCGCAGAGTATCGTGTGCTCGTGCAGTTGGCAAATTTTCGAGTTTACCGGTATTCAACCGTCTCACACCTTGATTGGCTGAGAGTCGTTCGCTCCTCACCCAGTCAGGTTCAAGCCGTTTGAATAGGGGAAGTTGTTGCACCCCAAAATTTTACCAACATTTATTTACCCATCAAGTGTTTGAAGGTTGGCACCTTCATCAGAAAGTTCAAGAGATCCTCAGAAGAATTGGTTGAAACCAGAGTTGTGTGCCTCATAACTTGAGAGTTGTGGGTGCTCCTCAGATGATTCTGAGACTATGAGAGTGAACTTGAAGCTTTTAGAAAGCCTATGAGATGTCTTGAAAGTCATCATGAAGCCTAGAGAGGTCATTATGCAAGAATTCAGAAGACTTAACCATGAGTGGTAGAATTAGGGTTTTGACTAGGTCAACCCTAGGTTAGCTGATGTTTTGGAGAAGGTTGAGACCTAATCCAAGAGCCATGAGATCATGGAATGATGTATGGAGATGTTATAAGGATGATTCTTAGACCAACTCATCATGATTGAGGAGTTTGAGAAGTTTTAAGCTAGGGTTTCTAAGGATTGGCAGTGTAAAATCCCCTAGTTTGATCCCTATCTTCCAGGCAGTTTTAGCTCAAGATGTGATTGTCATATCATCTTCCCTACAACATGAATGTTGTAGAGCTTGTTCCTAGCTTTAATTTTAGTGGTAGAAGTCCTTGATAGGATGTGCAGAGCTCAAGTTATGGTTCTGACAAATTACAGGTCATCTGAGGTATGTGAATCTGGGTCCTTGAAAGTCACCCAACTTGCAGACAACTTTTGCCCTAGTAGGATGATTCCTATGGTCTCTTGGTCAACATGAATGTTGAAGAGCATCTTCTTAGCTTTCTAGAGAGTACTAGAAGTCCTTGATAGGATTTGTAGAACTCAACTTATGGTTTGTACAAGACAAGGGTATTTTGGTCATTTGGTGATTATAGGTCATTTTAAGCAAAGGCCATATCTCCTATTTCCAAGCCTCAAATGAAAAAACTCAAAACATCAAAGTTGTTCAAAATGACATTTTAAGCCTAGAAAAGTGGTCATGACATGTTGGAGAAGCTTGTATCAAGAATTGACAAGAATGGGTGAAAATGACCTAAAAATGGCATATAAGTTAAATAAGTTCAAATTGGAAAATGATTTGAGAGATCTACAAATCCAAAATAGGTCATATAATATATGATTTTGAGTCTAAACAACATTTTGGAAACAATGGTTTAAACACATTTTTGATTTGAGGCCTAAAAATGGGAGTTGCTTTGTAATGTTCTTACTTGCATAATAAGGTAACTTTGGAAAACTCAACATAAAGCAAGGATCAGCTAATTTTTTCACACATATCATCTCAATATCTCATGTGAGGAGATTTTAAAGCAAAAACCAAGGGCTGTATGCATGAGAAGAGATGGATCCAATATGTCATTACATGATAACTTCCATGACTTTCTAGCACATTCTAGAAGCATCTAGGATCCTCTAATGGATTCTATATATTGAGTGGATCAAGCTGTGATCAGGGGTTAGAGAATTCAGTTGGGGAATTCAGTGGAGAGAGTGATATTCAAGCATACCTTCAAGTGCAAGCAAGACTCGAGTTCACCATTGCAAGCTTCTTCCACCAAGGATTGTGCAAACAGAAGGAAGACCTCCATCAGAGGAGCATTTTGAAGAAGAATCAAGCCTTGAATCGAGCTGTTCACATACCTGCCATAGCTACCTAGCAGGTTTGAATTCTTTCTCCTATCTCCCTAATTATGTGTTGTTAGATTAGATTGTTAGTGTAGAGTTGTTAGGTTAGGTTAGGTGATCAATTTCAGAGAGTTTCAGAAGGTTTCATGAGGTTTAATGACAGGTCATAGATTCTTTCAAGATCAAGAATAGGTTATGTAGTAGGTTTTAATGCACATGTAATAGCTTGCTGAGATCAGTGTAGTGTGAAGAACGCATTAGCACCATTAGAAGTGAGGTTCTTGATATTCTATGGCAGTGCAAGATGGGTGGACCAAGATATTTGTGCCCTCTGTTTGGGAGTTATAGGAAGTTTTAGTTGAAACCATTGATATGGCTGGATTCCTTGGAGTTAGTAGATTAATTTAGGTCTTTAAAGTTTTTGATTTCATTAAGAATCAAGAGAGAACGAAGGGATTGAAAATTCATGCATGAACCTGGTTTTTTTTCATGAAACCCTAGCCCAAGGTTAGTGACGATGTTTGGACCGTCTGATCGTGCCCATGACTTTGACCACCAATCTAATCGCACGGCCAACATTTAAACTTCAAAAACGGAGGGAATTCTGAAGCTGCAACGCAGCGTTTCACTAAAGCTGCAACCATGGGCCTGGATCAAACTTGCTATTCCCACCCCCCGTGTGAAGCCCAATGGAAAACACACTGAAACCTCTTGATATTCACACCGCGCTTCTAGTCTTTTTCTTTTGATTTTTGATTTAATTTCTGAAATGCACTTGGGCTTAGCGCTTTTGATATCTGCACCACCTCTCTCTGGCCCATCAAGGCAAATGAACTGGGCGCATCTTCTAAACGCACCCCCTCCCCATTCCATTCTTTTATTTCCTTTTTACTTCTTTTAATTTCTTCTAATCTTGTAAAATTCATAAATAAATGAAAAATGTGTATTTTTAATTGCTTCTTTTTGCATTAGGTTTATAATTCTGTTAAGAAAATTAGAAAATAATAAAAATAGCATTTTATTTTGTTTTGACATTTTTAGTATATTTTTCATTTAAATAGCTTTTTAGATGATTTAGTTGATACTTCATTTTGTTCATTTTTGTTTGACTAGGTCCTTTTAGATTTTGAACCCATTCTTTTTAGGATATTTCACTTAGGACTTCAGCTTCCTCATAGGATTTAATTCATAATTTTAGGATTAATTTTTAGATGGTTTGATTAGGTGAGATTAGAGTGATTAAAATTAGGGTTTAGGTTTAACATAGGTGAAGTAAATCATTTCTCTTAGGAGTTTTAGTTTGATTTTGGGTATGGGACTATAGGGATATTATGGGTAGGTGTAATAGACCCTTGTGAATAAATATTGGATTTTTTCCCTGTGACTTTAGTATTTTCAGAGTATTTTCTGAATGGACTGTTTGTGTGGCATGTTTTGTGTTGGGATCATCTTTGGGGAATTGTTGTGGGGCTTGGTTTGCTTTGAAGACCTTGTTGAAGGAGCATGATAAAGAAGAAGATTGAAGATCAACACCCAGAGGTTGAGAGGTTGGAGCTTGCAAGGATGCATGGATTGAGGTCCTAGTCTAGGAGCTTGTTCTCTGTTTGTGAGGTTTGAGATCCTGAAGTTTGAGGGAAATTCATGGTACTTTCCTGAGGAAGGCACTATGGATGTCTTTCATTCTTTCTTCTCACCTCTTTCCCAAGTATCCAATGATGTTGGAGCCTTCATGTGAGTTTAGTTTCTCCTGAGGAGGAATGTAAACCGATCACAGTTGTTGAGCCACATGGGATATGATTCCTAAGTGGAAGCCCCCTAGTACTTTCCTGAGGAAGGCACTATGGGTCTGTTCACTTAGTTCCCTTAGTTCATGTAGGACTTCTCAAGTATCCAATGATGTTGGAGCCTTCATGTGAGTTTAGTTTCTCCTGAGGAGGAATGTAAACCGATCACAGTTGTTGAGCCACATGGGATATGATTCCTAAGTGGAAGCCCCCTAGTACTTTCCTGAGGAAGGCACTATGGGCCTGTTCACTTAGTTCCCTTAGTTCATGTAGGATTTCTCAAGTATCCAATGATGTCGGAGCCTTCATGTGAGTTTAGTTTCTCCTGAGGAGGAATGTAAACCGATCACAGTTGTTGAGCCACATGGGATATGATTCCTGAGTATAAGCCTCCTAGTGCTTTCCCGAGGAGGGCACTATGAGTCTGCCTACTTAGCTCCCTTTCTTTGGTAAGCTTGTTTTGAAGCTTGAAGACTGGGATTGATTTCTTTTGATTAGGGTTTTGCTTTGGGGCTTTGCTTAGAGATCTGATTAGGGTTTTGTTTTTAGGGTTAGGATTAGGGAGAGCTTAGATGTAGATAATTTCTTTCTCAAGCATGGATGGTATTTCATTTCTTTTATTTGTATGACTGCAGTTTACTATTTATTGCTTGATAGCATGTTGTTTATTTTTCAGTATAATTATTGTTATTTCATGACTGGCTTGAGGTCGAGACGAGCTTGCGGAGGCTGAAGCCCCACACACATTTCCTCCCTCACTTGCATTGCATGTATTTTACTGTTAAGCTGATGCTTTGTCTGTTTTGGTGTATCATTGACATGATCCCTTAGGACTCTCATTTCCTTTGATAAGGATTTGATGATAGACTTTTAGGTTGAAACCTATGCATGACAACTTCTAGGAGTTCCCTGTTCAAACCTCAACCATAGGATGAATCCATGGCATGATAACAGTAGGACTTGATAGTCTCCCTCCTAGTTGGGCCTGTTCTCTTCTCATCTCAAAGCAGTTTAAGATACAGTAATCATGAATGATTTCTTTCGTACGTTACGAGCCTTAAGCTATCTGAGAAAGGATTGTGGGAGAGTTTCTTTTCCATAGTCTGGATGTTTAGTATGGTACCCTTTGGGTGACATGCGACGCATTTACTCTCAGGTCATAGTCTCTAGTGCGGTTGAAATCGCAAACACAATAAAAAACACTTCTTTCAAAACAGGAAATAAACCGTAGTTTCCCGAACTACGTGAGCTCTGATCTCTCATGCCTGTTGAGAGTACGTAGGCACAAGATGGCGAAGTCTTGGCGAGCTACCTTCCCCCATAACCCTTCGTAGGCCGAATTACGTTGACTCTGATTTCTCATTCTCTGATGAGAATACATAGGCATAAAGTGCGACGCTTTGCCGAGTCATTTTTCTTTTTCTTTTTCAGCCAGCCTTGATAGGTAGATAGATTATAACCACACCCTTTTCCTTATAAACACCAAGCATGGATCCCGTCGAGTACGACGGACGTGAGGGGTGCTAATACCTTCCCCTTGATTAACCGACTCCCGAACCCAGACAATGGTTGCGATGACCTTGTCTTACCCTTATTCGTCAGGTTTTTCCGATCGTTTCCTTTCCCACTCTGAGGGATGAATAACGAAAGGTGGCGACTCTTCTGTCATGCCGGCACCTCATTTTCGCGCGAGCGACACCTCGCTGAAGGTAGGGGATGACTCCATGGCCGTTGGATCATGCAAGGACTCGTTGACTGGGATAAGTTCGTGTGGTTGTGTTTTGATTTCACGTTTGAAGAGGGAAAGGCTGAAATAATGAAACGCAGCTGTTTCATTTATTTTTCGTTTGGGCTTTCATGAATAATAGCTATACATACCCCCATCCACGGCCCAGTCATGATTTGAACTGCATATCTCTACTTTCTGCACCGTGTTTTTTTTTCTTTTTCTGTATAATTTTGTTATTTGTTTTCTGAGTTAAATTGGGCCTAGCGCATTTACTGATGGCACCCCCATTTAAGCCCATCATCCATAATGCACTGCATATCATTGCTATCTGCACCAAACATTTCACATTTTATTTTCTTTTTCTTCATTTTTCTTTAATCTTTTAAAAATCATATTAAATAGAAAATAATGATTTTGGAATGGGAGTTTTTTCTCCTATTTCACATTTATGTCTAGAAAATTATAAAATCAAAACATTTGCATTTCATGCATTTTTAATATTTTTTGTATATTTTCTCTTTTGATAGCTTTTTAATTCATTTTATGTTGATGCATAGTTTTGTAGAATTTTGTTTAGCTAGTTCCCTTTATATTTTTGCACCATTCTTTTTAGGATAGTTAGGATAGGACTTTATCTCCCCTCTGGATTTATTCCATAAATTTATGATTAGTTTTTGATTAGTTTTGACTAGATGACTTTAGGTTGTGTAGATTTAGGTCAATCCTTAACATAGGCCCACAATGACACTAGAATTTTGGGTTTTTATGTCAAGTTAGATATTGGGACATATAGGGTATCAAGGGTAGTTATATAGGATCCCTTAGAAATTATATTAGATTTTAATATAATAGTATACTATTTTTAATTGATTTTTGTAATTGATTGTTGTTTGTGTTGCCCTTGTGGGCTTGTATTTTGTTTTGCTTTGCTTTGTGGGCTTTTGCTTGGCTTGGTGGGTTTGGTCTTGCTTTGTGGAGCATAGAGGAGCATAGTGGAGGACTTGAAGATTGAAGAAGGAGCTTGAGAGCTTGAAGACTTATTTGTTTTGTTGTTGTTTTAGGGTTAGGAATTAAGTAGAGCTTAGACTTAGTTAATTTCTTTCTTGAACATGGATGGTATCTTTCACCACCATTCTTCCCCATGATTCAAGGTCCTTCCATGGTATTCACCTCCCTCCTTTGGAGGGATAAGTGATTGTGCCTAGGAAGTAGAACCTTTGAGGGAACCATTCTTTTGATGTTGAACCCTTATAGGTCACCTTTGGTGGTCAATAAGCAGTTCAATATCCTAGCTTATCCAGTTAAGTGATTTCTTCTGGTTTGAGTATCTTGAAGATGTTGGGCTTGAATTTGAAGCTGAAGACTTCATTGAAGAGTATGGAAGAGCATGATTCCCTGAGAATTGCCATTTCTGCTGAAGCTTGAAGAGCAAGAAGAACAGATTGATACTTGAAGACCTAATGAAGATCCAGTAAAGACTGGATGAAGAGTTGAGGCTTAAAGAATTGAAAGGATGAAGTTGACACTTCCAGATGATTGATGACTATTCTGAGAAGCTGAAGCTTGTAGGAAGAGAAGACCAAGTTGAGACTGGTAAAGTAAGAGAGCTGAAGCTTGAAGGCTAAGTTGATACTTATGAAGAGGATTCAATTGAGATTGAGTGTAGAGCTGAGGCTTGAAGAACAAAGGATAAGTTGACACTTGCACTGATGCATTGAGAGTCTGAAGGAATCAAGTTGATACTTGTAGTTAAGAGTGAAGCCTGAAGGTGGAATTGACCGAAAAGCTGAAGCTTGGAGAAGTGAAGCTAAGTTGAAACTTATGTTGCAGGGTTGAAATCTGGAGAAGCAAATTGATATTTGTCATGAAAGGTGATAGCCTTGAAGGTTGATTGAAGTCTGAAGACTGAGTTGCTGTCAGAAGAGCTGAAGCATGGAGTTGGAAGAGTTATTGATCTGCTCTCTTGTCTGTTTTCTTTTCTGTATTGATGTGCCTTGTTTGACTTGCTTGATGCATTATAATAGGTTCATATCTAGATTGACTTGAGCTAGGAACATGATTGCACTAGAGGTTGAGTTGCTCCCTCTGCTTGTATTGTTACTATATGGCTTTGCTTGCGGGTATTCGGTAGAGCCCAGCTCCCTTGCCCATGTGGTTTATTCTGTTGATAGCATGTTTTATTTTTCTTTTGTATGATTGCAGTTTACTGTATTTTGCTTGATAGCACGTTGTTATTTCCTCAGTATGAGTACTGTTATTCATTCTGGCTTGAGGTTGAGATGAGCTTGTGGAGGCTGCTGCCCCACACACATTTCCTTCCTCACTTGCATTGCATGCATTTTACAGTCGTTTACTGTATTGCCGTTTACTGTTTAAGCTGATGCTTTATTTGTTTCTGTGTATCATTGACATGATCCCTTAGGATTCTCATTTCCTTTGATAAGGAAGTGATGATAGAACTTTAGGTTGAAACCTATGCATGATAACTTCTAGGAGTTCCCTATTTCAAACCTCAACCATAGGATGAATCCTTGGCATGACAACAGTAGGACTTGATAGTCTCCCCGTAGTTGAGCCTGTTATCTTTTCATCTCAAAACAGCTTAAGATACAGTAATCATGAATGATTTCTTTCGTACGTTACGGGCCTTAAGCTATCTGAGAAAGGATTGTTGGAGAGTTTCTTTTCAACAGTCTGGGTGTTTAGTATGGTACCCTTTGGGTGACATGCGACGCATTCACTCTCAGGTCATAGTCTTTAGTGCGATTGAAATTGCAAACACAATAAAAAACAGTTCTTTCGTAAAAGACAGAAAACAAACTTCAAACCTTTTTGCCCCGTGGGCCCATAATTCGAAGGAAACGTTTCTGAAGAAAAGAGTGTCGTTAAACTTCAGCGCCAACGCAAACAGGCTTTGTCCCTAACTGCTGGAACTGTTGTTTAACCCTACCCGATAAAACAGATGAATCTGAATTCCCGTAATCCGTAGTATCCCGAACTACCTAAGCTCTGATCTCTCATACCTATTGAGATTATGTAGGCACAATACTGATGTATTGGCGAGCCACCTTCCCCATAACCCGTCGTAGGTCGAACTACGTTGACTCTGATTTCTCATTCTCTGATGAGGATATGTAGGCATAAAGCGCGACGCTTTGCCGAGTCATTTTTCTTTTCTGTTTAGGCCAGCCTTGATAGGTAGATAGATAAACCAACTCGTCCAGTGAACACAACAAGCATGGATCCGATCGAGTACGATGGACGTGAGGGGTGCTAACACCTTCCCCTTGCGTAACTGACTCCCGAACCCAGACAACGGTTGCGATGACCTTGTCTTATACCTTTTTCGTCAGGTTTTTCCGATCGTTTCCTTTCCCGCTCTGAGGGATAAATAACGAAAGGTGGCGACTCTTCTGTTTAGTCGGCACCTTATTTTCGCGTAAGCGACACAGTGGAATACTCTTCTCCTCCAGAGAAGGTTGTAACCTTGAAGTAGAACTGTTGGTTCTGCATCTTCATCCCTAGTGATGTTTCCAATCTGGTGAGGTTGGCTGGGTATCCTTGTCGAGATGTTTATTTCATCTCCAGTTTTGCCTCTATTTGTCTGTTTTGTCAGCATAAGCATAAGCATAACCATGGCATACATGCATTTACACACATATGCATGACATCTGAGCATTTTTCTACCTTTATGGTGTTTACCTGTTTTGTTCACTTTGAGTTGTGTTTATTCCCCAAGTGATTGGGTTTATTGTTTCTCTCCAATAGAGTTGTCAACCCTTAGGCATAAAAGTTCCCATCCTTTTTTAATTCCCCACAGAGTTTGCTTTTCGTGGATGATGGTTGCTTTAGTTATCTTTCCCATGTTTGGATATGATAAACCCCCATTTGAGTTCATTCCTCAATGGGTAGAGTCTTGTTTGATCGTTTATTTCTAGCTTGTTCCTAGATTGAACTTTGGTCCCTGAAAATGTTTCTTTTAAACCTGATTAGGTCACTGAACCTAGTTTTAGTGTGCATTTATTTTGCATTGTGTCTCGCATGGAGAATCTATTACAAATACTCATTGAAGACAAAAGATATTTGTTGCGGTGAAAATCGGATATCAAGCTATTAAATTAACTTGAATCTTAATTCTTTTACAACCGAACTTTAATTTATCCAAAGGAAAGGTCTAAAGAAAGAAAAACCCTTTTCGCGATGTAACAACAACGCTAAGAGATTCGGGGATCGGGGGTTGGTTATGCCTAGGGAAGGTGTTAGCACCCTAAGCATCTGTAGTACTCTACAAGAACCTTTTGTTTGTTTGTGTGCTAAGTTTGATAAATGTTTGCTAAGGATTGGGAAAAGGTATAAGTTAAAACTTAAAGTTATGTACACTAAGTTTGCTCGCAAAGACGTCGCGTCTTCTGCCTACGTATCCTAACTAGGATAGAATCAGAGCAATCATAGTTCACCTCACAAGGGATGAAGAACCCTTGATTATGATCAAGGTTCAAAGGGGAACAAAAATGAAAATGTTTGTGTGGAGCTTGACAAAACTCCCTAATCTAAGTTGAGACACTCAAGAGGGGGAAGTAAGAATTCATGACGATGATTCTTACGCAGAGTTGACAAACTCTATCCTAGGTTCTGGTTAAAGAACACTCCTAGTAAAGGTGGGTTTCTTTAGACTCAAAGCAAAGTCTAATGGCTTCTAAGCTAAGGTTAAAGATGACTTAACAAAGTCAAGAGAATGGTTATGAGCTATCCATGACACAAGGGGTCAATGGAAAGACTTTTCCTTCGGAAGGAGAAAGGGGAGGCAACTTGGATGAGAACTAACAAGTTTCATCACTTGGGGAAAATAAAAACTTAACTAAGGAAATATCATGATGAAAATAAGTATGGTGACAACCATTAAATGAACATGTTTAAAGGTAAAAACCAAAGATCCATTGATGACGATCAAAGCAAATAAGCAAAGCAAGATATGTGACGACAGATCAAGCTTAAGGTAATTTCTCAGAGGAAACAAATTTGTTCATGGTAACAACCAACATAACATCCTATCATGTTGACTAGTACAAAGGGAATGAAAGATAAGCAAATGAACAAACATGAATAAGCATGGTGAGAAAGAAATTCATCAAGACGTGCGATAACGATCTCAAAACGTAAACAACTTGCAAGTGATGAAGGGGTAAAAAAAATACAAATAAAATGGAATTTGAAATTATCACATGAAATTAGACATTTACATGAGCACAACACAAAAAGAATGAGTGGAAAAGGATAAAAAATGATCAAGTTATAAAAATATGAAAATTGGATGAATTAAGAAAAAAGAAAACAAAGGATAAAAAAGAAATGGGCAAAGTGGGATTTGAACCCATGCCCTTGGCCTCCCAAGTAGCAAGCCTAACCATGGAGCCATCACACACGCGTGTGGTAAAGGGAAAGAAGGAAAATACAAAATATTTGAAACAAGTAAAAATCAGAAAAATGGCTAAAAGGGTTGATCTCCACTGTGGATCGAACGCAGGTCATGTGTGTGAAAGGTGCGCATTGAGTGAAGGTTTATACCACTGGGGTGGCTATACATCCAAGTATAAATGCCACCCCGTAAATATATAAGGGTACTTTGCAAGAATTTCTGGGCAAAAACAAACATGCCCAAATGCACATGTGTGAAGGTTTGAAACTATACCAAAACTTAATGGATTTGAACAAAATTTTAGTCTAAATTGAGTGGAATTTAACAAGGAATGCGGTGGTGGTGTTGAAATCATGAAAAAACACTCCTAATTAAAAACACAATAGCACTTGCTCTTTTGAGTTTTGAAATTCATTTTGAAGTGAAGCTCAAGTTCCAAACAGTTTTAAACCAAACCAAATACACACACACACACACTACATACATATGGATGAGTAATTTCAAGCAAAGGTTTTGGTTCAAAACAGTTTGTGATGCAAAGTGATACTCAAGTTGCCAAAATTGATATGTTTGATGCATAATGATGTTCAGATCAGTGTTAATGCATGATTACTTCAAGTAAATCACATACACACATTGCAAATATATTGGCAAATGAGTTTAAGCACATGAACTGGTCTAAGACAGACTGGTATGGAAAATGATGATTTTGCTGCAACATGATATTTTTGAAATGCAAGTTGAAATCCATTTCATGTTTTAGGCACATTTGAACAAACAAATCACACACACAAGTCATACACATGTTGACAAATGATTTTAAGCACAAAAAAACAGTTCAAGACAGGCTGTGGTAGAAAAGTGGTTTTCAATTGCTCTTTGGTAATTTGCAATGCAGCAGTATGTTCAAATCAGCTTCAATGCATAATTATACAAAATATATCACATATACACTCCACATACATGTTATCCAATTAATTTAAGCAAAAGACATGGTTTGAAACAGGCTGTGATGCAAGATGATGAGCAGGCTGCACATGATATTCTTGATGATGCATGAAAGGTTCAAATTAGTTTTTAATGCACAATTGAGTCAAGCAAGTATGCCTACAAGCTATACACATGTGGAAAGATAATTCTATGCCAAGGATTCAAGCTCAATCTCTTTAAAACAAAACTGATATGGTGGTGGCTCATTTTGTTTGAAAATGCATTTTGAAGGCAAGGAAACAAGTCATGTGAAAACAGGCTCTACCACTCACACACACACACACACACACACGCACATTATAAATATGAAAACAAAGAGGATCCAACTCACAATTTAAGCACATTGCATCCAAGACAGAATTTAACATGTTTGATGGTTATGCAAAATCTGTTTTGACTGGGCATCAGGTGTTTTCCAAAATGAATGATGTTCATGCTAAACAATGATGCACACATACCATATACATGAAAATGGATGTGGTCAACCTCATAAAACAGGCATATTTCAGTCATAGTGAAATTGGACATGTTGATGCTAAGCACAAAGCAATTTGAAAATGCAACTGGGCTGTTTATTGGCAGACATTGAGGTTTATTGAAGATAAGACACACATTTCATACACTAAAACAAGTAAGATGAGCCTAGAACTTGGGGTACATGGCATCCAAAACAGGTTTTGAGTTTCTCATGGAAAAGCATAGCATTTTTCTTTATAACAGTAAATGAGATTCAAGTAGGAATTGTTTTAAGCCAAAGTGAGAGCACATACACACCACAAATGCATTAATAGTCATGTAGAACTCAAAATTTAGGCACATATACTTTGATTCACAAATATAGCATCATGATGACATTTTGCAAAAACATCAAAAAGCAACAACTGTCATAAAGCCAAGGCAGCAAGATATGCACATATTCTCATCCATACAAACCTTAAACATGTATCCAAATGAGTATAAGCATTAACATTGATCAAAGATCAGTTGTCATGAATAGTTGGTATGCTCATGGTTCATATTTCAACATATTTTTCAAAAATGCCAAAACATGGAAAATGATGCAAAGTGCAAGATTCATAGACTACATACCTCTTGTAGACTATGTTAAACAAATTAGAACACCAAGAAACTCAGAGAAACTTCAAATACCACTCAGCTTTTGAGTTTTCTTCTTCTTGAAGCAAGAATGCAAACCTTAGGACAGTTGGAGAAATAAGCTTCACCACTTGTTTCCAATGCTTTATACAGTTGAGATAGGATGTATGTGAGGTGTATGAATGATTAGAACAGCAAGAACAAGTCTAGACAACCAGTTGGCATATTTTATGCATTGTGGTCATAGTTGCTTGGTATGAAAGTTGACTTTTTGCAAAATGATGTTTTTGAATGTTTTAATGGTTGGAACACCTTCTATACCATATTTGTGGATTGTTTGGAAGGTTTTTGGAGAGTTTGAATGTATGGAAATGAGTTTAGGGGCTGGGCTGTCAAGACAGATTTTTGATATTTTTGTGATTTTGGAGATTTTGTGAATTTGAAGTAAAGAAGGAAAGAGCAAGAGCTTTGTATTTCTCTGGTTTTTTAGAGATTTCTTATGTCTTGAATGAGGTGTAGATGTCCTCTATTTATAGGAAAATGAGAGGAAGAGGACAGATTGGAGGTTTCCTTCCTAAGAGGGAAAGGTTTGCAGTTTTGGATCAAATCTTCCAAAAGTGTTTTCTTGGCTTGGAGGTAATCTGAAAGTCAAGTGAAATGATGAATTTAAAGTGGCTAAAGTGAGGCTAGAGAGAGTAGGAACATGACTAGTGCAGAGCTTCCTTTTCCACCTTTTTCATTTTTCATTATTTTAATGCAAGTTGCATTTACAACTTGCAAGCCAACTTGCCAAACTTCAAATTTCCACTTCCTCTGCATAAATCTCACAATTCAATGCTTCAAAATATCTAAATATCAGAAACAATAAGATTCAAAGCCTGAGAAATGGTCCAAGTGACCAAAGAATGAACTTATGAAAAATTACCAATGTGGGACTCAAGTATGAAAACACCATCTTGCCAAATCCATAACTCTCAGCTCACAAATGCCATTGAGATGTTCTAGTACTTTTTAGGAAGCCCTCAAATAGCTCTAAAACATTCATGTTTTCATGAGTTTCAAATTCTCAAAGGAACTTGGCCAAAAAGCCTTTCAAAGTTGCTAAAAAACAAGCTAAAAAGTGAAATTTCCCTAAGTCATTTTCCCTTCTTGTAATGAATTTGATCATAACTCCAAATCTATGCATTTTCTTATCATGGACCACTTAGGGACTTTTTTAGGATTTGCCAAGAGCTTTCCAATGAGCTTTTATCCAACTCAATTGGATGTGTGGTTAAGGAGTTATGGTCTTGCCCCTTTCGAAACCCTAATTCCCGACTTTTGCGATTACTCCTCAACCCTTGATCCAATTGTCATGAAATTTTATGGGTAGATGCAATATGCCATTAGGAATATTTTTGAAACACATCTTGAGGTCAGATTCCTTATTGTTGAAGAGTTGACGTTTCGGTCAACCGAACGATTGATCGGTGGCTACTGAGTCGACTGTTGATGCTCTAGACCTTTTGAGGCTTTGAAACTTCTTGAATGGAATTTACCAAGTCATATGAACATTATGGACCATGATCCCACCATTGTAACACCTTTTAAATCCAAAGTCAAACCACAATTGACTTTTCCTGCTCGAAAACCCTAATTGGGTATCCTGAACTTCATTGCTTTTGATTCCTGGGTAACAACCTCAAATTGGATTCATGCTTGATCCAATAGAATACTCTTGATGATATGGAGACCCAATCTCAAAGAAAACCAATCCAAAACATTGACTGGTCAACTCTCGAAATCTCGATTTCGGCTGTACAAAACCCTGATTCTCCTGTAACTTGACAAAGACCACTTGGAAAGGGTTATGGTTAAATAAACATGTGAATATGATCCTACAATGATGGAGGAGACCTAAGGGGTCAAAATTTGGGGTATGACAGTTGCCCCTATTTAAATGTCTTTTACGGGATGGCGGTGAAAGATGACAATCCTCGCGAAATCGTAGTGAAAGGTATTTAAATATAGCGAACCGAAAATTTTGTCCCTTAGATCCAATGGTATGCAAAAGGACAAATGCAGATATGCTATGAATCTAGATGATGCTTTATGATGTTTGAGTGCAAGACAAGTGCAGACACGCGAGCAAAGATAAAAGAACAGCAATACAACGAGTAACTACTCATGGGGACTCGCACACTGGGGAAAGATTCGAATCAAACGAGATAGTTCAAACATGACTAAGGATGCTGCTCAGGGGAATCTTTCACACAGGGGACGCCAACTTCAAAGGGGAAACAAAACTTCATTGGGGAAAAGGAGGTGACACTCCGTTGGGGAAGAAGGCAATTCTCCACCGGGGAAACGAAAGAAAAGAGACGTAAACCTCACTAGATATAATCAATTGAGGAATCTCCTATAGCGAAGAGTTAGAATGGGATCTTCAGGAAAAGAACAGAAACAAGACCAGACGCACCCGGGGATGCTAGTGACGACTAGATCTCCGAGACTCGAATGGAAAAGTGACGTTTTATTGGGGATACTGGTGACGACCAGAATAATCAACAATCAAAGTATGCTAGTTTCTACTAGACTTACAAAGGGGTGATGGTGACGACCAAACAAAATGGGAGCTCCGAATTGCGTTGATACAATACAAGATTCCAGTTGGGGGAATTGGTAACGACCAACTCTCGGTGTTAATAACAATTTAGCTTTCAAGCAAAGCCAACAACCACTGGATTTCTCAAAACTATGGTGACGATCAAAGCAATGATGCCAATAACGATTAGATTTTAAACAATGTCAGTTACCACTGGACTTTTCAAAACTATGGTGACGACCAAAGCAACGATACCAATAACGATTGGATTTTAAACAATGACAGTTACCACTGGAATTTTCAAAACTATGGTGACGACCAAAGCAACGATACCAATAACGATTGGATTTTAAATAATGCCAGTTACCACTGGACTTTTCAAAACTATGGTGATGACCAAAGCAACGATACCAATAACGATTGGATTTTAAACAATGCCAGTTACCACTGGACTTTTCAAAACTATGGTGACGACCAAAGCAACGATACCAATAACGATTGGATTTTAAACAATGCCAGTTACCACTGGACTTTTCAAAACTATAGGGGGTGCTAGTAACGACTAGACTTCGAGGTGTGAAACTGGTGACGACCAATCAAACGATGCCAGTAACCGGACATCCAAAGGTACTGGTTACAACCAGGAATAAGCGGGATACAGGTGACGACCTATAACCACCCACAAACTTAGTAACCGAGATAGAGAAATTGGTGACAACCAAACCTCAAAAGGACAGAGAATGCCCAAAGAACAACAAACAAGACCACTGGTAACAACCAGGAAACAAACAAGACAAAAGGTAGCAATCACAGGTCAAAAAAGACCGGACAAATGCACATGATATGCCATGATGCCAATAATTAATGGTATGCCGGAATTGATTCTGACGAGAATCAGAAAAATCTGGAAACTCAAGAGGAAAGATAGATAGACACATCTATCTCACTGGGGGCACAATGAATCACACTGAATCAACAAAACAAAGGTGTTGTAGGTCCCTGGGAAATAAACCCACTCTGTTTGGAGAAAACTTTGGAGATACTAGCCAGGATTGATAACATAACTCTGAATGGATGTTCTGAATTCTTCTACTGGGGGATGAGACTACCATCACAAGAACACATCTCGTAAAGAAACCTGGGGACAGGGTCTTTACTCCTGGTGATTACATATGACCGAATAAGCAACTTATCAAGTTAATTCAACACACATTCATTGGGAGATGTATTGAGATTGCATGTCAAGGTTTCTGCCACTTTAAAACTTCGAGAGGTATGATCTCCACCGAGTCTTCCCGTATGCCAAAGTGTTTTATGTTTTGTTAGTCTTCAAAAGTTATTTTATTTAAATTCGAACCTGATGCTTTCAAAAATTATCATTGTCAATAAACGATGTTTTGCATAACAAAGAAATAAAGACAATAGTAATTTTGCAAAAAAGAAAGGTCCAAAACTGATTTCATTTAAGAATGGAAGCTTGTCGATGACAGAACTCCACAGAACTTTTTACAATTGAACATGGCAACATAAAAAGAAAAAGGTTACATTGAATCCACTGACAATCCCATCCCTAATGACTAAAACTTTCCAAAACCTTGCTTCTGAAAAGAGCGGTTGAAATGGACTTCCTTGGAAAATTTTCTGCAGAGGTAACAACCCATCTGATGCAGTGAAACGCCTATGTCCCTAACTTTTTCCTAGATTGCCCTTTCAGGTTTTCAATCCACCGGGACACTCTTTTTTTCCTAAGCCGCCCTGTTGGGTTTTCAACTTAGCGAGCTCGTTATCTCTTTTTTAATTCATCCCTAACTTTTGCCTGGACCTCCTTCATAGGTTATGATCCAGCGGGATACCCATTATTGCATAAGCCGCCCTTGCGGGTTTTCGACTTATCGGGTTCGTTTAGGCGTAATATTTTCGGACTGCATCAGAATTCACTGGGTGTGCAAGCTGTTCCCCATCCATTGTTGTGAGAATTAACGATCCTCCTGAAAAGATTGTTTTTACAACAAATGGACCATCATAGTTGGGCATCCACTTTCCCCGTGCATCTTTGTAAACTGGCAAAATCCTTTTGAGTACAAGTTCTCCTTCTCAGAATTCTCGGATGTGGACCTTCTTGTCAAAAGCCCTTTTGATCCTTTTCTGGTATATCTGACCATGACACATCGCAGACATGCATTTCTCGTCAATAAGGTTCAACTGGTCAAATCTTTCTTGCACCCATTCAGCTTCTTCAAGTTTGGTTTCCATGATAATTCTTAAGGAAGGTATCTCAACCTCAATAGGAAGTACTGCATCCATCCCGTATACCAAGGAAAAAGGGGTTGCCCCTGTTGATGTGTGAACGCACGTTCTATACCCATGCAAGGAAAATGGTAGCATTTCATGCCAATCTTTATAGGTTTTCACCATCTTTTGCAAGATCTTTTTGACGTTCTTATTTGCAGCTTCGACAGCTCCATTCATCTTGGGACGATAAGGAGAGGAATTGCGATGTTCAATTTTGAAGTCACCACACACCTCTTTCATGGTCTTGTTATTCAGATTGGTACCGTTATCTGTTATGATTCGGCTTGGGATTCCGTATCGACAGATAATCTCTTTTTTGACAAAACGGGCCACCACCTGTCGAGTAACATTGGCATAGGATGCGGCTTCAACCCACTTTGTAAAGTAATCGATAGCAACCAGAATAAATCGGTGTCCCTTAGAATACTTTGGCTCGATTGCCCCAATCATATCAATGCCCCACATAGAGAAATGCCAAGGTGATGACAACACATTTAGCAATGTTGGAGGTACATCCATCTTATCCGCATAAATCTGACACTTGTGACATTTTCTAGCATATTGAATACAGTCAGCTTCCGAAGTCAACCAATAATACCCAGCCCTCAAAATCTTCTTGGACATGGCATATCCATTGGCGTGAGTGCCAAATGTTCCTTCATGAATATCTTGCATTAACAAATCTGCTTCTTGTTTGTCGACACATCTAAGCAGGACCATGTCATGATTTCTTTTGTAGAGTACACCATTGCTGAGAAAGAACTTAGAGGCCAATATTCTCAAGGTTTTCTTATCAAGTGATGTAGCATCAACCAGATACTCTTGCTTTAACAGATAATTCTTTATGTCATGGAACCACGGCTTGTCATCAACTTCTTCTTCAACCATCTGACAGTAGGCTGGCTCGGCCTTGCGTTCAATTCGAATGAGAGTAGCATCATTGAGGTACTTGACTTTCCACATTAAGGCTAACATGGCTAGGGCATCAGCAATATGATTCTCAGATCTCGGAACATGCTTGAAGGTGATCTCGTCAAAATATTCAATCATTTCAATGATATAGGCTCTGTAAGGGATCAAATTCTCATGTCTGGTCTCCCATTCACCCGTAACTTGATAAATAACCAAGACTGAATCTCCACTCACTTCGAGAAGTTTGATTCTGAGGTCAATAGCTGCTTCAAGGCCAAGGATACATGCTTCATACTCAGCAATGTTGTTTGTACATTCAAAGTCTAACCTTACTGTAAACGGAGTGTAACCCCCTTCAGGATTCATCACAACGGCTCCTATGCCATGCCCACTGTAATTTGAGGAACCATCAAACATCATTTTCCACCAAAGACCCGGCTCAGGATTTTCATCAAGACCTGGTTCTTCACAATCTTTTACCAACATAATGTCTTCGTCAGGGAAATCAAACTTGAGAGCCTCGTAATCTTCAACTGGTTGATCTGCAAGATATTCTGATAACACATTTCCTTTGATCGACTTCTGGGTCACATACTAGATGTCATATTCTGATAACAACATGTGCCATCGGGCGAGCCTTCCTGTTTACGCAGGCTTCTCGAAGATATACTTTATCGGGTCCATCTTTGAAATTATTAAAGTGGTATGACAAATCATGTACTGCCTTAAACGTCTGGCAGCCCATGCTAAAGCGCAACAAGTTTTCTCCAGAAATGAATACCGGCTTTCACAATCAGTAAACTTCTTACTCAAATAATAGATAGCATGCTCTTTTCGTCCGGACTCATCCTGCTGACCTAACACACAACCCATTGAATTCTCGAGTACTGTCAAATACATGAAAAGAGGTCTTCCTGGAACAGGAGGTATTAAGATCGGAGGCTCTTGAAGATAGCCCTTAATTTTATCAAATGCTTGCTGGCAATCTGAATTCCAAACAACTGTTTGGTCCTTTCGTAACAACTTGAAGATGGGCTCACAAGTAGGGGTCATATTGGAAATAAATCTGGATATGTAGTTCAATCTTCCAAGGAAACCTCTGACTTGCTTTTCAGTTTGCAGAGCTGGCATATCTTGAATGGCTCGAACTTTGTCTGGGTCTACCTCAATCCCTCGGTGACTGACAATGAAACCGAGTAACTTCTCAGATCTCACCCCAAAGGTACACTTGGCTGGATTCAGCCTCAACTGATATTTTCTGAGTCTCTCAAATAATTTCAACAAATGGTTCAAATGGTCCTCTTCACTCTGAGATTTGGCGATCATATCATCAACATACACTTCTATCTCTTTATGCATCATGTCATGAAATAAGGTCACCATAGCTCTTTGATAAGTAGCATCGGCGTTCTTCAAACCGAATGGCATGACTTTGTAACAGTAAGTTCCCTAAGGAGTAATGAAAGTGGTTTTTTCCATATCATCTGGGTCCATCTTGATTTGGTTGTATCCGGAGAAACCATCCATAAACGAGAAAACCGCGAAGCGAGCTGTATTGTCCACTAATGTATCAATATGCGGCAAAGGGAAATCATCCTTCAGACTGGCCTTATTCATGTCTCTATAATCCGCACATATTCTGACCTTCCCATCTTTTTTCGGCACAGGTACAGTATTAGCTACCCATTCAAGGTATTTGGATACTGCCAAGAACCCTGCATCAATCTGCTTTTTCACTTCATCTCGAATCTTGAGAGCCATGTCAGGTCTAGTTCTTCGGAGTTTTTGTTTGACGGGCGTGCATTCAGGTCGGAGTGGTAACTTGTGGACCACTATGTCTGTGTCCAAACCTGGCATATCTTGATATGACCAAGCAAATACATCCACATACTCTTTTAGAAGCTCCACCAACCGCTGCTTGACTTCGGCCCCAAGTGTTGCCCCAATCTTGACCTCTTTCTTATCCTCTTCGGTGCCAAGATTAATAACATCCACCTGCTCCTTGTGAGGTTGAAACTCTGGGTGCTCATAACATGCCATTTTTGCCAGTTCATCAGGGATCTCAAAATCTTCGTCCTCATCTTCGGCTTGGTAAATTGGCGAGTCAAAGTCAGGAGGGAAAGCAAAGTCAATGGATTCAACGGGTTTTGGGGTATCACTGCATGTTGGAATGGCTTAATTTATTAAAACACACAAAGACAAATGCAGCAATCAAGAAAACTGTTTTTGATGATTTTTTAGGAAAATTGGCATCTTCTTTTTAAATATGGAAACAAAAGCAAATAAGGAAACAACAACAAAAGGATTTAACAAAACCATTCCTTGATCATAATATTCATGAAAGCACGGGGTCCTTACAAAATGCATCTTATAGCCTTGGGCACGGCTATGGAGGTTTAAAGATAAAAAGCAACAACAAGTAAAGAAAAATAAAGAAATTACTTCGACATGGGAAAGACCACAGGAATCTCAAAAGCCTCCCATTTTCCTAGAGCAACTTTACCATGATACACCAGATGCTCAATATCTTCTTCTTCAAAATCTTCTCCCACGGCATTGACTTGGAATCCACCACTGATGAACACCTCTTGGAAGGTCTTCGGACGTCCTTCGGTGTGTGTTGAGGCTTCGATATGAGTGGGTTTGTAACCCAACCCCTGGCAACCCAGTCTTGCCTTCACTTCAATGACTTCTCCCCACCCTGCAGGAGTACCTTCCTCTAATGTAGACTTGATGCTTTGAGCGGATGCAAAAGATGGACCACTCCTTGCCACTGTATCTTCTACCATCACTACATTAGCTATCTCAAGTGCCTGAAATGAAGTTCCCAATGCGCCTTCATCTGCTTCAATATACTTGAATAATGACAGATTTCTCACCATTAGGTCTTCCTCACCATGCACGATTACTAGTTTGTCATTCACAGCAAATTTCATTCTTTGATGTAAAGCGGAAGTCACTGCCCCAGCTGCGTGAATCCACGGTCGTCCCAACAAACAGCTATAAGCTGGGTTAATGCCCATGACTTTGAATGTAATATCGAACACATGAGGTCCTATCATGATTGGCAATTCCACCTCTCCAACAACCGTTCTTCTTGAACCGTCAAAATCCTTTACAATCAACGATGTCGGCTTCATTTTTGCCCCTGTATATGCTAACCTTGCGAGAGACCTTGTGGGCAATACATTCAATGAGGATCCAGTGTCGACTAAAACTCATGCCACTGTGTCTTCTTGGCACCTGACAGATATGTGCAACGCACGGTTTTGATTGCGTCTTTGTTTTGGCAACTCTGCATCACTAAAACTCAGGGTGTTACATGCCGTAATGTTGGCTATCACTGAATCAAATTGCCCGAGAGTTATATCTTTTGTCACATATGCCTGCCTTAATACTTTTTGCAGAGCCTCTATATGAGCTGGGGAGTTCATTAGGAGAGACAAAATTGATATCTTCGATGGGGTTTGATGAAGCTGATCAATAACCCTGTAATCACTTTTTCGAAGAATCCTTAAGAATTCGTCATCGTCTCCCTCAGTACTTGGTACCTCTTTTTCTTTTGCAGCAGGAGTAACCTCTTTTGGAGTTACTACTGTTATCTTTGGCTGATAGATTCGACCACTATGGGTCATCTTGCTTGTACCTGCAATATTTGTCACGTCCACTTGGTCGTCTTTCCCTGTCTCCTTCTGGCTAACCTTCCCAGATCCTCGGTCTATCACAGTCATGTCATACTTCCATGGAACAACCTTTGTGCTTTCAAAAGGAAATGGTTTTGGTTTCTGAATAATAACCGGTCGAGGTTGATCAATAGCCGATTTGCTGAACACAGGCTTCACACTTTTGTTGATCATTTTGAACACTGGAACTTTCTCACCTTTCTTTGGTAAATTAAAAACAGGCTCAATCACTGAAACTTCTTCTTTTCTCATCTTGCAATACTCCATCATCAATCAATCTTTGTATATCTCCTCGTACCACATCACACTCTTTAGAATCACTAGAACATTCTTCACAATCATTATGGGTACCTTCTATCAATCCTGCTTTCAGTAGCTTCTCGTGAAGTATCCTTAACGGAGTCTTGATTTCCGACACACTCCGGACTATCCTTTCATCTGAAACTTCTTCTACCGCATTAACCCCTCCATGATTCGATAATGGATTACTTTTAACATTATGGGGTACATCATCAAAAGAAAAGATCTTCTTTCCTATCAACTCCCTGACAAGATGTTTTAAGGCAAGACAACCTTCTAAATCATGACCGGCAGCGCCTTCATGAAAGGCACAATAAGTATTTGGATTATAGTGAGGAGATGTAGTGTCTGGATTTAACGGTCGTGTTGTTACCAATCCTTGCTGCACCAAGGAGGGGTACAACTCTGTGTAAGTCATCGATATCTGAGGAAGTGGAGGTTTTGTTGTTGGTCTCCGATTCTGGTAGTTCTGTATGGGTGCCTGAGCTCTAGGATGATGATGTTGCTGATAGGGTGGAGTGTTGGGCGCTCGTTACCCTTGTTGAATTGGCTGATATTCGGGTGCTGGCACTGCTTGATAACTGGGACCAGGGTGATTGAAAGCTAGTGTTACAGCTGCCACATATGGTTGTTGGGCATACTGCAATGGATACATTGGTTGTTGTTGTTGAGATTGCTGAACATAACTTGGTTGAGGTTGCTGATATTGTTGGTAAGGTTGTCTCCAGGTGCGACTCTTTCTTCCCACGGTTAGGGCATTGTCTCCCCTTCTTTCTTTTTATGAAAATTACTGTTGAATTTCTTGACATTGTTGTTGCTAGAACTACTGGAACCACCAGCCACCTTTCCATTCTTCATTCCTAACTCCACTCTCACCTCCACTACTACTATATCAGAGAAACTTGCGGTTACACTACTGATCATCTTCTCGTAAAAATCTGGTCTCACCGTATCGACGAACCAATCTGTCAACTCTTTTTCACTCAAAGGAGGTTCTACCTGAGAGGCACTCTCCCTCCACCGTTGTGCATATTCTTTTAAGGATTCTGAACTCTTTTGTGACATACTCAGTAACTATCTTCTATCAGGGGCCAAATCCATGCTGTACTTGTAATGTTTTATGAAAGCATCGGCTAAGTCTTGGAAACTGTGAATACGAGACTGATCCAGACCCAAATACCATTTAGCAGGAGCTCCTTGCAAACTATCTTAGAAACAGTGAATCATCAATTTATCATCTTCTACGTGTGCGGCCATTCTTCGGTAATACATAATCAGATGTGTTCGAGGACAAGTAGCACCAGAATACTGATCAAAATTGGGAACTCTGAATTTCGACAGAATTACCAATCCAGACACTAAGCACATATCTCTGGCATCAGTACTAAAGATGTCATTCCCTTCCATTGCTCTGACTTTCCTGCCTATGGTCTCTACACTCTCTTTCAGCTTTTCATGTCGTCCACTCTCTTCTTCAGACCCATCAAGACCTTCAGACACTGGTGGAGGGTTATGGAAGACAGGGCGTACTTGAGCTTGAACAGAAGCTGGAGTATACGTAGGAATAGCTTGAGGAAATTCGGCCCCTGGGGTAACTGCTTGTTGGTTGACTGGTGGTGGAGGTACAAATCCAGGCGGTAACCCATATGGTGGAATATTTACAATAGTGACTGCCGTTGGGATCGGCTCCACAGCTATGCCAGTGATTTCAGAAACAACAGTGGCTTGAGTGTCCAGTTTTGCACGAATGACTTGTAGGGCTTCCATGATCTGTCCCATGCCTCCTCGTAGCTCTCCGAGTTCATTATCAATCCTGTCCACATCCAAATTTTGTCCTTCCATTCTTAGGTGAGCTTGGGCTCGGGTATTGTATCGGTGTTGAGGATCCAGTGTGATTCTCTGGAGACAAGACAGCGGGATGAGACACAACACGAGAATATGCACATGCAATGCTTATGAATGCAAAATTCAACAATGCAAAATTAATCATTCAAGGAATCCAAAGAAATATTTGCAATAATTATAACAATGGGGAAATAAAGCAAATTCAAAGTCTTCATAGATTAATGACTGAGAGTTTCACAATAACAATTCTGAAACTGAAATACAAGTCTTCAATACAGATACATGATGAAATAAACGGAAAACAAAAGGATCTTTAGATCTTCTGGTTGGAGGGCCCTTCGTCTTCCGGCTGACTCTTCTTTCCACCTTGATGGACCAACTCTTGAAGTTCTTCCTTCTCTTGCATAACCTTGAAATACTTATCCCTCCAAGTCTTTCCTTCTTTTTCAGCCTTTGCCAAAGCAGCCTTCAATTCTTCTACGAGAGTAGGTTTGGGTGAGTCAGGCTCAAAGCGTGTATAGAACATCTTCAATGTTGCTTCTTTCACCCATGATAAGTAAGATTCTGAAACAGTAGTGTCGTGGTATCCTAGGGCAGTTACTCCCCTCATGTGGATATGATGCCAAGCATACACAATCCGAGCCCTATAAGCGGGATTCTTCCCCTCTTCAATATAAAAGCTTCTCAAAAAGTCTGGGTCTGGTTCATTCTCCATCGGGTGCCCCAACTGGCGACGAGCTAAAATATAATTATAGCTGATGCAAACATTAATGCTGATAAACGGTACATTCGGGAAATCCCCACAGCTTTGAATCATGGCAATCCCCCCATACATAGGGTCATACCACTTAATGTCTGAATGTTTGAGTAACAACAGCTTTTCTATCCATGAGAGCCCACTCTGCTTATCCCAAAGGGCCGTAATTCTTGGCAATTGCGAAATAAACCACTTGTGCAAGAGAACGGTGCAACACTTAATCTGACCAACTCCATAACGGTTCCTACGGTGGATGGAAAAGTACACATCAGCCAACAAGGTAGGTACAGGATTCTTGATTAAGAAAAGGTTGATTGCATTTGCATCTACAAAATCATTAGCAGTCGGGAACAGGAACAGTCCGTAAATTAGTAAAACCAGGATGGCCTCAAAGGCTTCAGAATTCTTCGACACGACACATCTTTGAGCTTTTTCATATAGGAACATAGCTGGAAATCCATATAGCCCTCCTTTAGCAACCATATGAGATCGGACTTCGTCCACCTCCAAATATGCGACCTCTGCAACTGCTCTTTCATTAGGAGTCCCTTCTCTTCCAGAAAATGGTCTAGGAGTGACGCCTACTCCCATCAGGGAGGAATATTCTTCCAAGGTTGGCAGCAACTGATAATCTGGAAATGTGAAACAGTGATAGGTTGAATCATAGAATCATCATTGTAGAGTTCATGGCATGTCAGCACTTGCATGGTTTTTTTCGTCCTTAGCATATCATTGCATCTAAGGGACAAAATATTCGGTTTACTATATTTAAATACCTCTCACCATGATTCTATGGAGACTATCATCTCTCATACCATCTGGTAAAGCTATTTAAATAGGGGAAATTGTCATACCCCGATTTTTTACCCCTAGATTCCATTATCATTCTAGAAGCATCAAGCATTGTTCCCTAACCCTAACTTTGTTTCAAGCTTGTTGTTGTCGAAGTTCATCTGAATTAGGGTTTTGCACATGTGGAATTAAGATGACTATTGCTTAATTAGTCAATGTTTTGGAGTGATCATCATGAAATCAAGTTATTATAAATTCAAAAAGCTTAAATTTAACAAGAATCAAATACTAATTTATCTTACTACAAGTCATTTGAAGCCCAATTTCATCTGGCCCCAAACTAGGGTTTTGATAGGAAAAGTCAATTGTGCCTTTGACTTTTGATTCAAGCATAACCCCAAGCCTTGGTATGTGATTAAATATGTTCATAGACATCTTTGGAGCATACCTATGATGTTTGAGAAGTCCCAAGATGCAAATTTATTGAAGATCACATAGTTGAATTCATCTGATACAAAATTCATCTGACAAAGTCAACTATTTGACTTTTAGGGTTTTTGGTTCAAATTGGAGCATCCAAGTCAAATTTCTTCAAGATATGTTCAATCCAAGAGTTTGTCCATGAATAATTCAATATTTTAGAGGTTTCTTGCAAAATAAGAAAACTTGGGTAACTTGAATTTTTTTCTAAGTATGGAAAAACCCTAATTTCGGTACCAACTTTGAAAGGCTATAACCTTCAATCCACACATCCATTTTTTGAGTTCCAAAGATCAATTTGTAGATCTCCTCGTGTACTAAAAAAGTGTCCTTGTGACCTATGAGCTAAAGATGCTTAGATTTTGATATAAGGAGCTTTAAAGGTTGGAAAAGTTTCAAAACACTTAGAGTAATTTCAAGGCATATTTTGGTCATCAAATGCAACAAGCTTTAAGGCTAATTTTCATCAAGATCTCTTTGGATTCCAGAATTTCACCAAACACAAAAGTTGTAGAGCATGTTTAGGGCTTTCTAAAATGTAAGAGAACTTATTTATATCATTCTTGAGCTGAGAGATTCGAAGAGAAGAAGTTGGCTATCCATGTTGAATTTCAAGGCACGTTCATGCCAAATACTTGTTGCAAATCCAATCCAAGTTGCATAGTCTTACTTTGCAGGTCATGTAACTTGTAAATCTTGCTATGATTAGAACTTTACACAAACCCTTGGTGCATTACACAAAGAGTTGAGTTATTATCCAAAGTTTCATTCTATTTATGGAGCATTTTGCCAAAAGGTCACACTTCCATTCTTGAAAAGGAGCTTTAATCACAAAAGAAAACTTGTATGGAGCTTTGTGATTATTTATTATACAGAAAGAATCCTTCAAATCCTTCTAACCACTCTAGATAACATGCACTTTATCTTGGAACTCCACATTTTCATGAAACTAACATTTTGATTTCAAACAAACCAAATGCAAAAATTACAAGTTCAGTTTTCCTTTTCAATCCCTTCATCTCTCTTATAAATAGAGGACCAAACAAAAACAAAAAATACAAAAATAAATACACCACAAATCCTTGCAAACTCCTCTGCACCTAAATCACATTTCTCTCACTTTTTCAACCTCCATTGAAATGAAAATTCTGATCACTCAAACCAGAAGTTTTCCACTTCATTTAACCATCAAAACACCTTATATACATCACATATAACCCATCCAAACACTCAAATTATTTTTGTACCATCCACACCATCATACACCATCTTCACCTTCATACTTTGCAAAGAGTCACTAATAAGAGGCATTGGACCGTGCTCCAATAGGTAAGTATTCTTACACTTTGAAACTCTTAAATCATACATCATTTGTGACTATTTATTGAATCAAAATGTAGACATGATTATGTTTAATGTGTTCCTTCCATTGTTGGCAATATATCATGTTCATATCTTAAGTTTGCAATGTTTGAAACTTAAGGTTTTATTTATGATTTCCCTTATTTTGTGTTTTACAATGTTCTTTTGGTTATGAAAATAGTACCATTGGATTCCTTGCGAAATTTCAAGCGACTTTCATTTTTACAGCTTTGCGTTTCGTTGAGTTATGAGGTTCAGAAAAATGAAGCATTTACATTCGGCCTTGCTAGCATCGACCCATGCGTCAACGCATACTGTAATGAAAACATTTTGCTCGCTGGCCTGCATGCGTTGATGCAAGCATCCCTACAGGTCGACGCAAAGACCCCTTTTTCCTTTTTTTTTATTCCATTTTTCATCACAACTTGAGAACATCATAACTTCTTCATCCCTAGGGCTTTTTGGCCCGTTCTTTTTGCTAAATGCTCATTCTAATGTCTATTTTCTGTTGGCAGAAAGAAAATTCTAAAAATAATTTTCTTTCACTTATGTTTGTTTAAAGTGGATGAGTTTTTAGGGTTTTCTTAAGGTTCCTCTTGATTCTTTTGATTGATCCCTTGTTTTTTCTTGTGCACATGGACTTGTATGAACCTCTTACACCTTGTATGAACCTTACTTGATGTGTGAATTTGTATACCCTTGTTGGTACATGATGGTTATTTATTTTTTCAAGTTCATGTTCATATGAAAATACATGTTTGTGTGAAGCACACTTGAGATGTTTCTCACCTTGTTCACAAAGCCATGATTGAACCTCTTTCACATGTTGGTTGTTACCTACTTGTTTAGTATGATTCACCATAATTCATATGTTGTTGTCACACATGTCACACTCTTGTTCAAATATGTTTGGTTGTTACCTTCACCTCTACTTTACTTATATCCATGCTTTAAATATTATTATGATTTATGCATGTTGATCTTGAGTTTTGAAATTTGTCATGATAAGTAATGTTTTGACTTATGCATGATTGTTTGTATTTCAAATTGTAATCTATGATGTTTGGTCTTGTAAGAATCTTATTTCATAGCTATTTAGATGTTGTAACATTTATGTTTACCTTTGGTTGTAACCATTTGGTTTGATTCCCAAACTTCTATGATGAATACTCGGTTGTAACCCTGTTATTCGCTTTGCTTGATATTGTTACCATGACTTTATATCTTCATCATGTTTGAATGAATGTATATGTGTGCTTAAGATTTGTTAAGTTTCCCCAAGTGATATAGCTTTATAGCTCTCATCCTACAAAGAGTTGCCTTGTGTTCCAAGTTCCAAACGAAAGTCTCTCTATTGACTCAATGTCATAGATAACTCATTATTCCCAAAACTCCCTTTGACCTTGTTAGAGTCATTAGGACCTTCAACTTAGTCTTCAGTTAGAACCCACTACCCTTTGAATTTGTCAAGTCAAGATCTTTAACAAACCTTATTAGGAGTCCTATAACTTAGAACTTAGGCCTAGAGTTTATTAACTCTTTGTGTGTACCATTATTATGGGTACTCACCTTCCCCTTGTTGACTTTTGTTAAAGTCAAATCCATAGTTTGTTAACTCTATAGAAGTATCATTGTTATGAATACTTACTCCCCTTGAACCTTCACCATAATCAAGTGTGCTCCACCCTAGTTAGGAAAACTACGGTTGCTCTGATTCCATCCTTGTTAGGATACGTAGGCACGAGAGGCGACATCTTGGCGAGCATACTTAGTGTATATACCCATAGGTCCTTACCTTTACACATAACCATTAGCAAACAGACATTGACAATAACACAACTACCAAGCAAGAGGTTCCTGTAGAATACTACAGATACGTAGGGTGCTACTACCTTCCCTTAGTATAACCAACACCCGAACCCCCATTCTCTTAGCTTTGTTGTTACGTAGCGCACTTAATTTTTTCTTCGATCTTTACCCTTTCCTTTGGATAAATCACAGTTCGATGGTGAATATTTAAAGATTTATGATTCAAGTTAATTAATAGCTTGATATCTGATTCTCACCGTAACACTATCTTATTTTTATACTCTTGGAGATAGTAAGCATGAACAATGTGGGTGAATCATGGATGAGATGAACAAGGATGATATTCAAGTATGATATCAATTGAAAATTATAGAGGTAACATTCAAACAAGCATGTATATGTCAAAGCATTACTTAAACATGGAGAAGGTAAAAGTTCAAAAAAACCTGAATAAATCAAAGTAATACTTAAACATGGATTCAAGATAAAAGTTCCACAAGACATGAATAAATCAAAGCATTACTTAAACATGGATTCAAGATAAAATTTCAACAAGACATGAATAAGTCAAAGTATTACTTAAAAATGTATAACATTCAAAGATTCAAACAAGGCATGTATAAGTCAAATCATTACTTAAACATGGATAAAGGTTATAAGTTTAAACTATCATGGATAAGCCAAAGCATTACTTAATCATGAATACAGTTTAGAGTTCAAACAAAAAATGTATAAGTAAAAGCATTACTTAAACATGGATTCAAGACAAATATTCAAACTAAACATGTATAAGTCAAAGCATTACTTAAACATGGATGATATTGAAAACATGGTTCAAAACATCAAGGTAACATCCAAGGTACATGTTAAGAATTCAAGTTAAACATTCAAAGGTTAAAACATCACAAAGACTTGAACATGGTAAGCATACAAGTTATGAACCATGTTAAGGTATGTTATCAAAGTTAAGGCATTTATGAACACATAAACAAAGAAAAACACAAGTTAATTCATGCACTCAATAGTTCAATGAGATATACAAGAATGTGCATAGAAGACAAGGCAAATACATAAAGGTTCATGGTATAGACAACAAAGTTTCAAGGCATATAAACATGTAAGCATACATCAAAGTAAGTTAAATTCATAGAAAAAATAAGAGATACATGTTAGAAACATAACAAAAAGGTTCATAAAAGGTATATAGCATTCATACAAGTCATGGTGATAAAAAAAATCAAAGAATCAACCAAGGAAATTCATTTTAAACCCTAAAACAAACCTAAAAAGGTGCCTATTTTGAGCAAGCATAAGTGCATGAAAAATTAATTAATTCTGGAATTTCTTCACACCATCATAAAATAGGAAAACTTATGAAGATATAGCAAAAAGAGTGTGTCAAAAAGGCTTAGGGAGAACAAACTTATGACATTTCAAAGTTGTGAAGAAAAATGAAAAATAAAGTGGTAAAAAAAATAAGGATTTGGCCTTCGAAGGGTTTGACCCCGTGTGTGGTTGATTACAGGTTAAAAGCCTAACCAAGAAGCCATGTGTGTGCGTTTGAAATATAAGTGAAGCTAAAGTATATATTTTGAAAAAAACTTCAAAAAATGCAAAACAAAACAAAATGCACAAAAATGCCAAAAGGGGGGGAGTCACTAGGACTCAAACATATGACATGATAGAGGAACACAAGGCGGGCTACCACTAGGATGGTTTGTCACATCCGATTATGAAATGGAAACAAATAAATATATAATAAAGTCATAAATTAAAATGGCATTTTTCCATGTCATCATCTTCTCTAACGCTTTCTCTCTTCTTCATCGTATTCTTCTTCTTCTTCCCCACAATTCTTTCTCTTCTTTTTTTTCTCAATCTTCCAACACCTATAACTTTCTCAATTTTTAATGAAATTAAATGATATAAAAAATAAATTTCTTAGAAAAATCTCAAGAATCCAATGGTATTATTCTCACAAGCTAAAACTCACTATATAAGTCGCACCAAGGTGTCGCAACTGCGAAAAACACCCGACAAAAACAGAAGAGTCGCCACCTTTTGTTATTTATCCCACAGAGAGGGAAAGGAAACGATCGGAAAAACCTGATGAAAAGGGAAAGACAAGGTCATCGCAACCAAGTCCTGGATTCGGGAGTCGGTTACGCAAGGGGAAGGTATTAGCACCCCTCATGTCCGTCGTACTCGACGGGATCCACACTTGTTGTCTATCTAAGGGTGTGTTTAAAGTATCTAGCTAAAGGCTTGCAGGACAAAAGAAAATAAAAGAGGAGAGACTCGGCAGAGCATTGCATCTTTGTGCCTACATACTTTCATCTTGAATGAAAGATCAGAGTCAATGTAGATCGGCTAACTACGGGAGAGAAGGGGGGAAGGTTGCTCGCCAAGACATCGCGTCTTATGCCTACGTACTTTCATCTGGTACGAAAGATCAGAACAAACATAGTTCGGGCGGACACGAAACCACATGTTGATTAAGGGTTTTAATCGAGTAGGGTTAAACCTCCGTTCCAGCAGTTAGGGACTAAGCTTGTTTGCGGTAGAACCGAAGCTTAACAACACTCTTTTTTGAAAAAGAAGCTCCGATTAATCCCGAAGGAAACAAGGTTTTGAATTTGTTTTGTGTTTTTTAGTGAAGTGAATTAATTCGGTTTGTGATTCACGTTGCACTAAAGACTATGACACGAAGGCGAATGCGTCGTATATCGCCCCCAAACAGGACGGATACTAAACATTCTAGATAAGCGAGAGGAGACCCCTCACTCATCATTACCCATGTAGCTTAAGGCTCGTAGCGCGCAACGTTTATCGCCTTTATTAAATGAATTAGCATGATTTTGAGATGAGAAGAGAAGACGCACGGAAGGTCTAAGGGAAACTCGGCCCTAACGTTGTTATGCAATGTGATCCTAGAGTTGGGATAAAAAGGGGAAACATCTACCCTAATGTTAGCATACTTGGATTGAACACCTAATGTCTCTCCTACTCCCATCCTGAACGGAGGGACTAGGAATCCTATGGGGATCATGGCAAGAAAGCACAAGAAGAACAAAGGAAGAATCAATCACAAGTAGAAAAAATGCAAACATGAAAAATGCACAATTAGAATGGTGGGAGGGAGGAAAATTTTGTGGGACAGCAACCGCCACAAGCGCGTCTCAACTGTTAGAACACAGATTGGTTCTTAATAATAACTCTTTATTTTGATGATAACTGTTATGAAATTTTATATCTAAGAATTATATAATCTAAAATTTGTTTGAGAGTTTTACTGCAGATTGAAATGAAATTAACTCTCTAGAAGCAAATCTGAATTGTATACAAGAAGTTATCCTGACTCTGAAGCGCCAGATGCACTTATCAGAAGCATCTGAAGCAGAAGCATCTGAAGCTAGTCAGAAGCATCTGAAGCTGAAGCATCTGAAGCAAAGAAGAATATTGTTTGAAGAATTTCTCAAAGCATAATTCTACAGAAGTTTCTGAAAGTACTAACGCTGCCAAGTACTGAAGTTCTGTGTCAAATATGCTCTGATGATCAACACACTGAAAGCACACATGCTGCAGAAGACTCTGATACAGCATAGTTCTGAACATCATTAGAAGACTCTGACTCATTCAGATTCTGAAGAACTTGCTGAAAAACTGAAGAAGAAATATTCAAGATTATATCCGTTGGAGTAAATCAACGTCTCTTTCCTCATTTGTGCTAGACACAATTACACAGACAAAAAGGATTTTTCTGTGTTATCTACTTATAGGAAAGGTCACTTGATGTGAAGACAAAAAGGCTCAGACCTTTTTGGGACTCTCTTTTCAACGCTCAGCATCCTTGGATCAGTTGCCTATAAAAGGAAGTCTCCACCAAATTCTTCAGTTACACAATTTGCTGAAAAGAAATCATATTATTCTAAGCTCTCATTCTTTCATATTCTTCTTAGAATTTCTTGTACTTAAACTTAAGAAAAAAATCACTGTTGTGATAATAGCTTTATAGAAGCATTAATACTCTTGTATTTGATTTACATTGATTGTAAAGGTTTTCCTTAAGAGGATTCAGTTTGAATCAGTAGCTCTTGAGAAGACTAACAACAGTTGTTCTTAGGTGTTACTATTGTAATCTGTTTGATTAAATAGTGGATTAAGTCCTTGTTGAGAAAGGCAAATCACTCTAGGAAGGGTGGACTGGAGTAGTTGTTTTAAACGAACCAGGATAAAAATAATTGTGTCATTATTTTTAAAGTCTTAATCTTTCATACTTATTCAACCCCCCCCCTTCTAAGTATTATCTCACCTTCAGTTGGCATCAGAGCTTCGGTTCTGTGTGTGCTACCACTTAACAGTGTCAGTAAAGATCCAGAGAGAAATACTTTGATATATATTTATTTGTTACAATGGCTGATAATTCAATGTCCAATATTAACAATAAATATGAAGAAAGGGATAGGATCAGCACCAAACCCCCAATGTTTGATGGATAGAAATTTGAGTACTGGAAAGACAGAATTGAGAGTTTTTTCCTAGGATATGATGTTGATCTATGGGATCTAGTCATAGATGGATATGTACATCCCACAGATGGGAATGGCAAGAAGATTGACAGAAATCTATGACAGATGCTTAGAAGAAAGATTTCAGAAATCACCACAAAGCCAGAACTATATTATTGAATGCAATTTCACATACTGAGTATGAGAAAATTACAAACAGGGAAACTGCTTTTGATATGTTTGAATCCCTAAAAATGACTCATGAGGGAAATTCTCAAGTTAAGGAGACAAAAGCTCTGGCTCTGATCCAGAAGTATGAGGCCTTCAAAATGGAAGACTCTGAATCTGTTGAAGCCATGTTCTCCAGATTCCAGATACTCACAGCTGGGCTGAAAGTTCTGGACAAGGGATACTCTACATCTGATCACGTAAAGAAAATCATCAGAAGTCTGCCTACAAGATGGAGACCAATGGTGACTGCCTTGAAGATGGCCAAAGATCTGAACAAGATCTCTCTAGAAGAACTCATCAGCTCACTGAGGAGCCATGAGATTGAGCTTGAGGAAGATGAACCTCAAAAGAAAGAAAAAGGTAAATCTGTTGCATTAAAATCTAACAAAACTGCTAAAGCTTTGCAGGTTATTCAAGAAAGCTCTGAAGAAGAAGATGAGTTATCCATGCTGTCCAGAAGGATCAACAGACTCTGGAAGCACAAAGGAAAGAAGTTCAACAACTTCAGAAGATCTGATAACAGAAAGGAATCTTCTGGAAATAGAAGATCTGCCAAGAAAGAAGTTGTGTGCTATGAGTGCACTGGGCACTACAAGAATGATTGCCCCAAACTTCAGAAAGAAAAACCCAAGAAGAAGTTTAACAAAAAGAAGAAGGTTCTGATGGCAACATGGGATGACTCAGATGAATCTGAATCATCTTCTGAATCAGAAGAAGAATGTGCCAATGTTGCACTGATGGCCAGCACAGAGGATCAAGAGGAAGGTACCTCAGGATATGAATCAGATTCTGAATCTGATGATGACGCAGAAGAGGTAATGGCTAAACTTACCAAAGAAGAACTTACAAAAGTTTTAACAGAAGTTCTTAAAAGTTATAACAATATCAAACTCAAATACAAGAAGCTGAAAAGAAATCTTGAATCTGAGATTGATCTTCTGAAAACAGAACTTGTTGAGCAAAAAGAAATAAATCTGAAAATCAAAAATGACTTTGAAATAACTCAACAAGAATCTGAATCTGAGACCAAGTCATGTGAAAACATTTTAGAAAAATATGACTCTAGCTTTCAGAGATTTCTTACTAAGAGCATAGATAGAAGCAAGATGGCTTCCATGATCTATGGTGTTAGTGGAAACAACGGAAGAGGTATTGGATATGAATCTTCATCTGGAAGCAATCCAAAACCTGTTGAAAAACTTTTCATCAAGAACACATCTCTGTATTCTCAATTTAAATTTGGTCACTTAAATGACATTAAACACACAAGCTCTGAGAAGAATACTTATGTGTTTAAACCCAAGGCAAGTCAGAATAAACATTATGTTGAAAAACAGAAGTTTAGACAAACCTACAAACCAACTAACCCCAAAGGACCCAAGAAGATCTAGGTACCTAAAAACAAAATAATTCCTGTTGCAGATGTTCTTAGCAGCAAGGTCAGGACACCAATCATGGTACCTGGACTCTGGATGCTCACGACACATGACAGGAGAAAAGTCTATGTTCCAAAGCCTGGAACTTAGATCTGGAGGTGACGTGAAGTTTGGAGGGAACCAGAAGGGCAAGATCATTGGATCTGGCACTATTGGAAATGGTAAACTTCCCTCTATTACTAATGTTTTACTTGTTGAAGGGTTAAAGCATAACTTATTGTCCATAAGTCAATTAAGTGACAATGGTTATGATATTACCTTTAATCAAAAATGTTGTAAAGCTATTAGTCAAAAGGATGGCTCTATCCTATTTAGTGGTAAGAGGAAAAACAACATTTATAAAATAAATCTTTCTGAACTTAAAGTTCAAAATGTTAAATGCCTCTTGTCTGTTAATGAAGAGCAATGGGTCTGGCACAGAAGATTGGGCCATATTAATATGAGACGTATATCTCAGATTAATAAACTTAATCTTGTCAGAGGACTCCCTAATCTGAAGTTCACTTCAGATGCTCTTTGTGAAGCATGCCAGAAAGGGAAGTTTTCAAAAACATCTTTCAAATAAAAAAATGTTGTTTCTACTTCTAAACCACTAGAATTACTTCATATTGATATGTTTGGACCAGTGAAAACTGCATCCATCAGAGGCAAGAAGTATGGATTAGTCATTGTTGATGACTTTAGTAGATGGACATGGGTAAAGTTCTTAAAACACAAGGATGAGTCACATTCTGTGTTCTTTGACTTCTGCAAGCAAGTCCAGAATGAAAAGAATTTCAAAATTATAAAAGTCAGAAGTGATCATGGTGGTGAATTTGAAAATAAATATTTTGAAAAATATTTTTCTGAAAATGGCATTGCTTATGATTTTTCTTGTCCTAGAACTCCACAACAGAATGGGGTTGTAGAGAGGAAAAACAGAACTTTGCAAGAAATGGCCAGAACCATGATCAATGAGACAAATCTGGCAAAACATTTTCGGGCAGAAGCAATCAATACAGCATGTTACATTCAGAACAGAGTGTCTGTTAGACCTCTTCTGAAGAAGACTCCTTATGAACTGTGGAAGAAAAAAAAGCCCAACATTTCATATTTTCATCCTTTTGGATGTATTTGCTATATGTTAAACACTAAGGAAAATCTGAGCAAGTTTGATTCCAAAGCACAAAAGTGTTTCATGCTTGGATATTCTGAACGCTCTAAAGGCTACAGAGTATACAACACTGAGACACAGATTGTGGAAGAATCTATTCATGTCAGATTTGATGATAAGCTTGGCTCTGAAAAGCCAAAGCAGGTTGATAACTCTGCAGATAGGGATGTAGTCTTTATTGACTCTGAAGTTCCAGAAGCAGACAAAATTCAAGTGAAGGAACCAGAAGCAACTTCAGATGCTACTCCTTTAACTTCTCAGATGAATAATCTAAACATTTCTGAAAAGTCAAATATTAGAGGATCATCATCCAGAATTAAAGCTTCTCATCCAGAGGATGTCATTATTGGAAAGAAGGATGATCCCATCAGAACAAGATCCTTTCTAAGATCATCTGAAGCATCACTATTTGGACTAGTGTCAGAAATTGAACCATCTTCTGTAGAAGAAGCTCTGCAAGACAATGATTGGATTATTGCCATGCAAGAAGAGCTAAATCAATTCATCAGAAATTTATGTCCACCAACCTCCTGGTTTTGAAAATGAAAAATTTCCAGATCATGTTTTTAAACTAAAGAAATCTCTATATGGATTAAAACAAGCTCCCAGAGCTTGGTATGAGAGATTGAGCAATTTTCTTCTGGAGAAGAATTTCATCAGAGGCAAAGTGGATACAACACTCTTTTGTAAAACAATTAAGAAAGATCTTCTAATTTGCCAAATTTATGTAGATGATATTATTTTTGGATCAACAAATATTATGCTTGGAAAGGAGTTTGCTACATGTATGCAGGCAGAATTTGAAATGAGCATGATGGGAGAACTCAGATTCTTTCTAGGAATCCAAGTTAATCAAACTCCAGAATGCACCTACATACATCAGACAAATTATGTTAAAGAACTTCTGAAGAAATTCAACATGTCTGACAGTAAGCTGGCAAAGACTCCAATGCATTCTACTAGCTCACTTGGCAAGGAAGAGGTAAGTAAGAAAGTAGACCAGAAGCTCTACAGAGGTATGATTGGCTCTCTTCTTTATCTTACTGCTTCTAGACCTGACATATTGTTCAGTGTTTGTCTGTGTGCTAGATTCCAATCAGATCCTAGAGAATCACACTTGACAGCTGTCAAGAGGATTCTAAGGTATTTGAAAGATACTTCTAATGTGGGTTTGTGTTACAGAAAATCTGATGATTTCAAATTAGTTGGATTCTGTGATGCTGACTACGCTGGAGACAGAGTGGAAAGAAAAAGTACTTCTGGAAGTTGTCAATTTCTAGGAAGAAATCTAATCTCCTGTTACAGCAAGAAGCAACCCACAATTGCACTTTCAACCACAGAGGCTGAATACATTGCTGCTGCTGGATGTAGCACGCAGATGCTCTGGATGAAGAGTCAACTAGAAGATTATCAAAATTTTGAAAGTAACATTTCTATCTTTTGTGATAATACTTCTGCTATATGTTTGTCCAAGAATCCCATTTTACATTCTAAGGCAAAACATATAGAAATTAAGCATCATTTCATCAGAGACTATGTTCAGAAGGGAATCATAAATTTAGCCTTTGTTGATACAGATCATCAATGGGCAGATACTTTTACAAAACCCCTTGTTGAAGATAGATTCAATTTTATTCTGAAAAATATTGGTATGGATTTTTGTCCAGAATAATATTTATCAGAAGCAAATTTTTACAGATGCAAAAATGCTTAATGCTCTGAAGTATTTATTCTGATTGCTTATTTTATTCTGATCAATATTTCTGTTGTGAAATTCTGAACTAAAAATCTTTAGAAGATCTGAACGTTGGTTAACGTTTCATTTCTTAAGAGAATTCAGAACAACATGCAAGTAAACACGTGTCACACAAAATCTGAAGAGGTGGCGTGTACATAACTGAAGAGACGTTTGAGGTGAAGTTTGAATAGTAAGAATCTTGGTTTTCCCCCCAAATTGTCAGAAGCAATTAATGTTTTGAAATGATTTTTATTCTCTTTATTTAATGCTTGTTCAAACGTGCATTTTTCTGACTGTTGATTTGCCTAAGTGTTTTAGTATAAATACTTGTCTTGTATTCACTTTCACACTTTTCACTCTCTCAGAATTTACATGCGTTTTCATCTCCTATTCTCTCTGCATAAAAACCCAAAACCTAAGTGTTTGACAAAGCATTCTTCAATGGCAACTTCATCATCAACAACTGCTCAATTCCAATCTACTATGGCTGCTGTAACTTCAGAAAACTTGGGTGTTGCTCCATATTCTCCTCCCAAAAGAACACTTCTAACGCCAGTTGATAAATTGGAAGTTCTATGTGAATCTATGGTTGAGTTTGATTCTCTGGCAGAAAATGGGTTTGAGTTTCGTTCCATCATTGGATCTCAAGGATGGGTTAAGTACTTTGATAGGCTCTTTGGACCAGTTTACCCTCTCCTTGTGAAAGAATTTTGGATCCATGCATCAGTTTATCCCAAGTTCATCTTATCTTCTGTGTTGGGAAAAGAGATTATTATCACAGAAGATCTGATAAGAAAATTGATAGGATATGAAGAAACAGATGGTGTTTCCCACTTGCCAGCTGGGCGTGTGGACATGGATGAGGTTTATGAAGAAGTAATGACTGCTGGTCAAGCTTCTAACAAATTCAAAGATCTGAAGCCTGATTACAAGATCTGGGCCAAGATCTTCATGGGATGCATCCACCACAGGAAGTCAAACAATTCTCCAGACTATGTCAATAATGAACAGCTCTATTTCATGTATTGCCTTAGTCAAAGCACCAAGGTAGATCTTCCATATATTCTGTTTATGCATCTGTGGAACCATATCAATGCATCTAGAGAATATGTGAAAGATAAAGGATAGAAGATCAGAACTTGGATCCCCTTTGGAGGGTTGATCTCAGATCTTCTTACTGAAAATGGTTTAGTAACTGCTCTGTATGCTGCTGGAGTCACAGAGGAATTAGAATTCATAACGGGAAAGCCTCTGAACGCTAAAAGTCTTCTGAGACTCAAAATTGTTGATGAACTAACAATAGCTCCTAAGAAGCTAAATATGTCAGAATTGAATAAGAGGGTTCCTGTAGATGACTTTCCTTTATTCTTTGCTGAAGAGCCCAGACATATAATGGTTATGTATATTGATGAATGCAAGAAGGAAGGCAAACCTGTTCCTGCTAATGTGATTCAGCTTGCAAGACAACCACTACCAGATGCAGGAGAAGAAGAAGCACAACTCCAGAGGAAAAGGACTCAGCCTGTAGAAGAATTTGCACCTGTTCAGAAGAAGGTCAAGATTGCTGAGAAGCCCAAGAAGCTCTTGAAGAGAAAAGACTCTAAAGAAGCTGCTTTTGTACCTGCCAAGAGGATAAAAGTAAAAGGTACTAAATCTTCTGTATCTTCTGCAAATCTTGTTATTAATGATTCAAATGTTAAGTTTGTTCCAAAACCACCTGCTACTCAAACCACTTCTGTTACTGCTCCCAGTTCTATTTCACCACAAAAACAAACACCTGTTCCAACTCAAACAACAACACAAACAACAACACCAACAGTTTTTGTACCAAAACCATCTCAACCCAAAATACATATCAAACACTTTGTTCCACGACCTCAACCATCAGATCCTCAACCATCAGATCACCAACCATCAGAACAACAAACCTCTATTCAACAACAAACCTCTGAACATCCAGAGAACCAACAAAAAGAAGCCCAACCAGAAAAAGCCTCTGACAATCCACCATCAAATAATCCACCTTCTGAACCCATTGCACCTGTTACTTCTGAACCTACAAAAGTAACTTCTGATCCTGTTTCATCAGAACCACCATCCAAACAATCTGACTTTCCTTCAGAACCTACCAATACTTCTGAACCTCCAATCCCTGAGACAGGAGTTCTTGATATCACACCTTTAAAAACAGTGTTTCAAGTATCTTCTACCTCTTGTACACCAACAACATCCTCTAACACCTCAGAATCAGAAATCCACCCAGATTTTCTAATCTCTCCATCTGACAAATACTCTGAGATAAACCAACCTGAACCTGAACCTACCATACCTTCGTAAACTCCCATTCCAGATCCTATGCCTCCACCTGCACCATCATTTGAGATATTAATTCCCAATTCCAATCCAACATCATCTGGTATATCTTGTGCCCAAGTTTCTTCTCTTTTTCATAATCTGTCTTATGGTTTCAAACTGAAAGACTTTTATGACAGAGTTGAACCTTCTGAACCCTTCAAACCTCTGAAACCAAAACTCACACAGGCTCTTCCATCTGTGATTGTTTCATATATACAATCAATGACCAATGTAGGATCTTTAGCAACAATATCTGCAACATCTGGTAAAGCTGTTGTTCCAGCTCTGCAAATTGCATCTGATAACACTGTTGCATCTGTTGCACCCCCAAAATCTGCTTTCAAACCCTACTCAAATGCATCTTTTGATGTTGTTACCCCTAACAGAAGACCAAAACCTCATTTGCTTAATGCTTTAGTCATATCTAAAGAAAAAGCTCCTGAGATACCCTTCATTCCATATTATCCTCGTCCTCTGATTTCCATCCAAAAATCACTTTTTCCACCAACTCCCCAACCCAAACCTATCACTCTGGAAACCTTGCTAAAACCTCTGCCCAGACTTAATATTGATCATTTATTTCAAACATTTTTTCAAGAAATACAGATGTATTTAGGTACTGTTCAGAAGAAATGCTCTGAAACAATGGATGCCAAAGAATCTGACATCATCTGGAACGGATTCATCAATAGATTCAACACTGTAGCTTCAAATCTGAAGAACGTCTGTTCTGATGATGCAAAGCTCAAAGCTGAAAGGACTCTATTCTGGACTGTCAACAAAACTGAACCTCTGCTTCGTTTAGATGCTCCTCCACCATCAACATAATCTACTGATAATGCATTGACTATGACTCTGGTAGAACCCTCTTCAGGATCTACAGAACCAATGGCAATTGACTCTGTTCAGGCTACAGAACCTCCTAATTCTTCATCTGAGATAAAGACAGAACATCCATACATTGAAGATAAGATTGCTACTCTAGAAGCTGGACACTCAGAGATCAAATCCTGGATGGCTAAGCAGGATAAGAAGTCTGAGGATATGACAGAATGGATGTCAAAGCAAGATGAGAAGAATGAAACTATGACTAAGTGGATGTCCAAGCAAGAGTAATCCTCCTCTGAGATTACAGATCTATTGAAGATGCTTTTGTCCAAACACTCTTAGATTTTTTCATTCTAATGTTTTTGCATCTGTTGTTTGCATCTGTACCTTATTGCTATATCTTCTAATGATTACCTATGTACTCTTGCTCTGATATTTTGAATGAATCAAGTTTTCTCCATTGAATTATCTTATTTACTGTTTCCTTTTATTTGTCTTTTTAAAAGTTTTTACTTTTTGCTTATGACAAAAAAGGGGGAGAAAATATAGATCTGAATTGTTTAATATAACTTCACCAGAATGAATCTTCAGACATATCTATTCTATCTAACATTTAATTTGACTATTTCAGAACATTTGATAAGTACACTATATAAAAGAAACTCTGAGTCTCTCAGATCTTTTGTCCATTATCAAACTCTGAATCTTATATCTGAAAGACATTCTGACCTTCAAATGTTATAAGAACAAACAAGATCTAACTCTGAAGATTACTCAAGACAAAAGGGAAGTTTCTATTCCTTTTTCATATTTAACTCAGGGGGAGATTCATCATCTCAGGGGGAGTTATAATTCCATATGTTCAGTTAAATAAAATTTCTGATACTTTTTGTCATCATCAAAAAGGGGGAGATTGTTAGAACACAAATTGGTTCTTAATAATAACTCTTTGTTTTGATGATAACTGTTAGGAAATTTATATCTAAGAATTATATACTCTAAAATTTGTTTGAGAGTTTTACTGCAGATTGAAATGAAGTTAACTCTCTAGAAGCAAATCTGAATTGTATACAAGAAGTTATCCTGACTCTGAAGCGCCAGATGCACTTATCAGAAGCATCTGAAGCTGAAGCATCTGAAGTTAGTCAGAAGCATCTAAAGCAGAAGCATCTGAAGCTGAAGCATCTGAAGCAAAGAAGAATATTGTTTGAAGAGTTTCCCAAAGCATAAGTCTACAGAAGTTTCTGAAAGTACTAACGCTGCCAAGTACTGAAGTTCTGTGTCAAATATGCTATGATGATCAACACACTGAAAGCACACATGCTGCAGAAGACTCTGATACAGCATAGTTCTGAACATCATTAGAAGACTCTGACTCATTCAGATTCTGAAGAACTTGCTGAAAAACTGAAGAAGAAATATTCAAGATTATATCCGTTGGAGTAAATCAACGTCTCTTTCCTCATTTGTGCTAGACACAATTACACAGATAAAAAGGATTTTTCTGTGTTATCTACTTCTAGGAAAGGTCACTTGATGTGAAGACAAAAAGGCTCAGACCTTTTTGGGACTCTCTTTTCAACGCTCAGCATCCTTGGATCAGCTGCCTATAAAAGGAAGTCTCCGCCAAATTCTTCAGTTACACAATTTGATGAAAAGAAATCATATTATTCTAAGCTCTCATTCTTTCATATTCTTCTTAGAATTTCTTGTACTTAAACTTAAGAGAAAAATCACTGCTGTGATAATAGCTTTATAGAAGCATTAATACTCTTGTATTTGATTTACATTGATTGTAAAGGTTTTCCTTAAGAGGATTCAGTTTGAATCAGTAGCTCTTGAGAAGACTAAGAACAGTTGTTCTTAGGTGTTACTATTGTAATCTGTTTGATTAAATAGTGGATTAAGTCCTTGTTGAGAAAGGCAAATCACTCTAGGAAGGGTGGACTGAAGTAGTTGTTTTAAACGAACCAGGATAAAAATAATTGTGTCATTATTTTTAAAGTCTTAATCTTTCATACTTATTCAACCCCCCCCCCCCCCCTTCTAAGTATTATCTCACCTTCATCAACCTCAACAGTGATGCAAGAATTATGCAAACATGTGGAGAAAACAAGAGATGAAAGCGTACGAACATGCAAACGAATTATCGATTCGAACCACATAAAAACATGCAAATAATTGAAGGAATGATCATACATGGCAACAACATCATGATTAAACAACCACAAACAGTGACAATTATTCAAATCAATTCAATCCTAATGCATCACATTGATCTATGATGATTCGAATCGAACCGGTATGTGAACCTGCAAGCAAACAGCAAAATATGGCATTCTGGCACAGTGTTAACTGGTTAACACATACCGTTAATCGGTTAACGCCTTGAAAGTTTTAAGAAAAACTGAAGTTTTGAATAGGTTAACCGGTTAACCATATACGTTAACCGGTTAACACTGTTAACATTTGAAAAAGATTTTTAAAATTTGAAATGGTTAACCGGTTAACCATATGCGTTAATCGGTTAACATTGTACCAGAAGCAGAAAAACAGCAAACAGAATCACTTTCCAGCAAATAAGAACTTATCCGATCAACCGGATGATCGCATAATCACTTATTCACGAACTTAAACCAGAAAATCATGATTCAAACATCATGTAAACAGATCAACACAACCAGATCATGGATCAACCAAATCAAATCACTCACAATTCAATCGAATATGAAGATTAACATGATTAAGTTTGAAAATTAAATCGGATCAGAAATCCAATCTACGAATTGGAGAATTGATTCGGTAACTGTTGATTCAACTATAATTGTGTAGATCTAAGCAAAGAAGTCTGAAATATTTCAAGATCCAAGCTAATTGATGTTGTATGAATGAAGATCCTTCACAATTAAGTCAAATTACTCCAAATAAGCACTTCTACAATCACCTCAAAATCCAGATCTGAACTTGCACGGAAATTGAATGATGAAATCACTTCAATCAATGGAATGGATGGAGGTTTGGCTCTTAGAAATCAAGGATTCCAATGAAGAATCAATGATTTCAATGGAAAAGAGCTTTGAATGAAGGTTTTGGCTATGGAGGAAATTGAGAGAATTGAGAGAGAATTGATCAACTCTGAATTTGAAATGGAAATTATGAAGGTTAGATTGGCTTGCTTTGGAGTAATTCACTTAAATACCACTTTGGTTGGGATCCAAAACAAAGGCTTGGAAGTTGGTTTGGAAATTGTGGTATGGAGTAAGGTTTGGGATTTTGGAGGGAAATGAAATTTAAGCAAATTTCAAATGATGTTCTAGATCCTTCCCAAGTGCAAAAATGGGCTTTCAAGTGATCAAAATTGGACCCCAAAGCAGTTCCACTTGAAAATTCACGTACAGGGAAAATTCTGCTATGGTTAACCGGTTAACCATATGCGTTAACCGGTTAACGCCTCTGAAACCTTTGAATCTAGGCAAATTCTCCTTTGGTTAACCGGTTAACCATATGTGTTAACCAGTTAACGCCTCCAAAAATTTGAATTTGGCGCCTTTTGGTCGGAAACCAGACTGTTTGCCCATTTCAACTGTCTGGAGCTCTGTTTAGCTGCTGAACCTCATTTTTTACCGTTGTCACTGTGAAAATGCTTACTATGAGCCTGGATGCTGATTTCTGATCTGAAACAAACTTGCACAAATAAAATTGGTCGCCTGACCTCTGGGAAAAATAAATGCCCGAGCCTCTGATGCCCGTTGTTTGTGGTTCTGTCTCTGGCTCCGAAATACACCTGAGCCACAGGAACGCCTTGATCCCATGCCTCGAGACCGAATGCTATGCAATGCAAAATGCTAAATGCGAAAATGAAACATAAGCCAAGTACAAAAACGAGAAGGCAAATTTTGGGGTGCTACAGCTGCCCCTATTCAAACAACTTGGACCTGAAGGGAGGAAAAACATCTGCTTCCAACCATTCAAAGTACAAGGTAATTGAATACAAAAGAACCCAGAAATTTGCACCCTGCGGGAATGCAAAACATCGACTACCAACCATGAATCGGAAAACGACGCACTGGGGATAACAATCCAACATAATCTGAACTTCATCCAAAAGATGCCAACCAAAAGTCGGAAAACGCCCTGGGAATACCAACCAAAAGTTGAAATAAGGACCAACAGATGCCAACCAAGAGTTGGGAAGCAACCAAAGATACCAACCAAGAGTTGGGACGAAACCATCAATGAATACCAACCAAGAGTTGGGACAAACTTCTCTCACAAAATACCAACCAAGAGTCGGGATAAACTCGGAATACCAACCAAGAGTTGGAACAAAACCTGCTGAGGAACAAAAGATTAACCAAACAACTTTATGGCTGCTCCACCAGGGAAAGAGTGGACCAGTCATACGACTCTGTGGAGAACAAGCATTTGCAATCAAAGAATTTCATCCAAGAGATGGGATAAAAACCCAAACACTACCAACCAAAAGTCGGGATTACCACAACACCAACAGGAACTTTCATGACGAGACGACTTCGCTGGGGAGTCAACATCCATCACAGGACAACAATCTAACAATACCATCTAAGAGATGGGATGAGGGTTATTCTCTAGGGGTAAAACCACCCCTACCAACCAAGAGTCGGAATCTACGACTCTGCTGAGGAGGCACACTGACCAAAATTCGGAGTCAACAACCAGAGAACCAAAGTTAATAACCAAGAGTTGGAAAATCGTCAACAAATCGACCACACCGGATATTGCAACCTCACTGGGGAATCTAAGGCTACTAACCAAGAGTCGGAAAATGAACCGTCATCCACGACTGACCATACCGGAGAAACCACAACCACCAACCAAAAGTTGGAAAACACCAAATCTCCTCATCAACCAAAATTTGAGATAACGACTCCGCTGAGGAATAAAGGGAGGACTACCAACCAAAAGTTGGAAATACCAGATCTTCTTATCAACTAAAAGTTAAGATAACAAATCTTCAGGGGACAAAGGAAAACTACCAACCAAAAGTTGGAACAACAATAGGCGTCCCAGTCCGAACCTACTGGGGAAAAGGGGAACGCCAACCAAGAGTTGAGACAACCGCAGGGGAAAACATCCAACCAAAAGTTGAGATGATCATCCCAAATTATCAACCAAGAGTTGAAACAAAAGGCCACTAACCAAAAGTTAGAACAACGGCTACTAACCAAGAGTTAGAACAACAAGGATTATCAACCAAAAGTTGAAATAAAGACTCCGCTCGGGGAAGCCCAAAGATTACCAACCAATAGTTGGGATCACCAAATACAATCATCTGAATTATACAGGAGGGCATCGACCAAAAGTTGGAATCCACGACGTGAAGTAAAGAATAACCACCAAAAGTTGGAATAACATCCAAACGCCACTAGGTCATTAACCAAAAGTTTAAATAAACAACGATGACCAACCAAAAGTCGGAACAACTCCGTTGGGGAAGAACCACAAGCTTGACCAGGGAAAGCAACACTTGCAAGCGACTCACCTGGGGAAAGTGAAAACATTCATCCACACTACCCAACTGGGAAGAATCTGATAAGACAACCAACCCAAAAAAATCCATCCTGACGCGGACAACACGAAAACCCCTTGATTCAAACAAATCTCTGCCGAAACAAATATCCAGTCCCAAAATACCAAACCTGGCTTATGCTTCAGATGCTTATGTTTGAAAATGGCGTAATTCTCCATACGAAATGGAAATGCTACGCATTTGGGAGGATGCTAATGCAAAATGCAAATGCAAAAGAACCAGCCTAGCAAAATAAATGCTAGGGAGAAAAGACCCACTCCGTCGGGGTGAGAGAACAACCCATCCGGGAAGAGAAATCCACATTGCCGGGGATCAAATCTTCTGGGGACTCGAATAACTCTGCGGGGACACAAGAAATTCGATGCTTAAATCAAACCCCTTCTGCTGAGGAAACCGTCTCGGTGGGGGAAAAACAATCAACCACCGAAGGTTGACTTTATCCTGCTCAAGAAACCAGCCCTGAACGGCATTCCTGAAAACTCTATCCTGCTCGGGGAGAAAATCCACTCTGCTTGGGATTACATCAAATATCAACTTGTTCTTGCCAAGGAATATCAGATACTCCTACTCTACGGGAAATTTGAATCTACCGGGGAAATCCCAGACTCCTGTACCACTTACTCTATTGAGAGAATCAGCACTGCACTCTGCTGTAGAAAATCCTGAACTTACTCCATGGGGAAAGGGCGTCACCGACGTTGCCTCCACTGGAGAAAAAAACTGGTTTACAAACCATCCTACCGTTTAGGGAAACACCTCTATCTTGTTCTGCTGAGAACAACTCCACCCGGTCGGGGACTCACTTTCTCAAAAAGACAAAGCTTAGTTCTGTTGGAGATACACATTTCAATCTTGATAATCGGACCCTGCTGTAGAGGACGCAGCTCTTCCGGAGATAAGTTGACCACTTCATTGAGGAAGCGAAATCTCTGCTAAGGGAAACAAGCCTCTCGCTTGCTCGTGCCTGACTGCATTTACCTGTGGGGAACAAGCCCCTTCTGTCGGAAATATCACACTTAATCCATGAAGAATACTCGGCTGACAACCACTGCTACTTGTTGCGACTTGAACTGCCGAGGATAAGGGAAACTCACCAGACTGTGATAACCTTATTGCCCTGCAACAAAGAAAACACCGGAAATGTTCTACATGTGAAATGGTTACCTTAGTCACCATTCATGATACTTGCCGATCAAGCAAAGTCAGCGTTTTCGTTATGCTCTGTAAAACCTCTTGCTTTCACCTGCAATGTTTATCCAAAATAACAGACATTTCGCAAACAAAACAGTAAAATGGACAAGAAAAAGAAAGCTCTTTGACTCAAGTGAAAACTTTATTGATGGAAGGCCTGTAAATAGACAAATTACAATTCAGATGCAATTCCTGAAAAGAGGTAATTGCTAAAAAAAAAGAAACAAATACAATAGAAATGTCGGAAATATGGAAACAGATAACCACCATGTGTCGATTCGGCTATGACCTGTATGTCTTCGATGTTCCCCTTGTTTCATCTTCTGACAAGACTGACTGAACTGATTCCTTTCCTTCAGGATAACTGCTTACAAGAGGACAGATCGAACGCGGATCGTGATCATTTGCTTTTTAAATCCCTAACTTTTTTCTGGATCGCCCTTTCGGGTTTTCAATCCACCGGGATACCCATTTTTGCCAAAGTTGCATTTTCAGGTTTTCAACTTTGCGGGTTTACATCTTTTATATTTATCCCTAATTTTTGCTCGAACCTTTTCTTTTTATGGTTCGCCGGGATACCCCATTTTTGCCTGGACTTTTCTTTTTGTGTCCAGCGGGTCTCTTTTAAGCAAAGTATTTTTTAACCACGTCCGCGTTCACAGGGGATGAAAAACCTTCACCATCCATAGTAGATAGTAATAAGGCTCCGCCAGAGAAAACCTTTCTTACCACATATGGACCTTCATAGTTAGGAGTCCATTTTCCCCTGTGATCTGTCTGAAGAGGAAGAATCCTTTTCAACACCAAATCACCCGTCTGGAAGCACCGAGGACGCACTTTCTGATCAAAGGCTTTCGTCATCCTACTCTGGTACAGCCGACCATGCGCGATGGCTGCTAATCTCTTTTCATCAATCAAGCTCAGCTGATTCAACCTGGCTCGCACCCATTCAGCTTCGTCCAACTTCACATCTGACAATGCCCTTAAAGAAGGAATCTCAACTTCTAATGGCTTGACTGCTTCCGTACCATACACTAGTGAGAAAGGAGTTGCCCCGGTTGATGTACGCATCGAAGTACGATAACCGTGAAGAGCAAAAGGCAACATCTCGTGCCAGTCTTTGTAGGTCACAACCATTTTCTGCACAATCTTCTTGATATTCTTATTAGCTGCCTCAACATCACCATTCATCTTCGGACGATATGGAGAAGAATTGTAATATTCTATCTTGAAACTCTAACACATTTCCTTCATCATTTTGTTATTCAAATTTGAACCATTATCAGTAACGATTCTTTCCGGAATACCATAACGACAAATGATGTCCTTCTTTATGAATTGGGTGACCACCTGTTTCGTGACATTAGCGAAGGACGCTGCTTCTACCCACTTTGTAAAGTAATCAATCGCGACCAGAATGAAGCGATGTCCATTAGAAGCAGTCAGCTCAATCTTTCCAATCTCATCAATTCCCCACATAGCAAAAGGCCAAGGAGATGTCAACACATTCATAGAAGCTGGTGGCACATGCACCTTATCCGTATAAATCTGGCATTTATGACATTTTCTGGCGTATTTAAAGCAATCGGACTTCATAGTCATCCAATAATACCCAGATCTCAACAAATTTCTAGCCATTGCATGTCCACTGGCATGAGTACCAAAAGAACCCTCGTGGACTTCCTCCATCAACAGGTTTGCTTCAAGTTCATCAACACAACACAGCAAGACCATGTCGAAGTTTCTCATGTAGAGCACATCGTCCTTGTTTAGATAAAAATTACCAGCTAACCTCCTCAGAGTTTTCTTATCCTTGCTAGATGCCCCAGATGGGTACTTCTGAGTCTTGAGAAAATGCTTGATATAGAAATACCAAGGCTTTCCATCAGATGCTTTCTCAACGGCAAACACAAAAGCAGGTCTATCAAGACGCATGATGGTAATAGCAGGAGTTTCATTCCAGAAATTCACTTTATACATCAAAGCGAGCGTGGCCAAGGCATCCGCCATCTGATTCTCAGCCCTCGGCATATGATGAAAATCAACTCTATCGAAGAAAGGCAACAGTCTCCTTGCATAATCTCTATAAGGCACCAGATTGGCCTGACGAGTTTCTCATTCTCCTTTGATTTGGTTAACGACCAGTGCTGAGTCACCGTATACATCCAGATTTTTAATCCTCATATCAACGGCCTCTTCCAAACCCATAATGCAAGCTTCATACTCGGCTTCATTATTGGTGCAAGTGAATGTCAATCGGGCAGTGGACGGTATATGAGAACCGTGAGGAGCAGTAATGATCGCGCCGATTCCATTACCATATGAATTAACTGCTCCGTCAAAAACCAATTTCCACTGAGACCCTCTCTCAGGACCCTCGCCAGGTAAAGGCTTATCACAGTCTTTTATTCTCAAAAACATAACATCTTCGTCTGGAAAATCAAACTTCATCGGCTGATAATCCTCAATCGGCTGTTCTGCAAGATATTCTGACAGGACACTTCCCTTAATGGCTTTCTGGGAAACGTACTGAATATCATACTTTGTTAACACCATTTTCCATCGGGAAATCCTTCTGGAGAGTTCTTGTTTTTCAAAGACATATTTGATTGGATACATCTTCGAAATCAATAGGGTTGTGTGGTTTAACATGTACTATCTCAAACGCTTTGCGGCACAAGCGAGTGCACAACATGTTTTTTCCAGCATTGAGTACCTCGACTCACAATCGGTGAATTTCTTACTCAGGTAGTAGATGGCGTGCTCTTTTCTACCTGACTCATCCTGTTGACCGAGCACACATCCCATTGAATTCTCAAGAACCGTGAGATACATGTTTAGTGGTCTCCCTGCAACTAGAGGCATGAGTATTGAAGGTTCCTGTAGATACTCTTTTATTCTTTCAAAATCCTTCTGGCAATTTTCATTCCACCTGTTCGTTTGATCTTTTCTCAGCAATTTGAATATCGGTTCACACGTGGCTGTAAGATGAGATATAAACCTTGCAATGTAGTTTAATCTCCCCAGAAAACCATGAACCTCTTTTTCTGTTCTCGGCTCAGGCATTTCTTGTATAGCTTTTATTTTGGTAGGATCTACCTCAATACCCTTTTCACTGACAATGAAACCCAATAACTTTCCAGATCTCACCCCGAAGGTGCACTTGTTAGGATTCAGCCTCAGCTTGAACTTCCTCAACCTTTCAAACAATTTCAGAAGATCGAACAGATGTCCCTCCTCCGTATGTGACTTTGCTATCATGTCATCCACATAGACTTCTACCTCCTGATGAATCATGTCATGAAACAAAGTGACCATCGCCCGCTGATAAGTTGCCCCTGCATTTTTCAATCCAAAGGGCATCACCTTATAGCAAAAAGTTCCCCATGGTGTGATGAAAGTAGTTTTATCCATGTCCTCTGGGGCCATCTTGATTTGGTTATACCCAGAGAAGCCATCCATGAACGAAAACACAGAATACTGCGCGGTGTTATCAACCAACACATCAATATGAGGGAGCGGGAAATCGTCTTTCAAGCTCGCTTTATTCAGATCTCGATAATCAACGCACATCCTGACATTTCCATCCTTCTTAGGCACAAGAACAATATTAGCGACCCACAGAGGGTAATTCGTAACAGCAAGAAACCCAATATTCAACTGCTTTTGAACTTCTTCTTTGATCTTGACTGCCATGTCAGGCCTTGTCCGTCTCAACTTCTGCTTGACTGGCGAGCAATCTTCTCTGAGAGGTAACTAGTGTACCACAATATCTATATCCAGCCCAGGCATGTCTTGGTAAGACCAAGCGAAGATATCTTTATACTCACGGAGCATTTCAACCAATCTTCTCTTGGCACTGTCTTCCAATGCAGCCCCCACTTTAACCTCTTTCTTGTCATCATCGGTACCCAGATTTATAATCTCAATATCCTCCTGATGAGGCACAATGACCCTTTCCTCTTGCTTGAGAAGCCTGGCTAACTCTTCGGGTAGTTCACAGTCTTCGTCAGTCTCATCTTCAGCTTGATAAATGGGATTATCAAAGTCATACGAAGTCATAGCTGAACCTGAATCGGTGGCATCTGATAGAAAAGACCTGCATGAGGATGTTATGTTTATTATGCGATGCAACAAATAAAACATATTGCCATTTTTCGGTTAAGTATAAATGCAAAACAGAAACAAGACAAACAGGGATCACAAAATTTGAATGCGAAACGTCTTTTATTAATGATAAACTGTAAATAACAAGAAGGCCCCACAAATGGGTCACTACGTCTTGGGCAGAACGCAGAACTGAACATAATCAAAACAATGAATATTACTCTGTAGTAGTAACATGAATGGTTTCTTCAGTAGTCCAGTTGCACAGCTTCTGGCCGGGAGTACATGGACGAATCCAGGCATCCATATCGCAGTCACTGTCACCTTCATCGTCTTCAACAACATTGATCCGATAAAAAATCAAATCACTGCTGGTGAACTACACTGGCCCCCTGTATCTTGGAATCTAAGAAGAACCGGAGGGTTTGTATCCCAAGTCGAACTTGTCTTTCTTGACAGGAACATCGAGAACTTGACCCCACTTCTGAGACGAGCCGGATTCTATGATAGCACGGGCTTCCTTGAGCAACAACATTGAAACCTCTGGACCCTTGGCTGCTACAGGAGACTTCCCCTGAATCTGAACCATTTCAAATGCCTGGCAGAGTGTTTCGTGGATCTCACCATCCACTTCTACATATTTGAAGGACGACAGATGACTAACCATAATGTCCTCTTCATCGCACACAGTAACTATGCTCCCTCCCGCCATGTATTTCAGCTTTTGATGCAACGTTGAGGTAACTGCCCCAACAGCATGTATCCAAGGTCAGCCAAGCAAACAGCTGTATGCTGGCTGGATATCCATAATATAAAAAGTTGCATCAAAGATCTCCGGCCCTATCTAAAGAGGCAGCGTGATTTCTCTAAATAATGATCTCTTCGATCCATCAAAAGCCCTAACCACCAGATCACTGGGTGTGCATAACAAACCCTGAATGTCCGACTTCATCAATGCCTTCTTCGGAAGAACATTGAGGGATGGCCCCGTATCAACCAAGACATGTGACATCAGAGATCCTCTACACTCCAACGATATGTGCAGAGCACGAATATGATTCCTCCCAGCAGGAGTCAGATCTAAATCGGTAAAGCCAAGACCATTACCGGCATTCACGTGAGCAACTACCCCCTCCAACTGATTGACAAAAATCTCCTGGGGTACGTACGCTGCATTCAAGACTTTTAGCAGAGCGTTGCGATGCGCCTCCGAGCTCATCAACAATGATAAGATAGAAATTTTCAACGGAGTTTGATTCAAGTGATCCACAATTTTATAGTCACTCTTCCGAATTAATCTCATGAATTCCTCCGTATCCTTTGAAAGATCATCAATAACAACCTGGGGTTGGACACTCTCTTCAATCACAGCCTTACACTTACCCCTATCATTCTTATCAACAATAACCTCTGGTGGAGAGAAAACCCTTCCACTTCTGGTAATACCTCCGGCACTGACTATGTTCTCAAACGATGAACTTCCGCTTGGCGATTCTATCCATTCTTGTTTCTGCCCATTACATAACACTTCTCCTCCATAGTTCCATGGGATTGCTCTAGTGCTCTCGTACGGCATGGGCCATGGGATAGTAATAGTCATCGGAGCTGGCCAAGCAGGCGCTGAAATATTGACAGTCCGGTATGGAATGGAAATAGTAGCAACTTCATTTCCGTCATCACTAACCCTGTGCTCAACATCTTCCTTCACAACTTTGTTAAACTGCAGACAACCTTCTTCAATCATCCTTTAAATACCCCTTTCAAAAGATCACAACCCTCGGGATGTGCTTCACATTCTGAGTAATCAGCAGAACAACCAGGAAATACTCCCTTCTTCAACAAACAAGCTTTCACAAAACCCAGCGGAGTTTTCAAATCTTCAACCTCAGTTATTAGATTCAACTTTTCACCTTCAATAACGGCGTTGGCTGCCACCCCCCATGATCCGGCATCGGGTTCTGAGTAACATTGGGCCTCTCATTGGTGAAATTGATAGCTTTAGAATCAAGCAAATCTTGGACCTTATGCTTAAAATCTTTACAATGATCAATGTCATGGCCTAGGGCGCCAGAGTGAAAATCACAATGAGCATTTGCATCGTACCCAGGAGGCGGTATTCCTGTGAGAGGAGCCAAGGTCCTCTTCTGCACCAATTGTAACTGCAACAATCGTTGTAACAACTGAGAATAGGGTATCAGAGGATTTGTGAATTGTCTGTCAGGTATCTGGTGCCTAGCAGGATAAGGACGCTGAGTGTTGCCTTGTTGCGGAGCTGCGGTCGAGATATTCACAGTAGCAACCTGATGATGCTGACAAGACTGATCTCTCCCTTTACCTTTATGCGAGATAGCATTTATAACGTGTAAAATGCAATAAAAACAAATAAAATGCGACGAAATAATAAAAATGGTCAACTAAAACTAATGGTAAAATAACGTATAAAAACCACTGATCAAACTCCCCCAAACTTAAACCATTGCTTTACCTCAAGCAAAAAGCTCGGATAAATAACTTTCAAATCAAACAGCACATCAATTGAAGGACTCAAGATGTAAGGCGTGTCAATACTCATACATGAGTCTTTGTTCTGATCGGCTAAAACCAACTCTCTCGGTACTCATCTGATAACAAAGGCATTACATAAACACACACCGCCGTAAAACCACAGACCTAAATCCCCCTTTCGACCACCTCTCCAACTATGCTTTGGGCTTAAGTCTTTTCTTCGATTTTCTACCCCTTTCATTCGGATAATCAGATTAAGGCATTTTGATTGCTTTCCTTCACCTTTGCTCAAGACTTTTCCCAGGGCACCTTTATTCTTTTTTTTCTCGCTCATTGGCGTTTATTAGTCCACTTTGGGACGACTATAGAGATTCAACCGCCGTTAGGCTAAATAACCAGGTGAGGGTTACCCAACTTAGAAGGTCTGGTTGTCTTTACTGTCCTTATTAAACCTTTTTTTTTGGTGCCATAAGTCATTCTCATAATCAATATATGCAATTCTTTCAATCATGCCAGACTATCATAATGAACTAATCGGGGAATACTTCTCAAATCCAAGTACTATGGAACAAATCTACACGTTGGACTCGTTTCCTTACTTCGGGGAACCTAGGATGTTTAAATTATACCTCAATTTCCAAACTTTTCAAGTTCCTTAGCTCAAAATCCTCTTCCCTAGAACTCTAAATTCTTTCGTGACTACCTCACACACATAACATTCACAATAAAAATTTTAAGGTCTTCATAAGGGGGGAATTCGACGTGATTTTTATCGAACTTAATTAAAAAGGTATTTAAATTGACAATTCGAAACGGTAAAACCTCCCCCAAACTTGAACTAAACATTGTCTCAATGTTTATGAACAAGAGAAGAAGAGATGTACTCACAGAGGGGTCAATAGTTAATGCAACACCTCTTTGTTGCTTACGTGTTTTCCCTTGCAAACTCTCGTTTATTCCTGCAAAAATAACCATAATAAGAAAAACATAAATTATTAAAATCTGTGGGTTGCTGTCGCACCTCGAAAAATTCATTTCGAACATACGACCCTCGCGCAAAAGGCGCGGAAAAATGCGGTTCGACAGAGTCGCCACCGAACTTTATTTATCCCGAATAAAAGGGAGAGGAAAATATCGAGAAAACCTCTTAAAAAACGAAAGGATAGGAACAGGGCTGTCGCAACCAAGTTCCGGGTTCGGGAGTCGGTTACGTGAGGGGAAGGTATTAACACCCCTCACGTCCGTCGTACTCGACGGGAACCTCTTAAGGTAATTGTGGGGAGTGTTGTTTAGGTTTACTTGTTTTCTTCTCATTGATAAAGGTGAATTGGTAGGTTAAAAGGTTAAAGACGCAAAGGAGAGATGAGTGGTTAGAAGATAGGGTGCTCGCCAAGGATTGGGGCCCTTGTGCCTACGTATACTCATTCGGACGAGAATGAGAAATCAGAGCGTCGTAGTTCGACTACGGGAAAAGGATAGGGGAAATGGAAGATGGAGGGGATTGTGCTCGCCAAGATCATCGCAATCTTGTGCCTACGTATCTTGTATTCAAGAATGAATAAAGAATCAGAGCGTCTGTAGTTCGTGGTAACAACCACGAAAAGATGAGGTTTGAATAGGGTTGAAGTTTGAGTTTGAGACGAAAGGGTGACTGACGAGCAACCCAAAAGCGCGTCTCAAGAGCTTCTCACTCAAGAATTCAAGGAATGCGAGACTCCAAGAACTCAATTCTTTCGGGAAATTGACTGAATAAGTTGAAGATAAAGAGTTGGATGTTTTGAAATCGAAAGAATGAATTAATAACAACTTAAGGGCGCGCCTCGAGAGTTACTCATTCGAACATTGAAAGAATGCTTGATTCTGAGAATATCCCTCTTTCGTAAGTTTAAAAAAAGGTGTTTGTGAAAAGATCGAATCGAAAGATGGCATGCGAGGCCAAAAGGAAGTTGGTTTAGAAGTGGTTCGACGACGTGTCGAAGGTTTGATCGAAGATGGAACCGACTTGACGACGCGTCAAGTGTTAAGGTTGTGAGAAACGATATTAGTCCCTGAGGGTGCCCCTAATATCGAAACCAGGAGGAATTGTGTGAGAAATGTCAATGGTTGCGAATGCGTATGAACACCCGACTTAGGATATGTTTGAAAATGCTTGATTTTGAAAAGAAAGTCGAAAGGTTGAGTGAATAACAACTCAAGAGCGTGCCTCGAGAGCTATTCACTCGAAGACACAAGGAATGCTAGACTCCAAGTGCCTCTTTCTATCGGAGTTTTAATCGAGAAAAGATATTGAGAAAGCGTTTGAGAAAATCAAAAGATTGAGTGAATAACAACTCAAGAGCATGCCTCGAGAATTATTCACTCGAAGATCCAAGGAATGCTAGATTCCAAGAATCTCTTTCTTTTGGAGTTTGATCGAGAAAATGTTTTTTTTTAAAAAATGATTTGAAGCGAAAATGAAATATTCTCGACTAAATTATCATCTCAATAATTTGACCGATAATAATCATTAAAGTCATCATTGACTAAAGAATAAGAAAAAGTGGATAAAAAACGAAAATGAAAGTTTTGAAAAGATTGGTCTCGGGTTTGTCATTACTCGTCAATAATTTGACAAAGTTATAACTTGGGGTATCGTCATCGACCGTAACACGACAAAACAAAAACGAAAATATAATCGAAAATATATTCAATATTAATTGAAAATCTTAACAAAAATAAACATGTACATAAACCAAATGAGGTCTTAATAAAAGTTATCAAAATTAAAAAAACATTATATTAAAACTTCATCTTAAGATTTATAAAAAAAAATGTTTAAAAGAGAAAGAAGGGAGCACGTAAATCAAAGTTACTAGGCTTCACGTGTTGGTCCACAGTATCATTCGTGTAGACCCGTATCTCCCAAACTATTAGCAGGAACAATCCAAAACCAAATACTTAAAAAAAGGATTAGCAAAAAAACAGGATCCCTACGTACCAAGTTTCGAAAACGTCATTGGGCAGTGCAAAAGTGATAACAAAAATCAATTGAAGGACCATATTAATTGCCTTGAACATGAAAATAAATTTTAAGAAAAACACTAAAATCAGAATACCTCCTCCACTTAGACTTGCGCTTAACTTCCCTTCTCCCAACCTTTCTCAAGACTCAACGAGTCTCTCTCATCACTCTCCTTTCTTTGCGAGACCTTCAAGATCCAACCTTTGAACCTTGTTTTCTTCCGTCTCTCACTTTTCGCTTCCAGATTGGTGAGTTTCAGTTTAACTTCGTTTTTTTCCTTGTTCTGTTTCTATTTTCGGTTTGTCAATTGATGAAGATTGAAGGGTTTGGGTTGATTTGGGGTGAAGGTTTATTGAAGGTGGGTTTGGTTCTTTCGAAGATTGAAGATGAAGTTGGTTGTAGAAATCTGGGTTGATTTGAAGAGGAAAACGATGGTGACGAGCGATTTCTGGGAGTGGAAGAAATGGTTTTGTGGAAAAGTTGAAGAAGATGATTCAAGGAGGTGTTCTTGTTGGTTGAATATGAAGGATGAAATTTTGAAGAACAGAGAGGAGTTTTATGGGGTTTGAGCTTCAAGCTATGAGATGATATCATAAGGATAGTGATGAAGAAAGGTATTATGGTTTTTGGGATTTTTTATGGTCGGTTTCAGAATAGAGTCATATTTTGATTGAGTTTATGAAGAAATTTTGAAGGAAATAATGGTTAAGAAAGGAGGAGATTTGATGGTGATTGAAGGTTATGATAGTGAATCCCCATTATGAGATCGAGAGTGAAGGTTTTGATGGTGAATGAAGGGGTTGAGCTGCCCACTGAAGGTTTCTAGCTGAATGAGGGTGAGGAATGTTGAAGGATAGGGTAGAATGTAGGAGAGCGGCTAGGGTTCCCCCTTTTTGCTGCAGCCTCCCACACCGTTTTAAATGGAGAGAGTGTAGGGAAGATGGAAATCAGTGGTGTCATGTGAGTACCAGTTTTGTGAAAACACGGTATGTACTCTTGAAACCTTTTTTATTGTTTTTTTGTCTTTTTGCAATTTGTGTACAACCTAATTCTTTGGGGCATTTCCACAACAGGATTTGTGCATTGGGTGTGTTGGGGATTTTCTTGCCTCATGAAAATACCTAGAGAAACAAGTGGTCCCACCTTAAAGATTTCACCGCTGAGCTGGAATAGTGATAGATTTTCCTAAGCTTTATAAATGGAGTGAAGATTTCAATAATCACCCAGTCGTTTTGAAAGTTTGGTTGCTTCAAAATAGATTATGGGGATGCATACCAGGTGAATTTAAGGAGATTTGTGTGAAGTATTTGTTTGTCATACTTGTTTTTGTGTGAATTTTTATGTTGAATTAGATGATATGTAACCTATGGTTTCTTATTGTTGTAAGGTCCCTCAAATCTTGGTACCGAGTCGATAGGAGGCAATGCCACAGGATCCCCTGGTTTCCACCCAGGTGGGGGCTTAATTGGCATATCAATGGACAATTGCACAGGCAATCCAGGTTTCCAACCAGGCGGAATAGAAAAATTGGGAGGAAGCATCCCTTGAATTGCAGACAAATTTGCAAGTGGATTGGTATCCACGGGCTGTAAAGGTGAAGACTCAATAATAGCCTCAACTGTTTTTTCTTATAATCAACTGCTTTAGGCACACCAATATCAAGATCTGCAAAGTTATATAACTGTGAAGCTCTCATTTGTTCCTCTTGTGGTGCAGGTGGCATTGCACCGCGAAAAGGAGTCGTTCCTGCTCCAAATTCCGGTGGTGCAAAGGTTGTATAACTTATTCGATGAGCATATGATAATATGTCTGACAGTTTCAGCTGAGATGTGATAGTCGAGGTGGTTACGGAATCATCTTCACTCCCATCTGTTTCTTTGCAGGTTGTGAGATATTTATCAAGATGGACCAACTTTCAGCTTGGCGTGGAAAAGATGAAGGACGAGATATACCTCAAATCTGCATGAGTCGTACGAGCTGGAGGGGCAACCTTTGTGGGTTTGTGAATGGTGGCCGGTTGGAATACCATTTTATGATGTGAATTATGTTTGGGATAAAGCTGGCTCTTGCGTGAGATTTATGAGTCGTGGTTATGCTGTGCACAACGGGTAAGGTCCATGATTTCCATTTTAGCCTCACATATGATGTTACAGAGTTGTCTTTCGGTTATGGTACGGTTCTGCACCATTGGTACGCTGCTACAACATATTTCGTTTTTTCGTTCTCTTTTGCCAATTCAGCAGAAGTAGTGGTTGCTGTTGGTGCAGGCACAATTTGGAGGCGAGAGCTTGTTGTATGGTTTGTGTACGGCGTATTGTGCGTATTTCAAGTCAGGTACGTGGAAAGACGGTTTGCTGTCCATTTGTAGGTTGGCCTGGTGTGTTCACAATGCTAACAATCCATTCCGTATCTCTCTGTCACATTTCTTTCTTCTCACTAGGTAGTGGTTCTAGTCTCCATAGTTGCCCGAATGCAGTAGCACAAAGATTAGTAATGGCATTAGAGATTGCCAAAGCAGTGCAAACCCCTTTTCCTGAACCTGACATATCTTCACCAAGCAACAACTTTGCAAACCTCTCCTTCATCATATCAACATCTGGGATTTTTAAATCAATAGAGGTAAATTTGCTGTGATCCAACTCCAAGTTGGGTTTATGTTTTTTCATTAGAACTCAAACGCTTTGAAGTGTAGCTTTGAGAATAGGCCAGCCAAGAGGAGTAGGAGGAGAAGAAAACCCTTTCGCTTTAGCTTCATCTGAAGTAGAAGTAGAATTAGAAAGTGAAGAGGTAGAGGTAGAAGTAGAAGTAGAACTAGATCCAGTAAAACTTGTTTTTCTAGACTCAGCATTTGAATCAGTGGCACAGCAACGAGACCCTTCTTTTTTCTTGTGAGAATCTTCACTGTTTAGAGATAAAGTTTCCATCTTTGAGGGAAAAAAAACAGGTTTGAAAAGTTTTGAATTCGAAAAAGTGAAATGGGGTTGTTTGTGACTACTCAACGAAAAAAGAACATAACATAGGATTGTGTTGTGTTGACGATGAAGACACACACGCTATGTTTATGTTTTTGTTTGAGATGAATTTGATTTGATTTTGAATTTTCAAATTTGAAAAAATGGTTCTGTTTACATTGTAATGCAGATACAAGTTGAAAATTTTGTGTTTGGCAGCTGCATTGTTGGTTTTGAATATTGTACGTGGAATTTTCAAATGCCCTCTCTAAAGGCTGCTGATGATATGGTAATAGCATAACTCAAAAATGGCTTATCGTATTGGGTTACGTGTGGCTCGTAGTTGCCTTTATTGAACTTCCATTTGCATTTTTTGTTGCAGGTTTAATAGACAATATTGCGGTTTATGGTTTTGACAATAGGCTGCATTTGTGAGAAATTGGCACTGAAAGTTTCTGAACCGCTTGGTTTTCTTTCTCTGCAGGTTACGAGGTCGCGGTCGAGAGAAGTTGGAGGGGCCTGCATCAATAAAGATGCTGCAGGTACAGGTCCTTGTGTGAGTGGCTTCGCTACTACAACTTTTGCATCAACTCTTTTCATCTTTTCCATTGTGTTTTTGTTTGCACAAGTTTGATAATTGTCCTTACATCGCAGGTTGTGTGAGAGTGGTGTTATAAGGATTGCACAGAATAGGCTTTGATTGATTGTAGTTCACAGCTCCAGCTTGAGGTGGGAGGCTTTGGTCTGTGACTGTATGAAAGCTTCATAACTTGTATTTTCCTGGACCTTCATTTCTTTTATAGCTACCTGCTGACTCTGAATCTCTACATACATCAATGTTTAGGGAACTTCTTGCTGCTTGGCTGGCTGGCTCATCTCTTCATGCACAGCTTTCTCATGATGGTGTTTCAATGAGTTTTCATTTACATGGGTTTTGAAAATAGTGCTTTTTTATTGCCTTCGGGTTGTTTTGTAGTTGTAACATTCTTGATTTCGTCTCTTCATCGCAGGATATGGGCTGTTATGACGATGGATTAGTACTCATACTACTTTCGATATTGAAACGGTTTTGTGAAGCATGTGTTGTTGGTTTTGCAGCAGGGAGCTCAGCAAATTACTTGTATGCATTTTTGAACCACCAGGAACTCCACGAACAGAACACATAACAAGAATGCCATTTAATGAGGTCAAAGAAGTTAGATTCAGTACGGTTAGATGCATTGGTAAAAGAGGCAGCTGATCTTGCAATGGCTTCGAGATATTTTGTGGTAACATTAGTTAAGGCCTCAAGAGCATCGTATTTGGATCTTTTGTAGCCAACTGATTGGCAGATCTGAGAAACTGCAACTTTGGCTATATCAAATGAGAATTCTGAGTGGGTTTCTTGCTACTTTAGCGTCTTTTACTCGTAGCCCCTTTTTCTTTTTACGATGATGCAGGTGGGGATATTATGGATTTTGAGATAATTGATGAGCTGTACAAATCATATTGTATGATGTGTGAATTGAACTTACCCATTAATGTCTTTTTTCAATTTGAAACAAGCTCATTTGCTGTGATGTATTATCAAAGAATAATGTACAAATCCAAGAGTCATGTTGATGTAACTTTGATGTGCAAAAGAATTATTTTTTTGGCTTCATCTTGATTTCCATGTCTTTACAATTGCATCGTTCCCATTTTGCCTAAAATCGTGTAGGAAGCTCTATGATTCTGAACATTTGTTTGTCTATTTCAGTCACAGCTCTATTGACTATATAACCATCTTTTTGGAGCTCACTCAAATATTCAAGAAGCTTATCATCATTCTCATGGAAGAGGCATCTACTAACAAGACCAAACTCCAAGTTACGAGTACCAACTGACCATTCGGTCCGAGAAGATTGATATGAATTTACAACATGAATTATGACTTTAAATAAAAATAAATTCTCAACCCAATTTGGTAGTAACTTTCCTCATGTTGTATCCCACGGGGCTTGGAAACGATAGAAATGAAACAACCATACTTTGTATTATGCTTCCCTTCAAATAATAACAAAACATCCTTCCTTGAATCGGATAAGAAACAAAATTTTACATCAAACCTCCGTCAATCCCGTTCATTTAATAGCACTCCTTGTGATATTTTAATTCTCATCCAGACAATCCAAAATCAAGACTCATAACTTCAGTGACGAAAATAATTCTTGAATTTTACCAATAAACTCAACGAACCTCAACTCCACATGCAATACATGGAGCCTCTAGAACTAAACATGTGTTCCATATGGATATAATTGGACGTGAATGTTTCCTGTAACTAGAGGCAATATATGATCAACGAAAATGAACTGAAACAAAGATAAAGTAACTTAGCGTAGGACAAATTTGGGGTATGACAGTTGCCTCCTACGTAACACTTCGTTTAACGTCGCCTGGCTCGACGGTTGACTCCCCATTGTTATGGGGGATACTTTAGCCTCCAAACTCAATTGCTTGACTTCTTCGCAACAGAATATTGGTCAGGTTCAAAGATAAGAGCAACTTGAAGTGGTTTTGATCGTTCTCTTTTTTTCGTTGTTTTGATCATTCCAACTGAAGGTTTAACATCTTTCTCCTTACCTTTCTTCCTACTCTCTAGAGCTTTTAAATTGATTTCCTCATCAAAAGATTTCAAAGTGAGCGTACCTATTTCCACATCAATATTGCACGGACTAGTAAGCAAGAACGGCCGACCAAGTATGATCGTGGTCTCTTCATCTTTTGGAATATCCATGATTTGAAAATCAACTGGGAAGGTGAAGTTATCGATCGTCACCAGTACATCCTCTGCTAGCCCATATGCCATCTTAGTTGTGTGGTCGGCAAACTTCAAGCTTTTTCCCATATCGCTCACTTTTCCAATGTCCAGCTTTTTGAAAATGGATAACGGCACGAGACTCACACTAGCACCTGAATCAATTAGGATTTTCTTAAAAGTTCTATCTTTTATAGTACAAGGGATTACTACTGGTACAGGATCTTTCCTCTTGATGGGGATTCTATTTTCTTGTGATATTTCCTTACATTGCTCAGTTGTGGTCTTCGGTTCTTCACCCATTGATCTTTTTTTACCTACAACCTCTTTCATGAATTTCTTGTACAAAGGCATTTGCTCGAGTGCTTCAAAGAACAGCATGTTGATTTCCAATTTGTTGAACATTGCGTTGAATCTTCCAAATTCCTTCTCTTTCTGATCCTTCTTTGTAACTCTTTGAGGAAACGGTAGCTTGATTTTCGGTTTAACCTCCTCTTTCTTTTTCTCTTCATTTGGTTTGTCAGATGACACGACTTCTTCCAGTTCTTTTACTTTTTCTCTTACCTCAAGTTCCACCTCTATACATTCATACTCATTTGTTTCCTCTTCTTCTATCATTTTCTGATTTCTTTTTGTGACAACATTAATACTCTCTTGATTTTTTGGATTCGATACTGTCGCACTCGGGAGGGTTCCTTGGGTGTGTGTTGAAAGGTGTTCGGCTATCTGTCCCATTTGCGCCTCAAGATTTTTTATGGAAGTTGTGTTATTCCTTTGAATATTATGGGTCTCTTCTTGGAATTGAGAGCTTTGAGCAACCATCTTTTCAATAGAAATTTCCCAATCCGCTTTCTTTTGTACATGTTGTTGTTGTGGTTGATATTATGGTTAGTAAGGTTGTTGTTGTGGTTGATATTGTTGTGGTGCATTCCCTTGTTGATCTTTCCATGCGAAGTTTGGATGATTTTTCTAACTTGGATTATAAGTGTTAGAGTAGGGATTGTTCTACTTCAAAAAATTTATTTCCTCAATCTGTTTTGCGGTTGCCACACAGTGCATGGTGAAGTGAGGACCCCCACAAATTTCGCAATTCACTGCCTGAACCAGTTGGACTTGTGCCACAGTTTGAGTATCAAGACTCATCTTCTTTAACCTTCTTTCCACTTCCGCTGAAATTTGATCCTCCATCTTTACCACTTGTTCAGTAAGTTTCAAATCAATAGCCTTCTCCGATTGACTTACACTCCGGTCATACAATTCTAAGTGTTCATTTGCAGCAATAGCTTCAATAATTTTTTGATACCGGTGGCTGTTGAAAAATTAGTTGAACCACCGGCTGCTGTATCAATGAGTTGCTTAGTCTTCATTTTTAGACCATTTACAAAATTCTGCATTTGTTTAGTTGCATCCATGTTATGAGTCGGGCATGCCACCAAACACCTCTTAAACCGTTTATAAGCATCTCCAAGCGACTCTCCCTCCTTCTGTTTGAAATTAACAATGTCATATCTTTTTCTGATATAGAAAGATGCAGGAAAATATTCATTTAGAAATATGGTCTCCATCTCGTGCCAAGTGTTAATACTCCCGGCTGGTAAAGAATAAAAACTTGACCGGTAAAATTAGCAAGTGTACTAATTATACCGATGTAGTAATAGTTAGGGTTTTCCCAATATCGATCTTTAAGGACTGCGTGTAAATTTTTAGGTATAGATGTTATTTCAATCAAACAAAATAACCTTGGGGTTTTGTTTGGGGTTTTTTAACAGGAAAAGAGCTGAATGATAAAATTATACTATGATTAAGTGAAAACATGCTAGGAGAAGTGTATGGATTGCTTAGTACGAACCTTAGAGTATATCAATGAGACATGTCATAAAACCTTAATTATTATTGTACCTCAAAAGTGTTTTTCTTAAATTCCTTATTGAAAAACCTTTGATATTCTTCCTTGACCCTAATTCCTTAGCAGTCAAGGAAATACATTAAGCAATATTCTGACAAAGAGTTTTTACAATCATTACAGAATATCCCAATTCCTAGGCAATATTTACCGTAATGTGTTATACAAAATAATCGATCGTTTTTTCAGGCCAAATCCCTAATCGTAAATCATTCCCAATTTATACAATCTTTAGAAGTTTAAACAAATTGCATAACAAAAATATTAGGGAATGAAACAAAATCTCATTAAGAAATGCAATAGAGGTTCACTACAACACAATTCAGGGACACCCCCTAGCAATGGAGGGTTTACCTATTCATAGTATTCAACAAAAACAACAGAGAAAATAGAAACATTACAAGACTTGCAAAATAAAGTTGATCTTCAATTTCTTCCGATCATGAAAATCTCCTTGTCTTTCCAAATCTCCAGAGCTTCCTCCTTTCAGTTGTAATTTTCTCGTCCCATCCAAAGTCCCTTCTCTCTTTCCAAAACACATCTTAATTAGTCTCAGGTCCAACCCAGAAATAGAAAAATACCCAAAATACCCTCAGGGGTCACAAATGCCTAAAATCCAAGAAAAATAGAAGATGAAGCGTTTTAGCCAACACGGGTGGCCGTGTCAGGCTACTGGTTCACTTCAAAACTCTTCCAAATTCTTGCTGTTTTACCCGGTTTTTGCTCCGATTCTTCTCTGTTGCTTACCTGAACCTATAAACAGTGAAAATACCACACCAACGCGTAAGATGCAATAAAAAAAATAAAATGCGACGAAACAATAAAAACAGTCAACTAAAACTAATGGTAAAATAACGTATAAAAATCACTAATCATGATCTTTGGTTCGGTTTTCTTCCCATCAAAACCCTTTGACGATGTGATCTTTGGTTCGGTTTTCTTTCCGTCAAATCCCTTTGATGATGTGTTTCTTCGGATATGTTTTCTTTCCGTCAAATCCCTTTGATGATGTGATGTTGGTTTTCTTTCCGTCAAATCTCTTTGACGATATGATTATTTGGATATGGTTTTCTTTCTGTCAAATCCCTTTGATGATGTGTTTCTTTGGATATGCTTTTCTTTTCGTCAAATCCCTTTGATAATGTGATATTGGTTTTCTTTCCGTCAAATCCCTTTGACGATGTGGTTCTTTGGATGTTTTCTTTCAGTCAAATCCCTTTGAAGATGTGGTTCCTTGGAAATGGTTTTCTTTCAGTCAAATCTCTTTGACGATGTGATGTTGGTTTTCTTTTTGTAAATTTCCTTTGACGATGTGCTTCTTTGGATATGTCTTCTTTCTGTCAACCCTTTGACGATGTAGTTTTTTGGATATGTTTTCTTTCCGTCAAATCCCTTTGACGATATGATTCTTTGGATAGGGTTTTCTTTCCGTCAAATAACTTTGGCGATGTGATGTTAGTTTTCTTTCCGTCAAATCCCTTTGACGATGTGTTTCTTTGGATATAGTTTTCTTTCCGTCAACTCCCTTTAACAATGTGATGTTGGTTTTCTTTCTGTCAAATCCCTCTGATGATGTGATTCTTTGTATATGTTTTCTTTCCGTCAAATCCCTTTGACGATGTGATTCTTTCGATGTGTTTTCTTTTTGTCAAATCCCTTTGACAATGTGATCTTTTGTTTGATTTTCTTTCCATCAAATCCCTTTGACGATGTGGTTCTCTAGTTAGATGTTCTTTTCGTTAAATCCCTTTGACGATGTGGTTATGGGGTTCAATGTTCTTTCTTTAGGTATGTTTTATTTCTGTCGAATTCCTTTGAAGATGTGTGATTGGGCTCCAATTATATACATCTCCACAGACTGCAAATTTTTGGGCTATTTTTATATTCAATCACCTTCTACCTTGAATGTTTGAAAGTCATTGCTATCATACCTTCAGGTCTAAGTCGATTGAATAGGGGCAGCTGTAGCACCCCAAAAGTTGCCATCTTTTTTTCTAACCTTAATTGGCTTATGTTTCTCTTCATTTTGTATTTCTGCATATCATAGCATTGGTTCATGAGGCATGGGATTAAGTTGTTTTCATGGCTCAGGGTTCTCTTTTATTGCAAGAGTTTAAACAGCGAGCGTCAGAGACTCCGACATTTATTTTGCCCAGCGATCGAACGACCAATTTTATTTTATTTAGTAGGTTATTTTCCGCTCAAGAGACGGTGTACAGGATATCTCAGGAATTCTCACGGTTATAATATCTAAGGGTAAGTTTCAGAGGCTTAACGGAGCTCAGAACAGGTGGCAATAAATGATTATACAAGTTTCCCTCCATTTGGTGCCAAAATTGGCATTTTTTTAATGTGGTAACCGGTTACCACATATGGGTAATCGGTTACCTCAAGAGAAATTTGCCAAAATATTCAAATTTCCAATCATTCTCAACCATTGATTTCACATGATCATCATTGGAAGGATCTAGAATTGATTCCATTTTCACCATTTCACTCCAAATTTTAAACACTCCATTCCTAATTCCACTCCTAATTTACATTCCAAACACTAAATCATATTCCAAACCACATTTTGATTCCAAACCTAGAGCTTATTTAAGTGAATTTTCTCCAAACCTCAAGAATAACCATCATTCACACCATTTCACTCTCATTCTTCATCTTAATTTTAGAATTTGCTCTCAAATACTCTCAACTTTTTCACTCCCAAAACCTCCATTAAAGATCTTTCCACTTGAGTTCATTGATTCTACATTGAAATCTTTGAATTCTAGAGTTAAACCTCCTTCATTTATCTCCATTATCTTCAATATATCACTCAATTTTCGTTTGGATTTGGATCTGAATTTGGAAGTAAGATTTGAAGTGCTTTTGGATCAATTTTAGTTTGATTTTGCTTGTTCTTCAATTCTACTATAAGAAAGCTCTCGGATCTTGAAGATTCTTTGGGTTTCTAGCTTGGATATGTTAGTTTCAAGTAAATTAACACTTACCAAAGCAAATCTCAGCTTTGAAGGTTGGTGAATTCTAGATCCAATTCTGTTTTGAGCTTATTTGCATAATCAAAATGTAGATCTGTGGCTTTTTTTTGCATTTTCATCCATTTTGATGATTTTGATCTTTGTGATTTGTGATCTCAATGTTTCATTGTGTTTACATGATGTTTGATCACTGATTCTTGATGATAAGTTCGTGCTTAATTGATTACATGTTCATATGAGTCATTGGATAAGTTGTTTGGTATTGAAAACTGATTTTGGAAGCTGTTTTTCTGTTTCTATCTCAATGGTAATCAGTTACCATTAGCAGGTAACCGATTACCCTGCACAAATTTCACGTTTCTGAGCATTTTTCAAACAGGTAACCGGTTACCTGATTTTGGTAACCGATTACCACTGAGGCAGAATGTGTGTTTCTTGCATTTTATTGCTTGTTTGAGTTCCTTTTCACATATGAACTTCATGGGTTGATGTAATGCATTATATGGATTGTTTTTGACATGTTTCGTCATTCTTGAATGTTTGATTTGGATTCTTCGACACGTAACATCTGATTTTTGTTTGAATGCTTAACTTGCTCATATTGCTTAATGGATGTAATGATCATTTGACTTGTTTGCTTATAGCATGAATATTTGATTATCATTGTTGATTGTCTTGTTGGATGTTTGATGCATGTTTTCATTCGTTTCCGGTTCTACTTTGTTGCACGCTTGTTTGATCGTTCGATCGTTCAATTTGAAATGAAAAGCATGTCGATCTTATTGATTCTTGTTGATGCCATATGGTTGATCAATTGTTTGATTGTTGAAGCATGTTCATACTTGCATGACGTTTGTTCATGATTGGTGCTAGCTCTTGATTAATTACATTCGCACATGCTTGCTGCCCTACATTCCACAACTGTTATTATTCTGAACTTGCATGCTATCCTTGCCTTACTTGCTTACTGCCTGCCTTTTTACACCTACTTTTGTGCTGAAACATGTGCTGTTATAGGTTGTCTTGCTTGTGTGCTAGCTTTTATGGCTATTTTGTGCAGGAGGCGTTGTTGTAGCTGCTGTTTTTACCTTGTTTCTTTGCTTTTTTACTTTGCCTTTGCATGTTCCCTTAGGTCTCTTATTCCAATTTAATTACTGATTAAATTTGGAGTAGGATAGACATTAGGAGTTTAATTCATGCATGATAACAAGTAGGCTATTCCCTTTTTACCTCAATCTTAGGTCCATCTTTTGCATGCTAACATTAGGATAGAATTTCCTTTTGCATCTCGACCTTAGGATCACTTTGCATGACAACGTTAAGGCCAAGTTTCCGTTAGACCTTTCTTGTGTCTCTCTTCTCATCTCAAAACACCTTCTAACTAGTTTAATAAATACGATGAACATTGTACGCTACGAGCCTTAAGCACATGGGAAATGATGAGTGGGGGGTTTCACCTCACTTGTCTAGAGTGTTTAGTGTATGCCCTTTGGGCGATATGCGACGCATTCGCTCCTATGTCATAGTCTTTAGTGCAACGTGACATTTTGAGAAGGTGTGTGTCGAAAGAAGAGGCCAATAACATACTTTGGCATTTTCATAACTGTCCATATGAAGAGCATTTTAACGGTTTGAGAATGGCAACAAAAGTTCTGCAATCGGGCTTTTATTGACCTTCTTTGTTCAAAGATGTGCATGCACATACACAAAGTTGTGACAAGTGTCAAAGGAGTGGTGGAATTTTAAAACAGAATGAAATCCCGTTACAAAACGGAATGAAATGTTGTTACAAAACATGTTGGAAGTTGAGGTGTTTGATAGTTGGGGCATAGACATTTTTGGTCCATTTCCATCATTGTTTTCCAATGAGTACATTTTGGTCGCAGTTGACTATGTATCCAAGTGGGTAGAAGCAATAGCATGTGCTTGTCGCTACTGCGAAAATCGGCGCCGGCTGAACAGAAGAGTCGCCACCGTGCGTTATTTATCCCACGGGGGGGAAAGGAAACGCTCAGAGTAAACCTCGCACAACACGGGAAAGGTATGGTCGTCGCAACCAAAACCTGGATTCGGGAGTCGGTTACGCAAGGGGAAGGTATTAGCACCCCTCACGTCCGTCGTACTCGACGGGATCCACGCTTGTTTTCGGGTATGGATTGTTATTCTATCTAAACTATAGGTCAGGGGTTAAGATGAAAATGAAAACGACTCGGCAAAGTATCGCACTTTATGCCTACGTATTCCCGTCTGGAACGAGAAATCAGAGTCAACGTAGTTCGCCTACCTACGGGAAAGGAGGGGAAGGTTGCTCGCTAGGATATCGCATCCTATGCCTACGTACTTCCACACAGCATGGAAGATCAGAGCAAACGTAGTTCAGGCCACGGAAGACACAAGTCTGTCTTGGTTGATTTTATTCCTTCTGAAAAAGGTTTTCTTGATTAGCAGTCCCGGCGGACAAAAATGACGTTTTGATGAGTTCACATTCTTTTACGGAAGAAGTGTCTTTTATTGTGTTTGAAATCTTTATATGTTTTTCTGTTTGTTTTGAGAAAGAAAGAGACAGAACTCTAACCTACGGTTGCGAAGGGAAATAAACTAACCTAATGTTATCATGCATGGGTTAAGACCTAGTGTCTATCATGCTCCTCTCTTGCACAGAGAGAAACAGAGATCCTAAGGGATAGGCAGAAACAGAAACAATAGCAGATATATACAGTAAAACAGTAAAATGCATGGATGCAACAGTACAAGCGAGGCAAGGGAGTCCCACTCAACCTCGAACCTAGAAAACAATAGGCAAAAGTGAACAGGCTTCACTTTCAACCCAACAGGGTAAACAGCAAACAATACAGTCCAGAAAACCAATCAATACATCAGCAATGAAATACAACAGCAAAAGAAACAGCATCAGCAGCTCTGAATCAACATCTGCCTTCAAGTAATCTCCACTCAGTTGCAGGCTTCAACAAGTATTAATCTCCATCTTCATGACCTTCAGGCAAGGGCTTTGATCATCTGTCTTCCATCTGCAATGGCTTTTCTTCATGTCTCAGGCTAGGATGAACATCAGTCAACCAGATGAGGTGAATGAATGTTAGACAGTTAATTACCTACCAAGGGTGGTTCATCAACTGTTAACATTAAACAGAAAGTTTCCCCTCAAAAGTTCTATCTTTCAAATATATTCACTGATCCTTCCAAAGGAAGGAGGTGGATATTTGAAAGAGACTTTGAATCATAGAGAAAGGATAGAGGCAAACAAAGCCATCTATGTTTGAGAAGCAAGCTTTCTAATCTAGAGCTCTGCCTAGCTCCTAAACCCTAGTCTCCTCAGCAGCTGCTAGCAATAACCTCCTATTCAACTCTGGCAATTGCTCTTCAATCTCTGGATCTCTAATGGTCTTCATCTCCTCAAGTCTTCAGCTCTCCCAAGTCCCCAGACAACCCCAATACCCAAACAAACAAGCAATAATCCCCAGAGGGCACACCACACCAGTCAATCAGATATATACAGAGTATTAATAGCAGTAGGGGAAGCCTGACTTTTTCTAAGGGGATCTAATAACTACCCATAGCCCCTATAGTCCCATAACTAAACTATTCAAACCCTAAGTCCTAAGGGAAAAGAATCAAATCTCCTAAGTCATCACCTAAAACCCTAATTTTATCCATGTTGTTCACACTTACACTAAGCATCTAAATTTAATTTCTAAAAATGGGACCTAAATTGAATCTACAAGTTCAATGCCTAACCTAAACAACCTAAAAAGAATGGATGAAAAATATGAAAGTATCTAATAGAACAAAAATTAATAAAATCATGTATGAAATGAAACCATTTAAAATGTCATTTATTTAGAAAATATGGGAAAAATATCAAATTAAAAATAAAATGCAATTTTTATTTTTTATAATTTTCTAGACATCTTAAAGAAAATAATGCAAAAAGAATGAATTAAAAATGATGATTTTTCTATTTATTATGAATTTTATAAGATGCATGAAAAATATAAAGAAAATAAAAAGAAAATATGAAGAAATAAGAGGGAGGGGTGAGAAGAGCAAGAAAAACGCGTTCAATGCATTGGGCTTATTAACATGGGGGGTGTAGATAGCGCTCTGAGCCCAATCCCCTCCACTTAATGAAACGCTGCGTTTCATTTCTGAAGCTTCCCTCCGTTTTGAACTTTAAACCACAGCCATTAGATCACATCCCAAGTCCAAGTCAAACCCTGGATCGTGTGGCTCTGGCTTCATCTTCAACCTTAGAAACCCTAGGGTTTCTGCAACTTCACCATCGTGCATGAACTTTCCACTTCCCTGTTCTCCCTTAATCCTCCATGAAAGCTCTCACTGTAAAAACCAAAAACACTCCATTCTCTTCCCTCTACACAGCCATGCCATTATCTTCTTCTAAAACTCAATCAATAATGCAATTCGATAGGTGCAACAGGTCTGATCAATCATTCTCCACCTGATATTGATCCTCCCAATTCTCTCTGGAACTCATCCTAAACTAACCTACAACTCACCCTGATCATTTTAAGCACTCACTCCAAGATTATCTCTCACGATTTTTAACATTCTAAGCTTCACCAGAATTGGTGCACCATGATCAATGTCCATGAAACTTGCTCAAACTTATCAAAATCAATCATCTCACTTATCCTAACCAGTCTATACTAACAATTCCCTAAAATTCTCATTAAATTATGCAATTCGAATGAGGTTACCAACCTGTTATGATGCTGAAAACAGTTATGGAATACACTTGATCCAATGCTTGAAAAGAGGGGAAATTGATCAGTGATCTTGGAGATGAATTCTGTATGCAATCAGAGAGGCTCCAAAGCTTTGAATCTTCTAGTTCCAAGGTTCTTGCACTTTGAATGATGATGATGAATGGCACAATTCCTTGCTCAATTTGCCAAAGAAATGTGTGGATTCTGACCTTTGTGTGATGATGATGAAGGTTAAATCAAGAATGTTGAAGTTTGGTGAGAGATTGAGGGAATTTGAGAGGCTTATGCAAGAATGAAAAATGAGTGAAAATGGAGGTTTTGAACTAAGTGGTAGCACCAACCCTTGCATGATTCAGCTTTCATGAATATATAGGTGATATAGGAACCTCCTAGAACATTGGAGAAATTTCCTTCACACTTTTCCCTTTCAATTTGGATTATGTTACTTTCAATTCAAGCAACCATGGATAACTCACAAATTGTGACCTAAACTCAAAATTCCACTTTAGCCAATGTCTTTAAAATGCCTTTTCCATTCAAAATGACCTATAATTTTGCATCATTTGGCCAAGATATGAAAAATACCATTTTTAAAGCCATTTTTCTTCATTAAATTCACCAATTTTGAAACCTTGTGCTATGGACATTTACAATCTCTCATGGTCACTTTTCTAGACTCAAAATGTCATTTGGAGCAAGTTTGATGTTGTAAGTTTTTTCATTTGAGGCCTCCTTGTATGAGTTTTGGACATAGGTTAAAATGACCTGTAATTCACAAATGACCAAAATACCCTTTGCTTGCCAAGACCATAAGTTGAGTTACACACATCATATGAAGGCATACTATACCATTCTAGAAATCTAAGAAAATGAGGAACAATTCTTATGTTGACCAAAAATTCATTTGAAATCTCCTTGAGGGTTAAAAATAGCTTGGAAGTCAAGTCACTTTCACAGACAAAATTTCAGATACCTCAGATGACCTGTAACTTGCAAGGACCATAACTTGAGTTCTATAAATCTCCTTGATGTCTTCCACCACTCAAATTAAAGGTCTTGATATCCTCTACAAGTTTCATGTTGGCCAAGGATCCATTTGAAGCTTGCATTTTGACGTATTTTGCTTGGAAATTTGACCTAAACTAGGGGATTTTACAGAGAAACCCTAATTTAGAAACTCCTCCTCTCCTTGATTTCTCTTGAATTCTTCTTAGCACAACAACATATCCTTATTCTCCATGTCAAATGATGAACCCCACATCTCTTCAATAGCCCTTAATGCCTTTCAATCAGTCAATTGACCTAGGGTTGACCTAGGGTTGACCCAGATGAAACCCTAGTTGACTGTCTTCAACTGCAATTCTTGTGATCACCTCAACAACTTGTTTTCTTCCCCAAATGACTTTCTAAACCTCTCATGATTTCTAGATACTCCCCATGCTCTCAATTCTCAACTCATGATTCCCTTGTTGATCCTCAGACACCCTCAGATAGGAGACAGACTCAAGGCTTGATCTGCTGAACTCTTTGCTCTCAAATTCTTTTCTGATGACTTGAATGAGATGGGATTAGGATAATAACCTCTTGATAGGCCTCTAGAGATGAGAATAATGATTGGTCCCCTGTTGAATGACTTGCTATGCTTATGCTATGCAGATGATTAGTCTATGTACATGACTCTATATGCAAATGCTAATGATATTGAAACATAAACCAAGTGAACAAGGTTGAGCAAAATTTAGGGTGCAACAGCTGCCCCTATTCAAGCGACTTGGACCCGATTGGGTGAAGAGCGAACGGCCTTCAGACATTCGAGGTACGAGACGGTTGAATACCAGTGAAACCGGAAATTTGCCAACCGCAGAAATAAACTGCGCTCCTGCTTGGGGAACGACATTCATCAGCTGAATCTGACTGTTACGACAACCCACTGATCTCGTAGCGACCGTGCTGGGGATTATTTTCATCAGCCCGAAAAAGATTCTATCATCGAAGAAATCTCAACTACACTTGTCCACGTTAGGACTCCCCTTGCTGTTAACCCAGAAAAATCTCGGCAACTCCGCTGGGGGATATTCCAATAAATTGTCCACGTTAAGAATATACTCTTCCACGTTAGGAATAACGCCTGTCCACGTTAGGAATAACACCTGTCCACGTTAGGAACCATCTTTTCTGTATCTGTCCACGTCAGGACTACACCTTTCATCTTTCCACGTCAGGAAGCAATCTTCTTTCCACATAAGGAGAACTATACCAATCTGTCCACGTAAGGACCCTAATACCGCTCGACATGTCCGCGTCAGGACTCCAATCTTTCCGCGTAAGGAATACAACTTTGGTTCTGAACCTGTCCACGTTAGGACTCACCTTTCCACGTAAGGGGTTCTCCTCCTATGTGTCCGCGTAAGGACTCAATCTTTTCCACGTAAGGAACATGATCTCCTTTCCCCGTAAGGAACTATTTTCTGATTTGTCCACGTAAGGACTCCCATCTTTCTACGTAAGGACTTGAAGTTTCTCTTTCTCTTCCACGTAAGGAACACGCCTTCTTTCCACATTAGGCATACTTCTTCTTCTGAATCCGTCCACGTCAGGACTAAATTTTCCACGTAAGGAATCTATCTTCTTCTTCCACGTTAGGAATAACTTCTTTGATCTGTCCGCGTCAGGACTAAACTCTTCCACGTCAGGAATAATCTCTTTCTTTCCACGTCAGGAATCAATCTCGACATGTCCACGTGAGGACTCACTCTTTCCACGTAAGGAATCCCATTTTTTCCACGTAAGGAATCTCATCTTCCACGTTAGGAATAAACTCGCCTTTCCACATAAGGAACTGAAACCTCTTCTCCCACGTAAGGAATAAACTCGTCCACGTCAGGACCCATCTTTCGTCTTGATTTGTCCACTTCAGGACTCAGGCATCTTCGACCCGCTGGGGAAATAAAACTTGTCCATGTCAGGACTCCCATCTCCTCTGTTGAGAAAGCCAAACTCGTCCGCGTCAGGACTCACACCTTCGTCTGATCTGTCCACGTCAGGACCCATGCTTCGCCAACACGAAGAAAGATAACGGCTGAGAGTAAATGGTCCACGTCAGGACACCAACATAAAGAGTAATCACTTTTGTCAACGTCACGACTTCACATTCCACCACTTTCGAGAACCCGAATCTGTCCAAGTTAGGACTAACACATCTCATCAACCCGGTGAAATAAATCTGTCCACGTTAGGACGCCCACTTCTGAAGAAATCCCATCAATATAGGAATAAGTTGTCCACGTCAGGACTTAGTTCTCCATTGATCCCTACCCACAAACTTCTTAGCACCGACGTGACAGCGACTTTGAGGCGGACTCTACTGGGGATATCTGAGAACCAAACCACCGGATGCCTGTTCTGATGACCGGAGGCAGCTTCTGAAATTCTGATTCATGAAACCCCTTGATGACAAATAACTCGGCTTGGAAATAAAGAGAAACTTATCCTGATAACTCTGTGGGGAACACGGCCGAAACTGACATTATCATTGAATATCTCATGCCGAGATCTTGAGTGTTTGGTAGTTCATTTGAGCAAGTGCTCTCCCCACCTGCTGCTAGAGTACAGAAACTGCTTCAGCAAAATAAATGCTGAAGATAATGCCAACTCCGCTGGGGATAGCCAGATGCTACAGACTTATTCCAGCAAAATAAATGCTGTAAGAGTGAAGTCAACCCTGCTGGGAAATTAGGAACTCAAACTAAACACCCTGTTGAGGTAACCCCCTGTTGGGGAATGTAACTTTGCTGGGGAAAAGCGGATGTGCACAATATGATCGGACTTTCTGCTGGAGAGTGAACTGATATTACACCGTATCCCTGACAAAATAAATGACAGGATCCACCACCACCTCTGCTGGGGAGAGTCTTGATCTTCGAGTTCCACTGGGAGGAAAGAACACTTACTGAAAAGAGAATTCTGCTGGGGAAGGGATGATTCTCTTAGGGAAAATTAACTGACTCCACCGGGGAAGAATAAATGACCTTGCGGGGAAAGGGAAACCGCCTGAATACAGCTCACCAATGTGGAAATATTAATCTTCTGAGGCTAAACCACTCTGCTTGAGATAAGGAATCCTTCCGGGGGACACCACACTGCCTGCATGCAGCCTACAATCTTTGAATCGTCAATTCCGTAGAGGATGAACGACTTTGCTGGATAATCCTTTTGCACGAGCTACGACTAGCTGGAGAGTTCGATCCTTCCCTAGGAAGAAACTGCATGACCTGCGTGAGGGCTGAGTCTTTCGTTATTGCAATCTTTTGATCATCTTCCTCGTACGGTTATGAAACCTGCAACAACACAAACAAGACAAGACAAGCCTATGCAACCAAATCAACTCAGGTTAGTGACGTTATTTTCAGTTAATTCAAAGCTTTAGCAACTGTTGGCAAGGGCCAGCGACGTTATACTCATGCTAGTTTCATCAAACTTAGGCGTTAATCATGCACAAAACAGTAAAGAACAGTGTCAAGTACTGAATAATGTATTTTATTGATCGGGCCCCTGAATGGGCGGAGTTTTGTACACGGGATGTAACTCCTGAAATGAGGAAGCTACACAAAGCAAATATACAAGTATACAAGTATGCACAAGAAGCATAAATATTGACAACTTAAATTTGTACACATGTCGGCAGCGGGATGCAGATGAACACCACGAACTGATCCTCCCATGACTCGCCCGACCCTAATGCTTTCCCGGTATCCCCACTTCTGAAGAGATTGTTTCCAATAACTGGCTCCTCAAATATATTCTCCCGCATTGATGCTTATTGCAATTATCAAATTCGGACCGCAGTCATTTGCTTTTCAAATCCCTAACTTTTGCGTGAACCGCCCTTTACGGGTTTTCAGTTCACCGGGATACCCTTTTTTGCCGAAGCTGCCCAGTGTAGGTTTTCAACTTCGCGGGTGTACATTTTTCAATTTTATCCCTAATTTTTGCCCGAACCTTTCATTCTGTTTTTGGTTCGCCAGGATGCCCCATTTTTGCCTGGACTCTCTTTTTCTGTCCAGCGGGTCTATTTCAAGCAAAGTATTTTTTAACTACGTCCGAATTCACCGGCGACGTGAAGTCTTCTCCGTCCATGGTGGACAACAACAACGCTCCTCCCGAAAATACTTTCCTGACAACGTATGGCCCTTCGTAGTTGGGGGTCCACTTGCCCCTGTGATCTGCTTGCGGCGGGAGAATCCTTTTCAGCACAAGGTCGCCCGTCTGAAAGCTTCGCGGATGTATCTTCTTGTCGTACGCTTTCTTCATTCGGCTCTGGTACAAACGACCGTATGCTAGAGAAGCTAGCCTCTTCTCATCCATTAAGCTCAGTTGGTTCAATCTGTTTGTTACCCATTCTGCCTCGTCTAGCTGAACGTCTCGCAATACCCTCAGAGAAGGGATCTCAACTTCCAATGGTAATACCGCTTCCATTCCGTATACTAACGAGAACGGGGTTGCCCCGGTTGATGTGCGTACCGTCGTACGATAACCGTGCAAAGCGAAAGGTAGCATTTCATGCCAATCCTTATAGGTCACCACCATTTTCTGAACGATCTTCTTGATATTCTTATTGGCCGCCTCAACAGCGCCATTCATCTTGGGTCGGTAAGGGGAGGAGTTTTGATGTTCAATCTTGAAATTCTGACAAAGCTCCTTCATCATTTTGTTGTTCAGGTTAGAACCATTATCCGTGATTATCCGCTCGGGGATCCCATATCTGCAAATGATATCTCTCTTGATGAATCTGGCCACCACCTGCTTCGTTACATTTGCGTATGACGCCGCTTCCACCCACTTGGTGAAGTAATCGATTGCTACTAGAATGAACCGGTGCCCATTAGAAGCCGTCGGCTCGATCTTTCCAATCATATCGATTCCCCACATTGAAAATGGCCAAGGCGATGACATCACATTTAGAGGACTTGGAGGCACATGGATCTTATCAGCATAGATTTGGCACTTGTGGCACTTCCTCGCAAACTTGAAACAGTCAGTTTCCATAGTCAGCCAAAAATAACCTGCCCGCAGCAGTTTTCTCGTCATAGCATGTCCTCCAGCATGCGTACCAAAGGTACCTTCGTGTATTTCTTCCATGAGCAACTTTGCCTCTCTTTCGTCTACACAACGCAACAGCACCAAATCGTGGTTCCTTCTGTATAAGATGCCATCCGGGTTCAAGTAGAAATTACCCGCTAACCTCCTGAGAGTCTTCTGATCTTGACTGGATGCCCCAGTCGGATACTCTTTATTCTTCAGGAAATTAAGGATATCAAAATACCACGGTTTGTCGTCGGATGCTTCATCAATAGCAAATACATAAGCTGGCCTATCAAGCCGAGAGATAATGATTCGGGGAGCTTCATTCCAGAAGTTGACCTTGTACATGGAAGACAAAGTGGCCAGAGCGTCAGCCATTTGATTTTCTGCCCGCGGCACATGATGCAATTCAACCTTATCGAAGAAAGGCAACAATCTCCTTGCATAATTCATGTAATGTATCAAATTAGGCTGCCGTGTCTCCCATTCCCCTTTGATCTGGTTCACCACCAGAGCTGAGTCTCCATATATGTCCAGGTGCTTGATTCGCAAATCAATGGCTTCTTCAAGCCCCATTATACAAGCTTCGTATTCGGCCTCATTGTTGGTAACAGCAAAGGTCAGTCGGGCAGTGAACGGGATGTGCGACCCGTGTGGCGTAGTGATGATTGCCCCTATTCCACTACCATAAGCATTCACTGCTCCGTCAAATATCATCTTCCATTTAGAACCCAACTCTGGCCCCTCGTCTGGCAACGGCTCCTCACAATCTTTCATCTTTAAGTACATGATATCCTCGTCAGGAAAATCAAATCTCATCGATTGGTACTCTTCAATAGGCTGCTCCGCCAGATACTCAGACAGCACACTCCCCTTTATAGCCTTCTGCGAGACGTATTGAATATCATATTCAGTCAAGACCATCTGCCAACGGGCAATTCTACCTGACAACGCCTGCTTTTCAAATACATATTTGATAGGATCCATCTTCGAGATGAGCATGGTTGTATGATTCAGCATGTACTGCCTCAAACGCTTGGCGACCCAGGCTAGCGCGCAGCACGTTTTTTCCAGCATTGAATACCGAGATTCGCAGTCTGTAAATTTCTTACTCAGGTAATAGATCGCATGCTCCTTTCTTCCCGTCTCGTCGTGTTGACCGAGAACACAACCCATGCTTCCCTCAAGAACCATCAAATACATTATCAAGGGTCTACCTGCCACTGGGGGTATCAGAATGGGAGGCTCCTGCAAATACTGCTTTATTTTATCGAACGCCTTTTGACATTTTTCGTTCCACGTTACAGCTTGATCTTTCTTCAACAGCTTGAATAATGGTTCACACGTGGCCGTTAGGTGAGATATGAACCGAGCGATGTAGTTCAACCTCCCTAAAAACCCGCGCACCTCTTTCTCTGTTTTAGGCGTCGGCATTTCTTGAATTGCTTTTATTTTAGCAGGATCGACCTCTATTCCTTTTTCGCTTACGATAAACCCCAGCAGCTTACCCGATCTCACCCCGAAGGTGCATTTGTTAGGGTTCAGCCTCAGCCTGAACTTCCTAAGCCTTTTAAATAACTTCAACAGATTCACCAGATGCTCTTCCTCCGTCTGGGATTTGGCAATCATATCGTCAACATAAACTTCGATCTCTTTATGCATCATATCATGGAAAAGAGTCGTCATCGCACGCTGATATGTTGCCCCAACATTTTTCAAACCAAAGGGCATCACTTTGTAGCAAAATGTTCCCCAAGGCGTTATGAAAGTGGTCTTCTCCATATCCTCTGGCGCCATTTTAATCTGATTATAGCCTGAAAATCCATCCATGAAGGAGAATATGGAGTATTGAGCAGTATTATCAACTAACACGTCAATGTGAGGAAGTGGAAAATCGTCTTTTGGGCTTGCTTTATTCAAATCTCTATAATCCACGCACATTCGAACCTTGCCATCTTTCTTGGGCACTGGTACGATGTTGGCAACCCATGAAGGATACTTCGTCACAGCCAGGAAACCAGCGTCCCACTGTTTTTGGACTTCCTCCTTGATCTTCATTGCCATATCTGGTCGAGTTCTGCGAAGCTTTTGTTTGACCGGCGGGCAATCTTCTTTCAGTGGCAGGCGATGCACAACCATGTCTGTATCGAGCCCCGGCATATCTTCATACGACCAAGCGAATACATCACTATACTCTTGGAGCATTTCAACCAGTCTTCGCTTGATATCACTCTGTAGTGCGGCTCCGATACGAACATTCTTCTCAACCCCTTCCGACCCCAAGTTGATAATTTCGATGACCTCATCGTGAGGCAGAATGGCTCTTTCCTCTTGCTTCACTAACCAAGACAGTTCTTCAGGAACGTCGCTATCTTCGACAACCTCTTCTTCGGCCTGGAATACCGGGTGCTCGAAGTCGGGACGAGTCATAGGTGGTTCAAAGATGTCATCTGAAAATGTTATCCTGCAAAAGAATGGTTAAGTGCTTCAAAATGCGTATAAAGCGAACAACCACGTTGCCATTTTGTTGAAAAATATAAAACAAGAAAGACAGGGATTACAGTATTTGCACATGAAAAAACGCCGTTTATTTAATGATTAACACGCAATGTTCATAACAACACAGCCCTAAGCAAATCCTGATGCCCCGGGCAAGACACCAGATTATTCAACAATTAATAAAGCAAAGCATTACTGTTTAAAAGTCACAGGAACAAGCTCCTGAATAGACCAGTTGCACAGCCCTTGTCCTGGCGTGCTTGGCTGAATCCAGGCATCCATATCACAGTCGCTGTCTCCTTCGTCAGACTCCGAAGCAGCATTGACAGTTTCATGACACACCCCACTGGCAGAGATGGTGATTGGCCTTCTGAAACGGGGTGCCCCCACAGAAGGAGTTGATGCCGACGGTTGGTACCCCAGCCCGAACCGGTCCATCTTCACAGGAATGTCCAGCACTTTGCCCCAGCCCTTGGCTCCTCCTGCTTCCACTAGAGCTTGAGCTTCTTTATACGATGAGACGGCTATCTCTGGCACTTTGCTCGGCCCGGGACCCTTGTCCTTGATGCGCAAACCTTCGAACGCTTGGCAGGGTGTTTCGTGGATCTCTCCGTCGACTTCCACATATTTAAATGAAGATAGATGGCTGACCAGGATGTCCTCTTCTCCGCACACGGTGACTACGCTGTCTCCGACCATATACTTTAACTTCTGATGCAGGGTGGACGTGACTGCCCCCGCCCCATGAATCCAGGGTCTTCCAAGCAAGCAACTGTACGCAGGCTGTATGTCCATGATATAAAACTCAGTTGCAAACACCTCCGGCCCCACCTGTAGAGGCAACGTAATCGATCCAAAGACTGTTCTCCGCGTGCCGTCAAACGCTCTGACTACCAAGTCGCTGGGTGTGCACAAGATTCCCCTAACATCCAACTTCATCGTCGCCTTCTTGGGCAGCACATTCAAAGATGACCCGGTGTCAACCAAGACGTGTGACATTACTGATCCTCTACACTCAACAGATACGTGTAGTGCCATATTATGATCTCTCCCTTTCGGAGTCAAGTCAAAATCGGTAAAGCCCAAGCTGTGGCCTGCATTCACATGTGCCAATACTCCTTCTAGCTGGTTCACGGAGACGTCTTGGGGTACAAAAGAAGTATCCAGGACTTTCAGCAACGCATTTCTGTGAGCTTCCGAGCACAACAGCAATGACAGGATAGATATTTTGGACGGCGTCTGCTGCAGATGCTCCACAATCTTATAATCACTTTTTCGAATCAAGCGCATGAACTCTTCTACGTCTTTCGATGCCGATTCTTTTTCACTCGCTCGCGCTGGGACGTTCTCAACCGCTTTCCCTTTTCCTTTCGCTAGTCTTTCAGCCTCCACTTCAGGAGATATAAAGATCCTGCCACTCCTCGTCATGCCTCCTGAACCAACAACATTATCCACAGTCTCGGCTGGCTGCTTATTAACATCAATTTTTATCCCGTCACAATACACCTCTAACCCATATGACCATGGGACTGCTTTTGTGTTCTCGTACGGGATCGGCCCGGCCTTAGTTATGGTGATCGGTGGTCGCTGAGCTGGTGCTGCAATAGTGATCGTCTTCCGAGGAATCGTTACCGTGGCCACATCACTCCGATTATCCACTACTGCCCCTGCAGGCTCTTCGGTTGCCGCTCGGTCAAACTGCAATATGCCCTCATCAATTAAAGCCTGAATGCCTTTCTTCAAATCCTCACACCCTCCAGCTAGGGTCCAACAGTCTAAGCAATACTCGTTACATCCTGGGTAAACACCTCCTTGTAACAGTCGGCTCTTTATCTCGCTCAGCGGCGTCTTTAAATCTTCAACATTCACAATCAGATTCAACCTTTCCTCAGTCAGAACGGCGTTAGCCCCATGATTAGGCATGGGTTTCTGCACTATATTCGGACCTGCCGTTCCGAAATTGATAGTCTTATTGTCCAAAAGATCCTGCACAACGTGCTTAAAAGCGTGGCAACCTTCTATATCGTGGCCCGGAGCCCCAGAATGAAACTCGCAGTGCCTGCTTGCATCGTAGCCAAACGGGGGAGCTCCCGTTATTGGTGCCAGAGTTCTTTTCTCTACTAGATTCAATCCCAACAATGTCTGCAACAAATCGGCATAGGTTGAGGGGGGCTTCTCAAACACTCTTCTCGGTTTACTACCCTGGAATATTCGCGGAGCTTGTTGTGCCCCCTGCTGAGGCTGCTGCTGCTGTTGCATTGGCTGTTGCTGAACCGGTGGTTGTTGCTGGAGTGGTTGTTGTTGATACGGGATGGTAACACTCGCTACCTGCTGCGGCTGACGATATTGACCTCGTCCCCTGCCTCGGCCCCGGCCTCGGCCTCCAAATACTGCGCTTGCCTCGCCCTGACGGCGCCCCCCGTAAGCTTTCCTATTACTGCCAGATGCAGTTGATTCCTCGGCTTGGAACTTTCCTTGCTTAATATTACGTTCAATCTTTTCTCCCATCAGAATCAGGTCTGAAAAACTGGCCAGAGACGTGTGAAACAACATGTCATGAAACAGACCTGTGAATGTGCCGACAAACATGTCATTCATTTCCTTATCTTCTACAGGAGGACGGACCCTGGCAGCCATATCGCGCCACCTTTGCGCGTACTCTTTAAAGCTCTCCCCCTTCTTCTGCGACAGTCCCGCCAACTGGACCCGATTGGGTGCCAAATCGCTATTATACTTGTAGTGAGCTACAAATGCCTCTGCTAATTGCTTCCATGTCTTGATATCAGTTGGCTCCAACCCCATGTACCACTCTAGGGAAGGGCCCGACAGACTATCCTGAAAGAAATGCATTAGCATTCTTTCGTCAGTTGAGTATGCAGACATCTTTCTGTAATAAGCTCGTACATGCACTTTTGGACATGTGTCTCCTTTATACTTATCAAACGCAGGAGCTTTGAATTCAATTGGCACCCTCAAGCCAGGTACCAGCCCCATTGTTGCCATGTCCAAACCCACAGCACTTTGGTTTAGGACTCCCCTCATCTGCTCTTCCAGCATTCTAATCTTCTGGGAATCATCCATCGGCCCTTCGAAACCTCCGCCGGAGAAAGCGTCCTCCTGCTGATCTTCTTGCCACATACCGTTTCCAGCCCCATACCCATCATATCCATTATTACGTCCAGCTCTGATCTGATTCATCCCCGGACCTCGGCCTCTGTTGCCGTACCCTTGAACACCTCCAGCAGGACCAAAAGCCATAAATCCAGTACCGTTTCCGTTTCCAAAGCCTCCGTAACCCTGATTGGTCGCGCCATAACCGTCTTGCCCAAAGCCTTGAGCATTAAAGCCATACTTCCCAGTGTTATCGAATCCCTGATCGTTGAATCCGAATCCAGCATTGACGAAGCCGTTGCCTCCCATATTATCTCCCAAATTGACATCACCCGGCCCAACGTTATGGACAGCAGTCTCATTTCCAACTCCGACGTTACCATTCACAGCAGCGGTAGCGTTGTTGACATTAGCAGCGGGTATATTGACTACAGGTGGAGCCACTGGCGTGGGAGTGTCGTCTCCATGAACAGTATCGACCCGTACAGACTGATGATCCTCGTTACCATGACCGGCGTTTCGAGCCAACAGAGGTTGGACCATGGCCTGCAAATTCTCCTGTCCTTTCGCAATAGCTTCCATGGTCTGCATGAAGAGAGCGAGCTTCTCGCGCACATCTTGCATCTCGTTCTGCATTTGATCCATGATTCTTCGACAGTTGGTGCGGGTAGAATAACGGTGCGGGTGCTGGTCTGCAATCCTGTAAAGCACCTGTTATGAGCAGGAAATAAGACACTATTCAAAGATTACCTGTAATGCAATATGAATATGAATGCAATGCAATGTGTCTGTGCATTAGGGAAATTCATTCCCCCAGTTCTAGTGTGAAGGTGCCAGTGCAGTGACAGTGTTGACAATAGGAATACCGGAGCTGAATCATAGAAAGCCTCATATATTGCAGGGAAAACCAAAATACAATGTCGCTGAGAGTACGATAAGAAGGCATGACCTCAACCAACAATCCTGGTGATGGTCAGCACTTATGCAAATAAAGCATACAAGTTACTACAAGTTACTACATGAAATGATCAAATCCTCCCAAAAGTCTGGTACTCTTCTATCAACTTCTTGGTCTCTGGATGACTTGGTCGATCAAGCAGCCCTTCAACAAGTTGGTTTCTCTTCTTAAGAACACGGCGCACGTCTTCAGCAGTTTCTTCCCATGTTGCTTCTCCGAAGCAATCTTCTAGCTTTCGCTTCTGAGACACCGCTTCATCTCTGGATTTGATTGCTTTGTTCAGTGCATGCTGGACACTGTACCGGGTCATCACTTCTTCCTCGCACTTCTTGATGCTAGACTTTAACTTCTCTTCGAGGTCGGAGATTTGCTGCTTCAGCTTATCTTCTCTCATCTTATTGTTGGTGAGAGTAGCATTCCAAGTCTTATTGCAAGAGGAGATTTCTCGGTGTGCTGCGTCGAGCGCCTTCTTTTTGGCTTCCAGCACGTCATGGGAGCTTCTGAACTCTTGCCCCAGACGTTCGCGCTTCTTCCTCTCCTCAGTCAACTCAGCCTCTAATCTGTTCATTAGCTCAATCTGCTGTTGGAAAGCATACACGGCCTTGTTTTTCTCACTGCGTACCTGGGCTAACTCTTGCTCTAACCCTTCATTGATCTTCATCAAGGCTTCTTTTTCCCTCACAACTTGCTCGTAGACCTCCCTAGAGACAGTAGTTGGCTCTTCTGCCCGAATAGGAGCAATGACGGGTGCGGCTGGGAACGGCATTAACAACTGACTTGCTCTTTCCTGGATCCAAACCTTGTAAGGTGCATAGGCCTGACAGTCATTCTTTCCTAACAACGGCTTCCCTCTGCGGTTAATACGTGTCCAGGCATGTTGCAATTTGGCTACTAACTCCCCCTTCACGTCACCTGTGAAGTACAGAGATTCCTGTACTTCTTCCTCCTGAGGTGGATTCTTCAGCGCGTATCCGAACTGACGAATGAATAGAGAAGGGTTGTAATTGATACACCCTTTTCTTCCTATCAGCGGTACATTAGGGTACCCAGAACAACTAAAGATGAGCTCAGATCCCAACAGGTCTCGATCAAACCACACAATGTCTTCGGAATATAGCCTCATCAGGCGCTCTGACCAACTGGCTGAGGTTGCACTGTCTACAAATGTTCCCTTCATGGGGAGATGACTTTTGAACCACATATTCAATAGAGGAGTACAGCAGTAAACAACTTTTCCCCTTCGGTTTTCGTTCTTGTAGTGCAATGAATGGTAGAAGTCTCTGATCAACGTTGGCACTGGGTTGCCTGCAGCAAACAGATAGAAAGCGTCCAGGTCCACAAAGTTGGGCAAGTTAGGAAACAGCACAATTCCATAAATGCATAAAACCAAAATAGCATTGAAAACCACCCAGCATCCGTTCTTGGCATACTCCTGAGCTTTGCCAACCAAGAAATCCAGAGAGAAACCTGAAACCCCAAGCCAAGAAGTCAATAACAGTTCAGCAGCATTCATATGCAAGGCTTTGGCTAAGTCCTCCAACTTGGGCTCAGCAGCAGAGTGGATAAAGGGAACCTTGTTCTTCACGGGAAGCTCAGTAAACTCCACATACTCCTCAATGGTAGGTCCTAGAATGAAGTCAGCAAAAGTAAAGCATCTCAATGCAGGGTCATAGAACTGCATCAAGGTGTATAGCCCGTTCATCTCATCGGCGGTGGGCTTGCAGACTAATCTCAGTAATCTCCCATGACTCATTCTGAAGCTTCTCCTAACCTCCTCATCGTCAAGAGATATCAGACCAAGCAAAGAAGTAATATCAGGTGAAGGCAGCTTATACGCAACTGTCTTCCTCAAACTAGCCATAATCAATACTCAGAAGTCTGGGTACTAGAACCGGGGAATATGCAAATGCACCTGCAGCACAGACACACGTTAGTAAAATGCAAGTGACGATGGATATGCAGGCAATGCAATGCAAGTAACATGCAACAGGGACCAAAGCTGTAGCTGAATAGCCTGAACCCAATCAAGAAAGGTCTCAGATAGACCATCCAGAAGTCATCAAACCCTGGTCTCAGATAGACCTAAAACAAAGCTCCAATACTGGTCTCTGACAGACCTCAAACCATAACTCCCATTGGTCTCTGGTAAACCTCAAATCATATCTCCAATTGGTCTCTGACAGGCCTCAGAACTCTCCAACTGGTCTCTGACAGACCTCAGAACACATCTCCAAATGGTCTCTAACAGACCTCCTAACTCTCCATAAATACCCAGGATCTCTGATCAAGAAGTAACCGGTAGTCTGAAGGTCTAGTTACCTGCATAACCCCAAACCCTCTCACAGGTGGATGTCCTAGTAACTGACAAAGGTATGGCATCCTATGCGGTCGTCGGCGTCACAGACTTTCAGGGTTGATGATACGATTCCCAGAAGGAGTGGCATCATCAAATCCTGAAGAGGCCTCACTTAGCCAACTTCCAAATGATCGGTTCCCGGAGTCGACAATCCAGCTGACCAACAACCCCTTCGACCCAAAGGGTAGAAAAAGAAGCCAACCAGAAGAACCTCGTCCGAGTGTAGATTTCATGAGACACTAATGCAAGCAAAGCCGGCACGCGCCCACTACTTTCTACTCTAATTCTAGGTGCACTCAAGCCCAGGTCCGGCTTCTCACTCAATATCAGAACACCCGTCACCCCCCAATACAGCAATAATAAACAATATACATAATGCTGAAAATAAAGGTCAGAAATATAAATCCATACAAAATCCTCGACGGGAAAACAAGCGTTAGGATTGACTCTCTCAAGGGACGTTGGATCCCAAATGCATAAAAACTATCGCAGTCCTTAGCATCCAGGGGACGTTGGGTCCCCAGCAGAGTCGCCAGCTGTCGCTACTGCGAAAATCGGCGCCGGCTGAACAGAAGAGTCGCCACCGTGCGTTATTTATCCCACGGGGGGGAAAGGAAACGCTCAGAGTAAACCTCGCACAACACGGGAAAGGTATGGTCGTCGCAACCAAAACCTGGATTCGGGAGTCGGTTACGCAAGGGGAAGGTATTAGCACCCCTCACGTCCGTCGTACTCGACGGGATCCACGCTTGTTTTCGGGTATGGATTGTTATTCTATCTAAACTATAGGTCAGGGGTTAAGATGAAAATGAAAACGACTCGGCAAAGTATCGCACTTTATGCCTACGTATTCCCGTCTGGAACGAGAAATCAGAGTCAACGTAGTTCGCCTACCTACGGGAAAGGATGGGAAGGTTACTCGCTAGGATATCGCATCCTATGCCTACGTACTTCCACACAGCATGGAAGATCAGAGCAAACGTAGTTCAGGCCACGGAAGACACAAGTCTGTCTTGGTTGATTTTATTCCTTCTGAAAAAGGTTTTCTTGATTAGCAGTCCCGGCGGACAAAAATGACGTTTTGATGAGTTCACATTCTTTTACGGAAGAAGTTTCTTTTATTGTGTTTGAAATCTTTATATGTTTTTCTGTTTGTTTTGAGAAAGAAAGAGACAGAACTCTAACCTACGGTTGCGAAAGGAAATAAACTAACCTAATGTTATCATGCATGGGTTAAGACCTAGTGTCTATCATGCTCCTCTCTTGCACAGAGAGAAACAGAGATCCTAAGGGATAGGCAGAAACAGAAATAATAGCAGATATATACAGTAAAACAGTAAAATGCATGGATGCAACAGTACAAGCGAGGCAAGGGAGTCCCACTCAACCTCGAACCTAGAAAACAATAGGCAAAAGTGAACAGGCTTCACTTTCAACCCAACAGGGTAAACAGCAAACAATACAGTCCAGAAAACCAATCAATACATCAGCAATGAAATACAACAGCAAAAGAAACAGCATCAGCAGCTCTGAATCAACATCTGGCCTCAAGTAATCTCCACTCAGTTGCAGGCTTCAACAAGTATTAATCTCCATCTTCATGACCTTCAGGCAAGGGCTTTGATCATCTGTCTTCCATCTGCAATGGCTTTTCTTCATGTCTCAGGCTAGGATGAACATCAGTCAACCAGATGAGGTGAATGAATGTTAGACAGTTAATTACCTACCAAGGGTGGTTCATCAACTGTTAACATTAAACAGAAAGTTTCCCCTCAAAAGTTCTATCTTTCAAATATATTCACTGATCCTTCCAAAGGAAGGAGGTGGATATTTGAAAGAGACTTTGAATCATAGAGAAAGGATAGAGGCAAACAAAGCCATCTATGTTTGAGAAGCAAGCTTTCTAATCTAGAGCTCTGCCTAGCTCCTAAACCCTAGTCTCCTCAGCAGCTGCTAGCAATAACCTCCTATTCAACTCTGGCAATTGCTCTTCAATCTCTGGATCTCTAATGGTCTTCATCTCCTCAAGTCTTCAGCTCTCCCAAGTCCCCAGACAACCCCAATACCCAAACAAACAAGCAATAATCCCCAGAGGGCACACCACACCAGTCAATCAGATATATACAGAGTATTAATAGCAGTAGGGGAAGCCTGACTTTTTCTAAGGGGATCTAATAACTACCCATAGCCCCTATAGTCCCATAACTAAACTATTCAAACCCTAAGTCCTAAGGGAAAAGAATCAAATCTCCTAAGTCATCACCTAAAACCCTAATTTTATCCATGTTGTTCACACTTACACTAAGCATCTAAATTTAATTTCTAAAAATGGGACCTAAATTGAATCTACAAGTTCAATGCCTAACCTAAACAACCTAAAAAGAATGGATGAAAAATATGAAAGTATCTAATAGAACAAAAATTAATAAAATCATGTATGAAATGAAACCATTTAAAATGTCATTTATTTAGAAAATATGGGAAAAATATCAAATTAAAAATAAAATGCAATTTTTATTTTTTATAATTTTCTAGACATCCTAAAGAAAATAATGCAAAAAGAATGAATTAAAAATGATGATTTTTCTATTTATTATGAATTTTATAAGATGCATGAAAAATATAAAGAAAATAAAAAGAAAATATGAAGAAATAAGAGGGAGGGGTGAGAAGAGCAAGAAAAACGCGTTCAATGCATTGGGCTTATTAACATGGGGGGTGTAGATAGCGCTCTGAGCCCAATCCCCTCCACTTAATGAAACGCTGCGTTTCATTTCTGAAGCTTCCCTCCATTTTGAACTTTAAACCACAGCCATTAGATCACATCCCAAGTCCAAGTCAAACCCTGGATCGTGTGGCTCTGGCTTCATCTTCAACCTTAGAAACCCTAGGGTTTCTGCAACTTCACCATCGTGCATGAACTTTCCACTTCCCTGTTCTCCCTCAATCCTCCATGAAAGCTCTCACTGTAAAAACCAAAAACACTCCATTCTCTTCCCTCTACACAGCCATGCCATTATCTTCTTCTAAAACTCAATCAATAATGCAATTCGATAGGTGCAACAGGTCTGATCAATCATTCTCCACCTGATATTGATCCTCCCAATTCTCTCTGGAACTCATCCTAAACTAACCTACAACTCACCCTGATCATTTTAAGCACTCACTCCAAGATTATCTCTCACGATTTTTAACATTCTAAGCTTCACCAGAATTGGTGCACCATGATCAATGTCCATGAAACTTGCTCAAACTTATCAAAATCAATCATCTCACTTATCCTAACCAGTCTATACTAACAATTCCCTAAAATTCTCATTAAATTATGCAATTCGAATGAGGTTACCAACCTGTTATGATGCTGAAAACAGTTATGGAATACACTTGATCCAATGCTTGAAAAGAGGGGAAATTGATCAGTGATCTTGGAGATGAATTCTGTATGCAATCAGAGAGGCTCCAAAGCTTTGAATCTTCTAGTTCCAAGGTTCTTGCACTTTGAATGATGATGATGAATGGCACAATTCCTTGCTCAATTTGCCAAAGAAATGTGTGGATTCTGACCTTTGTGTGATGATGATGAAGGTTAAATCAAGAATGTTGAAGTTTGGTGAGAGATTGAGGGAATTTGAGAGGCTTATGCAAGAATGAAAAATGAGTGAAAATGGAGGTTTTGAACTAAGTGGTAGCACCAACCCTTGCATGATTCAGCTTGCATGAATATATAGGTGATATAGGAACCTCCTAGAACATTGGAGAAATTTCCTTCACACTTTTCCCTTTCAATTTGGATTATGTTACTTTCAATTCAAGCAACCATGGATAACTCACAAATTGTGACCTAAACTCAAAATTCCACTTTAGCCAATGTCTTTAAAATGCCTTTTCCATTCAAAATGACCTATAATTTTGCATCATTTGGCCAAGATATGAAAAATACCATTTTTTAAGCCATTTTTCTTCATTAAATTCACCAATTTTGAAACCTTGTGCTATGGACATTTCCAATCTCTCATGGTCACTTTTATAGACTCAAAATGTCATTTGGAGCAAGTTTGATGTTGTAAGTTTTTTCATTTGAGGCCTCCTTGTATGAGTTTTGGACATAGGTTAAAATGACCTGTAATTCACAAATGACCAAAATACCCTTTGCTTGCCAAGACCATAAGCTGAGTTCCACACATCATATGAAGGCATACTATACTATTCTAGAAAGCTAAGACAATGAGGAACAATTCTTATGTTGACCCAAAATTCATTTGAAATCTCCTTGAGGGTTAAAAATAGCTTGGAAGTCAAGTCACTTTCACAGACAAAATTTCAGATACCTCAGATGACCTGTAACTTGCAAGGACCATAACTTGAGTTCTATAAATCTCCTTGATGTCTTCCACCACTCAAATTAAAGGTCTTGAGATCCTATAAAAGTTTCATGTTGGCCAAGGATCCATTTGAAGCTTGCATTTTGACTTATTTTGCTTGGAAATTTGACCTAAACTAGGGGATTTTACAGAGAAACCCTAATTTAAAAACTCCTCCTCTCCTTGATTTCTCTTGAATTCTTCTTAGCACAACAACATATCCTTATTCTCCATGTCAAATGATGAACCCCACATCTCTTCAATAGCCCTTAATGCCTTTCAATCAGTCAATTGACCTAGGGTTGACCCAAATGAAACCCTAGTTGACTGTCTTCAACTGCAATTCTTGTGATCACCTCAACAACTTGTTTTCTTCCCCAAATGACTTTCTAAACCTCTCATGATGTCTAGATACTCCCCATGCTCTCAATTCTCAACTCATGATTCCCTTGTTGATCCTCAGACACCCTCAGATAGGAGACAGACTCAAGGCTTGATCTGCTGAACTCTTTGCTCTCAAATTCTTTTCTGATGACTTGAATGAGATGGGATTAGGATAATAACCTCTTGATAGGCCTCTAGAGATGAGAATAATGATTGGTCCCCTGTTGAATGACTTGCTATGCTTATGCTATGCAGATGATTAGTCTATGTACATGACTCTATATGCAAATGCTAATGATATTGAAACATAAACCAAGTGAATAAGGTTGAGCAAATTTTAGGGTGCAACAATGCTAAAGCGGACGGAAAAATGTGATAAGATTTTTAATGAAAATCATTTTTTCTCAATTTGGTATTCAAAGAGTGTTGATAAGTGACAGAGGATCCCACTTTTGTAACGCTCAGTTAGAAAAATCTTTGGAGCAGTATGGTGTAAAGCACAAAGTTGCAACACTATACCGTTCACGGGCTAATGGCCAAATGGAGGTATCAAATCGAGATATTAAAAAGGATTCTGGAGAAAACGATGTCGACCTCTAGAAAAGACTGGTCAAACAAGCTCAATGATGCTTTGTGGGCCTATCGGACAGCTTTCAAGGCTATGATTGGTCTCACACCTTTCAAAATGGTCTACGGTAAGAATTATCATTTTCTAGTGGAGTTGGAACATAAGGCATTTTGGGCCTTAAAATTTTTGAATTTTGATTCAACTCTAAGCGGAGAAAAAAGAAAGGTATAATTTCATGAAATGGAGGAATTGCGCCTCCAAGCATATGACTCCAACAAGTTGTACAAAGACTGAGTGAAAGCTTACCATGAGAAAAAGATAGTGACCAAACAGTTTGAGATAGGGCAATTGGTCCTACTTTTCAATTCTCGATTAAAATTGTTCACTAGAAAGTTGTAATCTAAGTGGTCCGGTCCATTTCGGATTAGGGAGATCAAGCACTATGGGGAGATTGTCATTGAAGACACGCTATCAAATGAGAGTTGGATTGTAAATGGTTAGAGGTTGAAGACTTATCTTGGTGGTGGTTTTGAGCGGAATGCCACCACAGTGTCTTTTTGCGATCCTTGAGGTCGTATTGGACCGTCGAGCTCAAACGACGTTAAATAAAGCGCTAGTTGGGAGGCACCCCAACATTGTAAGTATTCTTTCATTTTTACTATTTTTATAGTATAGGTATGTTTAGAATGAATTTGGTAGGTTGTGCTGAGGAGAGAAAAAAATTTTAAAAATTTGTCGTATTCGCTGGAAAGTTCGCACGGCGAACCTGGGGCGAGTATTCGCTAGGAAGTTTGCACAGTGAAATGAGCGAGATAGACAATTTAAACTCTGCTTCCACGTCACTTAAAAAATGGAGAGAAATATTGGGTAGGCCATAGAAGCTTAGGTCCACTACCCACTCCTCAGAATTGTGTGAGGGTAACCTTACCCCATTTCACTTTTTCACTTTTCACTTCATAAAATCTTGTCTCTCTCACCCTCACAAGCATCTCACGCACAACTTGCAGCATTTCCAAATTCTTGCTAGTTTTTCAAATCAATCCTCTCAGCATAATAGGTTTGAATTCGTTATTTTTTCCTTTGTTCTTCTTATTAACATGTGGTTAGGGTTTGTTTCTAGAACATAAACAAAACTTGCTTCTAGGGTTACATTAGACTCAATGCATGTTCGATTTTAGTAATTGATTTTGTTGTGCATGTGGGTTTTATCAATAAGTTGAAATAGAATGTGTATGTGGAAAAATATATGTGTTTTTGAACTTGAAGGAAGAACTTGCTGAATGAGAACTCGCAGGGTTTGCCATGAGTTCGCACAGCAAACCTGGGGCGAGTATTCATTATGGTTTTGCCTAGCGAACTTGTGGGCGAACATGACAGAATTTTCAAAAGAAATATGTGATGCTGAATTCTTGTTTTGATTCTCTTTGTTTTGTTTCCTCACTAATATAAATTGTGTATTGGTTGGTTGGTTTTCTTTAGTGATTGTGCAGATGGCACCTCCTAAGACCATTCCGTCAAAGAAGCGAAAGGTCGGAAGTTCATCATGTCCAGCCCCAATCCAGTTTGATTCGAACAAATTCAGAGGAGCGAAACAAGCTGCTCGTTATCTAACGCTAGAGAAGAGGAGTATCCTACCTGAAAAGCGTTGCAACCTCAACCCTCAAGGATCCTATTGGGCGGTAGCAGGAATCCTTGAAAGCAAAAACTGGGATAGATTGATCACACTGGGTGATAGTTAAAATGTAGAGCTCGTGATAGAGTTCTACGCCAATGCACTCCCAAATGATGATGAGGTATTCACGTGGACTTCTATGGTTGGTGTAAGAGAGGTAAAATTCGACCGTGACACCATCAACATTATTTTAGATAATCCTTTATCCTTGGGGGAGAATGAGGTAGATGCATATTGTTGCACCCCAAAATTTGCCCAACCTTTTCTAACCTAGGTTTAGGTTTCAATTGCATAGTCATTTGCATTGTCATCATGTACATAGTGTATTCATCTGCATTGCATGTCATAAGAAAGTTATCTTAACAGGGGATCAAAGTGTTATTCCTATCTCAAGAGGTATATCCAAGGGTTTCATTCATATTCAAGACTACTCAGGTCATCAGAGGAGAATTTGAGCTTTGAAGAGCTGCCAGGTTGATCAGTGAATTCTCTCCTATCTTGAGGCTAGTGGGGGATCATCAGAGGAAATGTGAGCTATGAGCCAAGAGCATGAGGTGTGTATGGATGTTATGAAGAGTCTAGAGAGTCATTTTTGAGGAGAACCAAGTCATTTGAATGATTGCAAGAGCCTCAGTTGAAGTCAGTCAACTAGGGTCAACACTGCGTCAATTCTAGGTCCAAGAAGTATTTTGAAGGGCATCAAGGATCATTTGAGGAATGGGGGATTCATTATTTGCTATGGGGGATATGGATATGATGTTGTGATAAAGAAAAATCAAGAGGAGTCAAGGAGAACTGGAGTTACTAAATTAGGGTTTTATTGTAAAATCCCCTGATTTAGGTCAAACTTCAAAGCGGTGTAACTCAAGATGCAAGCTTCATATGAATTTCTGGTCCACATGAAACTTTTAGATTATCTTCATAGCTTTAATTTGAGTTGTGGAAGTCATCAAGATGATTTGTAGAACTCAAGTTATGGCTCTTGCAAGTTACAGGTCATCTGAGGGCACTGAAATCTGTCTGTGAACATTGTCTGTCTTCCAAGCAACTTTTGACCTTCAAGGATATTTCAAATGGGTTCTTGGCCAACATGATAATTGTTCCTTATTGTCTTAGCTTTCTATAATGGTATGGTATGCCTTCATATGATTTGTGGAACTCTACTTATGGTCTTGGCAAGCAAAGGGTATTTTGGTCATTTGAGGATTACAGGTCATTCTTAGCATATGCCTAAAACTCATACAAGGAAGCTTCAAATGAAAAACTTCACAACATCAAAGTTGTTCAAAATGGGATTTTAAGGCTAGAAAAGAAGGTGTGGAAGTTTGGAAAAGCTTAGAGCATGGAATTTTAAAATTGGTGCAAATGACTTGAAAATGGCTTATAAGTTGAAAAAGTTGAAATGAAAAATTGGTTTGGGAGATCTACAAATCCAATATGGGTCATCCAATATACCAAATTGATTCCCAACATCATTATAAAGACAATGGTTTAGCCACATTTTTGAGTTTAGGCTTAAAAATTGGACTTCCTTTGTAAATGTGTTTCTTGCATCTTAAGGCACCAAAAGGAAAAGTGAGAAAATGCTACATAAGGGTTTGAAATGCCTTGTTCTCATACCAATTACTCATTTAAGGAGATATTAAGTGGGATTGCATGGGTTATCATGAGATTGCATGAGATTTACCAAGTATGGAAAATTCAAATTCTCATTGCATGATACATTCTAGAAACTTCTTGGAAGGTTCTCAAAGTTTCTAGACACTTCTTTTGACATCTATATAAACCCTAGAGTGGGTCCAAAGCTTGGTTGGTGATTCTTTGAGCTTGCAAACCCCATTTTGATTCCTTCACTCCCATTTGCATTTTCTTTTCAAAGTACATCAAAACTCCATCAATTGGGAGATTTCTTCTTGTCATCATCTTCCTCCATCATCATAGAGTGAAAAGCAAGAAAAAACTAGAAGAAAAGGTGGCTGGTTCATGAGATTCTAATCTTCACTCCAAGTTGCATAAAGGTTTGGCCAGGGTGAATCAAGAAGTTTGAGCAAGAATTGCTGCCATCAGGAAGATTCTCAGCCATTGGAGATCATTTGTGACCAGTCTCAAGCATTGGATTGGAGTGTAGATACCTCTGCCATCACTATTTTTCAGGTTTGCAAAAGCATTCGAATCCCTCTATTTATGCATTATTAGATGAAATGGTTAGGGTGATCATGATTAGAGACCTTAGGTGAGTGATTCCTGAGAATTAGGGAGAATTAGGGAGAGTTCCTTAGGTGAGTGAATCCCTCGAGGAATTTGTATGGATTTACGTTTCTGTATTTACCTTTCAGCATTATATTATCATTATTATTGCTGTATTGTGGGGTTGTGACGGGTGTTCCATGATGGAGAGATAAGTCGGACCTGGGCTTGAGTGCACCTAGACTTAGAGTAGAGATTAGTGGGCGCGCACGTGCTTTGCATGTCCTAGTGTCCCGCGAAGTCTACGCTCAGACGAGGTTCTTCTGGTTGGCCTCCTGTCCTGCCCTTTGGGTGGCTCGGGTTGCTGGTTAGTTGGATTGTCGACTCTGGGGACCGATCATTTGGAAGTTGGCTAAGTGAGGCCTCTTCAGGATGTGATGATGCCACTCCTTCTGGGAATCGTATCGTCACTCCTGAAAGTCTGTGACGCCGACGACCGCATAGGATGCCATACTTTGTCAGTTACTAGGACATCCACCTGTGAGAGGGTTTGGGGTTATGCAGGTAACTAGACCTTTAGATAACCGGTTATTTCTCAATCAGAGATCCTGGGTATTTATGGATATTTGTGAGGTCTATCAGAGACCAGTCTGAGTTTTGATTTGAGGTCTATCCGAGACCAGTCTGAGTTTTGATTTGAGGTCTATCAGAGACCAATCAGGGTTATGGTTTGAGGTCTGTCAGAGACCAGTGTGGAGCTTTATATTGGGTTTATCCGAGACCATGATTTGAGACCTTCGATATGATTCAGGCTTCTCGGCTACAACACTTGGTCCCTGTTGCATGTTGCTTGCATTGCATTGTTTGCATGATCATTATCATTGCATCCCATTAACGTGTGTCTGTGCTGCAGGTGCATTTGCATATCCCCGAGTTCTAGTGTCTGGACTTCTGAGTATTGATTATGGCGGGTTTGAGGATGACAGTTGCCTACAAGCTACCTATTCCTGATATTACTCCACTCCTGGGTCTGATTTCTCTGGCAGGTGAGGATGTCCATAGAAGCTTCAGGAAGAGTTACGGACGGCTGTTGAGTTTGGTTCGCAGATCCACTGAGGATGAATTGAACGGGCTATACACGTTGATGCAGTTCTATGACCCGGCTTTGAGATGCTTTACATTTGCAGACTTCATTTTGGGACCAACCATGGAGGAGTATGTGGAGTTTACTGAGCTGCCAGTGCAGAATGCGGTTCCCTTTATTCACTCTGCCGCTGAACCTAAGTTGGAGGATCTAGCCAAAGCCTTGCATATGGATGCTTCTGAGTTGTTGATAACTTCTTGGCGAGGGGTTCCGGGTTTCTCTCTTCAGTTTCTGGTTGGTAAGGCTCAAGAGTACGCCAAGAATGGGTGTTGGGTGGTCTTTAATGCTATTTTGGCTCTATGCATTTACGGGATCATGCTGTTTCCCAATTTCCCAAACTTCGTGGACATGGATGCGTTTCATCTGTTTGCTGCTGGTAACCCAGTACCTACACTGACCGGGGACTTTTATCATTCGATGCACTACAGGAATGAGAACAAGAGAGGCAAGAATGTCTCTTGTTGCGTGCCTCTGCTGTATATGTGGTTCAAGAGCCATCTTCCTTCGAAGGGACCTTTTGTGGATAGTGCGACCACATCTGACTGGCCAGAGCGGATGATGAGGCTGTCTTCTACAGATATCGAATGGTTTGATCGAGATCTGCTGGTGTCCGAGCTTATTGTCAGTTGTGCTGGGTATCCTAATGTTCCGTTGATAGGGAGAAAAGGGTGCATCAACTACAACCCATCTTTGTTCGTCCGTCAGCTTGGATATGCGCTGAAGAGCCCACCTCAGGAGGATGAAGTACAGGAATCTCTATACTTCACAGGTGATTTAAGCGGAGAGCTACTAGCCAAGCTTCGGCATGCCTGGACGCGTATTAACCGAAAAGGGAAACCGCTGTTGGGGAAGAGTGATTGCCAGGCGTATGCACCCTACAAAGTTTGGATTCAGGAGAGAGCCAGACAGATATTGATGCCATTTCCAGCTGCTCCGATCCCTGTTTATATTCCGGTGGAAGAGCCAACCACGGTTTCCAGGGAGGTCTACGAGCGAGTGGTGAAGGAAAAGGAAGCTCTGTTGGTGGTTAATGAAGATCTAGAAAGAGAATTGGCCCGGATTCGAAGTGAGAAGAACGAAGCTGCGTACTCCCTTCAACAACAAACTGAGATGGTAACCTTGTTGAAGACTAAGTTGGTTAAAGAAAAGGAGAAGCGGGAACGCCTGGGACAAGACTTCAAGAGCTCTCATGACATGATGGAAGCTAAGAAGAAGTCGTTGGACATCGCTCACCGAGAGATCGCTTCATTCAATAAGACGTGGAATGCCACTCTTACTAACAACAAGGAACGGGAAGATAAGTTGAAGCAGCAGATCGCCGATCTTCAGAGCCAGTTGAAGGCCACTAGGAGGCAGCACGAAGAAGAAGTCATGACTAGATATGCCCTTCAAGATGCACTGAAGCAAGTAGAGGCCCGCAGAAAGGAAGCTCGGTCCCAGAAGAGGAAGCTAGATGAGTGCTTTGGTGAAGGCGTATGGGAAGAGTCCATCGACGACTTGCGGCGAGTTCTTAAGCAGAGGAGTCTACTCATAGAGGGATTGCTTGTCCAGCCTGATCATCCCAAGACAAAGAAGTTGTTAAGGGATTATAGGGATTATAGGCATACCTGATTTGTTCATGCTTTATTATACGCTGACCATCACCCGGTTTGTGGGTTGAGGTCATGCTTTTGTTCGTCTTGTGATACATTGGTGTTATACTTTTGCCTTTGAAGGCCTGTTCAATACATGAGTTGTTTTCCCTTCTGTGATTGAATTTCAACTTCTTGCAAATGTTTGTCACCGCACTGTCACGGCGCTGCCCTGTATCAAACGTATTAACACTAGAATCGGGGAATGATAATCCCCAATGCACAGACACGCATTGCATTTTGCATACATCCTCATATTTGCATTACAGGTTTATGATCCAGGTATCTTATCTCCCGCATATTGCAGGTATTTTTCAGGATTGAAGAAAAGCGGGTCCACCGTTACTTTACAAGAATCAACCAGAAGAAGATCATGGACGCCAAGCAGCTTGAAATGCAAGAGATGCGTGACAGGATGGCCCTGTTCATGCAAACCATGGACACTATCGCCAAGGGACAGGAACAGTTGCAGAGTCTGGTGCAGCCGTTGGTTGCTCGTGCTGAGAACAATGGTACCCCGCATGGTGAAAATGTGGCTAACTCTCCCAGGGTTGAAAATCATCAAAGTGCTGATCACATTCAAGTCACTGGGCTGAACAACGGAGAAGCTGGTCCTGCTGGTGGGAACGGAAACACTGGTAACACTAACGGAGATACTGCAGGAGTGTTCATAGGGAACGTCAACCAGGGTTTCAACTTGGGTGCGGAGAACGTCGGGCTGAATGGCGGAAATGGTAATCAGGGCTTTCAGGGTATGAATGTGGGATATGGCAATGTGGCTGGCGCCAAAACTGGATACGGAGACCATGATTATGGTAACGCAGGATATGGAATGGGTATGAACAACGGCCAGGATATGGGCAACCTGAGGGGTAACCCCGGGTACTTCCAAGCAGGTCTGGGCCGTAACACTGGACATGCTGCATATGAAGAGATACCTCGCTGGGAGGACCATCAAGAAGACGTTTTCTCAGGTCGTAATGAAGGCTACGGGAGGCCTACAGGGGACAGCCTCCGCATGAGATTGTTGGAAGAAAAGGTAAATGGTCTGGCTAATCAGAACGTTGTGGGACTGGAGATGTCTAACATGGGGTTGGTACCAGGGCTGAGGGTACCTCTGTAATTCAAGGCGCCATCTTTTGATAAGTATAGAGGCGACACGTGCCCGAGGGTGCATGTCCGTTCATTTTACATAAGGATGTCTGCGTATTCGGACGACGAAAAGATGCTTATGCATTTTTTCCAAGACAGCTTGTCAGGGCCGTCATTGGAGTGGTACATGAGCCTGGAGCCAACACAGATCAGAACTTGGAAGGAATTGGCGGAAGCTTTCGTGAAGCACTACCAATACAACAGCGATCTCGCTCCTAACAGAGTTCAGTTGCAAAGCATGTCCCAGAAGCCCAAGGAAAGCTTCAAAGAGTACGCCCAGAGATGGCGTGACCTGGCTGCGAGAGTACAACCACCTATGGTCGAGAGGGAAATGATGGACTTGTTCGTACGGACATTCTCAGGGATGTACTATGACCGGCTGCTCAACTTCTCAATGAGTACCTTCTCCGAGCTGATCCTGATGGGGGAGCGTATAGAGAACGGGATAAAAATTGGTAAGATTCAACCGGGAGAATCTGTTTCAGCTGGAAGCACCAAGAAAGCCTTCGGTGGTAAAAGGCAAGGTGATGCTAATGCAGTGTATAACGTTCAGCGGGGAAATAGGAACCAGAACCGGCGTCCACAGCCTCAAGTTGCAAGTGTGACTATTCCGGGACCACCTCAGCAACAGAGACAACAACAGCAGCAGGCTCAGCAGCAGCCTAATCAGAATCAGCGGCGGTTTCAGGCTCCAAGGCCGAGGAGGGTATTTGAGGTACCGCCGATGTCTTACGCAGAGCTCCTTCAGACCCTATTGAAGTTACAGCTAGTTGAAAAGAGAACCTTAGCACCACCGACTGGCACGCCACCAGTAGGGTACGACATCAACGAGCATTGTGATTTTCACTCTGGTGCACCCGGGCACAACATCGAGAATTGTTTAGCTTTCAAGCACAAAGTGCAAGATTTGCTTGATAGCTCAGCCATCAATTTTGGGAAGGAAGATCCCAACATTACGCAAAAATCAATGCCAAATCATGAATAGGCTGGAATATGGGGGGCAAAGAGGAGTTCTATAGTTCGTGTGGGCCGTTAAAAGTAGATCAGAACAGCGGCAGGCTACCTCTCATAACTAATTATGAAGATAGCTGGTTCAGCAGCAGGACAGATGTGAAAGCCCGGTTCTCAGAAGCTGGTGTTTTTCTTTATTTTATCTTGTCATTTCTTTACGTTTGTAGTTTCTTTCATGATTGAATTGCGATCTTGTTCGTAAAACTTGTTGTTTTCATTTCGATTAATGATAATGAAATAAATATGCATGTTTTGATTAAATCCATTCGTGTTCACTAATTGTTTTTATAAATGTCCAACACCTGGTTAAGAGGAATCTGGGGGGGATGACGAAAATGAACGACATGCAAGCTTCTGATTGTATGCTTTTGAAATAAAACATGTTGATGATGTACAGGCATTGTTTCAAATCCCTAAACACCGGAGTTATAAGGAAGATAATCCCTTGTCAACCCCTTTGAGCCTTGTAGTAGGAGTTTCTTTCTGTGAATGAAAAACCATCAATCTTAACCTGGGGCAGGGTAGGTGTTAACTAATTTGACCGAGCGTCCAAATTCCAAAAGGAGTGGTCGTTCGAGGATCAATCCCACCTCTAGAGGTCGTGCCTAAAAAACCACAATGGTTAAATCAAGAGTGAAACAGTCACATCATTCTCCAATGAGTCAGGCAACCAGTGTCACACGACTTGTTCGAAAAAAAGAAAGAAGAAAGAATCAAAAGCCCGCTAAGTCACAACTTCAAGACAAATGACTTAGGCAAAAATGAGGGCATCCCGCTGGACTAAAAAAATCAAAAGAAACTCAAAAGGAGTCAGTCCAGGCAAAAGTTAGGGATAAGAAAAAAGATGAAAGGAGGACAAAAAGAAAAATCCTCAAATCAAATGCGAGTCGTGTGACCCTAAGTGTCAAAGACGAAAAGTGAGTGGCTGTCACTCCAAAAGTTCATGGGTTCTCGAACTATCACTCCTATCTTTCAGCCTCTGAGAGGTGAGCGCTAAGGTCGAATTAGCTGAACATAGGATCGGAGAACATCAAGGAGAATGGGTGGGTTAAAATAAACTTTGAGCCTTTATCCTTTCCTTCAAAACCGTGAACCTGACCACGTTACAACCTTCAAAAGTCCTAATTGAAGCAGGTTGTTTCGAAAGCATACTTCGGTAAAGGTCGCGTCGATTCTGACTTCTGAAAGGGTTCCTCTTACCATGTTGGTACTGATGTTGATAAATGTTTTGGGCAGTGTATGCTATAAACTGTTTTTCCCTTTTCCCAGTGAACAGATTGGATGCCAAAACTATCATATGTGTTGCATTAATATGTCTTTTACGCAGAACAACTTGATTTACTTGCGAGTAAGCACTTGATAGCAGAAAATTTTTCTACCCCGGAAAGTATGGTCAGGATAGAATACAGAGCGCCCGAATGTTCTGAGGGCAGGGGCAAGCTATTATCGTGATTCCCAGCCAAGTCAGCCATGCGAAGTCAACTACTCTAGGGCAATCAGGTCGAGATTCAGTAGTTGGAGGTACTGTTCTGGACCAGCTAATCGGGGGCAAGACCAGTGAATCAGGGGCATTGACTTCCAGTGAGTTCGGAATCAGTTAGTCTGAGGATAAGTCCCGAAGCTTCAGTTGATCAAGGGGTAGTATGCTTGAGAGGCAACTAATCAGAAGGGAATCTTCTCGAGATCCAATCAGGGGCAGTCATGCAGAACGTGGAGATTTGAAAGCAGATACTTCAGGTGGAAAATCAGATCAGGATAAGTCGCCAGAACGTTCATCCAGGGGCACGTCGCCGCAGAGAGCAGTGAAACCAACTGGATCGATCAGGGCTAGTGGAGATTGAATCCTTTTGTCGTGTAGATGCCAGGGCAAGTAATCTCGAGGTCGTCTCATAGCAAGCGGTTCAGCGCAGGTGTTCCCAAGAGTTAGATAGGGGCAAGTGGAGTGCACTGGGGCAAGTGACTCGAAAGCTCGCAAAGTTCCCCGCCAGAGTCCATGGCAGGATGGTACCCTTCCCAGAGGATGAACGTTGTGGCTTCCCCCGGTGAAGTCGCCTCAGGAAAATTGAAGGTTGTATCCCCAGGAGAGCGGAGATTGCTTCAAAGGAAAAGATTAGTGTATCTTCAGCAATTCAGAATTAGCTCATCAAGCAGAGCAGAGCCTTCCCCAGCGAAGGTCAAGACAAATGTGATTAACTCCCCAGAAAGTTTTGTGCAGTACAAATCAGAATGTGTAGTTCAATCCTCAGCTCAGTGATAGCGGGATCATTTCCCCAGCTCAGTGATAGCAGGAGAGGTTCCCACAGAGTGTGGTCAGGTGGTTGGAGCTGCTGAAAGGAGTTTCCCCAAGCAGGATTGTCCTTTCTTTTCCCAGCAAGTCGATCTTCCTCGTCAGGAGGACCTTTCTCAGCAGATTTTGGAGTTTTGAGTTCGTGAGCTACTTTCTCAGCAGGATGGTTATCCCCAGCGGAGTTAGTTCATCGTTCCAACATTTATTTTATTGGAAGCGTATCGGTGGTATTCCGGTCATCCCCAGCGGATCCAGTGTGTCTTCAGCATTTATTTTGCTGAAGTAACTCTTTGCATAAGCATGCATCATGAGCATTTGCATTCTACCCAAGTATGTAGCATTTCCATGCAGTATGGAAGCATTTCGTCATTATCAAACATGCATATTTGAAACATAAGCCAGGTGGTTACCTCTCTAATTTCAGATATGTTATTCCTTGCCGATAAGAGAAATCGTGAGTCAGGAAGATGTGGGTTTTATGGTCAAAGTACGCAGTGATCGTATTTATACCCTCTCTGGGGTCCATATTGTAAGGCACGCAGTGATCGTGTTAATTTCGAGATGTTGATTTGTTGCCCAAGTATGCAGTGATCGTATTTGTGCCAGCATGGGGTTCATGTTGTAGGACACGCAGTGATCGTGTCGATCTTGTTATGTATATTTGTGGTCAAAGTACGCAGTGATCGTATTTGTGCCCTCTCTGGGGTCCATATTGTAAGGCACGCAGTGATCGTGTTAATTTCGAGATGTTAATTTGTTGCCCAAGTATGCAGTGATCGTATTTGTGCCAGCATGGGGTTCATGTTGTAGGACACGCAGTGATCGTGTCGATCTTGTTATGTATATCTGTGGTCGAATGGCGCAGTGATCGTATTCGTCCCGATCTAAGAAGTTTGTTTTGTAAGGCACGCAGTGATCGTGCAGGTATCGTTTCGGGGTTTTATTGAGTAAGGCACGCAGTGATCGTGTTGGTATCGTCTCGGGGGTTTATTGAGCAGGACGCGCAGTGATCGCGCTCACTCTATTGGTGGTGCAGGACACGCAGTGATCGTGTTTACCATATCACGTGATTTCGTTGGTCGATATATGCAGTGATCGTAGTCGTCCGTTCTACAGTGATTATGGGTTGATATGCAGTGATCGTGTTCATCCAGTTGTTGGTCGATATGCGCAGTGATCGTATTCGTCCGCTACACGGTGGTTATAGATTGACGCGCAGTGATCGTGTTCATCCAGTTGTTGGTCGATATGCGCAGTGATCGTATTCGTCCGCTACACGGTGGTTATAGATTGACGCACAGTGATCGTGTTCATCCAGTTGTTGATCGGTATACGCAGTGACCGTATTCGTCTGTTATGCAGTTTGATTATGCTGTAAGACACGCAGTGATCGTGTTCATCACATGGGTGGCCGAAGTACGCAGGGATCGTATTCGTCCCATGTCTGAAGTTGTGTCACAGCACGCAGGGATCGTTTTTCCTCCAGTCAAGAGGGCCGTGACATGAAGCGCGCAGTGATCGCGTTCACCCTAGGTATGATTGGAATATGCAGTGATCGTATTCGTCCAGTTATGTGGGTTAGTTGAGACACACAACACGCGGTGATCGTGTTTTCCCCAGTCAAGAGGATCGTGGCTCAGAATGCGCAGAGATCGTGTTCAAACACGTAGTGATCGTGTTCAAGATACGCAGTGATCGTATTCGTACAGCATGCAGTGATCGTGTTATTGGTACCATGGGAACTTATGATGCGGAGCGCGCAGTGATCGTGGCTATCGTGTCAGTTGGTTTTGTTGTTCGGCCTACGCAGTAATCGTAGTCGTCCTGTTACATGGGTTGGTTTCGTGGCACGCAGTGATCGTGTTGACGTTAGTTTAGGGGTTTGTTGGTCGAGATGCGCAGTGATCGTATTCGTCCTATTACAGCACACGCAGTGATCGTGTTTATCATATTGCTGGTTGAAGTATGCAGTGAACGTGTTCGCCTCTTCTATGTGGATTTATTCCGTCTGGCACGCAGTGATCGTGTTTATCTCATCCGGTTGGATTTATGGTCAATGTGGTTGTAACGCAGCACGCAGTGATCATTTTCATCGTATGTGTACCATCATGTGGTTTTGTTTACAGCATCAAGACGCGCAGTGATCGTGTTTCCTCCTGTCAAGAGGGTGGTGGTGTAGAATACGCAGTGATCGTGTTCATCTTGTTGCAGAAGGTTGTTGTGCCAGACACGCAGTGATTGTGTTCGCCATGGCACATTTCCCTAGCAGAGTTGCTTGGTCAAGCATTTCTCTTTCTCCCCAGCCGAGTCCTTTCTCAGAGTGCCGTAGAAATAGCATAATGCAGATTTTGGGTGGTTACCCACAGTTACCCCAGTAGAGATGTAATCCCCAGCGGGTTGTTCTTCAACGAGATGCTTGGTTAAGTTCCTCGTAGTCCTCGGCAGGGTATCCTTTGACAAGTCGCTTGGTTAAGTCACTTGTATTTCCCCAGCTGAGTCTTTCCAGGATGATGTGGTATCAGTATTAGGAGGTGGTAATACAGATTTTCGGGTGGTTACCTGCAATTCCCCAACGGAGTTGTGTTCTCCAACAGGGTGTTACTTCAATGGGTTGCTTGGTTAAGTTCTCAATTTCCCCAGCAGGTGTTTGACGGAAGTCGTCAGAATTGTCCCCTCAGAGTTGCTTGGTTAAGTTTCTTATCTCCCCGCAGAGTCGGTTGTTCATGTCTTCGGACCTTGTCTCGTTTGGTTAAGCGTTCTCTCGTTTCTTCAGGATACGAAAATTTGATCAGTGAAGTCAACATGACAAGTGAAGTCAATATTCTCCCGCTGGTTAGCGTGTGCTCAGTTGATAAGTGAGATCAACAGAGGTTGATAAGTGAGATCAACAAAGGTTGATAAGTGATATCAACAATTTCTCGTTATGTGGTGTATGCTCATTTCTTCGGAATGGAGTGGCCTGCGGACAGCATCAGTTTATTTGACAGATGGATGGCTAGTTGTTGCCGTGACAACAGAAGCCAATTCCCAGGGTTTTCTCAAGCAGTAGTCGTTTTCGCAATTTATTTTTGCGGTTGGCAAATTTCCGGGTTCTTTCGTATTCAACCGTCTCGTACCTCGATTGTCTGAAGGCTGCGCGCTCTTCATCCAGTCGGGTCCAAGTCGCTTGAATAGGGGCAGCTGTTGCACCCCAAAATTTGCCCAACCTTTTCTAACCTAGGTTTAGGTTTCAATTGCATAGTCATTTGCATTGTCATCATGTACATAGTGTATTCATCTGCATTGCATGTCATAAGCAAGTTATCTTAACAGGGGATCAAAGTGCTATTCCTATCTCAAGAGGTATATCCGAGGGTTTCATTCATATTCAAGACTACTCAGGTCATCAGAGGAGAATTTGAGCTTTGAAGAGCTGCCAGGTTGATCAGTGAATTCTCTCCTATCTTGAGGCTAGTGGGGGATCATCAGAGGAAATGTGAGCTATGAGCCAAGAGCATGAGGTGTGTATGGATGTTATGAATAGTCTAGAGAGTCATTTTTGAGGAGAACCAAGTCATTTGAATGATTGCAAGAGCCTCAGTTGAAGTCAGTCAACTAGGGTCAACACTGGGTCAATTCTAGGTCCAAGAAGTACTTTGAAGGGCATCAAGGATCATTTGAGGAATGGGGGATTCATTATTTGCTATAGGGGATATGGATATGATGTTGTGATAAAGAAAAATCAAGAGGAGTCAAGGAGAACTGGAGTTACTAAATTAGGGTTTTATTGTAAAATCCCCTAATTTAGGTCAAACTTCAAAGCAGTGTAACTCAAGATGCAAGCTTCATATGAATTTCTGGTCCATATAAAACTTTGTGAGTATCTTCATAGCTTTAATTTGAGTGGTGGAAGTCATCAAGATGATTTGTAGAACTCAAGTTATGGCTCTTGCAAGTTACAGGTCATCTGAGGGCACTGAAATCTGTCTGTGAAAATTGTCTGTCTTCCAAGCAACTTTTGACCTTCAAGGATATTTCAAATGGGTTCTTGGCCAACATGAGAATTGTTCCTTATTGTCTTAGATTTCTAGAATGGTATGGTATGCATTCATATGATTTGTGGAACTCTACTTATGGTCTTGGCAAGCAAAGGGTATTTTGGTCATTTGAGGATTACAGGTCATTCTTAGCATATGCCTAAAACTCATACAAGGAAGCTTCAAATGAAAAACTTCAATACATCAAAGTTGTTCAAAATGGGATTTTAAGGCTAGAAAATAAGGTGTGAAAGTTTGGAAAAGCTTAGAGCATGGAATTTTAAAATTGGTGCAAATGACTTGAAAATGGCTTATAAGTTGAAAAAGTTGAAATGAAAAATTGGTTTGGGAGATCTACAAATCCAATATGGGTCATCCAATATACCAAATTGATTCCCAACATCATTCTAAAGACAATGGTTTAGCCACATTTTTGAGTTTAGGCTTAAAAATTGGACTTCCTTTGTAAATGTGTTTCTTGCATCTTAAGGCACCAAAAGGAAAAGTGAGAAAATGCTACATAAGGGTTTGAAATGCCTTGTTCTCATACCAATTACTCATTTAAGGAGATATTAAGTGGGATTGCATGGGTTATCATGAGATTGCATGAGATTTACCAAGTATGGAAAATTCAAATTCTCATTGCATGATACATTCTAGAAACTTCTGGGAAGGTTCTCAAAGTTTCTAGACACTTCTTTTGACATCTATATAAACCCTAGAGTGGGTCCAAAGCTTGGTTGGTGATTCTTTGAGCTTGCAAACCCCATTTTGATTCCTTCACTCCCATTTGCATTTTCTTTTCAAAGTACATCAAAACTCCATCAATTGGGAGATTTCTTCTTGTCATCATCTTCCTCCATCATCATAGAGTGAAAAGCAAGAAAAAACTAGAAGAAAAGGTGGCTGGTTCATGAGATTCGAATCTTCACTCCAAGTTGCATAAAGGTTTGGCCAGGGTGAATCAAGAAGTTTGAGCAAGAATTGCTGCCATCAGGAAGATTCTCAGCCATTGGAGATCATTTGTGACCAGTCTCAAGCATTGGATTGGAGTGTAGATACCTCTGCCATCACTATTTTTCAGGTTTGCAAAAGCATTCGAATCCCTCTATTTATGCATTATTAGATGAAATGGTTAGGGTGATCATGATTAGAGACCTTAGGTGAGTGATTCCTGAGAATTAGGGAGAGTTCCATGAGGTTCCATAACAGGGTGATGATTCTTTGATGGTTAAGATTAGGCTGGATATTGAGTGATAATGATCATGTAGTGGCTTAATGAAATCAGTGCAACACCATGAGCAAGATGATGCCCTTAATACCAAGAAGTACCATGTTTGATCTCAGTGCAATTTGTCTGAACCCGTGTGTTCATGCTTTCTGTTTGGGGAATATAGTGGGTTTTAATGGAAGTTATGCGTGTGATCGTGTTCCTGGGAAAGAGTAGACCAATTTTGGTTTTGGAACTTTTGAATTTCATTGCGAATTGAGGGAGCACGATGAGCTTGATTGCATGCATGGAAGCTGTGTATTTCTGATACCCTAGCTTCATGATTGGGGACGATGACTACTGACCGTCAGATCATTCCACTTGTTTGACATTTTAATCTCATCTAATGGACCAGATTCAAAGAAGAATGTGGAGGGAACTGACCAGCATCAAACGATGCGTTTCATTAAACGCACCACCATGGGCCTGGATTCAGAACACTATCCCCACCCCCCTTTTGAGAAGCCCAACAAAATGAACTGAGATTTACTGCTTTTTGCACCGAGCTTTTAATATTTTTTTGTTTTATTTTTTAATTCATTTTCTGATGCATATTGGGCCCTGCGTACTTGTTATTCACGCCCCCTCTTCCTGGACCATCAGCAATATGAACTAGGCGCCTTTGCTTATAGCACCCCCCCCCCCCCATTCAATTCTTTTTGTGGTTTTTTATTTTCTAATATTTTCTTTGATCTTTAAAAATCCATATAAATCAGAAAAAGCTTGTTTTTAATTGGTTCTTTTTGTGGTAGATTCATAATCTTGTTAAGAAAAATAATAAATAATAAAATTGACATTTTATTTTGTTTCACTATTTTTCATGTATTTTTCTTATAAATAGTACTTTGTTAAGTTTAGTTTGGTACCCAAATTTGTTGATTTTAGTTCTCATAGGTCCCTTTAGCTTTAGGGCTTATTCTTTTTAGAGTGATTGGTATAGGACTTCAACTAGTTTATAGGATTTAATTCATATTTTTAGAATTTAATCTTAGGTGATTTGATTAGGTGTGAATAACATGGTGAAAATTAGGGTTTTAAATCAACTTAGGTGAGATAGTTCAATTCTTTTAGGAGATTTTCATTTGATTTTTGGGGTATGGACTATAGGGGTTATGGGTATAGGATAGATCCCCTTAGAAAATAATAGGTTTCCCCTACTGCTATTAGTATATTACTTATATGTGCTTAATGGTTTGGTGTGCCCTCTTTAGGGTTATCATTTTGTTTGTATGGGGTATTGGGACTGTTTGGGGTTTGGGGGAGCTGAAGACCTGTGATGATGAAGCCCAGTTGAAGATCAGAAGATGGAGACCAACTTTCAGAGCTAATGAAGAGTATCCCTTGCTGGCAGCTGATGAAGTTTGTAGGACATAGGAGTTAGGCAGAGCACTAGAGTAAACAAACTTGATTCTCAAACATGGAAGGCCTTGACTGCCTCCATTCTTCTCTGTGATACAGAGTCTCTCTAAGACACTCACCCCCTTCCTTTGGAAGGCTTGGTGCTAGGGCTGGAAATGAGTCGAGTCGAGTCGAACTCACCTCAGCTCGGCTCGACTCGTTAAGAATTGTTCGAATTCGAGTTCGAGTTCGAGTTCGACACGAACTTTTTTTTAAGCTCAAACTCGACTCGTTATAAGTTCACGAACAGTTCGGTTCGACTCGTTAGGTTCATCTCATTAGGTTCAGCTCACATGGTTCACGAACTTAAAAACTATTTTTTTAAATATATATATTTTTTAGTATATTTGACATTTTAAATAAATATATATATTTTTAAATAAAATATTAAAATAAAATAAAAGTTATCATATTGAAATTTAACTTTATCTTCGAAATCTACTAATTCAAAACCTACACAACTTTCAAGAGATACATTTGAGAGTCTAATTCAAAAACTAATAAATTGAAGATTAAATTTGTCTAAGATTTGAAGTAAATATTTAAACCTAATCTTAAGGATAGTATAATTCTTTTCATATGTAATCGAGTTGACTCATGAACCTAACGAGTCGAACTATGTATAGTTCAAGTTCAGCTCATTTAGTTAACGAACTTAATTTTTCGCTCATACTCAACTCATTTGGTTCATGAACCTAGTTCAACGATTTAATTGTCGAGTCGAATTCCGAACTATCTTCGAGTTGGTTTGGTTCATTGCCAGCCCTACTTGGTGCTAATGTCTAAGGGATAGAACTCTTGAGAGAAATATTCCTTGTGTTGACAGCAGTATGTTTGCCACCCTTGGTGGTCAACTAATTGCTTAACACCTAGTTTATTCTTGTGATTGATTCCTCAGCTTGGAGGTTAGGACTTGAAGAAAAGCCATTGGGAGATTGAAGGTCAAAGTCTGATGCTTGCTTGAAGCCTGTGGATAGCTGATGTTGACCTGAAGATAGTTGCTGATGCTGATGAAGACTGTTTTGCTGTTTAGCTTTTGCTGCTTTATTTCTGATGTATTGATTGACTGTATCGTTTGCTGTTTACCCTACTGGGTTGAAGGTGAATCCTGTTCACTTTCGCCTATTGTTTTCTAGGTTCGAGGTTGAGTGGGACTCCCTTGCCTCGCTTGTATTGTTGCATCCATGCATTTTACTGTATTCATTATTTTACTGTTTACTGCGTATTTGTTTTGCCTTCCGTCTATTCCCTTAGGATCTCTGTTTCTCTCTGCGCAAGAGAGGAGCATGATAGACATTAGGAGTTAACCCATGCATGATAACATTAGGGTAGATTTTTTATCCCCTTTTTAACCCTAGGATTTGTAGAGTGTCATCTCTTTTTCCTTCAAAACAACAGAAAAACATTAATAAGAGGTTATAACAGAAATAATTCATTTCTTCCGTCAAAAGATTTGAACAAACATCAACCTTTTTGCAAATAAGAAAACCCTTGTTTAAGGTGAGATTTTTCCTAAAAGACACTTGATCAGCTTGTGTCGTGTGTAGCCCGAACTACGTTTGCTCTGATCTTTCATGCTGTATGGAAGTACGTAGGCACAGGATGCGATATCCTAGCGAGCAACCTTCACCCACCTTCCCCCGTAGTTAGGCGAACTACGTTGACTCTGATTTCTCGTTCCAGACGGGAATACGTAGGCATAAAGTGCGATGCTTTGCCGAGTCAAATTTTCTTTTCTTTTTAGACCTCATCCCTTAGTTTAGATAGAAGTGTAATCCGTACAAACCAAGCAAGCGTGGATCCCATCGAGTACGATGGACGTGAGGGGTGCTAATACCTTCCCCTTGCGTAACCGACTCCCGAACCCAGGTTTTGGTTGCGATGACCATACCTTTCCCTTTTTCACGAGGTTTACTTCGAGCGTTTCCTTTCCCTCCGTTGGGATAAATAACGCACGGTGGCGACTCTTCTGTTCAGCCGGCGCAGATTTTCGCAGTAGCGACACATATCATCACACTTTGAGGTTGCATAGAGATACATATGATATTTCTCATGATTTGTTGCTTGAGGGAAAGCCAGTTGAATTGAACTCGTCTGGGACTCCTCGGAGGTATCACAGAGAGGACATGCGTCCTTTGGCTCAAATTATACTTTTGTTGGTTTTGACTAATATAAAGCCAAAGTCGCACACCTCTATTGTGCTAATCCTTATTACTCGTCTTGTCCACAGTATATTGACTAATGTGTAGATTGATGTGCCTCAAATCATCGCAGATGAGACGCGTGCCATGGTGGAAAGTGGACTTGGTTCAGCGTCAAGGAAGAATTGTACCTTAGTCTTTCCCTATTTGATTATGGTATTATGTGTGCATGCGAGGGTTAATTTACCCTGCCGTCATCAGGTGACGATTCCTACTGCGATTGATGATCAATAAGTGGACAAGTTTTTCAAAACAAAAGGTTGGAAAGGACATATATCTCGCGCTGGTACTGATGCTGGCGGTGCTTCTGGTTCAGAACCTACATGCTCCTAGGGTTTTGACCCATTTCAAAGGGAGGTATGCAGTTACAACTGAGATTGGATGGCAACTACTCAATGCGCCATGATTAACTTACATGATTCTATTTAGATACTATAGCTGCAGTACAAGGAACCCTTGGTGGAGCACTCTATGATGTCTAGGGAGCAGTTCCTAGCACATGCTGTGTGGCCTGAGGCCATACCACAATTTAGAAAGGGGGAAAATGTAGGTGATCCTGAGCATACTGCTAAGGAGGTTGATGATGGTGATGATGATGATGAGGCCGATTCAGAGGAGGTTTTTGGTTCTAAGGAGGAGTAGTTTTTTTATATTGACATTCTGAGCATGATCATATGCAACTTCCTATGGTTCTACAAAGTAAAGTTTTTTGTTTGCATTTGATCATTGTTAGTTATACTTATGATTATTGTATCGTTTTTTGTTGTATTTTATCCACTTGTTGGATCATTTTGAATATTGTTGTACTATGTACCATTTTGGGGTACAAATACTTTTGTTGGTGTTTTTACACCATAGCACATTAATGTTATTAATATTATTATTATCAATTGAATTCTTCAGTTACGAATGTTCAACTTGCGTTTTCTTTACTTTTGTTTTTCTTTTATTAGGTTGTAAAGAGTTGAATTCTTTGGTTTAGGAATGTTCAACTCTTAAAGTTTTATTGTTTATATGTTTATAAGTGTTTGTTGTTGATATGCTTGTGTGAATTTTAATGTTTCCATTTTTTGGTGTGGAAATGTAAGAACTTCTAGGATGGTGATGATAGTTCATCAATGAAGATTCTTCCAAGTTTGAATGGTGATGATAGTATTTAAGCATTTAAATGTTGGAAAGGTACATGGTTACCTCTTTTTAGGATGCAGAATGTTTAAGAACTTCTTTTCTTTGTGCAAATGTAATTTTGTTTCTTGTTGCAACTTTTTTGAATGCTTGTATCACTTAGGTCCAAAAGCCAAAATGGTGAGAAACCTCCATTGTCTACTAAATGCATAGGATGACTAATAAATTTTGTTTAGTACTTTTGTTTCATGCTTTATCTAATGATTTGTTTGATTTTCTGGAAGCATTAGAAATGATCAAGGCATTTTTTTTATATTGAGCACAACCGTATCCGAACAGTAACTTACCCATGAGTAGTGAGTATTCGTTAACCATTTGAGCCTAAATAGTTTGGATCTTATTTTAGTGATGAACTTTGTGTATGTATATAATTTGAAAGTATAGTTCATCATTGAATTTTGTGAGATTCTAAAAATTTCTTCTTGAACCTTTGAACATTATTTTAATTGATTTCCTTGCCATAAAAAGCAAGGAGAATTCCGTTAAGGTTTGGTTGAAAATAAGTTGGGGAGAATGAAAAAGTAAAATGGTAGGTTGCTAAAACTTTTGAAAAATTTCAAGCAAGCATGAAAAGAAAAAAAATGTGAATATGAATGTGAAAAACAAAAGAAAAAGAATGCTTGCTTGAAAGAGAAAAATAGAGAACAAAATAATTGTGCATAAGGAAGTTTGAGAATGTTTGTTATAGACGAAAGAAAGTGGTGAATGAAGTTGGGATGTGTAAATACCTTGTATAGTGAATGTTTCTTTTGCATCGGCAATTTCGATTCAATGGCCTTTAGAAATGTCCCTTTATTGTGAACCCGACCAAGCTAGAACCTTAAAATCCCTTAGTGATCTTCTTGCTTCCATAATTTTTTTATTGATTGTTTAAATTTTGTATGAATTGGTTTGTATTTGTATCATTTGTCAGATGAGCAAAATTGCCCCGCATTTGTAAGCGCGTATTTCCTTCAATTATTTTTCGAAGAGGAATGTTAGAGTGATTTAAGTATGATAACTTAGTTGTTACTTGAAGCATTGTTTGATATTTTTTTAAGAACTATTTTTGTTGTTGCATTGTTCGATTCTAGGAAGTTGTAATCATTGCTTGTGTACATTTGTTGTTTACTTGAGCCAGAAATCACTTCTTGGTTGAGTTAAATGAGAAAATCCTCTTGTTTTAAATGAGAGGTATACTTTTCTTAAGGACAAGCAAAGAATTAGTTGGGGAGAGTTTGTTAGAAGTCAATCTTGCCTTAAATTAATCATGTATAATGGGAATTTTTCAAACTCTTTTGTGTTGAATTGTTGGAATTACTACTTGAAAGTTTACCATTCTTCAATTGTTTGAAAATACCTTTGGCACCTTTGATTTGTATGTTATTATGCACAAAATAGGCATTAAATCATCAAAGTGTGAGACACAAGGAAATTGAGCAAGGTTACCAAAGGAAAAGAAGAAAATCAGTAAGTTCGCTGGATGGACTTGCTAGCAAACATTCGCTTTGCGAATAACTGGCGAAGAACCAGCGAATGCTCCCAGATTTGAGGTAGTAGCAAAAGGCATGTAAGTTCGTTGTGTGAACAAGTAAGTGAAGGTTCGTTAGGCAACACTTCAGCGAAGAGCTAGCAAAACATCCCAGGCTTGAGGCAGTAGCGAAAGGGTCATAAGTTCACTGTGCAAACTTGTAGGCGAAGTAGTCCGCAGGGCAAATAGTCATTCGCATGGCGAACTTCAGAGTTGTCTTAGATGCGGTTTAACTGTGCAGAGGCACATCAGGTGTCTACTTTTATGTTCGCTAGACGAATAATTTATTCGCAGTGCGAACATGACAGGTCATGTATGTACTTTATAAGTACTTTTGACCATTTTTGGGGATCATAACATACTTTTACACACCAAAATCTTATTTTCTAAGATTTCTTCACCAAAGAGTGAAATTTTACATATAGAAGCTGGATTCGCATCCAAGTTTTATTCTTCAACATGGATGCTTATTTATCTCTTCCCGAAACTTGTGAAGCATGTTGGTGTAAGCCCTAGAGGCCAATACTTTTTGGTACTTGTATTGGATTATTCGTTTAATAATAAAAGGCATTTCTTTATTATGTTTGTCTTTCAGAATAATAAAGTCCCTAGAATAGTTAGTCTGTTTAATGAAATGTTAAGTGTGACTTAATCATGAGATCCCATTAAACATAAAGACATTATTCTTAAAATATCCGTAGTCAAGCTTTATTGCAAAGTGGGATAACATTAAAAGCATTGAGACTATTATGAAGATAGACTGATGATCACATCTCATGGATCATGGATAAAGAGTTATCAAGTCTTGACATAGGTATAAATATTAGGAGTAATATTTATACCGGATTGACCCGCTATGAGAATACTACATAGTATGTTATGCAAAGTGTCATAAGTTATTCTCATGGTGATAATGGTGTATTACCACCCTTCGACCTGAAACCACTATGGACCCTAGATGTAGAGTCGGGTGCTTTATTGCTGATCAAACATTATCCGTAACTGGATGATCATAAAGACAGTTGATGGGCACTCCACGAAGCATGCTGAGGGACATGAGTGTCCTAGATGGAATTTGCCAATCCTGCATAACAGGAGAAATGTCTAAGGGCCCAATATTGAACTGGACAAGGATGACACAGTGTATGCCTTGTGTTCAATATAGACATAGGGGCAAAAGGGTAATTGTACAAACATATATTATCACGAAAAAGGTTTTGTCAGATCACATGACATTTTCGTGACTTGGGTAGCAGTGATGTGTTGCTAGATACCGCTTACTGTTTATTATGTTAAATATATAATTTAATATAATTACCAACGTTACGAAATCCTACAGGGTCACACACATAAGGACAGTTTGATGAGAGATAGAGAAATCAAAGGAACACCGTAAGGTATGGTGCACTTAAGTGAAAAATAGAAATTCGGATAATATAATAATAATTATTGTTATTTTATAATGGTTATAAAATAATAATAAAATAAATATATTTATTATAATAATAGTTATTATAATAATATATAATATTATTATGGATCATGTGAATTGGGTTTTTAGCCCGCAGCCCACAAGAGAGTCTATAAAAGGAACCCTTGTGATGAAGCTTTCACTTGATGCAATTTCGTTTTTGATTCTCTTTTCTCACTCAAATAATTCCGTTCGTAAGCAGCTAGCACTGTGACCGGAAGCTGTTCGTGTGGACTGAGTAGAGGCGTTGCACTTCATCAACGCTTGTGATCGCTGCATCAAAGATCTGAATCGCCACGAAGAGGTAACGATTCTATCACTGACCATGCTCATTCGTAAGGATCACTAAAGGAAATTTTTTGTTTTCCGCTGCGTTTAGATCGCAATTTTCCTTCAGTGGTATCAGAGCTTCTTACGAAACCATGGATCTGATAGCTGTTAAATTTTCGTCTTTTCTGTATTTGATTCGATTAAAACACAGAATGAATTTAACAATAAACGATTAATTAAATTTGGCATCTGTTGTGTACGATTTGGATGATTGATGTTGATTATGCTTCAGAAACCGACATTAGTATGGTGAAGTTGTGCGATACATTGATCATCCATAGGTTACACAATTAGATCGATCACTTTTATATAAGATATAAGAAATTCTGATGCAAAGATGGTATATGGGATATACTGTTTTGATTTCATCCATTCAATCACATAAGGATTGTAATTCTTTTGAAAGATCATCATTTTCATTCGCTTCGGAATCCGACGTTAGTATGGTGAAGCAATGACATGTTGATCTATCATATTGAGTTATCAATCGAGTTGTGTTTGACGGCATGAAATTGTTGCATTAGGATTAATGGCAGTACAAGTGTTGTATTGCCGCAGACTTTTCCGGTTGGGGTTGTAAATGCACAAAAGTTGTGCAGGAAACGACGTGAAATACAATGAAGTGTTCATAAAATTTTTCGCTGGGGCGCTGCCCCTAACAACCTCGCAAGGAGGCGCTGCCCCCTTGACCCCCGTCCGCTGAACGGTCAGCGGAACCACCGTCCGCTGACCGGGCAGCGGAACCCCCGGCTAAGTCTGCAAAGTGTGATCAATCAGCCGAAATTTAATTTAGTTTATTTAATTATCGGAATTTTAAACTAATAATAAAAGTGTGTTTATTATTATTTATTTGTGGTGATCAGTTATGGCCTTAGTTTTTCCTTTATTATTGTTTTGGGATTTTTGAATACGGCCTGCGTGTCGTGCCTCTCTCTCAATCTCTTTATGTAACTTCTTTTCTCATCTCACTCCCTCGTATGTAAAACGAGTTTTCTTATATGTAATGTAATATTATGTTATGAAAAAAAAAGGAAGTATTCAATATTAAAGGAGGATAACCTTGGAGATCATGCTTGGAGAAGCTTAGATCGTTATTAGGTTAGCTTAGGTTCTCTCATTGGCTTGAGAGAACAATTGCGTTAGGGGCCATAATTGTATCTTTTTTTTATATGTATGTTGATGCATGTAATTGTATGTTGATGCATGTGAGAGACGTTTTGCATGTTAAGCCGGTGAGATCAAACTAATAACAAATTCCCTCAAAATTAAATATTAAGTTTATGCTTTCCAATTTTTAGCACTCATCAAGACTAGTATCGAGCATTGTAGGTTTCGCCTACGCGAGGTGCATGTTCTATATTAGTAAGGTGTGATGGGATAATTGTAATATCCAATTGCTAAAACAATGGGTCAAACTTAACTAAACAAATTATAATAAGATTATATATGTTTAGAAGCAAGAATTGGGAATGATTCATGTGATGGATCAGAATAAGGAGTTATTCACCCAATTGAAAATATTCGAGAGTTGTATGAGATACAATTGGAAGGAGTTCCTACCTAAATAACTTAGTTTTGTGTAATCAGCCTAACGCTGACTTAAAACAAAGTGAAACATGGATCTCGACCCACTAGAAAGTCTTCCAACGGGATTTTCCGAATCAAATGATGAGGGTCATTTGTTTTGAATAAAATAGTGGGAGCATATTTGATTAAAGGCCTAATTAAATATGTTGTTTTAATGATACTTATATTTTCATATTTCTCTTGTAGATTACCATGACAACAAACACATCGAACAATATTTTGCGATCCATCCTAGATAAGGAAAAATTGTCTGGGACAAATTTCCTGGATTGGCACCGTAATCTGAGGATTGTCCTCAAGCACGATAAGAAGCTGTATGTCTTGGAGACACCAGTTCCTGAGGAGGAACCTCCTAATTCTGCACCAAAGGCAGAAAGAGATGCTTATAAGAAGCATTTCGATGATGCCAATGAAACCGCTTGCCTCATGCTTGCTACCATGAACTCTGAGTTGCAAAAGCAACACGAGAACATGTCTACGTTCGATATGATCGGACATCTGAAAACGCTTTATCAAGAGCAAGCAAGAAATGAGAGGTTTCAGGTTTCAAAGTCCCTTTTTAACAGCAAGTTAGCTGAGGGAGCCCCTGTAAGTCCCCATGTACTCAAGATGATTGGGTATGTGGAGAACCTTGACAGATTAGGGTTTCCCCTTGGAAAAGAACTTGCGATTGATCTGATCTTGCAATCGTTGCCAGAGAGCTTCAGTCAGTTTGTCCTGAATTTCAATATGAATGACTTGGACAAAAGTCTTCCAGAACTGCTAGGCATGTTGAGAACTGCTGAGCAGAATATGAAGACAAAAGGGAAATCCATTCTGATGGTCAGTAATGGAAAGAAACAGAACAAGAGGCCCATCAAACAGGGTGGTAGAGGGAAAGGCAAGGAAGTTGCCAAACCCAAACCCACTCCTCCTGTTTTGAAGCCTAGTGGAGGAATAGCAAAGGAGGGCACTTGCTTCCATTGCGGTAAGACCGGACATTGGAAGAGAAATTGCCCAAAGTACCTGGAAGATAAGAATAATGGAGTAGAGACTTCAAATTCAGGTATTTTTGTTATTGAAATTAATTTATCTACTTCTGCATCATGGGTATTAGATACTGGATGCGGTTCTCACATTTGTACTAATGTGCAGGGGCTAAAAAGGAGTAGAGATTTGGCAAAAGGTGAAGTTGACCTACGAGTTGGCAATGGAGCAAAGGTTGCTGCTTTAGCTGTAGGAACTTATGTTTTAACTTTACCTAGTGGTTTAATAATTCAGTTAGAGAACTGTTATTATGTACCTGCAATTAGCAGGAATATTATTTCCGTTTCTTGTTTGGACAAGTTTGGTTTTTCATTCATAATAAGGAACAATTGTTGCTCCATTTATTTGAATGATATATTCTATGCTACTGCAAAAATGAATAATGGACTATATGTCCTTGATCTTGAAATGCCAATTTATAACATTAATACTAAAAGGTTGAAACCTAATGAGTTGAATCCAACTTACCTTTGGCACTGTCGATTAGGCCACATAAATGAGAAACGCATTTCCAAACTCCATAAAGATGGACTCTTGGACTATTTTGATTATGAATCATATGAGACATGCAGATCTTGTTTAATTGGAAAGATGACAAAGTCCCCATTCACAGGAAAAGGTGAAAGGGCTAATGATCTTTTGGCACTCATACATACTGATGTATGTGGACCACTGAACATACCAGCCAGAGGAGGTTTTCAGTACTTCATCACTTTTACTGATGACTTCAGTAGATACGGATATGTGTATTTAATGAAACACAAATCTGAGTCCTTTGAAAAGTTCAAGGAATTCAAGAATGAAGTACAAAACCAACTAGGTAAGAATATTAAAGTTCTTCGATCAGATCGAGGCGGTGAATATTTAAGCCTAGAATTTGATGACCATCTAAAAGAGTATGGGATTCTATCCCAACTTACTCCTCCTGGAACACCACAATGGAATGGTGTATCTGAGAGAAGAAATCGAACCTTGTTAGACATGGTCCGATCCATGATGAGTCACGTCGATCTTCCAAACTCCTTTTGGGGACATGCATTATTAACAGCAGCTTACACACTTAACCGTGTTCCATCCAAAAGGGTTGATAAGACACCATATGAGATATGGAGTGGTAAGAAACCACATATGTCTTACATGAAGATTTGGGGTTGCGAAGTTTACGTCAAACGACAAATTTCAACCAAGCTTGAGCCCAAATCTGATAAATGCTTATTTGTGGGGTATCCTAAAGAAACAAGAGGATATTACTTCTACAATCCTTCTGAGGGCAAAGTGTTTGTCGCTCGAACTGGAGTCTTTCTGGAAAGGGATTTTATTTCCAAAGGAAACAGTGGGAGGAAAATAGAGCTTGAAGAAATTCAAGAATCACAAAACATTGAAACACCTATGGAGGAACTAGAGCGGGAAACACAAGTAGTTGTGGAAGAGGAACCTGCTCAAGAAGAACAAGACCAGCGTAGGTCAAGCAGGATACGTCACCAACCTGAGAGATATGGATATCTCATAAGTGATCAGGGTGATGTATTACTCATGGATCAAGATGAGCCTGTGACCTACAAAGAGGCCATAACTGGTCCTGAGTCTGAGAAGTGGCTAGAAGCCATGAAATCTGAAATGGATTCCATGTACACAAACCAGGTTTGGACCTTGGTAGAACCTCCTATAGGAGTTAACCATATAGGATGCAAGTGGGTCTTCAAGAAGAAGACTGACATGGATGGTAAGGTACATACCTATAAAGCAAGACTGGTTGCAAAAGGCTATAAACAAATTCATGGGGTTGACTATGATGAAACCTTTTCACCAGTTGCGATGCTTAAATCTGTTCGGATTTTACTTGCCATCGCTGCATATCATGATTATGAAATATGGCAGATGGATGTCAAAACTGCTTTCCTTAATGGGAATCTTCTTGAGGATGTGTACATGACACAACCTGAAGGATTTGACATACCACAAGATGCCCAAAAGATATGCAAGTTACAGCGATCAATCTATGGATTGAAGCAAGCTTCCAGAAGCTGGAATCTTCGTTTTGATGAAACCGTAAAACAATATGGATTCATCAAAAATGAAGATGAACCTTGTGTCTACAAGAAGGTTAGTGGGAGCATGATCGTGTTTCTGGTATTATATGTAGATGACATATTACTCATTGGAAACGATGTCCCTACCTTGCAACAAGTGAAGACTTGGTTAGGGAATTGTTTTTCTATGAAAGACCTAGGTGAAGCAGCCTATATATTAGGAATTAGGATCTATAGAGATAGATCACAAAAACTGCTTGGCCTAAGTCAGAGTACATACATAGATAAAGTGTTGAGACGCTTTAATATGCATGATTCCAATAAAGGATTCATACCTATGCAACATGGTCTGTGTTTATCAAAAACACAATCCCCTTCAACTAAGGAAGAAAGGGATCGCATGAATAAGATTCCATATGCATCTGCAATAGGATCTATCATGTATGCCATGTTATGTACTCGACCAGATGTCTCGTATGCATTAAGTGCAACGAGTAGGTATCAATCTGATCCCGGTGATGCTCACTGGGTAGCTGTCAAGAATATTCTTAAGTACTTGAGAAGGACTAAGGATTCATTCTTGATATATGGAGGTCAGGAAGAGCTTGATGTAATTGGTTACACTGATGCTAGCTTCCAGACAGATAAGGATGATTTTAGATCACAATCTGGTTATGTGTTCTGTCTCAATGGTGGCGCTGTGAGCTGGAAAAGTTCAAAGCAAGAAACAGTTGCTGATTCTACAACTGAGGCCGAGTATATTGCTGCCTCAAATGCAGCAAAGGAAGCTGTTTGGATCAAGAAGTTCATTAGTGAACTTGGCATAGTCCCTAGCATTATGGATCCCATTGGTTTATGTTGTGATAACAATGGTGCTATCGCACAAGCTAAGGAGCCTAGATCTCACCAACGATCCAAACACATACTTAGGCGTTATCACCTCATTCGAGAGATAATCGATCGGGGAGATGTGAAGATATGCAGAGTACCTACACTTGACAATATCGCTGACCCATTAACAAAGCCTCTTGCGCAACAGAAGCATGATGGCCATACTAGATCTATGGGTATTAAGGGTATGCCTAATTGGCTCTAGTGCTAGTGGGAGATTGTTGGTGTAAGCCCTAGAGGCCAATACTTTTTGGTACTTGTATTGGATTATTCGTTTAATAATAAAAGGCATTTCTTTATTATGTTTGTCTTTCAGAATAATAAAGTCCCTAGAATAGTTAGTCTGTTTAATGAAATGTTAAGTGTGACTTAATCATGAGATCCCATTAAACATAAAGACATTATTCTTAAAATATCCGTAGTCAAGCTTTATTGCAAAGTGGGATAACATTAAAAGCATTGAGACTATTATGAAGATAGACTGATGATCACATCTCATGGATCATGGATAAAGAGTTATCAAGTCTTGACATAGGTATAAATATTAGGAGTAATATTTATACCGGATTGACCCGCTATGAGAATACTACATAGTATGTTATGCAAAGTGTCATAAGTTATTCTCATGGTGATAATGGTGTATTACCACCCTTCGACCTGAAACCACTATGGACCCTAGATGTAGAGTCGGGTGCTTTATTGCTGATCAAACATTATCCGTAACTGGATGATCATAAAGACAGTTGATGGGCACTCCACGAAGCATGCTGAGGGACATGAGTGTCCTAGATGGAATTTGCCAATCCTGCATAACAGGAGAAATGTCTAAGGGCCCAATATTGAACTGGACAAGGATGACACAGTGTATGCCTTGTGTTCAATATAGACATAGGGGCAAAAGGGTAATTGTACAAACATATATTATCACGAAAAAGGTTTTGTCAGATCACATGACATTTTCGTGACTTGGGTAGCAGTGATGTGTTGCTAGATACCGCTTACTGTTTATTATGTTAAATATATAATTTAATATAATTACCAACGTTATGAAATCCTACAGGGTCACACACATAAGGACAGTTTGATGAGAGATAGAGAAATCAAAGGAACACCGTAAGGTATGGTGCACTTAAGTGAAAAATAGAAATTCGGATAATATAATAATAATTATTGTTATTTTATAATGGTTATAAAATAATAATAAAATAAATATATTTATTATAATAATAGTTATTATAATAATATATAATATTATTATGGATCATGTGAATTGGGTTTTTAGCCCGCAGCCCACAAGAGAGTCTATAAAAGGAACCCTTGTGATGAAGCTTTCACTTGATGCAATTTCGTTTTTGATTCTCTTTTCTCACTCAAATAATTCCGTTCGTAAGCAGCTAGCACTGTGACCGGAAGCTGTTCGTGTGGACTGAGTAGAGGCGTTGCACTTCATCAACGCTTGTGATCGCTGCATCAAAGATCTGAATCGCCACGAAGAGGTAACGATTCTATCACTGACCATGCTCATTCGTAAGGATAACATACTTTTACACACCAAAATCTTATTTTCTAAGATTTCTTCACCAAAGAGTGAAATTTTACATATAGAAGCTGGATTCGCATCCAAGTTTTATTCTTCAACATGGATGCTTATTTATCTCTTCCCGAAACTTGTGAAGCAAGCTACCATGGTTCTGGGTAGCTAAATCACTTTTATATCAAGATTAGAGGTAGTTAATCTTACTATTATGTATTTATTTTTATCTTTTGTATGTGAACAAGGTTTATGATTAATAGATGATAAAGATATTTGATTTTAATGATGTATTTATACTTTGACTCACTCTAGACATAGATTTTCCAAGTCTTGACCTGATTTCTTCATCTATTAACCAACAAACTCTAGACATAGATTTGAAAGTTAATATTTTATTTGTATCGATCTTTATGTTTATTGCTTTGATTGTTATTTCGAGAAATCATCTAGCTATTAAAACAATAATATTCACGGAGCCGCTTTAGAAATAAACAGATTCACGAGGATACGTGATTGTATTGATCGAAACTAAGTTCACATGCTTGATTAATTGGATACGTATGAAAAGGATTAACTAAATCTAATCTTGACATGCTTTTCCTTAAAATAAAATGTTTTCCCCTAATTTACTCTTTGCAACAAACTTATGTTACAAAACAAGAAATCTTTTGAAAACTCTTTACTTAGAATGTTAAACTATTAAACGTCTAGCATCTAGATATCTTACTTACAATCCCCGTAGGTACGATAAAACACCCTCAAAACACTTTTCAACAATGATCAAAGAGAAACATGAGAGCCAAAACTTGCATACATCTTGTAATACAAGCAATTCAAAAGAGATGCAAGCTCAAGAGTGAAATCTTTATTTTTGTGATCATCAAGTTGTTGGTGATTATTGTAAAAAGGTCCATTGAATTGGTTTGATTCAAAGTCCACCATAGTTGTTGGTGTTTGGAAATCAAGAAAGTTGTGTACTTCTTAGTTGTTGTTAGAAGATTGTAGGATAATTCTTGGTTTTAGACTTGTACAAAGATCTAAAAATAGTGGAAATCTCTCATAGAGTCTGAAGGGACTAGATGTACCCTTGATTAATAAGAGGAACTAGTACGCATCTATGTGTCATATAATTTTCTCTACTTTTATTTTTTGCATAACATTATTCTAATCAAGTTGCAACACTTAACTTGTTTCTAGAAAAGTAAAAAGAAAAGGAACTTGCATAAAAACCAAAAAAATCCAGAAAGTTTAACTCACCCCTCTTAGATTGCGTACTATAATACTTACATGCCCAAGTATGTACATGTCCTAATATTGCGTTCATAGTTGGGATGTTAGGAAGATATTTGAGCAATCCAAGAATGAATCATTAGAAATCAGCCAAAAGGAGTTATTTAAAGAGAACAAAAGATTATAGGCTCACATATAGGAGGTCATGCTAGTTGGTGATTATTGGATATTCTGACTTTGATCTTTCTAGAGGCTAAGATAGTAAAAGATTCACTTCAGGCTATATCTACATGTTGGCTGGTGCTGCAATTTGTTGGTGCAGTGTCAAACAAACTCTTATTTCTTTATCTACTATGATAATAGAATTTATAGCATGTTTTGAGGCATCTAACCATGGGATTTGGTTAAGGAACCTTATCACTAAGCTGCAAATTGTGGAAGGAATTGAAAGACCACTTAATTTATACTATGACAATAAATCAGCTATTCTATAATCCAACAATAATATGATATTTACCAATTCAAAACATATTGACATTAAGTACATAGTTGTTAAGGGTACAAAGTGGATAAATTTCCATTGAACACTTAGGCCCAAATTTCATGATAGCAAATCCTCTTACAAAAGATCTTCTACCCAAGGTATTTCATGAGCACAATGCTCGCGTAGATTTTTTACGGTTTGAGAAATCTTTAGTGTAATGGGAGTTACTCATTTGTGAATTTTGTGTTCTATGTTTGGTATTATGTATGCATACTTTGGCTTTGGATGATTTTTTCTGATTTATAAAGTTTAATACTCAGCTTTATACTTTGTATAATATGGTTAATGAATTATCTCACTAAAGTAAACTAGGACCAGTTGAAAATCAACATGTACATGTCACATTCTTATGATTTTCCTGTTATAAATTTCATGATGATTCTGTGTGATTTAGTTATGTAACTATTAGTAACCATTGATGAGTTTAGTAATGATTGATATAACGAGAATTACTTGGTTCTATATAATGGCATGACTAATGAATGAGATTATTTGGATATGCTTGAAGTATGTATAATGACAAATTTCGAGTTCATGAAGTCTAACACGTGTGTAAAGTTACATATGTGATCAATGGGAGATTGTTAGAATTTTGGATCACAAAGGTAATATTACATGTGTTAGGGTCGTTATTTAATTAGCCAAAAGTAAAGTGGTCTAATTGATATTAAGTCTATGACTAAGGGCATATATGCCATAAAAGGTTATTATGTGGATACCATAAGTTAATATCCTAATTTGATGAGGGGTCAAATTAGAATATTGAAAATCGAGTAGTAAGACTAAGAGTGTTATTTATATGGGTTATGGTCCCCATTTGTAGAATACGATCAATACAGTTTATCAGATTTTCTCTCATCGTCTCCATCAGAAGAGAATAAAAAAACTCTAAGGCATTCTACAAATTAAAAGATCACATACACACAAACTTTTTCAGCATTTCAATGGCAAACTCATATATGCTTCCACTTTCATTCTCATCTTCAAAATTCTATTTTTTATTTCTATATAAATAGAGATACATAAAGTAAAGAATAGGCCCAGCATAATGTCTAATTTAAAATAAAATGTAATATTTTTCTCTTATTTTTATAAACCTTGATTGAAACAATAAAATTTAATATTCATAAAAAATTATTAAAAACAATAAATTTTAACTAAAGTTACTATTTAAATAAGATGATATCACCCCTTTTCTTAGATCCCATTTGTTTTCGCATTTTATTTGTTATTATTTTATTTTGGTCTAAAGTGGTTGAAACTCCACCCTTTGTTATTTCTTTTTACTGGTCTTTTTTTAATTTGGTTTTATACTAGAAGAGATTAATCAATTAAATTCAAAGTCAATAATCTACCATCTAACAACCATATTCATATTAATGTGTATTATTATTCCTAATGATCTTCATTACTAAACCCCTTTTCCAATCCTTAACACTCCCCCTCTATATTTTCTTCTCCTTATTTTTTCCAAAAGTGTGTGTGCATCATTATAAAACATCTTAAAACAACAATAACAGCTAAACTTTGTCTCATTAAATGAAAGTCAATTACATTGCCATAATGAGCGAATATCGTATTTTTATCTAATTCAATCATTTCAAATTTTTTAAAAATAATTTTCTTAGAAATTTATATATATATATATATATATATATATATATATATATATATATATATATATATATATATATATATATATATATATATATATATATATATATATATATATATATATATATATATATATATATATATATATATATGAGTTATTCTTCTTATATATAAACTAAAATATAAAACTGAAACAAGTATTTTCACAAAAAAAAAGTTGGTGAATGTTTGATCAATTAAAAAAAGAAGACTTGAAATACGCATAAATTACAATAAATGTTATAGACCAATTGCCATTCAAAACTATATTTTGACAAGTTGATTAAAAGATTGCATAAATTCCTTTCACTTCTCAAACTAAGTTCCATGATTTGACTGAACCACTTCATTCTCTCTCAACTTGGAAAAAAACAGCACAAACAACATTTTCATACCCATAGACTTTGTTAACAACCCAATACATTAAGAGGTTGAATTAGATTTAAAGTAGTATTTATTTAAATTGATATTTTACTATTGGAATATATGAGCTTATCCAAATAAGGCAAAAAACTATGTTCACAAGTCACCGCCACAAAGTAGTACTAGAATACTCCAAATCATACAAATAATTTTTGAGAAATTCTGTGGCAGTGAAGACATGCTGTTAATAAAGCTGTGGGTTTCTACATTTTTCTTTGTAACTAAGATAACTAAGAGAATGTCATCAAATCAAATCTATTAAGCAAAAATAAAATAGTAAACTAACTTATAAAACATATATTATATTTTGTCTTTTTCTTGGACTCTTTATAACCTCTTCAACTACGTTTGTGTGCTACGTAAAATAACGTCTTTAAGTGAATTTTTTTTTTAAAATAACCCATTGTTTTAAAAAAAAATTTAAATTAACTTAAGTTTCAAATTATTTATTAAAGTGTCTAAGTTTTAGAATTAACCAACGTTGTGTTGTTATATTATCGCAACTGCGAAAAAAGAACCGGCAAACTAGACAGAAGAGTCGCCACCGAACGTTATTTATCCCAAAGAGATGGAAAGAAAACGATCGAAGAATACTTAAGAAAATGGGAAAGACAAGGTCATCGCAACCAAATCTTAGGTTCGAGAATCGGTTACGCAAGGGGAAGGTATGAGCACCCCTCATGTCCGTTGTACTCAACGGGATCCACGCTTGTTGTCTAATCTATGGGTGAAAACTATCTAAAAGCTACTGCTAAACGGGGGTGAACGGAAAGAACAGAGACTCGATAGGACATCACCGCCCTATGCCTACGTATTCCCTCGTATAATGGGAATGTCAGAGTCAACGTAGTTCGGAAAACTACGGGTGACGGGGGGGAAAGGTTGTTCGCCAAGACATTGCCGTCTTGTGCCTACGTATCCTCATCTGGTATGAGAAATCAGAGCAAACGTAGTTCGGGCTGACACGACCACTGGTTGGTTCAAGTGTTTTAATGAGTAGGGTTAAATCTTCGTTCTAGCAGTTAGGGACGATGCCTGTTTGCGGTAGAAGAAGAAACTTAACATACTCTTTCTGAAAATTAGGTTTGAAACAATCCTGAAGGATGAAAAGGTTTGAACTTTTTTTTGTGTTTTTTATGAAAGTGAATTGAGTTAGTTTGAAACTCATGTTGCACTAAAGATTATGACATAAGAGCGAATGCGTCGCATATTACCCAAAGGGCATACGCTAAACACTCTAGACAATGTGAGAAGAGGCCCCCCTACTCATCATTTCTCATGTGCTTAAGGCTCGTAGCGTACAACAATTATTATCCTTTATTAAGTGTATTAAGGAGTTTTGAGATGAGAAGAGAAGACGCAAGACTCTAAGGGAAACTGATAAACCCTAATGTTAGCATGCAATCTGATCCTAAAGTTGGGATTAAAAGGGAACTACCTAATGTTATCATGTAAAGGATTGAAAGCCTGATGTCTCTCCTACTCCCATCTTAAACAGAGGGACTAGGAATCCTAAGCGATCATGGCAAGAAGCACAAGTAAACACATAGAAAATCAATCACAAGATGAAGATGAAATGAGATATGAAATGCAAACACAAATGCAAATATGAAAAGATGCAACAAAATAAACACAAGTCAACTTAAACAAGTCAACAAGAGATGAGATGAAATGGGAGAAGCAAGCTCCTACGACCAAGTACCATCAATCATCAAGAGAGAAAAGGTGTTACTCAAAGAGCACAAACAAAGAAGTGAGGGAGGAAAGAGTGTGGGGCAGCCACCAACTCATAGTCAACTCAACCAAACACTTACTTCAAGACCAAGTAAAGAAAGGCAAACAAGCAATGCAAAAGAAGCACAAATGTTCATAACAAACTCAAAGTGGAATCATCATCACCAAATCATCATGAACAAGAAGTAAAACACTAAGGGAAGAAGTGAATTACAAATGGAATGATCCAAATTCAAAGTCAAAACATCAAGCAAGCACAAGAATGATCATGTCACATTGAAGAACCAAAGTTCAAGCAATTATCTCACACTTCAAGCAAGTAGAAAGACATGATCCAAAAGAAACTTGTGGTACAAATTGCACATACCATTGACCTCTAAACATGTAAGGCAGCACCTCAAGCATGTTAATAAGAGCTAACAAGGCTTAAGAGGTGCTCAAGGGATCACTCATGATCATATCCCAAAGACTAGGTCAAAGATGTATGCATACACACACTTAAAATGACTTGAATTTGTAATATTCACCAAAAATAGAAGGAGGCCCTAATAAATTCCAAATAAAATACCCAAAGCAAGATGATCTATCATAAAACAGCAAGCAAAATATCATGGCAAACAACAACTCAAAGCACCACCAATTAAATCCAAGAAGGCATGGTGTTCCACTTATCGAGTGAGTATCGAGGGTCAACAAAAAGTCAATGAAAAACAAATAAACTGTGATCATGAATACCTCAAACCAGCTCTCCAAAATTCATCAATCAATCACCTAAGTGTGATAAGAATTTTGGTCCTATGGGGTTTTGAATGAAGGGTCAATGATCAACCTCAAATCAAAGTGTGCACCAAGAAACACACTAAAATTAATTCAATTAAAAATATTAATTAAAATGGAAAAAATAAAATAAAAATAATGAAAAATCAATTAACACCTTGAAATAACAGAAACTAATATTTTTGTATTTTTGTGAAAAGCAAAACTATTTTGAAATAATTAAAACTTAAAATAGAAAATAAAAAAAATAAAATAAAATGAAGAACAAAGGAGGGTGTAGCCAGCAAAACACAATACACTGAATCCATTGTATGCGTGCATGGGTCTCTGAAACAGGGGGTGCCATTAGCAAAAGCAAGGCCCAATACACATGAACTCAGCCTTCAAACAAGAAACGTGTTGTTTCATTAAATGACTTGGCATGCCAAATCAGATTCAACGCCGCACATGGACAAAGTCAAACCCACGCACGAGTGACACATCAAATGGTCAAGGAGTCAATAGCCACATCAGCTTTCCTCCTTAGACACTGGAGCTAGGGCTTTGATCGTCTTCTCCGGGAGGCTCGCCGGAGCTCAGACTCCAAACCTCCATGAAGCTCAGAAACAAGGACCCTACCCCACGTAAAAAGACACGCTGAACCCAAATCTGGCCTCAAAACGGATAAAAAACAACCCTAAGGCCCTTAAATAACAACATGAAAACAAGATGCACCAACTGGAAACCCGTCAAACAGAGCTCAAAGCAATCAAAATTTGCCTCTAACCATAGAGGACTTCAGAGAAACCAACAATGAGTTCAAACAAGGCTTATCATGAGAGAAAGGAACAAGGAAATTTACCAAACGGAGTGGTTCCGTTGACCCTTGTTCAAGCACGAAGATGAGATGAAAAGCTTGCCAACTGCTTTCTTATTTTCCCAGAACTACCAATCCAACTTCAGAACACCAAGAATACTTGAGAAAAAGGAGATTCAAAATCTTGAAATTTTGAGAAATGAAAAATGATTTATGGTCTCAGCTCTAGCAAAATCGTTCTCTGAGCATTTGGGTTTCCATTTTGGCTTAAATATGGTAGATTTAAGGCACTCATGCAGGCCCATGTTGGCTGTTTCACTTGATTTTCAATTTTGGCCAAAAATCTTCTTTCATGCGCATACACGAGTATGTCTCTTTACCATTCATTATTGGGTCAGCAAATGGCACTTTGGGGTGTGTAGATATGGATTGTGGAAGTTTGGTGAATTGAGAAAGAGTTTGTACCAAGTTTTGATCCTTACTTTTTAAAGTATGGAAATGTGAAAAATGGCATGAAAAATGGTTCAATGTTGGTCCAAATGAGATAAAGGCATGCAAGACCAATATATGGTGATGATTTGTCTCCAAAATTCAAAAACAAGAGCACTTTTTGACTTGTAATGAAAGAAACCCATGTCATGTCCAAAAATCAAATTTTCACCTCATTATGGTTCAAATGATCACACCAATCATCAAACATCATGGATATTAAACTCAAGATGATGTTAAGGCAATTAGACAAACGTTTCATGTTGGTTTAAAATGGATTTGAGGTCATGAATTTCATGGAAATGGCCTTTGAAGTTAATGACCTAAAGTGAGATTTCCAAAACTACCCTTGCCTTGTGAAGACCATAACTTGAGCTACACATATGAGAATGATGACTTCTAGGACTTTTTGGAAAGCTAAGACAATGCGGAACAACTTTCATGTTTACTTGAAATTGAGGAGAAGCTTGGTTCCATGTGAAAAATGCCTTGGAAGTGAGTTGACTTTGAGTTCCTCTAAGATCTCTTCATCTGATGACACCAGCTTGTTGAAACCATAACTTGAGATGTACAAACTCAATGGATGAGTTCTTGTACTCAAAATAAAGCTTGAAGTATGATGAACAAGTCTCATGTTTATTGGAAAATGAGATTAAACTTGCATCATAGTGAAAATTGTCCTTGAAGTTCAGCACCAAAGAATGGGATTTTACACTAAAATCAACTGAAACTCTAATTTAGTAACTCCTTGAACTCTTGAATATCCTTGATTTAATTTCAACATGACATCCTAGATGCTCCATGATGACTTCTCATGTCTTCAATGGTTAAGAACCAAGTCTTGAGTCTTCTCAAGTCCACAGTTGACTTTGGTTGATCAGATGAAACCATAAACTCTCATCCATTGAGTGAGGCTCTTGCAGATGATTTAAATGACCATACAAACTCCATAAAGACCCCTCAAGATTCACATTGAACCCTTGAATCATGCCTTGCCCAAATAGGTAACCTCATGACCCTCTGATGATCTTCAAGATAGGAGGTGACACCTATACACAAATTTCTCCTCTCAAGGAGCTTTGAAACCCACTCTGATGATGATGAACCCTTGATTGAACTTGAGCAAGAAGTCTTCTCTCTTGAATAGAAAAACAACACCTCTTGATCCCCTGTCCAGAGCCAATGTTATGCAAATGCAAATGTTAAATAATATGAAACATAAGCCAAGTTAGAAAGAAAAGGTTGGTCAAATTTTGGGGTGCAACAGCTGACCCTATTCAAACGACTTGGACCTGAAGGGATGAAAAGCAACTGCTTTCAAACATTCAAGGTAGAAGGTGGTTGAATACAAAAGAAACCAGAAATTTGCCAACCGTAAGAGAGTAAACTGTAGAATTCGTCGAAAGATCTGGCTCACCGGAGAAATGTATCTGAAAGTTGTAGGAAAGTGAGCTAACTCACCACCAATTAGAAAGCATCGACGCGCAGTCGGAAAACATTTGTTAAACAAACAGGCTCGGCATCCGCCAGTAAACATCTGCCAAAACACAGGCATCGACACTAAGTCGGTAAAGACATCTGCTATGCAAGCAGGAACGATGCTCGGTCGGTAAAGACATAAGCTAATAAGCAGACAATTATTAAACAAACAGGCTCATCACTCAGCTGGTAAGAACATCTGATAAACAAGTAGGCACAACGCTCGGCTGGTAAGGAACATCTGATTTCACAATCAGGCATCTGTTAAACAAAACAGGCAACGACACTAAGTCGGTAAAATCATCTGCTAAACAAGCAGGCACGACACTCAGTCGGTAAGAACATCTGCTAAACAAAGCAGGCATCTGTTGAACAAACAGGCTCGATATCCATCAGTAAAGACATCTGCTAACAAGCAGGCTTGGCATCCGCCGGTAAAACATCTGATTCACAATCAAGCTCAACACTAGGTTGGTAAGAACATCTGCTGAACCAGCAGGCTCGGCATCCGCCGATAAGGAACATATGCTAACAAGCAGGCTTAACACTCGACTGGTAAAATCATCTGCTAACACGCAGGCTCGACACTAGGTCGATAAAGGACATCTGCTAACAAGCAGGCTCGGCATCCGCCGGTAAAACATCTGATTTACAATCTGAAAGAGAACTCCGCTAGGGCAATAGGAACTTGAATAAGTAAACTCTGTTGGGGAGCAAATGATAAGATGAACACATCTGTCAGAGATTTTTGCTGAGGTTTGGATACCACACAGGCTCAAGAAATACACCATCATCTGTTAGAGAAATATCTGGCAACAAGAGGTAACAACTTGGCTTATGCTTTGGATGCATATGTTTGAATATTGCGTAATGCTCCATACGAAATGGAAATGCTACGCGTTTGAGAGGATGCTATGCAAAATGCAAATGCAAAGGAACCACTCTAGCAAAATAAATGTTGAAGAGAAGAAGCCAACTCCGCTGGGGAATGACTGGGCATGCCAAGTACAATTGGACTTATGCTGGGGGAAAATAAGCCCTGGATGACCTCCTGGAAAAGAACTCTCCTGGGGATAACACTGCTCTCTGTTGAGAACAAATCCACTCTACTAGGGATTAGACCAACTCTGTTGAGGAAATTGCCCTAAACGGCCTCCCAGAATAAAACTCTTCTGGGGAACAAAACCACTACTAGGGAAATTCCACTCTGTCGGGGATTCCGCTCTACTGGAGATTAAATCCGATCTACTAGGGATTAAGAAATAAGATTTACTGGGAAGATTATCCCAATATCTCATTCTAGAGGGAATACCAATAACCACTGGATTCTGCTGAGGAAGATACCCTGAATGGCCTCCCAGGATAAGACTCAACGAGGGAATCAACATCAACCTCTGCTTGGGGAATGAGTCGATGACTTAGACTTTGTGGGGAAACAAACTATGAACTTGTTCCACTGCTGGGGAAATAGTCCTAAATCTACCTGCTGGAGAGAACTTCAAATCTCAACCTATTGCAATCTCAATCTGTTGGGGATAAGTGTACACCACTATCGGGGAACCTCAATCTCGACCCACTGCAATCTCAAACTGCTGAGGAAAAGTGCAATTTCAACCTGCTGGGGATAAGTGTACATTATCGCTGGTGGAATACTTCTGATCTGACATCATCACCCTGTGGGGATTGCAAATTTATTGGGGATATGCCTCTGAAACAACTCTTAGCGAAGAGAGCCCTGCAAATGACAAACAAACAATGTGTCATATATGCAATAAAGGCTATTTTGGTCATCGTCCATGACATTATTCAAATAAATCATTGTTTTGATTATGATTAGCAAAGCTTCATAAGTTTATGTATGCAAAGTTTTATCAAAGTGTCAGGCGTCTTTTGCAAACAAAACAGTAAAAAGCAAAACAAGCAAGAAAGCTTTTTGTGGAAAATACACTCATTAATTGAAAATAGCCTGTAAATAGAAAAATTACATTAGATGCAACTCCTGAAAAGAGAAAGTTGCGTAAAAAGTACAGAAATGCAAAAAAGATATACACAAATGTCGGCAATGTGGTACAGACAACCACCATGCGTCGATTCGACTATGACTCACATGACTTCGATGCTTCTCCATTTTCTCGCTTTCTGAAGAGATTGACTAATCCAACCCTCGAGTCCTCCAAGGATCCACTGTGCTCACGGGTCAAACGCAGACCGTAGTCGTTTGCTTTCAAATCCCTAACTTTTGCCTGAATCGTCCTTGTGGGTTTTCGATCCACCGGGATACCCATTTTTGCCAAAGTCTCCTTTTTAGGTTTTCAACTTTGCGGGTTTACCCTCTTTTCCTTTTTATCCCTAATTTTTGCCCGAACCTATTTTTTTTTATGGTTCGCCGAGATGCCCCATTTTTTCCTGAATTTTCTTTTTATTCCAGCGGGTCTCTTTTAAGCAAAGTATTTTCTGACTACGTCTGCATTCACAGGGGACGTAAAATCTTCATCGTCCATAGTTGACAGTAATAAGGCTCCTCCAGAGAAGACTTTCCTTACTACATATGGACCTTCATAATTGGGAGTCCATTTGCCCTTGTGATCTGTTTGTGGAGGGAGGATCTGCTTCAACACTAAGTCGCCTGCCTGAAAGCTTCGAGGGCGCACCTTCTGATCGAAAGCTTTCTTCATTCTGCTTTGATACAATCGGCAATGGGCAATAGCTGTCAATCTCTTTTCGTCAATCAGACTAAGTTGGTTCAACCTAGCCTTCACCCATTTTGCCTCATCAAGCCTAACATCAACCAACACCCTCAGGGAAGGAATCTCGACCTCTAATGGTAGGACAACTTCCATACCATACACCAGCGAGAAAGGAGTTGCCCCAGTCGATGTATGCACCGAAGTACGATATCCATGTAAACCAAAGGGCAACATCTCGTGCCAATCCTTATAGGTTACCACCATCTTCTGTACAATCTTCTTGATGTTCTTATTAGCTGCCTCGACAACACCATTCATCTTTGGGCGGTACAGAAAAGAGCTGTGGTGTTCGATCTTGAAACTCTGGCACAGTTCCTTCATCATCTTGTTATTCAAATTCGAACCATTGTCAATAATGATTCATTATGGCACTCCATAACGGCAGATGATGTCCTTCTTGATAAAGCGATCCACTACCTGTCTGGTTACGTTGGCAAAAGAAGTTGCTTCTACCCACTTGGTGAAATAATCGATTGCCACCAAGATAAAGCGATGTCCATTGGAAGTGGTCGACTTAATCTTACCGATCATATCAATGCCCCACATAGCAAAGGGCCAAGGAGATGCCAAGACATTCAGAGGACTTGGCAACACATGCAATTTATCAGCATAAATCTGGAATTTATGGCACTTTCTGGCATACTTGAAACAGTCAGATTCCATCGTCACCCAATAGTAGCCTGCCCTCAATAATTTCCTGGACATTGCATGTCCGCCAGCATGCGTTCCGAAGGAACCTTCATGGACTTCTTCCATTAGCAAACCTGCTTCATTTTCGTCCACACACCGCAACAACACTAAGTCGAAGTTTCTTTGATATAACACACCGTACTTGTTCAGGTAGAAGTTTCCTGCCAACCTTCTCAGGGTCTTCTTATCCCGACTCGATGCCCCAGACGGATACTCTTGATTCTTGAGAAAATTTTTGATATCAAAATATCAAGGCTTCCCATTCGATGCTTCCTCTACTGCAAATATGAACGTCGGCCTATCGAGGCGCATGATAGTGATCATTGGAGCTTCATTCCAATAATTCACTTTATACATCGACGATAAGGTTGCCAAAGTATCTGCCATCTGGTTCTCGACCCTTGGCACATGATGAAACTCTACTCTGTCAAAGAAAGGCAACAATCTCCTTGCATAATTCATGTAAGGGATCAAATTGTGCTGACGAGTTTCCCACTCTCCTTTAATCTGGTTGACGACTAAAGTTGAATCACCATATACATCAAGGTTCTTGATTCTCAAATCAATGGTTTCTTCAATACCCATGATGCACGCTTTATACTCAGCTTCGTTATTGGTGCAGGAAAACTTTAATTGGGAGGTAAGCGGTATGTGGGAACTGTGAGGCGTTGTAATGATTTCCCCGATTTCATTGACGTATGAGTTAACAACACCGTCAAAAACCATTTTCCATTGAGAGCCTATTTCAGGACCTTCATCTAGTAAAGGCCCGTCAAATCCTTCATCTTCAGAAACATTATGTCCTCATCAGGAAACTCAAATTTCATTGGTTGATAATCTTCAATCGGTTGCTCTGCGAGATATTCTGACAAAACACTCCCCTTAATGGCCTTTTGGGAAACATACTTATTGCGGTGAGAATAGGATATCAAATTATTAATTAATTTGAATCACATCTTTAGTTCACAATCGGTCTTTAATTTATCCGAAGGAAAGGCTAAAGAAAGGAAAAACCTATTTTGCATCGTAAACACAATGCGGGGAGAGATCTAAGTTCGGGGGTTGGTTAAGCTTAGGGAAGGTATTAGCACCCTAAACTTCTGTAGTACTCTACAGGAACCTCTTGTTTTAATGCTTCTATTTTGCTAAATTATCTACTTAAAGGTATATGCTAAGGGTTAGAGGGTGAAAAGAAAGACCTAAGGGTTAGTCCTAAGTTTACTCGCAAAGACTCGTATCTTGTGCCTACGCATCCGAGGTAGGAGATAGAATCAGAGTAATCGTAGTTCCCCTCAAGAGGGAGGAATAGAACTTCTTGACTATGGTCAAGGTTCCAAGGAGATGTAAACGTTTCTTAGGGAAGCGTTTACTTGAAGTGCGGAGACTCCTATCTCTATGTTGAAAGGTTGAATTAAAAGGGTAACGATAATAAATATTCCACAGCAGGAATCCTACATGGAGTGCGGCGACTCCTTATCCTAAGGCTAGGGTAAAGGGTAACATTGTCCGCGGCGGGACACCTAAAAGTATGAGTACGAAGACTCAAAGTCTTATGGTTTGAAAGGTGAAAATGAGGATTAAGGAGTATTGACACGGCGGTCAAACGGCTAGACCTTTCCTTCGGAGGGGAACTTACGGTAAAATAATAAACAGTGAAAGCTTAGTGAATATTGAAATGTGGTATAACGTACAAGAATAATAACAGGATAAGAAGCAACAGTATCGTTAGATGATTTACAACCATAAAAATAAATGCAATATTAAAAGGTTAGTAAACAAATTAAACATAAGATTAGGCGGATAAATTAATCGAGACGATATTAGGATTCTACGCTATTAATTTAAAAGGAAAAAGAATTTTAGGTTAAGGTTAAATGAGAAATTAAAATTTTTGGAAGGTAAGAGTGTTAGAAATTAAAATTAAGGTTAGAGTTTTTGAAATAAAATTTTTAGAATTTAAAAAAAAAATATTTTCATTACAATTTTACATTAGAAAAAGAAAAGTTCATTGTTAATTTTAAAAAGTTATATTTTTTTGTATTTTTTTTTTTAAGAAAGAAGAATTTTAATAATAAAATGTTAGATTTTTATCAAAAAAAGGTCAATAATTAATTTTGAAAAAAAATTAGATGTATTTTAAGAAGAAGAAAGAAAAGGGTGTTAGTTTTAAAATATGAAAAGAAAAGTTAATTTTTGAAAAGAAGTTTTAAATTATAAACAAAAAGATTGAGTTAAGTTTAATTAAAGAAAATTTAGTTTTTAAAATTAAATTCATTAGTTTGTTTTGTTTTGAAAAAAAAAAGAATTTTGGGTAAAATGGATTGTAAAAGTTTTAATTAGAAAAGGTTTTACTTATTGTTAACTCACATCTTAATTAATAAATAAATAAAAAATGCAAAACAAATATTAAATAAAACCTAAAATAAAGTAAAAACATAAAATAAAAACAATAAATCAAAACGGGTCGGGCTGGGTCATTACCCACCAGACCCGACCCATTCAACACAATATAAAAGGTGGGGGAAAAATATTAGGGTTCTGAGAACCCCATTTTGCAGCAGCAGCGGCGGAAGCCCCAAAGGGGTCCTTGTTGCGATTTCCTTTCGTCCTCTCCTTCTTGCTGTCTCGTGTTGCTATCATTATCCTCTCTTTCTTCTTCACATAACTCCCTCTTTTTCTCGTCGCCATAGCCGCCGCTTGTTGTCTTGTTGTAACAACATCTCCTTCTTTTTTCTTCTTATAATCTCTGTAAAAAATATAACACATTATGTTAAAAGTTGCTCACCCTTTGGGATTTGGAGCGATTTTTTAGATGAAGACGATGATGCTTTGGGCTTTTCTTGTGGTGGTCCGACCGACAATGTAGGAACTGAGGCTGTGGGTTGATCGTTGTCCGCCGTTCTGGGTGAACGGTGATAATGATGATTAGGGTTTTTTCTCTGCCGTTGATGATTTATGGCCGCCGTTGGGGATTTTTTCGGTCCTCCTAGGGTTTTTTCATCTGTTTCCCCTTTATACTGATAATTTACCTCTTTTAAATCCTCTTTGAACTTGAGGCCTTGGGCTGGATCCGATTTGATATTAATTTTTTAGGATAAATTTGAGATTTGATTTGTTTGATAAACAGACAGATTTTGATTTGGTGAATCCGTTTTCGGATTGGATATGTTGTATAAAAATGATTTTCTGCTATTATTCATCCTTTTTTGATCCATGGTTCATGATGATTGAAAACCGGATTTTGGTTGGATTATTTCGGATCTGGAATTTTGGATGTGGATCCGATTATGGTTTTGGATCTGTTTTTCCTTAAGGATCTTTTTGGCTGCAAAATCGCTTTTTTCTCTCACTCTCTCTCTCTCTCGGAAAATTGAACAGAAATTGTTGGATTTTTTCCAAGGTCAAAAAATGGAATCGGGAGCTGGCGACGAAATTCTTGTTGCCCTCCCGAAATGCCCGATGATGATAAATTACTGAGGGCTTTGTGACGAAATAAAAAAACCACTTTCGATATAAAAAATTAAATACACTGATAATGATTTTTCTCTGGTTTTTACAGGTTTGGAGATTCGAAGATGAAGACTTGAATCGGAGATCGGGAAGCAGAAGCTCAGAAGAATTAGAACTTTAGGACTTTACTTGTAATCTTCAAAAAAATGTAAAAATCTGGAATAATGTTGTAATCAGGAATTGTACAAAACTTAACCGCTTGCAAATACTTAGAATTAACTGGCGTCCAACGCAAATTCGGAATTCAACTGAACCTTCAAAAATTAACTCGTACTCGGTAACAAGAATTGGTGGATATGGACTTGAATAAAATAAATAAATAAATCCAATTTCTTAGCAAACTGAATTTTATTCCTCGTTTAAATTCCAAGCCGTATCTCGAGTAAACCTGACTTTTATAATCTGAATGCGTGCAATTGTTTAAATGACCTCCTCGCAATAATTCTTGCACTGATTCAAACCCACGTCCATTCATATTAACAACCTCCCAACAATACGGTTATAAATCAAACGGCACTCAAAAATCCAACTGACGACTAAATCCCAGTTCTCAAATAAGGAAAGACTATATCAAGAAGAATCTGACGTCAATACCATCATAGAAATCCACCCGTTCTCAAACCACTGGTCGTGTAAATCGGGAACAAGAAACCATGATTTCCCGGGGATCCTCTAAGGATAAATTGACTTTGTAATCGTCAACAGACTGACGATGCATCCGTACTCCATGACTTAGCACACGGTATTATTTTCCTGCAAAAAACAAACAAACTGAGCAAACCGGTTAGCAGTTAGTTAAAATGAAATACGGAACAACATGAAATGCGAAATGAACCTAATGATCTAAGGGTAAAATTTGGGGTATGACAATACTGAATATCGTATTCTGTCAAAACCATCTTCCACCTAGAAATTCTTCCAGAAAGTGCCTATCTTTCGAACACATACTTGATTGGATCCATCTTCGAAATCAACATGGTTGTGTGATTCAACATATACTGCCTTAGGCGCTTGGCTGCCCATGCAAGTGCACAACATGTTTTCTCTAGCATTGAGTATCTGGACTCACATTCTGTGAAATTCTTACTCAAGTAATAGATAACATGTTCTTTTCTGCTCGTCTCGTCGTGTTGACCGAGTACACAACCCATGGAGTTCTCAAGAACTGTCAAGTACATGATTAAAGGTCTTCCTACCACTGGAGGCATCGGTATCGGAGGTTCCTGCAAATATTCGTTTATCTTTTCAAATGCCCTTTGACAATTTTCATTCCAAACAACCGCCTGATCTTTCTTTAACAGCTTGAACATTGGTTCACAGGTGGTTGTAAGGTGAAATATGAACCTTGCAATGTAGTTCAATCTCCCCAGAAAACCACGAACCTCTTTTTCTGTTTTCGGCGCTGGCATTTCTTGTATTGCTTTTATCTCGGCAGGATCTACCTCAATACCACTTTCACTGACAATGAACCCCAATAGCTTCCCTGACCTCACTCTGAAAGTGCACTTATTCGGATTCAACCTCAATCTGAATTTCCTCAACCTTTCAAACAGTTTCAAAATATTAACCAGATGCTCTTCCTCCGTTTGTGACTTCGCGATCATGTCATCAACATAAACCTCAATATCATGATGAATCATATCATGAAATAAAGTCACCATCGCCCGCTGATAAGTTTCCCCTGAATTTTTCAATCCAAAAGGCATAATTTTATAGCAAAAAGTCCCCAACGGCGTGATAAAGGTAGTCTTCTCCATGTCCGAGGCCATCTTGATTTGGTTGTACCCAGAGAAGCCATCCATGAAGGAAAACACAGAATGTTGAGCAGTATTATTAACTAACATATCAACGTAGGGAAGCGGGAAATCATCTTTCGGGCTCGCTCTGTTCAAATCTCTGTAATCAACACACATCCTGACCTTTCCATCCTTTTTAGGTACAGGAACAATGTTAGCGACCCACGGAGGATAGTTTGTAACAGCAAGAAAACCGGCGTCCAATTGCTTCTGGACCTCTTCCTTAATCTTGACTGCCATGTTAGGCCTGGTTCTTCTTAACTTCTGTTTTACAGGTGGACATTCTTCTCGAAGAGGTAGTCAGTGTACCATTATGTCCGTATCGAGTCCTCACATGTCTTCATATGACCAGGCAAAGACGTCTCTATACTCACTAAGCATTTCGACCAGTCTTCTTTTGACACTGTCTTCCAATGCGTCCCCAATTCTGACCTCTTTCTTATTTTCTTCTGTGCCCAGGTTGACAACTTCGATCTCCTCTTGATGAGGCAGAATGACCTTCTCCTCTTGTCTCAGCAGTCTGGCAAGCTCTTCGGGCAGGTCTTCGTCTTCATCAATCTCTTCTTCAACTTGAAAGATAGGATTGTCAAAGTCAAACCGAGTCATAGACGAATCTGGAGCGGTGGCATCTGTGATGTGAAACCTGCATGATTGATGTTTTATGCTTAAAATGATATGCAAACAAGCACAAACCACATTGCCATTTTATTGTCAAAAATAAAAGCAAAAAAACAGGGATCAAAACATTTGAATGCATAAAGACGCCTTTTGATTAATGATAAAAAGAGTTCAAACATAAACAAGTATGGCCCTACAAAGCAAAGCCACTATGCCCTGGGCAGAACATAGAACCACACATAATCAAAACAAAGAAATTACTCTTCAAAGGTAACTTGAACGAATTCCTCGAAAGTCCAGTTGCATAAGCTTTGACCAGGATCACACGGATGAATCCATGCGTCCATATCACAGTCACTGTCTCCTTTGTCTTCACCCACATCATTGATTCTGTCAAAGATGACCCCGCCGGTAGTGAACTGCACCGGCCCTCTATACTTTGGAGCACTCTGCAAGGAGGAAGATGGCTTGTATCCCAAACCAAATATGTCTTGCTTATTGGGAATGCTGAGGACTTGACCCCATCCCCATGAAGAACCAGACTCCACAACAACACAAGCTTCTTTGAAAGAAGACATTGAAATCTCAGGAGCTTTGTCCTCAACAGGAGGCTTTTCTTTAATCTGAACAGCTTCAAACGCTTGGCACAAGGTTTCATGGATCTCTCCATCCACCTCTACATATTTGAAGGATGACAGGTGACTCACCATGATATCCTCTTCAATGTACATCATGATAATCCTTCCTTCAACCATGTACTTCAGCTTCTGATGCAAGGTCGAAGTAACTGCTCATGCATAATGAATCCAGGATCGACCAAGCAGACAACTATACGCAGGCTGAATGTGCATGATGTAGAATACAACATTGAAAATTTTCGGGCCCACTTGAATTTGTAGCGTAACCTCTCTAAATATTGATCTTCTCGTCCCATCAAACGCTCTCACAACAAGATCTCTAGGAGTACATATCATACCTTGGGTGTCTAATTTCATCAAAGCTTTCTTGGCCAACACTTTAAGAGATGACCCAGTATCAACCAAGACATGTGACAAGACAGCCCCTCTATATTCAATGGAGATATGCAGGGCATGGTTATGATTTCTTCCCACGGGATTCAAGTCTAGGTCTATGAACCCTAAGCCATTGCTAGCATTAACGTGGGCTACAACCCGTTCAAGCTGATTTGCCGAAATTTCCTGTGACACGTAAGTTGTGTTCAGAATTCTCAACAAGGCATTCCTGTGTGCCTCCGAGCACAATAACAAAGACAAAATTAATATTTTGGAAGGAGTTTACTGCAGATGATAAACAATATTATAGTTACTTTTTCAAATAAGACGCATGAAGTATTTGGCGTCTTTGATCAGAGAATCTTTCTCTCCTTGTTGTGAACTTTCTTCCACTACAGCCTTTCCGTTTCCTTTATCAGGCCTCTCCACATTAACCTCTGGAGGTGAAAACACCCTACTGCTTCTGGTTAAACCACCGGCTCCAACCAAATTGTCAACGGATGACCCTTCAGACGATGTTCCCATCATTTCTTGCTTCTGGCCGTTACAAAATACCTCTGCCCCATAATTCCAAGGGATGGCCTTGGTACTTTCATATGGCACTGGTCTGACTTTAGTGATTATCACAGGCGCTGGCCTCGGCGGTGCTGATATATTAATTGTTTTAAAAGGGATTGAGATCATGGTGATATCATCTTGATCATTGTTAATCTTTTTCACATCTTTTTCCTCTATCATCCTGTCAAACTGCAGTACACCTTCATTCATCAGACATTGAATATGATTCCTCAGATCCTCACAACCCTCAGGGTGAGCAACACAACCTTCACAACCTTCCACATAATCGGGGAAAACTCCTCCTTTCAACAACTTGCTTTTAACAAAACTCAGTGGCATTGTTAACTCTGCGACGTCAGTTATCAAATTCAGCTCTTCTTCTTCAATAATGGCATTAACTCCGGCTGCCCCATGATTAGGCATCGGGTTCTGAACCACGTTAGGGGAGTCATTGGTGAAGTTAATTGCCTTGATATCAAGGAGGTCTTGCACCTTGTGCTTGAAAGCTTTGCAATTATCTATATTGTGGCCCAGAGCACCCGAATGGAAATCACATCTTGCGTTCACGTCATAGCCCAGAGGTGGCGCACCTGTAAGAGGTGCCAATGTTCTTTTTTGAATTAGCTGAAGTTGTAAAAAATGATGTAGCAGCTGAGAATACAGCATAGGTGGAGTATCAAACGGCCTATTAACAGTTCTTCCTCGGTCCTAAAACCGGTGTGGTGCATAATTTTGTTGTTGTTGAGGTGCCGCTGGAATGGTTATGCTGGAAACATGTGGCTGTTGTTGCTGATGTTGTTGTTGGCATTGAGCTCTATTCCTATTTTTGTTTCAAAAACCTGTTACTGCATTTGTATCACCTTCTCTTTTCTTAGCATTACCAAACGTCTTCCTCGCTCCTCTTGAGGTCGACCCTTCTCCTCCTTGAATCTTACCCAAATTAATTCCGTTTTCTACCCTTTCACCAGTAATAATCAAATCAGAAAAACTTCCGGACATATTTCCAATTAGCTTCTCATAATAAATTCCTGGAAATGTTGTCACGAACATATCAATAAGCTCTCTCTCCATCATCAGAGGCTGAACTCTGGCCGCTAGTTCACGCCACCTCTAGGCATACTCTTTAAACCCCTCATTACTCCTCTGAGACAGATTCTGCAACTGAACTTGGTTTGGTGCCAAGTCACTATTATACTGATAATGACGGACGAAGGCCTCTCCAAGATCCCTCCAACTTCTGATATGAGTCGGCTCTAGACCCATGTACCATTCTAATGAAGGTCCTGACAAGCTATCTTGGAATAAGTGAATCGACAACTTCTCATCATCTGAGTAGGCAGACATCTTCCGATAATATGATCTGAGATGTACTTTGGGACAAGTTGTCCCTTTGTATTTATCGAAGTCTGGAACTTTGAACTTAGGCGGAATCTTCACCCCTGGAATCATCCCCAAGTTAGACATATCAAGCCCTAGAGAGTTCTGGTTCTCAAGATTCTTCATCTTTTCCTCGATCATTTTAAACCTTTTATCTGCATCAGTCTGAAGGCCTACACCCAAATCTCCCATCGAGAAAACATCATCCTGTTCATCCTCATCCCACTGAGGACCTGCTGCCCCATGTGCAACGCCCGCTGCACCTGGTACATGAACTCCTGGTTGTGGCCTCCGCCCGGAGGAATGACAACAGTAGGAATAGCATTAGCCTAAGGAGTATTCCCATCAGCCGGGGGAGGAATATGAATGGTCCCTCCATGCAAAACTCTGCTACCATCCACCCTAGCAATCAAAGGTTAGACTAGTGTTCTGAGCTGTTCTTGACCATTGGCAACCCCTTGCATGAGATCCATGAACTGAGCCATATGATCACTAAACTCTTGCAACTCTAGATGTATCTGATCCATAGCTTGTTGCTTATTCCCTCTGTTCGAGTATCGGTGAATCGTTCGGTCTGCTACCCTGAAAATTGGTGAGAGAAAACCACACAGAGATAAGGTTAACGGCACCAAGAACACCTACAATGCAATATGATAATGATGCAAAATGAAAGCATGTAAATATGATTCATGGAAATTCTCCCCTTGATTCTAGTTCCGCACACGAACAAGAAACAGACGAAGCCACAAATGGAGCCACCAAATCCTTCTCATAAATAAAATGAGAGCAAAAGCCAACGTACATAGCATATTCAGAAATACAACAAAATGATCAATATGACCTCATCCAATAAGCCTGGTGATGATCTGAATACAAGATAATAACAACAAAAGAGTAGAAGACAATAGAGAAAACTGCATCAACTCCCTTCAGCCACAGTAGCGAGTCTAGAACTCCTCTAACAACGCCTTTGTGTCTGGATGCTCAGGCCTTGCAACCAGCGCCTGAATGAGAAACTCCCTTCTGCTGATGACATCCTTCAGACCTTGAGCATAATCCTCCCAAGCTCCTTCTCCAAAAGCGTCTTTGAGTCTTGGTTTCTTCAATTCTGCTCTCGTCTTGTATTCTTCCAACGTTGCCAGAGCTTCTCGTAAATAACGATCATTTTCGTGCTGACGAGATGATTCCCCTGAAGCTTTTTCATATTTAATTCTGAGCTGAGTCTTCATTCTGTCAATCTGTTGATGAAGCTCATCCTCTCTTCCCTTGCTAGCAGTCAGAGCTGCATTCCACTGATTGTTGAATTTGGATATCTCCAAGCGCGCTCTTTCCAACTCTTTCTTCTTGTTCTTGAGAATATTGCTAGCACTCTTCAGATCTTGACCTACTCGTTCTCGGGCATGAATCTCTTCAGTCAGTTCTCTCCCCATCTTGTTCAAGGTTTCAGTCTTCATCTTGGACAGATAGGCTGCTTCATTCTTTTCTCTCCTCAGTTGAATAACCTCCTTTTCTAGCTCTTCATTCGCTTTGTGTAGCTCTTCTTTTTCAGCCCACAGTTGGTTATACTTCTGTATCTCAACTGTTGTTGGTTCTTTAGCTATCAAAGGATATAAAGGCTCTCTGATCGGGAATGGTAATAGTACCCTTCCAATCCTCTCCTAGATCCATTCAACATATGGTCCATAGGCTCGACAGTCACCTTTACCCAAAGAAGATTTTCCTTTCCAGTGGATTATTCCCCAAGCTTTCTCCAATCTGGCCAAAGTCTCATTGTCAACTACTCCTGTAAAATACAGAGATTCCTGTATTTCCTCCTCCTTCGGGTGTCATTTCAGAGCATAACCAAATTTCCTGACTGCAAGAGCAGGATTATAATTGATGCCACCCTTCCTTCCTATTATAGGAACATTGGGAAAGTTCCCACAACTGTAGATAATCTCCTTTCCAAGCAGGTCTTTGTTGAACTAAACAATGTTCTCAGACGTTAAACCCATGATTCTATCCGACCAATCAACTATTTCTAAGGTGTCAACAAAAGGTCCAACCTTAAGAAAATGTGCCATAAACCATCTGTAGAGAAGTGGCGCGCAACAAGAGACATTCTTCCCTCTTCTTTTCTCATTCTTGTAGTGCACAAAATGGTATACATCCCCTAAGAGAGTGGGCACATGATTCTTAGAAGCAAAAATATGGAAGGCGTCTAAATCCACGAAGTCTGGGATATTAGGGAATAAGACTATGCCATAAATGCAGAGTGCCAAAATTGCATTGAAAACCATCCAACAACCCTCCTTAGCAAAGTGTTGATCTCTACTCGCCAAGAATGATAAGGGAAAACCAGGGACTCCATTTCTCCGCACCACCTTACCATCCAACTCAGAGATACCCAGATGAAGAGCATTGGCTAGCTTGGTCAAGTCAGGTTCTGCTTCAGAGTGACAGAAAGGCACCTGCTCTAGGGCTGGAACTCCTATCAACATAGCAAACTCTTCCAAAGTTGGCATCAGGACATAGCTAGGGAAGGTGAAGCAATGCAACTGAGGATCATAAAACTGTAGCAGAGTATGAATACCTCCTAACTCATATCTTGAAATTTTGCAGACATAGCTCAGAATCTTCCCATAATCCTTCCTGAAGTCTTCCATCACCCCATGATCAGCTACAGAAGTGAGACTAAGCAAAGGCCCTATCTCCGGCATCGAGAACTTGTAGACGACGGGTCCTCTTGAAACCAGGCTCCATATTGACGGTGGATTAGATTACTAGAATCAAATGGAAATATGCACCTAAAACACAAATACATGCAAATGTTAAAATGCAAATGAAAATGCAGATGCAAACAGGGGATCAAGACTGCTGTGCTGCTGACTGAGATGAACCATAACTCTGCCTCGGTGAGAAAATACCAGAACATCAGAATACCGAAGCAAAATAAACCCACAGTATCAAGATCAAAGGTCCGCACTGATAAGAAAACCAGAAGGCCTCACTTAACTGACTCCCAAATGATCGGTCTCCAAAGTCGACAATTTTCAGATCCAACATCCTTATCAACTGTTCGAAACAGACTGGACAGGATGTTGTCAAAGAAAATCGCGTATGAACGCGAATTTCATGAGAGCTATTGCATTCCAAACATGCAAGCCCTCACTACTCTTCACACTAATGCTATGTATATACTCAAGCCTGGGTATTGGGCTTATCTCTCAATGGAACACCCACTCAATAGCATAACAGCAGATAATAACAATAACAAAGTGCAGGAAATAAAATGCTAATGCAATAATGTACAGATACAACACATATGCACACAAATATACATACCCACAAACGTAAAACAAACAAGCGCTAGGATTGACTCGCATAGGGGATGGGAGATATCCCCAGCAGAGTCGCCAGCTGCCGCAACTACGAAAAAAGCGGTAGGATTGACGCTCCATTTCATTAAATGACTTGCCATGCCAAATCATATTCAATGCTACACATGGACAAAGTCAAACCCACACACGAGTGACACATTAAATGGGCAAGGAGTTAACAGCCACATCAGCTTTCCTCCTCAGACACCGGAGCTAGGGCTCCGGTCATCTTCTCCGGGAGGCTCGCCAGAGCACAAACTCCAAACCTCCATGAAGCTCAGAAACAAGGACCCTACCCCACGTAAAAAGACACGCTGAACCCAAATCTGGCCTCAAAACGGATGAAAAACAACCCTAAGGCCCTTAAATCACGACATGAAAACAAGATGCACCAACTAGAAACCCATCAAACAGAGCTCTAAAGCAATCAAAACTTGCTTCTAACCATGGAGGACTTAAGAGAAACCAACAATGAGTTCAAAGAAGGCTTATCATGAGAGAAAAGAACAAGGAAATTTACCAAATGGAGTGGTTCCGTTGACCCTTGTTCAAGCACGAAGATGAGATGAAAAGCTTGCCAACTGCTTTCTTATCTTCCCAGAACTACCAATCCAACTTTAGAACACCAAGAATACTTGAGAAAAAGGAGATTCAAAATCTTGAAACTTTGAGAAATGAAAAATGATTTCTGGTCTCAGCTCTAGCAAAATCGTCCTCTGAGCATTAGGATTTCCATTTTGGCTTAAATATGGTGGATTTAAGGCACTCATGCAGGCCCATGTTAGCTGTTTCACTTGATTTTCAATTTCGGCCAAAAATCTTCTTTCATGCGAATACACGAGTATGGCTCTTTACCATTCATTATTGGTTCAGCAAATGGCACTTTGGGGTGTGTAGATATGGATTGTGGAAGTTTGGTGAATTGAGAAAGAGTTTGTACCAAGTTTTGATCCTTACTTTTTAAAGTATGGAAATGTGAAAAATGGCATGAAAAATGGTTCAATGTTGGTCCAAATGAGGTATAGGTATGCAAGACCAATATATGGTGATGATGTTGTCTCCAAAATTCAAAAATAAGAGCACTTTATGACTTTTAATGAAAGAAACTCATGTCATGTCCAAAAATCAAATTTTCACCTTCATTATGGTTCAAATGATCACACCAATCATCAAAAATCATTGATATTGAACTCAAGATGATTTTAAGCCAATTAGACATAAGTTTCTTGTTGTTTGAAAATGGATTTGAGGTCATGAAGTTCATGGAAATGGCCTTTGAAGTTAATGACCTAAAGTGAGGTTTCCAAAAATACCCTTGCCTTGTGAAGACCATAACTTGAGCTCCACACATGAGAATGATGAGTTCTAGGATTTTTTGGAAAGCTAAGACAATGAGGAACAATTTAATGTTTACTTGAAAGTGAGGAGAAGCTTGGTTCCATGTGAAAAATGCCTTGGAAGTGAGTTGACTTTGAGTTCCTCAAAGATCTCTTCATCTGATAACACCAACTTGTTGAAACCATAACTTGAGATGTACAAACTCAATGGATGAGTTCTTGTACTCAAAATAAATCTTGAAGGATGATGAACAAGTCTCATGTTTTTTGGAAAATGATATTGAACTTGCATCATAGTGAAAATTGTCCTTGAAGTTAAACACTAAAGAAGGGGATTTTACACTAAAATCAACTGAAACCCTAATTTAGTAACTCCTTGAACTCTTGAATCTCCTTGATTTGATTTCAACATGACATCCTAGATGATCCATGATGACTTCTCATGTCTTCAATGGTCAAGAACCAAGTCTTGAGTCTTCTCAAGTCCACAGTTGACTTTGGTTGACCAATCCATTGACTGAGGCTCTCGCAGATGATTTGAATGACCACACAAACTCTATAAATATCCCTCAAGATGCACATTGAACCCTTGAATCATGCCTTTCCCAAATAGGTAACCTCATGACCCTATGATGATCTTCAAGATAGGAGGTGACACCTATACACAAATTTATCCTCTCAAGGAGCTTTGAAACCCACTCTGATGATGATGAACCCTTGATTAAACTTGAGCAAGATGTCTTCTCTCTTGAATGGCAAAACAACACCTCTTGATCCTCTGTCCTGAGTCAATGCTGTACAAATGCAAATGCTAAATGATATGAAACATAAGCTAAGTTAGAAAGAAAAGGTTGGTCAAATTTTGAGGTGCAACACATATTATATGGCGAATCTGCACATTTGAAAACCTCATGCGACATCTCATATGGTGCCACCATTATATTTGTCCTAAATGGAGTGCATGCGCCATCCCATATGACGCATCCTTCTTAACATTTTTTTTGTTAATTAGGAAATTAAATAGAAAATAGATATAAAAAAATTCAAAGAAAAATTAAATAACAATATTTGCAATATAAAAAAATGTACAACAGATGGAAAAAATTCAACGACCGGTCCGATCAAAACGTTCTCTGGTTCCACATCCTAGCGCATTTGCACGGTGTCAAGGTCTACCACAATTTTGTTGAGGTGTCAGTGGTCTTTGCGTGTTACCCTGTGGAAAAGGTGTTTCTTGAGAGGTTCCCGACGTATCTGACAAATTTTGAATTATTTGTCCCCAATAGCCGGGGGTTGCTGCTAACGACGCTTCCATAATTTAGTTTCATGCCCATGTTTTTGTATTTGGGACGGGGGAGGGGTTGGTGTTAAATATGTAATTCATTGTTTTAGAAATATTAGATTTGATTTAGAAAGATCATATTTAATTTAGAAATATTAGATTAGATATTTTTGGGCTTTGGCGTGGGGTGCAAGCTAACCTAAATCTATAAATAGGGAGAAACCCTTATTTTGTAAATATCTCATCTCATCTCATCATATTTTGTAAATCACAGTTTGTAGTTCCAAGTGAAATAACATAATTTCCACAGTTTGTGGGCAGAGAGTTCTCTACAGAAAATTGTTCTTTTTCTTCTTCTCCAACGTTTACTTTCTTTCTTTCTAAACTTTTCTTTCATTGTTATTACATGAGTTGAAACAATCTTGAGATCAAGATTGATTGAGTGAAATTCTCCATAGATTATGGTTGAATTTCCAACATCTGGTATCTAGAGCTCCGATTACGATTCAAGGAAGGAAAATCGTGATGGCGATGAATCATCCAAACGGTCACTTTCCGGCAAACCTTCCAAATCTCAAGAAAGATAATTATGAGAATTGGTGCAAGCAGATTAAGGTGGTTTTCTGTTATCAAGATCTTTGGGATCTTGTGAAGGGAGGAGTAGCACCGCTTGCAGAAAACACGATGGATCAAGAAAAGGTTGCATTCAAAGAATTGAAGAAGAAAGATTATAAAGCTCTCTTTATAATCCATCAATATGTAGATCCAAATAATTTTGAAAAGGTTAGTGATGTAGAATCAGCGAAGGAAGCGTGGGAGATTCTTGAAAAGTCGTTTGGAGGCTTAGAAAAGGTGAAAGAGGCGAGGTTACAAACTCACAAGAGAACCTATGAAATGCTTCAGATGGAAGAAAGTGAAAGTATAGAAGATTTCTTCACTAGAGTTACAAAGCTGGTGAATCAAATCAAGGTATATGGAGAAGTGTTGACATTAAGATCAATTGTTGCAAAGATCTTGAGGTCGTTGGATCCAAAGTTTGACCATGTGGTAGTAGCTATAAGATATTTGAAAGACTTATCAACATTGACGAAGGAAGAGCTTCAAGGGACGCTTGAGTCTCATGAACAAAGGAGGGCTGAGAGAGCTGCAGGAAAGTCGAAGAGTGATATGGCTTTGCAAGCGCAGTCTAAAAAAGAAAGGAAAGGAAAAGGAAGCTAGAATGGAAACAAAGGTAGAGGAGGCTACAACAATTCGACTGGTCAAAATCAACAGAAAGGGAACTGGTCGAATCAAAGAAAACCCTGGAACCAAGGCAACCAAAGAGGTGGTGTTGCAGGTAGAGAAAGCGGTGGTGGACGAAAACCTGACAAAAGTCACATTCAGTGTTTCAATTGTCAGAAGTATGGTCATTATTTTAATGATTTTCCAAAAAAAGAAGAATCAAGAAACTGATCCAAAGCCAGCAAAACATGAAGAAGAAGAGATATTGTTGATGGTCACAACAAGATACGAAGAGAGATTCCAGGACCAGTGGTGCTTGGACTCAGGATGCTCATCACACATGACTGGAAGGAAAGATTGGTTTGTCAACATGAAGCCCTCGATGAAGAACATGGTGAAATTTGCAAATGACAATACTCTAGCAGCTGAAGGTATTGGTCATGTTCTGATTATGAGGAAAGATGGCAAGAGGTCAGTAATTTCCAATGTGTTGTACATACCAAGCATGAAGAGTAATTTACTCAGTATAGAGCAGCTGGTTGAAAAGAACAACAAGGTGTAGATCAAAGACAAGATGATGAGAGTTCTCGTTGCAGGTCGTAGGTTGATATTGAAGTCTCCAATGTCTCAGAATAGGACCTTCAATATTGAACTCGATGTGATGAAGCACAAGTGCCTAGCAATTGCAACCAGCAGAGATGAATGGTTATGGAATTTTCGACTAGGCCATCTCAACTTCAATGACATCAGAGAGCTAAAGAGGAGAAATATGGCTTTAGGATTACCTGAAATTGACATTCCAAGTGAAGTTTGTGAAGAGTGTGTTTAGTCGAAACAACACAAGAATACCTTCAACAAGGATGCAGGAAGGAAGTCGGAGGCAATTCTGGAAGTCATATACTTTGATGTATGTGGTCCAATCCAGGTGGATTCGATTGCAGGCAACAAATACTTTGTTACATTCATAGATGATTACGGTCGAAAACTATAGACTTACCTCATCAAGAAGAAAAGTGATGTGATCAAGGTATTTTCCAGATTCAAATCTATAGTCGAAAGACAGAGTGGTCGGAAGCTGAAAATTCTAAGGACTGATGGTGGTGGAGAGTATGTGTCGAAAGAGTTTGATGCATTATGTGAAAAAGAAGGGATTATGCATGAGGTGGTGCCACCCTTCACTCCACATCAAAATGGAATTGCAGAAAGAAAGAACAAAACCATCATGAACATGGTGAGAAGTATGTTGAATGGAAAGCATCTACCCAAAGAATTATGGGGAGAAGCGGTTTCGACAACAACATACATATTAAACAGATGTCCTGCAAAGAAGCTTGAAGGAATCACACCAGAAGAATGTTGGTCTTGTGTTAAGCCTAGTCTCAGTCACTTGAAGGTGTTTGGATCTATAGCATATAGACATGTGCTAGATCAGTTGAGAAGTAAGCTCGATGATAAGTCGAATCAGATGATCTTAATAGGATATCATTCGACTGGAGGTTACAAGTTGTTCAACCCAATGAATAAGCAGGTAGTGATCAGTAGGGACGTGATCATAGATGAGCTTAAAGAATGGGATTGAACTGAGAATGTCAAGAAGAATTCAGTGAGAATCTCTTGCAAAGAAGCAACCACTAAAGTTGAAAGTGACATTCGATAGGAACAAGTCAGAGATGAAGCTCGTCCAAGCAGACCTCGACGAACAAGACACATGCCTGCAAGGTTGCAAGAATGTGTGATTACATCAGATGATATGGTCGATGAAGAAGGTGAGCTGGTACACTATGCTTTCTACACATATGTCTAACCAGTCAATGCAACTGAGACATTGAAAGATTCAAAGTGGTTGAAAGCAATGAATGAGGAGTTATACTCCATCGAAGTCAACAACACTTGGTCACTTATCGATTTTCCTCAAGGCAAGAAGGAAATTGATGTGAAGTGGGTTTATAAGGTGAACCTGAATCCTAAAGGAGAAGTAACTCGACACAAGGCGAGACTTATGGTGAAAGGATTTCTTCAGAAGGAAGGAATTGACTTCGACAAAGTTTTTGTACCTGTTGCTAGGATCGAAACAATCAGATTGGTTGTTGCTCTAGAAAATATGAACAATTGAGACACTGTCATATGGATATGAAATGTGCATTCCTTAATGGCCCATTAGACGAAGAAGTTTATGTTGCACAACCAGCTTGGTTTGTGAAACGCGGGGAAGAAAGAAAGGTGTACAGGCTGCATAAAGCCCTGTATGGACTTAAGCAAGCTCCAAGAGCTTGGAATAATAAAATCGACAACTTCTTAAGGGAGAAGGAATTTGTGAAGCGTACGAATGAACATGGAGTGTACGTAAGAAGAAGCAGTAGTGAATTGCTTATATTATGCCTCTATGTCGATGACCTGTTGATAACAGGAAGTTACAAGCATGAGATCATAACTTGAGTGAGGAGTTTGAAATGTCAGACTTGAGAAATCTCTCATATTTCCTTGGCATCAAATTGTACAAGAGTAGTAGAGGTTTGATGATGCACCAAAGAAGATATGCAGGTGAAATACTCAAGAGATTTGAGATGCAAGATTGCAACCCAACTTCGACTCCAGCTAAGAACAGATTACAACTGTCGAAGGATTCAGATGAAGATGATGTTGACCTAACCAATATAGAATACTTATTGGGCCACTTCGATACCTTTGTCACACAAGTCTTGACTTAGCATACAGTGTGGGTATGGTATGTAGATTCATGGAGAAGCCAAAAATATCACACCTAGCAGCATTGAAGAGGATATTGATGTATCTGAAAGGGACTCTCGACTATGGCATTTTGTTTCCTGCAGATGATGAAGGAAAAGAACGCAAGTTAGTGAGATACACCGACTCTAGTTGGTGTAGTGATACTAAGAATAGGAAATCCACAATTGGCTATGTGTTTATGCTAGGTGGTGCACCAGTTGCTTGGAGTTTGAGAAAGGAGCCAGTAGTGGCATTGTCATCATGAGAAGCAGAATATATAAATACTTCTCTTATGCATGTCAAGAAACCTGGATGGTGAACCTGGTCGAAGAGATCACAACGAAGAGTCATGGAGCAATTACCATGAAGATCGACAGCATGTCAGCTATCAACTTGGCGAAGAATCCAATAGCACATGGTCGAAGCAAGCACATCAAAATGAGGTTCCATTATCTTCGAGAGCAGGTAGCAAAAGGGAAGATGAACTTGGAACACTACAGAACTGAGAATCAGATTGCAGACATCATGAAGAAGGGAGTGCCAATCGAAGTGTTCAAGAAGCTAAGGTCTATGATGAATGTAGATAGTTTAGACACAATGAATTAGGTGGTGTGTTAAATATGTAATTCATTGTTTTAGAAATATTAGATTTGATTTTGAAAGATTAGATTAGATATTTTTCGGCTTTTATAGTTTGGGCTTTGGCTTGGGGTGCAAGCTAACCTAAATTTATAAATAGGGAGAAACCCTTATTTTGTAAATATATTATCTCATCTCATCATATTTTGTAATTCGCAATTTTCAGTTGCAAGTGAAATAAAAGAATTTCCACAGTTTGTGGGCAGAGAGTTTTCTGCAGAAAATTGGTCTTCTTCTTCTTCACCAACGTTTACTTTCTTTCTTTCTTTCTAAACTTTTGTTTCATTGTCATTACGTGAGTTGAAGAAATCTTGAGATCAAGATTGGTTGAGCGAAATTCTCCAAAGGTTGTGGTTGAATTTCCAACAGTTGGGTTGGGTGCGGACGGTATGGTTGGCCGAATTGGTACATTGAATCATTTTGAAAATGATGCAATGGTTATTGTGGGGTTAGGTAGTCAAATAGTGGTTGGATATTTTAGTGATAGGATGATTGTGTGTCTATTTATGGGGCGCTATGGTGGGTTGGGGTAGATTCAGAAGAGTCATCGGGGCTATAGGCAGATGTGTTGTCGGTGTTAGGAGGCTGACGATAAGGGTAAGGCTCTTGTTGTTGTGATTGGGTGGGTGGTATGATGAGTTGCAGTTTTGGAAGGTTGATTGGGTGGGTAGATATGGTTGTTGGGTATAACACTGTGTTTGATGTTGGGCATGTGTTTGTTGCTGTGAGTATGAGGAAGAAGCACGTTGGTGTGGATCAATCAAATATGTCGGCTCAAACACAAATTGTTGTGTTGTTGTAATTGACCTAAAAAAATCATATATTGATGACTTGGTCTAGCCCCTTCAACAATAGGGTCGTCTAAGATGTGTTGATGTCGATTCTTCCAATGTTGACACATCTCATTTGCAAAGTCTTTCCAATCATCTACACCCTATTGTGCATCCATCCTCAGTTGATGTCAGTCTCCCAAAGACGTTAGAGCGACTGGATATCTTGATGCATGACGAACTCCAGTTTTACCTAATCACTTTGGTGCATCTCCACTGTGGTGAACCGAATGATCGACGTTTTAGCTGTCGACACTGCCCTATCATCGGCGTTGGACTGATGGTCAAGACCTTCATACGACCTCCAGACAAACTACATGAACAAAAGATTTTATGAGAAAATTTATAGTATGGTAATTTAATAGCCAAATTTATGGTAGTGTAAGAATAAATTGCATTGTCCGGCACAATGTGTTCTAAAAGGTTGCAGTAGACGATTATTGAGTTTCTGGGACATCGTTGGTAATTCATTCTCGGAACTGGCCACCTAAAAAAAAGTGACACAAATAAATTAGTTACAAAGAAACATTTAATCAAAGTATACATGTTTGATATTTAAAAATAAACTTACTTGTTTGCGTAGGGGAATGCAAATGGATTTTGGTTGATAGGAGCTAGTGTTGACATTCTAGACCAACCCCACACTTGAAGTAGATAGGTGCATCCATAAAAGTATAATTTTTTTTTGAATTTTTACATAGTGAACTATATAAATGGGCCAAGACAAATGAACCCCAATTATAAGTACACACTTTATTAATGATGTATAACAGTGGTAAATACATAATATTTACAGTATTTCCAGTACTTTCTAGAAATAAAAAATGTCTGAACAAGATCAGAATATAGCACTGAGTTTTAATTATCTTTTCATACTCGGTAGATTCCTCGTTTAATATGATATATTTATAATGGTCTCTTAGGTATTTTAAATTAATACCTTGGCCCCTTGGATGACCAACACATTGTGGATGAGGTGTTTTGTCACAAAGAGAGGCATCCAACAAATCTACACAAAATTGGTTATTTACACCAACTTTGCCATTAACGGCCTTACCATCGATGCGTAGGCCAAGTAACATATAGACATCTTGTAGTGTGACAGTGCATTCACCGAAAGGAAGGGGAAATGTGTGGGTCTCTGGTCTCCAACATTCTAGCAAAGCTAGAATAAATTTGGGGTCAAGTGAGTACGATTTGATTTTTATCACGAATCCAATGCAGGATCATCACAAACTCAACTCTCAGTTGATATGTAATGAGATTCTGTCAGTCATTAGCGACAATCCTTCTTTGAAGGTGAGTACCATAATCTCGCATATGGTTTAAAGATACAACTATACTTCTTCGTACAGGAAAGCATGGATAGCTAGGACTAAGGCAATTGAAACAGTGTTCGAAAATTGGGAGGAGTCTTATAAAAAACTTCCAAAATACTTGGTGGCACTTAAACAATATACTTCAGGGACTGTTGCCATATTGGAGACATTGTCGGCGTATACACCAGATGAGACTTGTGGTAGTGGAAATGACATTTTCCACAGACTCTTCTGGGCATTTGAACCATGTATCAAAGGCTTTGCGTACTATAAACCTATTATTCAAATTGATGGAACATGGTTATACGGGAAATGTAAGGGCACACTACTCATGGTCATGGCACAAAATGTCAACAACAACATATTTCCAATCGCCTTCACTCTAGTTGAAGGGGAGACTGCTAGGGGTTGGAGTTTTTTCCTAAAAAACCTTCGATTATACTTGTCTCTACAACCTAACTTATGTTTGATCTCTGATAGACACCCATCAATCGAGAGTGTATACAAGAATCTTGATAACGGTTGGCAGGATCCTCCCCCAACCCATGTGTATTGCATAAGGCACATCACTCAAATTTCATGCGGGAGATCAAGAACAAAATGCTACGGAAGAAGGTTGTGAACGCAGGGTATGCGCTAACAGAACCTACTTTCAAACACTACTGTGACGAGATCAGACTGACAAGCACATATGCATTAAGATGGATTGATAATATTCAACTAGAGAAATGGACAAGAACATATGACAATGGCCAACGATGGGGCCACATGACAACAAACCTCGTTGAATCAATGAACTTTGTATTCAAGGGCATCTGAAACCTACCGATAACCACTCTGGTAAGGGCAACATATTTTAGGATCATGGCACTTTTTGATATCAGACGTATAAAGTGGAGTTCTGTTTTATAATCTAGGCATTTGTTCAGTAATAGTTCAATGAAATTCATGAAGGAAGAAGCAACCAAAGCCAACACACATATGGTCATAGTCTTTGACTGTAATAAAGGTTGGTTCAATGTTGTAGAGTCAATTGATCACAATGAAGGGAGGCCTAGGGGATGTTACTGAGTGGAACTAGATAGGAGTTGGTGTGACTGTGGAAAGTTTTAGGCATGTTGTATGCCTTGCTCCCATGTAATAACAGGATGTTCAAAGGCTCGTCAGGACTTAACCAACTATCTTTTTGTTGTTTACCAAGTCATTAGTCTATGCAATGTCTACAAAACTAGCTTTCAGGTGGTAGCAAAGGAGGACTATTGGCTTCTACACGAAGGCGAAATTGTCTGGCATAATGATTTGATGCGAAGAAAGAAAAAGGGTCACCCTAATAGCACGCGTATTCGAACGGACATGGATACGACAAACAAAATGGTCAGATTATATAGTTCGTGTCGTCAGCCCGGACACAATCATACAAAATGTCCCAATGTAGGATCAAGCACAAGATCATAGTTTCAAATGTAACCTTGTCTCTTTATATCAACAACAAATTTCATTCCATTGATAGCATAACTAAACGATTACAATTAACAACGACAAAACTTAAAGAAACATAACTTAATATCTCAACAGCAACAATTAACAACGACATAACTTAATACCAGAAGTTTTCACCATTCTCAACAATCAAAAAATAACAACAACATACCCAAATAAAATAACTTAATGCATCAACTTATCTAGGATATTACAACCATCAAGATAATTTTTTTTGGTGTTAACATCATCATAACACCAGCATCATTTTCCACTTTTCTCCAAGTACGAGTAACTCCATTTGGGCCAGACTCCTCAACTTGCCTCTCAATTTTTCTGATCTTTTCACCTACAGCAATTTCCCCTTCTAACCAGTGGTTCTATTTCCTATGAAAATGCTTCAACATCTGCGTGTTCCAGAGTAAGACCTTCATCGGAGGCTTTGTTGCTGGAAAAATAAAACAAGGGCATTTCTTTTCATAAGTGGAAATGTTGGAAGCGGTTCCTCCTCCAATGATGATGATGAACGTTGATTTAGGAATGCAGACATACTTTTAGATTGCGTTGAGCATATTGGTGATAATTATTGTGAAATAACAAATGAGCATACAATCTTATTTATAGAAAATTGGAATAGCGTAGTAGCTATAAAATATGGCGTATCTACCCATTAAAAATAAATATCCATTAAAAATAAATCAATTCACGTCATTTTAATTAGAAATTAAAATTTTAAAAAAATATATTTTACACTCATGTGCCATATGGGATGGCGACTCCGTGCAAAAAAAACTAATGCGCCATATCATATGGCGCCTCCTTCTAAAAAAAACTAATGAGCCATATTATATGGAGCCTCCTTTATACGGGGGTTTAATTCGCCATATCATATGGCGCCACTATGTTTGTCAATTCTAAAACTTAGCTACTTTAGCAAATAATTTGAAACTTAAATTACTTTGGAATTATTATTGAAAAAATGCGTTATTTTTATTTTAAAAAAAATTCTCTTTAACTTAGTGTGTTTCTACCTTAAAATAAAATTAATTTTAAGTTAAATAATTATATAAAATTGGTTTTAATTAAAAATGAATTAAAAGTAAAGTATTTTCAATAAATTTTTAAAAAACGACTTAATTAAGTAAATATTAGTATAAAAATTACGTTTAGAATAAAAAATTACAAATCATAAATTTAAATAATCAACTCTAAAAAATAAATTTAATTCTACTCGAGAAAATTAAATATTTTAAAATCAATTTATACATCAAAAATCAATTCTAACTCTAATATAACTCTATTCATAAAACTAAAGATACATTAATACCCTTGTGTATCTCTAAAATAATCCAAATTATATTCGATCTACATTTAAAATTTTGCATTCATGCGGTTATTATATCAATTTTTGTTGAATCAAAATCGAATCAAGATCAATCAATAAAAATATCTTTAAAATATGTATAATTTAGTCACGACTAAGTTGTAATTCAAATGATAATAGTATAAATATGATATTTTAATAATAGACGTTATTCTAATTCCAAATTGTTGATTATAGCAAGTGTGAGTGTAACACCCTTCTAAATCCCGCGGAATATATATAAATAATAAGAGTAATTATCATGCATCTCACAAAAGGGTGTCACATATAATTTCAAAACATCACACAATCACCTGTCATGCTCAATAACACTTAAAATAAATTCGTACTTTTCATACACTTTCACATTAGCATGTAGTAACGGATTTACTTTAATCATAATAGACATAATGGAAGTTTCATGCGCATCTCATTCATAACCAATACTTAGGCTTAAAAGTTAATACTTCATATAATTCAAATTAACAATAAGAATGAAGTAGAGTACATAAAGTATCTCTCAAAATATGAAATCGAAACATTCCCCAGTGTTACATAATCAGAGCATGACTCGACCCAAAATAAATAAAGACATAAATCAAGCTACTCCAATAGCTACCTCACGCTAGAAGCAACTCTACTCCTCGGTACCTAAGCGATGTCGTATAAAACATCATTCCAACAAAAGGTTGAAAATTCACATAATTATTGAAATTATAAGATAATAATTAATCTAATACAAGCATAATTCAATTATTCTCGCACTTCAAAGTTTCACCAACAAGTATCACTCAAGTAAACATATACCATTCACAAGTATATACACACAATTCACAATTTCACCAATTTCAACAATTCACATAGATACACATAATCTCATAACACAAACATATACACAATGAGACTCAATGCAAAACTCAATGCAAGACCCAATGCAACTCATGTCATGTGGTACCAAAAACTTGTTATTATTTTAAAAAGCTCATTCCCTAAGCTTTCAAACCACGCTCTAGGTTTGGGACAAGTCACTACCTCCCATGAAACTAACAAGAATTAACTCTTGACACAAATGATGCATGTGAAAGTTCACAACCATATGAAATTAAGACCGTTCCCTAATCTTAACATTCATGCATATCTTTAATTATTGATCACACTTGAATTACCATACAATTACACATACTTGCACATTTTTATGAATCATCCACACACAATTCACTTTTAAATGGTATACAACATATTTTACAATACAATGACAATTGTATTATCATTACAATAAGAAATAACTATCATGTATTTCATATTGTCACACACAAAATATACTTATACAAGCATACACATAAGTATTTGATAAATTATCCATAGTAATTTCACAACCGACAGCCAATAATGCAATAGTTCATTAATAGAGCATATACACAATTGACTTCTCAAACGTATTAGACATATAAATACTGGTCAAATAATTATACCATCTATATTGTGTTATATCTCTATTCATTAGCTTTCCAACGCTTCGAACAGAGACTAAAACGGACTTACGGATCAAAAGTTATGGCCAAAATCGTCGAAACAAATTTTTTACCAATACATAGTCTTGCGTCGACCGCTAGCGACGGATCGGTCGATGCATTGAAGGCCGAAACAAAATCCATAAAAACGCATTCAGTATGCGTCGATCGCTGCGACGTATGCATCAACGCAAACAACGTAGAATGCAGAATTTTCTGTGTTTTCCATCGTTGAAGGCCTTCCGGTCCTTCGATTTCAATTTCGTAAAAAGCCCCAGTTTTAGAAATCAACATACTACCATTATATGACAATTATAACAACCCACAACATATTTTTAAGGATCCTACCATCATATATCATGTAATCATTAATTTCAAAACCATGGAAATTAGGGATTTTTATCCTAAATATGATACTACCCACATACACTATCATACAATTCCAATAATCATATAAAAACCCACCCTTACCTTGGTTTTTCTTGAATTTCTTGAGCTCTCTTGGGTCTTCTCTTCTTCTCCACTCCTCTTTCCCTCTTGCCTCTTTCTTCCTCTTTACTAACTTTTTAACCATATTCTATCTCTTTCTCTTATTTTATAAATCTCAAAATTATTATAATTCTATTGGGCTTACTAACTCACCATCATAATTTCTATTCACACCCTCCTTTAATCCCAACTATTAATTCTAGCAATTCTATATTTTATTATACCAATAAAATAAATCACATAAATTAATTTAATTCAATAAATCACATATATCAATTAAATCAATTAACTCATATAAATTAAATAATTCAATTAATTTATGTAAACCCAATAATTCATATAAATCAAACAATTCATACAAATTCAATAAATTAAATAATTCAAATAAGTCGAATAAATTAGTTAATTCAATTAGGCACAAAATCACACAATTAATCAATTAATTTAATTAAATAAATAATTAGAAAAAATTGAGGTGTTACAATCCTCCCCCACTTAAAAGATTTTCGCCCTCGAAAATTATCTCAAACGAATAACTCGCGATAAGGCTCCCTCATCTGACTCTCAAGCTCCCAAGTCAAGTTTCCACCAGCTGGTCCTCCCTAAGTGACCTTCACCAAAGCAATCTCTTTACCACGAAGTTGCTTCAACTCTCGATCCTCTATCCGCATAGGTGATATCTCCACAGTCAGGTTAACTCTTACCTGCACATCATCTACTTGGACTACATGAGACTGATCCGTAATGTATTTCCTCAACTGAGATACATGGAACATGTTATGAAGATTAGCAAGCGACGGCGGCAAAGCAACACGATAGGCTACCTCTCATATCCTCTGCAAAATCTGATAAGGACCAATAAAATGCAGCGTCAACTTACGCGACTTCAATGCTCTACCAACACCAGTCATTGAAGTAACTTGAAGAAACACATGATCCCCCTCTTGAAACTCAAGTGTTTTCCTCCTCTTATCATGATAACTCTTTTGACTACTCTAAGAAATTTTTATCTTCTCTTGAATCATCTTAATCTTATCAGTAGTCTGCTGGACTATCTCGGGTCCAACCACGACACTCTCTTCCGACTCATACCAATATAATAGCGTCCTACATCGCCTACCATACAATGCCTCAAATGGTGTCATTCTAATACTCGAATGAAAACTGTTGTTGTAAGTAAACTCAATCAAAATAAGTAGCTATCCCAAGCTCCTCCCTTTTCCAACACACAAGCTCTCAAAAGATCCTCAAGTGACTGAATTGTCCTCTTGATCTGACCATCTGTCTATGGATGATAAGCAGAACTCAAACATAACTTTGTACCTAAATCACTATGCAAACTTTCCCAAACTTTTGAAGTAAACCTCGGATCTCTATCTGACACAATGCTAGACGGGGTACCATGAAAACTCACAATCCTCTCAATATACAGCTTCGCTAACTTCTCCAACGGGTAATCCATTCCCATTGGAATAAAGTGAGAAAATTTCATCAATCTATCCATAATAACCCAAATAGCTTCACAATTACTCGGCATTCTAGGTAAACTAGACACAAAATCCATTGATATGATATCCCATTTCCACTCAGGAATAGATAACTGTTGCATCAAACTCGACGGTTTCTGATGTTCGATTTTCGACTTCTAACAAGTCAAACAAGAATACGCAAACTCTACAATTTCTTTCTTCATACTAGGCCACCAAAATATTTTTCTCAAATCCTGATACATCTTAGTAGCATCCGGATGAATACTCAATCCGCTACGACTCCCTTCCTCAAGAATACTCTTTTTCAGCTCAACAATCTTCAGAACACAAACTCTATCACGACATCTCATGATACCATTTTCATTAATCCGAAAATCATCTCTTCGACCTTGATTGATCAAAGTCAATCGATCTATCAAACTCAAATTAGATTTCTGACCTTCTCGAATCTCATCAAGAATACCACTAGTAAGCTTCAACATACCAAGCTTAACTCCATAAGAAGTCTCTTCACAAACCAAACTCATATCTCAAAATTGCTCAATCATTTTCAACTCTCTTACCATCATCATCGACATATGTAAAGATTTCCTACTCAACGCATCAGCTAGCACATTTGCTTTACCCGGATGATAATTCAAACCAAAATCATAGTCCTTTAGAAGTTCTAACCATCTTTTCTGCCTCACATTCAAATCTTTTTTTATCAAAGAGATATTTCAAGCTCTTATAATCACTAAACACTTCAAATCTCGATCCGAACAAAGAATTCCTCCAAAGCTTCAACACAAACACAACAGCAACCAACTCTAAATCATGCGTCAGATAACTCCTCTCATGCATTTTAAGTTGCCTTGAAGCATAAGCTACAACTTGCTGATGTTGCATCAATGCACCTCCCAATCCCATCAACAAAGCATCACAATATACAACAAACGGTTCTACCGAATTCGGCAAAATCAAAACAAGAGCTGTTGTCAACCTTCTCAAAAGCTCTTGAAAACTTTCTTCACACTTTGCATCCAAAACAAAAGCTTGAACCTTCCTAGTCCACTGCGTCAAAGGCAAAGATAACTTGGCAAATCCTCCAATAAATTTCCGATAATAACCTGCCAAAACAAGAAAACTTTTAATCTTAAAACCTGATTTCAGAGCTTCCCACTGCGATACCGCTTCAACCTTCTACAGATCAACTGCAATACCTCTACTCGAAATCACATGGCCAAGGAAACTCACTTCTTTCAACCAAATCTGACACTTAGAAAGTTTACCATACAACTGCTTCTCTTTCAACACATATAACACAATCCTCAGATGCTCGGCATGATCCTCTTCACTCTTCGAATAGATCAAAATATCATCAATGAACACAATCACAAACTTGTCCAAATACGGATGGAAAGTCCTGTTCGTGTACTCCATAAATACACCTAGCGCATTAGTCACACCAAATGGCATCACAGAATACTCATAATATCCATACCTCGTTCTAAAAGCAGTCTTTTGAATATCTTCAGCCTTCACACGAATCTGATAATACCCAGATCTCAAATCTATCTTATTGAAGACACTTGCAACAACCAACTTATCCATAAAATCATCAATCCTCGGAAGTGGATACTTATTCTTGATAGTCACCTTGTTCAGTTGTTTGTAATCCACACAAAGTCTCATAGAACCTTCTTTCTTCTTGACCAACAAAATTTATGCACCCCATGGTGACACACTCGGACGAATGAATGTCTTCTCAAAAAGATCTTCAAGTTGACTCTTCAACTCTTTCAATTCCGATTCGGATATACAATATGGAGCCATCGATACCGAACTAGTTTCGGGAACTAAGTCGATCGTAAACTCCACCTCGCATTCTGGCGGTAAATCACATATTTCATCAGAAATTTTTTTTGGAAAATCACAAACAATTAGCAAAACTCCAACTTCCCTACTTTCACTAACACTCAAAGTTGCCATCAACATAAACATCTTGGCACCATCTTGCAACGAATCATCAAAACAATCTGTAAGCATTTGGCTTAACTCCAAACAATTCACTACATACACCATCTAATATCGCAAGACACATCTATTCCATCCAACATGATCCCGTCTACTATCAACAAAAGATTAAGGGTGATCAGTTCCTCAATTTGTCAATAGACAACCGACAATCATGACGGGGCATAAACCATCTTTACCAAACTTTAATAGTGTTCAACGACACACTGGGCCACCACTCCACACTTGAAGCATCTTGGAGAAGCACAAGCTTCTCCCCCACTTGTTTCAATCTCACTCCTGCAGACAAAGGTTAGAAACACAAACGTGTGCCGACAGTGTTTTAACACACATGTCGAATACTAGGGGATAAACAACATTAGACGACCTAGCCGGATGGACCGACCTTCTCTGATACCACTAATGTAACAGTCTTCTAACTCTTACGGAATATATATATATATATATATATATATATATATATATATATATATATATATATATATATATATATATATATATATATATATATATATATATATATATATATATATATATATATATATATATATATATATATATATATATATATATATATATATATATATATATATATATATATATATATATATATATATATATATATATATATATATATATATATATATATATATATATATATATATATATATATATATATATAATCAGAGTAATTATCATGCATCTCACAAAAGGGTGTCACATATAATCTTAAAACATCACAAAATCATCTGTCATGCTCAATAACACTTAAAATAAATTCATACTTTTTGATCCGCGGTCACGCGTGAATCAAAACCGAGCGGATTGAAAAAAACGTAGTAAAAGCGACGGTAACTCGGATGTCGATTCACAAGGATTCTTATTTATAAAATAGCCAATTAAAAAAAAGGTTTGGGGGGTTGTTTTGATTAGGATTCGATAAAAAAAAAGTAAACGGTAAAAATAAGCGCTTTTGAAATAAGTGATTAAAAACAGGTAAATCCACCGGTTCGACTCCCAACTTATCATTGGTTATTACAATTCAATATTTCCAAACGGTTCCAATTCCTATTCGATTTCAATATTGACGAACAAGCGTCGACAATACCGCACGACTTTTATTCCTAATTACCGAATTAAGCAGACGGTTAAAGATGGCTCAAATTAACGAAAAAGCTAAGTTAATCCGCGATTGAGTTAAGGAATATTGATCGACCGAATTAAATCCAATTTATCTTATAATAACAAATTAAGCAAACGAAATTATAAAACAATTTGGAACGGGATTAAATAAAATAAATCGCAATTGAAATTGAAATAAACCTCAAAGAATTACGGGATTCGAAACTGGTGGATTTCCCCTTAGGATTAGTTCGCCATGAAAACAATAGAAAGTAAGAAAGAAATTAGGAAAATAAAAACTAGGATCCTAATTTGCATCACAACTGCAACTTTATAAACACTCAACTGGGCCAGAAACCTAAACCAGGCCCGCAAGGAAAAACTACATTATCATAAGTCAGAAACTTCAACGAATTATTCGAGACTCAAGCAATCCGAATCAGCTTCTTCGTGCAACATGAAAGTTGTATATCTTTTTCTTAGCTTTCCAATGACTGGTAGAGCGCCTCAATTCGATTCCTGTAGCTCCAGTTATAAATTTTTTATTAAAACCTGCTAATCCTGAAAAATAACAAACGAAAATTAAATAAAGCTTAAAATAAAATAAATTGTAAAAACATCATAAAATAGGAAATTAAACAAACTAAACTATAGAAATGCCTAATTCTAAACATAGAGGAAGGTGTATTAAAATGAACTGATCACTTTTCATACACTTTCACATTAGCATGTAGCAGAGGATTTACTTTGATTATAATAGACATAATGTAAGTCACATGCTCATCTCATTCATAACCAATACTTAGGCTTAAAAGCCAATACTTCATATAATACAAAATAACTAACAAAATGAAGTAGAGTACATAAAGTATCTCTCAAAACATGAAATCGAAATGTTCTCCAGTGTTACATAATCAGAGCATGACTCGACCTAAAATAAATAAAGACACAAATCAAGCTACTCCAATAGCTACCTCGCACTAGAAGCAAATCTACTCCTTGATACCTGAGCGATGTTGTATAAAACATCATTCCAACAAAAGGGTGAGAATTCACATAATTATTGAAATTATAAGATAATAATTAATCTAAGGTATACAAGCATGATTCAATTATTCTCACACTTCAAAGTTTCATCAACAAGTATCACTCAAGTAAGCATACCATTCACAAGTATATACACACAATTCACAATTTCACCAATTTCAACAATTCACATAGATACAAATAATCTCATAACACAAACATATACACAATGAGACTCAATGCAAAACTCAATACAAGACCCAATGCAACTCATGTCATGTGGTACTAAACACTTGTTATTATTTTTCGGTTTTTACATTAAACCGAGTCCATTCCCTAGACCAATAACACACAAAAGCCCATTCACTAAGCTTTCAAACCCCGCTCTAGGTTTGGGACAAGTCACTAGCTCCCATGGAACTAACAAGCATTGCCTCTTGACACAAATGATGCATGTGCAAGTTCACAATCATATGCAATTAAGATCATTCCCTAATCTTAACATTCATGCATATCTTCAATACTTCATCACACTTGAATTACCATACAATTACACATACTTGCACATTTTTTTGAATCATCCACACACAATTCACTTTTAAATGGTATACAACACATTTTACAATACAATCACAATTGTATTATCATTACAACAAGCAATAGCAATCATACATTTCATGTTGTCACACACAAAATATACTTATACAAGCATACGCATAAGTCTTTGATAAATTATCCATAATAATTTCACAACCGGCAGCAAATAATGTAATAGTTCATTAATAGAACATATACACAATTGACTTTCCAAACATATTAGATATAAAAATATTGGGCAACCAATTATATCATTTATACTATATTATAACTTTATTCATTAGCTTTTCAACGCTTCGAACGGGGACCAAAACGGTCTTACGGATCAAAAGTTATGGCCAAAATCGTCGACACAATTTTTTTTTACCAATACACAACCTTGCGTCGACCGCTAGCGACGGATCAGTCGACGCATTGAAGGCCAAAATGAAATCCAGAAAAACACATTTACTATGCATTGACCACTGCGACGTATGCGTCGACGCAAACAGCGCAAAATGTAGAATTTTTGCGTTTTCCACCGTTGGAGGCCTTCCGGACCTCCAATTTCAATTCCGTTAAAAGCTCCGGTTCCAGAATTCAATATAATACCATTATATGACAATTATAACAGTCCACAACACATATTTGAGGATCCTACCATCATATATCATGTAATCATTAATTTCAAAACCATGGAAATTAGGGATTTTTATCCTAAATATGATGATACTACCCATCAAACACTATCATACAATCTCAATAATCATATAAAAACCCACCCTTACCTTGGTTTTTTTAAAATTTTTTGAGCTCTCTTGGTTCTTCTCTTCTTCTCCACTCCTTTTTCCCTCTTGCCTCTTTCTTCCTCTTTACTAACTTTTTAACCCTATTCTATCTCTTTCTCTTATTTTATAAATCTCACAATTAGTCTTATAATTCTATTGGGCTTACTTACTCACTATCATAATTTCTATTCACACCCTCCTTTAAGCCCAACTATTAATTCTAGCAATTCTACATTTTTATTATACCAATAAAATAAATCACATAAATTAATTTAATTCAATAATTCACATATATCAATTAAATCAATTAACTCATATAAATTAAATAAGTCAATTAATTTATGTAAACCCAATAATTCATATAAATCAAACAATTCATACAAATTCAATAAATCAAATAATTCATTTAAATCAATTAATTCAAATAAATCGAATAAGTTAGTTATTTCAATTAGCCACAAAATCACACAATTAATCAATTAATTTAATTAAATAAATAATTACTAAAAATTGGGGTGTTACAGTGAGTAGTATGGATAATAGTTCTACATTGACTAGAAATGTGAAGACTTAAACATTTATAAGCGGAAGAACTCATAAATTTATCACCTTAAGGTTTTGGGTTAATATATGATGTGTCTCTCACAAAGGTGTTGCTCTAGAAAAGGAAAGTCCCATAATGTTCAATGCTCCCTAGTAGAAAAAAACACTCCCCAACAATGGTATCAGAGTCTAGTTCGAGTGAAGGACCGACTCAATTGTATCGAAAGTACTCTCTACAGGTGGTGGTTAGGAGGTGTCCCTTTGAAGAGTCTCAACGGCGGTACAAGTCTACGAATAAGAACTTCCGCTCAAGGGAGAGCAATATGTGGTGCGTCTCTCACAAATGTGTTGCTCTAGAGAAAAAAAGTCACACAATGTTCAATATTCCCTATTGAAAATCTTCCTTAAAACAATAAATTAAAGAGAAAAAAAATACACCAATAACATAATAAAATATTTTTATACTATCAATTAATGACAAATGTATATCATACTAAATTATATTTTTATTTTTAAAATATCGATATAACATGTCGAATATAATTTTTTTAATTAATTATATGTGTAATATGGTTTTATATCATCTATGCACTCTCTTTAATAAACTAAATCAAAAATAAATTGTTTCAAGAATTATATTTCATCTAAAAATGAATTACAACAATAGAAAAAAGATACACCGAATTCTTTTCTCTTTCATTTTTTTCATACACATGTGTATAAAAGATGGAAAAAAATAATTGAAAAAAAAAAATAAACAAACAAAACCTATGAATAAAACTTAACTATAGTGTCAACTTAAATTTTTAAACTTTTTTAATATATTATTGACAACTATATTATTTTTTTTTTGTGTAAATATCAAGAGTCACAACTTTGTGACTATTCTCAAATTGATCAACCGTAAGGTGGTGGTGGATGACCACTAGTATCTGACCAAGTTGTACTAGGAAACACGGATCCTCTGCCACGGCCGCCACCAGGCGGATGATTTTCTGGCGGCCGAAAAAATTCCATTTGATGACTAGAAAATAGAGGAAATGAAGCAGAGGAAGCAGAAAGTTGAGTAGATGGTGAAAATGAAGGTGACGAAGATTGAAGTGCTGCAAATTGTGAATTATAATACCATTGTTGAACCAAATTCGAAGCTTGCAGTTGTTGTTGTTGCTGCATTTGTTGTAATTGAAAATCGCCCGAACTTTGAAGAATTTGAGAGTATTCTAAATAGTCTCTGATCAAGTCAGATGAACCTTGTAATGTCGGTTGTTGTGTTCGAGAAGGAAAAGTAGCGGTCGGAAGAGATTGATGTTGTGATAGTGACTGTGGTGGTTGTGGTTGTGGCTGCACTGGCATAATTGATCTAACATTTTCGGGAAAGTTGAGTTTCGCTCGGCTTCCTCGAAATCTCAATGCGGCTTCATCGTAAGCTCTTGCCGCTGCTTCTGCTGTGTCGAAGGTTCCTAGCCAAACTCTTGCTGCTTTGTGTGGATCTCTTATTTCTGCTGCCCATTTTCCCCATGGTCTCTGTCGAACACCTCTGTATCTTCTTCGTCTCTCGCCGCTTTCTTCTACTACCGGTATTGATGTGGTGGCAGCTACGGTTGTTGTGGGCGGAGCTTCTTCGGTTACTACTAATTAAATAGGAAAATTATAATTTAATTAATTTTAAAATGTTTAATTGATGGCAAATTAATTATAAAGAAAACATCAAAAGTTTGCATTAATAACATTAACAAAACATATACACGTTAACGCGAATAATAATTTTAAAAATAAATTAATTAAATATAATTAGACAAAACTATTGTCTAGATCCTTTAAGTTATTTTAAAATATCAAGTTAGTCCTTTAAGTTTTTTTGTAACACTTTGTTCTTTTTTTAAAAATCTCCGCTACAATAAATTATAAACGCATATACCATTTGAACAGATTTTTCGCGCTGATCACAAATATATAATTAGTTTTGCGTTTGATTGTGTATTTTGGTCGGATCGATGATTTTTCTTTATGTATTTCGTCCATTTTTACCTGATTTTCATAAACCGTAACTTATTTGATAAATTTGATTGCATATTTGTGATCAGCGCGAAAAATCAGTTCAAATGTTATATTAGTTTGCAATATATTGTAATAGATATTTTTGAAAAAGAACTAAAATGTTAAAAAAAATTTAAAGAACTTATTTGATATTTTAAAATAATTTAAAACACTGTGTTTATATTATTTGTGTTTATATTGAAGTCACAGCAAGATTTTTGTAATTTTGATTAATATAGATGTTTTGATATTAATTACGATTGTCGTAATATAACATAAAAATAATGATATCAATATCTTTTCTAATACCATTTTGTTGCCGTTGGTTTTAAGTTGGTTTTGCAGTAAATCATAGTTTGCAACAATATAACAATATTAGAACAAGATATTTTAAAATTTATAAAAAAATGAAAAAGAAAAATAATGAATATTTAATATAGATTCATTGTGCATGGTTTTGTTAATACATAATGCGAGTAGTGGTTTACACCAATTCTGGCTATGCATAAATTTTGAAAACAAAACAATGAAAATTAGTGTTTTATGGTTTGACGGAAAAAAATTATTAAAAAAAAAAAGAGAAAACATTAAAATTCTTTTCCAATGCATTATGATGCTACAATGGAAAAGAATAGAATTTAGAAAAAGTAATAAAAGTGTACCGGATGATGAAGATGATTCTCTCTGTCCTTGAGAAGGTATCATAACAGTTCTAAAGAGTTTAGGAACTGTTTGTGTTATAAACTGATTAGAATCACTATTTTCTTCCTCCCGCTCTCTTTTGTGGCCAATCCATGATCCAGAGGGTACGAATAAGCCTGAACTCGAACCGGTATCTGAAGAATAAAATGAAGATGAAGAAGATGATGCATTTCCAAAACTTGATATCAAAGGAAAACCACTTCTTTGAATCCATTCATTAGTACTCATTTGATTAGACCCTGACGATGCAACATGTGTAAGAGCTGAAACCATTTCATTTCTTTCTCTATCACCATTATACCCTGAAACCATTGAATTTCCACCATCATTACCACCATCATCATGATCGCCGCCGTCGCGCTTCACCGTGAATCCGGTGAACTCACCTGAGCCTCTTTGATGCGCCACCGTTAACAAGGACATGTAAACAACGTTGCTGTTTTTTTTCTGTCACAATTTCTCGTATGAAAGCTTATTTGAATGGAATGATATTGAAAATAAAACTATGTGACATGTTATTTAAATACTCTTTGAAATGGTATTGGGAATGTAACGAATAATTTATAGTTATAAGATAGAAATATAACATGTGGTGCTAAAATTTAATAGCCCCCATTTAAATAGTATTTTTTATTATTATATTATAATAATTTCTCTTGGTTCCACAATGTACAGAGATACACGAACACCATTTTGCCACTTCTATTTTTTAGTTCAATAAAATATTTAATATAATAATATAATTCTATTTAATATTTAATTTTAATTTTAATATAATAATAATTAAAAAATAGGAACATTAGATATGGAATTATGGTGTGCCGCGTGTTAGAATGTAGATATTTGTGTTCACATGTAAGAACATGTGTTTTTTGGATTTTGATTTGACTAAAAGGTGGAGAAAAGAGGCAAAGTAGAATTAAGTAACACCTAGTTGAAGTCTTTTGGCCATTAGTGTACTTTGTCGGTGTTCTTGTTAGAGAGAGAGAGACAGAGAGAGAGAGATTATGTTTGAATTGATGTCTATATTCATATAACTATTAGCAGTCAAAAACAATTTGTTTATATATATGGGTACTTTATGTGTGTATGCTTATGTAATGTTCTCATCTTAATCTATGTTTGCTTTTACATACCGACAGATCATTTTTGAATGGGTTATTATATTTATCTTTGGGCTTAAGTTATTATTGATTAGACCGTAAAACTTTTTTATTTTTTTGTGGGTTTTGTTTTATATATGAAAAGGATTAGAAATGAGTTGTAACTTATACACAAGTTGAGTAAAAGGTCAAATAATTTAAGTTAGGTTTGATATCACTTTAGGGGTAACAAATAGGGTTTTACATTGTGAGATTCTATTATTTATTTTTGAGACGGATTAAAATTTTAGATTGTAAATTTAATATATTTTATTTAATGTGTGGGGATTAATTAAATTTTTGTAATTTTAATTTTAAAAATTGCAGTGTTCGTATTGTCATTCCTTCTGCCTTTATTTTATTTGAAATTGTTAGAATAAAATTTGTTCATTTTCTTAAAAGATTTTGATGATAACAAAGTATTTAAAAACAATAGGGTTTAGCTTAGAAGATTCCTTAGAGGCTGTCGAAACCTCTTTGCTTCATTTTACTTAGACATTAATTATGTCTTAATGTTTAGCAACCCAAGGCAGTGTCGAATTTGGGATCTAACAAATTGCCCCCAAAGAATGTTCTTTTCGACCTTATTGTAGGAAAAGGACATTTTTTGATAGTATCCCATTCGACACCATCTTTTCGATACTATCATACCCTTTGGTTTGCCTCTTATCCTTTGGAAGATAAAACAGAAGAAAGAGAAATGTTTATATTAAAAACCACGCCACTTTGCACGCTTCTGACGTCATCATCATCATGGCAGGTTTCTTGGAACTCACAAAAATTCAGAAAACATCATCACCCTTTTAGCGCCTAGGGGTATAGGTTACAACCGCCCCTTACTTCTTCCACTAGGTCGCACACGTGGCCCACTAATTTCAACCACGTAAGAATTCTTAATTTTCTGAATCCTTATAAAATCACCAAGAGTTTTTTCATAAAGACTTTCTACTCTTTACCAACCTTTACTCTTCTCCTCTTTACTGAAGAAACCCGTTTTTTCCAACACAAGAAAAATCTCCTTTTTCTCTGAAAACCTTCAATCATGGCTGAACAACAGAGAAAACTCAAACTAGGAGACCATCTTCTTCGTCTGCATTGCCACCTTTCGCTACCTTGAGCGGACCAAAAATCACGAAGAACCAACAGCTCATCAGGGAGCCGTTAGCAGAAGAAAAACGAAACATCTACGAATCTCAGGTAATCATCCCCGTTGATGTGGCTAGAAAACCCTTAGCCATGTCTGGCCCATTGTCACCCCCAGACATTGATTATTCCACCTTGAGTGACTTTTTCCCTTCTTATCGGAAAACCAAACCCTTAGGGCAAAAAGATGCTAGCAAAATCCCTTCTGATAACCCAGATGACCTTTCTCTCTTCAATGTGGACCTCAAATATTTGCATGATGGAGCAAGACTCTTTAGAGCTACACCGTACTTCAAAGATTCTGAACTTTACCTTAACTGGTTGGCAAAAATAGAGAAAGCAAAGGCACAACATTGGAAAGAAATAGGTATTTATGACCTAATCATGTTGTCGAAGGTTGGGCCACCTTACTGTCCGTTAATGTTGGCCTCCTCTTTGTATTTCTAGGACAGCACTCATCATACCTTCCATCTTCCCTGCGGAATGGTGGCTCCCACGCTCTTCGACATGGCTGCTATTGTCGAATTAAGACCATGTGGATTGGCTTACAATCCTGAAATTGATGCACGGGACACCATAGGTTTTGGTAGTACGAAACATACTTACACACCCTTCATAAATCGTTATCATAAGAAAGACACCGACGTAGTCGAAGACGAGGAGCACATAGCCTTTCTGGCCATGTGGTTGTCTCGTTGTATTTTTTGCACAAAGTCCTTGCAGGTGGCGAGGAAGTACCTTACCCTGGCGAATCAGTTACACCTTAAAAGGGACGTATGTCTCAGTGAAATGATACTAGCCAGCCTGTATGAGGCTTTGGGAGAAGGCGCTGATAAACTAAGGGATCCAAAAACCCATGGCACTCTTATAATGGTGGGGCCATTTTGGTTGCTTCAATTATGGTTGAATGCTACCTTCGAGCACAGCCTTCCCTTCAAAGGAGAGGTCGACGAAGCCCAGGTATCTGAACGCCGGGTCGAATGGCCACGCTTGGTTCAGTTGACACCAAGTGTAGAGGGTCGAAGCCTTCGTGCCAACCTTACCAGCTTCATCCACTTGTTTGCAAAAAGGCATGAATTTACTCCCAGGATGGCCCCTTTTGCTCATAGGTTGTATGGCCCTGAATGGTTCACCAGGTCATTTCCTCCAGTTTCGCAAAAACAAGAAGCAGAATCAAACCTGATATGGGAGAGATTCTTGACGCCACGCTTGATTGTTCATAAGCTTAATCTTGTCAGAGGACAAGCAACATTAGTCGCTTATCAACCTAACTTGGTGTCGAGGCAATTTGGGTTAATTCAATCGTTGCCTAGGTGCTTGTATGATAAGAAGTCTCATGTTATCCTTCTCTCCACTATCTTCAACCCACTTAAGTGTTCGACTCAAACGGCTCGTTATGCCCATAAGTCCCATTTTACTCCAATCTATTTTGAACCCTCTCACCTTTGTACCCCAGATTTTTATAACTGGTGGACCAACCATTACTCCAACAATTTTCTTGATGTTTCAAGTTTTTCACGCTTGATTGACTAGGCTTTTATTGATGTGCAGGAAAAGTTCAAGAAAGGTACGTCTACTCTATCAAAGAGATACAAGCTTTCCAGAAGTACTTCGAAACTGCCTATCAACCAAATGATGTTAGTTGAACCATCCGCGAGGCTGCTGTCACTTTAAAAGAAAAGTTTTCTAAACGAATGGAGAATCTGAAAATCCCCTCATCTATCCCTTACGATAGACGATATGAGGTTGCTTTTAAACTCTTTCCCCCAAAGACCCCTCGATTACCAACCGCTGATTTTGGCGTGGCTCTTGCCCCTCCATATCCAGACTGGTTTATCTGTGAGGATAGTATAAAAATACTTCGACAGCAGTCGAAGCCTAAGGCACAGCGGGTGGTTCCGACTAAACATACACTTGATACCTTTAGAGGGCACCTTCATGTCAGTATCGAAGATGTTCACATCGAGACCGAAATCCTTGAAGGTCATCTCCCTTCGATTTGGCTTCCTCTCACGGAGCTTCAACGTTACTAACCTATATCTTCTATATTTATTTATTCGCAGCTGCTCCCAAAAGAAACGCTCCGACCAATAAAACAGAAGGAAAGATCGAAAGTTCAAAGGTAAATTCTTACATGCTCTTATTCACCTGAAGCTTTTCTGTCCTTTGCTGATCACTTCGATCTTCCCAAGTTAGCCGCAAACCTCCAACCCCTCAAAAAGAAGAAAAGTTGCAGCCCAAGTCATCATAGACTCCGACGATGATGAATCCCCTCGTGAAGATACTTCCCTAAAAAGAAAACGAAGGGTAACTCATGGGCTAGAGAGCGTCAAATCTCCTCCATCTCCCGCCAAAATACAAAAACAAAACACGCCTCCTGAATCTCCTGTCAAAGCTCCCACAATAAATGATCCAAATCCTTCTGTCGTTCCCATAGAGAGTGATAACTCTAGTCCGGCTGAGGAAGCCACGAAGGTATTGTGAAAGAATCTCTGACCTTTCTATATCAAGCTCTTGTCTCTTTCATCTCGCGTCTCATGAGGTTTATTTTCCCAATTGCAGACTACTACCGAGGCCTCCAAGCCTTCGATGCAACCGTCTCCCTTGCTTATTTATCCATTGAACAGCCAAGGTGAACCCACTTATATCCCTACATCTGATTTGGGTTCTGGTATGAGTTCTCTTGGTGAAATTAACAAACCTGAATTTTATGCAGCCCCTACGCCCCTAAAAACTACTACCCAACAATCACAAGCTGATGGGTCTGACCACGAGGAAGAGAAAGCTCCTGAGACAATAGTCGTGGAAGATGAAGACGAAAACCCCAAACCTGAGGACACCAACCCTGCCACCACAACAAGTTCCCCTCTTGATCAAACAAAACCCGCTAATAACGACGTTGATGCGAACGAAGCCAACACATGTGAGGAAGAAGCCATGCACCAGTCTGAGCTAGGTGAATCAGATGGTGAGGAAAAAGAAGCTACCTTGGCTCAAGACTCCATAAAAACTGCCCTTGTAGAAGGGGAAATAATTACAAAAGGAAAATCTGATGATCCTGCTTGTATTGATGCTACCAAAGTTACTCCCGTCGAGGTGCCACAGGCAATGCCTCTTCAAAGCGAAACGGTCCTCTCTAAGGAAGAAATGGATGCGCTAAAAGAAAGCGATCCTCGTTGATACGTTCAATTACTGCTGCGCAGTCGAGGCAGTTCTTCTGGAAAAACTCGGAGTGCTTTAACTTCTGAGGGCCAGGTCTCTAGCAAACCTTCAGATGACATTTTGGCGAAGATCAAAGCCAAAATATTTAAAGGAGACCTTTTCATGTTGCTGCAGATGGATTTCGTCACCCATCTATCTTTGAAAGCGCTTCTTCAACAAGTGAGACTTGATTCCATATCCCCTGAAGCTGCTAACGTCATTCGAGAGGTGGGAATTTTGATAGATCAAGTTTACAAAGACCTTACGTTGCTGCCCCGCCTCGAAGGTGACATTTCGACGAAATCTGGTTGTGAAGCAGCTGCCTGGACAAGTGCAGCAGAATCGGAACAAAGGATCGAAGAGCTAGAGGAAGAGAAAAAGAGAGACCAACTAGAGATTGCTTCTAGTAAGGAAAACATCGTCTGTTGGAAACGCAAGATCAAGAAACTTCAAAGCAAGATCAAGAAATAAGAAAAGAAGATTTCTCATCTGTCTTCCAAAGACGATTCGACCCTTGCTGCTGAACTCAAACATGCTATCACTTTTGCAGAAGAGGCTCGAAGCTTAGAAGAAGAAGTTGCCAGATTAATTGACGAAAGGGCCTCGTGCCAATAACGTATTGAACCTCAGAAGGCGAACTACCTTAAAATGAAGGCCAATCTTCCTTTCTAATTTACTGACATATTGTAACAGACTATATTTTGCTGGCATTTGAAGCCATCTTTGTTATTGTAACTTATCGCGCCATTTTGGCAAATATTAATACAATTTGTGGCTTTGCTTTATACTTTCTGTTACTCTGTTGTTATCTTAACTTCTTGCAGCATAGGCCTATACTTTTTCAAGTACTTACCATTTACTTTTAATATCCTCTTATCTTCGCCCAATTCTTCCACTTCATAGGCTCCATTAAAGAAAACCCTCGACACTTGGAAGGGTCCCTCCCACTTTGGGGACCATTTACCCAGCGTCTTGGCCTTTCGATCCATAGGCAGAATGACTCTCCAAACTAAGTCTCCAACTAAAAAGGTTCTTGCTTTAACCTTCTTATTGTATGACTTTTCCACTCTCTTTTTCTGCCTTCTCAGCAATTCTAGAGCTTTCAATCTTTCTTCGTCTAAGTCTATGACCTCATCGAGCATCATATCCCAATAGACTTCTCTAGGAATTTCGTGTTGCCTTTGAACCCTAATCGACTGTATGTGGATTTCGACTGGCAACATTGCATCGTGACCAAAGGTCAAACGATATGGGGTGGTGTTGGTTGCCTCTTTGGGTGACGTTCGACATGCCCATAGAACCTGATCCAACACTTTGTGCCAATTCTTTGGCTTGGTTCCTACTTGCTTCTTTATCATGCCAATGACCACTTTATTTGCTGCCTCGACTTGCCCGTTAGCTTGCGCGTAATAAGGGGTCGAAGTTAAGATTTTGAACCCCATCTCTCTGGCGAAATCATGCATCTTTCTACCCGTGAAGATCGACCCTTGATCTGTTGTTATTGTCTTTGGCAGTCCAAACCTAAAGATGATATTTTTCTGAATGAATTCAATCACATCTTCCTGATCCACTTTAGGTAAAGGCACTGCTTCGACCCACTTGGTAAAGTAATCTATCCCCACTAAGATATACTTTTGATTTTTTTAGGATGCTGGTCGAATTTCTCCAATCAGGTCCAAAGCCCAACCTCTAAACGACCATGGTTTAATTATGGAATGTAATTCGCTTGCTGGGATATGTTGTATGCCCGCATGAACTTGACACTCCTGGCACCCCTTGGCGAACTCGATGCAATCCTTTAGCATCGTAGGCCAGTACAAACCTTGTCGAAATAAAAACCATTTCATTTTATGGCCAACTTGGTGTGCACCACATGCCCCACTGTGGACTGTTGACAAAGCCAAGTATGCCTCTAATTCACTCAGGCATTTCAGCAAAACTCCTTCAGGGGTCTTTTTGAACAATTCGTTGCCCATCAAGACGTAGCTCAGTGCTTGATATTTTATCTTTCGATCTGAGGCTATTGACGGATTCTGGAGATATTCGACTAAAGGCTTTCTCCAGTCATTGTCCAACAATTCTCTGATGATAAAGACTTCGAAATTCTCTTCATCCATATATCCAAACTTTGTAGCCTCTAAGTCTGATGGCTTCAACCCAACTGACACTACCTTGCCTCTAGCTTCGATTACTTCCTGCAAGTCTTCCTTCGAGACCCTATATCCCGAGGCAATCTGTGCTAGATCGTTGGCCACTTGGTTCTGTATTCTCGGTATATGTCGAATAGTTGACGCTTTGAATTTTTTAAGCAGCCTATTGGCCACTACAAAGTACATGATGAGATTTTCTTTAACACATTTGTACTCTTTTGTCAACTGTTTTATCACTAATTCCGAATCGCCCATTATTTCGACCTGGGTTGCCCCCAATTCTAACAAAATTTCAAGTCCAGCTATTAAAGCTTCATATTCATACTCGTTGTTGGAACACAACCCTTCGACTTTATACTTGAATTTTGTTGGAATTTTATCTGGCGAAATAATCAACAGACCAATACCCGTGCCATGTTTGTGGCTAGAGCCATCGAAGTATAATTTCCATGGTTCCACTTCAACTATATTCAGGGCATTCTCGTTTATAGAGTGGTCGACGATAAAGTCTGCCACTATTTTCCCTTTGACTGCTTTTAGCGGTCTATAAGTCAAAGAATATTTTGTCAATGCCAGTGCCCATTTTCCAATTCGACTGTGCAAAATAGGTTTTGATAACATGTGTTTAATAACATCAAAGTGCGAAGAAACACAAACATCTACTGGTTTAATATATTGCTTTAACTTTGTACATGAGAAATATAAACATAGACATAGCTTTTCGATTTCACTATATCTAGTTTCTGCGTCATTTAAAACTCTACTGAGGTAGTAAATAGCCCTTTCGGCGCCATTCTCATCCTCCTGAGCCAACATGCTCCCTAAAGTTCTATCTGACGCTGCTATGTACAATCGCATACTCCTGCTTCGACACGGAGGCGAAAGGACTGGGGGTGATCCAAGTAGTCTTTGATTTTGTCGAAGGCTTCCTGCTGCTCTTTGCCCCACTCGAATCTGTCCCTAGTAATTCGAAGCAAAGGTGAGAAGGCTTGCGTCTTGCCGCTTAAGTTGGAGATGAACCTCCTTAGAAAGTTAATTTTCCCCAACAGCGATTGCAACTCTTTTTTGTTTGACGGCGCTTTTGTTTCTAAGATAGCCTTCGTCTTATTCTGGTTGATTTCGATTCCCTTCTTATGGACAACGAAACCCAAGAAGTCTCCCGCCTGTACACAAAACGCGCACTTCAACGGATTCATTTTGAGGCCGAACCTCCTCATTCTGGCGAACGATTGTCGTAGATGATCCAGATGGATTTTTCCTGAAACAGATTTCACCACAATATCATCAATGTATATTTGCATAAAAGATTCAATGAAATCATGGAATATAGAATTCATCGCTCCCTGATACGTTGCCCCAACGTTCTTTAGGCCAAATGGCATTACTACCCATTCGTAAGTGCCTAAGGCCCCTAGACAACGAAACGCTGTTTTGGGAACGTCATCTTCCGCGATAAAAATCTGGTTATATCCAGAATAACCATCCAACATACTAAGGTACTCATGGCCAGTGGCTGAATCAACTAACATTTCCGCCACTGGCATCGAATATTCGTCCTTGGGAGTGGCTGAATTCAAATCTCTGAAATCAATGCATACTCTTAGGGACCCGTTCTTCTTGATGACTGGGACAATGTTGGCCAGCCATTCGACATACCTCGCTGTGCGAATGAATCTGCAACGAAGGAGCCTTTCGATTTCCTCCTTGATCTTCGACATGATCTCTGGAGCAAAACGCCTTGGGCCCTGTTTGACTGGCTTCTTTCCATGTTTTATTGGTAGTTTATGTTCCCCCAAATCCCTTTGCAACCCAGGCATTTCGTCATAGTCCCAAGAGAAACAGTCCTTATACTCCCGGAGCAACTGGATGACTTCGATCTTCGGTTGAGGGTCGAGGTTAGCACTAATGTACGTTGGCCTCCTGGTTGGATCCTCTCCTAAATCAATTTCCTCTAATGGATCCTGTGCGAGCATTTTGATGTTGTTCTCCAAAGGATCTCTTTCGAACCCCAGAGGTTCGTCATCATAGATGGCGTCGAGCCTCTGGCTCTCCCGCTGCATGTTGGTGGCTTCTTCATCCATTTTGTCATGGGCGGCCATTACGGCCGTTTGTAATTTGGTTTCAGCCACATAGGCCGAAATTCTTTGCAGCACCGCTGCTTCAGTCATCAAACTCACTGCCCCACCCAGTGGGGTCAACTGGGGTTGCCCCCAGGTATGGGAGTCTTTCCCCAGGTATTTCCCTATCCCAACGAAATCCGTCGACAGGGTGGAGGTATAGTGAGTAGTACACCTCGTCATTTGGTGCGAACTCAAAGTCCGCTGGAGCACAAGGGCCTATGTTGGCCAAGTGCTTGTCGAATTGGAACTTATCTACTTGCCTTCTTGGCACCCTGAAGTATCCTTGATCAGCTTCAATATTTTCAACTATGCCATTTGGCCTCCAGATGGAAATACTTTGATGCATCGATGATGGCACTGCTCCAATGCCATGTATCCATTCTCGGCCAAGCAATAAATTGTAGTTGGTCGTGGTTTCGACCACCATGAATACCGTTGGTCTTGTAATTGTTCCGACGGTTACGTCCACCTGAATCACACCCCTGGTGGTTCCTACTTTTCCTTCATAATTCGACAAAACCATATTGTGTGGCTTTGTATCAGCGTCATGCTTTCCTATTTTGGTCAGCAAAGAATGTGGCATCAGGTTTACCGTAGCGCCACAATCCACCAGTATTTTGTTGATGGGGATGTTCTCCACTTTTGCTGTAATATACAACGGTTTCAGGTGGGTCCTCATTTCTTCAGTGGGCCGTTCGAAGAAAGCGTTTTGCTCTTCGACACAGCCGTTGTTCATCACGTAATAGCATACAGGTTTATGTGCTGCCATTTCCCATTCAGCGTCTGTGCCTAGTTCTTCGACCTCTGAAACCCTATCGAACTCCTGGGGCATCACCGATACCATGTTGACCACCAGGTTCAAAGAGTCATTGGAGTCGGAGTCAAAGTTATCTGTTATATCTTCGTCCCCTTCCGTTGGTCTGTCTTGTTTAGGCAAAAAAAGCCTTCGCCCAACTGGTAATTTTTCAGCTATCTTCGACTGCTGTCCTTCTTTTCCGAGGGGGTTTGAACTATTCTTTGATTGATTTTTCTCCATCTCTTCTCTGAGAGCCTTTCTTCTTCTTTGCTCTCTCCTCCATTGAGATCTAGTCATAGGATTCTTACCTTTATAGTTTTCAGATACGTGCGCTGTTTTTGAGGATTGATACTCCTTGTTGTAGGAGACCGAAGATCCTCGATTCACTTCGAAGTTCTTCCACCTTTGCTGCCCTTGCGCCCTCTCTTCATTAGGCTTTCTCCACTTTCCATCAGCGGAATCGACAACAGGTTTGAAACTGGCGGGCCTAGCACTTGGTGGCCTGATTCGAGGTTCAAACCGTTTGTCTTCTGTCCTCCTGTGGTAGCTCTTTCGTTGATCAAAACCATGGCCACCCCTGTTCAGTCGACGTCGACGTTCTCCCTCTAACTTCTCTGCTGCTTTTCTATCGAAAATGGCGCTGCACCTGGGGCACAACATCACGCTCGATCCATTGTCTTTGCACCGATGTAAAAAACCAACGATTGACTCTTCTGTCTCTGGGTATGCTAACCTGCTACATCCCTCATGGTGTTTTGATTCTTTCTCTTCCATGGTCTCCGATGGGTTAATGTCGACCATATTAACTTCGACCGTCCCAACCAGTTCCATTCTTTCCAAGCCCTCAGTGGCCTGGTCCATTCTGACGAAATGGTCAGCTGTTTCCTTGGTTACCATGGCGTAACTTGGATGACTTTGAACCCCTAGACTTGAATCGTTATCGTTTCGACCAGTATTCTCCTTGACTGTGACTGCCGCATCGTCCAAACCGAAACCCATGACGATTTCGCCATCACTGGTGCTGAAATGAGGTCCTCAGTGACCTCCATCATGTTAACAGAAAACTCGATGCCCTCAGTAGCATCTATCATGTTTGCTTCCATAGGTTCAACATAAAGAGCATCAGCCAATTGCAGCGGATCAACATCCACCTTCATCTGGCCCTTCGCCTTATCTCCAAACTTCAAGCGTCCCTCCTGTATCGCATTCTGGACGAGATCCCTGAAAAGAAAACATTGAGATGTTTTATGACCCAGAAAATTATGGTACTTACAAAAACCTCTCTTTTTCCGCTGCTCTAAGGGCGGTGTTTTAGCACCAGGCGGCACTATCATCTGCCCATCTTTTACTAGCAAATCGAAGATTTCATCACATTTCGTGATGTCAAAGGTGTAAGTTTTCTTAGGGAACCTGTCGTTCTTTTCTGATTCGACAAAGCCCTTTCCTTGAGGAGGGGCCAGTACTCGACAAGAATATGGGGGACCCTGTTTTAATTCAGCAAGATCGACTTCGTTCTCCTCGAAGTAGGGGGAGTCTTCGCAAGCCCCTTCGCTACTTTCGTTGAGTTCGACAAAAGCTACTTTCTTGCCTTTGTTAAATCTCGCCTTTTCGTCTTTCAGCCTTTCTAGCTGTCGGACTCTGTCGGCCAATTGGACCATATCTCTCAGATATTGCGTATCTAATTTCTTCCTAATAGAGTAATCTAAACCTCCTGCTGCCATTTCGACCAACTCATGTTCAGGCACCTGTGTAAAACACCTTGCCTTAAGTAGTCAAAACCTATTGAGGTATTCTTCGATTGGCTCTGAAAACTTACGTTTTACACTGGCCAACTCTTTCAAACTAATCTCCGTCTGGCCCATGTAAAACTGTTCATGGAAGAGTCGTTCTAACTGCGTCCAGTTACATATTGTACTTGGTGGTAAAGTGGTAAACCACGTGAAGGGGTTCTTTGTAAGAGAACTTGGGAAGTATTTTATCCTATGGCTTTCGTCATTGGCTATCTCCCCAGCCTCAATTATGTAGCGTGCTACGTGTTCGACGGTGGACTCCGTCGTGTCCCCTGAAAACTTAGTGAACTTAGGCACCTTGGTCCTAGGGGGTAATTCCGCTCGAAGGATGTAGTCGACTATTGGTGAAGTATAATTTGGCCTAGTAAACCCAGTGTTTAGGCCATTTCGAGTCATGATTCTTTCTACCATCGTAGCCAAGTTGTTTTCGACCGCGAGGTTGTTGCATCGTACTTGCTGGACCACATTGTCTGCATCCTGGTTTCGATTCACCATAACTATTTATGGGTTTCCCTCGACCTGGACTCTGGGAGTTTCGACAACATAAGGGTCTATTCCTCCTTGGTTCTCTAAATTGGCTTCTGGCGCCACTCTTGGAATTTGTTGTGGAGTATTCTCCACAGGGGCTTGGTTCCTTTCTAACGGAGGTACCCCTATAAATTCAGTCAACCGTGTTAACTGTGTCTCCAGTTGTTGGTTAGCATGAGTTGTGTATCAAATTAATGGCTGAAAGATCTCACCCATAGTCTGGGAGAGGGTTTGAACCATCTGTAAGTTACTATCATCCATCTGTTGCCTCAAACAGGCAACAGATGTATTGGTTATATTGGGACCTTGAGTCGAATATCCTAGACTTAAACTCTGAGGGTTTCGACCAATGTTTAAACCAGGTCCTGATCCTTGCAAAGGTGACGCCATTGTGTTTTCAGAAAATATTGGGGGCGCATTTTGCAGCCCCTGCATTACAGTCGTTGGCATCCCATACGAGGGATTCCTTGGCAACTGCGAAAGACCAAAAGGGGCAAACTGCCTTGACACTGATGGTCCTGCTATTGGAGTTTGGGGATTCGACACTTGTGGCCCAATATACTCCAATACGGGTTGTGTGTAAGGCCTAACTATCGTTGTCCCAGATCCTACTGGGGCGAAGGTTTGTTCTGACCTTATGGGAGGTGCTACTTGCTCTCCTGTCGATGGTATAGGCGGTGGGACCATGTTGTTACTGGTTCCTTCGCCAGAACCTTCGACTTGTGGGTTAGGATTGTTTGGCTGGTTCGTTTCCGTCGCCATATTCCTAAGGATTGTTCGTCTTTCTTCGTTAGCAGCGATAATTCTACCACTTCTTAGTAACATATAATGTACTTTCTACGAAGATTATTAAGACTTGTAAATGAGAATCTTTTAATTCTAAATCGCGGGGATATTTAGCACTGTCCCACTGGGCGTGCCATTTTGTTTCCCTTGAAAATCGGAAAACAACCGCTGATCTTCCAAATTTGACTTTGGTGACTCACAGGATCGATCAGATTGATCCTAGGACATGTGCTAAAGTATTCTTCGTTTAGAATTAGATTTAAAGTACTTGTAATAACGAATTGGTAAATGTGCTTGTAATGAAAAAGACTTCGACTGGGTATTTTAAAGTGCATAAACTTAAAGAAACGCTGTAAAAGATTTGTAAAAGGCTGATCGAAGAAGGTAAAAAGTTTAAAGGAAAAGAGGAATTGGAGTAAAGGATGCAGGAAAGGTAAAGGCAAAAAGGTAACACTTGCACAAGTGGTTCGACAGAGGAAATGTAAATGTTGCTGAAATTGTAAAAGACTTTATTGAAAAGTTGGTGATTTTACATAACGTACATTCTCCGTGAAAATACTCTTTTCTCACACTCGGGTACTTTGAGTAAATTTGATTGGAGTTACTTTGTACAAATGGTAAAACACACAGAAATCTGTCTAACAAATCCCTATTTATAATGCTAATAATTAACTGCTAATAACTTCCTAGTATCTCCTCGATCTAACAAGTGTCAATTGCATGTAACTTCCTGCTCTAGAACTCGCCACGTGTCTTATGAACAGAACCACTCCCTCCAAATTTTGAATTTCAAAACGACGTAGCAATCCTCCTGCAGAATTTCGGTCGAACTACCTCTGACACGGTCGAAATGCTCATAACTTTAGGTTTCTTAATTTTTCTAAGTTATTTCAACCGTTTAGCTTAGAAGATTCCTTAGAGGCTGTCGAAACCTCTTTGCTTCATTTTACTTAGACATTAATTATGTCTTAATGTTTAGCAACCCAAGGCAGTGTCGAATTTGGGAGCTAACAGAAGGCTAGAACCATTTGAAGCAAGCAGACTCTGTTATAAGGAACGTCTTTGCATCTTTTGAACAAGGTGCATCATCAATTCTAAAGACATTGCTTCAAAGGAATTTGTCTATATCAAGTCTACAACTCTGCAAGTGCTTATCCAGACTAGTTCTGATCAAGATTTTGATGAAGACAAGACTCAAAACCTGTGAACTCAAGACTTTGAAGTCTCATTTCAACCAGGTTCTGAAGACATACTTTAGCAGTTGATCATCCTTTAACTAATTTTATAAAAAGCCCTTGATTTAGAAATAAAAGTATAAGGATAACATCGACTCTAAGAAGACTTCAGTCAGAAGTTATCTAAGGAAGATCACGTGACAACGATACACTACTTTGTGTTAAATCTGATGATAGTGACGTTGTCAAGATCTTCTCTCTCCAACTGTTCAAAACTATGCGCTGCTACACTTAACGTCTTTATGTTAGCTGAGCTTTTAGCTTACTCTATTGTCCATCAGATAAAGACCTCCAACGACTACTTGTACCATGATAGCTTCAACGACTATTTGTACCATAGTAGTTTCAATCTTCAACAGATCTACTCTTAGTATCTATTTAAAGATGAATATTGAAAGCATTCAAATGTTGACAAAAAGAAAAAGAAAGCTTCTTAGAACATTTCTATGAGCTGAACCTCTACCTCTCAAGAGAATGAATGCGAGTTTAAGATTTTGTGACTATGTTCACATGGATGTGATACCAGTTCACTGAATTGAGTTGAGAGAAACACACTTCAAATGATTATCTAACCAGAAGGGTTAAGTATGTTAGAGTAGAATGAAACATGTTCTCATACATTCTGAAGATAGAATATGTAAACATGTTCATTAGAACAAGAAGGGACACCAAGATAAAAATGTGTGCAAGGAGAGAAAAATAATGAATATTTCATTCTTCCACACTCAGGAGCAATCAACTCAAATTTGCTAAAGAGTGTAAACCTTTGCGTATATGCTTATCCAAGAAGCACTTACACGAACACAAGGTTAATATTAGATGTCTTTGTTAAGAGAATCTGAAGACTCTAGATTTTATGCTCAGAGTAAAGTCTTTTTCTATGTGATTGAGTACTTTAAGTCTCTTGCTTGCAGGTAGAGCGAAAGTCCTGAACATATGTTTAGGCAAGGAAGTCTCGATCAATGTGATTGAGCAGGAAGTCTCATGCTTGAGGGCTTGAGTAGGAAGCCCTGAACGGATAGTTCAGGCAAGTAAGTCTCGGTCAGTGTGATTGAGTAGAAAGTCTCATGCTTGAGGGATTAAGCAGGAAGTCCTAAATGGGTAGTTCAGAAAAGGAAGTCTCGATCTGGGTGATTGAGTAGAAAGTCCTGAACGAGGATTTTATGCAAGGAAGTCTCATACTTGCGAGCTTGAGCAAAACTCTCTTTCTGTGGGATTGAGCAGGAAGTCTTGAGCTGTTGGCTTAAGAAATTATCAGTTTTATTATAGTTAAAAGCTCTTGTGCTATAAGGGGACTAGACTACTCTCAATTTAGGAGAGGAACCAAGATATCTTGTGTGTCTCTTTATTTACTTTTGCGTTTATATTCTGATGTGAAAGCATACTCTGAAGTTAGACCTTGATCTAATTCAGACTCTCACTTAGATCAGAATCTGAGAATGAAACCTTAGGTTTTGAAACAAGACTAAGAAAAAGAAGTAAACTTTTCACTGCTAATACTCTCTCTACTATCAAACTCTAAACGTGGTTCAAAATCTGATGTATCAGAACTCGAAGTGAAAAGAGTTTTCATATTTTGACATACACAATTCAATCCCCATTCTTGTGTATTTTTTCACCTTTAGTTGGTATCAGAGCTCAGATGTGTCTTGTCACTTAACAGTGAAACAGAAAAGATCCAGTGAGAAAAACTACTCAGTGAAGAGCTCCAGCTTAGATGAATTAAAGATAAGATGAAGAAGGTCATGTTGAATGATTGAACTTAAGCACATGATCTTGAAGGAACTCTAGAACAACCATATAAGGAATTATTTCAAATTTATATGGATTAAGATACTTGTTTCTACTTTAAGTCACTTATTTTGTAAGTATGAAAGGACTTTTAATCTTTAAGACTTACTCATGGGATAAGTGCACTTGTTGACAAAATCAAGAAATTGTTTCTGATGTGAGACTTTTGCTTTGTGAGTATGAAAAGATTATATAATTCTTAAGATTGACTCATGGGGAAAATGTGCTTGATGCAGGAATCTTGGTTTAATCTTAATCTACCTAAAGAAAGATGTCCATTCACATCATTGATTGTGATAAGCTATGGGACAATCTTGTAAATAACATTGATTAGAAGATCAATGGTGTTGGCTTGGTAACAAATCTTGAGGAATTTTCCTGCAAGATACAACTTCAAGGTTACAACTATTTAGAATGCTAAAGACCTGAATACTCTAGACCTTGAAAGGTTGATATGTAACCTATAAAGCCTTGGTATGGAACTGATGTTGATGAACCTGTATTGAAACCCAGATCTTCTGACTTAAGGTCTAATGCTAAAAGATCTGGTGATAAAATCATCCCGACCCTCATATGTCAGAAAAACCAGAAGAAGCTTATGATTGAGAAGATTCTAAAGAGGACTCTGATGATGAGGAAATGAACTTTATTATCACGAGGTTTCAACACATGACCAAGAATAATCAAAATATTCTTTGGTAGGAGTTCTAACTCCAAAGGTTCTAGTTCCATAATCATTTGTCCTAAACTATAAAAGGACAGATTCAGACATAGAAGATGATGTTGTTAACCCTGCATCTACGGTTAACACACTCGATTCTGAATTTCTGCCAGGTTCTGACTCAAAATCTAATAAGGCTGTTAAGAAACAGCTTTTTTTTCTTTAAGAAAAATTAAAATCTTGTATAAGATAAATTGTTGAGACATTGAAAAGAAATGTAATTGCTCAAGCTAAAAGGATTTCCAACGAACCTTTAATTGAGTATGTTATGGTGCTTCAAGATTTCTTGACAATGAGTCTTAATAGAACTTTGCCTGCTCTCATGATCTATGGAGTAAACAAAAGAGAAGGTCTAAGACTTCTTTAAAATGTTTTGATTCCAAAATCTTGACATGAAAGAAACCCAAAAGAATTATATTTTTAGATGTGCTAGTAAAAGGATTAGAGACCTTGATGTATTTACTGCTGAGTATTGCAAGATTCTGAATACACCAGAATACATTACAGAGAAGTCAAAGGTTTTGATTTATATTGAACCTGAAACTTCAAAGTCAGTAGTTTCTGAAGTTTTTAGACATTATGATTCTTAGGTCAGAAGGTTGCAAGGTAACCTAAAGACTTCTAGATCTATGTTTCTAAATGATTAGGAAACTAAGGCAAATGGTGAAGCATTTGCTCTTAAGTCTGTCTGATGGACATCTACAACTACATCTAGAGGAAAGCATGTGGTCTAAATTCTAACTCATGGGAGAAGAAGACAAAGATGGTTGTTGTCTCCAACCTTCTAAAACAAATTAAAATTTTAAGTTCGCGTCCTGCAAAATACTCGTCTTGTTTCGAACCTTATTTTAAACTCTTATAAAACGAATCTAAATGGAATAGATAAGTTCATTTATCACTCTTTGGTAGGCCACCGATGCCGCATGCTTAAAATGTTTTCCATGTGATAGAATACATTTTTATAGTTTTTACAAATGTCAATATTATTAATCAAATATATTTTATTAAAAAATTATAAATATCAAAAATGGTTGTAAATTTGATTCTATGTAATTTTCTATTTCTCAATAGTTTATTCTTCCAGTAGTAATAAGACATGAAAAATGTTTGGTTTGATTATAATTTTAGTTTCTTAATTTTAATTCACGAAATTAATTCTTTTATTTTAAATTTAAATAATTTTGGTCTTACTTTAAAATACAAATAATTTTAGTTTCTTATTTTTTTTTATAGAAAATCGATAATTTTTTTTTTATCTTATATTTTTATATATAAAGTTCAATAATAGTATTTTACAATTAACTTTTCATTTAAAAAAAAACATCATTTAGTTTCAAATGTAAAGTTATGAAAGTGGACTAAAAATATTTAAATTTAAAATAAAGAAGTTTTAAAATTTAAAATAGGAAGATAATTAAGTAAAATAGAAAGACCAAAACTATAATTAAGTCAAAATATTTTTTGCCACATTCTTTTTAATAAAAATATTTAATTAATTACATGTAAAAATATAATTAATTTTAATTTAACAAATAATTAATTTATTTCACATATAGTTGAGTTAATAAGTTGTTTTTGTAAATAAAATTAATTACCTATTCAAGTGTAAATCACAGATATGACATGATTAAAATAAAAGTTAAATATTTATAAAAATTTAATAATCATGATTAACTGATATATAACATCTTTTTATACTTTGAATGCATTTCAATTAAATTATTAAATTATATCAACTGTATTTTTATACATAATTAAATTAAGTGTTGTTGGGTGTAATAAAGGCATTATTGCCCATAAAACACATGCCTAGTTTATAAATAAAAAATTATATAAAACTAAGAATCTACATGGTGGGTCAATGGAATTGGGCTATTAGTAAAATTAAGAGTGAGATTTGCACGTTTACTTAACAACTTAGTCTTTTGTTAAATTATTTAAGCATATTTGAATATTTAGTCTTATATATGACTTTACAAGATTAGATTACAAGAGAATGGTATGAAACTTTTATTTTGAAAAATAGGAGGAGTCTGTTATCTAAATTTTTTAGGGTCAACATAATGTTTTAATTTTTCACCTTAGTTTGTCGTTTGGTTAATGATAGTATTAGGGATAAGGAAATTTATTGTTTGGTCTCTTTAGCGTCTTTAGTGTGTGTTTGTTTGAGGTAAATAAATAAAGATGAGAAGGGAAATAATATTTTTAATTAAATGTGTTTGGTTTATATTTTTTCAAAAATATTTTTTTTTCTTCTAAATTGAAAGATTTGGGGAGAGGAGATATAATTCAAACTTTGACATTTAAAAAACAATTACATATACTAAAATATCTTTGATTTTATTTTAATATTTTTAAAATTATTTATTTTCTTTCGTTAATATTTCTTTTTTTTATGTGATTTTTCTTTGTTGTTTCCATCAATTTATTATAATTATTTTTCGTATTTATATTATTTAATATAAATTATAATAATTTCATTCTTTTTGTTTTTTTAATTATTTTTTATTTTTTATGTATAATAATTTTTTATTTTTTTTATAATTTTGTTATTCTATTATATATATATATATATATATATATATATATATATATATATATATATATATATATATATATATATATATATATATATATATATATATATATATATATATATATATATATATATATATATATATATATATATATATATATATATATATATATATATATATATATATATATATATATATATATATATATATATATATATATATATATATATATATATATAGGAATAAGTTATTTTATGTATTTTTTTTACTAGATGAATCATCACGATTTAAAAATTGTTATTAGCACATAGTTTAATATGTATCGGAGAATTATATTGTGAATCAAATGTATTCAATTCTTTTTAGCATTATATTGTAAGTTATAACTTTTTAATCACTCAAAAATATAAATTTTAAATTTAATTATTTATGCATATGTTATTACCAAATATAATTTTTGAACTTTTTGCTTTTTGAATATCATATAACTTATATAAGATCGTAGGAATAAAAATGTAAATTTTATTAATAAAATTCATTCCCTTGACTTGTAAACCAAACATATTTTTAACTAAAATTCCTCTTTTTCCCTCCCTTCACTTTAGTCCTCTAAAATTTCCCTTCAAAGAATGATCCTCCTAATATTTTTCATCCATATTTTTTGTCCCTCCTGTCAACAGCCGTTAACAGAAGCTAACATGGGCATACACATGACAGTGCCAGCGTGACAAGATGATGACGTGGCATACCATATGGCTAAAGTCAATATTGTTCATGAACCTAGAAAAATTTGTAGCTAATTGGTAGCTAAAATCGTAACTAATCTGTAACAACATCGATTTAATCTTAGAACGGCTTCATTAGGTTGCAGATACTCAGAACTTGCAGATATGGCTGCAAACTCAGCTGTTATTGATTATAGTATTTAAAATCTTGAACAACATAACCTATGTGTTAAAGATGTTGTTGAATGATCGAGTTTTGTTTTGTTGTTCCTCCATTTTTACGTTCAAAATATCAAATTGGTGATATATCAAAAAGGAAAGTGCATGAAATCTATAGCTGTAAGTTTTTAATATCATTGATACAATTTCCTCAAATTAGGGAGGAAAGAGCATGAGAATAGGTCACAAAGCCTTAGGAATTGCGCTAAGTGGAATCACGGTTCCATTTGTGCTTGGCATTGGAACATTCTTTGTTCTTAGAGCTACAATCTCCAAAGGTGTAGAGGTTGTCCCTTTTCTTTTCTTCATGGGTGTTACTCTCTCGATTACTGCATTTCTTGTCTTAGCTCGAATCCTTGTTGAGCTCAAACTCCTGACCACTGACGTCAGTCGTATAGCAATGTCAATTGCTGATGTCAATGATGTTGCAGTTTGGATACTTCTTGCTTTTGCCATAACTTTATCCGGTGACGACACGTCCCCGTTGATTTCTCTTTGGGTTATGGTCACTGATGCTGCTTTTATTCTCTTTGTTGTTTTATCTATAAGACATTTGCTTGCGTTCATGGCGAAGCATTCCCCCAAGGGTCAGCCTGTGAAGGAGCTTTACATTTGTATCACATTGACATTGGTTTTGGCTTGTAGTTATGTTACTGATACTATTGGAATTCATGCACTATTTGGAGATTTTGTTGTTGGTATTATTTGTTAGAACACAAATTGGTTCTTAATATATCTCAATGTTTTGATGATAACATTAATGAAATTTTGTATGGAGAAAATATATACTCTAATTTTGTTCAAGTATTTTTGTTTTAGATATCATAAGAAATATTCCTCTAAACGCAAAATATTCCTCTGATGGAATATTCTTCTGGACGTTAAGCTACAGAAGACTCTGAGCGAAGCTACAGAAGACTCTGAATGAAGCTACAAAAGACTCTGAGCGTAAAAGTATAAAGCAAAAGATTCAAAAGACTCTGAGATTCAAATCAAGCAAGGCTCTGAGAATCATAACGAACAAGACTATGAAACGTTAGCAGCAAAAGTAATATATCTGGATGAACAGTTTGTTCAAACATTCACGCTAAGCACTATACTGCAGAACTCTGATAGAGAGTTACTCTGATAAGAAACTCTGATTTGAAGATAATTTGATAAGAAGAAAATGGAACATCAACCAGGCTTTGATAATCTGATAAGAAGAAAATGGAACATCTTCAGAGAATCTGATGAAGAAGATATTTCCATATTCAGTTATTCAAAAAGATGTTGTTCCAGAAAGAGTCGTTGCCAATTTCAATGTCTACATCCAACGGTACTATTCTTCTTTCGTGTATGGTACAAAATGTCAGAACCTTAAGGATATCTCTGAACATTCCTATTCTGGAAAGAAGACAAAAAGGTAGTTGCATGATATTTGAGATATTGGAGTATTTAAACAAGTCTTCAACAGCACTTCAACGTTAACAACTCTTGAACAATTGCATTGAAAAACTACAACGGAAATACTAGAAAACTGAATGGTTTCTCTTGTTCTTCATTTTGTGTAAATCACTATTGTGATAATAGCTTATTTTTAGAAGCACCCAAACACATTATTGTTTTATCTTTGTAAAAGATCCTTGAGAGACAAAGTTGTGGTCAGTATTCTTGAGAAAACTAAGACAGTTTGTCTTAGTGAAAACACTGTAATTAGTTTTTGATTAATGGATTAAGTCCTCGTTTGAGAGAGGCGAAATCACCTTGGCCGGGTGGACTGGAGTAGTTTGAGTTCAAACGAACTAGGATAAAAATACTTTGTTGTTTTTATTGTCATAGTTGTTTTTGAAACCCCTTATTCAACCCCCCCCCCCCTTCTAAGTGTTTTCCTACCTTCAGTTGGCATCAGAGCACTTGGTTCTGAGTGCACTCACTTAATAGTGTCAGAAAAGATCCAGTTGGAAAACTCTTTAATTTAATATGGATGAATCTTCAAACAACGATGGGTTGAACAAATATGAAGATAGAGACAGAATCAACACAAAGCCTCCCATGTTTGATGGAGAAAAGTTTGATTATTGGAAGGACAAAATAGAAAGTTTATTTCTTGGCTATGATGGTGATCTCTGGGATATAGTCATTGATGGATACATTCACCCCGCAAATGGTGAAGGTAAAAAAATTGATAGAAAATCAATGACTGATCAATAGAAGAAAGATTTCAGAAATCATCACAAGGCTAGGACAATCCTGCTGAATGCTATATCTCATACTGAATATGAGAAAATCACAAACAGAGATACAACGCATGATATGTTTGAGTCTTTGAAGATGACATACGAAGGAAACACACAAGTAAAAGAAACAAAGGCTTTAGCGCTGATTCAGAAGTATGAAGCCTTCAAGATGGAGGAAGATGAATCTGTGGAAACCATGTTTTCAAGATTCCAGATTCTGACTGCTGGATTGAAGGTTCTTGACAAAGGTTACTCCACTTCTGATCATGTAAAGAAGATAATCAAAAGTTTACCAAAGAGGTGGAGACCAATGGTCACAGTGTTAAAGCTTTCAAAGGATCTGAACAAGATCACTTTGGAGGAACTCATCAGCTCGTTAAGAAGCCATGAGATAGAGCTTGAAGAAGATGAGCCTCAGAAGAAAGGTAAGTCTATTGCTTTAAAATCTAACAAATCTGATACTAAAGCTTTTCAGGTACTAGAGAAAAGCTCTGGAAACTCCTCATCAGATGAAGATGAACTATCGCTATTATCCAGAAGAATAAATCAACTCTGGAAGCACAAGCAAAAGAAGTTCATAAACTTCAAAAGACCAAAACACCGTGGAGAATCCTCCGGTCGCAAAAGATCTGGCAGAAAAGAAGTTGTGTGCTATGAGTGCAAAGAGCCAGGACACTACAAGAATGACTGTACCAAACTTAAAAAGGATAAACCAAGGAAGAAGTTTGAGAAGAAAAAGAAAGTTCTGATGGCTACGTGGGATGACTCAGATTCATCTGAAGCCTCGTCAGAGTCTGAGGATGAATGTGCAAACGTTGCACTAATGGCTGACACAGAGGAGTTTGAAGAATCATTTGAATCTGGATCAGAATCAGATTCAGAAGAGGTATTTGCTGATCTTACCAGAGCTGAATTAATTGAAAGCTTATCTAAAATGTGTGAAAACTATAGTAAAATCAGACTCAAATACAAGAAGTTGCAAAGCAGTCTTGCATCTGAGATTGATCATCTGAAATCAGAAATTGCTGAGCTAAAAGAAAATAATCTTCAAATTAAAATTGAATTAGAAAAAGCTCAACAAAATTTTGAAGCAGATACTACATCTGGTTCCAAAAACATTTTAGAAGAGTATGACTATAGTTTTCAGAGGTTCCTATCCAGAAGCATAGACAGAAGCAAAATGGCTTCTATGATCTATGGCGTGAGCAGGAACAACAGGAAAGGAATTGGATATGAATCATCCTCTGGGAAGGAATCAAATCTAAAACATGTTGATAAGTTGATCATCAATTATACTCCTCTGTATACTCATTTTAAATATGGTCACTCACATGACATAAAGCACACACGTATAGATCAGAACACCAAAAGCTATAATAAACCTAAACTGCGTCAGAACACTAATGCTTTTAAAGGATAGAAGTTCAGGCAGAACTTTAGAGCAACTAACCCCAGAGGACCCAAAAAGATATGGGTACCTAAGGATAAAATAATTTATGTTGCAGATGTCCTTAGCAGCAAAGTTGAGAGACCTGTCCTGGTACCTGGACTCTGGATGCTCACGACATATGACGAGAAGAAGGTCTATGTTCCAAAGCCTGAAACTTAGATCTGGTGGAGACGTGAAGTTTGGAGGAAACCAAAAGGGTAAGATCATTGGCTCTGGAACAATCGGTAATGGTAACCTTCCCTTTATCTCTAATGTTCTGCTTGTTGAAGGATTAACTCATAACTTATTGTCCATAAGTCAATTAAGTGACAATGGTTATGATATTATCTTCAATCAAAAATGTTGTAAAGCTGTTAGTCAGAAAGATGGTTCAATCCTCTTTAATGGTAAAAGAAAGAATAAAATTTATAAAATAAAACTTTCAGAATTGAAAAATCAAAATGTAAAATGTCTTATGTCTGTTAATGATGAGCAATGGGTCTGGCATAGAAGATTGGGTCATGTTAGTATGAGACGTATATCTCAGATTAACAAGCTCAATCTGGTCAGAGGACTTCCTAAGTTGAAGTTCAACTCAGATGCTCTTTGTGAAGCATGTCAGAAAGGCAAATTTTCAAAATCTACTTTCAAAGCAAAAAATGTTGTTTCTACTTCTAGACCATTAGAGCTTCTGCATATTGATATGTTTGGACCAGTGAAAACTGCATCCATCAGAGGCAAGAAGTATGGGCTTGTCATTTTTGATGACTACAGAAGATGGACATGGGTAAAATTCCTTAAGCACAAGGAAGAGTCGCACTCTGTATTCTTTGATTTCTGCAATCAAGTTCAAAATGAAAAGAATTTTAATATTGTCAAAGTCAGAAGTGATCATGGTGGTGAATTTGAAAATAAATTTTTTGAAAAATATTTTAAAGAAAATGGCATTGCACATGATTTCTCTTGTCCTAGAACTCCTCAACAGAATGGAGTTGTAGAACAAAAGAATAGAACATTGCAAGAAATGGCCAGAACCATGATCAATGAGAAAAATATGGCTAAACATTTTTGGGCAGAAGCAATAAATACAGCGTGTTATATTCAGAACAGAGTCTCTGTAAGACCTCTTCTGGAAAAGACTCCTTATGAATTTTAGAGGAGTATAAAGCCCAACATTTCATATTTCCATCCTTTTTGATGTATTTGTTTTATTCTGAATACTAAAGATAATCTGAATAAGTTTAACTCTAAAGCACAAAAGTGTTTTATGCTTGGATATTCTGAACGCTCAAAAGGCTACAGAGTATACAATACTGAAACACAGATTGTGGAAGAATCAATTCATGTCAGATTTGATGATAAGCTTTGCAATCAAAATCCAAAGTAGTCTGAAATTTCTGCAGATAGAGAAGTTCTTCTCACAGACTCTGAAGAACCAGAAGCAAACACAATTCCAGCTAAAGAACAAGAAGAAACGCCAGATGCTACTCAATTGGCTGCTCATCTGGAAAGCTTAACTATTTCTGAAGAACCAACTCTTAAAGGATCCTCCAGAATCAAATCTTCTCATCCAGAGGAAATGATTATTGGAAAGAAGGATGATCCTATAAGAACAAGATCCTTTCTCAAATCATCTGGGACATCATTTTTTGGTTTGGTGTCAATTATTGAACCTACCTCTGTGGATGAAGCTCTGCAAGACAACGATTGGATACTTGCTATGCAAGAGGAGCTGAATCAATTCACAATAAATGATGTCTGGGATCTGGTTCCAAGACCAAAAAGATTCAACGTTATTGGAACAAAATGGGTCTACAGAAATAAGTTAAATAAGCAAGGAGAAGTCATCAGAAATAAAGCAAGACTTGTTGCTCAAGGCTACAGTCAGCAAGAAGGTATTGATTACACAGAGACATTTGCTTCTGTGGCAAGGTTAGAATCTATAGGCTTACTAATTTCTTTTGTTGCACAGAATAACATCACTCTGTTTCAGATGGATGTTAAAAGTGCTTTCTTAAATGGTTTAATAGAAGAAGAAGTATATGTTCATCAACCTCCTGGATTTGAAAATGAAAATTTTCCAAAACATGTTTTTAAATTAAAGAAATCACTCTATGGCTTAAAACAAGCTCCCAGAGCTTGGTATGAGAGGCTGAGTAATTTTCTTTTGGAAAATAATTTTATCAGAGGAAAGGTTGATACCACTCTTTTTCATAAATCAATTAAGAAAGATATCTTAATCTGTCAGATTTATGTTGATGATATTATTCTTGGAACTACAATATTACACTTGGAAAGGAGTTTGCTAAGTCTATGCAGGCAGAATTTGAAATGAGCATGATGGGAGAGCTAAGATTCTTTTTGGGAATTCAAATTAATCAGACTCCAGAAGGCACCTACATACTGTAGCACCCCAAATTTTGACCCCTTAGATCTTCATCATCATTTTAGGATCATATCCATTTGTTTATCTAACCTTAACCTATTTCAAGTTGGTCTTTATCAAGTTACAGGTGAATTAGGGTTCCGTACAACCGGGAATCGAGGTATCGATGGTTTAATCGGTCAATGTATTGGATTGATTCTCCATGAAATAAGTCTCCACATCATCAAAGATACCCCATTGGTTCAAGTATGAATCCAATTTGAGGTTGTCACCCAAAGATTAAAGACAATGCAGTCCAGGATCCCCGATTAGGGTTTTCGATCAGGAAAAGTCAACCGTAGTTTGAATTTTGATTTAAATGGTGCTCCAATGGTGGGATCATGGTCCATGAAGTTCATATGGATTATTGAAGTCTACTCAAGAAGTTTTAAAGCCTCAGACCCAGAACATCAACAGTCGACTCGGTAGTCATCAATCGATCGTTCGGTTGACCGAAAAGTCAACTCTTCAATCATAAGGAATTTGACCTCAAAGTATGAATAAAAAATGTTCCTAGTAACATATTACACCTATCCATGAAGTTTCATGACCATTGGTCAAGGATTAAGGAGTAATCGAGAAATCGGGAAATTAGGATTTTGAAAGGGGCAAGACCATAACTCCCTAACCACACATCCAATTGAGTTGGTTCAAGACTCATTGGAAAGGTCTTAACAAGTCCTACAAAAGTATCACAGTGGTCCATGGACAGAAAATGAGTAGATTTGGAGTTATGGCCAAAATCATTACAAGAGGGAGAAAACACTTAGAAAAATTCTAAGTTGCTGGCCTTTTTAGGCATGTTTTTAGCCAACTTTGAGTGGATTTTTGACCTAGTTCCACTTGGAATTTGAAGATCATGAAAACATGAAAGTTGTAGAGCTTCATGAGGGCTTTCCAAAATGTACTAGAACTCCTCCATAGCCCTTATGAGTTGAGAGTTATGAATTCAGGAATTTGAGGTCTCAACACTTGAGTTCACCATTTCCACTTTTTCACAAATTCACTTTTTAATCACTTGAACCATTCTCAGCCATTTGATCATGTTTCTATCTGATAATTAGAGAGTGTGATGAGTAGAAGTGCATAAAATGAAGGGATTTGGTAAACTTTGCAAGTTGGAGGCAAGTTGCATTATTTTAATCAAAAAATCAAGAAGAAAGAGAAACTTTTCATGAAAAATCTGTAGCAGCAGTCTCTCCTACTCTCTAGCTTCACTTCAGTCACTTCCATGTCCTCCTTACCACTTGATTTATGCCTTGCATTGAGCCAAGGACTTGAGTGTGCAGCTGTCCATGATCTTGAACAAGATTTCATCACAAAACTTCCTCTAAAAGCTGAAATACAAATCTGCCCCAAACCATTTCTTGCCTATAAATAGAGGTTTCCTCTATGTTGAAACACACACCAGAGCACTCTGTTGCACCCCAAAATTTGCCCTCACAATACAAGACTTTGTGTTCTAAGAAGGTTCACAAGGTTCACAAGTTCTCCAACAACTTGCATAACCTTTCATGAAGTTTATAAAGTCCACAAGCTACTTTATGAAGGTTCACAAGGTTCACAAGTCCCACAGTGCTTTCAATACCTTTCATGAGGTTCATGAAGCCCATAGGTTGCTTCTTGAAGGTTCACAAGGTTCACAAACTTCTCAACATCTACAAGACCTTTCATGAGGTTCATGAAGTCCATAGGTTGCTTCTTGAAGGTTCACAAGGTTCACAAAGTTCACAATTGGTCAGAAGAGTTGACAATTCCCTCAGACAATGCACCTCCTAAGCAGTGCATCCAAAACTAGGGTTTTGACTTTAATCAGGCTAAATGGACTTCCAAGACTTCAAGTGAGCTTCATAACATCTTATATGTGTATAAGAACCCCCATGTCAAGTTTCAAGACTTTTCTCAAAAGTTTGCTCAGTCAGATGATCAGATAAGTCAAAAGCAGTCAATGCAGTTAAAAAGTCAAACTGAGGTCAACTGTGGTCAAACCAAAGTCAAACTTCATGATTTTTTTTGCCAACATCAAAGAGAGGTTGGGTGAGAAATATTATCATAATAATTGTAATACCCCAAATTTTACCCTTATATTTAGTCAGTCATTTCACATAGCATCTCATATGTACATTTGCTAACCACTAACAAGTTATGGAGGTGTTTTGTTTTGCAGATTTGGTTCAGGGGTATTTTGGTCATTTTACGCAAATTCAACTAATTCCTTGAAGACGGGTTGTTATTAAGTTCTGAGGCGTTTATTTACGTGGGTTTGATATCAATTTGGTTTGGAAAGTCTGATCTGTGGAACAGGGTTTAACAAGAGATCATTCTTCTATCTTCCAGTTCATCTTTAGAGGGACAACAGTGAAAACTTCTACTGATTATTGGAGCTTATTCATGTCAAAAGTATTAAGATTGGATCGGATTAATTCAAGGATATTCGACTGATGAATCGTATGTTGAGATGTTTGTGAATTAAATCATGGAGAAGAAATGGAAGATGATTTTAATAAATATGTGAAGTTCATTCATAATATTTTATTATTATTACAATTTGTAAAGAGAATTTGGATAGAAAGTTGAATTTTATTCATAATATTTCATCACGATTTACAAAAGGGAAATAATTTGGATAAAAAATGTATTATTGAATTATTTCATAATGCTTTTTTTATTACAAGTTACAAAAGAGGTGTATATCCTAAAAAGTCCTAAGCCCTAAAATTTCTAAGTATCCTTCTTGATGTCCTTTGAGCTTCTCCGCAAAGTCTCCGATTCACCTGCACATCAAAACAAAACAAACAGAATAGAAAAAAAAGATGTTAGAAATTGTTTGACACTCTCAGAACATCGTCATCATCGAGTGCCGGGAGTGGCACAACCGAAGCTGCGACCTACCCCATTACCAATCCATGCCATTAGCGTCAGATCGGGTAACATTGTTCTTATCATACGGGACAGCCGAGAGAGAGAGAAATAAATGAAGTTTTTCGAGCCGAAATGATTTGCGCAGATGTGGATTCTGAAGGGACCATCAGCCTATCAAGTAAATATGTGGCTTTTCTCGAAGCGGTTTCACAGCCAAGAGTAATTGGAAATACAAACTAAAGGTGCACAACAGAAACAATCAGAGGCAGCCATCATGTAGGCTCAGTCTAGCAACATCATCGCCTAAATCACCAAACTGTTTGTGAATCCAAATACTCCAGCCCTGAAACGATATAAAGGGGCAGATATTAGTTCAAAAGGACTGAGATTACGCGCCGGAAAAGAACCACACCAATAGCACCAAACTGAATGTCACTGAAATCAAACTGTACCAAATAAAAGCTCATAGGTTTCATAATTAAAATCAAGTTCAGTTCAGAAGAAGCAGAAGTTGGTTAAGCATAAAAGTGAAGGACAAAAGAAGAATCTAAGCATCAATTCCGTCGAGAAAAACACAAACAGAATTACCGATAAAAAAGCATCACCGTAGGCCAACATCTGCAAAGAATCACCATAAGAAAATAGTAGGTGAACATGTGCGGGTCCGAAACCGTATCGGAAAAAGCAGGTTATCCGAGTCTGGAAACGAGCCAATAAATCCACGGCGATGACCAGGATTATATCAGAGAAATCCCAGAAATAAGCAGAATCAAATAATAAATCCAAATCACATTGAATATGGCTCGTCTCAAAATCCTGGAAATCAACAAAACCAATATGTATCAGTAACAGGGTCAAACCGCATCAGAAAAAAACTGGATATCCCCATCAAGAACCAGTAGCCCGAATCCACATTAGCAAAACCGAAATCAAAGTAATAGGCCACAGTATCCAAAAATAAATCTGCATCTGCAAATATCCAGGAAAAGCCAATCAAACCAAATCAGAGCTAAGGTGCATCAGGCAACTGGTGTCTCAACACAAACTATCGACCATCAGGGAAGTACACCAGCAACATCAATATCTGCAAAGCAACATCAAGAGGTTTCAATATCAAGCATCACGAAAAACACAAGAACAAGACTACTGCTAAAATGTCACAGAAAGATCCAATTGCTGGAAATCTAAACTAAGCCATCAAGATGGGTCATAAGCACCATAGAAAAACAGACATTTGCAAACTATGTCAAAGAGGCCAAGAATCATCAGCAGCGGGACAGGAATGACCACACTAAACTGAGCATCGAAATGAATCCACAAGTTTAATCACAATACAAAAGCAGGGATTCACGCCACAATCACGCGTGAGATACCAGGCCATCCAATCGGTTCAAACTGCATAAAAACGATGGAAACAACGAAGAAATTCGAAGTTACATCAGCCCTCAACTAATCATCATCGGGCATAAGCGTTCGAGTGGCTGGGAGAGCCACGGCCGGAGCCGTTACTAATTCCCTACCAAACATCGAACTATGTGACATACAGTAATTGTTGTTCAAGCCGAAGGTCGTTACCACTAAGGCATCCAAATCAACTGACTCAGACCCTAAGGTCATCATCGCCAATAACCTTCACTCGACCGCTCTGACTTAAGTCGAAGCATCAGCATCCATTCACTGAAAAAAGAAGAGGAAAGTGAGTATATGTCCCAAAGCGATGTTCATGACCGAAATGAATGGAAAACCACACATCAACTCAGAAGAAAAAGCAATTATTTGTTCTGGAAAAAACCAGAGATGCATCAGTAAAGAGCATATCAATGACGGCAGCGGGTTGAGTCGAAAGAATGAGCCATATCACAACAGCAACAATGCAGTGAATCAAGAGGATAGGGCTCAGCTACGAACATCATAGCCCTAAGCTCGCAGCCATCGAAGATATTCAAAGCCGCATCAGAGGGATCCATGGGCACCACAGTTGAAATTCGGAGAGGCGTATCAAGTTTAAGTAACATATCTGCAACAAAACCAGAAACCCACATCAGTTCAGATTATCTAAATCACATCAAGAAATCAAAGCGAAATCCAAAGTAAGAGAAGCAGATTATCCAAAACGAAATCCAAATTGAAAATCTGGAATTACATCAGAAAAATCCGAGTGAGTTCTGAAAATGGAAAGAATCCCCAATCAAATCGAAAAATATCAGATTCACAAATCCACAAAGAGCAAATCAAAATCGCGATCCAATCTCAGAAAAATAACGCAAATCCAAGGCCCAAAAGAGAGTCAAAAGAGGAATTATAAAAGGGAACGATATCACCTCGTTGAAACGCTAGAAAAAACGGCGAGCAACAACTGCAAGCAAAACCCTAACGAAAAATCGCGAGAACCCTAGAGACAGAACGACGGCGAAACCACCATCGCGAGCAAACCCTAGTGGTCGCGAAAGGGAGAGGATTCACCGGCGCCATTTAAAGCCACGACGAGCAAATCCCATCCGTCGAGGCTCAGTTTATCATCATTGCCTCCGATTGAACCCACCGTAAGCGTTTCGTTCCATTATCATCCTGTTAACCATTTTTCTATTTTTTTTAGTGAGTGGAGAAGGTGATATAACAGAAGCCGAGTGATATCGTGAATGAGACACGGCCGCGAGAGAGAAAGACGAGTAGCAACCGAGAGAGATGAAGGATAAAGCTGAAACGGCGCCGCGGAAGAGGTTTCAGGGTTATGAAACCCTAACAAGCACTTTGTTGCCATTAACATGACCGGGTTGGGTCCGGATGTGATGACCGGCCCAACCCCTTTTTTTTATGTTTTGTTTTCTTTTATAATTAGTTAATTAAGTTTATTAAGTTTTTTTAAAAATTAATTAGAAAATTGTTTTCCTAAAAAGTAATAATAAAAACCTTTTTTTTTTATAAAATTCAAAACATTTTTTAATAAATAAAAACTATTTTTTATAAACGCATTAAAATTTTTTTAAAAAAATATAATAACTAATGTTAAATAATTTTAGGGTTGGAGTTGAAATAATAATTTCACTTTTAAATCAGAGTTCTCAGGGATCATAAAATAAAAACCACAAAGTAAGGACTACCTACTCCATTATAGTAGGGATAGTCTTACTAAGGAAAGGATAAAGAATAAGAAAGACCTTAAAACATTAGGGTAGGCTACTCCTAGATACTTGCTCGCTTCAAAACTTTTTCACACTTAAACAAATTTCCAACAAAATTTTCAAACAAGTTTTTTTTCACATCCATACACGGATTATTATTAAACTATTCTGAAATTTTTTGCTATTCACACACTACACTTTCAAAACAATTCAAAAGTGAGCTTAAGTACCTAAGAGCCCATGGATAACCATGGATGAAAAGGGTGCTAACACCTTCCCTTTTCATAACCTACCCCCCGGACCCAAAATATTCTCTAAGGTCTTTCCTGTTCTTTTATAACCTTTCCTTATGGATAAAATAAAAGTCGGTGGCGACTCTTGCTATCCGCAACATTGTTTAAAGTCAGTTCTCCCACCGTGTTACAGAACTGGCGACTCTGCTGGGGATCTATTTAAGAGGGGTACCCTTAGGAATTAAGATCACTTTAAATTGTTTGCCTTGTTTGCTTTATTATTATATTGTTGGGGTGCTCTTATGTGTGAAAGGTCCTAACCCGGATCTAGTGTACCTTAAGTAAATGGCAATAGACCAAGGAAACTGTACGACGTATATCGATACGGTTGATCTGGTGGCCATAGTTAGTGCGACTTCTTGGTTGGTGCTTATATTCCTTAAGTCAAGTTAAGGATAATATTGAGGCTGCCATATGTTGTCAATGCACTAACTGACTTTTAGAACCCTAGTTAACTCATCTTGGCCTTTAGAAAGTAGTGAGGTAACCGGCTTTGGTGCAGACTGAAGTTGGTTGACACTCGATACTACGCTCATTGAGATCTTAAACTTGGAGGGTTTTGGTTGGCAAGTAAGTTGCCTTCTGAACAACCACCCTTGTGAAGGATCAATGATATTGAGATCCCTTAGAACCTGGTTACTTTTGTAGGACAGGATGAACCATCTAACTTCAGGGGAGGGTACTTGCCTTTGAACCTCATGCAAGCCTTTAAACCTAGGGCTATGGTGTGACTTGTTTGTGTGTGCCACATGTTTGTGATTGAGCATGACATCATGACATCATCATGCATCATAAGCATATCATTTTCCCTAACCATTTCAAGGACCAAAGGATTTATCTTTGTTCTTTGTTGCAGGTCATGGCTTCTACTCGTAGAAACACCATCAGGATCAACTTTGTAGGGATACCTGCTAAGCTCAAGGAGTTGGTTTCCCTAGTGCCTGATCATTCCCAGTTCAACAAGAGACATGGTCACTTATTGGATCTAGTTACTTCAGGGTTCAGTGAAGACATGATGAGTGTGCTGTTTCAGTTCTTTGACCCTAAGCACCATTGCTTTACATTTCCTGATTATCAGCTGGTTCCAACCATGGAGGAGTTCTCTAAACTTCTGGGTATACCTGTTCTTGATCAGAAGCCATTCACAGGCTTAGAGAAGGAGCTTAAACCAGAAGTTATTGCTGCAACTCTACATCTGAAGAAGTCTGACATTGTTCTAGAGACGAGAAGTGGAGTTAAAGGTATTCTTGCCAAGGTATTAGTGGATAAAGCTCAAATGTTCTTGAAGGCTATGAGCTACGAGGCTTTTGAGGAGATCTTAGCCTTATTGATTTATGGCTTAGTGTTGTTCCCCAATCCTGATCAGTTCATAGACGTTCATGCCATCAACATATTCCTGAGTCACAATCCAGTGCCTACCTTACTTGGAGACATCCTACATTCTCTTCACACCCGTACTACAAGGGCAAGAGGAACTTTGATGTGCTGCATACCTTTACTTTCTAGGTGGTTTATTTCTCACCTTCCTCGCTCAGTAATGAAGAATGAGCAAGGGTTCAGATGGTCCAAGAGGATCATGTCACTTTCTCACTCAGACATCCATTGGTGCTCCAGATCTATGGAGAATGTCACCATCATTGACCGTTGTGGGGAGTTTCCTAATGTGCCACTTCTAGGCATAAGAGGAGGCATCACCTACAACCCATCTCTAGCTTTACGACAGTTTGGTTACGCCCGGAGCGATGGTCCACATGACATGTTGATTCAGGGCATTGTGTTTGACTACGACAACGATCTTCAGGGTTACCGTCAGAGATTCATACGAGCTTGGGGAAAGGTAAACAGGATTGACAGCAAGACACTGGAGCCTAAGTACACCGTTCCTATGGAGGCTTATCTCAGATGGGTACGATTTCGTGCTCAGACACTCATGATGCCATATCCTGCCATCCTACCAGTTACCATGGAACCTGTTGCTGAAGGAGACACAGCTTATACCATCCTTCACCCAGACATGCCTACTGATATGGAAGACTTGCAGAGATCATGGATCCAACTGAAAGAGCAAAGGGATACTTTCGAGGCTCATTACAAAGCAAGCCAAGCAAGGATCCTAGAGCTAACAAAGCTACTTCATGAGGAACGAAACCTCAACTCATACCTCAACACAAAGAGGAAACGTCCATGGGAGACTTAAAACCCCATCTTTTGTACTTATTTCGTTTTCATTTTTTGTAAGCCTAAAAGGCAAAACAAGTTATTACTAATAAAAAGTTACTTTCTCGTTTGTTTAAGCAAATTTAAATCCTGCGGTCCTTGAAAACATTGCATATGCATTCCCATATCATTGCATCACAGGTTTATAATTGTGCACAGGTTTCTCATCTTCTCGCTGTTTATTTCAGCAATGGCTCTTGAACAATCAGTTAAGGATCTCCAGGCACAGAATGCACAGTTCCAAGAGCTGATCCTGAACCTATCCAAGGGGCAGGATGAATTGAAGACACTGCTGGCCAAGAAGACTAAGAAGGCTAGAAGGTCTGCTGGGTTGCTCAACATGGGAAGAAGGTTCAAAGGTCCTGACAAGACCAAGGAACAGGTTGAAGACTATGAATCTGAAGAATCTGAGCAGGAGAGAGGCAGTCTCCACAACACTATGGGGGACTCTGATTCTGAGGCTAACTACTACCATGAGCCTAACGAAGACAAATTCAAGATGCTGGTGGATAGAATGGATGCTATGGAATTACAGAAATCATCTGGGCTGGATTTTGAGGATTTGAGCTTGATATCTGGGGTGGTCATACCCATTGGGTTCAAAGTTCCTACATTTGTTGTCTATGATGGGGTCTCTTGTCCCAAATTGCATCTGAGGTCTTATGTCAGAAGAATTCAACCCCACACTGCTGATAAAAAGTTGTGGATCCATTTCTTTCAAGAGAGTTTACTGGAGCTCAGCTAGAGTGGTATTATCAGTTGGAGAGTGTCAACATCAGAGATTGGAATGACCTTGCTGAAGCTTTCTACAAGCAGTATCAATACAATGCTGACTTAGCCCCCACTCGCATGCAGCTTCAAAGCATGTCTATGGGTGCCAAAGAAAGCTTTAAGGAGTATGCTCAGAAGTGGAGAGACTTAGCTGGAAGAGTTCAACCCCCTTTGACTGATAGGGAGTTGGTTGATATGTTCATGTGTACGCTGAATGGTCCGTTTTACAGTCATCTCATTGGAAGCTCATCATCTGGCTTCACTGAGTTGATCATGACAGGAGAGCGAGTAGAGAATGGTATCAAGAGTGGTAAGATCCAAGTGGGCACTTCTTCATCAGGTGCTGCAAAGAAGCCTCCCACTGGGAAGAAAGAATCTAATGCTGTGTATGGTCAGCCTGATCGTAACAGAAGGCATCAGTCTGTTAGTGCAGTTCATATTTCAAATCCAACTCCTGCAACAACAGAGCAGCCTCAAGGCAACCAACAGAGGGCTAGAAGACAGTTCACGAAGATCAACATGTCAATGGCTCAGGCATTGCATCACTTGTTGAAGGCTGAACTTATTACCCTGAGGGAGGCTCCTCAGAATCCCAATGTTACCTCTCCCAAGTACAATCCCAATGCACGATGTGCATATCATTCAAACTGTCCAGGACATGATACTAATAACTGCTGGGTCTTGAAGAACAAAATTCAGGATATGATTGATGCTGGAGAAATTGAGTTTGATCCACCAGGTACTCCAAATGTGATTACAGCTCCAATGCCAAATCACGAGAAGACTGTCAACGCCATTGATGAAGATATTGATGAAGATCTGCATGTCTATTCAGTTATGGAGTTGAGCACACCATTGTCTGTTATCAAAAAGAGGTTAGTACAAGCTGGGATCTTTCCAGGTTGTCATGAAGATTGCCTATATTGTACCTATAAGCCGGATAGTTGCTTCATTTTGAGAGATGGGATTCAACGTCTCATGGATAAATATACTATAGTGTTTGAAAGAAGACCAGCATCTGTAGAAAGTATGGTGGATCATCTGACTCAGGGTAAGAAGATTGAAGAGGTTGACATGGTTGACAAAGTACCACTAAGAATCACTTCAAAGGGTCCCATTAAAATCACTCATCAGGGCCCAATCAAGATTACTGCTGAAGGTCCTGTGAAAGTTGTCGCTGAAGCCAGAGTAGCTCCTCTGATCATTACCACTCCTGGTCCTATTCCTTATACATCCGACAAAGCTGTGCCTTGGCACTATGGGTCTGATGTTTACATCCATGGTGTCAAGCAGGAGCCTTTACCTGATATGCCTGTTGACATTGATAATATTGCTGGATCTAGCAAGATCACTCGTAGTGGAAGAGTCTTCTCTCCTCCAGTTGCTTCTAAGAGTGCAGTTACTCCTGCTGTTACTTCCACCACTGATGCTCGGGGCAAGGGTCCTGTTATTGAGCCTGTATCTACTGATGTGCCAGCTGCTGATGACCTCTCTAAGCAGATGGAAGAAGTATTGAAAATCATTCGCAAGAGTGATTATGATATTGTTGATCAGCTGGGGCATACTCCCTCAAAGATTTCTATGCTCTCCCTGTTATTATGTTCTGAGGCTCATGCCAAGTCATTGATCAAGTTTCTAAAGATGGCTCATGTACCCAGTGCAATTTCTGTGGACCAGTTTGAGAATTGTGTTGCTCACCTGACCTATGACAACGGGTTAGGATTTTCTGATGCTGACTTGACCCCTGCCAAGAGGGATCATAACAGGGCCTTGCATATTTCAATTGAATGCAGGGGCACTACCCTGTCTCATGTGCTGATAGACAATGGTTCCTCTCTGAATGTGTTGCCTAAGGAAGTCCTGAACAAGCTGAGTCCTGAAGATACGGTATTGAAGCCCAGTAATATTGTGGTAAAGGCTTTTGATGGTTCTAGAAGAGTAGTGCATGGGGAAATTGATCTTCCAATCAGGGTTGGCTCTCAGGTGTTTACTGCTACATTCTATGTGATGGATATTCGTCCTTCGTACTCATGTCTGCTTGGTCTTCCCTGGATCCATGGGGCAGGTGTTGTGACCTCCACATTACATCAAAAGTTGAGATATCCAGTGAATGGAAAAGTTGTTACTGTCTTTGGAGAGGAAGAATACTTTGTCAGCCATGTAAACACTTTCAAGTATCTGGAAGTAGAAGGTGAATACATTGAAACTCCATGTCAGTCATTTGAAGTGGTTCCCTGGGCTGTTAAGGATTGTGTGACTCCTCCTGCTGTGAAGAAGGTTCCTGTGGTCATCAGAAACCCTCCAACAATGGCAATGGCCTCCCTCAATGATGCAAAAGCTGTGGTGGAAGAAGGTGGTTGTACTATTTGGGGTCAGCTTCCTGATATTCCATACAAGTCTGACAAGTTTGGTTTGGGTTTCACTGCAGAGTCCCAGAAGGCTGTTCGTCGTGCTCGTGCTGTTCGTATCACCAATCAAGGGGTTATCAATGCTGTGGGAGATCAAGATGAAGACTACAACTTGGAGGCATGGACTTTTCCTACTGTGGGTGCTGGACTCAATAATTGGAAAGCTGAAGATGTTATCCCTATCTCCTTTAGTCAGGAGTTAATACTATTACTGTGTTATGTTTTTAAATTTGTAATTTCTGGAACAATTAAAACTTTCAAGCCATGTGCCTTACCTGGGGCACAATGGTGTGCTTGTTGCGGGTTGTCATTTCATTTGCATACTTCATTCAATAAAATCAGTGGACGTTTCGTTTTCGTAAATATTGTGTTCCTTGTCTTTCTTTTTCTTTTATTTTTGCTTTATCAGCTATGTGTTCTTACACACACCCACGTCACTAAAATGCAGATCCTCATCCACTCTGGATCCAGTTGATAACAGTTCTACTATTGCCAATTACAATTTCGAGAATCCGATCTATCAAACTGAAGACGGAAACGAGGACGATTGTGAAATACCTGTAGAGCTTGCTAGGTTGTTACAACAAGAAGAGAAAGCTATACAGCCACATGAAGAGCCAGTCGAAGTTGTGAATCTGGGAACTGAAGAAAACAGAAAAGAGGTCAAGATAGGGGCTGATTTAGAGGACAGTGTCAAGAGCAGGTTGATTCAGATGCTACGTGACTATGTGGAGATCTTTGCTTGGTCTTATGAAGATATGCCAGGGTTGGATACAGACATTGTGGTTCACCGTTTGCCAGTGAAAGAAGATTGTCGTCCAAAGAAGCAGAAGGTTCGTCGTATGCGTCCTGAAATGTCAGAAAAGATCAAAGCAGAGGTAATGAAACAGTTCAATGCAGGGTTCTTGGCCGTAACTTCTTATCCTCAGTGGGTTGCAAATGTGGTACCAGTTCCTAAGAAAGATGGTAAGGTACGTATGTGTGTAGACTACAGAGATCTGAACAAGGCTAGCCCTAAAGATGACTTTCCACTTCCTCATATTGATATCAACACTGCTCAGCATAAGGTATTCTCTTTTATGGATGGTTTCTCTGGTTACAATCAAATCAAGATGGCACCTGAAGATATGGAGAAGACTACATTTGTGACACAGTGGGGCACCTTTTGCTATAAGGTAATGCCATTTGGTTTGAAGAATGCAGGGGCAACATATCAGCGTGCCATGGTGGCTTTGTTTCATGATATGATTCATCACGAGATAGAGGTATATGTGGATGATATGATAGCCAGGTCTCAGAATGAAGAACAACATCTTGATCATCTGCACAAGTTGTTTGAGAGGTTGAAGAAATACAGGTTGAGATTAAATCCAAACAAGTGTACTTTTGGAGTTAGATCTGGAAAGCTCCTGGGTTTCATTGTCAGTGGAAGAGGTATTGAAGTGGATCCTGCAAAAGTGAAAGCTATACGAGAGATGCCAGCTCCCCGTACTGAGAAGGAGGTTAGAGGTTTCTTGGGACGATTGAACTACATTGCAAGATTTATTTCCCAATTAACTACCATCTGTGAGCCAATCTTCAAGTTGTTGAAGAAAGATCAGGTGATGGAATGGAATGATGAGTGCCAGACTGCCTTTGATGAAATCAAGAGATATTTGCTAGAACCTCCAATTTTAATGCCACCAGTTGATGGAAGACCCTTGATTATGTATTTAACAGTATTAGACAACTCAATGGGGTGTGTATTGGGGCAACATGATGAGTCTGGTCGAAAAGAGCAGGCAATATACTACCTTAGCAAAAAGTTTACCGACTGTGAAACAAGATACTCACTGCTCGAGAAAACTTGCTGCGCTTTGGCATGGGCTGCTCGCCGACTAAGACAGTATATGTTGACCCATACTACCTTGTTGATTTCAAAAATGGATCCAATCAAGTACATATTTGAGAAACCTGCTCTCTCCGGAAGAATTGCAAGATGGCAAATGATCTTGACGGAATATGATATACAGTATACTACTCAGAAGGCCATTAAGGGGAGTGTTGTTGCTGATCATTTGGCTCATCAAGCAGTAGGTGATTACCAGTCAATGAATTTTGAGTTCCCTGATGAAGACATTATGTCTGTTACCAAAGAACCTGGACAATATGACGGACCTGAACAAGGATCTCGATGGACTATGGTTTTTGATGGTGCCTCCAATGCACATGGTAATGGTGTTGGTGTTGTGATTAGTTCCCCTGAAGGTTGTCATACCCCGATTACTGCCAGACTTTGTTTCTATTGTACCAATAACATGGCTGAGTATGAGGCATGTATCATGGGTATGCAAGTTGCTATTGATATGAAGATTCAGTTCCTTGAGGTGTATGGAGATTCAGCTCTGGTAGTAAGTCAGATTAAAGGAGATTGGGATACAAAGCATGATAATCTCATTCCTTACAGAGAACATGTGTTGTCTTTGATCCCACATTTCAAAGAGATTACTTTTGGACATATTCCACGAAGAGAGAATCAGTTGGCAGACGCATTGGCCACCATGGCATCTATGTTTGAGATAAGCTGGGATGATGAAGCTCCCAAGATTACCATTGATAGATTTGAGAAGCCTGCATACTGCAATGAGATTGACACTGAAGGGGCAGAGGAGAAGCCTTGGTTCTATGAAGTGAAAAACTATCTTGAAGCTCAGGAGTTCCCTGAAGGGGCATCTGTCAAAGATAGGAAGTTCCTGAGAAGGTTTTCGGCTAAGTTCTTTCTGAGTAATGGCATTCTGTATAAGCGTAATCATGATTCAACTATGCTTCGTTGTGTGGATAAGAAGGAAGCTACAGAAATTATGGAAGAGATGCATGATGGGACCTTTGGCACTCATTCTAGTGGTCATACCATGGCAAAGAAGATTTTGAGAGCAGGTTACTATTGGTCTACCATGGAAGCTGATTGCTATCAACACTCCAGAACATGTCACAAATGTCAAATCTATGCTGATAAAGTACATGTACCTCCATCTCCATTGAATGTGTTGACTGCTCCTTGGCCCTTTGCCATGTGGGGCATTGATATGATTGGTGAGATCAAGCCTACTGCTTCTAATGGGCATCGTTTCATCCTGGTTGCTATTGATTACTTCACGAAGTGGGTAGAGGCAGCTTCATTTGCATCTGTGACTAAGAATGTTGTGGCTCGGTTCATTAAGAATAATCTCATATGTAGGTATGGTATCCCTGAAAGGATTATCACTGACAATGGCTCTAATCTGAACAACACTATGATTACTGATCTCTGTACGCAGTTCAAGATTAAGCATCACAACTCTTCTCCGTATCGTCCAAAGATGAATGGGGCAGTTGAAGCTGCTAATAAGAACATTAAGAAGATTGTACAGAAGATGACTGTTACTTACAAGGATTGGCCCGAGATGTTACCATTTGCTCTGCATGGTTATCGTACTACAATACGTACTTCAACAGGGGCAACCCCATTCTCCTTAGTCTATGGTATGGAAGCAGTTCTGCCTATTGAAGTTCAGATCCCCTCCTTGAGAATTATGAAGGATGCAGGCTTGGATGAAGATGAGTGGATTCAGACTCGACTTGACCAGATAAATTTGATTGATGAGAAAAGGTTAGCAGCAGTTTGTCATGGCCAGATGTACCAGAAACGGATGATCAAAGCTTTTAACAAGAAGGTTAAGCCAAAGGTATATCAGGCTGGTGACTTGGTAATCAAGCGTATCATATTACCACAGGGTGATCCTAGGGGCAAGTGGACTCCAACATATGAGGGACCATTTGTAGTCAAGACAGTGTTCTCAGGAGGTGCCATGATACTGACTACAATGGATGGTGAAGACTTCCCACAACCTGTAAACGCAGACATAGTTAAAAAATACTACGCATAAAAAGAGACCCGCTAGGTTGACAGGCCTAGGCAAAAATAAGGGCATCCCGGCAAACCAAAAGGGTTTGGGCAAAAATTAGGGATATATATATAAAAAGATGTACACCCGGCAAGTCGAAAACCTGAAAAGGCGGCTTGGGCAAAAAAGGGTATCCCGGTGGATTGAAAACCTGAAAGGGCAATCCAGGCAAAAGTTAGGGATTAAAGCGTATGACTATGTCTCGTTTGGATCACTCATGAAATTGCAACCAGTTGTACTACTTACTCAAGCTCAAACAGATGAAGCTCAATCCAATCGTTTCCGTCTCAACAGCAAGAAGATGAGATACTTGAGTGGCAATAGTAGAATTGAAACTCAATAGGATTATTTCCCACATAGCTGATTCTTTTTGTAAAACTTCATGACCAAATTCTCTTACTAGGGTTTATGTCTCCTTGTACAAACTTACCCGTGTATGGGTCACTTTTGATATAAATAAACTCCATCTTTTGAATCCAGATTTACTTTTACCCTATTTACATAAGCGAAACGTCCATTGGTTGTGTTTGAATGTATGTATGCTTTTAATATGATTGATGTTTACCAGAAATGCATGTATGCTTTGAATATGATTGATGTTTACCAGAAATGCATGTATGCTTTTTAATATGATTGATGTTTACCAGAAATGCATGAAAATGCAGTAATAGTATTTACTAAGGACGAACGAGGGAAGGATTTCAACGAAGCTTCGCCGGTTCATCTTTACAAGACAGTAGGACTAATCCATTTTCACAAAGTCTAATCTCCCCTGGAATTTATATCCATCTCTTTTATCCTCATACGGATATACGGGAAATTACTTTCCAATAAGGGCACGATGAACGAAGACGGGATGTTATACTTATCCTACTATCAAACGAAAACGAAGGTTATCTATACCCTACTATCCCCAACAACGGGAGGTTATCTATACCTTGTTATCCCCAACAACGGGAGGTTATCTATACCTTGTTATCCCCAGCAGACGGAGGGTTATATATTCTTCAACAACGAATCGGGATTTATTTTCCTTGGCCAGCAGTTGTTATACAAGGATATCCAGACACTTCCAGCAGTGCCATAGCATACATACATCATTTACATCATACCATAACATATATGTCTATAGTACATTACCTAAGTGCATCATGTCATACATGCATACATAAAGCATAAACTAATGTTGTTATACAGAATGCTACCTTGTTTTCAGGTTAATTATCCAACAAACAAGCTTATGATCTTTGGGACTGCTTTATTGTAACCTCAGGGTTACTTTATCCTCCTGATGAGCTTCTTATTACTTTGGGACTGCTTTATTGTAACCTCAGGGTTATTTTATCCTCCTGATAGCCTCTCATGACTTCAAGACTGCTTTAGAGCTACTGATTGCTCTATCCTCCTGAAATCATCCTATTACTTCAAGACTGCTTTAGAGCTATTCATTGCTCTATCCTCATGAGGTCATATTACTACTTCAAGACTGCTTTAGAGCTATTCATTGCTCTATCCTCCTGAAGCCATCTAATTATTTCAAGACTGCTTTAGAGTTATCCATTGCTCTATCCTCCTGAAATTACATTATTATTTCAAGACTGCTCTATCCTCCTGAAATCATTACTTCAAGACTGCTTTAGAGCTATTGATTGCTCTATCCTCCTGAAGACATATCACATTATTACTTCAAGACTGCTTTAGAGCTATTGATTGCTCTATCCTCCTGAAGACATATCACATTATTATTTCAAGACTGCTTTAGAGCCATTCATTGTTCTATCCTCCTGAAATCATATCATTGCTTCAAGACTGCTTTAGGGTTATCACTATTGATTGCTCTATCCTCATGAAGACATGCTGCTACATCATTATTATTCCAGACTCCTGACAGCTTTCATCATACACCCATAATTTGAACTGCTCCCCCCCTAGTGGCATCTTTAAGCCCACTCAATCATATTCAACTAGCCATCTGTACCACTCTAGTGCACTGGTGAGTGCAAATTTTTGGGCTTTTGTGTTCAATCCCCTTCAACCTTCCAGGTTACGACTGGCAAATATACCAATCTAACCCCTCAGGTTTCAGAAAATTGAACAGGGGCAGCTGTTGCACCCCAAAATTTGCCCTCACAATACAAGACTTTGTGTTCTAAGAAGGTTCACAAGGTTCACAAGTTCTCCAACAACTTGCATAACCTTTCATGAAGTTCATAAAGTCCACAAGCTACTTTATGAAGGTTCACAAGGTTCACAAGTCCCACAGTGCTTTCAATACCTTTCATGAGGTTCATGAAGCCCATAGGTTGCTTCTTGAAGGTTCACAAGGTTCACAAACTTCTCAACATCTACAAGACCTTTCATGAGGTTCATGAAGTCCATAGGTTGCTTCTTGAAGGTTCACAAGGTTCACAAAGTTCACAATTGGTCAAAAGAGTTGACAATTCCCTCAGACAATGCACCTCCTAAGCAGTGCATCCAAAACTAGGGTTTTGACTTTAATCAGGCTAAATGGACTTCCAAGACTTCAAGTGAGCTTCATAACATCTTATATGTGTATAAGAACCCCCATGTCAAGTTTCAAGACTTTTCTCAAAAGTTTGCTCAGTCAGATGATCAGATAAGTCAAAAGCAGTCAATGCAGTTAAAAAGTCAAACTGAGGTCAACTGTGGTCAAACCAAAGTCAAACTTCATGATTTTTTTTGCCAACATCAAAGAGAGGTTGGGTGAGAAATATTATCATAATAATTGTAATACCCCAAATTTTACCCTTATATTTAGTCAGTCATTTCACATAGCATCTCATATGTACATTTGCTAACCACTAACAAGTTATGGAGGTGTTTTGTTTTGCAGATTTGGTTCAGGGGTATTTTAGTCATTTTACGCAAATTCAACTAATTCCTTGAAGACGGGTTGTTATTAAGTTCTGAGGCGTTTATTTACGTGGGTTTGATATCAATTTGGTTTGGAAAGTCTGATCTGTGGAACAGGGTTTAACAAGAGATCATTCTTCTATCTTCCAGTTCATCTTTAGAGGGACAACAGTGAAAACTTCTACTGATTATTGGAGCTTATTCATGTCAAAAGTATTAAGATTGGATCGGATTAATTCAAGGATATTCGACTGATGAATCGTATGTTGAGATGTTTGTGAATTAAATCATGGAGAAGAAATGGAAGATGATTTTAATAAATATGTGAAGTTCATTCATAATATTTTATTATTATTACAATTTGTAAAGAGAATTTGGATAGAAAGTTGAATTTTATTCATAATATTTCATCACGATTTACAAAAGGGAAATAATTTGGATAAAAAATGTATTATTGAATTATTTCATAATGCTTTTTTTATTACAAGTTACAAAAGAGGTGTATATCCTAAAAAGTCCTAAGCCCTAAAATTTCTAAGTATCCTTCTTGATGTCCTTTGAGCTTCTCCGCAAAGTCTCCGATTCACCTGCACATCAAAACAAAACAAACAGAATAGAAAAAAAAGATGTTAGAAGTTGTTTGACACTCTCAGAACATCGTCATCATCGAGTGCCGGGAGTGGCACAACCGAAGCTGCGACCTACCCCGTTACCAATCCATGCCATTAGCGTCAGATCGGGTAACATTGTTCTTATCATACGGGACAGCCGAGAGAGAGAGAAATAAATGAAGTTTTTCGAGCCGAAATGATTTGCGCAGATGTGGATTCTGAAGGGACCATCAGCCTATCAAGTAAATATGTGGCTTTTCTCGAAGCGGTTTCACAGCCAAGAGTAATTGGAAATACAAACTAAAGGTGCACAACAGAAACAATCAGAGGCAGCCATCATGTAGGCTCAGTCTAGCAACATCATCGCCTAAATCACCAAACTGTTTGTGAATCCAAATACTCCAGCCCTGAAACGATATAAAGGGGCAGATATTAGTTCAAAAGGACTGAGATTACGCGCCGGAAAAGAACCACACCAATAGCACCAAACTGAATGTCACTGAAATCAAACTGTACCAAATAAAAGCTCATAGGTTTCATAATTAAAATCAAGTTCAGTTCAGAAGAAGCAGAAGTTGGTTAAGCATAAAAGTGAAGGACAAAAGAAGAATCTAAGCATCAATTCCGTCGAGAAAAACACAAACAGAATTACCGATAAAAAAGCATCACCGTAGGCCAACATCTGCAAAGAATCACCATAAGAAAATAGTAGGTGAACATGTGCGGGTCCGAAACCGTATCGGAAAAAGCAGGTTATCCGAGTCTGGAAACGAGCCAATAAATCCACGGCGATGACCAGGATTATATCAGAGAAATCCCATAAATAAGCAGAATCAAATAATAAATCCAAATCACATTGAATATGGCTCGTCTCAAAATCCTGGAAATCAACAAAACCAATATGTATCAGTAACAGGGTCAAACCGCATCAGAAAAAAACTGGATATCCCCATCAAGAACCAGTAGCCCGAATCCACATTAGCAAAACCGAAATCAAAGTAATAGGCCACAGTATCCAAAAATAAATCTGCATCTGCAAATATCCAGGAAAAGCCAATCAAACCAAATCAGAGCTAAGCTGCATCAGGCAACTGGTGTCTCAACACAAACTATCGACCATCAGGGAAGTACACCAGCAACATCAATATCTGCAAAGCAACATCAAGAGGTTTCAATATCAAGCATCACGAAAAACACAAGAACAAGACTACTGCTAAAATGTCACAGAAAGATCCAATTGCTGGAAATCTAAACTAAGCCATCAAGATGGGTCATAAGCACCATAGAAAAACAGACATTTGCAAACTATGTCAAAGAGGCCAAGAATCATCAGCAGCGGGACAGGAATGACCACACTAAACTGAGCATCGAAATGAATCCACAAGTTTAATCACAATACAAAAGCAGGGATTCACGCCACAATCACGCGTGAGATACCAGGCCATCCAATCGGTTCAAACTGCATAAAAACGATGGAAACAACGAAGAAATTCGAAGTTACATCAGCCCTCAACTAATCATCATCGGGCATAAGCGTTCGAGTGGCTGGGAGAGCCACGGCCGGAGCCGTTACTAATTCCCTACCAAACATCGAACTATGTGACATACAGTAATTGTTGTTCAAGCCGAAGGTCGTTACCACTAAGGCATCCAAATCAACTGACTCAGACCCTAAGGTCATCATCGCCAATAACCTTCACTCGGCCGCTCTGACTTAAGTCGAAGCATCAACATCCATTCACTGAAAAAAGAAGAGGAAAGTGAGTATATGTCCCAAAGCGATGTTCATGACCGAAATGAATGGAAAACCACACATCAACTCAGAAGAAAAAGCAATTATTTGTTCTGGAAAAAACCAGAGATGCATCAGTAAAGAGCATATCAATGACGGCAGCGGGTTGAGTCGAAAGAATGAGCCATATCACAACAGCAACAATGCAGTGAATCAAGAGGATAGGGCTCAGCTACGAACATCATAGCCCTAAGCTCGCAGCCATCGAAGATATTCAAAGCCGCATCAGAGGGATCCATGGGCACCACAGTTGAAATTCGGAGAGGCGTATCAAGTTTAAGTAACATATCTGCAACAAAACCAGAAACCCACATCAGTTCAGATTATCTAAATCACATCAAGAAATCAAAGCGAAATCCAAAGTAAGAGAAGCAGATTATCCAAAACGAAATCCAAATTGAAAATCTGGAATTACATCAGAAAAATCCGAGTGAGTTCTGAAAATGGAAAGAATCCCCAATCAAATCGAAAAATATCAGATTCACAAATCCACAAAGAGCAAATCAAAATCGCGATCCAATCTCAGAAAAATAACGCAAATCCAAGGCCCAAAAGAGAGTCAAAAGAGGAATTATAAAAGGGAACGATATCACCTCGTTGAAACGCTAGAAAAAACGGCGAGCAACAACTGCAAGCAAAACCCTAACGAAAAATCGCGAGAACCCTAGAGACAGAACGACGGCGAAACCACCATCGCGAGCAAACCCTAGTGGTCGCGAAAGGGAGAGGATTCACCGGCGCCATTTAAAGCCACGACGAGCAAATCCCATCCGTCGAGGCTCAGTTTATCATCATTGCCTCCGATTGAACCCACCGTAAGCGTTTCGTTCCATTATCATCCTGTTAACCATTTTTCTATTTTTTTTAGTGAGTGGAGAAGGTGATATAACAGAAGCCGAGTGATATCGTGAATGAGACACGGCCGCGAGAGAGAAAGACGAGTAGCAACCGAGAGAGATGAAGGATAAAGCTGAAACGGCGCCGCGGAAGAGGTTTCAGGGTTATGAAACCCTAACAAGCACTTTGTTGCCATTAACATGACCGGGTTGGGTCCGGATGTGATGACCGGCCCAACCCCTTTTTTTTATGTTTTGTTTTCTTTTATAATTAGTTAATTAAGTTTATTAAGTTTTTTTAAAAATTAATTAGAAAATTGTTTTCCTAAAAAGTAATAATAAAAACCTTTTTTTTTTATAAAATTCAAAACATTTTTTAATAAATAAAAACTATTTTTTATAAACGCATTAAAATTTTTTTAAAAAAATATAATAACTAATGTTAAATAATTTTAGGGTTGGAGTTGAAATAATAATTTCACTTTTAAATCAGAGTTCTCAGGGATCATAAAATAAAAACCACAAAGTAAGGACTACCTACTCCATTATAGTAGGGATAGTCTTACTAAGGAAAGGATAAAGAATAAGAAAGACCTTAAAACATTAGGGTAGGCTACTCCTAGATACTTGCTCGCTTCAAAACTTTTTCACACTTAAACAAATTTCCAACAAAATTTTCAAACAAGTTTTTTTTCACATCCATACACGGATTATTATTAAACTATTCTGAAATTTTTTGCTATTCACACACTACACTTTCAAAACAATTCAAAAGTGAGCTTAAGTACCTAAGAGCCCATGGATAACCATGGATGAAAAGGGTGCTAACACCTTCCCTTTTCATAACCTACCCCCCGGACCCAAAATATTCTCTAAGGTCTTTCCTGTTCTTTTATAACCTTTCCTTATGGATAAAATAAAAGTCGGTGGCGACTCTTGCTATCCGCAACATTGTTTAAAGTCAGTTCTCCCACCGTGTTACACACTCTAAAACCTAAGAGAAAACCATAGCTCTCATCTTGCATTGCTTTTCTTATAAGTGAAGAAACCATTCCAAAACCCCTCAAAAATCTGCCTTGAGCATTTAGCCTTCCAAAACCATTTCTACCCACTTAAAATCATCACAAACCATCTACACAATCCACAAATGATGTGTAGGATGTGTTCAAGCTCTTAAACCAGTCAAGAACTCCATTTTCCCAAAAGTCAACTTTCAACCAAGCAATGTTTGACTTTACACACAAAATCTGATAAATCTCTGCTTATGCCCGTTTTGATCACTTTAACCCTCTAAACACCTTTGGTTTATGATGTACCAATTGTGCATAACCTAAAATACCTTCATCATCACTTGTTTTGAGATCTGTCACAAAGTTCACTTGTTTACTTCAAGTGCAAGAAAAGATGTTGTTTTCATCAAGGCATTGGTTGGATCTCATCTGGGAGTCTTCAAGGTTTTCCCTACTGTATTAGCTTGCTTGGAGGTCTACAAGAGGTTAGTAGTCACATTACCTATCTTGAACTATCATGAACATGCCTAGCTTGCTTTAGTTACACTGTGTTTTAAGAATGATACAACTCATGTATTAAATCTGCTTCTGTTTTGCTTGAGTTGCTCTTTCATGTATGTGCAGTGCTTTATAATCATCATACAATATGGTTTTGTTGTTGTGTTTATGCTTTTGAAGCTCCCTTAAACATTATCCTAGGTCATGTATGAACATAGGAAATAATTACTTGCAACTCTCATGGAGATTGATGCTGGATCTGACTGTTGATCTTTTCCATTAATGAATCATGTTGTTGTTTCTGTCTAGATTAAGTGTTATGCTCATGTTTAGAATGGGTGGTAAACCATTTTGTATTTGAATACCCTTGTAGTGTGTGCTTAACACTGCTCTTAGTTTGTTTGACATTCTCTATTTGATTTAGTCTGGTTTCTGTTCAGACCAACACTTGTGTTGATTTGAAATTTTATGCCTATGTTTTGTTATGATTATAGGATGTGAATGGTGAGTAGAATTCTGTCATGAACTTTTGTTTGATTGTTATCACAGGCCCCTGGCCTTAATTTCTAAATCCACAAATCACTTTGCATTGGCTACCTATTTTGATAAGATTTGTAATGTTTGGTTCTGCTGCAAGCAGCTTTGAGGGTGTCATGACAGCCTCATTAGATCTTAAGTCTTTTGCTATCAGTTTGAATCAAAAGTCCCTAGATGTTTAGCTTATGATGTGTTGAATTTGTGTTGATTTAGGTTGTGTTGGTTTTGGTTCTGCTACCATTTATTCATGCCATTTTCAACTCATGTGCATTTTTTCCAACTCATATATCATTTTCAATTCTAGTACATTTTTGAATCATCCTTGTGTTTAAGCTTTGTCTATAACATGTTTAGAATGTGTGTACACCTTTAAACCAATACAAGCATTTTAGTTTTGCACTCAAGCTTTGAAAATGCATCTCAACTGTTTTTGAAAAAACTGCTTGTTGTATATTGAAGTGATTCACCTAGATGCTGTTGAAACACATCTTAATCTATGATGATCAATATTGTCATGTTGTTTTGAATGTGCTATCAAGTTGTATAGTTCTATTGGACTTGGTAAAAAATATTGAGATGATTCATGTGACTATTGAGGCCTGTTTTAAAGTCATGATGACCAATACTTTTTTCTGTCAAAGGGTTGTAACCATCATGAGATACATTGAAATTTGTTGCTTGCCATTCTCATGCTAAGTATACCCCTATGATGTTTTGAACTACTGCTTTGTGGTTGGTTTATGTTTGTTAACATGAGAATCTAGTATCATTGAATCATGTTTTGCTAGATAACTGACATTGTCATTTTGCATCAGTTGCTGTCATTTTAAGGCATTGTAGTAGGGCTGCTTTTAATCTTGACATGTCCATATTTGTTTGCATTGTCAACTATGATAAGCATATGTGTATGTTTTGATGTTTTGTAAATCATGTTTGAATCTGTCATGAAACTGCTTGTGAGCATCATTGATCCATAATTTGAATGTTGTGTTAAACATGTCATGCTTTTTCTGTTGTGAGCTCAACTGCCATAGCACTATTGTTATAGGATACAATTTGTCATTAGCTTGTAAGTTGTTGTGTGCATGAGGCATTAGGACTAGTTATTGATTGTTAGCATTGCCATGTTAAGATTCACCATATTGCTGTTATAACTGTCTGATTCATGAACAATTGCCTTGTAATGCTGCTACCACCCTTTGCTTCCAATCATTGCCAATTTTTTGCTCTTTTGCTGTTTGTAAACAAGACTTTGTTGCTTAATGCTGATTGAGTCATTTTGCATCTGTTGCTGTTAAGGACTAGGGTTTCTTGCTAGATTTTGTTTATGTTTATTACCATAGAGTTGTAACTCTCATTTTAAGGCACGTGTTAAATTGATGTATTGATTGGCATGGTAATGACCAAAGATTGGTTGCTGCTTCTGTATAGTTGTCATGCCATTTGATCTGTTGCAAAACCTTTAATCATGTTTAGCTTGTTAGGCAGTTTTGGTTAAGACCAAGTTGTCTTGATGTGGAAACTATATGTGTGTGTGTAGGATTCATCATGCCTGCTTGTTTGATATTTTGTTTTGACAAGAATAAAGCTTGCTGTCAACTTCTGTTTTGAGGTTTTCACCCCTTGTGCTGCCATTATGTTGAGTTATCTTGCAATTGGTGTATTGAGTTCATGTCTTGAGATGTGTGAATCATTGATTGTGTGATGGTGTGTTGAGGCATGTATGCTGCATTATGAGTTGTTCTTATTTTCTAAAAACAACATTTTAAACCTTTGAACCATAATTGCAACACACATACCAGTTTCTGTTTTGAGTTGTTTTTGAGTGTTATTTGAATCTAGAATCCATAAGCTATATGTTTAGAGTTTGTGTGTGGTGATCTCATGGAATTTGCACCTCTGTTTTGAATCATAGCTTCCAAAATGCATGTCATAAGCCTCCATCTGCATTTACCTTCGTGTTTTAATTTGTGTGCTTTATCTTGAAAAATTAATGATGCCATCATTTTCCTCTTTAAATTTCAAGTTGTTTAGACTCAAATTTTGTGAAATTTGGTTGTGTTTTGAAAGACTTATGATGAAACCGTTTTGACACCAACTTGCCTTGTTTTTCTTGTCTTGCCTGGCCCAGATTTGCTTGCTTTGTTAAGTACAAGTATTTATTGGGGTGGCATAATACACAGATGTATCGCCACCCTAGTGGTTATGCCTTGCGTTTCAAATTGCCTTGCCATGCTTCCTGACCTGAGTTCGATCCGTGTGGAGATCAACTCTTTTGGTTATTTTTCAACATTTTCCATGTTTTCACATATTTCCCTTTTGTTCCTTTAACTGCTACACGCGCGCGCCTTGGTTAGATTGGTGAGGTTGTGTACTTGTGATCCAAAGGTGGTGAATTCAACACCCACCAAGCGCACTCCTTTATTTTTAATTACTAAAATGTTTGTTTTTTCTTTAAAATTTCAAAGTAACACAACTTCATCATTTTTTTTTATCATTTTTGAATGATTCTTTTTGCTAATGTATTGTATTATTTCATATTTTCATATGACATGTAAATAATTCTAGAATTTTCATTTTAGAAACACCTTACATTAAAAGAAAGTCATGTTTCATTTTTAGGGTTTTTACCTTCCTCTCTTTCAACTAATCATTCAAAACTTTTGATTCCTTTTCTTGTGTTTGATTTTGCACTTGATGTGACAATTGTTTGTTAACTCCTTTGTGTATGTGACTTTGATTTCAACTTTTGCTTGTAAGCATCATGATTGTTTAATTTGATTTCCATTTAAAACCCCCATGAAATTTTGAATTATTTGTCAAGTTATAACTTGTTTGATTGGTTGTTACCTTTATCTTTGTCAAGATATGTCTTTGGTTTTCACCTCTTGTGCTTAAGTCTTGTAAGAACTTTCCCCTTTCATGATATTGTAATATCTTGATGCTTGCTTTGTTTGTGACCATCTATCTTGTTTGAAATCATTGATATTGTGATATCCTTATACCTTATTTTGGTTGTAACCATTCATCTTGATTGAAATCCTTGCTTATGGTAATATGCTTGCTTATTCTTGGTTGTAACCATATCCTTTATATTCATCATGTTTGAATGATTATTGCTTTGTTAAGTTTATTTCCCCAAGTGATGGAACTCTTTAGTTCTCATCCCAGTTGCCTCCTTTTTTCCCTTCCAAAGGAAAGTCTCTCTATTGACCTTTGGGTCATAGATAGCTCATTACCCTCCCTTGACTTTGTAAAGTCATCTATACACTTAGTTAAGTTAGGAATTATCCATTAGACTTTGCTTAAGTCTAAAAAGTTTACCCTTTGTTAAGAGTGCTCCTTCAATTAGAACTTAAGATAGAGTTTGTTAACTCTATGTAAGAATCATGGAGATGATTACTTACTCCCCTTTCTTGAGTGTTCAATGTAGATCTAGAGAGTTTTCTTAAACTCTACACAAGAATTGTTATGTTTGTTCCCCTTTGAACCTTGATCATAATCAAGTGTTCTTCAACCCTAGTAAGGTGAACTACGATTGCTCTGATTCTATCCTAGTTAGGATACGTAGGCAGAGGACGCGATGTCTTTGCGAGAAAACTTAGAAACTATACTTAGGTCTTTACCTACACCTTTTACCCAATCCCAATCCATAACAAACATTTAGCAAACTTAGCATATAAACAAACAAAAGGTTCCTGTAGAGTACTACAGATGTTTAGGATGTGAAATACCTTCGCTAGGCATAACGAACCCCGATCCCCGAATCTCTTGGCGTTGTTGTAACATCGCGAAAAGGGTTTTTCTTTCTTTAGACCTTTCCTTTGGATAAATTAAAGTCCGGTTGTGAATTTAAGAATTAAGATTCAAGTTAATCAATAGCTTGGCATCACGATTCTCACCGCAATAGAAATGACGACTTCACTGGGGACTTACTTAAACTTGAGGGTTTAGCCTATTTTGTTTGATTGTATGCTATATTTGTGAATATTTGCTTAACATGTATATTTGTCAATATATTTGTTTGTATGTTGGATATTGGGTACTTTGAGTGGTGAGACAGTCCTATACCCGGACTTGAGTGCAATTATGATAGGATGGTGGTATATTCAAGAAGGCTTATAGGGAGTTGATTCTCGACCAAGCTAACTTGAGAAACCACCGCTCAGTGGAGGCCCTCTTGAGAGTTAGTTTTGTTGAACGAGTATTCATGAAAACATTGCTACTTTCGACGAAGGAGCCCGTGACACTGTGGACCTTTAGATTACATTTTATCCCACTTTGGCCTTATTAGGACGTAGTGCAATGGCTATAAGGAAGTATTTCCGCAATAGTTGATACGCGATACTACACTTGAACGAGACTCTCTTGAGAATATTGTCGATTACCAAGTGATTTGGGAAATTGATAATATCTGAAACATGGGTTGTTGACTCTCAGAACCTCTTAGAACCCTGTTCTACAGGTTTGAGAATCCATATCACACGCCTTTTTTGGGATGGGTAGACCATGGCTCCATGCTCATGTCCTCAAAACCTAGGTTTTTGTGTGCGTATGTGTTATCTTTGTTTGCCTGTGTTTGTGCATTTTTGCATTCATGAAGCATCATATCATAAAGTTTCATGGAACTCAGACTTTTGTTTGTAAACATCAAGGTCGTTATGGATGGTGAAAGAAAGAAAACTTTGAAGTACACTTACAAGGGTCTTAACTTAGATGACCTAAGGAGGTTGAGCACCTTGGTGACATATCCAGAAGGGTTCCAAAGCAGGTATGGGAAGTTGTTGTTACTATTGAAGATAAAGATGGATAATGGACTTCTTTCTACGCTTCTCCAGTTCTATGATCCACTCTACCATTGTTTCACCTTTCCCGATTATCAACTAGTACCCACGCTAGAAGAATACTCCTATTTGGTTGGATTGCCCATTCTTGATGAGTCTCTTTTTCCGATCATGGAGAAGGACCCTAAGGAGCAGGATATTGCCAAAGCTACACGTTTGGGTTTGATTGATATTCAAAAAAATATGACTACAAAAGAAGGAGTTTTTGGGTTAAGTGCAGAATTTTTGGTTGAGAAAGCTCAATACTATGCAGATCATTTGAGCATGGACACATTCGAGGCTATTCTTGCCTTGCTCATTTATGGTATCTTTCTGTTCCTTAGCTTCGAGAATTTTGTGGACCTCAATGCCATTAAAATCTTCTTGAGGAAGAACCCTGTGCCTACTTTGCTAGCAGATGCATATCATTCTGTTCATCTAAGGAACTTTCATAATGGAGGGATGATTACTTGTTGCGCTCCTATATTGTACAAATGGTTCATTTCACATTTGCCTAAAGCCAACACTTTTTGGGATCCGAAGAAAGGTTGGTGGTCACAGAAGATCATGGCTCTCACTCACTCCGATATCGATTGGTACAGTCGTGACTATGATGGAACAATGATCATTAACAATTATGGAGATTTTGGTAATGTACCTCTTCTTAGTACTAATGGAAGAATCAGTTATAATCCAGTTCTCTCCCGTCGACAATTAGGATATCCTTTGAAGGACAAGCCCAATAGTTTTCATGTGGAAAGCATTTTCTTCAAAGAAGAGAAGAATAGTCAAGAGCTGAAAGACAAGATTCTAAAAGCTTGGAGTCATCTGCACAAGAAAGGGAAGAAGGACCTTGGAAAACTTAATTGTGTCTCTTTGGAACCATACCTCCAATGGGTCCGAAAAAGAGCCATCGCATTGAAGATGCCTTATCCTAAGCAAGAACCCATGGCTTTGAAGGAGGAACGCACCTTGGTCTTCATGTCTGAGGAAGAAAAGCTGAAAATCGCCTTGGGTAAAGCGCGACAAACAGAAGACGCTTGGAAGCACAAGTATCAAGTGGTCGTTGAAGAAAATACAGAACTCCAGAAACAATTACAGTTGAAGAATGAGGAAGTACTCTCTTGCAAGAAGAGGAAAGCACAAGAGGATTTGTTTTCTTCTAGTCCCCAGTCTACTCCTTGGAAATTGATTGTGGATAAGCTCATTCTCGAGAAGGCTCAGATGGAAAAGGAGATCGAGAAGCTCAACATAAGGCTGCTAAGGGAACCTTCTTAGGATTCATTAGCTTTTATTTAGCTTAAAACTCTTGTAAGAGGAACCAATATTTTATAATCCAATCTTGTTGATTAATGGATTTAAGTCTATAACACCTTTTGATGTTTGCAAACATCTGAGTCCCATGACGCTTTTTGCATTTGCATTCGCATTCTCATTTTTCCTAATCATTCAAGGAAATTCAAAAATTTTCTTTTGCAGACGAAAATATGGTAAGACGAGGCATGCTCCCTTTCCTTGATTTGAAGTTGGGCAACCTTAGGATCCTAGAAAGGCTTGTTAGGAATCCCGCCACATTCATCGTGAAGTACGGAGATCTTCTGCCATTACATAACACACAAGTTAACGAATTCATACTGCAGGCCCTTGTGGAATTTTATGAACCAGTGTACCACTGCTTCATCTTCCCAGATTTTCAGCTACTTCCAACCATAGAAGAATATACTGACTACCTGAAAATTCCGCTAACCTTCACAGCTCCTTATGGAAAACCCAAAAGAAGAGACTTGGCCAAAGCATTACATCTTAGGCCAGAAGAGTTACCGACTATGAGAGCAAAGGGGGGATTCTACGGAATGGAGGCAGGACCATTGATGGAAATGGCTGAATTTCACTACGAAAGTAGAAATTTAGGTATTTTCGAAGCCATTTTAGCATTTCTGATATACGGCTTGTACCTCTTTCCAAGTCGTCATGATTTCATCAGTGAGGAGGCTATTCGTCTCTTCATCATCAAGAATCCTGTGAATGAGATACTGGTAGACACATACGTGGTCATCCACCGCCATGCATTATATGACCTCAGACAGTTTTCATGTTGTCTCGCATTGCTCGACAGATGGTTCACTTCCCATTCGCCCAAGACTCACGTCCTCTAGAGGCTTTATAGCAAGAATGCATGGATTGCAAAAATTATCACTCTCAAACACTATGATATCACTTGGTATGACCCCAGTCTTGGTAATCTAGCTATGATCCCCAACTGTGGGGACTTCCTTAATGTACCTCTCATTGGAACAAAAGGAGTCATAAGCTACAACCCCATTCTTGCTCAAAGTCAATATGGGTATCCAACCGGGCCGGAGCCCGAGCCAGAGCTGCTAAGACCTTGCTTTTGTGAAACCGGTTGCAACCCAGAGTTAGAAGCCCGCGCCAACTACGCTTGGAATCACCCTCACATCCAAGGGATAACTGCAATGGAGAATATAAGCTGCTTAACTACCAGAGCTTACCTACTTTGGTCGAAAGAAATAGCTTTAACAATGTTCTACACTCGTGATCACGAGATAACAATGGAACCAGAAGTCCTCGTAACTAGGGAAGAGTTGAAGTACGCCTTGATCAAAACACAGCACGAAAATGAAGACCTGCGGGAGATCATTCGCCAGTATCAAACTCGCGCCGAGGACCAAGAAGGAGAAGGATCATCTTGTTAGAATGATCAATGTTTCACCATTTCCTGTTTTCCCTAAAAAGGATTGTAATCCTATGTTGCATTTACTTTTGCTGCTTTTTGTTGTAAGAAAGGTCTTGCTTTTTAGCAAGAGCCATCCATTGTAACAAATTTTGAATTATCAATGAAAAAATGCTTTTTAAAGCACGTCGTTACATGTTGCTCCATTTTTTGTTTGTAAACAAAATTTGTTTTTCCTTGAATGGTTTGTGCATTTGCATCGGCATTTGCATTCGCATCTCATCCCGCATTCGTCTTGCATTCGAGTTCCACAACTCATCCGTTGTTCTTGTGTCAGAGAGAGAGGGAAAGTCACGCTGAATTCGCACAAATACAACACTCGAGCCCAATCTCAGCGCAAGATGGCAGACAATGATCAAAGAACCGACCAGATAGACAATGACATCGAGAGGATTAAGGACAATGTTAGTCAGATCATGGAGGTTCTTAATTTGATTAAAGCGAAGATGGATATGCAGGTTACAGTGGTTTCTGAAGTCACTACAGCAGCAACAAGCCTTCCAACCGCTCCAGTTATGACAACCGAGTTCCCATTTGGCATGTCCATGGATTTCCTGCCACCAATCAACAATCCTCAACCTTCCAGCTTTCAACCATAAGTCGGTCCAATGGCGACAAATCCCATCTTTACTCAGGCGGGGGGACTAACTCATGTCCGACCTATTTTAAACCACCAGCCAATCTTCGATATACCAGACGGTTCTGAAGCAGAAGACGAGAAGCATGAAAGGCTAAGAGTAGAGATGGATATCATGGCCAAAAGAATGAGAGCCATTGAAGGGAGTAACGTTTTTGGGTCAGATGCCAAAGACATGTGTTTGGTATCCGGATTAGAATTCCCACAAAATTTCAAAATGCCCGTGTTCGATAAGTACGAGGGAACTACTTGTCCCAAAGTACATTTGATCATGTATTGCAGGCGGATGGCTCCACATATTGAAAATGACAAATTGTTGGTGCACTGCTTTCAAGACAGTCTCAAAGGAGCGTCAGCCAAATGGTACTTAAGCCTGGACCAAGCAAAAATACATGGTTTTCAAGATCTGTCAGATGCTTTCATTCAGCAGTACAAATATAACATGGATCTGGCTCCAGATCACCGTCAACTCCTTAGTATGACGCAAAAAAGCACCGAGACTTTCAAAGAATATGCGCAAAGGTGGCGCGGGACTGCTGCTCAGGTTAAGCCGCCTCTTACTGAAAAAGAGCTAGCAGACTGGTTTGTAGACACAGTCATACCAAAGTTCTACGAGAGATTAATCAGTAGCGTTACTACCAACTTCTCTGACATTGTTGCGGTAGGAGTCAAGGTCGAAGCTGGTTTGAAAAGTGGAAAGGTGACAACTTCAAATGCCAGTTCAAACGCCAATGCTGCCAAGAAGCTGGCTAACAACTTCCACAAAAAAAGGAGGGTGATGTAAGTGTTGTAACATATGGGAAAAAGGCGCAGAGTTCGAGGAATCATCGCCAACAATATCATCCATCATCTTACGTAGCAGCTGCAATACCTATTTTTCAACAGTCATCTCAGCAGGGTCCTCAACAAGGGGTACCCAATCATCAACAGCAGTATCATTCCAATCATCAATAACAATATCATCAACAAGGTCAGCAGCCTTAGAACAGGGCTCTGAGGGCCAATTACCAAGGGAATCGGCCGAAGATACAACCATCCCGATGAGTTACGCTGATTTATTCCCAATGCTAATAGAAAGAGGGCTTGTCAAGACGAGGAAATTAGGTGCTCCACCTAACCCATTGTCGTACTACTACAATGCCAACGCATGCTGTTTATTCCATGAAAACGCTCCGAGACATGACCTAGAAGGATGCTTCGCGCTCCAACACCTTGTTCGGGAGTTGATCGAAAAGAAGATTATGTATTTCAAAGACAACCACCCGAATGTAAAGGATAATCCTCTACCAAACCATGGTGGAGTAAATGCTATCACTGAAGAGGGGGAAGGGTCTGAAACTAAGACTGTTATCACCATTGAAGAAATCAAAGTGTCGTTGGTAGAATCGCACAAACGTCTCGCTCAAGCTTGGACGCTTAAAACTTCTCATGAAGATTGTGAGCAATGTATGTTGAATCCACAAGATTGTGACCTTGTACAAAAGGATATTCGAGCAATGCTTGAGCAAGGAATGCTAGAGACCACTAGCAGAAAGAAAAAAGAAGATGTAGCGGTAATTGAACCCGTGTTCAATATGCCCGAAGAGCCTAGCAAGAGGTCCGTTTTCAGAAATACCAACAACAAAAATAACAAGAGCATCCGACCAGTATTCCGTGACGATGTGCCACCAAAATTTGGGAGGGATCAATCCAGATTTGAACCAAGGAGAGGATCTAGACCTCACCCAAGGGCCATAACGCCAAGAGAAGATCATTCGTGGTGTGAAGAAATTTTCAAGGGAGGAAAACAAGTAAATATAGCCAATATCGCCGGTGGGAGTAAAATGACCCGAAGTGGTCGCGTGTATCAACCACGAGCGAATAATGAAGTTCCTCCACCAGCGGTTCCCACTCCAAAAGCTGCTGCCCCTAAAGGATCCATTCGAGAGGAAGCTGTCACTAAGGAACCTATTGTCAAAGGAAAAGAGAACCTCATAAATGATGAGGAAGAATTTCTGCGGATTATTCGTCGAAGTGACTACCGAGTGGTAGATCAGCTGAACCAGACGCCATCCAAAATCTTAGTCATGTCATTACTGTTGAGCTCCCTAGCACATTGCCAAGCTTTGCTAAAAATCCTAATGCAAACTCATGTGACCAAGGACATCACAGTGGGGCAGTTCGACTCTATTGTGGCAAATATCACGGCCTGTAATACTTTAAGCTTTGATGACAACGACTTAACAAGTGAAAAACGCAAGCACAATCATGCTCTGCACGTATCAACTAAATGTGAAGAGGATACATTGTCTAGGGTGCTTGTTGATACAGGATCCGCACTCAATGTGATGCCAAAGAGAACATTAGCTAAGCTTGCTTATCAAGGTGCTGATATGAGACCAACATCTCTTGTGGTGAAGGCGTTTGATGGTTCCAGATGGGCTGTAATAGGAGAAGTTGACCTTCCTATCATGATAGGTCCACAAGTATTTGAAATCACCTTTCAAGTAATGGACATCAATCCAGTCTATAGCTGTCTACTAGGGAGGCCATGGATACATACAGCGGGCGCTGTAACCTCTACCCTCCATCAAAAGATGAAGTTTGTTGTTGATGATCAGTTGGTCATCATTCACGGAGAAGAGAATCTGATGGTGAGCGACCTATCCTCTTTCTGATACATTGAAGCGGACGAAGATTCACTCGAAACAGCTTTCCAAGCGCTAGAGATAGCCCACGCTGTTCTGGTAGACGAGTCTGATATAACTCGTGGTCCATCCTTCACTTCTGTTCAGAGTATCAAAGTTGCACTGAAAACCGGACTCCCATTGGGATGGGGAGAAGTTATCCAAGTCGACGCTCGAGCGAAGAACAATCGACAAGGGTTGGGTTACAAACCAACTCTAGGAAATGAGCCAGAAGAGTGTGTCATGAGGAAGAAGTCATTGAAAGAGATCTTTACAAGTGGCGAATTGCAAATAAACGCTATCATTGCTGAAGAAGAGGATTGTGATCTTGATCGTCTGATAATCCAAGGAGGAGCAGCTCTACACAATTGGGAGGCTGTGGAAATTCCTGTCTTTTTACTGTTAGAGTAATTCATTTTGCTTGTTAGCTTTATGTTTTCTTTAAAAAGTTCCTGGTCTTGCCCAAGGCCTGCGAATTATTTTGTATGAGCCACTTTGCAAATTGGAAAAATCTATGAATGAAAAGTGTTTTTGTTAAAGCTCTTGTTTATTTCCTGCTTATCATTTTCACTCTTTTTGTTAAAAGGAAAAATGGCAACTTTTTTTGAAAACATAAAAGCAACCCTTCATCTGCATGTCTACGTGTGTGTGTCTAATCATTCCCAAAAATAAAACATGCAAAACACTTCCATTACCCACAGAATCCCGTGATCCTTCAGTTCCTTCTACTAGCAGTTCATCTGTCTTCCAAGCCGAAGAAGAGAATGATGAAGAATTAGAAGTCCCCGAAGAATTGAAGAGGATGACTAAATTTGAAGATGTTTATCTCCAGTCGTACAAAGAGCAGGTTGAGGTCATCAACTTGGGGTCCGAAGAAGAGAAGAGAGAAGTCAAGATTGGAGCATCGTTGGGGCCAGAAGTCAAAAGCAGGCTAACATCACTCCTTAAATACTATGTTGACATATTTGCTTGGTCTTATCAAGATATGCCAGGGTTGGACACCGACATTGTTATGCACAAGCTCCCCTTGAAGCCAAAGTGTCCTCCGGTCAAGCAAAAACTTTGCAGATCAAGACCAGACATGGCTCTTAAGATCCGAGATGAAGTCAAGAAACAGATTGACGTAGGCTTTTTAGCAGTATCTAAATATCCGGAGTGAGTGGCAAACATCGTGCCAGTCCCAAAGAAAGATGGCAAAGTCAGAATGTGCGTCGACTATAGGGATCTAAACAAAGCCATTCCGAAGGATGATTTCCCTCTATCACATATCAATACTTTGGTTGATAACACAGCTAGTTTCGCAGTGTTCTCATTCATGGACGGATTTTCTGGTTATAATCAGATAAAGATGGATCTGGCTTACATGGTGAAGACGACCTTCATCACACCCTGGGGCACCTATTGTTATAAGGTCATGCCTTTCGGCTTGAAAAATGCAGGGGCAACATATCAGAGGGCCATGGTCACACTATTCCATGATATGATGCACAAAGAGATTGAAGTATATGTGGACGACATGATCGCAAAGTCTCGAAGCGAAGAAGACCATTTGAATCATCTGTTAAAGTTATTTGAGAGACTCTGAAAGTACCAACTAAGGCTAAACCCAGCTAAATGCACCTTTGGGTTCGCTCAGGAAAATTACTCAGCTTCATCGTTAGTCAACGTAGAATTGAAGTAGATCCTGACAAGGTCAGAGAAATCCAAGAGATGCCTGCTCCTAAAACAGAGAAACAGGTCAGAGGTTTCCTTGGACGTTTGAATTACATCTCCAGGTTCATCTCCAATCTAACTGCTACTTGCACACCGATTTTCAAGTTGTTACAAAAAGATCAGACGGTGGTGTGGAATGAAAACTGTCAGTCAGCATTTGAGAAAATCAAGCAGTATTTATAAGAACCTCCAGTATTGATTCCTCCTATGCCTGGAAGACCATTGTTCATGTACATGACAGTACTAGAAGATTCGATGGGTTTTGTCTTGGGCCAGACTGATGAGTCGGGAAAGAAAAAGCACTCAATTTACTATCTGAGCAAGAAGTTCACTGATTGCGAGAGTCGCTACTCTCCACTAGAGAAATCCTGTTGTGCTTTAGCATGGGCCGCCAAGCGCCTAGACAGTATATGATCTGCCACACCACAATGCTGATTTCTAAAATGGACCCCATCAAGTACATCTTTGAAAAACCAGCTCAAACGGGAAGATTGGCCAGATGGAATATGCTCTTATCAGAGTATGATATTCAGTATGTTGCTCAAAAGTCTATCAAAGGAAGTATCTTGTCAGAACACCTTGCAGAGCATCCCATGGAAGATTATCAAGCACTCAAGTTTGAGTTCCCTGATGAAGATGTGATGTACATTCAACGCACGAAACCAGAACCTGGTCCTGAGTCTGGATCCCGGTGGGAAATGATGTTCGATGGAGCGTCAAACAAAAACGGACATGGTATTGGGGCTATTTTGAAAAATCCAACCGGAGGATATACTCTTGTCATAACCCAACTTTGTTTCTCGTGTACGAATAACATAGCCGAGTACGAAGACTGCAGCTTAGGATTGGAAGCTGCCATTGATCTTCACATTAAAATCTTGGAAGTAATCGGTGATTCTGCTTTGGTGATCTATTAGCTCAAAGAGGAATGGGAGACTAGAGATGAAAAGTTGATCCCTTACAAAGCTCATATCCTAGAGATGGCCGAACATTTTGACGAGATTACCTTCAAGCATGTACCAAGAGCATAAAATCACATTGTTGATGCATTAGCCATCATGGCATCAATGTGGAAGGTCCAGTTTGTTAACGAGGCGCCTCTGATTCGCATTGAGAGAAGGACAGTGCCCGCATATGTTATGACAATAGATGAAGAATCTGATGAGAAACCTTGGTTCCACGACATCAAGAACTTTCTTCAAAATCAGGAATATCCAGATGACGCATCCATAATCGACAAAAGAGCCATACGAAGATTGCCGGCTAAGTTCTTCATCAGCAATGACACCCTTTATAAGAGAAACCACAACATGGTTTTGCTTCGATGTGTCGATGAAAAAGAAGCAAGTCTCATAATGACTGAAGTGCACGAAGGAACATTCGGTACCCATGCCAATAGCCACGCCATGGTTAAGAAGATTTTAAGAGCGGGTTACTTTTGGTTAACTCTAGAGACGGACTGCATCCTCTTTGCTTGAAAATGCCATAAGTGCCAGGTCTATGCTGACAAAGTGCATGTTCCTCTACATCCTCTCAATGTGATGACATCGCCGTGGCCCTTCGCAATGTGGGGCATAGACATGATTGGGGCAATAGAGCCAAAAGCTTCCAACGACCATCGCTTCGTCTTTGTTGCAATTGATTACTTCACCAAATGGGTAGAAGCAGCATCATATGCGAATGTAACGAAACAAGTGGTTTCCCGCTTCATCAAAAAGGAAATCATCTGTCGATATGGTATTCCCGACCAGATCATCACCGACAATGGGTCAAATCTGAACAACAAAACAATGAAGGAACTCTGTGATGACTTCAAGATCAAGCATCACAATTTGTCTCCTTACAGACCTAAGATGAATGGCGCAGTCGAAGCTGCAAACAAAAATATCAAGAAAATAATACAAAAGATGGTCATAACCTACAAGGATTGGCACGAGATGTTACCATTTGCTCTACATGGATACCGAACATCAGTGTGAACTTCAACAGGGGCAACTCCTTTTTCCTTAGTGTATGGGATGGACGACGTGCTACCCATCGAGGTCAAAATACCTTCTCTAAAGATCTTAATGGAAGCCAAGCTTGAGGAAGACGAATAGATAAAAGAAAGGTTCGACTCATTGAACCTCATTGATGAGAAAAGAATGACGGCCATGTGTCATAGCCATATTTATCAACCAAGGATGATAAGAGCATTCGAAAAGAAGGTTCGTCCCAAAGAGTATAGGGAAGGAGAGCTTGTGCTTAGAAAAATCCTACCAACGCAAAAGGACATGCGCGACTAGTGGATGCCCAACTACGATGTCCCTTTCGTTGTAAAAACCGTCTTCTCCGGAGGATCTCTAATTCTTGAGACCATGGATAGAGAACAACTCAAGTACCCTATCAACTCAGATGCAGTGAGAAAGTACTATGCATAAAGCGGAAAACCTAGAAAGGTGATTCAAGTGCTTCAGCAAGATGGAAGTCAGAAGATTAAAGCTGACAAACGCAGGGGCAAAGTCTTGTGCAAGGTGTTAAAGGAAGGTCAACGTCTGCCATTCTCGTCAGAAGCAACAAGGCAAATGAACTGATAGTTAGCAGGACCGGATTATTATGGGATGCTGTAACCCTTTCTGTTTGTCATTTTTCCAAATGTATAAAGTTCCCGAGACTTTGCCTTTTGTAAAGTTCCCATCCATCAATGAAATCAGATTTTGGCCAATCATTGTTATAATCTTCTGTTTTTGTTATGCAATTTCACTTATTTGTTAATAAAGATTTTTCGAAAAGCAAAGTGTTTTGAAAAACCTAAATTTTTTTTAGAGAAAAACTAATTTGACAAAACGATTGAAGAACTCTAGAGGTAATCCGACAATATTACACAGTTCTCAAGCCGTAAAAGCTTGTTGTCGCCTCTGACCATACTAGATGCGTCCAACGACAATCCCCGCTCTTAAGCCAGGACTTCTCCTCTGCAGGTTTACAAGAATATTGTCTACCTTGGAAGATTGTTATCTACACCAAAAGAAAGCGCCATCTAACTTGAAGCAATTGAGACTCAGCGTGATGGGTTCCCTCTTTGTTTTCCTTGTTGCTCTTCTTTTCTCCCTTGTGGGTCGGTTTGCATTTTACATACAACATCATATCAGCATGTGCATTTGTTTGCATGTGGTTTTGGGTTCTGTTTGTTTGGTTGTTTCCTTTGAGATCCTTTGGTCGTTACCTCTCTCTCTGATCAGTTGCCGCAGATTTAGCTTTGAGGTTGATACCCCAATGTTACCAGTAATCCTGGGATTACTTTTTCTTCTCTGGAAAGCTATTTGTGACTAGCAGTATCCGATTTACCTAGATGGTTAGTTGTTACTAATGTTTATCTCTGATTTGGTTGTCACCGATAATCTTTGAAAGTCTAGTAGTCACTAGCATTGTTTAAAACCAATTGTTATTTGGTACCTCGATTTGGTCGTCACCAACAATCTTTCAAACTCAGTAGTCACTGACTCTCTAAAAAAAACCAATCGTCATTGGAGTCCCTTTGATTCGGTTATTACCAATCTTTGCTAAAATCTAGTGGTTACTAGTATTTGCTTTCAAAACCAATGGTCATTGGTATTTGAGATGGTTGTTACCAAGTTTCCTAAAAGGTACAATACTTATTGGCATCGCTCAGACCCAATCGTTATTGGTACCGGTTGGCTCAGTTGTTACCGTTCATTCTAAGTCTACTGGTTACTAGCATTGTTGGAAAATCCAATGGCTATTGGTGTTTGATTTAGTTATTACTAATCTCATCAAAAAATCTAGCGGTTACTAGTATTGGTAAAACCAGTTATTTTTGACATACTTTTGATTTGGTAGTCACCAATATGTCTAAGTCCAATGATTATTGGCGTCGCTTGAAGTCAGTTGTTATTGGCACTCTGAGTTGGTTATTACCAATTTTTTCCCTTTGAAGTCCAGTAGTTACAGGCACTTCTTAATCCAATCGTTATTGGCACCTGTTAGTTTAGTTGTTACTGCTCCTTCCAAGTCTAGTGGTTACTGGCATTGCTTGAAAGCTAATTGTTATTAATACCGTGAATGGGTTGTTACCAACTTCCCCAGCCGAAGTCCTGTATTTTACCAGTGCTGTTCGGAATTCCCAATTATTTGTAACTTTGGTTTGGTCGTCACCATCACCCCCAGTAAGTCTAGTAGTAACTAGCACGCTTGAAACTATTTGTTGTTCTGGTCGTCACCAATGTTCCCAGCGAAGCCGTTGCTTTCCCATTCAAGTCTCGGAGATCTAGTGGATACTAGCATCCCCAGTGCATCTGGTCTTGTTTCTAGTTCTTTTCCTGAAGATCCCGTTTGAACTCTTCGTTATAGGAAATTCCTCATTTGGTGTTATCACCAATGAGGTTTGCGTCTCTGATCTTTCGTTCCCCCGGTGGAGAGTTGCCTTCTTCCCCAGTGGTGTGTCCCCTTTTCCCCAGTGAAGAGTTGTCTTCCTCGGTGGAATTTGCGTCCCCTGTGTGAAAGATTCCCCCTGAACAGTATCTTTAGTCATGATTGAACTAGCTGCTATGTTACGCCCTGGATCTTTCCCTAGTGTGTTGGGTCCCCCGTGATGGTTACTCGTTGTCTTGTCGTTCTTTTATTCTTACTCGTGTGTTTGCATCTGTCTTGCATTCAAGCATCATAAGCATCATTTAGATTCATGGAATATTCACATTTGTCCTTTTACATATCATCGAATCTAAGGGACAAAATTTTTGGTTTGCTATATTTAAATACCTTCCACTATGATTCTATGAGGATTATCATCTCTCATTGACATCTAATGAAAATATTTAAATAGGGGCGACACACTAGGGATTATCATCTCCCAAATTTTGACCCCTTAGATTATCATCTCCCAAATTTAGACCCCTTAGATCTTCATCATCATTTTAGGATCATATCCATTTTTTATCTAACCTTAACCTATTTCAAGTTAGTCTTTGTCAAGATACAGGTGAATTAAGGTTCCGTACAGCCGGGAATCGAGGTATCGATGGTTTAATCGGTCAATGTATTGGATTGATTCTCCATGAAATAAGTCTCCATATCATCAAAGATACCCCATTGGGTCAATTATGAATCTAATTTGAGGTTGTCACCCAAAGATTAAAGACAATGCAGTCCAAGATCCCCGATTAGGGTTTTCGATTAGGAAAAGTCAACTGTAGTTTGACTTTTGATTTAAATGGTGCTCCAATGGTAGGATCATGGTCCATGAATTTCACATGGCTTAGTGAAGTCTACTCAAGAAGTTTCAAGGCCTCAGAAGACCCGGGACATCAACAGTCTACTCGGTAGTCATCATCGATCGTTTGGTTGACCGAAAAGTCATCTCTTCAATCATAAGGAATTTGACCTTAAAGTATGAAGAAAAAATGTTCCTAGTAACATATTACACCTATCCATGAAGTTTCATGACCATTGGATCAAGGATTGAGGAGTAATCGAGAAATCGGGAAATTAGGGTTTTGAAAGGGGCAAGACCATAACTCCCTAACCACACATCCAATTGAGTTGGTTCAAGGCTCATTGGAAAGCTCTTAACAAGTCCTACAAAAGTCTCACAGTGGCCCATGGGCAGAAAATGAGTAGATTTGGAGTTATGGCCAAAATCATTACAAGAGGGAGAAAACACTTAGAAAAATTCTAAGTTGCTAGCCTTTTTAGGCATGTTTTTAGCCAACTTTGAGTGGATTTTTGACCTAGTACCACTTGGAATCTGAAGATCATGAAAACATGAAAGTTGCAGAGCTTCATGAGGGCTTTCCAAAATGTACTAGAAATCCTCCATAGCCCTTATGAGTTGAGAGTTATGAATTCAGCAAGTTGAGGTCTCAACACTTGAGTTCACCATTTCCACTTTTTCACAAATTCACTTTTTAATCACTTGAACCATTCTCAGCCATTTGATCATGTTTCTATCTGATAATTAGAGAGTGTGATGAGTAGAAGTGCATAAAATGAAGGGATTTGGTAAACTTTGCAAGTTGGAGGCAAGTTGCATTATTTTAATCAAAAAATCAACAAGAAAGAGAAACTTTTCATGAAAAATCTGTAGCAGCAGTCTCTCCTACTCTCTAGCTTCACTTCATTCACTTCCATGTCCTCCTTACCACTTGATTTATACCTTGCATTGAGCCAAGGACTTGAGTGTGCAGCTGTCCATGATCTTGAACAAGATTTCATCACAAAACTCCCTCCAAAAGCCAAAATACAAATCTGCCCAAACCATTTCTTGCCTATAAATAGAGGTTTCCTCTATGTTGAAACACACACCAGAGAACTCTAAAACCCAAGAGAAAACCATAGCTCTCATCTTGCCTTGCTTTTCTTATAAGTGAAGAAACCATTCCAAAACCCCTCAAAAATCTGCCTTAAGCATTTAGCCTTCCAAAACCATTTCTACCCACTTAAAATCATCACAAACCATCTACACAATCCACAAATGATGTGTAGGAGGTGTTCAAGCTCTTAAACCAGTCAAGAACTCCATTTTCCCAAAAGTCAACTTTCAACCAAGCAAAGTTTGACTTTACGCACAAAATCTGATAAATCTCTTCTCAGGCCTGTTTTGATCACTTTAACCCTCCAAACACCTTTGGTTTATGATGTACCAACTGTCCATAACCTAAAATACCTTCATCATCACTTATTTTGAGATCTATCACAAAGCTCACTTGTTTACTTCAAGTGCAAGAAAAGCTGTTGTTTTCATCAAGGCATTGGTTGGATCTCATCTGGGAGTCTTCAAGGTTTTCCCTACTGTATTAGCTTACTTGGAGGTCTACAAGAGGTTAGTAGTCACATTACCTATCTTGAACTGTCATGAACATGCCTAGCTTGCTTTAGTTACAATGTGTTTTAAGAATGATACAGCTCATGTATTAAATCTGCTTCTGTTTTGTTTGAGTTGCTCTTTCATGTATGTGTAGTGCTCTTATAATCATCATACAATATGGTTTTGTTGTTGTGTTTATGCTTTTGAAGCTCCCTTAAACATTATCCTAGGTCATGTATGAACATAGGAAATAATTGCTTACAACTGTCATGGAGATTGATGCTGGATCTGACTGTTGATCTTTTCCATTAATGAATCATGTTGTTGTTTCTGTCTAGATTAAGTGTTATGCTCATGTTTAGAATGGGTGGTAAACCATTTTTCATTTGAAGACCCTTGTAGAGTGTGCTTAACACTGCTCTTAGTTTGTTTGACATTCTCTATTTGATTTAGTCTGGTTTCTGTTCAGACCAACACTTGTGTTGATTTGAAATTTTATGCCCATGTCTTGTTATGATTATAGGATGTGAATGGTGAGTAGAATTCTGTCATGAACTTTTGTTTGATTGTTATCACAGGCCCCTGGCCTTAATTTCTAAATCCACAAATCACTTTTCATTGGCTACCTATGTTGATAAGATTTGTAATGTTTGGTTCTGCTGCAAGCAGCTTTGAGGGTGTCAGGACAGCCTCATTAGATCTTAAGTCTTTTGCTATCAGTTTGAATCAAAAGTCCCTACATGTTTAGCTTATGATGTGTTGAATTTGTGTTGATTGAGGTTGTGTTGGTTTTGGTTCTACTACCATTTATTCTTGCCATTTTCAACTCATGTGCATTTTTTCCAACTCATATATCATTTTCAATTCTAGTACATTTTTGAATCATCCTTGTGTTTAAGCTTTGTATATAACATGTTTAGAATATGTGTACACCTTTAAACCAATACAAGCATGTTAGTTTTGTACTCAAGCTTTGAAAATGCATCTCAACTATTTTTGAAAAAACTATTTGTTGTATATTGAAGTGATTCACCTAGATGCTGTTGAAACACATCTTAATCTATGATGATCAATATTGTCATGTTGTTTTGAATCTGCTGTCAAGTTGTATAGTTCTGTTGGACTTGGTAAAAAATATTGGGATGATTCATGTGACTATTGAGGCATCTTTTAAAGTCATGATGACCAATACTTTTTTCTGTCAAAGGGTTGTAACCATCATGAGATACATTGAAATTTGTTGCTTGCCATTGTCATGCTAAGTATACCCTTGTGATGTTTTGAACTACTGCTTTGTGGTTGGTTTATGTTTGTTAACATGAGAATCTAGTATCATTGAATCATGTTTTTGTTAGATATTTGAATGTTGTGTTAAACATGTCATGCTTTTTCTGTTGTGAGCTCAACTGCCATAGCACTATTGTTATAGGATACAATTTGTCATTAGCTTGTAAGTTGTTGTGTGCATGAGGCATCAGGACTAGTTGTTGATTGTTAGCATTGCCATGTTAAGATTCACCATATTGCTGTTATAACTGTCTGATTCATGAACAATTGCCTTGTAATGCTGCTACCACCCTTTGCTTCCAATCATTGCCAATTTTTTGCTCTTTTGCTGTTTGTAAACAAGACTTTGTTGCTTAATGCTGATTGAGTCATTTTGCATCTGTTGCTGTTAAGGACTAGGGTTTCTTGCTAGATTTTGTTTATGTTTATTACCATAGAGTTGTAACTCTCATTTTAAGGCACGTGTTGAATTGATGTATTGATTGGCATGGTAATGACCAAAGATTGGCTGCTGCTTCTGTATAGTTGTCATGCCATTTGATCTGTTGCAAAACCTTTAATCATGTTTAGCTTGTTAGGCTGTTTTGGTTAAGACCAAGTTATCTTGGTGTGGAAACTGTATGTGTGTGTGTAGGATTCATCATGTCTGCTTGTTTGATATTTTGTTTTGACAAGAACATAGCTTGCTGTCAACTCCTGTTTTGAGGTTTTCACCGTTTGTGCTGCCATTATGTTGAGTTTTTTTGCAATTGGTGTATTGAGTTCATGTCTTGAGATGTGTGAATCATTGATTGTGTGCTGGTGTGTTGAGGCATGTATGCTGCATTATGAGATGTTCTTATTTTCTAAAAACAACATTTTAATCCTTTGAACCATAATTGCAACACACATACCAGTTTCTGTTTTGAGTTGTTTTTTAGTTTTCTTTGAATCTAGAATCCATAAGCTATATGTTTAGAGTTTGTGTGTGGTGATCTCATGGAATTTGCACCTCTGTTTTGAATCATAGCTTCCAAAATGCATGTCATAAGCCTCCATCTGCATTTACCTTCGTGTTTTAATTTGTGTGCTTTATCTTGAAAAATTAATGATGCCATCATTTTCCTCTTTAAATTTCAAGTGATTTAGACTCAAATTTTGTGAAATTTGGTTGTGTTTTGAAAGAGTTATGATGAAATCGTTTTGGCACCAACTTGCCTTGTTTTTCTTGTCTTGCCTGGCCCAGATTTGCTTGCTTTGTTAAGTACAAGTATTTATTGGGGTGGCATAATACACGGATGTATCGCCACCCCAGTGGTTATGCCTTGCATTTCAAATTGTCTTGCCATGCTTCCTGACCTGAGTTCGATCCGTGTGGAGATCAACTCTTTTGGTTATTTTTCAACATTTTCCATGTTTTCACATATTTCTCTTTTGTTCCTTTAACTGCTACACGCGCGTGCCTTGGTTGGATTGGTGAGGTTGTGTACTTGTGATCCAAAGGTGGTGAGTTCAACACCCACCAAGCGCATTCCTTTATTTTTAATTACTAAAATGTTTGTTTTTTCTTTAAAATTTCAAAGTAACACAACTTCATCATTTTTTATCATTTTTGAATGATTCTTTTTGCTAATGTCTTGTATTATTGCATATTTTCATATGACATGTAAAGAATTCTAGAATTTTAATTTTAGAAACACCTTACATTAAAAGAAAGTCATGTTTCATTTTTAGGGTTTTTACCTTCCTCTCTTTCAACTAATCATTCAAAACTTTTGATTCCTTTTCTTGTGTTTGATTTTGCACTTGATGTGAGAATTGTTTGTTAACTCCTTTGTGTATGTGAATTTGATTTCAACTTTTTCTTGTAAGCATCATGATTGTTTCATTTGATTTCCATTTAAAACCCCCATGAAATTTTGAATTATTTGTCAAGTTATAACTTGTTTGATTGGTTGTTACCTTTATCTTTGTCAAGACATGTCTTTGGTTTTCACCTCTTGTGCTTAAGTCTTATAAGAACTTTCCCCTTTCATGATATTGTAATATCTTGATGCTTGCTTTGGTTGTGACCATCTATCTTGTTTGAAATCATTGATATTGTTTTATCCTTATACCTTATTTTGGTTGTAACCATTCATCTTGATTAAAATCCTTGCTTATGGTAATATGCTTGCTTATTCTTGGTTGTGACCATATCCCTTATATTCATCATGTTTGAATGATTATTGCTTTGTAAAGTTTATTTCCCCAAGTGATGGAACTCTTTAGTTCTCATCCAAGTTGCTTCCTCTTTTCCCTTCCAAAGAAAAGTCTCTCTATTGACCTTTGGGTCATAGATAGCTCATTACCCTCCCTTGACTTTGTAAAGTCATCTATACACTTAGTTAAGTTAGGAATTATCCATTAGACTTTGCTTAAGTCTAAAAAGCTTACCTTTTGTTAAGAGTGCTCGTTCAATTAGAACTTAAGATAGAGTTTGTTAACTCTATGTAAGAATCATGGAGATGATTACTTACTCCCCTTTCTTGAGTGTTCAATGTAGATCTAGAGAGTTTTCTTAAACTCTACACAAGCATTGTTATGTTTGTTCCCCTTTGAACCTTGATCATAATCAAGTGTTCTTCAACCCTAGTGAGGTGAACTACGATTGCTCTGATTCTATCCTAGTTAGGATACGTAGGCAGAGGACGCGATGTCTTTGCGAGCAAACTTAGAAACTATCCTTAGGTTTTTACCTACACCTTTTACCCAATCCCAATCCATAGCAAACATTTAGAAAACTTAGCATACAAACAAAAAAAAGGTTCCTGTAGAGTACTACAGATGTTTAGGATGTGAAATACCTACCATATGCATAACCAACCCCCGATCCCCGAATCTCTTAGCATTGTTGTAACATCGCGAAAAAGGTTTTTCTTTATTTAGACCTTTCCTTTAGATAAATTAAAGTCCGGTTGTGAATTTAAGAATTAAGATTCAAGTTAATCAATAGCTTGGTATCACGATTCTCACTGCAACACATACATCAGACGAAGTATGTGAAGGAGCTTCTGAAGAAGTTTAATATGACAGAGAGTAAGCAAGCTAAGACTTACATGCATCCAACTAGCACTTTGGGAAAAGAAGAGGTAAGTAAAAAGGTAGATCAGAAGTTGTACAAAGGTATGATTGGCTCTCTTCTGTATTTGACTACTTGTAGGCCTGATATTCTCTTCAGTGTTTGTTTATGTGCTAGATTCCAATCAGATCCTAGAAAATCTCACTTAACTGCTGTTAAGAGATTTCTGAGGTATCTAAAAGGTACTACTAACGTGGTTTTGTGTTACAGAAGATCAGATGAATACAAATTAGTAGGCTTCTGTGATGCTGATTTTGCTGGAGACAGAGTTGAAAGCAAAAGCACCTCTGGAAGTTGTCAGTTTCTGGGAGGCAATCTGATCTCATGGTACAGCAAGAAGAAACCCACAATAGCACTCTCAACTACAGAAGCAGAATATATTGCTACTGCTGGTTGCAGTACCCAGATGCTCTGGATGAAGAGTCAGCTAGAAGACTATCAAATTTATGAGAGTAACATTCCTATCTTCTGTGACAATACTTTTGCTATTTGCCTTTCTAAAAATCCTATTTTACATTCAAAGGCAAAACATATAGAAATTAAACATCACTTCATTAGAGACTATATTTAGAAAGGGATTTTAAGTTTAAACTTTGTTGATACAGACCATCAGTGAGCTGATATTTTTACAAAACCCCTTGCTGAAGATAGATTCAAATTTATTCTGAAAAATATTAGTATGGATTTTTGTCCAGAATAAAATGTTTTTTTTCATAATTAAATTTATTCAGATGAAAAATGTTTAAAGTCTATATTCTGAAGTATTGCATCTGATATTTTTAATTACTATTTTTTCTTTGTGAAATTCTGAGCTAACAAGCTTCAGAGGATCTGAACGATAGTTAACGTTTCATTTCCTGAAAGAGCTTCAGAGGCACAACACATCAAACACGTGTCACTTGTTTTCTGAATGTTGAAAACGGTTGAGTGTATACAAAGTGAGGCGCCGTTTCAGGTACTGTTTGAATAATTAAAAGCTCTCGTTTTCCCCCTACTTTGTCAAATCACATTTAATGTTTTAAATCATTATTTCTTTTTGATTTGATTTATGTTTTATTTAATGTGAGTAACTGCTGAAAACGTGCTTGTCTTTCTCTGTGCCCTAATTTGTTCCTTTATATGCCACGACCTAACACTTTTCACATTTTCACTATCTCTTAAACACTTTACGCATTTTGGTCTTCTTCATTGTTTTCTTTTCCATTCTAAACCTAAAAGAAAATCTTGTCATCTCAAAAGTTATTCGTCAATGGCTACTTCATCTTCTTCTCACCAAAACTTGACATCTACAATGATTGGGTCATCTACTTCTCAAATGGGTAATGAAACTTACGAAGAACCAGAACGCACTCTTCTAACACAAGTGGATAAATTAGAAGTACTCTGTGAATTTATGGTTAATTTTGACTATTTGGCAAAAAAATGGGTTTGACCTTCGTCCAACAGTTAATTTTCAAGGATGGGTTAAGTATTTTGATCGATTGGTTGGTCCAGTTTTCCCCCAATTGGTTAAGGAATTCTGGATACATGCAAAAGTTTACCCTAATTTCATCTCTTCATCTGTTTTGGGTAAAACCATCATCATCACCAAGGATATGATTCGTCAATTGATTGGCTATGGAGAAGAAGGTATTGAGAATACCTCTATGGGACGTGAGATGCTGATTAAAGTGTACAACGAGGTATTTACCTCAGGGAATCCTTCCAACAAGATCAAGGATCTAAAAACCCACTACAAGATCTAGGCTAAGATTTTTCTGGGTTACATTCATCATAGGAAGGATTCAAACTCTCCAAACTACATTAATACAGAGCAACTGTATATTCTGTACTGTCTAGGAAAGAATATTAAGGTGGATCTTCCACATCAACTATTTGTTCATCTGTGGAATCACGTCAAGATGTCAAAGGAAGTCATTCGCACAAATCATCAGAAGATTAGAGACTGGATTCCCATGGGAAGGTTAATCTCTGATATTCTTACTGAAAACGGTTTAGTAGCTCATATGAAAGAAGCTGGTCAGACAGAGGAACTAGTTCCTATTTTGGGAAGCCTCTGAACGGCAAAAGTCTTCAAAGGATGAAGCTGGTTGAGAACCTTCAATCTGCTCCAGTTCATATTGATTCTGTTGCTGTACGCAGAAGAAGGGTTCAGGTGGATGATTTCCCACTCTTTACTGCAGAGGAGCCAAGGGAAGCTCTTCTCCATTATATTGCTTCTTGTCTGGCAGATGGCACTCCTATGCCACCTGATCTGATAAAACGTGCTTCTGAACCAGCTCTTGAGCTGATCATGAAGAAGAGGCGCAAGAAGAGAAAGACTTCTAAAGAAGACTCTTCCCAGAAGTCCTTAAAACGCTCCAAGAAAACAGGTAACCCCTCTGCTTTATCTCCTGTTTTGGAACAAGTAACAGATGTACCAACATCTCAACCCCCTCTACCTTCTGAACCAACATCTGAACCTATCATCACCTCTGAACCACCTTCTATTTCCCCTCCACACATCACTTCTAAGCATGTTCATGTTTCAAATGTCTCTCCTATCTCACAAACACAAACTTCCAACCCTCACACCACCTCTCAACTTAACCAAGAAGCCACTTCTGAACAAACCACCTCTATACCATCCACACCTTCTTTCAATATCCATCAGCAAACTGATTCTGCTGAAATCCCTTCAACAAACCAACCAGATGCTTAAAAACCTTCTAAACTTGAAGTTGCTACCACCTCTTCTAAACCTAATCCCTCTGAACCTAACCACTCTTAAACTGATCATGAAATCCTTGATGTCACACCTCTCATGACCGTTCACCCAGTTTTATCTAGCTCATCTGACTCATCTGATTCATCTGATTCCTCTGAATCTGACCTATCAGATGCTACCTCACCTCCCCATAACTCCACAAACCATCCTGTTGATATTTCCTCTCCCATTCCCTCTCATTCTATAGTTGAACCTTCATCCCTTTCTAAACCTTCTAAACCTTCACCCATTTCCAAACTTTCAACCTCTGATAAACCTTCTCTCTTAGATGCCCTTAAGACATCCTTCTTAGAGGCATATCTTAAGCCTAAACCTATACCAAATGTTGGTACTCTGTTATATGCTTTTGAAACAGAGATACAGATGTGGTTGTCTGCTGTAAGGGAGAAGTGCCTGAATAGCATGAATCCTCATGACTCTGAAGCAATCTGGACTGCTTTCAGAAAGAGATTCACCTCTATATCTATGAACCTTCAAGATGCCTGCTCTATAGATGCGGAAGAGAGATTTTCTAAAGCTGTGAAACTTGCTCTACTAAGTGTTCCCAGAACTCCTACTCTGTATCTGGAAAACACACCTACAGAAGTTGTGTGTTCCACATCTGAAGAAACTGCTGCACTTCAGTTTGGTGAAGTTCCTCAAACTGAAGAAGTTATCACAGAGGCTCCTATTACTGAAGAAATTCCTGCATATGATAAGCCTTCTGCTATGGAGATAGAAAATGCATCTGCTTCAGTGGTTATTCAAGATTCAACAGATTTGAAGAAAGATTCTGAAGATATGCAAGACAAGTTTGCTCAGCAAGAGGCTACCAACAGTGAAATAAAAGCATGGATGATCAAGCAAGAGAAGACTACATCAGAAATTAAGGAATGGATGGTTAAGCAAGAAGAATCAACATTTGAGATCAAGACTTGGATGGCCAAACAAGAAGCTTCAACTTCTGAGATGACAGATCTTCTTAAGATTTTAGCTTCCCGTTTAACTTAATTGTTTGTTTGTGCACATCTATGAACTTGCTTGTTTCTACTGCTTTTCTGAATATATGAATTCATCTGTGATTTTTTTTCTTCTTACATCTGATTCTATCTTATTTCTTTGCTATTTTTCTTGCTCTGAAATTATTCTTTTGTCTTAAATGTTTTTCTTAAATGATTCTTTTTGATATGACAAACAGATACTGAATGGAAACTCATACATGTTAAAATCTAACTAATCATAAATTCAGTGTTTCAGAGTTAAAGTTTCTCATCTGAAAATATTTATAGAATTACCTGTGAACAAGATCTAAGATAATCCACAAGCTTGCTCTGACTCTGGAAAGAATACAAGTGCAAAAGGGAAGTTTTAATTTTTCTAGCAGTATTCATTTCAGGGGGGAGAATCATACTCTCAGGGGGAGATATATTTTTTTAATATTGAACAAAATTTCTTATAGTTTTTGTCATCATCAAAAAGGGGGAGATTGTTAGAACATAGATTGGTTCTTAATATATCTCAATGTTTTGATGATAACATTAATGAAATTTTGTATGGAGAAAATATATACTCGAATTCTGTTCAAGTATTTTTGTTTCAGATATCATAAGAAATATTCCTCTGAATGCAAAATATTCCTCTGATGGAATATTCTTCTGGACGCTAAGCTACAGAAGACTCTGAGCGAAGCTACAAAAGACTCTGGATGACGCTACAAAAGACTCTGAGCATTATGACACAAAGCAAAGCAGGCTCTGAGCGTAAAAGTATAAAGCAAAAGATTCAGAAGACTCTGAGATTTAAATCAAGCAAGGCTCTGTGAATCATAATGAACAAGACTATGAAATGTTAGCAGCAAAAGTAATACATCTGGATGAACAGTTTGTTTAAACATTCACGCTAAGCACTATGTCGCAGAACTCTAATAGAGAGTTACTCTGATAAGAAACTTTGATTTGAAGATAATTTGATAAGAAGAAAATGTAATGTCAACCAGGCTTTGATAATTTGATAAGAAGAAAATGGAACATCTTCAGAGAATCTGATGAAGAAGATATTTCCATATTCAGTTATTCAAAAAGATGTTGTTTCAGAAAGAGTCGTTGCCAATTTCAATGTCTACATCCAACGGTACTATTCTTCTTTCGTGTATGGTATAAACTGTCAGAACCTTAAGGATATATCTGAACATTCCTATTCTGGAAAGAAGAAAAAAAGGTAACTGCACGATATTTAAGATATTGGAGTATTTAAACAAGTCTTCAACAACATTTCAATGTTAACAACTCTTGAACAATTTCATTGAACAACTACAACCAAAATACTAGAAAACTGAATAGTTTCTCTTGTTCTTCATTTTGTGTAAATCACTGTTGTGATAATAGCTTATTTTTAGAAGCACCCAAACACATTATTGTTTTATCTTTGTAAAAGATCCTTGAGAGACCAAGTTGTGGTCAGTATTCTTGAGAAGAATAAGAAAACTTGTCTTAGTGAAAACACTGTAATCAGTTTTTGATTAGTGGATTAAGTCCTCGTTTGAGAGAGGCGAAATCACCTTGGCCGGGTGGACTGGAGTAGTTTGAGTTCAAACAAACCAGGATAAAAATACTTTGTTGTTTTTATTGTCATAGTTGTTTTTGAAACCCCTTATTCAACCCCCATTCTAAGAGGAAGAAGAGGTTACTGTTTTGTTGTTTTTTCTTTCGTGCGTTTCAATAGCGGTGTCTTTTGTTTTCATTTTGTGGCTTCTGCTCTTTCTCATTTGTATTTTTATTAGCATATATTGATCTTGTGGTGATAGTTTCCTATACCTTTGTTTTTGGACAGTTGGTGAAGGTGCTTGGGCATTAGAGCCCGTGATTCGCATTTACATTGTTTTTTTTACAATATTATGGTGAGATGATGGGCTGCTGAGCCCATATGATTCTCACCCTTTCTTCTTTTTTTAACACAATCTGTATGTCCTCTGCGCCCCCTTTCTTTTAGGTTTTTTAAATTTAACTTGTTTTAATTACTTTATTTCTTAAATATAAATTCCAATTATTTTTACTATTTTCTTGTTTTCATTTAGATCCATCCATCTTATTGTTTCAATTCATTTTAATTTTGATTTATTTATCATTTCCTTTTCGATTCTCATTTTTAATTTTATTCTTATTATGGGTCGATGAACATCTAAAAGTCGTGAATTGTTGATCCATGATTAAGATTAGACTATCTCATTCCGCTTCTATTTCATTTCATATTAACTTCGATATTATTTTCATTTCATTCTTTGATCGATGAAGTCTTTCTATTCATAAATGTTGATTTATTGAGGTTGTTAACCTTCATTATTTCAAGTATGTAGAAAATGGCCATCGAAGTCATTTTTTATACTTTGAAATCATGATAGGTTACCTTCAATTAATCGACACTAGTTTGTGATTAAGACGAGATCATCCGCTTTTCGGTCTGTGTGACACGATTGCATTGGAAAATGATCCTCAATATCATTCTTCCATCGTGTTTTTAGCACGGATATCAACTTGTGTGACCTCCTATAGCTTGATCTTCGTCATAGGTCGAGCTACGACGGTTTAGCACTATATTTCGTCTCGATTCAATCCAAATCAAACTAACAACTAACTTTGCTTTCCGTCAAAATATTATTGTTTCACTTTCAGTCAATATACTCCTATTTTAAATTCAGTCATTATTTCTTGATTTATATTATCATTGTTCATATACTTGTTAATATTATCTTGATTATACTATTGTGGATATTATCTTGATTATATTGTTATATATCTTGCTATATTATTCACATTATTCATATTCATATTCATATTCATATTGTTCATATCTCATTCACATTCTTTTCAAAACACATAACAATTATCGAAACAATAAAAGCCTAAATTGGTGGACTGTTGGTTACTTACCCGAACAATGAATTATTGGACTTTTTCAGAAACCCTAGCTTAGAGATTTTGTTCGAATTTTTTTCAAGGCATAGTTTAGGACACCTCGCACACACACAACTTTCTCTTGGGCTACCTTACAACGAGACAATTTATCTCGTGCAATCCCGTGTAACTTACATGTACTCCTCTCCCATTTCGATATACGCATTCGTATTTCTTTGATTGTGGTTTATCTTCGAGGAGCGTCCTTAGGGACTAGCATAGATTAAATCATTTTCAAAATAACTCTCGATTCGTCAACGAGCCATTTTCAAACACCCCCCGTAAGTTGAGTTCTCGTACGTATTCGCCATCAACCTATCTCACCCACTTTCACATTTCACCGTGGTTGCGTTATTAGGATCACCCTCAGGGACTAGTATCGTCTCTCATAACTTAACCCTTGATTCCTCGTCAAGCCGGTTCCATTTTCAATCAAAACCTCGACTTGTTGTCGAGCCATTTTCAAACCAACCTCCGATCCAACATGTCTTTGCACGAAAATATAAGTCAAACCCTTGATCCAACATCAAGTGGTATTTTAACCAAGTTGTAAGTTGAGTGCCTTTCGCCTTGTAGTCCACTTCTTTTCGCAACCTATTCGATTGAAACTTTTTTCAAATGCTTTTCTTAAACAAATAACGAAATAAGAAGATTCTTAGAGTCTAGAATTCCTTGAATCATAGAATGAATGGCTCTTGAGGCGCATGCTTCGGGTTGTCATTCATTCACCCTTTCGTCTCAAAACAATTAATTCTTATTCAAACATTTTTGTAATCAACTTACGAAGGAAAGAGATTCTTGAACTCTAGCATTCCTTGAACCTTCGAATGAATGGATCTCGAGGCACGCCCCTTGAGTTGCTGTTCATTCAATCTTTCAACTTCAAAACGGTTAACCATTCTCCAAACACCTTTCCAATCAACTCCTGAAAGAACTGAATTCTTATAATCTCGCATTCCTTGGATTCTTGAGTGACAGTTCTCGAGGCATGCCCCTTGGGTTGTTCGTCACTCAATCTTTCATTTCTCAAACAAACTCAACCCTATCTCTTTTCGTGGTCGTCTCCACGAACTACGGACGCTCTGATTCTTTATTCTTGTCTGAATGTAAGATACGTAGATACAAGATTGCGATGATCTTGGCGGGCACACTTCCATTTTTTTTCGCCATTCCATTACCTTCTATCCATCTTCCGTGTTCCCCCTATTCTTTCCTGTAGTTGAACTACGAGAGCTCTGATTCTTCATTCTCGTCTGAAGCATACGTAGTTGTAACACCCCAAAATTTGCCTCAGCGTTTCTTGGTTTACTGGCTTTTGTTTCTCTGCATTTTTGCATTTCTGCATATCATAGCATTGGTTCTCGAGACATGGGATCAAGTTGTTTCTGTGGCTCAGGGTTTCCTTTCGTTGCAAGAGTTTAAATAGTGAGCATCAAAGGCTCCAACATATATTTCGCCCAGCGATCGAGCAGTCATTTTTATTCTTTTCAGCAGGTTATTTTCAGCTCAGAAGATGGTGTACAGGCTATCTCAAGCATTCTCACAATCTTAATATCCAAAGGCAAGTTTCAGAGGCTTAACAGAGCTTATAACAGGTGGCAACGGGTGATTATACAGGATTCCCCCCATTTGGAGCCAAATTGGACGTTTATTGAATGTGGTAACTGGTTACTTCAAGCGCATTTTACCAAGAAATTCAAATTTTCAGCATTGCAAGTTTTCCAATCATTTTCCACCATTGATTTCATATGATCATCATTGGATGGATCTAGAATTGTTTCAATTTTCACCATTTCCCTCCAAATTTCAAACACTCCATTCCTAATTCCACTCCTAATTTCCATTCCAAATTCTAATCCACATTCCAAACCACATTTTGATTCCAAACCTAGAGCTTATTTAAGTGATTTTGCTCCAAACCTTACAAAAAGAAGAACCCTCATTTTCAGATTTCATACTCATTCTTGAGAGTTTGCTCTCAACTTTCTCTCAACCTTTTCATCCCAAAACCTTCATTAAATCTCTTTCCACTTGAGTTCATTGTTTCTTCATTGGAATCCTTGAATTCTAGAGCTAAACCTCCATCATTCATCTCAATTATCTTCAATTCACCATTCAATTTTCGTTTGAATTGAGATCTGATTTTGGAAGCTAGATTGGAAGTGCTTTTTTGAGTCAATTTTGCTTGATCTTACTTGTTCTTTATTTCTACCATAAGGAAGCTCTTGGATCTTGAAGATTCTCTGGGTTTCTAGATTGGATCTGTTAATTTCAAGTGAATCAACACTCACCAAAGAAAATCTCAACTTTGAAGGTTGGTAATTCTAGATCTAATTCTGTTTTGAGCTTATTTGAATAATCACAATGTAGATCCATGGCTTTTGTTGCTTTTTGATCCTTTTGATGATTTGGAACTTGGTAATTTGTGATTTTAGTATTTGATTGTGTTTACATGATGTTTGATCATTGATATTTGATGTTAAATCTGTGTTTAATTGATAACATGTTCATATGAGTGATTGGATAAGTTGTTGGATGCTGAAAATTGATTTTGGAGTCTGATTTTCTGTTTTTGGTTCAGTGGTAACCGGTTACCACATATTGGGTAACCGGTTACCCTTCATAAATTTCATGTTCCAGGAAGTTTTTACAACATGTAACCGGTTACCTGAATTTGAGTAATCGGTTACCCTTCACAAATTTCACGTTCCAGGTTGTTTTTACAACACGTAACTGGTTAGCTGATATGAGTAACCGGTTACCACTTAGCAGAATGTTGTGTTTTAGCTTTTTTTTTTGCTTGTTTGGGGTTCCTTTTCACATATAAACTTTATGGATTGGTATGATGCATTTATGCGAATTATTTTTGACATATTTCACCATTCTTGAATGTTTGATCTCGATTCTTCGACGCGTAACTTTTGGTTTTCATTTTGAGTGTTTAACATGTTATTGTTGCTTGATTGATGAATGATCACATTACTTTGCTTGATTGTAGCATGATTAATTGATTACCATTGATGATTATGTTGTTGGATATTGTTTGATGCACGTTTACATTTATTTCCGATTCCGCTTTGTTGCGCGCTTCTTTGATTGTTTGATCGTTCAATTTGATTTGAAAAAGCATGATGATCTTGATGATTCTTGTTGATGCAATGTTGTTGATCGATTATGTTTGATTGTGGAAACATGTTCATTTGCATGATATCTATCCATGATTGGTGCTCACTCTTGATTAATTGCATTCATGCTTATTTGCAGCCCTACTTTCCACAACTGTGGTTATTCTAAACTTTGCATGCTGTCTTTGCCTTGCTTGCTTGCTGCCTGCCTTTTTCACCTGCTTTTATGCTGAAACATGTGTTGTTATTGGTTGTCTTGCTTGTGTGCTGGTTTTTATTGTTGTTTTGTGCAGGAGGCATTGTTGTAGCTGCTGCTTTTACCTTGTTTCCTTGCTTTTTGCTTTGTCTTTGCATGCTCCCTTAGGGATCTTATTCCAATTTAATTTCCGATTAAATTTGGAGTAAGATAGACATTAGGAGTTTAATCCATGCATGATAACAAGTAGGCTAGTCCCTTTTAACCTCAACCTTAGGTTCATGTTTTTCATGCTAACATTAGGATATAATCTCCGTTCACATCCCAACTTTAGGACCACTTTGCATGACAATGTTAGGGCCGAGTTTCCCTTAGACTTTCCGTGCGTCTCTCTTCTCATCTCAAAACACTTTCTAACTCATATAATAAACACGATGAACATTGTACGCTATGAGCCTTGAACACATGAGAAATGATGAGTGGGGGTTTCTCCTCACTTGTCTAGAGTGTTTAGCATATGCCCTTAGGGCGATATGCGACGCATTCGCTCCTATGTCATAGTCTTTAGTGCAACGTGAATCACAAAGCAAACTAATTCACTTCACTAAAACTAATAAACTAAATTCAAGTATTTTTATCCTTCGGAATTTATGTTCAAACTCATTTTCAGAAAAGAGTACGTTACTTTTCCGCTCTACCGCAAACAAGCATCGACCCTAACTGTTGGAACGGGAACTTAACATCACTCATAAAAAAAAAACTTAACCAACATAAGGTTTGGTTACACGAACTACGTTTTCTATGATTTCTCATACCAGATGAGGATACGTAGGCACAAGACGACGATGTCTTGGCCAACAACCTTTCCCCCATCACCCGTAGTTTCCCGAACTACGTTGACTCTGACTTTCCCATTGCACAAGGGAATACATAGGCATAGGGTGGCGATGTCCTATTGAGTCTCTTTCTTTTTCTTTTGTTCTCGTTTCCGTTTAGCAGTAGCTTATAAATGAACACACCCTTTGATTAGATAACAAGCATGGATCCAGTTGAGTACAACGAACGTGAGGGGTGCTAATATATTCCTCTTGCGCAACCGACTCCCGAACCCAAGATTTGGTTGCGATGACCTTGTCTTTTCTTGTTGTTCAGGTTTTCTTCAATCGTTTGCTTTCCCTCTCTTTAGGATAAATTACGTTTAGTGGCGACTCTTCTGTTATTCCGCCGTGTGTTTTTCCCAGTTGCGACAACTGGAGACTCTATTGGGGAGCACCTGGTTCCCTATGCAAGTCAATCCTAGCGCTTGTCTATTTTGTGTCTTTGGGTGTTTACTTTTGCGCAGTTATTTCCTTTTATATACATTATCCTGTTATGTAGTATTGCATTTGCATTTTATTGTTATGTTGTTGCTGCTGTGTTGTTGGGTGGGTGGTTCCATGAGAGATAAGCCCAATACACAAGCTTAAGTATACACACAGGATTAGTGTGGAGAGTAGTGGGGACTTGCGTGGCATGAGTCACACAATAGTCCACACAAAATTCACATCTAGACGAGGTTTTCTTTAGAGACATCCTATCTTGCACATTTAGGGCAGTTGAGGGGGTGTTGAATTAGAAAAATAACGAATCTGGAGACCGTTCATTAGGAAGTCATTTGAGACCTCCTCGATTGACCATGATGCCAAACCAGAAATGGTGAACGTATCATTATTTCTTGACCTGAGATTTCGTGATACTGATGACCTGCATAGGATGTCATACCATTTCAAGACTAGAATCCGCATGTGAGAAGGAAGGGTTTTGCAGGAAAACTTTGACCTTCGACCAACCCGGTTTCTGGTTTTCTTGTCAGAGCAGATTTTTGATCCTGAATACCCCGGTTTTCTATCATCTCAGTGTCTTGGTTTTATGGGATTTCTTATCAGGACGGAGTTTTGATTCAGTCAACAGCACAACAACAATTTTTTAGCATTGAATACCTTGATCCCATGTTTGCATCTGCATAATCATCTTGCATTTAACATTGCATGTCTGTGTGTTTTACAGGTTCTCGTTTTTCCCTTGATTCTGGTCCTAGTTTTCTATAGAGATGGAAGCTGAGAAAAAGAAGACGACTTTGTACAAATTTCTGACGCCTGAGTTAGGACCTTTACATGGTTTGATTTCTATGGCTGATCCTGAAGTTCTTGAGGTATTCAGACAGGATTATGGGAGGATCTTGAGCCTCGTCTGAAAGGTCACGAGCTACGAGCAGGGAGCCATTCTCACTCTATTGCAATTTTATGATCCGCCGTTGCGATGTTTCACCTTCCCGAATTATGTGTTGGTTCCGACTTTGGAGGAGTTCGCTTTCATCTTAGGTGTTCCGATCTGAGATGAGGTTCCATTCTGTTGTTCAGAAGAAGAAACCAATTTCAAGAAGTTAGTCGTTGCTCTTTATTTGAGCACATCTGATTTGGTTGATCATGTTGTCAGCATGAATGGAGTTTCCGGCTTTACTTTATCGTTCTTGGAGGATAAAGCTCAGAAGTATGCTGAAGAGGGTTGTTGGGTGGTCTTTAGTGCCATTTTGGATTTGTGCATCTATGGCATCGTGATGTTTTCTAACATACCAGACTTTGTTAATTTTGATGCTTTTTGTATTTTCGCTTCCAGGAATCCCGTACCTACTCTCCTAGGAGATTTGTATTATTCAGTATATTACAAGAACGAGAGGAGAAGAGGGAAGACCGCTTCTTGTTGTACACCTCTTTTTCACAAGTAGTTTATCGATCATCTTCCTTACTCTGGAGCTTTTGTGGATTCAAGAAATTCAGCTGAATGGTCCAAAAGACTCATGGGTTTAACAGCCAAGGATATCGCCTAGTTCAACCGAGATCTGCTTGGTTGTGAAATCATCTTTAGCTTTGGTAGTTTCTCCAATGTTCCTTTGATGGGGAGGAAAGGCGGTATCAACTACAATCATTCTCTTGCTGTCAGATAGTTTGGTTATGCTTTGAGGGGACCTCCGAAGGAAGAAGAAGTACAGGAATCTTTGTACTTCACCGGTGTAGCTGATCCTTGTATTTTGGCCAGATTTGTTGATGTGTGGGGTAAAATCCACAAAAGGGGGAAGCTTTCCTTAGGGAAGAGTGACTGTAGAGCCTACGATCCATATGTGGAGTGGATTCAAAAGAGGGTTGAGAAGATCCTTTTGCCTTTCGTCGTCGAGAAACCTTTATATCCTTTGGTCATTGAGCATCCTACAATGATTGACATCCTGAGATATAACAAGCTTTGGGCAGAGAAGGAAGAGTTGCGCAAAGAGAATGAAGAGTTGAAACAGGAGATCAGTCAACTGAAGCACAATAAAGGTGAAGTTGTTTATTTGGCCAAGACGAAGTCAGAATCATTGACCAAGTTGGAGAAAGAGTTATATGAGCAAATCAGGGTACGAGAGAGGATCATTCAGGATCTAAAGAGCACCTGCAGCATTTTTAAGCACAAGAAGAAGGATTTAGACAAAGCGTATATGGAGATATCCAAATTCAATGAGCAATGGAATTCTACTTTGACCGGCAACAAGAACAGGGAAGGCCGGCTTCGTACTCAGATTGATAAGCTGAAGGCGTAACTCAAGGTCAAGGAAAAAGAAGTAATGGTGGAATCGTCCCGTAGGTACACGCTTAAAAAATATCCACGAGACTTTATCATTGCTTAAAGAGCTGAAGATCCGAGTAGGTGTGAAGAAACCCAGGCTTGAAGATGCCTTCGGCGAAGATGCTTGGGAAGATTATTGTTATTGTCTCCGGGATGTGATACATAGAAGGGACATCCTCATCAAAGAGTTGGTTGTCAGACTATACCATCTAGATACGAAGACAATGCTTAAGGAGGCTCAGGCTTGGAGCAAAGAGCATGATTACTGGGGAGGATTATCTTCTGATATATCATAGTAGTTTCTTTTCTTTTGTATCTTGATCATCACCAGATCTGTTGGATGAGATTAGTACCTTTTTGTATTTGGATCTTTCTCATTTGTTGTTATGTATTGTCTCAGCTTTACTTGATATATGAGAAGATTTTGGTGGTATTCTTGTCCATCTCTATTGTTCTTGTTTATTGAAACTAGAATCAAGGGGGAGATCTCCCTGTAAATACATAGACATGTTTGAATTTTGCATCTTGCGTTCTCATTTGTATCGCATGTGTTCTTAGTGGCCTTTTGTTCTTATCTCTGCTTGGTTTTCTTCAGTAACAGGATTGAGGAATTTAGTTTCCACAGATATCCAACTCGAGGGAATCATCAAAAAGTAATGGATCAGGTTCAGGTTGAATTACAGGAAGTCAGAGCTTGCATGGCCCAGTTCATGGAACTCATGCAGAATGTTACCAGTGGGTAGGAACAATTAAGAACTATGGTCCAGCCGTTGATAGCACGAGTCGACGAAGAGGGCGTTTTTCACGGAGGATCTGGTGTTATTCCTCCACTAGTTGGTGGGTCTGTTCCACAGGGTATTCCTATTGTCGTCATACCTCCGGGCGGAGGTGCTGTGAATGAAAATGGTAATGTTGCTGGTGGGAGTGTGTGCACTGTGCACGGGGCTGCTGGCCCTCATTAGGAAGATCACCAGGATGACGTCTTTTCCATGATAGATATGAATGGTGGTTTGCTAACTGAAGCTGACAGAAGGTTTAAACTGATAGAGGAGAAGATGAAGTCTTTTGAGAATCAGAGTTCTCTGAGTCTCGATATGTCAGATCTTGGTCTAGTTCCTGGGGTCAGAATTCCCCCCAAGTTTAAGGTACCAGATTTCGACAAGTACAAATGGAAGACCTGTCCTAGAGTACACATTCGAGCATATTTCAGAAAAATATCTGCATACTCCGATGATGAAAAGCTGTTAATGCATTTTTTCCAAGACAGTCTGGCAGAAGTGTCTTTGGAATGGTATATGAGGCTTGAGAGAACTTATATCCGTAGCTAGAAAGAATTGGTCGAGGCATTCATTTGTCATTATCAGTATAATAGTGATCTAGCACCGAACAGGGTACAATTGTAGGGTTTGTTGCAGAACAATACTGAGAGCTTCAAAGAGTACGCCCAGAGATGGCGAGATTTAGCTACGAGGATGCAACCTCCTATGATGGAAAGAGAACTGATCGATATATTCATGGCTCCACTACTTGGTGTGTATTTTGAGAAGTTGATAGGTTGTATCTGCAAGATTTTCTGATCTGGTAATGGCTGGTGAAAGAGTAGAAAGTGGGATTAAGTCTGGGAAGATTCCAAATGGTGGTGGATCCTCTTCGGAAGGAGCAAAGAAACCATATTCACCAAACTCTAAGAGGAGGGAAGGAGATGCAAATGTTATTTCTCAAAAGGGTAAAGGTAGAGCGCAGTCTCGTTATCATCAATAAGTTGCTACCGTGGCCATCCCAGCCGCACCTCAGCATTGAGTTAATGCACCACGACCTTACGTTGTTATACCACAAATGGCTGACAGGTAGTTTGAGACTCCTATGATGTCGTATTCTTAATTGTTAGAAAATTTGTTGCAGTTGCAATTGGTTCAAAAGAGGACTTTGGTACCTCTCACTAATACACCGCCTCCTGGTTATGATGCAAATGTCATATGCGATTTTAATTCAGGCGCCCCGGGCCATAATATTGACAACTACAAAGCCTTCAAGTACAAAGTTTAGGACTTTCTTGACTCAAAGGCTATCAACTTCACCAACGAAGGGCCTAATGTGAATCAAAACCCGATGCCGAATCATGGGGTGGCAAGAGCTAATGTTGTTATTAAGGGAGAAAAGTTGAATCTGATAACTGATGTTAGGGATTTGAAGACTCCGTTGAGTTTCGTGAAGGCTAATTTGTTGAAGAAGGGAGTGTTTCTGGGGTGTTCTACTAACTGCTCAGAATGTGAAGTACAACCTGAGGGTTGTGATCTTTTGAGGAAGGGTATTTAGAGAATGATTGATGAGGGTTGTTTACAATTTAACAAGGTTGTAAAAGAATACATTGAGGATAAGGTGAGTAACGATGGAAGCAAAGTTGCTACAATCTCTATTCCATACCGGAAAATCAATATTTCAGCGTCTGCTAGGCCAGCGCCGATTGTCATTATTGTTCCTGGACCTGTGCCATACGAGAGCACTAAAGTCATCCCATGGAACTATGGGGTAGAGGTGTTCTGTAATGGGCAGAGACACGAATTGATAGGATCTTCATGCAGGGATTCTTCAGTTGAGAATATAGTTGGTGCCGGTGGTATCACTAGAAGTGGCAGGATCTTTTCCCCATCGGAAGTTAATACTGATAGGAATGACAAAGGGAAGGGTAAGGCAGTGATTGGGGATAATATCCAACAACAGGTTGGTAACAGCGTTTTTGCGAAGGACGCGGATGAATTTATGAGACGCATTCAAAAAAGTGACTACAAGATTGTGGATCACTTAAATCAGACTCCTTTGAAGATTTCTATTCTGTCATTATTGTTGTGTTCGGAGGCACACCGCAACGCTTTATTGAAAATCTTGAATTCAGCATATGTACCACCAAGAGATTTCTGTTAATCAACTAGAGGGGGTAGTGGCTCATGTGAATGCTGGCAATGTCTTGGGTTTTACTGATTTGGATTTGACTCCTGCCCGGAGAAACCATAACCATGCTTTACATATATCAATGGAATGTAGAGGGTCCCTGCTGTCACATGTCCTGGTTGATACATGATCATCCCTCAATATGCTACCAAAGAAGGCGTTGATGAAATTAGATACTCAAGGTTTGATATACACGCCAAGTGATTTGGTTGTGAGGGCTTTCGATGGATCTAAAGGATCAGTGTTTAGGGAGATTACGATGCCTATTCAGGTAGGACCGGCGATTTTTGATGAAACTTTTTACATTATGGATATCCAGCCAACATATAGCTGTTTGCTCGGCCGACCTTGGATACACGCTGCGGGAGCAGTTTCTTCAACGTTGCATCAAAAGCTGAAATATATGATGGAAGGGAAAGTTGTTATAGTATGCGGTGAAGAGGATATCATGGTTAGCCATTTATCATCCTTCAAGTATGTGGAAGTGGATGGGGAGATCCACGAAACACTATGCCAGGCGTTTGAAACAGTTCAGATTCAGGTGAAGTCTCCTGTAGAAGCCAAAATCCCAGAGGTTTCCATGTCATCGTTCAAGGAAGCCCATGCTATCGTAGAATCCGATTCATCACAGAAGTGGGGCCAAGTTCTTAATGTTCCTGTCAAGTAGGACAAGTTCGACCTGAGATACAAACCCTCCAGTTCTTCTCAAGACATTCTGAGATACATGGGACCTGTTCAATTCACCAGCGGTGGTGTGATACTTGACAGGATTAATTCCATTGAAGATGACAAAGGTGACAGTGATTACGATATGGATGCTTGGATTCGTCCATGTACTCCTGGCCAGAAGTTGTGCAACTGGACTACTGAAGAAATCATTCATGTTACTACTACAGAGTAATGTTCATTGTTTTAATTATGTTCAGTCCTATGTTCTGCCCAAGGCGTAGTGGCCTAATCTGTGAGGCCCTCTTGTTGTTTGCACTTTATCATAAATAAAGAACGTTTTTTGCATTCAAATATTATGATCCCTATTTTTGTTTTTTTTTCATTTATTAAACAGAAAAATGGCAATGTGTTTTATTTGTTGCATCGCATAATAAACATAACCATCATCATGCAGGTCTTTACTATCAGATACCATCGATTCAAATTCAAATATGGCTTCGTATGACTTTGATAATCACATTTATCAAGCCGAAGAAGAGATTGATGAAGACTATGAACTATCTAAAGAGTTAGCTAGACTTCTCAAGCAGGAGGAAAGGGTCATTGTGCCTCATTAGAAGGATATTGAAGTCATCAATCTGGGCACCGATGACAACAAGAAAGAGGTTAGAATTGGGGCTGCATTGGAAGACAATATTAAGAGAAGATTGGTTGCAATGCTCTGTGAGTATAAAGATAGCTTCGTTTGGTCTTACCAAGATATGCCTGGGCTAGATGTAGATATTGTGGTACACGGGTTGCCTCTCCGAAAAGAATGTTCGCCAATCAAGCAGAAGTTGAGACGGACGAGACCTGACATGACAGTCAAGATTAAAGAAGAAGTTCAGAAGCAGTTGAATGCAGGTTTTCTTGCTGTCACGAATTACCTTCCATGGGTTTCTAATATTGTTCCTGTGCCTAAGAAAGATGGAAAGGCCAAGATGTATGTTGACTACAGAGATCTGAATAGAGCGAGCCCGAAAGACAATTTTCCGCTCCCTCATATTGATGTGTTGGTTGATAACACCGCTCAATATTTTGTGTTTTCCTTCATGGATGGATTCTCTAGGTATAACCAAATCAAGATGGCCCTAGAGGACATGGAGAAAACTACTTTCATTACACCATGGGGGACTTTTTTCTATAAGGTGATCTCCTTTGGATTGAAGAATGTCGGGGCAACTTATCAGCGGGCAATGATGACTCTTTTTCATGATATGATTCATCATGAGATCGAGGTATATGTTGATGACATGATTGCGAAGTCACAAACAGAGGAAGGACATCTGGTCAATCTTCTAAAATTGTTCAAAAGGTTAAGGAAGTTCAAGCTGAGGCTGAATCCTAACAAGTGCACCTTCGGGGTGAGATCTAGAAAGCTACCGGGGTTCATTGTTAGTGAAAAGGGTATTCAGGTAGATCCTGCCAAAATAAAAGCTATACAAGAAATGCCTGAGCCGAGAACAGAAAAAGAGGTTCGTGGTTTCTTGGAGAGATTGAACTACATTGCAAGGTTAATATCTCATCTTACAGCCACTTGTGAACTAATATTCAAAATTACTAAGAAAAGATCAGACGGTCAGGTGGAATGAAAATTGCCAGAAGGCGTTTGAAATAATATAAGAGTATCTGCAGGAACCTCCAATATTCATGCCTCTAGTTGTAGGGAGACCTCTGATCATGTATCTCATAGTTCTTGAGAATTCAATGGGATGTGTGCTCGGCTAACAAGACGAGTCAGGTAGAAAGAGCACGCCATCTACTACCTGAGTAAAAAGTTCACTGATTGTGAGTCGAGATACTCAATGCTGGAAAAAACATGTTGTGCACTCGCTAGGGCTGCTAAGCATTTGAGACAGTACATGTTAAACCATACAACCCTATTGATTTGAAGATGAATCCTATCAAGTATGTCTTTGAAAAACAAGCACTCTCTGGAAGGATTGCCCGATGGCAAATGGTTTTAACAGAGTATGATATTCAGTATGTTTCCCAAAAATCCATAAAGGGAAGCGTTCTGTCAGAATATCTGGCTGAACAGCCAATTGAGGATTATCAGCCGATGAAGTTTGATTTTCCAGACGAAGACGTCATGTTTTGAAGATGAAAGACTATGACGAGCCTTTACGTGACGAGGGTCCTGAGATTGGATCTTAGTGGAAACTGGTTTTTGATGGAGCCGTTAATTCATATGGTAATGGAATCGGTTCAATCATTACAACTCCTCACGGTTCTCACATACCGTTCCCTGCCAGATTGGCATTCGCCTGCACCAATAATGAAGTCGTGTACGAAGCGTGCATTATGGGTTTAGAAGAGGCCATTGATCTAAGGATCAAGAATCTTGATGTATATGGTGATTCAACGCTGGTTGTTAATCAGATCAAAGAAGAGTGGGAAACTCGTCAGGCCAACCTAGTGCCTTACAATAATTATGCAAGAAGACTGTTGCCTTTCTTCGATAGAGTTGAGTTTCATCATGTGCCTAGGGCTGAAAATCAGATGGCAAACGCCTTGGCCACGTTATCATCGATGTACAAAGTGAATTTCTGGAATGAAGCTCCAGCTATCACCATCATGTGTCTTGATAGACCCGCCTTTGTGTTTGCAATTGAGAAGGTATCAGATGGAAAGTCTTGGTATTTTGATATCAAGCATTTTTTAAAGACTCAAGAGTACCCATCTGGGACATCCAATAAAGATAAGAAGACTATGAGGAGGCTAGCTGGTAATTTCTATCTGAACAAGGATGATGTACTATACAGAAGAAACTTTGACATGGTCTTGTTGCGTTGTGTTAACGAACAGGAGGCAAGCCTGTTGATGGATGAGGTCCACGAGGGTTCTTTTGGTACTCATGCCGGATATGCCATGTCAAGAAAACTATTGAGGGCAGGGTGTTATTGGATGACTATGGAATCCGTTTGCTTCAAATACGGTAGAAAATGCCATAAATGCCAGATTTATGCTGATAAGGTGCATGTGTCACCGACCCCTCTGATGTGTTAACATCTCCTTAGCTCTTTGCTATGTGGGGCATTAATATGATTGAGAAGATTGAGTCGACTGCTTCCAATGAGCATCACTTTATTTTGGTTGCCATTGATTACTTTACGAAGTGGGTAAAAGCAGCTTCCTTTGCCAATGTCACAAAACAGGTGGTCGCCCGATTCATAAAGAAGGACATCATTTGTCATTATCGAATTCCAAAGAGAATCATTACTAATAATAGTTCAAATTTTAATAACAAGATGATGAAGGAATTGTGCCAGAGTTTCAAGATTGAGCATCAAAACTCTTCTCCATATCGTCCGAAGATGAATGACGTTGTTGAGGCGGCAAATAAGAATATTAAGAAGATTGTGGAGAAGATGGTTGTAACATATAAATATTGGCACGAGATGTTTCTCTTTGCTTTACACGGTTATCGTACTTCGGTACGTACATCAACCGGGCAACTCCTTTCTCACTAGTGTATGGTACGGAAGCAGTCCTACCATTAGAAGTTGAGATTCCCTCTTTAAGGGTATTATCTGATGTGAAGCTTGACGAAGCTGAATGGGTGCAAGCCAGGTTGAATCATCTGAGCTTGATTGACGAGAAGAGATTGCTCATGGCAGGTTGTACCAAAGTAGGATGAAGAAAGCCTTTGATCAAAAAGTGCGTCCTCGGTGCTTCCAGGCAGGTGATTTGGTGTTGAAAAGGATCCTTCCTCCCTCAGACAGATCACAGAGGCAAATGGACTCCCAACTACGAAGGTCCATATGTGGTAAGAAAGGTTTTCTCTGGCGGAGCCTTATTACTATCAACCATGGATGGTGAAGATTTTACATCCCCTGTGAACGCAGACGTGGTTAAAAAATACTTTGCTTAAAAAGATACCCGCTGGACAAAAAAAGAAAAGTCCAGGCAAAAATGGGGCATCCCGGAAAACCATAAAAAGAATAGGTTCGGGCAAAAATTAGGGATAAAATAAAAAGAATGAACCCGCAAGGTTGAAAACCTGAAAAGGTAACCTTGGCAAAAATGGGTATCCCGGTGGATTGAAAACCCGAAAGGGCGATCCAGGAAAAAGTTAGGGATTTTAAAAGAAAATGAATACGGTTTATGTCCGATTTGTGAGCTTATACATGGTTATCTCGAAGGAAAGGAATCAGTCCAATCAGTCTTTTCAGAAGGCGAAACATGGGGGAATATTGAAGACATAAGGTCATAGCTGAATCGACACATGGTGGTTGTCTATTTTCACATTGCCAACATTTGTATATATTCTTTTTGTTTTTTGCGCAATTACCTCTTTTCAGGAATTGCATTTGAATTGTAAATTGCCTATTTACAGGCCTTTCATCAATAAAGTATTCACTTCAGTCCAAGAGCTTTTCATTTCTTGTTTTTACTTTTATTGTTTTGTTTGCAAAAACGTCCGATATTTTTTATAAACATTATAGGTGAAAACATGAGACTTTACAGAGCATAATGAAAGCAATGGATTTTCTTGAACGATAAGTGTCATGAATGGTAACCGAGGTAGCCATTTCACACATGGGGCATCCTTTTGTTTCTTTTTGTTGCAGGATGACAATATCCTCTCCCCAGTAGAGCTTTTCTCCCTAGTGATGAAGTTCTAATAGTAATGCATGGTGAATTATTCCTCCCCTAGAAGGAGTTCAGAGTTGTATTTACCAACCGAAGTGGATTCGTACTACCCGGTGAGTGTTGGAGGTTAACTACTTCAGATAGAATGCAATCAGGAATTTTTGTTTCCCCACAGCAGAGATTTTGTCTTCCCCACAAAATCCTGTTATTAAAACAGAAGTGTTGTCACCAGCGGAGGTGTGTAGTGTATCTCCAGCATAGCAGAGTTCTATCTCCCCACAGAGGCTAATCCTTAACAGGGTGGATTTATTCTCAGCATATTCAGCAAAGTAAGGATGAAGGATATTCTCTCAGTGGTAGGGTAGATTTCAATTCAGTGTTACTCTCCAACAGAGGCAATGCCCTTGACGTCCTTCCCCAACGGAGTCGACGCTCTGGTGTCTTTCCCCGGCAAGATCAGTATTCATGAATTTCTTTTCCGAGCAGAGTTTAGTGTTGATTCCCTCGACAGGTACATCAACGGCAGATTGATATATCCGGAAAAGTTCAATGATCATTGGCATCTTTCAGGATTAGTTTCCGGGATGAGCTCCCAACAGATGGTATTCTTATTTTCCTTAGGGGAGATGTTTAAGCAGAGCTTGTTTATCCCCCAATAAAGTGGAGTTCTCTGTAGATGTTCATTACATTCCCTGTGGAGGGGAATCATTGACAGAGGTTACTTTCATCTCTTCGTCGGGATGGAATCTTCAGTAGAAGTCTCTAATATCCTTAGTAGGGCGGATTGTTACTTGTATGTTCCCAGCAGGGCAGATTATTATTCTTGTATTCCAAGCAGAGTGGAAACTTCAGCGGGTGCTTGTCATCCTCACCAGGTTGTATTTTTTCAGTGCTATTCTTGATTCCCCATTAAGTGGAGTTTTGATGTTTTCCCCAGCAGTGTGAAGTTTTTAGGAGAGCCATCCAGGGCGTATTCCTCAGCAGAGTTGGTTTGCTGGTCTTCTCAACACTCCTCCGGGTGGTGTTCCTTTACATTTGCATGTTGCATAAGCATCCTCCCAGATTTGTAGCATTTCCATTTCGTATGGAGCATTACGCCATTTTCAAACATATGCATCTGAAGCATAAGTCAGGTTTATACCTTTGGTGCCAGTTGTCTCTTTGGCAGATGATGGTTTTATTCAGGAGATTTTTGCATTATCTCCATCAGGGTGGATCTTTTGGTTGTTCATCTTATTTAGGTTCTTCTCGGTTGAGTTGTTTGTTTAAATGTATCTTCCTCAACAGATTTGTTTGTTTAACTTCTCTTTCTTCAGCTGAGTCGTTTATTTAAACGTTATTTTCCTCGGCAGAGTCGTTTGTTTAACCCTCTCTTTCTCCGTCAGAGAATTTCTTTGCAGGTTATGAGTCGGTTGATTCTATGACCTTCCTATTCCGGGTGTGTCATCCTAACTATTGGTTGGTAACCCTCATCTTAGTTCGTGAATTTCGGTGGATGTTATCTCAATTTTTGGTTGGTAATCCATTAGTGGTTGGATGTTACCCCAATTTTTGGTTGGTAGTCCTCTTCTATTCCTCGACGGAGTCGTTATCCCAACTTTTGGTTGGTAATCTGTGGCTTGTTGGATGTTATTCCAACTTTTGATTGGTAAGGTTTTATTGAGGTTATTCCAACTTCTGGTTGGTAATCTTCAGTTTGTGGGAGTTATCCCAACTTTTGGTTGGTAACCTTTGCCTCGATCCTAACTTTTGGTTGGTAATCCATCAGTGAGTTCCTTTTTCCCCGACAGTTATTCCGACTTTTGGTTGGTAGTCTTCATCTTTTAGGTGTGATCTCAACTTTTGGTTGGTAGCCTTAGTTTGATTCCAACTTTTGGTTGGTAAAGTTTATTGATGTGATCCCAACTTTTGGTTGGTAGTCCTTGGTTTCCCTTGCGAAGTCTGTTATTCCAACTTTTGGTTGGTAGTCGTCGTTGTGGTCAGTTCGCCCTCAATCGGAGTTCCGGTGATTCTAACTTTTGGTTGGTAGCCTTTACTTCATTCCAACTCTTGGTTGGTAATCCCCAGCTTAATCATCTTGTTGACGTTATTCCAACTTTTGGTTGGTAACCTTCATTTCCTGGTTGACAATCCCAACTTTTGGTTGGTAGTTTTTGTTTTGGGTTGTTGATTCCAACTTTTGATTGGTAGTCTTTCTTTGTTGGTTCAACTATTGGAGTTGGTATCTTTCTCCCTCAGAGTTCGCCTTCGGTCAGCGTTCTAGTGATTTTAACTTTTGGTTAGTAGCCTTGTTCTTTACATTTTGGGCTGGATGTTATCACTTGCAGATTTGAAGTGATTCCGACTTTCGGTTGGTAGCTTATGTTCAATTTTATTCGGCATTTAGATGATTCCAACTTTTGGTTGGTAGCTTGTGTTGACACCTTTCGTTGTATTCCGATTTTTGGTTAGTATACTCCCCGGTGAGGTCACTGTTTTCAAGATGTTATTCCCCGTCATTCCGCCTTCGGTCGGTGTTGCGGTGATTCCAACTTTTGATTGGTAGCTTTTGTTATTCCAACTCTTGGTTGGTATTGTTTGGTTTTTATCCACAAAGAGTAAACTTTATCCCATCTTTCGATTGGTATCTTTGGTTATTATCTTCGAATAGATATCCTTCCCCACAAAGTTGGATGGTTAGGCTTCTCTTTTATTTTCCCCAGTGGAGTTATCTTTTCCCTCAGGTTGTAAGTCCGTTGATTGTATGTCCTGCAGGTTCTTGATTTGATTTTTGTCCCCAGAAGGTTACCTTTGGTCGAAATTCTCGTTTATCCCAACTCTTGGTTGGTATCCTTTGGTTGTTTATCCCAACTATTGGTTGGTATCCTTTGATTGTTTATTCCATCTCTTAGTTGGTATCCTCTGGTTGTTTATCCCAACTCTTGATTGGTATCCTTTGCTTTATTCCAACTCTTGGTTGGTATCCTTTGTTTCATTCCAACTTTTGGTTTGTATTCAGCGGTTTTGTTCCAACTTTTGGTTGATGTTTTGTTCATCTTGGATTTTTATCCTCAGTGTCTCGCATCCGAACTTTTGGTTGGTATTCATTACTTTGCATCCCCACAGGTTGTAAATTTTTGGGTTCTTTTGGTATTCAATCTCCACGCACCTTGAATGTTTGAAAGTCGTTGCTATCATCCCTTCGGGTTCAAGTCGATTGAATAGGGGCAGTTGTAACACCCCAAATTTTGCCTCATTGTTTCTTGGTTTACTGGCTTTTGTTTCTCTGCATTTTTGAATTTTTGCATATCATAGCATTGGTTCTCGAGACATGAGATCAAGTTGTTCCTGTGGCTCAGGGTTCCCTTTCGTTGCAAGAGTTTAAACAGTAAGCATCAAAGGCTCCGACATTTATTTTGCCCAGCGATCGAGCAGTCTTTTTTTATTCCTTTCAACGGGTTATTTTCAGCTCAGAAGATGGTGTAAAGGTTATCTCAAGCATTCTTACAATCATAATACCCAAGGGCAAGTTTTAGAGGCTTAATAGAGCTTATAACAGATGGCAACAGATGATTATACAGGATTCCCTCCATTTAGCGCCAAATTGGACGATTTTTGAATGTGGTAATCGATTACCACACATGGGTAACCGGTTACTTCAAGCGCATTTTACCAAGAAATTCAAATTTTCAGCATTGCAAGTTTTCCAATCATTTTCAACCATTGATTTCATATGATCATCATTGGAAGGATCTAGAATTGTTTCAATTTCACCATTTCCCTCCAAATTTCAAACACTTCATTCCTAATTTCCATTTCAAATGCTAATCCACATTCTAAACCATATTTTGATTCCAAACCTAGAGCTTATTTAAGTGAGTTTGCTCCAAACCTCACAAAAAGAAGAACCCTCATTTTCAAATTTCACATTCATTCTTGAGAATTTTCTCTCAACTTTCTCTCAACTTTTTCATCCCCAAAACCTCCATTAAAGCTCTTTCCACTTGATTTCATTAATTCTTCATTGGAATCCTTGAATTCTAGATCTAAACCTCCATCATTCATCTCCATTATCTTTAATTCACCATTCAATTTTCATGTGAATTGAGATCTGATTTTGGAAGTTAGATTGGAAGTGCTTTTTTGAGTCAATTTTGCTTGATCTTGCTTGTTCTTCATTTCTACCATAAGGAAGCTCTTGGATCTTGAAGATTCTCTGGGTTTCTAGCTTAGATCTGTTAATTTCAAGTGAATCAACACACACCAAAGCAAATCTCAGCTTTGAAGGTTGTTAATTCTAGATCTAATTCTATTTTGAGCTTATTTGAATAATCACAATGTAGATCCATGGCTTTTGTTGCTTTTTGATCCATTTTGATGATTGGGATCTTGGTGATTTGTGATTTCAGTGTTTGATTGTGTTTACATGATGTTCGATCATTGTTATTTGATGTTAAATTCGTGTTTAGTTGATAACATGTTCATATGAGTGATTGGATAAGTTGTTGGATCCTGAGTTTGGACAACAAGCATAAGCGACATATTTTTGGGTTTTCGAATAATGTTTACTGGATGAATGTACAAATGAAAACTATACACGGGTAGGACAAATTTGGGGTATGACAGTAGTAGCACTCTCTTCTTGTGAGGCTGAGTACAAGGTCATTTCATTGTGTCTGTCAATCTGTGTGGCTAATGAATTTGTTCAAGGAGTTAGGCAGCCAAGAGGGTGACGTTGTAACATTCATGGTTGACAATGTTTCCGCTATAAATCTTTCTAAGAAGTCAATTGCACATGGGAGGAACATGCATATCGGTATGCGGTTTCACCATTTGATGGAACTTGTTAGTGAAGGAAGGTTGAGATTGGGATATTATAGAAGTGAGGACCAAGTGGCCTATTTTCTGACCAAATGAGTCATAATTAAAGTGTTCAAGAGATTGAAGAATAAAATGGACACGAAAGACTTAGAGCATTTGAATTAAGACGGTGTGTTGTGAAAACATCAATAACTCAAGTGCTATAATCGGTTACTGCATTTTGGTAACCTGTTACAGGGTATAGTGTTTTTGGTTGTTAGAACAGGTGTAATCGGTTACTGCGTTTTAGTAATCGGTTACATTGAGTTATATTGTTTTTAGAAACAACCGTAAATAGTTACACGTTTGGCATAACTGATTACATGCAGTCAGTTTCAATTTTTCAGTTTATATTACTTGTGTCCCAATCAATTGTAATTTGTAGAAATACTCAAAAGGTATCTCAATAAATGTTAATACTCTCTCTCTCTCTCTCTCTCTCTCTCTCCAATTAATCCATTTTTATCAACCTTGTGACAGTAAAATATACGACATTGATGGAAGCGATAGAACAATAACGCCCATATGCACAGGTCTAAATTATGCGACATCGATGAAAGCGATAGAACAATAACACTCATATGCACAGGTCTAATATCAATTTTCAAGTTAGGTTGAGATCAATTTTGCTATTAATGTAAAGACATTTTTTTATAAATAATATATATTTATTTTTATAAGCATTCAAAGAAAGGCGGCCCTAACTTTATTAAAACCCCATAATCTAAATTTTCTAAAACTATTTTTATATCAAAATAAAATAAAACAAATATCATCTAATACAATTTTGCTTAAGAAAATATATACTTCAGTTTCCTAATGGGCAAGAAATGAATGTATGGTCAAAACACGGCTCTTTGTAGTCAATTTACAAGATCATATTTGTTGTCATCATAAACAACAAGAATGACCCATAATTAATTGATTTTGAATTTTTTAAATTTGGTTGAATATTTTTTGTACTATTTTTGTGTGTACTTGTGTTTTGTAAATATTCATGTAACATATTTCAAAGGCGGTTATCAATGAGGCAATGTCAACTGGTTTACTAAGTCACCGCATGACAAATATTAACATTCTTAAACAAAACAAAAGTAGTTTTGAATGATGTGACATAAGGCTAAATAAATTATTTAAGGTAATGTTAACTTGAGCCTTTGGGACACATGTTGAAAACTACTTATAGTAAATTTGTATTGGAAAAATAATTTAAAAATTAATTTTATACTTTAATTAAAGTTTATACACAATTTTCAAAATAATGTTTCCTAATTTAGTTCTTAACATGTACCCCAAGGACACAAGTTAACATTACCCATTTAAGATAATGTTAACTTGAGCCCTTGAGTCACATGTTAAGGAAACCACTTATAGTAAATTTGTATTGGAAAAAATAATTTAAAAATTAATTTTATACTTTAATTAAAGTTTATACACAATTTCCAAGACAATGTTTTCTAATTTAGTTCTTAACATGTGCCCCAAGGACACAAGTTAACATTACCCATTATTTAAATGTAGTTAATTAACTTGTAAAAATGAATAATTAATTGAAATTTTTTAGGATTTGTTTTTTGAATTTTAAGGATATTGATTATTTATATAATCAAACTATATGTTATTATATTTTAATTAAAACATGTTACTTCATGTTTTGTTATTCCAAAAATTTGATAGAGAATAAAACTGATGGAATTTTAAAATAGAGAGTCTAATTTTTGTATAAATATAAATATTGAAAGATGAAAAATGTAATTAAAAATTAAAAAAATAAGATATATAAGACTAGTGTAAAATAATTTTATATTAATAATATAATAAATTATATTTTTTATTAAATAATAATGTAAAATTATTTTACATATCAACTATTTGTGTGGGTCTATTAAACTTTAAACATTTTCTTTTGCTAGAAGACCTTTTTTTTTCTCATGACAATGACATTTTTATTATATTTTGCAATTTGGTAAAGCAGACTACAATTGATTGTCTATATTTAAATCTAATTGTTAATTACATGGGGGATCACACGCATGAATTTGTTCATGATATATACTAACTTTTACTGTCTCATATCCAATCAATCACGAGTTCTGTTTAAATTTTAAATATTGATTCAAATTAAAAATATATATAATTATCTATGCTTATATTTTAAAAAAAACATGAATTTGGTATAGACTTTTTTCTTTTAAATATATGTTTTTCAATTTCTATTTTAGATTTTAATTTTTTTTTTAAATAAATAGTAGTTATGTGATAGTTTATTATCTTTTATATTATTATCTACTACTATTATTTTAAAAATAATAAATAATAAATTAAAAATTAATTAAAAATAATAATATAATTTATATTTTATACGTGTGAGTATTATAAAAAGCGGACGTCTGTCTAAACGTTAATAATAATTAACAGAAGAAAACTTATATACCACTTTTTAATGAGTTTTATTATTTTTCAATAAAATATATTTAAATATCGTCTATAAAATGAAAATAGAAGAAAATTACATATGTGTATGTAAAAAAAGGTTATGCATTTGTCATCTTTTAATAGAAAAAGAGTAAAAACCACGCATAAAAAATTGCATGAGTCATTCCCTAATTAAAAATGATGCATAAAATATATAATCATATATTAATAAAAAATAATTTAATTATAATTGTTATGACTTTTGATTAATTTCATTTTATTTATGTATTTAATTTTTATTATAGTTATTTTTTCATGTATTGAATTTTTGTTATAACATTTATTATATTTATTTAAACATCCTAAAATTTAAGGTCCATCTACAATAGAACCTGCTACTCCTGGACAAGGTTGGTACTGCATTTTTTTTAAAGCGTGTGTGGTATGCAACTAAGAGGTTGCTGTTGATGATATATTGCACCAAATCAATTGATTTGATTAAGAAAATGGGTTACTCCGACAAATCTACAAAATTTGTTTCCTCACACACTCACACTTAAAATCAATCATTAACAACACACAATGGTAACTAGCAAATCTCAAAGGAGCCATGGATTTAGCATGAACTGAAAATTAATTTCCATTGTCTTCGGCTTAAACTTCTAATTTTAGGCTAGGGGTCTTGGCATTGTGTGGTTCTTGTTTTCTGTTCTGTGTTGTTTCATTGTTTCATCTGAGTTCTGTGTTAGAAATTAATGACGAACGAAATCTCAAACAAGATAATTAAAAATTCTAAGAGGGTGATTAGTAAACTATCAGTCTAGATGGTGAGATTGGAAAAGGATATAGATGCGAGCGAGAAGATGTTGTCTTTTTTCTTCACAAAATTTTTAGATAATTATGACGCAAAGGATATGGTAACGTTATTCAAAGAGCATGATTTAATATCAGAGGTTTTCATCCCTGTTAAGAGGGATAGGTGTGGAAGAAGATACGGTTTCGCTAGATATCTAAAGGTCCACGATGACAGGGTATTGGCAATAAAATTTGATAGCATTATAATTGAGGGGAGGAAGTTGTTTGTGAATATCCCCAGATTTCAAACGACAAATGCAGGTAACATCCCTCCTAATGAGGTTTAGAAGAAGCATGCGGATAACTTCAGGCAACAACATCGTAAATAAGATTGGAGGCCAAACAACCAGGGTAAATCATATGCTAAAGTGTTGGGAAATTCATTGAACAAAGCTGATGATCATAAGTGCAGAAGATTTGAGAGAAGGAATAGAATTGTTAAACCACCAACTTTTTCCCATTTGAAATTTGATGTGAATGAGTTAGATATGGCTAGATTTTAAAACGCATTCGTTGGGGTTGTTGAAAAGTCTAGGTCAATGTATAGTATACATGATTGTTTCAATTCAAAAGGATTTTTTATTATCAAGGTGACCCCCCTAGGGGTGAATAGATGTTTGCTGGAAGAAAAAGAACCAGGAGAGCTGAAGTTTTTAGTAGAAGAAGAAATATCATGGCTGGAAAATCTATTTGATGAGATTCACCCTTGGTCTCCAAGGGATGTAGATAATGAACGCCTTACTTGGATGAAATGCTATGCCTTGCCATGTCATGCCTGTTGTCAACAATTTTTCAAATTTGTCTCAGGCTGCGTGGGCGAATTCGTATGCTGTGATGATGATACGGAAAACCATGTTAACATGGACGTAACTCATTTTCTAATAAAAACAAAGTTTGCAATCGATCTTAACCAGGTGCTTAACGTCGAGATTAATGGTGAGGTTTTCCGGATCAAGCTAGTGGAAGATTATCATGGGCCCAAGAGGATCATAGTGGGGAAAAAAGTTAATCGAGTAAGCGATTCTGAATACTCGCCGTCAGATTCAGATTCCGAAGGTGATGATGACGGAGAGTGGGAAACAAGCCCAGATACGACGGCTACGAAAGATGCTAGCAAAGAAGATGTTGAAGATAGAGTAGATGGCAGTGTGGGAGGTCCTTGCGCCTACATGTCTAGGTCTGCGGATATAGAAAAAGATAATCTGGGAAATGATGAGGAAAATATGGGAAATCAAAAACTACAAAACCTATGTGTGGAATATTGTGCGCTTGGTGAAAAGGTGTTTTATGGTATAGAGGAAACTAACAAAATCAACTTTTCTTGTCCTATATTAGCAGACTTGAAGGATCTAGGTGGCGTGGAACCTGACAAAGGTGGGAATTTAAATGGTTTAAATGATGGTCAATTGGTGGGCCAAGTGAGTTGTAGTCCTCATTCTTTGGGCAGTAAATCGTTAAGCCCATAATAAATCTCTTGCACGGCTAGAATACCAGCTGGGCCGGTTCATGCGGTTAAGCCCAAGAAATCAAAACTCATGAAGGATATTTACAAACAAATCCAAATTCCCTATTCACCCTCTTTTTATTCGGCCCTCATTCATCAACGGCTTCCCCAAATGTCCCCTTGTAAGGAGAGAAACATTGATGTTCTAGATTGTGTGGAAGAAACTGAATTATCTCAACAGTCTGGAAATTCGCGTAGGAAAGGGGATTCAAAGGTTAACTGTGGCAATAGTAGATTCAAGAAATCCCAAGACAATATTCCTTCCAAATTGTGGCATTTGATTAAGGCTATTAGAGTGGAAGGTGATGAAGACGACGAGGTGTTTGAGCATGCAATTAGGGAATTGGAGCTTCGCGATAAGAAGATGTGCAAAGATAAGATGGAGGCAGAAACGCGTGTTCCGGGAATTGTTTGTCTTTTAATGTTAGAGGGTATGCATCTTCTCAGAAGAAAATGAGGTTGCGTAAGATTATTTTGGAAGGGAGAGATGATGTTTGCTTCTTGCAAGAGATAAAGCTTCACGAGGTGAATGGTAAATGTATTCAGAATATCTAGAATGGTGGGGTTATGGATTGGTCTGTTTCTACTTCAGTCAGTCAGTCTGGTGGTTTAGTTTTGATGTGGAATACATATTCTTTCTCTGCTGAGTTTACTTTTAGAGCCTCAGGAATTTTAGGAGTTTGTGGGTATTAGAGAGGGGTGAAGTGTCATTTGGTTAACATTTACTATCCCTGTAATTTGTTTGAAAAGAAGAAACTTTGGGCGTGTAGCACCCCAAAATTTGCCTAATCTTTTTCTTGATCAATTGGCTTGTGTTTCTTCGCATTTCGTATTTCTTCATATCATGGCTCAGGGTTCTCTTTTATTGCAAAAGTTTAAGCAGCGAGCGTCAGAGGCTTCGGCATTTATTTTACCTAGCAATCGAGTGGCTGATTTTATTTTAGTCAACAAGTTATTTTCAGCACAGAAGACAGGTCACAAGTTATCTTAAGCATTTTAACACTTATAATATACAAGGGCAAGTTTCAGAGGCTTAATGGGGATCAGAACAGGTGAAAACGGGCGAATGTGCAAGTTTCCCTCCAAATGGCGCATTTTTCAAAATTTATGAGTGGTTAACTGATTAACCAATTTGCACTAGCAAATGGTTAATCGATTAACCAAGGAAAATTTGTGCAGATACGTGCATTTTCAATGCTGCCACTTTTTGGTCTATTTTGATCACTTGTGAATTGATTTTTACACTAGGAGAAGGATCTAGAATCACTCTAAATTTTGAGTAATTTTCAAAATCAATCCAATTTCCCATTCCAATTTTAAAAACCCTCACTCCTAACCACAATTCAACTCCTAACCAAGAGCTTATTTAAGTGAATTTGCTCCAAACCCTCATAATTTCATATTTCACACTCATTCTCTAGAATTTGCTCTCAAATTCTCTCAACTTTTCTACACTCCAAAACTTCATTAGAGCTCTTTTCTTGAGTTCATTGATTCTTCATTGGAATCCTTGAATTCTAGAGCTAAACCTCCACCATTCATCTCCATCATCTTCAATTCATCATTTGATTTTCGTTTGGATTTGGATCTAATTTTGGAAACAAGCTTATAAGTGAGTCTTGGATCAATTTTGGCTTGTTCTTCACTTCTCCTGCAAGAAAGCTCTTGGATCTTGAAGTTTCTTTGGGTTTCTAGCTTGGATCTATCAATTTATAGTAGATCAACAACTACCAAAGCAAATCTCAGCTTTGAAGGTTGATTAATTCTAGATCCATTTCTGTTTTGAGCTTATTTGGATAATCACAATGTAGATCTTTAATTTTGATTGATTTTGGTGATTTTGATCTATGTGATTTGTAATCTCAATGCTTGATTAAGTTTGATTGATGTTGGTCACTGATTTTTGGTGTTAAATTCGTGCATAATTGATTACATGATCATTTGGATGATTACACATTGAATTAATTGTTGCAAGTGCTTTTGAATTGTTGTTTTTCTGCTTCTGGTCCAGTGTTAATCGATTAACCAGTTGCAGTACAAAACTGGTTATTCGATTAACCATTATAATTTTGGACATTTTCAAGTGGTTAATCGATAAACTAAATTTACATTGCAAATGGTTAATCGATTAACACTGGACCAGAATGTGATTTTTGGTTGTTTTCCAGCATGTTTTGATTTCTTTCCATCTCTAACCTTCATGGATTGATATGATGCATTGGTGTGGACTGTTCTTGACCTGTTTCATCATGCTTAATTGTTTTATTGTGATTCTTCGACGTGTGACTTTTGGTTTTCGTTTGAATGCTTAACATGCTTATGATGCTTGATTAATATGATGATCATATTCTTTGCTCGCTTGTATCATGTTAATGATTAATTGTTGATGATTATCTTGCTGGACTTGTGATGCATGTTTGTATTCGCTTCCGGTTCTGTTTGTCGCATGATCGTTTAATTGCTTGAATTGATATGAAAAGCATGTTGTTCTTGATGATTCTTAATGATGCAATATTGTTGAACATTTGTGTTTGATTGTTGATGCATGTCCATCCTTGCTTGATACTTGCTCATGATTGATGCTTGCTCATGTTGATTGCATTGAAACATGTTTGCTGCCCTGATTTCTACATCTGTGTTATTATGAATTTACATGTTGTCTATGCTATGTTTGCTTGTTGCCTGCCTTTTACACCTACTTTTGTGTTGAGTTAGTAGCTGTTAAATGTTGTTGTGCTGCCTTGCTAGATTTCATTGCTATTTTGTGTAGGAGGCGTTGTTGTAGCTGCTGTTTTTGCCTTGTTTTCTTGTTTTTGCCTTGCTTTTGCATGCTCCCTTAGGACTCCTAGTCCAACTTAATTTTTGATTAAGCTTGGAGTAGGATAGACATTAGGAGTTCAATCCATGCATGATAACAAGTAGGCTAGTCCCTTTTAACCTCAACCTTAGGTCCATCTTATGCATGCTAACATTAGGATAAAATTTGCTTACGCATCCCGACCTTAGGACCACTTTAAATGACAACGTTAGGACCGAGTTTCTCTTTAGACCTTTCGTGTGTCTTTTTCTCTTCTCATATCAAGACACTTTTAAAATACTTAATAAAGATAATGAACATTGTGCGCCACGAGCCTTAAGCATATGAGAAATGATGAGGGAGGGGTCTCCTCTCACTTGTCTATAGTGTTTAGCGTACGTCCTGTCTAGGAGCGATATGTGACATGTTCGTTCCTATATCATAGTCTTTAGTGAAAAGTGAATCACAAACCAAACTAATTCACTTCACTAAAATTCATAAAAAAAATTCAAACCTTTTCATCCTTCGGGATTTGTGTTTCAAATTCATTTTCAAAAAGAGTACGTTATTTTTCCTTTCTATCGAAAACAGGCATCGACCCTAACTGCTGGAATGAGAACTTAACGTCACTCATAAGAAACACTTAACCAACCTATGGTTTTTTAGTTAGTCGAACTATGTTTGCTCTGATTTCTCATACCAGGTGAGGATATGTATGCACAAGACGACGATGTCTTGGCGAGTAACCTTCCCCTCATCACTCGTAGTCTTCCGAACTACGTTGACTCTGACTTTCCCATTGCACGAGAGAATGCATAGGCATAAGGAGGCGATGCCCTATCGAGTCTCTTTCCTTTTATCTTTGCTTCCATTTAGCAGTAGCTTTTAGATAACACACCATTTGATTAGATAACAAGCGTGGATCCCGTCGAGTACAACAGACGTGAGGGGTGCTCATACCTTCCCCTTGCGTAACCGACTCCTGAACCCAAGATTTGATTATGATGACCTTGTATTTTTCCCGTTATTCAGGTTTTTTGATCATTTCCTTTCCCTGTGTTGGGATAAATAACGTTCAGTGGTGACTCTTCTGTTTGTTTTCGTCGGTTTTTTCGCAGTTGCGACAGCTGGCGACTTTGCCGGTGACTTTAGTTCCCTATGCGAGTCAATCCTAGCACTTGTCTATTTCTGTTCATTGGGTGTTTACTTTTATGCAGTTATTTTATTTTTATGTACATTATCTGTTGTATATTATTGCATTTGCATTTTACTGTTGCATATTATATTATGTTGTTGTTGTTATGTTGTTGGGTAGGTTGTTCCATGAGAGATAAGCCCAATACCCAGGCTTGAGTATGCACACAAGATTAGTGTGGAGAGTAGTGGAAGCTTAGGTGGCATCTGGCCATGCAATAGCTCGTGCGAAGTTCATGTACATACGAGGTTTTTCTTTGGAGATACTCTATCATGCGCGACTGGTGCAGTTGAGGGAGTATTGACTTAGAAAAACTAACAACTATGGAGACCGTTCATTAGGAAGTCAGTTGAGACCTCATTGATTGACCATGATGCCAAACCAGGAATGGTGAATGTATCATCATTTCTTGACCTGAGAGTCCGTGATACTGATGACCTGTATAGGATGTCGTATCGTCCAAGACTAGAACCCACATGTGAGAGGGGATGGGTTTTGTAGGAAACTTTGACCTTCCACCAACCAGGTTTTCTTGTCAGAGCAGACTTTTGATCTTGAGTAGTCTGGTTTTTGATCACCTCAGTGTTCTGGATTTCTGGGTTTCTTATTAGAGCGGAACTCTGGTTATATTCAGTCAATAACACATCAATAATCTTGAGCATTGGAGGCCTTGATCCTCTGTTTGCATCTGCATAATCATTATGCATTTTAACCTTGTATGTATATGTGTTTTCAGGATCTTGTCTCTCCTTTGATTCCAGTTGTCTGGTTTTCTATAGAGATAGAAGTAGACAGAAAGAATATCGTTGTATACAAGTTCCCGTCACTTGAGTTGGGACCTTTATTTGGTCTGATTTCTATGGTTGATCCCGGTGTCCTTGAAATATTCAGAATGGATTATGGGAGAATTTTGAATCTTGTCGATAAGAGCACAAGTTATGAGCATGGAGCCATTCAAACTTTATTACATATTTATGATCCTCCGCTACATTGTTTCACCTTCCCAGATTATGTGTTAGTTCCGACTTTAGAGGAGTATGCTTTTATCTTGGGAGTTCCAGTCCAAGATGAGGTGCCATTGTTTCCTTCAGAGGAAGAACCCGATCTCGAGAAGTTGGATGCCACTATTTATTTGAGCACATCTGAGTTGGTTGATCATGTCGTCAGCATAAATGGAGTTTCTGGCTTTGCTTTATCTTTCTTGGTGGATAAAGCCCAGAAGTATGCTGAAGAGGGCTGTTGGGTGGTCCTCAGTGCTATCTTGGCTCTGTGTATCTATGGCATTGTGTTATTCCCCAATATACTGGACTTTGTTGATATGGATGACGTTCGTATTTTTTCTCCAAGAACCTTGTACCCACTCTTCTAGGAGATTTATACCATTCAATAGATTATAAGAATGATAAGAAGAGAGGAAAGATTATTTCTTGTTGAGCACCACTTCTCCACAAGTGGTTTACGAATCATCTTCCTTGTTCTAAAGCTTTCATTGATTCGAGAAATTCATCTGAATGGTCAAGAAGACTAATGGGTTTGACGGCCAAAGACATTGTCTGGTTTAGCCAAGACCTTTTTGGTAAAGAGATTGTCTTTAGTTGTGGTAACTTCTCCAATGTGCCTTTGATGGGGAGGAAGGGGGGATCAACTACAACCCTTCTCTCGCCGTCAGACAATTTGGATATGGGTTAAGGGGACCCCCAAAGGACGAAGAAGTGCAAGAATCTTTGTACTTTACTTACATAGCTAACCCTGATATTCTGGCAAGATTCGTTGATGCATGGGGTAAAACCCACAAGAGGGGAAAGCTTTCATTAGGGAAAAATGATTGTATAGCCTACGATCTATACATGGAATGGATCTAGAAGAGGGCTGAGGAAGTACTATTGCCTTTCTCTATTTAGGAACCCTTGTATCCTTTGATCATTGAGCAACCTACAACTATTGATATCCTGAGATACAACAAGCTTTGGGCAGAGAAGGAAGAGCTGCGCAAAGAGAACGAAGAATTAAAAAAGTAAATCAGTCAGTTGAAGCATGATAGAGGTGAAGCTGTTTACTTGGATAAGATGAAGTCATAATCCTTAACCAAGAAGGAAAAAGAGTTGGATGATGATACCAAGATGAGAGAAAGGATTGGTTAAGACTTGAAGAGCACTAGAAGTTTATTGCAGCATGGGAAGAAGGATTTAGACAGAGCGTATTTGGAGATATCCAAATTCAATGAGCAATGGAATGCTACAGTAACTGCTAACAAGAACATGGAGGACCAGCTTCACAGTCAGATTGATAAGCTGAAGGCGCAACTCAAGTTCAAAGAAAGAGAAGTGATGGTAGAATCATCCCGTAGATATACAAGTGAGCAGAAACTCCATGAGACTCTATCAACGCTTGAAGACTCAAGATCCGGGCAGATTTGAAGAAACTCAGGTTGGAAAATGCCTTTGGTGAAGATGCTTGGGAAGAGTCATATCATTGTCTCAGAGATGTTATACACAGAAGGTACACCCTCATTAGAGAATTGGTTGCGATGCCAGATCATCCGGACACGAAGACGGTGATCAAGGAGGCTCTGACCTGGAGCAAGGAGCATGGTTGCCGGGGAGGACTATCATCTGATATGTCATAGTAGTTTCTCTTCTTTTGTATCTTGATCATCACCAGATCTGTTGGATGGGATCAATACCTTTTGTATTCGGATCTCTCTATTTGTTGATTGTATTGACTCAACTTTACTTGATCTATGAGAAGATTATTGTGGTATTCTTATCCATCTCTACTATTCATGTATATTGAAATCGTAATCAAGGGGGAGATCTTTTTGCAAATACATAGACATGTTTGCATTTTGCATTTTCATTTGTATAGTAGGTGTCTGCAGTTGCCTTTTGTTCTTATCTCTGCTTAGTTTTCTTCAACAGTAACAAGATTGAGGAATTCAGTTTTCATAGATACTCAACTCGAGGGAATCAGCAAAGGATTATGGATCAAGTTCAAGCTGAATTACAGGAAGTCAGGGCTCACATGGCTCAGTTTATGGAGCTAACACGAAATGTGACTAATGGACAAGAACAATTGAGGATTCTGGTCCAACCACTAATAACACAGGTTAATGAAGACGATGTTCTACATGGAGGATCTGATGTTATTCCTCCACCTGTTGGTGGCACTGTTCCACAAGGCAATAATATTCCTACTGCTGTCATACCTCCGGGCGAAGGTGATGTTAATGAAACTGGTAATGTTGCTGGTGGAAGTGTGTGCAGTACATGGGGCTGTTGACCCTCGCTGGGACGAAGATCATCAGGATGATGTCTTTTCTATGTGAGATATGGAGGGTGGTTTGCTATCTGAAGCTGACAAAAGGTTTAAGCTGATTGAGGAAAAGATGAAGTCTTATGAGAACTAAAATTCTTTGGGTTTCGATATGTCAGATCTTGGTCTAGTGCCCAGGGTCAGAATTCCCCTGAAGTTCAAGGTGCCAGATTTTGACAAGTACAAAGGGACAACTTGTCCTAGAGTACATATCCGGGCATACTACAAAAAAATGTCTGCATAATCTGACGATGAGAAGTTGTTAATGCACTTTTTTCAAGACAGTCTGGTGGGAGCATCTTTGGAATGGTATATGGGGCTGGAGAGAACCCATGTCAGAAGCTGGAGAGAATTGGCAGAGGCCTTTGTTCACCACTATCAATACAATAGTGATATGGCACTAAACAGGGTGCAATTAAAGAGTTTATCGCATAAGAGCAAATAGATCTTTAAAGAATACGCCCAGAGGTGGCGGGAATTAGCAGCAAGGGTGTAACCTCCCATGGTGGAGAGAGAATTAATTGACATGTTTATGGCTACATTTCCTGGAGTGTATTATGAGAAGCTGATAGGTTGTATATAGGCGGGTTTTTCTGACTTGGTGATGGCAGGTGAAAGAGTGGAAAATGGAATTAAGTCTGGAAAAATTCCAAATGGAAGTGGGTCCTCTTCGGGAGGAATGAAGAAACCATATACATCAAACCCTAAGAAGAGGGAAGGGGATGCTAATGTTATTTCTCACAAGGGTAGAGGTAGAGTGCAATCCCAGTATAATCAACAAGTTGCTACTATAGCCATCCCGGTTGCACCTTAGCAATAGACGAATGCTTCTCGTCATTACCTTGGTAGACCAAGAACGACCAACAGACAGTTTGAGACTCCACGGATGTCGTATTCACAATTATTGCAACATTTGCTTTAATTGCAGCTTATTTAAAAGAGAACCTTGGCGCCTCTCAGCGGTGCACCTCCTCCTGGTTATGACGCTAATGCAAGATGCGAGTTCTATTCAGGCGCCCCAGGCCATCACATTGATAATTGTAAATCCTTTAAGCAAAAGGTTCAATACTTGCTTGACTCAAATGCTATTAACTTTACCGACGAGGGGCCTAATGTGAACCAAAACCCAATGTCAAATCATGGTGTGGCAAGAGTGACTACTGTTATTGATGGAGAGAGATTGAATCTAATAATGGATGTTGAGGATTTGAAGACTCTTTTAAGTTTCGTGAAGGACAATTTGTTAAAGGGGGAGTATTCCCAGGATGTTCTACTGATTGTTTAGAATGTGAAGTGTAACCCAAGGAATGTGATCTCTTAAAGAGTGGTATCCATAGGATGATTGATGATGGTTGTTTACAATTTGACAGAGTTGTTGGGGAAGATGTTGATGATGGAGCTAGTAATGATGGAAGAAATATTGCTACAATTTCAATTCCTTATCGAACCATAAATATTTTAGCGCCTACTAGGCCAGCGCCGATGATCATTACTGTTCTAGGGCCCATGCCGTATGAGAGCACCAAAGCCATACCATAGAACTATAGGGAAGAAGTGTTCTGTAACGGGAAGAAGCATGAGTTGACCAGTTTGTCATATGGTGGTTCTACTGTTGAAAACATAGTTGGTACAGGAGGAATCACTCGTAGTGGAAGGTTATTTTCTCCTTCTGATGCTAATATTGACAAGAATGATAAAGGTAAAGGAAAAACAATGGTTGAAGATGATGGACAACAACAGGCTGATGGTGACAGTTCATTTTCAAAGAATGTCGAGGAGTTTATGAGGCTAATTTGTAAGAGTCACTACAAGATTGTGGATCACTTGAATCAGACTCCTTCGAAGATTCCCATTATGTCATTGCTGTTGTGTTCGGAGGCACACTGAAATTCTTTGTTAAAGATCTTGAATTTAGCTTATGTACCGCAAGAAATTTCGGTTAACCAATTGGAAGGGGTTGTGGCGCACGTCAATGCTGACAGTGGTTTAGGCTTCACCGACCTAGATTTAACTCCTGCTAGGAAAAATCATAACCATGCTTTGCATATTTCCATGGAGTGCAGGGGATCATTATTTTCTCATGTTCTGGTTGACACAGGATAGTCGCTCAATGTGCTGCCGAAGAAGGCATTAATGAAGTTGGACATCCATGGGTTGATTTGTACATCCAGTGATTTGGTGGTGAGAGCATTTGATGGCTAAAAAAGGTTTGTGTTTGGAGAGATTACCATGCCAGTTCAGGTGGGACCTGAGACCTTTGATGCAAATTTTTACATTATGGATATCCAACCGACATATAGCTGCCTGCTTGGCCGGCCATGGATACATGCTACGGGAGCAGTTACTTCAACTTTGCATCAAAAGCTGAAATACATGATGGAAGGAAATGTTGTTACGGTATGCGAGGAAGAAGACATAATGGTTAGCCATCTGTCATCCTTCAAGTATGTTGAGGTGGATGAGGAGATCCACGAAACACTCTGTCAAGCCTTTGAAGCTGTACAAATTCAGGAGAAGCCTCTTGTAAAAGTTAAAGGCCCAGAGGTTTCCATGTCGTCTTTCAAGGAAGCTCGTGCTATTATTGAGTCTGGATCTTCTCAGAGGTAGGGCCAAGTGCTTGATGTTCTCGTCAAACAAGATAAATTCGACCTAGGGTACAAGCCCTCCAATTCTTCTCAAGACCCTTCGAGATACAAGGGACCTATTCAATTCACCAGTGGTGGAGTCATATTTAACAGGATTCATGCCATAGGGGACGATGAAGGTGATAACGACTACGATATGGATGTTTGGATTCGTCCATAGGCTCTTGGTCAGAAGTTGTGCAATTGGACCACCGAGGAAGTCGTTCATGTTACTACTGCAGAGTAATATTCACTATTTTGATTATGTCCAGTCCTAAGTTCGTCCTAAGACGTAGTGGCCCAATATGCGGGGCCTTTTGTTATTTTCACATTATCATAAATAAAGGACGATTTTCGCATGCAAATATTGTGATCCCTATTTTTCCTTTTTCTTGTTTTGCATTTTATTAACAGAAAAATGGAAATGTGTTTTGTTTGTTACATTTCATAATAAACATAAACATCAATCATGCAGGTCCTTTCTCTCATATACCCTAGATTCTGATTCAGCTATGGCTTAGTATGACTTTGATAATCCCATTTATCAAGCTGAAGAAGAGACTTATGAAGACTGTGTACTACCCAAAGAGTTAGCCAAACTTCTGAAGCAAGAGGAAATGATCATTGTGCCTCACTAGGAGGATATTGAAGTCATCAATCTGCGTACCGAAGACAACAAGAAAGAAGTCAGAATTAGGGCTGCATTGAAAAACAGTATCAAGTGAAGATTGATTGAAATGCTCCGTGAGTATAAGGATATCTTCGCTTGGTCTTACCAAGACATGCCTGGGATGGACACAAATATTGTGGTACACCGGTTGTCTCTCCGAGAAGAATGTCCACTAGACAAACAGAAGTTGAGAAGGACAAGGCCTGACATGGCAGTCAAGATTAAAGAAGAGGTTCAAAAGCAGTTGAACGCTGGTTTTCTTGCTGTCACCAATTACCCTTCGTGGGTCGCTAACATTGTTTTTGTGCCTAAAAAATATGGAAAGGTCAGGATGTGCGTTGATTATAGAGATCTAAATAGAAAAAACCTGAAAGACAATTTCTTGCACCCCCATATTGACGTATTGGTTGATAACACCATGCAATATTCTGTGTTTTCCTTCATGGATGGCTTCACTGGTGTCGCTACTTGAAAAATACACGCAACGACGGGGAAGGCGAGAAGGAAAAGGACAGAAGAGTAGCCATCGAACTTTATTTATCCCATGAGGGGAAAGGAAAATATCGAGAAAACCTTAAGAAAAGAACGGATAAGATGGTCTCGCAACCATAAATGGGTTCGGAAGCCGGTTATGCGAAGGGAAGGTATTAGCACCCCTCGCACCCATCGTACTCGATGGGAACCATTTGTTTGTCGTATGTGATTAAATTTGCTTAATGATTTTACTATGAAGAGTGTTTCAAAAGATACAGAAAAGGATTTAGAAACGGGGAAAGAAAGGTAACGGGGGGAAGAAGGGAAAGAACGGACTCGGTAGGAGTTCGCGATCCTAGGCCTACGTATTCTCAACGGATATGAGAAAGTCAGAGTCGACGTAGTTCGGGAAACTACTGATATGAGGGAATGTGCCCACCAAGACATCGCCGTCTTGTGCCTACATGTCCTCATCTGGTATGAGAAATCAGAGCAGTCGTAGTTCAGCCTACGATTTGTTGATGACTTTATGGATGATGCTATCGTACGCATTCTAGCAGTTAGGTGTATTGCTGCTCGCTCGTTGGAGACTTAGGCATTACCTATTTGTGCTAGAACGGACGTATCATATCCTTTTTGAAAGATTAGTTTTCACCATGCGAGGCAAGATGTCACATTTGATTTGTTAAATTGTTTTTTTTAGGGGTGAGATAGGTCCTCGGATAGTAACCCCTACGGATAGTACCCAATTCTTTATCTCAAAGTTTTTGTTATGAAAGGGTGTGGCGAACATAGCGTCTTCGTATTGAAAGACGAGTATCAAAACCACACACGCTACAGTGAGCATCTCGACACTCGGAGAGGAAGAAGTCTACACTTAATCCTCTCTCTTTAGTTCAATACAAAGAGAACTTCATTATCTTATTAAAGTGTTTTTGGTTTTGAATGGTAAGTGCTTTTGCGACGGAGAACCCTACGGTAAACGTCAGCACTCGGGATAGGAGAAGGCCTACGCCTAACCACTCCATGATCGTTCAAGTTTTGATACGAAAATAAGTTTGAAAATACGCTCGGTGCGGGACCGAGATTTTAGGTGGGGAAAGTTGCGGAAGGAAGTTGTAGAAGGAGATAGGTGGCGGATAGAGTCACGTCTTCGTATTGAAAGACGAGTATCGAGACCACCCACACTACAGTGAATATCCCAACACTCGGAGAGGAAGAAGTATACACTCAATCCTCTCTCTTTAGTTCAATACAAAGAGAATCGATTTATTTATTGTAAGTGTTTTGAAAATGCACTCGGTACGGGGCCGAGGTTTTTTAGGAGACAAAGGTGTGGATGAAAACGTCTTCATATTGAAAGACGAGTATCAAAACCACCCGCACTACAGTGAGCATCTCGATACTCGGAGAGGAAGAAGTCTACACTCAATCCCCTCTCTTTAGTTCAATACAAAGTGAACTTTATCCTTTTGTTAAATATGGTGAGTTGGTTTAACCATTATTTAAGAAAATCTGCTTGACATTGGGTCAAGGGTTTTAGTTGCTTAAAAAGATTTGAGGTGAAGCGAGCAAGGTCGATGGCGACGCACAAGGCAATCGGCTTACAAGGTCAAAAATGGCTCGATGAGAATCGAGAGTTTGTTTTCTTGAAAATAGTTTTTAGAACCAAAGGTAAAAAAAATGACCAACAATAAACATGCATAAAAACCATACCAACACAACGGGTTAATCGGCTTAAAAAAAACAAAACACAAAAAAAAACGGCACGAAGTGCCATCAAGGAGTTCGTTGTGCAAACTCCTTGAGAAAAGTTTTTTTGAGGTAAAAAAGTCGAAAAAACGTGAAAAACAGGGGTCCGAAACGGGCGGCCGTGTTGTGTGACACGGCCCGTGTCACAGTTCCAGAAAAATTAGGGTTTTGAGTCAAGCACCGGTGTGACACGGCCGCCCGTGTTGCATGACACGGCCCGTGTCACAAGGTCTGGGGGAAAAATGCAGAAAAACTTAAACAGCGGTGTGACACGACCGCCCGTGTTGCATGACACGGCCCGTGTCACAAGGTCTGGGCCAAAAAGTTGAACAGAGATGTGACACGGCCCGTGTCACAAGGAATGGACCAAGAAACGTTAAGCAGTGGCGTGACACGGCCGCCCGTGTTGCATGACACGGCCCGTGTCAGCTCTACTGTGTAAAATCTGACTTTTTTCTTTGTTTTTCCTTCCTTCTTGGGTTTTTTTCAAAAGGTTTCTTGGTCCCCCTTGGGATCTTACATGATATACACAGAACAACAACAGTCAAACAAAGAGAATAAATGACAAATGCACAATATAAAAGAAGAAAAGAGTTTTAAGAAATGGATACCCAAGAGTTGTTACCCTTCTTGCAAAGCCTCCACTGATTTTGGCTAGGTGTTCACTTCTCTTCACTCTATGCTTTGATGGCTCTCCTTCTCAATGGCTCCCTTGTATTTCTCTTTTACTTTCTTAATCTTTGGTTGGTTTATGCTCTCTCTATTTTTCTGGTTTTAGTTTCTTTGCTCTCAATCTCTCAATCTCCAAAATGTGTTGTGTATCTCTAATGTGTATGAATGGATAATGTGTGTCTATATCCTTTTTGCAGCCTCCTATCCCCTCCCATTTCAACTTTTCTGCTGCATTTTATGCTGTACCAAAATCATAGCTCTTGCACAACTTTCAACCTTCAAAGTTTCCATTTTTGGGAGTACTTATCACCTCTTTCTTGGTGCTGTCATACCCCAAATTTGTCCTACATGTTTTTTATTATTTGTCAAAAAAATGTGTGTGGTATGATTGAAGTTCAGGTGATTCTGATTGAGGTTTGGTCAGGAGAAAGTTTGATCATGGTCAGGTCATGGTTTGCATGATTTCGAATGGTGTGCGTTTGAGGTTCTAAGTAATTGATTTTATGCCAATTCAAATCACCCGCATATAAATCAATTCATAAGGTTTTTTCTTAGTTAAGATTTTGGACATTGAACTGAGGCTCATATTTCAAATTCTAATTCTCTAATTTTCAAAGGAGACCATGGTGCAATAAGATTTCAGAGTTTGATCTAATTTTGTCCATACTTAAAAAATTTTTTTCGAGAATAGTTCAAGACTATTATTAGATGCCCGTGAGTTGCACCTGAAAATGGATATTAAGGCGGTATTATCATCAATTCATGTGGGAAAGTCTGGCCATGTAGGGAGTTTGTTCCAAATGACAAGGAGTGGTGATATCATTTCATTTTTAGAGAAGAGTTTGATGACGAAGGAATTCATGGATTTAAAACAACCTTTTGTTGTGCTTGTTGTCGTGTTATATTAAGGTGGATTAAGTTGGAGACTAATAAAACTAGCAAGGTTTTATTGGAAAATTTAACAAAGTTCCATTAAATCCTGCGGTACATCATACAAAGCCGTGACACCTGTAGTGGGCCCAAGCCCTTAAGATAATTCATTAGCCTTCATACATCCATGCTTACCACATATTGACAACACAATAATAAATCCCATAAAAGCAAACATGACAGTAGTAGCAAACATGACAGGGATGGTGGTTTTGATTTGAAATTGGAATTAAAATCTAGCATTTGAAGTCAGTTATGCTAAAGAACAAAAGCTAATTTTGCCAACTTTGAAGTTCTCGTCAATCCGTAGTGCCGACTTCTGCAGAGGGCTTTTTGTATCCATCAATGTCTCAATGCTATGAAGACAGCAGTGTGATCTGCAATAATAAAACACAAGATTAACAAACCGAGTTATGAACAATATGTGAGGTGAGACATGACTTAACCGCAAAGGCACCAGTGATGTACCTGTGACGGTTCCCATACAGCCGACGTATTCTGCACCCGACACACACAAGAATGTGCCCTCCAAGTTGTTCAAGTCTCACTCTGAATTCACAGGTCATGCATGAAAAAGAAATGAGAAAAATCAGTTGAAAAAGCTTTGAAAAAACAATGAAGCAGGTTTAGACAAGAGAAATTTACCATGGATACACCAAAGTTACCAACACAGCAAAACCGTCAATGTCGCGCACAGCCAAGTTCATTTACAAGCAGCAGACTAGGAAGTTTTTGACAGAAGTGTGCTAGCATGGATGGCTGATGGCCAAGTGAATTAATTAGGAGTTCCATGGTGGCTAATTCCAAAGTTACGTAGAGCAGACAACCAAGTTTGGATTCGCGTGAGCGTATACTACTAGCTTCAGCTTCGCCGCATCACATATGGCATACTGCCAAATGAAAGGAAGATGCTATTAAATACTAGGAGAGCGTGAGTAAGATACCAAGGTTTCAAGGACGAGTCATACATACCGTATCGCAACTCTTGTTGCAAGTCATTACGTGGTCTAGCCATGGGTCGAATATCACTTTGTAGACGTTATTAAAGTTGCAAACTTGTGACATACCAAGTTCAATTTAAAATGGCAGCCATATGAAAAATGTTGATGAGGTTTTCATCTGAGGAAGACATTGTCTGATAAATCAAAGTACTCAAACACTACGACATTGTGTTCATGATTCAGCTGCACCAGTTTCAAATTTAAACTTGTTAGAAAAGCGGAAGGAGAATTGTGTCAGTTTTGAGGATTTAAAAAAAAAGTAAGAATTGTAAGAGAACTTTCACTCACCCAACTCGATCCCAAATCAGCCAGCAATTTGTAATGCACCAACTTGCCGTTTCATGGTCCTGCACACGATACGGCCCGACCTGCATAAAGGTTTTGTCACAACAGATGAGGGAAATTTGCAGAGCACAAAGATGGTGAACCATAAATCCGCCACACTTAAAGTTGTGCCTTCAACTCTTACCCAAACAACCTGCTGCTATCGAACCAAAGACCACCAGCCGCAATACGTCACGCACTATTCTGATTCCTCAAATTCCACAATACGGCGACCTGCACCAATTCACACCAACTCACAGTTTGAATTACAATCTAACCACACAAAAGAAATTGTAAAAAGAGTTATAAAAAGGACTCTCCAAGCAGCAATGGCAGCACTTGAGAAATCGTTTTGGTTTCATTATAGTCAGCGAGAAAAAAAAGAGAAGGAAAGCTTTTGTTTCCAGTACATAACAGCAGAGCCCATCACACACAATTGTATACACCGGCTATGGAATTTCAGCTTCTGCATCAATGTCTCCCTGAGACATAAAGTGTCGCATCCGTACCTGCACGACGTGCATACAAATGAAGGCCAATCTTATCACAAAATGGACAATAAAAAATGCAAAAGAGGAGTTTTAGAAGACCAACGATCACAGCCGTAACTCGAAAAACCATGGAAGTTATCTTCATATGCAAGCCACCCCTATAGTACATCTCTAACCGGCAATAATTTGGGCTTCTGCATCAGCTTATGATTCACATGCACAGGCATCGAAATTATTTCAAAAAAAAAGAACCACGACAAACAAGTCCTACTACAATGATACAGTCCGAAAATTGATGTCATGAGTCTTGATTTCTGTTAAAAGAATAAACAAATCACAATTGGGGAGGAGGAGAGAAAATGAAAAAAGCAATAATAATTACCTGCATATTTTCTTTTGATATCAAAAACATTTTTTCTCAAAAAAAAAGCCCTTAGTATATTACACCCCATCCACCAAAAGCTTACAGGCCCCACACTGTCCAAACTAGCTGCAAGCTCCACGCAGAGTTTTTCCAATACCATTGTCTGCTATGTAGTACGATAAACCTGCAATACTACAGATGGCTCACCACCACAATTCAGAAGTGCTACCATCCAATTACCCTGCTAAACCACATCCACACCAGACAAGTTCTGCCACAACCAAACAAAACCTGCTACATACAATAGCCTGCAAAACCTGTCAACAACAATACAAGCTATGCAGAAATTTCATAAAAAAGGCCACAGCAAGTCCTACATAGGATAAAAGTGATAACAGGAGCAAAAAAGAGACCAAAAAAGCTACCTTTGATCTTCATTTTGAAGGGGGGATGAACCTTCATAAAGATAGCCACTCCAAACTCAAAACGGACACTTCTCCTATCTCCTAAAGCTCTTCTAACCTAATTCAAAAATCAACCTTCATTGTTTACCCAAGACCTCTCAATAAGTCTTCAACCCCAAAAATTTCTTCAATCTTCAATAATAATCTCCCTCTGCTCGGCCTCAAGACTCACCCTTATTCCATTAACTCAAACAGATTCACTCAATCTTCACTATCCACCATTAACCAAAAAATAGAGAGTCAGAACACATGAAGAAGATTTGAACAAAGTCTAATCGAGATTAATAACACACAAACCTGAAACGAAGTTACAAGCCACTTCGCTGATCCACTACCAACGCGTCACCGTCATCTTCGGACTCACACAAACCCCAACTTTCAATTCCAAAAAAGAACAGATCAGAGACCCATCTTCTCCTTTCGAAAAACTTCAAAACACCCACCAAAGAAATCACCCTCTCCTTTTCGAAGCCGTATCAACCCTTCTCTTCTTCAACTTCTCTCCTCAAAAACACCAAAATGAAATTTGGTCCTCAATCACTCCTCAATTTCTAAACCAGACTACAAACCCTAAAACTTGACTCTTTTTTTTTCTCCTTCAAATTTCTTCAGCATCAACATCAACAACCCTTTTTTTCGGACTCTATTCAAGTACCCCATACACAAATCAGAATTGGACAAGAAAGTCAAACGAAGGAGAGGGATTGAGAGTGAAACCAAAACATCGAACAAATCCTTGCGAACCTGAATCAAAGTTTGACCGTGAAAGGCTGAGGTGGGATTGAGTGGTGTTACCTCCGTTTCCGCTGCTTTCTTTTTCCTCTTCCGTTCGCAGCTTCATTTGTTCATGGCATGATTAGGAGTTTATGCGTTGGGCTCGGACCCGGTTTTGACATTACTAAGCCGGATTTCTTTTGTTTTTGGTGAGGTTCGTTGGATGGTAGTGAAAAGATGGGTTGTTCAGCCCACATTAGTCACCTGCTGATATACATTCATATTGGGACACCTCACCCCCTTCCTTTTTTTGTGTTTTTTAATTTTTTTTATTATTTTGGTTAATTACATTTGATAAACTTTTTTTTGTTAATTTGTTAATGATTTCTCCAATTACTTTACTAAATACTTTTTTTTTACTTTCTTTTAAAAAAAATGCTTGTTTTTATTGCAATCTCTTTGTTAAATCTACTATTCCTGTTTTTAAATTCGTTTTATTTTTTTTAGGGTCGATGACGAGACTTCCACCGTTTAACCGTCACATTAGCGGCGTGAAACAAAGGATCCGAGACCACCTTTGTTCTTTCGATTTTATTTCGGTAAACTAACATTAAATTTAATTTTTGTCAAACTTTATTCATATTATTTCATATTATCATATTTATTCATATTATTTATTATCATATCTCATTATTCATATCTCACTCACCCATATTTGAAAACACTTAATAAATTATCGAAACTCCTAAAAGCTAAATTGGTGGACTGTTGGATCTTTGGTCATTTGCAGGTATCCTAACTTTGAGTCGTGCCCGACTTTTCTCAAGGCGTAGTTTAGGACACATATACACACACAAGGCTTTCTCTTGGGCTACCTTACAATGAGACCCCTTTATTTCGTGCAATCCCGTGTAACTTACATGTACCCCTCTCCCGTTCTGATGTATGTTTCACATTTCTTTGATTATTAGTTTATCTCCTAGGAGCACCCATAGGGACTAGAGCGGATCAAACTATTTTCAAACTAATTCTCGATTCATCATCGAGTCATTTTCAAACAACCTCGTAAGTCGAATGCTCATACGCATTCGCCATCAACCTATTACAACTTGACCCTTGATGCGTAAGTCAAGTCGGTCTCTTCTTTCAAACCATTTCATTTCCAACACGTTTTGCACGCGATAATGAGTCAAACCCTTGATCCAACGTCAAGAGGATTTTCAAAACAAACTATCAATCAACTAACTATTCAATTTTTTTCAAGGTGTAAAGAGTAGGTTCAAGTCTTTGATCTTGCTTTTAGTTGTTTATATGCGAGTTATCTTATTCGTGTGTGAGCAATTGACGCCTTTAAATAATATTAACAAACTCGACAATATTCAACCATCTCCAATTACTCATCCTTTCACTCACCTTTCAAACAACTTCTTTTACGATGAAAAAGAGAGTGTCCCAAGTCTTTGGTTCGCTCTCCCGACTACTTGGATCCGAGAAGCCTTTCTCGAGCTTCAAGTAGTCATCATCCGACCAATCTCATCCTTTTATACACCATTTCAAATTCAAACAACCCTCTTTTACGATGAAAAAGAGAGTGTTCCAAGTCTTTGGTTCGCTTTCCCGATCACTTGGGGTCTGTGAAGTCTTTCTTAGGCTTCAAGTGATCGTCATCATTTCAACCTTATCCTTTCAAACACAACCTTATCTTCAAGATGAAAAAGAAAGAGTTCTAAGTCTTTGGTTCGCTCTCCCGATTACTTGGGTCCGATAAGTCTTTCTTAAACTTCGAGTAATCGTCATCCGTACCCCTTCAAACTCACTTCAAATCCAATTCAAACCCGTTTCTTTCGTGGTCGTATCCACGAACTACGAACGCTCTGATTCTTCATTCACTCTTGAATGTAAGATACGTAGGCACAAGATTGTGATGATCTTGGCGAGCACAATTCCCTTCATCTTCCATTTCCCCCATCCTTTCCCGTAGTCGAACTACGACGCTCTGATTTCTCATTCTCGTCCGAATGGGCATACGTAGGCACAAGGGCCCCAATCCTTGGCGAGCACCCTATCCTCTAACCATCCCCTTTCCCCTTAGTGTCTTTATCCTTTTATAGTACCGTTTTAGCATTTAGTAGCGAGAAGAGAAGAATTAAGTTTAGCTAATATCCTTTAACTCGAATTAAGAGGTTCCCGTCGAGTACGATGGACGTGAGGGGTGCTAATACCTTCCCCTCGTGTAACCGACTCCCGAACCCAGGAATATGGTTGCGACGACTGTGTTCCTTCCGCGCTTATGAGGTTTTCTCGATATTTTCCTCTCCCGTTCATTCGGGAAAAATAAAGTTCGGTGGCGACTCTGTCGAACCGCATTTCCGCGCCTTTCGCGCGAGGGTCGTATGTTCGAAATGAAATTTTCGAGGTGCGACAGGTGGCGACTCTGCTGGGGACTATTTGCTCCATGCAAGAGAGAGTCAAGCCTATCTTAGTTTGAGTTGTTAGCTTGTTGTTTTTTTTATTTCTTCTTGCTTCCTATTTGTATCCTTATCTTGGTTACTTGTGCTTGTGGCATTGTGGGGTTGTTCTGCTTAGGGTTGTTTTGTGAGATGGCTCTACACCCGAGTCCGAGTATATCCCTAGGATTAGGATGGTGGTTGTGTAGTGGAGACTTGCGTGGAGTCTTTCACGTTAAGTTGAAGCGAAAACCCTGCTTGGAGTAGATTCCTTGGAGATGTTGTTGTTGTGGTGAGTCTTTGCCATAGCAATAATGTTTTCGAGTCTGAATCGTTGATCCCAAGGACCATTAACTGTTTTATCCATGGTGGTTGGTAGTGTTAATTCTTTGTGAATTAATACGAACGCCCCAATCAGATGAGATCCCTTGAACGTATTACTTCCTTACAGTAATATTTTCAACCTCGATCTATGACTCTGAGAACCTTTTCTAGAATCCGTGTGTCAATGGTTGTGTAGTTGATGCCTCCGAGAAGTCTTTCTCGCGTGGAAGATACGAGAACCTCACCTAGAGGAGATTCTATTGAGGATATTACTGTCGTGATGAGGCTTTGTCATGGTTGTAATGTCTTTGAAAGATATCCATGACTCTAGGCACCTACCAGTTTTAGAATCTTACCCGTGGGGGTTTTCTTTGAGCAGTGACTGTGATCCTTGAACCGTCCACCTGGCTAATCTCAGAATTGTTTTAATTTGTGATCCTGTGATCCTGGATCTTGCATATTGCATTGCATATCATTTGCATTGCATCTCATTTGTTGTGCATCTTGCGTTCTCCTTCCTTCATCAGTTTCTCATGTTTCTCTTTCCTTCATATCCAGTAAATCAAGCTGAGTCCTTGACACCAGTACGCAACTAGAGCCAATACAAGACGAATGATGGAGCAGATTCAACAGGAGCAAGCTACCTTCAGGGAAGAGTTGGATTCTATGAAAGGAAAGATTGACCAAATCCTCGAAGCCATCCTCGCGGCCAGAAGAGAGGAAGAACAGCGTGAAGCCGCTGCTGTCGTCAACAACAATGGTCAAGGACAAGGGTCTACTGCCATCCCTTTGGTTCTAATTCCAAATCCTCATGGGGTGCCGTTGAACTTCAATAATGCAGCCGAAGGGAACACTTCTCATCCAACCCCAGCGCCCGGAGTTACCATTGGAGCTATCCCGCAAGCCCAGCCTACTGCTGTGCAAATTCCAGTTCCTCATATTGAAGATACTCTGATGGATCAGTATGACGGTGTTCAGAACTATCATGCTGCTATCCCCATTGCTAGTCCTGTTGCTGCTCAGGATTCTGAAGCCATGAAGATGTGCCGAGATCTATCCGAGAAACTCCGAGCCATGGAGGGGCACAATTCAAATTCTTTCAGTGCTTTGGAATTATGCTTGGTTCCTGATGTTGTCATTCCTCCCAAGTTCAAAGTGCCAGAGTTCTCGAAGTACAAAGGCCTCAGCTACCCGAACATTCATCTGAAGATGTACTGTCGCAAGATGGCTGCCTATGCCAGAGATGAAAAGCTCATGATCCATTGCTTCCAAGATAGCTTTTCTGGGGCATCACTCGAATGGTATATGCAGCTGGAACGTAACAGTGTGCGCACTTGGGCCGAGCTAGCCGATGCATTTGTCAAGCAGTACAAATACAACACCGGTCTTGCTCCGAATCGTACTCAGCTTCAGAGTATGACTCAGAAGGACAACGAATCCTTCAAAGAGTACGCGCAACGATGGAGAGAGCTAGCCGCAAGGGTTCATCCACCTCTTGTTGACCGTGAACTTATTGACATCTTCATGGGTACTTTACAAGGCCATTACTACGAAAAGCTGATTGGTAGTGTCTCCGCTGGATTTTCTGACTTGGTGATCGTTGGTGAGAGAATTGAAGAAGGGTTGAAGAGCGGAAAGATACCAGGAGGTTCCAACAATCAGGCCAATTCCAAGAAGCCTTTCAATGGATACAAGAAGAAGGAGGGCGAAACAAATGCCATCTTTTTGCAGAAAGGGCAAGCTTCTCAACAAGCTTTCGCTCCTATGCCTTATCAAGTTCCCTATTATCAGTATCCATATGTTGCTGCTGCACAATATGCTCCAATGCCTTATCAGCCAGCTGTTCAAGCAGTGCAAGCTCAGATGCCGCAGCAACAGGCTCCTCAGCAACAAGCCTACAACCAGCAAGGATATCAGTATCCTCCTCAGCAACAGCAGATGCAAGCTACTCAGCAACGACAAGGTACTTGCCCACAGCGTCTGCAGAGAACATGGAGACCAGATAGAGTCTTTGATCGTCTACCAATGACATATGCTAAAATCTTTGCTCAATTGATGGAGAAGAAAGCTGTTGTTCCGAGAGATTTGGCTCCTCCAACCGTCATTCCTGCCGACTACGATGCAAATGCTCATTGTGAGTTTCATAAGGGCGCTCCAGGTCACACCATTGAGGACTGCAGGGCTTTCAAGCACATAATTCAAGACATGATCGATAGGGATGCTATCAACTTCAATGGGAAGTCTCCGAATATCATCAACAATCCGATGCCACCAGTCAACTAGTGCCAACATCAGATCGATTCCAGTCAAGTTCATTCCCCGAAGAAGGCCGTCATGCTGCCATTTCATATTTCGCATTTCTTATGTTTTGTCTTTGTTTATTTAAGTATTGTATGCTTTGAACAATTGCCATTCGTATTTGGTTTTCATTAATGTATCGTTTATGCATGTTTTGAATTATTTATGTCGTATTCACTCATTTTTTCACTTATCACCGACACATTTATTCACTCCACTCTATTCACTGTTGTTTAGCTTGATTTGAGGGAGGATGATGAAAACGAGATACCCATAATTGCAAATCGTATGCTTTCAGACCGAATCTCGCCAATGATGTACAGGCATTGTTTTCAATTCCCCAAACACCGGAGATATAAGGAGTTAATCTCTAGTAAACCACTTCGAGCCTATAAGTAGCAGTTTCCTTCGAATATTCAAACCTTTACACTCAACCTGGGGCAGGGTAGTGTTCAGTTAATTCAACCCCGCACTTGAATCAACAAGCAAAATCCAAAATACGGTTGTTCACCAATGACCTACAACAGGGCACTCACAACAAAATCCAAAAAAAAAGAGGAAAAATCAAAAGCCTGCTAAGTCAAACACCTCAGAGGGGACTTAGGCAAAATCAAGGCAATCCCGATGGATTTGACAAGCAAAGTCAATCCATGCAAAAGTTAGGGATCAAAAACAAAAGCAAAAGAGGATCCCGAAACCCTCAACAAAAACAAATAATATTCAGTGGCCACCCAAATCAAAAGGGGCACTGACATCCATAAAAAAAACCAAAATAAGGTGACTGCCACAACGAGCAAAACTTGAATCATCAAGTTTATACCTGTCGTACCTCGAAAAATACGATCCTCGCGATGGACGCGGAAAATACTGTTCGAAACAGAGTCGCCACCGAATTTTATTCATTCCAAGGAAGGAATAGGAAAATATCGATAAAACCTTTAAGGAGATAAGAACATGGTCATCGCAACCAATGTTCTAGGTTCGGGAGTCAATTACATAGAGGGAAGGTATTAGCACCCTCTACGTCCGTTGTACTCAACGGGAACCTCTTGATTCGATTCGCGAGAGAAAGTTAACTATGTTTGTTTATCTTCTAAGGAATTGCTTGTTGATGGGAAAAGGGGGTGATTATTAAGATAGGGTGCTCGCCAAGGATTGGGGCCCTTGTGCCTACGTATCTTCACTTGTAAGAAGTGGAAAATCAGAGCATTCGTAGTTCGGGGGACTACGGGTAAAGAGGGGATTGTGCTTGCTAGGATTATCGCAATCCTATGCCTACGTACTCTCAACAGATATGAGAGATCAGAGCAGCTGTAGTTCGGCTTACGGGAGTTTTTAGGTCGCATTCTAACTGCTAAACGTTGGCTTGTCTACTCGCTAGGGGAGGCTGAAGCACAAGTTTGTTATGCGCGGAAGAAGGGACTAAACAATGTTCTTGGTAAAAGGATTATTTGAATGGTAGGTCGCGCGAGGGCGAGGAATATTGTTTGGAGAAGTATTGGGATATTTAACTAGAGGTGACGACTACCTGAAGCTTAAGAAAGACTTCTCGGACCCAAGTAATCGGGAGAGTGAACCAAAGACTTGGAGCTCTCTCTTTTTCAACCTCAAAGGCTAAAGGATAGAATTGAATATGGTTTGAATAAGTTGAACGGACGACGATTACTTGAAGCTTAAGAAAGACTTCTCGGACCTAAGTAACCAGGAGAGCCAGCCAAAGACTTGGAACACTATCTTTTTCATCGTAAAAAAGAATTATTTGAATGGCGTTTGAAAGATAAGATGTGGTTAAAGTATTTTAACAGATGAGGATTACTCGAAGCTTAAGAAAGACTTCTCGGACCTCAAATAATCGGAAGAGTGAACCAAAGACTTGGAGCTCTCTTCTTTTCTCATCTAATATTATGAAAAACGTTTAATATGATTAGAGTGTATTAATCGGATGACGATTACTCCAAGCTCAAGAAAGACTTCTTGAATTTTAAATAATCGGGAGAGTGAACCAAATACTTGGAGCTCTCTCTTTTTCATCCTAGGTGTTTAGAAAAATAGACTTGAATAAATTTATCATTTTTAGAAGGGTTTTTTAGAAGACAATTGCTCGGGCTTAAGAAAGACTCCTCGGACCCAAACAATTGGGAGAGAGAACCAAAGACTTGGGACTCTCTCTTTTTCATCTAATATTGGAATTGTGTTTAAATAGTTATTAAGAAAAATTGTTTGATATGAATCAAGGTTTGAAACGAGCGCGATTGAACTAATGGATAGGGGGTCCTATGGGTATAGGGTAAGGTCGATGGCGAGGCCAAAGCACTCGACTTACAAGTAGAATAGGAAGATTTGATATAATCATGGGTTTAGGAAAAGTTAGAGTTTAAGTGCATTTTTTTTTAATATACTTGACGTTGGATCAAGTTAGAAACGAATTTGATCTTAATTTTATATGTGAGGTGTGACAAGCGTCGTTGTACAAAGTCCAAGAGGAGGCTATAAGGTCGATGGCGATCGTAAAAACAATCGGCTTACAATGGGGTTTGAAAATGGGCTTGACATTAAGTCAAGATATTAGTTTTTTTATAATCGGTTTTGAAAATGTGCACAACATAAATATAATTGAAATTTAATGATAAAGCATACACAAACATCACACAAAAGGTCATAAATTAAATAAAATGGGGGGATAGGTTAATCAAGGCATGTCAACTTAATTAATATCCTAATTATCTAAGATTAGTAAAATAAAAGGATTCAAATTAATTTGTTTTAGATTATTTTGGAATTTAAAGAAAAGATAAATTATTATAAAAAAGAATTTTTTTAAAATAAAATAAAATTGGGTATCTTTGTGTTGTCTTAGGATTTAAAAGAAAAAGAATTAATTTAAAATAATTAACCAAATTAAAATCAATTATTTAATAATATTAATAATTAAATAAATTAATTATTATTAAATAAAATATTTTAATTAAATTAATTAGATTAATTAAAAAAAATTCTAAAAGAAAACAGAGCCTGAGAAGAGAAAACAATATGGTGACACTTGTCACCAGTTCTATCACCAACATCAACGGTATGATAAAAAATAAGAGTGATCAAACACTCAATGCTTCCCTCCGTTCCTCAATGTTCAAAACGCCTCCTATCAGCAAATGAAACAAAAAAACACCGGAACCCCACAAGAGACCGGCGAGTACGGTGGTCCACGGTGGCCACCGCCGTCTTCTCCGGCGACCCTAAACCAAAACTCTAAACACTCTTCAATAACCCCCACTCAAATTCCGTCCTTGTTTCGAATCTAACCTCAGAAATTTCTAAAACACAACCAAATCTCTCACTCGGAACCAATCCCAAATAAAACTTAACCTCAAAACAATACCACAAACAAGCAAATCAAACAAGATTGGATTAATTCTAAAGGGCGAGAGAAAAAAAAAACTCGGAAACTAACCCTTGAAGACCAAATCTACGATGGCGCTCAGGTACTCGGCTTCAGATCCTTCTTCTCTCTGTTTTCTTATCTTCTTCTTTTCTTCTTCCTCTTTGATCTCCAAGTGTTGTGGTGAACGCGTGAGTGAATGGAGAGGTTAAGCTCGACTATATGAGAGTTTCTTATGTAAAACTCTGATTAGTTTTGAAGATGAGCCTTTCTGAGAGAAAGGGTGAGGAATTGTTGTGTAGAAAAGTTTAGGGTTTTTTCAAAATGTCCGCCCCTTCCTCCTCTGAAATCCCCCTCTAATTATATCCCCAAGAATTAGGGTTACTTGACTTGCTTTGTAGTGCTTCAGAAATCCCTGTGCTGCTACGTTTAGGTTTTTCCTGCTACAAATTTGTTTTTATCTGTTTTGATGTTTAAACCTGTTCTGAGTTTTCTGTCACTGATGTTTTTGCCATTTTTACCAATTAAGTGTGTGGTCCCAATTTCTCATTGTTCTGCTGTTCTGATTAAAACTAGGTGCATACTTAAAATTCTGATTTAATTAAACAACATGGCTGAACGTGACTCAGTTGGATTTTGAGTCATTTGAATTTGTATTGCTTTGCCTAACTCGTATTCCAACCGTGCCATACTCTCATGTGGATCCTTTATTTCAGGTGCATGTTTTTTCAGGTGTACACTTGATGTGAGCTCTTTTGCCTAAGAAAAGGCTTGGATGTAACACGACAAGGAGGAATGCAAGGACCATGGATTGATCGGAAGTTCTGGAGCTAATAAAATTCAGCAAAATTGTTCAGATATCCAGACGACAATTGCTCCAGACCTTCTCAAATTGAAGTCTTTGATTCTAGTTCTAAAAATTTGAATTAGGCCTTGTTCAATCCTATAAAACTGGCTTGGAAGCACACCTAATGTGGGATATGTTAACACGCTCTCCTCATCACATTGAAGACTGAAAATTAGAAGCATAGCCCAAGAGATCCTTGTTGTTAAGGTGATTAACTCAAAGCATTAATCAGAGCATTATTAACACAAGCATTCTTGATTAATCAGTCTGTTTTTTGATCCACCGGTAAGAGCCATGAGCAGTTTTACCATAAATCTCCACAAGAGCAATCGCCGTCTTTGAAATGGTGAAAACGGTTTGTGTCTCTTACAAATGTTTCTCTGATCTTCTATTCTGCTTATAATTTTGATAACAACATGACAGTCATCACAAATTCTCAGGTTCTTGATCACCTGAAGAGGTTATCCGGGATTCGTGTTGATTTAGGTAGCTGGGTTCATGGTGGTTTCGAAAGCCTTGCCTAAAAGAGTATGACAGCGACACAACATGGAAGGCGAGGTTGGCCTTTGAAGCGAGTTTGGAAGCAATGCTCCTACAAAGAAATCCTTGGCCGTGACCATTTGTTAAGAATTGCTAGGCTGACTTTTATCACAAGCAATACTTGGAATAATTTGGTCATCCAAAGTGTTGCACTTTGCAGCAGCATCAATACCTAGTTGATGGCCTCTAAACTCTCTTAAATGCATTTGGTACTTCGCTTTGAGCCATCGCAGTTCATGCTTTATATCATTTTCATAGTCCAAGAATCATTATGATGCTGCAGGGCTAGAAGGAGGCTTTTGGTATTAAGATAAATTTGGTCACTATTCTCCTCTTCATCCTCCTTTATGAGTGATAGTTTAAGTTTCTCGTGAGATTTGTCGCAATGAGTGTCTCTCAATTCTTCATGATTTGCTTCTCGTTCGTCTCGCCGACCGCAAATATCTGCATAATGAATGCCATTGGATTGACTTGGTGGTTCACCTTCAGTAACAGTGTTTGCAGACCCTTCATATTGGTATGTGATCTCCTCGAATCTTCCGTGAACAGCAGCGCATCCGTTTTTAGAACAACGGAAAAAATGAAGATTCTTGGCACATGGATTATTCAATGAGACATAATCAACTAAGGTATTGTTTGCAGCACAGTTGAGACAGAAACTTGCACTTGAAACTCTTTGATACTGAAATTCTTTCAAGTCAGATCCATAATCATCAATTTAGAGAAAAGGGTCATCTAAGAGTTCCCTAGCTGAAAGCCTAAGGGATACAATTGCCAAGCATTTCTCTACAAACTGCTTGACCTCTAGATCATTTACTTTGTAAAGTGATTCGGGCATTTTTCCAGAGACAACGTTTTTGTAAATTTGAGCAGGGTGATGAGTTGTGGTTCAGAAATGAAAGCTTTGCATTAATGGTAGTTTGAAAGTGGTGAGTTAGGGCTTTGGTGTTCGAGATGAGATTCAGAATTTTTCTGGCGAGTTCTGTTTGAAGTGTGGTTTTCTGGGTGGTTTGAGGGATTTTGAATGGATGAAGATGGGATGGTGTGGTGAGATGGTGGCTGACGGTTGTGGTTCAGTTCGAGTGACGATAATGTCGTATTTTCATCGCTCCCTAATTTCGCCTACCATCTGTTTGATGAAAGTACTAAACCAAAATGTTTCTTCTCCTTCTATTCCATAATATTATTGACATTGTTAAGTGGAAATGATGGATTCTGTTGGCTAATGATGATTTGAGCTTATGGTTGTGAATTTGAAAACGGCTAGTGTGTGTCAAGAGTGAGGAAGAGATTTTTACAGACTTTTGTTTACGGTTGAGCTTGATGGATGGGAGTAAGAGGATGTCGGTTTGAAGATTTGGAACTGGGAGAGCATGTCGTTGGGTTGCTGCGGGTTTATGTCACTTGGATTGCTGTTTTGTTATGAACACAGGGGTCAGAAAACGTGGTTTATGAAACAGGGTATGAGTTTCAGAAGATGTATGGTTGCTGAGATTTTTGTGGCTTTATTCTGTTTTGATTTTCCCTCATCTATGGATTCTCTTCCTTTTATGAATCAATTCAGTTTTGGTATGGTTTGAGGAAGGAAGTGATTGATTCTGAGTTGTTCACGGTGGCGGGAAGGCGAATTACACAATGGTAATCATGGGTAGTTCTTGATAAAATGGTTTGTGATTATTTCTTGTTCATGAAAGTTTTTTTAGGTTTTGTCTACTATTTTGCTGCGTATTTTCCTGTTTGTTGGAAGGTGCAAGCTTTTGTTTTATGGTGTGAGGTCTAAACGAAAAGAATGTTGAAGGGTGGAAATGCAGCGGCTTAAGATGTGGTTTGTCGGAGGGAGTATACTTACGACAGCGTATGGGATTGTGAAGAGTGGGAGATGGTTACAAGGTTGATGGATTATGGCAGTTATTATGGAGGTTATGTTGAAACCATGTTGGGTTTTAAAAGATGGCAGGTGAAGTTTTGGTTTGTTTTATTTATCAAGACGAGAAGTGATGCCATGAATGTGTTAGGGAGCAGAGGTTATGAAGTGATGTTGGATATGGTGTTTGTTTTTGAATTCCTTGTACATCCTTCAGTTGGCTTTATACCTTGAGGTTGCAACAAAAAACCCATGCAATCTTATATTCCATGACTCGAGATCTCGTTCAAAGTCAGCAGTTGCCACCAGAAGCTCATTCACATGTGCCTGGGAAAAAATATGTTGACCGTGGATTGTATTATGACTGTTGATCTTTATGTCTGCCTGAACTTCATTCCTTATAGAAATACACAGATTTTTCATTTTCAGGTATGTCGTTGAGATAGTAATGGTGTCCAATTGGTAACTTTCAGAAGCACCCGACATAGATTCATCGGTCTCCATCATGTGTTTTCTACACCTTTTTCTTGTTGCGGTCTGCAAATAGTTCTGTAGAATAGTTTGAGCATCTGGAGATAGTATATCATGAAGACTACTGAAGACCTGTAAAGCAGGATGTAGAGCTGGTGCTGCAGAGTCAGATGCTGGACCAAAATGATCGGTTAGACCTGTTGGCGAGTTTTCATCGAGAGATTTGTAATTCTCAAAAACAGTCGCTAGTAGTCTTTCAATTTGAGTTTTCACAATCCAAAAGTATACTTCTCTCTTGCCTGGTCAGACTCTTCTCACTTCTGGCCTTCATTAAGGGATCACGCAACTCTTTAACAAGCTCTAGGCAGTCCTTGGTTGGAGTTGCAAGATTCATCACCTGTGACAGATATCTCAATTTAGAATATGAATTAGCAACTCCATAATAATCCGCAAATGCATCTAACAACCATTTCCACGGCCCATTAAGCCGCAAGTTTCGGGAGTGGAAACGTTGTGCATGCATCGCACCCTCCAACAATATATCATAAGCTTGAGTTTCCACGACTGGACCACTCTTTATATGATTGTTGTCATCACTTGTCATTGTACTTCCAATGGAGAGCTGGATCTTGCCAACACATTCATTGTCATCGTGATTTATTGGCCACCACCTGCAGAGGGTACCTAACCATCTTGGTATACAAATCAGGATCATGATCAAAACACGTCTAGAGCATCAACACCAATAGATTCACCCTTTAGTTCAATAACCTATTTTTCTATTCTTATTCATGTATGTAACAATGGTTTGAAATGATGAGGAGAAAGAACAATGACGCTATTGCAACGGCTTTTGCTCATATTGATGAACTTGTTGAAACATACAACCGCCGAGAACTTCGCCACAATGCCGAGAATACGATCACCGTCTGGCACTCTGGTAAGCACCTTAGGATAAAGTTTCATTGTGATCTTTATATTTCAACAATTTTTGTAACTCATTACCTGCAGTTTGATGAATCTTTTTTTATTGTGTGTCAGGTTTGAAGGTGCGGTAACGTGGAACTTTCTTTGTTTTCTCTGGTGTGTATAAGGTTTCTTTCGCGTTTTCTGTCTGGCTGTTTTGCAGGTCCACTTTTGTTGTTGTGGAATGGTAACGGTTTGTGACATTTACGGGAATTCCAACATCGGGGTCCAGGATTGCGTGAAGGTATGCCGCTGATTTTATGGGATTTGGAACACTTTTCTTTTGTCTGTTCCTTCCATCATGGAACCGATATGGGTTCCAATATTGTGTTGCAGGCATGTTTTTATTTTTCCATCTAGCGCTGTTGAAAAGATGAACTGGATGTTTTCTTTATAATGCTGGCAGACAGAATAGACCGGAGCATCGTGACCTTCGAATGTATATTGCTTTGTTCCCGAAGCAGCATCCCACACCTTAATGGTCTTATCATCACCGCAAATCATCACACACAGTTTTTTTTTTGGGTGGGAAAATGCTAGATCATTTACTCCTCCGGCGTGAGCATCAATCTCTAAGTGCTGCCGAATTTCATCACCGCTGTGGTAAGAGTATATCTGAACAATGTGTCTTGAGTATGCAACTCCAAATAAAGCACCATCCGGACTTCAGATCACACGGTTAACAGAAACACTTGGATCTTTGACAAGTGCAGCCTGAAATGCCATTGAACATGCGCTAAGATCCCAAACTTTGAAGTTCCTCGCCACATGAATGAACTGCATCTTATTTTCATTATGTATCAGCATGACTTGTTTTATGCTATTGTGTTTTGTAGCTTTTGTTTCGTCTTACGCAATATTACCTTCTGGTACACTAATCTGTATTGTTCTTTTTCATGTGCACCAGTTCAAGTTTGAAGTGTCATTAGGAAGGAGTATCGCCCATGATAACAAAGGGGTTAGCTCCAATTCAAAGTTTTGGTGGTGAGACCTAAGGCGAACCGGCATGGCGTGGAAACTTATCACCGTGAGCTATTATGGAGATGATGAAGACACAACTGTATGGCATCAAACAATTCATGGCTCATGAAGACGGAACTGACTTTGTATGATGGATTTGGTACGAGAACACCGCAACTGTCGACGTAATTATGTCGCCATTGTAAAACTCCACTGTCATCTTGATTTTGTAACAAATAGAGTTATTAATATTACAAATTTAGACTCAAGCTACTGTAACACTTTGGTTTCTCATAAACATCTTTGGATTTAATGATCAATCTCTATTGCCTTTGAAATTAACCCCCTTATCTTGTCACTAGGTGAATGCACTTGAATCTTCATGGACAAGAACTTTGAATTTCTCAAATTAACACCGCTTGTGAATTTAAAATAAGGCTCACCATTGCAAAGTACTTAAAGTAATAATCTAGGCCATATTGTCACGTAGCCTTCCTTAAAAAAAATGACTCATTCTTGAACATAACTCCGTGTTATGAAGCATGAGTGCTAGTTTTGTTTTCTTTTATACCAACACCTTGTCACCATTTGAAATTACCCACCGGTATTGCTCACATTCTCGGAACAACATACCTTGGCCAAGCATGACTATTTGTGTAACCTTTTGGGATCCATCACATGCTCCACCAGTTCGTACGTTTGGCTTTCTTTTGCGGGCCAATGCAACGACCTTTCATAAGATTATAACACTCCGATGTTAATATGAGCATCCTGTGCCATCCATGTGATTTTATTCTTTAGGCAAGAAAACTGCCTATGACCTTAATCCCAACATGGCTTGAAATGTTCTCCCTGGAAATTATCTCTCTGGGGAATTGTCTATTAGTCTGGCCGGCAAAGCAAATTCTAAAAGCACCTTGTCCATTGAGGCTCTTCGATGATACCAAAGCAGTATCTCGAATAAAACTTGAGATTCTTCGGGTGGTCGAAGCAGCACCTTATCCATTAAGGATCTTCGATGATACCAAAGCAGTATCTCGAATAAAACTTGAGATTCTTCGGGTGGTCGAAGCAGTACCTTATCCATTAAGGCTCTTCGATGATACCAAAGCAGTATCTCGAGCGATAAATTTGCTGAGTAATGGTTGAGCTAAAATTCCTATTAGAGGAACAACATTGTCCAAACTCTGTAGGGGAAAGTCATCAAAGAAACTTTTTAAGATAACCTCTACTTGGGGAGCCATAAGAGCAACGGTCGCTGGGGACTATCATTATCAACTGCATGGTTGAAAAATGACTTGCTGGAGATTAGAATTCCCCGAACTCGCGGAGTAACAACTCTTTTCAGATTCACTACTGCCAACTTCCCCGGAGAACTGGCCAAGATGTTTACAAACTGATCCTGGATCCTGCTATGTTGTTATGCCATGTTAATGGTGATGGCGATGATATGTGTTATGATACATGCAACCAAGATGCAACTGCTAGGGAGTGCGAATGCAAATGATATGCTAATGCTCGATATGACTATGATATGATGTGATATTGTATGTTGTGCTTATGATAATGCAAATGATCAGGTATGCTGGGGATAAAATCTTGTCGGAGGGTATCACCAGGGACGGGATCTGGTAGTTGTCAAATGGATTTGGACTTTGGTTTTATGAGGATGCCATCGAGGGTGGACTTTTAGTGGTTGCCAATGAATACTGGACTTTTAGGGTGAATTGAAGGTGCCAATTGGAGTGGCTTTTTTAGTTGCCAACAAAAGATTGGGCTTTCTGTGGGGATAGTGAGAGGATTAGACTATTCGACATCCCGGATTTATATACTCCATGACGACCGGGGGAACTGATTGCCCCAGTTTAGTTCTTGAATTCGACGCCGAGGGGAACCACCTCATATAAACCCTTTAGAAAGGCAAGGCTTTTCATGATGACAAGCCTGGGCAGCTGACGACTAATTCAAGGCTTCTACCTGTTGACATTTTTCTTGGAGACCATCTATTTTCCCCAATATCTTCAAACATCAAAGCAAACTCCCTACCTTGTCAAAAGTTATATTTTATTTTTATTATTTTTTAGCTGAAGTTTCGAACACAAATTATCAAAATAAAAATTAATTTGCAAACAATCGGATAAAGTAAAAGAGTGAGCACAATTTAATTGAGAAATCTCTCTTTATATTCATTTGTCCCTTGAATGGATGAGTATACAGAGATGTAATCCCTTAATGAGGTGATTACAGTGCAAGAAAAACATAATGGCAAAAAATCAGAGTTCCTTTGAGTTTTGACACTGCTATAATCCCTATGGCTTTGGAAGTCTTCAACACCTTGCTTCGTAGAAAAATGGCCGGATCAATTATGTCTCTTGATTATGCACTAGGGTTGAGTGATCATGCATAATGGATACTTTGCCTTGGAATTTTGCCCCTAACTTTTGCCTGGATTGCCCTTTCGGGTTTTCAATCCACCGGGACGCCCTTTTTTGCCTGAGCCGCCCTTTCAGGTTTTCAACTCAGCGGGCCTATTCTTATTTTATCCCTAATTTTTGCCTGAACCGCCCTTTCGGGTTTTCGGTTCACCGGGATAGCCAATTTTGCCTAAGTCGCCCTTTCGGGTTTTCGACTTAGCGGCTTTATTATTCCACTTTTTTAGGCAAAGTATCGTTTGACCAAATCTGCATTCACTGGATAAGGTAATTCCTCCCCATCCATGGTTGCGAGCTTTATGGCACCACCAGAGAATGCTTCTGTTACCACATATGGGCCTTCATAGTTTGGTGTCCATTTGCCCCTAGATTCATTATACATAGCCATGATCCTCTTGAGTACTAAGTCTCCTTGCGCGAATGTCCTGGGATGCACTCTTTTGTCGAAGGCTCTCTTCATTCTCCTCTGATAAAGCTGGTTGTGGCATATGGCTGTCAAGCGCTTTTCCTCAATGAGATTAAGTTCTTCAAACCTCGTCTTTACCCATTCGGCTTCATCAAGTTGAGCTTCCATTAAAACCCTCAGCGAAGGGATTTCGACCTCTATTGGGAGAACTGCCTTCATGCCATAAACCAACGAGTAGGGAATTGCCCCTGTTGAAGTTCGTACTGAAGTGCGGTAGCCGTGGAGTGCGAAGGGTAACATCTTGTGCCAATCTTTGTATGTGACCACCATCTTCTGGATGATTTTCTTGATACTTTTATTGGCTGATTCTACGGCTCCGTTCATTTTGGGTCTATATGGCGTCGAGTTATGGTGTTCTATTTTAAAACTGGCGCATAACTCATCCATCATTTTGTTGTTGAGATTTGAACCATTGTCAGTGATGATGCGATTGGGCACTCCATATCTGCATATGATGTTGTGTTTCAAGAAACGAGCGACTACTTGCTTAGTAATGTTGGTATATGAAGCAACTTCAACCCACTTGATGAAATAGTCTATGGCCACAAGTATGAATCGATGTCCGTTTGAAGCTTTTGGTTCAATCATCCCAATCATGTCTATTCCCCACATGGAAAAGGGCCATGGTGAGGTTAAGACGTTCAATGGAGTGGTGGGTACATGAATCTTATCAGAGTATATTTGGCACTTGTGACAAGTTCGGGCATGATGGTAACAATCTGCTTCCATGGTAAGCCAATAATAGCCTGCTCTCAATATCTTCTTTGCCATGGTATGTCCGTTCGCATGAGTTCCAAAGCAGCCCTCATGAATGTCCTTTAGAATCTGCTCAGCTTCACGTTTCTCCACACATCTAAGCAAAACAGTGTCATGGTTGCGCTTGTACAATACATTTCCGTTGAGAAAGAAGTTGGATGCCAATCTTCGCAAAGTTATTTTGTCGATACCTAAGGCTCCTTCAGGATATTCGTGCTTTTCAAGATATCGCTTTATATCATAAAACCACGGATTTTCATCTGTGTCTTTATCAGCAGTTAGACAATGCGCGGGTTCTTCAAAGCATCGCAAATCAATAGATGGTTTATGATTTGGCCATATCAACTTGTACATGGATGCCAGAGTTGCCAAAGCGTCAACCATTTGATTCTCTTCTCGAGGTATGTGAGCAAAAGTGATATCATTGAATCGGGGAAGCAATTTGGCCACATAATCCCGGTATGGAATTAGATTTTCATGCTTTGTATCCCAATCGCCTCGTATCTGGTAAATTACCAGCGCAGAATCTCCAAACACATTGAGAGTTTTGATCCTCAAGTTAATGGCCTCTTCTAGCCCTAGTATACATGCCTCATACTCTGCTATATTGTTAGTGCACGGGAAACAGAGTTTGGCCGTAAACGGCAAGTGAAAATTTTTGGGAGATGTAATCATTGCCCCAATTCCATGTCCATAAGAGTTAGACGCACCATCGAACATAAGAGTCCATCGCTCTCCTGGTTCCGGCCCTTCATCTGGCCCTGGCTCCTCGTAATCTATTACCACCATGATATCCTCATCTGGAAAGTCAAATCTCAAAGGTTGGTACTCTTCCACAGGCTGATGGGCCAAATGATCTGCTAACACACTGCCCTTTATAGCTTTCTGAGTGATGTATTGGATGTCGTATTCAGATAGAAGCATTTGCCACCGGGCTATCCTACCGGTAAGAGCATGTTTCTCGAAGATGTATTTGATTGGATCCATTTTGGAGATTAAGTATGTGGTGTGCGTCAGCATATATTGTCTGAGTCGTCTAGCAGCCCATGCAAGTGCACAACAAGTTTTCTCAAGCAAAGAGTATCTAGTCTCACAATCGTTAAATTTTTTGCTGAGATAGTATATAGCATGCTCTTTCTTGCATGAATCGTCTTGTTGTCCTAATACACAACCCATGGATTCTTCTAGCATAGTTAAGTACATAATGAGAGGCCTTCCAGGAACTGGTGGTATCAAGATCGGTGGTTCTTGCAAATATTCTTTGATTGCATCAAACGCCCCTTGGCATTCATCATTCCATACAACCGGCTGATCTTTCCTGAGTAATTTAAAAATTGGTTTGCAAGTGGCTGCGAGATGTGAAATAAATCTTGCGATATAATTCAACCTCCCTAGAAATCCACGGACCTCCTTTTCGGTCTTTGGTGCAGGCATGTCCTGAATTGCCCTTACTTTATCAGGATCCACCTCAATCCCTTTCTGGCTTACGATAAAGCCCAACAACTTTCCAGACCGCACCCCGAATGTACATTTGTTGGGATTAAGTCTCAACTTGAACTTCCTCAGTATGGCGAACAACTTTTCCATATTACCCAAATGCTCCTCTTCAGTCTGGGACTTAGCGATCATGTCATCAACGTACACTTCGATCTCTTTATGAATCATATCATGAAAGAGTGTTACCATTGCACGTTGGTATGTTGCCCCAACGTTCTTTAACCCAAATGGCATTACCTTGTAACAGAATGTGCCCCATGGTGTAACGAACGTTGTCTTTTCCATGTCATCTGGATCTATCTTAATTTGATTGTAACCAGAGAATCCATCCATGAAGGAAAAAATGGAGAACTGTGACGTATTATCTACCAACACATCAATGTGAGGCAATGGAAAATCGTCTTTAGGACTTGCTCTGTTCAAGTCACGGTAATCCACACAAATACGAACCTTTCCGTCCTTTTTTGGCACGGGAACGATATTTGCAACCCATTGCGGGTATTTGGCCATGCTAAGAAACCTGCATCAAATTGTTTTTGGACCTCGTCACGGATTTTCAGAGCCATATCAGGGCGAGTTCTTCTCAACTTCTGCTTGACGGCATGACACTCTTCTTTGAGTGGCAACTTGTGTACAACAATGTTCGTATCTAGACTAGGCATGTCCTGATACGACCATGCGAATACATCAGCATATTCTCAGAGGAGCCCTACCAACTTTGCCTTGACAGTATCTTGAAGAGACGCTCCAACCTTTATCTCCCTTTTATTTTCTTCTGAACTTAGGTTGATAACCTCGACATCCTCTTTGTGCGGCATAATGACCTTCTCTTCTTGCTGCAGCAACCTAGCCAATTCGTTGGAGAGCTCATTCTCGTCTTCCTCATCCGCTCGGTATATTGGACAATCAAAATCATAAAGGCCTACAGCAGTGTCGATATCAAGGACCTCGGTAGTGTCTCTGCATGATTATGATTTATGCAGCTTATTTAGGAAAGTGAGTGCACGAAAGAAATGCCATTAATTATGAAAAATAGAAAAGAAAATGAGCAAAAATTGAATGCAAATCAAAATTTATTCATGTTAAACATGTTTCGAAACATCAGGGGGCCCGATACAAAGCTCCACCACGCCTTGGGCAGAGCGTAGGGTTTTTGAAAATCAATTAAAACTTTTACTTTTGAAGAGGGAAAAACTGGGGTATTTCGATGGTCTTCCAATTCTTCAATTCTTCACCAGGTTCGGCCTGTCGGATCTAGCTTGCGGAGGCTCCTTTGTCATCCACCCCATCTTCAATTACCATGGCGGAGGTATGGTCGAAGATATGCCCAACGCTCTTTAAGACTTCTGCTACAAGAGGAATCTGCTTCTTGCCATATGCAATTGTCACAGTGTTAGATGAAGGATGGTATCCTAGCCCAAATTTGTCGAACTTTTCAGCCACTTCCACCATTTTGCCCCAGCCTTGGGCGTTCCCTTTGTCTACAACCATATTAGCTTCTTCATAAGAGGCCATTGCTGATCTTGAACTCTGACCCTCTGAAATTCGCTGCACCGCTAATGTATTCACCATTTCAAAAGATTGAAAAGGCGTTTACACCATTTCCCCTTCAACTTCAATGTACCTGAAGGACGTCAAGTGGCTTACCAAGATATCCTCCTCCCCTCCAATCTGAACTACCTTGTCATTACTGACAAATTTTAGCTTTTGGTGAAGGGTGGAGGTAACAGCTCCTGCGTAGTGGATCCAAGGTCTCCCTAAAAGACAACTGTACCCTGGATAAATATCCATTACTTGGAAAGTAATGGTGAAGACAGTTGGTTCGATTTTTATTGGCAAGTCCACATCACCAATCACAGCATGCCTAGAACCATCGAAAGCTTTGACTACCAGAGCACTCGGCTTCATGCTAACTCCTTTTACTGGCATTCTCTCTAGGGTAATCTTGGGAAGCACATTCAAAGAAGAACCTGTATCCACTAGGACTCGGGATATCAATGTGTCTTGGCACTTCATAGAAATATGGAGAGCTTTATTGTGGTTTCTCTTCTCTGCAGTCAAGTCATCATCATTAAACCCAAGAAAGTTTCTGGTTGTTACGCTAGCTATCACATCATCGAACTGGGCTACGGTGATGTCTTTAGCAATATGCGCAGCGCTCAACACCTTCATTAAAGGTAACCTGTGGGCCTCTGAATTAAGTAACAACGAGAGCATGGAAATTCTGGCGGGAGTCTGGTTTAGTTGATCAATCACTTTATAGTCACTTTTTCTGATGATCTTCAAAAACTCCTCAGCTTCCTTTGGTGTAATTGCTGCCTTTGGTGATGACACCTCAACAGGTGGCTCAACACTTGGCAACTCAATTGTAGCTTTTTCTTTATTTCTGGCTGGCACTTCCACTGGTTTGGCAGCAAATAAACGACCACTACGGGTCATCCCACTAGGCCCAACAACTGCATCGCATTTGGCAGCGTCATACTCAATCACTAGTCTCTCTGGCCTCTGTTTAAAAACTTTGGGCTCAGATTCATTGATAGAATACTCTATTACCACTGGAGCTGGTTGTTCTGCTCGTTGTCTATTGACGTCATCTTCATCATATTGTATAACCACAGGTGCTGGTCGGGCGGGCCTCTGTTGAAAGGCTTCCGAAGGATCATACTGCAAGACTACTGGTTCTGGTCGAAGTCGCCTTGTCGGATAAGCACTGGTTTCATCATACTGAATATCAATAGCAGACACGTTCGAATCCCTTTGTTCTATTTGTATTATCCCATGCTCTAAGAACCTTTGCAGATGTCTCTTTACCACTTCGTCAGTCAAATTCTCCACTTCTTTTTGGGGAATCATCCCACTTTTCTTCAATTGTTCTCCAATAACGACCATCGGAGTACGAACATCTTCAACATCCGTAATTAGTTTCAAACCACTATTTTCTTCCACATCATTGACAGAAGGACCTCCATGTTTAGGTAATGGATCCTTCGTAATGTTGGCACCTCTAGGTGTAAAAGTGAGATCTTTGGACTCTATCAAATCTTGCACCCTGTTTTGAAACGCATAGCAGTTGTCTATGGAGTGTCCAGGGGCTCCCTTATGAAACTCGCAATGGGCGTTCGCATCGTACCCAGGGGGGTATGGAAAGGTTGCTGGACGTAAATCTCGCAACATTAGGTGTCCACTCTGATTTAGCTGAGCAAAGATCTGTCCATATGACATAGGCAACGGGTCAAGTTATCTTCTTGGTTGTCTCGGCCTTTGTTGTCTTTGAGCCGGAGCATTCTGATATTGCGGTGGAGGAACTCTCTGATAATTTTGCTGCTGATTCTGCTGTTGAGCTGGTTGTTGATAAAGAGCATGGGCTACTGCAGCTACTTGTGGATATTAGATGTTCACTGGAGCTCTATCTCATCATCCTCTCATCACGACATTAGTTTCATCTTCCCTTTTCTTCACAAAAGGCTTCCTACCTCCATTCATCGGGACCGCAGCCTTGTTCTTCTTCAAAGTACTCTCGATTCTTTCACCTACTGACACCACCTCAGCAAAGTTAGGGAAACTGGACCCGAGCATGCGATCCAAGTACTGAGGTTGTAAAGTTCCCATAAACATGTCAGTTAACTCCTTAGTCAGCAATGGTGGTTGAACACGGGCAGCCAACTCCCTCCACCTTTGGGCATATTCCTTAAATGACTCATTGTTACGTTGAGTCATGTCTTGCAGCTGCGTGCGATTCGGTGCCAAATCAGTGTTATACTGATAATGTTGTGAAAACGCATCTGCTAGATCTCTCCACGTACTGATTTGTCCTTTTTCTAACTGCATATACCATTCCAATGATGCCCCACTGAGGCTATCTTGGAAGTAATGTATTAAGATCAAATCGTTATCAATGTGAGCTGCCATCTTGCGACAGTACGCTCTCAGATGGGTTTTGGGGCAGCTGACCCCCTTGTACTTCTCAAAGTCTGGGACTTTGAATTTCTTTGGTATCACCAATCCTGGTACTAGGCACATGTCAACAACATCCAACCCTGGAGTCTTCTTGATTTCTAATGACTTGATTTTCTCTTCAACCGTTCGTAGTCTATCTGCAGCAAAGTCATTAGTAGCCCCCATATTGTGTTGAGGAGGAGGTGGTGGAGGTTGGTAGAAAGCATCATATTGTTCGTCCATGTCTGCTTCAGAACCCTGACGCGCGGATATGGAACGGTCAACAAGGTCTACGTGGGGAGTTTTAACAATCCCAGAAGTTCCTATATTGTCAGCCGCTTTCTTGGCATCAGCAAAAGTCTCAGCATTGTTTTCTTTTTGGGCTAGCGTCAGCATTGTCTCCAGCAGCTGGTCCAACTTCATCTTGAGAGCGTCGATGTCACCTCTCATAGTGTTCTGAGTCTCTTCCATCTGCTCCAGCGTCATTTAATAATTGCGTCGAGTTTCGTAACGGTGATGAATAGTCAGTTTAACTCAAATCTGATACGCAAAGGGTATAAATTTAGAATCGTGCGGCGTTGAAAAAGATGTGTACCATGATATGCAAGATGATATGCATTTGCTTTTCAGGGAATTCTCGAATTAATTGCTTAACATACACAAGAATATTGAGAACAATTTAAACCACACTCATTCATAGAAGGATAATATTCATGTGATACAAAAAAGGAAGATCATTCAAAATACAGCCCATAATGTTTAATTAATAAAAGATAAATGAACTTCAAACTCTTGGCCTTTGGGCCTCACGTTCTTTTAACTCTTCTTTGAACCTGCTCAACATGTCCTTGCACGTGCGCAGAAAGTCGCAGATACTGTGGGGAGTAGAATCATACATCGCTTCCATAGCATCCCTGTGCTTCCAAACCAGATCTTTGGTCAACCAGTTGCAGAACTCGATTAAACCGTTGAGTTTGTTACGATACATGTCTCGGTCAGCTATCAGTATATGGATAGACCTCTCATATCCTCTAAAATCACTAGCCGTTTTCTCTCTTGCAGCAGACCATACGGCTTTATCTGCTAAGACATCTTTTATTTGCTGCTTCAAGTTAGCTGCATAGTCCTTGACGGAGTTTAACTCTATGCACACCTTGTCCTAATCAGCAGTTTTAGCCTGAGCAACCCTTAAATCCCCCTCTTTGAGCCTGCGTTCCTCTATTTCAGCAGCTCTTGACTGGCGTAAAGCAGTGTCTAGCTTATGGATTTCTGCTCCCATCTCCTCTCGGATTGTCTTGTTTCTTTTGGTAGCCGCAAGCCAACAGTTTTCATTTTGAACACATTTCTTCCTGACACTGTCTAGTTCTTCTTTCAGGCCCCTCACCCTGCTATCGGACTGATCAAGACATACCTTAACCTTTTTCTTTCGATGCTCTTCTCCGTCAGCTTTCTTCCCTACTGCCTCTAATTGGGTGTTCTTACGCTGGAGCTCCCACTTAATATCATTTTTCTCTCTGGTGACTTCTTGAAGTCTCACCTCAAGGTTCTCATTTTCTTTCAACAATTTGGCTATAGTAGCTTTGAGGTCTTCAGCTTCTTCTATTGGAATATGAGTAGGTTTAGGTTCAGGCACAGGCTCATATACCTTTTCTTTAAAAGGCATTTTGACCTCATTGGCCCTCTCCCTAACCCATACAAAGTAAGGCTCTTTAGTTATACCATTTCTTCTTCCCAATTCACCTCTTCCCTTCTTCTTAATGGTCTTCCAAGCTCTTGTAATCTTTCTGAACAAATCAGGGTTCTCAGACCCTAAGTCGTGCATCAAGAAGGCTTCAAGGTCATTTTTATCAGGAGGTGCTACCATAGGGTACCCAAGCTGCCTAACTGATAACATCGGATTAGAGTTAATACAGCCTCGAGTTCCTATTAGCGGGATATTAGGAAATTCACCACAACTAGTGATAACTTCCTCAAAGTCTTGTGAATACCAAGAGAGATCAGCAGACCTAAGCGACACCATCCTTTGAGCCCAACTATCATCGGCTCGATCGACAAATGGTCCCTTAGTAGGCATGTGCAAATGCACCCACTGGTACAAGAGAGAGGCGCAACAAACAATAGAGCCACCTTTCCTATCACTCCTCCAACTCAAGTAATAGAAGACATCAGCCAGAAGGGTTGGCACAGGATTTTTGGTTAAGAACACATGAATAGCTGTCACGTCTACAAAATCATCTATGTTAGGGAATAAAATGATTCCATAAATAGCTAAAGCCACCACTTCATAGCAAGCATCCCAACTTTGGGCCTTAATAAGTGCATCTGCTTTGTTTATAAGGAACTTGAGAGGAAGTCCTTTAACTCCACCTTTAGCCTTCCAATTATCAGTGATGTCCCTCTTATGCATGTGAAGTGCATCAGCAATCACTTTGTCTTCTAAATCTTCTTTCACTCCTACAAATGGCAATTTATCCTTCATAGGAATACCCACTAGTTTCTCAAATTCTTCCAATGTCGGCGCCAGCTGAAAATCTTGAAACGTGAAGCACCTTAAAGGAGAATCATAGAACTGGGCCAAGCTGATAAGTGCCTTAGAATCCATGTCTTGCATTAACAGGTGAATAATCCTGCCATAATCCTTCGTAAAGTTAATTCTGAACACAGCAGGGATACGAGAAACCAGACTGCACAAGTCTTCCAATTTTGGTCTCTTGAAGTTGTAAGGAAGTGGGCACCTGACGTTGCTTCCCATGATTCCTGTATGTTGACAATATAATTCTTAAATTCCCTGAAAATCAAAATGTAAATGTTATGGTATGAGTATGATGCAGATGCAAGGACGGAAGTAACCAAAACAAATTCTGAAGTTAAAAGTTCTCTGATTCCTGAAATCCCATGGGTAGGTTCTGTACAGGTAAGTGCCTAGCGTCATAGGTCCTTCAAAAATATTATTGCTAAGGTGAAGATTCATCCCACAATAATACCTATGAAAGATTCTCTTCTAGGTGAGGTTTTCGTGTCGCCCCACGAGAAAGACTCCTCGTGAGCCTCTACTACACAACCAGCGAGTCCAAGGTTTCTTAAAGGGACCTCAGAGTCATAGATCGAGGTTGAAAATATCGTTGTCAAAATAACGATACGTTCAAGGGATCTCATCTGATTGGGGCGTTCGCATCAACCCATAAAGGAATGATCTTCATGAGTTAATACTGCCAACCACCATGGAAAAAAGGTAAACGGTCCTTAGAGTTATAGATTCAACCTAAAAAATACTACTGCCATGGCAAAGACTTACCACAACAATAATATCCTTAGGGAATCAACTCTAAGCGGGGCTTTCGCTTCCTCCCAACGAGAAAGACTCCTCGAGGGATTCCACTACACAACCACCATTCTAATCCTATATTTTTTTCTCGGACTCGGGTGTAGAGCCATCTCACGAAATTCCCAAAATCAGAGAACCCCAATAGTGTCATAAGCAGCAATAATAAGATATATAAAAGCAAGCAGATAAATAGCAAATAAATAAGACAAGCAAACAAATAAAAGAAAATTCGCAAACAAGCGGATCTAACTCTTGCGAATCGAGTCAAGTTAGGCTTGACTCTCTCTAGCATAGGGCTATGCATAGTCCCCAGCAGAGTCGCCATCTGTCGTACCTCGAAAAATACGATCCTCGCGATGGACGCGGAAAATACTGTTCGAAACAGAGTCGCCACCGAATTTTATTCATTCCAAGGAAGGAATAGGAAAATATCGATAAAACCTTTAAGGAGATAAGAACATGGTCATCGTAACCAATGTTCTAGGTTCGGGAGTCAATTACATAGAGGGAAGGTATTAGCACCCTCTACGTCCGTTGTACTCAACGGGAACCTCTTGATTCGATTCGCGAGAGAAAGTTAACTATGTTTGTTTATCTTCTAAGGAATTGCTTGCTGATGGGAAAAGGGGGTGATTATTAAGATAGGGTGCTCGCCAAGGATTGGGGCCCTTGTGCCTACGTATCTTCACTTGTAAGAAGTGGAAAATTAGAGCATTCGTAGTTCGGGGGACTACGGGTAAAGAGGGGATTGTGCTCGCTAGGATTATCGCAATCCTATGCCTACGTACTCTCAACAGATATGAGAGATCAGAGCAGCCGTAGTTCGGCTTACGGTTCGCTAAAAGGTTTGTGTTTGGAATGAACGAGAGTTTTTAGGTCGCATTCTAACTGCTAAACGTTGGCTTGTCTACTCGCTAGGGGAGGCTGAAGCACAAGTTTGTTATGCGCGGAAGAAGGGACTAAACAATGTTCTTGGTAAAAGGCTTATTTGAATGGTAGGTCGCGCGAGGGCGAGGAATATTGTTTGGAGAAGTATTGGGATATTTAACTAGAGGTGACGACTACCTGAAGCTTAAGAAAGCCTTCTCGGACCCAAGTAATCGGGAGAGTGAACCAAAGACTTGGAGCTCTCTCTTTTTCAACCTTAAAGGCTAAAGGATAGAAATGAATATGGTTTGAATAAGTTGAACGGACGACAATTACTTGAAGCTTAAGAAAGACTTCTCGGACCCAAGTAACCGGGAGAGCGAGCCAAAGACTTGGAACACTCTTTTTTTCATCGTAAAAAAGAATTATTTGAATGGCGTTTGAAAGATAAGATGTGGTTAAAGTATTTTAACAGATGAGGATTACTCGAAGCTTAAGAAATACTTCTCAGACCTCAAATAATCGGAAGAGTGAACCAAAGACTTGAAGCTCTCTTCTTTTCTCATCTAATATTATGAAAAACGTTTAATATGATTAGAGTGTATTAATCAGATGACGATTACTCCAAGCTCAAGAAAGACTTCTTGAATTTTAAATAATCGGGAGAGTGAACCAAAGACTTGGAGCTCTCTCTTTTTCATCCTAGGTGTTTAGAAAAATAGACTTGAATAAATTTATCATTTTTAGAAGGGTTTTTTAGAAGACAATTGCTCGGGCTTAAGAAAGACTCCTCGGACCCAAACAATTGGGAGAGAGAACCAAAGACTTGGGACTCTCTCTTTTTCATCTAATATTGGAATTGTGTTTAAATAGTTGTTAAGAAAAATTGTTTGATATGAATCAAGGTTTGAAACGAGCGCGATTGAACTAATGGATAGGGGGTCCTATGGGTATAGGGTAAGGTCGATGGCGAGGCCAAAGCACTCGACTTACAAGTAGAATAGGAAGATTTGATATAATCATGGGTTTAGGAAAAGTTAGAGGTTAAGTGCATTTGTTTTGAATATACTTGACGTTGGATCAAGTTAGAAACGAATTTGATCTTAATTTTATATGTGAGGTGTGACAAGCGTCGTTGTACAAAGCCCAAGAGGAGGCTATAAGGTCGATGACGATCGTAAAAACAATCGGCTTACAATGGGGTTTGAAAATGGGCTTGACATTAAGTCAAGATATTAGTTTTTTTATAATCGGTTTTGAAAATGTGCACAACATAAATATAATTGAAATTTAATGATAAAGCATACACAAACATCACACAAAAGGTCATAAATAAAATAAAATGGGGGGATAGGTTAATCAAGGCATGTCAACTTAATTAATATCCTAATTATCTAAGATTAGTAAAATAAAAGGATTCAAATTAATTTGTTTTAGATTATTTTGGAATTTAAAGAAAAGATAAATTATTATAAAAAAGAATTTTTTTAAAATAAAATAAAATTGGGTATCTTTGTGTTGTCTTAGGATTTAAAAGAAAAAGAATTAATTTAAAATAATTAACCAAATTAAAATCAATTATTTAATAATATTAATAATTAAATAAATTAATTATTATTAAATAAAATATTTTAATTAAATTAATTAGATTAATTAAAAAAAAAATTCTAAACAAAAACAGAGCCTGAGAAGAGAAAACAATATGGTGACACTTGTCACCAGTTCTATCACCAACATCAACGGTATGATAAAAAATAAGAGTGATCAAACACTCAATGCTTCCCTCTGTTCCTCAATGTTCAAAACGCCTCCTATCATCAAATGAAACAAAAAAACACCGGAACCCCACAAGAGACCGGCGAGTACGGTGGTCCACGGTGGCCACCGCCGTCTTCTCCGGCGACCCTGAACCAAAACTCTAAACACTCTTCAATAACCCCCACTCAAATTCCGTCCTTGTTTCGAATCTAACCTCAGAAATTTCTAAAACACAACCAAATCTCTCAATCGGAACCAATCCCAAATAAAACTTAACCTCAAAACAATACCACAAACAAGCAAATCAAACAAGATTGGATTAATTCTAAAGGGCGAGAGAAAAAAAACTCGGAAACTAACCCTTGAAGACCAAATCTACGATGGCGCTCAGGTACTCGGCTTCAGATCCTTCTTCTCTCTGTTTGCTTATCTTCTTCTTTTCTTCTTCCTCTTTGATCTCCAAGTGTTGTGGTGAACGCGTGAGTGAATGGAGAGGTTAAGCTCGACTATATGAGAGTTTCTTATGTAAAACTCTGATTAGTTTTGAAGATGAGCCTTTCTGAGAGAAAGGGTGAGGAATTGTTGTGTAGAAAAGTTTAGGGTTTTTTCAAAATGTCCGCCCCTTCCTCCTCTGAAATCCCCCTCTACTTATATCCCCAAGAATTAGGGTTACTTGACTTGCTTTGTAGTGCTTCAGAAATCCCTGTGCTGCTACGTTTAGGTTTTGCCTGCTACAAATTTGTTTTTATCTGTTTTGATGTTTAAACCTGTTCTGAGTTTTCTGTCACTGATGTTTTTGCCATTTTTACCAATTAAGTGTGTGGTCCCAATTTCTCATTGTTCTGCTGTTCTGATTAAAACTAGGTGCATACTTAAAATTCTGATTTAATTAAACAACATGGCTGAACGTGACTCAGTTGGATTTTGAGTCATTTGAATTTGTATTGCTTTGCCTAACTCGTATTCCAACCGTGCCATACTCTCATGTGGATCCTTTATTTCAGGTGCATGTTTTTTCAGGTGTACACTTGATGTGAGCTCTTTTGCCTAAGAAAAGGCTTGGATGTAACACGACAAGGAGGAATGCAAGGACCATGGATTGATCAGAAGTTCTGGAGCTAATAAAATTCAGCAACATTGTTCAGATATCCAGAAGACAATTGCTCCAGACCTTCTCAAATTGAAGTCTTTGATTCTAGTTCTAAAAATTTGAATTAGGCCTTGTTCAATCCTATAAAACTGGCTTGGAAGCACACCTAATGTGGGATATGTTAACACGCTTTCCTCATCACATTGAAGACTGAAAATCAGAAGCATAGCCCAAGAGATCCTTGTTGTTAAAGTGATTAAATCAAATCATTAATCAGAGCATTATTAACACAAGCATTCTTGATTAATCAGTCTGTTTTCTGATCCACCGGTAAGAGCCATGAGCAGTTTTACCAGAAATCTCCACAAGAGCAATCGCCGTCTTTGAAATGGTGAAAACGGTTTGTGTCTCTTACAAAAGTTTCTCTGATCTTCTATTATGCTTATAATTTTGATAACAACATGACAGTCATCACAAATTCTCAGGTTCTTGATCACCTGAAGAGGTTATCCGGGATTCGTGTTGATTTAGGTAGCTGGGTTCATGGTGGTTTCGAAAGCCTTGCCCAAAAGAGTATGACAGCGACACAACATGGAAGGCGAGGTTGGCCTTTGAAGCGAGTTTGGAAGCAATGCTCCTGCAAAGAAATCCTTGGCTGTGACCATTTGTTGAGAATTGCTAGGCTGACTTGTATCACAAGCAATACTTGGAATAATTTGGTCATCCAAAGTGTTGCACTTTGCAGCAACATCAATACCTAGTTGATGGCCTCTAAACTCTCTTAAATGCATTTGGTACTTTGCTTTGAGCCATCGTAGTTCATGCTTTATATCATTTTCATAGTCCAAGAATCATTCTGATGCTACAGGGCTAGAAGGAGGCTTTTGGTATTAAGATAAATTTGGTCACTATTCTCCTCTTCATCCTCCTTTATGAGTGATAGTTTAAGTTTCTCATGAGATTTGTCGCAATGAGTGTCTCTCAATTCTTCATGATTTGCTTCTCGTTCGTCTCGCCGACCGCAAATATCTGCGTAATGAATGCCATTGGATTGACTTGGTGGTTCACCTTCTGTAGCAGTGTTTGCAGACCCTTCATATTGGTATGTGATCTCCTCGAATCTTCCGTGAACAGCAGCGCATCCGTTTTTAGAACAACGGAAAAAATGAAGATTCTTGGAACATGGATTATTCAATGAGACATAATCAACTAAGGTATTGTTTGCAGCACAGTTGAGACAGAAACTTGCACTTGAAACTCTATGATACTGAAATTCTTTCAAGTCAGATCCATAATCATCAATTTGGAGAAAAGGGTCATCTAAGAGTTCCCTAGCTGAAAGCCTAAGGGATACAGTTGCCAAGCATTTCTCTACAAACTGCTTGACCTCTAGATCATTTACTTTGTAAAGTGATTCAGGCATTTTCCCAGAGACAACTTTTTTGTAAATTTGAGCAGGGTGATGACTTGTGGTTCAGAAATGAAAGCTTTGCATTAATGGTAGTTTGAAAGTGGTGAGCTGGGGCTTTGGTGTTCAAGATGAGGTTCAGAATTTTTCTGGCGAGTTCTATTTGAAGTGTGGTTTTCTGGGTGGTTTGAGGGATTTTGAATGGATGAAGATGGGATGGTGTAGTGAGATGGTGGCTGACGGTTGTGGTTCAGTTCGAGTGACGATAATGTCGTATTTTCATCGCTCCCTAATTTCGCCTACCATCTGTTTGATGAAAGTACTAAACCAAAATGTTTCTTCTCCTTCTATTCCATAATATTATTGACATTGTTAAGTGGAAATGATGGATTCTGTTGGCTAATGATGATTTGAGCTTATGGTTGTGAATTTGAAAACAGCTAGTGTGTGTCAAGAGTGAGGAAGAGATTTTTACAGACTTTTGTTTACGGTTGAGCTTGATGGATGAGAGTAAGAGGATGTCGGTTTGAAGATTTGGAACTGGGAGAGCATGTCGTTGGGTTGCTGCAGGTTTATGTCACTTGGATTGCTGTTTTGTTATGAACACATGGGTCAGAAAACGTGGTTTGTGAAACAGGGTATGAGTTTCAGAAGATGTATGGTTGCTGAGATTTTTGTGGCTTTATTCTGTTTTGATTTTCCCTCATCTATGGATTCTCTTCCTTTTATGAATCAATTCAGTTTTGGTATGGTTTGAGGAAGGAAGTAATTGATTCTGAGTTGTTCACGGTGGCGGGAAGGCGATATACACAATGGTAATCATGGGTAGTTCTTGATAAAATGGTTTGTGATTATTTCTTGTTCATGAAAGTTTTTTTTTAGGTTTTGTCTACTATTTTGCTGCGTATTTTCCTGTTTGTTGGAAGGTGCAAGCTTTTGTTTTATGGTGTGAGGTCTAAATGAAAAGAATGTTGAAGGGTGGAAATGCAGCGGCTTAAGATGTGGTTTGTCGGAGGGAGTAAACTTACGACAGCGTATGGGATTGTGAAGAGTGGGAGATGATTACAAGGTTGATGGATTGTGGCAGTTATTATGGAGGTTATGTTGAAACCATGTTGGGTTTTAAAAGATGGCATGTGAAGTTTTGGTTTGTTTTATTTATCAAGACGAGAAGTGATGCCATGAATGTGTTAGGGAGCAGAGGTTATGAAGTGATGTTGGATATGGTGTTTGTTTTTGAATTCCTTGTACATCCTTCATTTGGCTTTATACCTCGAGGTTGCAACAAAAAACCCATGCAATCTTATATTCCATGACTCGAGATCTCGTTCAAAGTCAGCAGTTGCCACCAGAAGCTCATTCACATGTGCCTGGGAAAAAATATGTTGACCGTGGATTGTATTATGACTGTTGATCTTTATGTCTGCCTGAACTTCATTCCTTATAGAAATACACATATTTTTCATTTTCAGGTATGCCGTTGAGATAGTAATGGTGTCCAATTGGTAACTTTCAGAAGCACCCGACATAGATTCATCGGTCTCCATCATGTGTTTTCTACACCTTTTTCTTGCTGCGGTCTGCAAATAGTTCTGTAGAATAGTTTGAGCATCTGGAGATAGTATATCATGAAGACTACTGAAGACCTGTAAAGCAGGATGTAGAGCTAGTGCTGCAGAGTCGGATGCTGGACCAAAATGATCGGTTAGACCTGTTGGCGAGTTTTCATCGAGAGATTTGTAATTCTCAAAAACAGTCGCTAGTAGTCTTTCAATTTGAGTTTTCACAATCCAAAAGTATACTTCTCTCTTGCCTGGTCAGACTCTTCTCACTTCTGGCCTTCATTAAGGGATCACGCAACTCTTTAACAAGCTCTAGGCAGTCCTTGGTTGGAGTTGCAAGATTCATCACCTGTGACAGATATCTCAATTTAGAATATGAATTAGCAACTCCATAATAATCCACAAATGCATCTAACAACCATTTCCACAGCCCATTAAGCCGCAAGTTTCGGGAGTGGAAATGTTGTGCATGCATCGCACCCTCCAACAATATATCATAAGCTTGAGTTTCCACGACTGGACCACTCTTTATATGATTGTTGTCATCACTTGTCATTGTACTTCCAATGGAGAGCTGGATCTTGCCAACACATTCATTGTCATCGTGATTTATTGGCCACCACCTGCAGAGGGTACCTAACCATCTTGGTATACAAATCAGGATCATGATCAAAACACGTCTAGAGCATCAACACCAATAGATTCACCCTTTAGTTCAATAACCTGTTTTTCTATTCTTATTCATGTATGTAACAATGGTTTGAAATGATGAGGAGAAAGACCAATGACGCTATTGCGGTGGCTTTTGCTCATATTGATGAACTTGTTGAAACATACAACCGCCGAGAACTTCGCCACAATGCCGAGAATACGATCGCCGTCTGGCACTCTGGTAAGCACCTTAGGATAAAGTTTCATTGTGATCTTTATATTTCAACAATTTTTATAACTCATTACCTGCAGTTTGATGAATCTTTTTTTATTGTGTGTCAGGTTTGAAGGTGCGGTAACGTGGAACTTTCTTTGTTTTCTCTGGTGTGTATAAGGTTTCTTTCGCGTTTTCTGCCTGGCTGTTTTGCAGGTCCACTTTTGTTGTTGTGGAATGGTAACGGTTTGCGACATTTACGGGAATTCCAACATCGGGGTCCAGGATTGCGTGAAGGTATGCCGCTGATTTTATGGGATTTGGAACACTTTTCTTTTGTCTGTTCCTTCCATCATGGAACTGATATGGGTTCCAATATTGTGTTGCAGGCATGTTTTTATTTTTCCGTCTAGCGCTGTTGAAAAGATGAACTGGATGTTTTCTTTATAATGCAGGCAGACAGAATAGACCGGAGCATTGTGACCTTCGAACGTATATTGCTTTGTTCCGGAAGCAGCATCCCACACCTTAATGGTCTTATCATCACCGCAAATTATCACACACAGTTGTTTTTTTTGGGTGGGAAAATGCTAGATCATTTACTCCTCCGGCGTGAGCATCAATCTCTAAGTGCTGCCGAATTTCATCACCGTTGTGGTAAGAGTATATCTGAACAATGTGTCTTGAGTATGCAACTCCAAATAAAGCACCATCCGGACTTCAGATCACACGGTTAACAGAAACACTTGGATCTTTGACAAGTGCAGCCTGAAATGCCATTGAACATACGCTAAGATCCCAAACTTTGAAGTTCCTCGCCACATGAATGAACTGCATCTTATTTTCATTATGTATCAGCATGACTTGTTTTATGCTATTGTGTTTTGTAGCTTTTGTTTCGTCTTACGCAATATTACCTTCTGGTACACTAATCTGTATTGTTCTTTTTCATGTGCACCAGTTCAAGTTTGAAGTGTCATTAGGAAGGAGTATCGCCCATGATAACAAAGGGGTTAGCTCCAATTCAAAGTTTTGGTGGTGAGACCTAAGGCGAACCGGCATGGCGTGGAAACTTATCACCGTGAGCTGTTATGGAGATGATGAAGACACAACTGTATGGCATCAAACAATTCATGGCTCATGAAGACGGAGCTGACTTTGTATGATGGATTTGGTACGAGAACATCGCAACTGTCGACGTAATTATGTCGCCATTGTAAAACTCTACTGTCATCTTGATTTTGTAACAAATAGAGTTATTAATATTACAAATTTAGACTCAAGCTACTGTAACACTTTGGTTTCTCATAAACATCTTTGGATTTAATGATCAATCTCTCTTGCCTTTGAAATTAACCCCCTTATCTTGTCACTAGGTGAATGCACTTGAATCTTCATGGACAAGAACTTTGAATTTCTCAAATTAACACCACTTGTGAATTTAAAATAAGGCTCACCATTGCAAAGTACTTAAAGTAATAATCTAGGTCATATTGTCACGTAGCCTTCCTTAAAAAAAATGACTCGTTCTTGAACATAACTCCGTGTTATGAAGCATGAGTTCTAGTTTTGTTTTCTTTTATACCAACACCTTGTCACCATTTGAAATTACCCACCGGTATTACTCACATTCTCGGCACAACATACCTTGGCCAAGCATGACTATTTGTGTAACCTTTTGGGATCCATCACATGCTCCACCAGTTCGTACGTTTGGCTTTCTTTTGCGGGCCAATGCAACGACCTTTCATAAGATTATAACACTCCGATGTTAATATGAGCATCCTGTGCCATCCATGTGATTTTATTCTTTAGGCAAGAAAACTGCCTATGACCTTAATCCCAACATGGCTTGAAATGTTCTCCCTGGAAATTATCTCTCTGGGGAATTGTCTATTAGTCTGGCCGGCAAAGCAAATTCTAAAAGTAAACTCAACAACCTGAATCAAGCCTTGAGAACAAGTAACCATAAGGCTTGGAATCCACTTGAAATCAATCATATCAAGGATGCAAAACATGCTTCTTTTATCTCTGCTTGAATTCGTCATGCTATCAGGAGCTTCTAATTACAAAGAGTACAAACTAAATCCCTGCGTCTTAATCTTTGAAGGGTCATGGCCAAGAGTTGCCTGATTATCTTAAGAAACGTCAGGAAGCAACAAAGTGCTTATCACGAGACCTAATAGGGTAGGACAAATTTGGGGTATGACAGATGCCCATATCTAATTGTTTTAAACCCGGGAGAACGAATGGTTGCATGGCATTCATTTGTAGGGTGGAAATCAATTAGATACAAAAAAGACCCCAAAATTTGTCCGACAAGCAAGTAAAATGCAGTGAGATACTAGAACGGGATAGTTGGATGCAAGACAAATGAACGAGATAGCCTGACATTCTCTGGGTGGTCGAAGCAGCACCTTATCCAATAAGGCTCTTCGATGATACCAAAGCAGTATCTCGAACAAAACTTGAGATTCTTCGGGTGGTCGAAGCAGCACCATATCCAATAAGACTCTTCGATGATACCAAAGCAGTATCTCGAATAAAACTTGAGATTCTTCGGGTGGTCGAAGCAGTACCTTATCCATTAAGGCTCTTCGATGATACCAAAGCAGTATCTCGAATAAAACTTGAGATTCTTCGGGTGATCGAAGCAGCACCTTATCCATTAAGGCTCTTCGATGATACCAAAGCAGTATCTCGAACAAAACTTGAGATTCTTCGGGTGGTCGAAGCAGCACCTTATCCAATAAGGCTCTTCGATGATACCAAAGCAGTATCTCGAACAAAACTTGAGATTCTTCGGGTGGTCGAAGCAGCACCTTATCCATTAAGGCTCTTCGATGATAGCAAAGCAGTATCTCGAACAAAACTTGAGATTCTTCGGGTGGTCGAAGCAGCACCTTATCCCATAAGGCTCTTCGATGATACCAAAGCAGTATCTCGAATAAAACTTGAGATTCTTCGGGTGGTCGAAGCAGTACCTTATCCATTAAGGATCTTCGATGATGCCAAAGCAGTATCTCGAATAAAACTTGAGATTCTTCGGGTGGTCGAAGCAGCACCTTATCCATTAAGGCTCTTCGATGATACCAAAGCAGTATCTCGAATAAAACTTGAGATTCTTCGGGTGGTCGAAGTAGTACCTTATCCATTAAGGCTCTTCGATGATACCAAAGCAGTATCTCGAGCGATAAATTTGCTGAGTAATGGTTGAGCTAAAATTCCTATTAGAGGAACAACATTGTCCAAACTCTGTAGGGGAAAGTCTTCAAGAAAATTTTTAAGATAACCTCTGCTTGGGGAGCCATAAGTGAAATGGTCGCTGGGGACTATCATTATCAACTGCATGGTTGAAAAACGACTTGCTGGAGATTAGAATTCCCCGAACTCGCGGAGTAATAACTCTTTTCAGATTCACTACTTCCAACTTCCCCGGAGAACTGGCCAAGAAGTTTACAAACTGATCCTAGATCCTGCTATGTTGTTATGCCATGTTAATGGTGATGGTGATGATATGCGTTATGATACATGCAACCAAGATGCAACTGCTAGGGAGTGCGAATGCAAATGATATGCTAATGCTCGATATGACTATGATATGATGTGATATTGTATGTCGTGCTTATGATAATGCAAATGATTAGGTATGCTGGGGATAAAATCTTATCGGGGGGTATCACCAGGGACGGGATTTGGTAGTTGTCAAATGGATTTGGACTTTGGTTTTATGAGGATGCCATCGAGGGTGGAATTTTAGTGGTTGCCAATGAATACTAGACTTTTAGGGTGAATTGAAGGTGCCAATTGGAGTGGCTTTTTTAGTTGCCAACAAAAGATTGGGCTTTCTGTGGGGATAGTGATAGGATTAGACTATTCGACATCCCGGATTTATATACTCCATAATGACCGGGGGAACTGATTGCCCCAGTTTAGTTCTTGAATTCGACGCCGAGGGGAACCACCTCATATAAACCCTTTAGAAAGGCAAGGCTTTTCATGATGACAAGCCTGGGCAGCTGACGACTAATTCAAGGCTTCTACCTGTTGACATTTTTCTTGGAGACCATCTATTTTCCCCAATATCTTCGAACATCAAAGCAAACTCCCTACCTTGTCAAAAGTTATATTTTATTTTTATTATTTTTTAGCTGAAGTTTCGAACACAAATTATCAAAAGAAAAATTAATTTGCAAACAATCGGATAAAGTAAAAGAGTGAGCACAATTTAATTGAGAAATCTCTCTTTATATTGATTTGTCCCTTGAATGGATGAGTATACAGAGATGTAATCCCTTAATGAGGTGATTACAGTGCAAGAAAAACATAATGGAAAAAAAATCAGAGTTCCTTTGAGTTTTGACACTGCTATAATCCATATGGCTTTGGAAGTCTTCAACACCTTGCTTCGTAGAAAAATGGTCGGATCAATTATGTCTCTTGATTATGCACTAGGGTCGAGTGATCATGCATAATGGATACTTTGCCTTGGAATTTTGCCCCTAACTTTTGCCTAGATTGCCCTTTCGGGTTTTCAATCCACCGGGACGCCCTTTTTTGCCTGAGCCGCCCTTTCAGGTTTTCAACTCAGCGGGCCTATTCTTATTTTATCCCTAATTTTTGCCTGAACCGCCCTTTCAGGTTTTCGGTTCACCGGGATAGCCAATTTTGCCTAAGTCGCCCTTTCGGGTTGTCGACTTAGCGGCTTTATTATTCCACTTTTTTAGGCAAAGTATCGTTTGACCAAATCTGCATTCACTGGATAAGGTAATTCCTCCCCATCCATGGTTGCGAGCTTTAGGGCACCACCAGAGAATGCTTCTGTTACCACATATGGGCCTTCATAGTTTGGCGTCCATTTGCCCCTAGATTCATTATACATAGCCATGATCCTCTTGAGTACTAAGTCTCCTTACGCGAATGTCCTGGGATGCACTCTTTTGTCGAAGGCTCTCTTCATTCTCCTCTGATAAAGTTGGTTGTGGCATATGGCTGTCAAGCACTTTTCCTCAATGAGATTAAGTTCTTCAAACCTCGTCTTTACCCATTCGGCTTCATCAAGTTGAGCTTCCATTAAAACCCTCAGCGAAGGGATTTCGACCTCTATTGGGAGAGCTGCCTCCATGCCATAAACCAACGAGTAGGGAGTTGCCCCTGTTGAAGTTCGTACTGAAGTGCGGTAGCCGTGGAGTGCGAAGGGTAACATCTCGTGCCAATCTTTGTATGTGACCACCATCTTCTGGATGATTTTCTTGATATTTTTATTGGCTGATTCTACGGCTCCGTTCATTTTGGGTCTATATGGCGTCGAGTTATGGTGTTCTATTTTAAAACTGGCGCATAACTCATCCATCATTTTGTTGTTGAGATTTGACCCATTGTCAGTGATGATGCGATTGGGCACTCCATATCTGCATATAATGTTGTGTTTCAAGAAGCGAGCGACTACTTGCTTAGTAACGTTGGTATATGAAGCAGCTTCAGCCCACTTGGTGAAATAGTCTATGGCCACAAGTATGAATTGATGTCCGTTTAAAGCTTTTGGTTCAATCATCCCAATCATGTCTATTCCCCACATGGAGAAGGGCCATGGTGAGGTTAAGACGTTCAATGGAGTGATGGGTACATGAATCTTATCAGAGTATATTTGGCACTTGTGACAAGTTCGGGCATGACGGTAACAATCTGCTTCCATGGTAAGCCAATAATAGCCTGCTCTCAATATCTTCTTTGCCATGGTATGTCCGTTCGCATGAGTTCCAAAGCAGCCCTCATGAATGTCCTTTAGAATCTGCTCAGCTTCACGTTTCTCCACACATCTAAGCAAAACAGTGTCATGGTTGCGCTTGTACAATACATTTCCGTTGAGAAAGAAGTTGGATGCCAATCTTCGCAAAGTTCTTTTGTCGATACCCAGGGCTCCTTCAGGATATTCGTGCTTTTCAAGATATCGCTTTATATCATAAAACCACGGCTTTTCATCTGCGTCTTTATCAGTAGTTAGACAATGCGCAGGTTCTTCAAAGCGTCGCAAATCAATAGATGGTCTATGATTTGGCCATATCAACTTGTACATGGATGCCAGAGTTTCCAAAGCGTCAGCCATTTGATTCTCTTCTCGAGGTATGTGAGCAAAAGTGATATCATCGAATCGGGGAAGCAATTTGGCCACATAATCCCGGTATGGAATTAGATTTTTATGCTTTGTATCCCAATCGCCTCGTATCTGGTAAATTACCAGCGCAGAATCTCCAAACACATCGAGAGTTTTGATCCTCAAGTTAATGGCCTCTTCTAGCCCTAGTATACATGCCTCGTACTCTGCTATATTGTTAGTGCACGGGAAACAGAGTTTGGCCGTAAACGGCAAGTGAAAATTTTTGGGAGATGTAATCACTGCCCCAATTCCATGTTCATAAGAGTTAGACGCACCATCGAACATAAGAGTCCATCGCTCTCCTGGTTCCGGCCCTTCATCTGGCCCTGGCTCCTCGTAATCTATTGCCACCATGATATCCTCATCTGGAAAGTCAAATCTCAAAGGTTGGTACTCTTCCACAGGCTGATGGGCCAAATGATCTGCTAACACACTGCCTTTTATAGCTTTCTGAGTGATGTATTGGATGTCGTATTCAGATAGAAGCATTTGCCACCGGGCTATCCTACCGGTAAGAGCAGGTTTCTCGAAGATGTATTTGATTGGATCCATTTTGGAGATTAAGTATGTGGTGTGCGTCAGCATATATTGTCTGAGTCGTCTAGCAGCCCATGCAAGTGCACAACAAGTTTTCTCAAGAAAAGAGTATCTAGTCTCACAATCGTTAAACTTTTTGCTGAGATAGTATATAGCATGCTCTTTCTTGCATGAATCGTCTTGTTGTCCTAATATGCAACCCATGGATTCTTCTAGCACAGTTAAGTACATAATGAGAGGCCTTCCAGGAACTGGTGGTATCAAGATCGGTGGTTCTTGCAAATATTCTTTGATTGCATCAAATGCCCCTTGGCATTCATCATTCCATACAACCGGCTGATCTTTCCTGAGTAATTTAAAAATTGGTTTGCAAGTGGCTGTGAGATATGAAACAAATCTTGCGATATAATTCAACCTCCCTAGAAATCCACGGACCTCCTTTTCGGTCTTTGGTGCAGGCATGTCCTGAATTGCCCTTACTTTATCAGGATCCACCTCAATCCCTTTCTGGCTTACGATAAAGCCCAACAACTTTCCAGACCGCACCCCGAATGTACATTTATTGGGATTAAGTCTCAACTTGAACTTCCTCAGTCTGGCGAACAACTTTTCCAGATTACCCAAATGCTCCTCTTCAGTCTGGGACTTAGCGATCATGTCATCAACGTACACTTCGATCTCTTTATGAATCATATCATGAAAGAGTGTTACCATTACACGTTGGTATGTTGCCCCAGCGTTCCTTAACCCAAATGGCATTACCTTGTAACAGAATGTGCCCCATGGTGTAATGAACGTTGTCTTTTCCATGTCATCTGGATCCATCTTAATTTGATTGTAACCAGAGAATCCATCCAAGAAGGAAAAAACGGAGAACTGTGCCGTATTATCTACCAACACATCAATGTGAGGCAATGGAAAATCGTCTTTAGGACTTGCTCTGTTCAAGTCGCGGTAATCCACACACATACGAACCTTTCCGTCCTTTTTTGGCACGGGAACGATATTTGCAACCCATTGCGGGTATTTGTCCATGCTAAGAAACCTCCATCGAATTGTTTTTGGACCTCGTCACGGATTTTCAGAGCCATATCAGGGCGAGTTCTTCTCAACTTCTGCTTGACGGCATGACACTCTTCTTTGAGTGACAACTTGTGTACAACAATGTTCGTATCTAGACCAGGCATGTCCTGATACGACCATGCGAATACATTAGCATATTCTCGGAGGAGCCCTACCAACTTTGCCTTGACAGTATCTTGAAGAGACGCTCCAACCTTTATCTCCCTTTTCTTTTCTTCTGAACCTAGATTGATAACCTCGACATCCTCTTTATGCGGCATAATGACCTTCTCTTCTTGCTGCAGCAACCTAGCCAATTCGTTGGGGAGCTCATTCTCGTCTTCCTCATCCGCTCGGTATATTGGACAATCAAAATCATAAAAGCCTACAGCAGTGTCGATATCAAGGACCTCGGTAGTGTCTCTGCATGATTATGATTTATGCAGCTTATTTAGGAAAGTGAGTGCACGAAAGAAATGCCATTAATTATGAAAAATAGAAAAGAAAATGAGCAAAAATTGAATGCAAATCAAAATTTATTCATGTTAAACATGTTTCGAAACATCAGGGGGCCCGATACAAAGCTCCACTACACCTTGGGCAGAGCGTAGGGTTTTTGAAAATCAATTAAAACTTTTACTTTTGAAGAGGGAAAAACTGGGGTATTTCGATGGTCTTCCAATTCTTCAATTCTTCACCAGGTTCGGCCTGTCGGATCCAGCTTGCGGAGGCTCCTTTGTCATCCACCCCATCTTCAATTACCATGGCGGAGGTATGGTCGAAGATATGCCCAGCGCTCTTGAAGACTTCTGCTACAAGAGGAATCTGCTTCTTGCCATATGCAATTGTCACAGTGTTAGATGAAGGATGGTATCCTAGCCCAAATTTGTCGAACTTTTCAGCCACTTCCACCATTTTGCCCCAGCCTTGGGCGTTCCCTTTGTCTACAACCATCTTAGCTTCTTCATAAGAGGCCATTGCTGATCTTGAACTCTGACCCTCTAAAATTCGCTGCACCGCTAATGTATTCACCATTTCAAAAGATTGAAAAGGCGTTTCCACCATTTCCCCTTCAACTTCAATGTACCTGAAGGACGTCAAGTGGCTTACCAAGATATCCTCCTCCCCTCCAATCTGAACTACCTTGTCATTACTGACAAATTTTAGCTTTTGGTGAAGGGTGGAGGTAACAGCTCCTGCGTAATGGATCCAAGGTCTCCCTAAAAGACAACTGTACCCTGGATAAATATCCATTACTTGGAAAGTAATGGTGAAGACAATTGGTTCGATTTTTATTGGCAAGTCCACATCACCAATCACAACACGCCTAGAACCATCGAAAGCTTTGACTACCAGAGCACTCGGCTTCATGCTAACTCCTTTTACTGGCATTCTCTCCAGGGTAATCTTGGGAAGCACATTCAAAGAAGAACCTGTATCCACTAGGACTCGGGATATCAATGTGTCTTGGCACTTGATAGAAATATGGAGAGCTTTATTGTGGTTTCTCTTCTCTGCAGTCAAGTCATCATCATTAAACCCAAGAAAGTTTCTGGTTGTTACGCTAGCTATCACATCATCGAACTGGGCTACGGTGATGTCTTTAGCAATATGCGCAGCGCTCAACACCTTCATTAAAGATAACCTGTGGGCCTCTGAATTAAGTAACAACGAGAGCATGGAAATTCTGGCGGGAGTCTGGTTTAGTTGATCAATCACTGTATAGTCACTTTTTCTGATGATCTTCAAAAACTCCTCAGCTTCCTTTGGTGTAACTGCTGCCTTTGGTGATGACACCTCAACAGGTGGCTCAACACTTGGCAGCTCAATTGTAGCTTTTTCTTTATTTCTGGCTGGCACTTCCACTGGTTTGGCAGCAAATAAACAACCACTACGGGTCATCCCACTAGGCCCAACAACTGCATCGCATTTGGCAGCGTCATACTCAATCACTAGTCTCTCTGGCCTCTGTTTAAAAACTTTGGGCTCAGATTCATTGATAGAATACTCTATTACCACTGGAGCTGGTCGTGCTGCTCTTTGTCTATTGACGTCATCTTCATCATATTGTATAACCACGGGTGCTGGTCGGGCGTGCCTCTGTTGAAAGGCTTCCGAAGGATCATACTGCAAGACTACTGGTTCTGGTCGAAGTCGCCTTATCGGATAAGCACTGGTTTCATCATACTGAATATCAATAGCAGACACGTTCGAATCCCTTTGTTCTATTTGTATTATCCCATGCTCTAAGAACCTTTGCAGATGTCTCTTTACTACTTCGTCAGTCAAATTCTCCACTTCTTTTTGGGGAATCATCCCACTTTTCTTCAATTGTTCTCCAATAACGACCATCGGAGTACGGACATCTTCAACATTCGTAATTAGTCTCAAACCACTATTTTCTTCCACATCATTGACAGAAGGACCTCCATATTTAGGTAATGGATCCTTCGTAATGTTGGCACCTCTAGGTGTAAAAGTGAGATCTTTGGACTCTATCAAATCTTGCATCCTGTTTTGAAACGCATAGCAGTTGTCTATGGAGTGTCCAGGGGCTCCCTTATGAAACTCGCAATGGGCGTTCGCATCGTACCCAGGGGGGTATGGAAAGGTTGCTGGACGTAAATCTCGCAACGTTAGGTGTCCACTCTGATTTAGCTGAGCAAAGATCTGTCCATATGACATAGGCAACGGGTCAAGTTGTCTTCTTGGCTATCTCGGCCTTTGTTGTCTTTGAGCCGGAGCATTCTGATATTACGGTGGAGGAACTCTCTGATAATTCTGCTGCTGATTCTACTGTTGAGCTGGTTGTTGATAAAGAGCATGGGCTACTGCAGCTACTTGTGGATATTGGATGTTCACTGGAGCTTTATCTCCTCGTCCTCTCATTACGGAATTAGTTTCATCTTCCCTTTTCTTCACAAAAGGCTTCCTCCCTCCATTCATCGAGACCGCAGCCTTGTTCTTCTTCAAAGTACTCTCGATTCTTTCACCTACTGACACCACCTCAGCAAAGTTAGGGAAACTGGATCCGAGCATGCGATCCAAGTACTGAGGTTGTAGAGTTCCCATAAACATGTCAGTTAACTCCTTAGTCAACAATGGTGGTTGAACACGGGAAGCCAACTCCCTCCACCTTTGGGCATATTCCTTAAATGACTCATTGTTACGTTGAGTCATGTCTTGCAGCTGCGTGCAATTCGGTGCCAAATCAGTGTTATACTGATAATGTTGTGAAAACGCATCTGCTAGATCTCTCCACATACTGATTTGTCCTTTTTCTAACTGCATATACCATTCCAATGATTCCCCACTGAGGCTATCTTGGAAGTAATGTATTAAGATCAAATCGTTATCAATGTGAGCTGCCATCTTGCGACAGTACGCTCTCAGATGGGTTTTGGGGCAGCTGACCCCCTTGTACTTCTCAAAGTCTGGGACTTTGAATTTCTTTGGTATCACCAATCCTGGTACTAGGCACATGTCAACAGCATCCAACCCTGGAGTCTTCTTGATTTCCAATGACTTGATTTTCTCTTCAACCGTTCGTAGTCTATCTGCAGCAAAGTCATTAGTAGCCCCCATATTGTGTTGAGGAGGAGGTGGTGGAGGTTGGTAGAAAGCATCATATTGTTCGTCCATGTCTGCTTCAGAACCCTGACGTGCGGATATGGAACGGTCAACAAGGTCTACGTGGGGAGTTTTAACAATCCCAGAAGTTCCTATATTGTCAGCCGCTTTCTTGGCATCAGCAAAAGTCTCAGCATTGTTTTCTTTTTGGGCTAGCGTCAGCATTGTCTCCAGCAGCTGGTCCATCTTCATCTTGAGAGCGTCGATGTCACCTCTCATAGGGTTCTGAGTCTCTTCCATCTGCTCCAGCGTCATTTGGTAATTGCATCGAGTTTCGTAACGGTGATGAATAGTCAGCTTAACTCAAATCTGATACGCAAAGGGTATAAATTTAGAATCGTGCGGCGTTGAAAAAGACGTGTACCATGATATGCAAGATGATATGCATTTGCTTTTCAGGGAATTCTCGAATTAATTGCTTAACATACACAAGAATATTGAGAACAATTTAAACCACACTCATTCATAGAAGGATAATATTCATGTGATACAAAAAAGGAAGATCATTCAAAATACAACCCATAATGTTTAATTAATAAAAGATAAACGAACTTCAAACTCTTGGCCTTTGGGCCTCACGTTCTTTTAACTCTTCTTTGAACCTGCTCAACATGTCCTTGCACGTGCACAGAAAGTCGCAGATACTGTGGGGAGTAGAATCATCCATTGCTTCCATAGCATCCCTGTGCTTCCAAACCAGATCTTTGGTCAACCAGTTGCAGGACTCGATTAAACCGTTGAGTTTGTTACGATACATGTCTCGGTCAGCTATCAGTATATGGATAGACCTTTCATATCCTCTAAAATCACTAGCCGTTTTCTCTCTTGCAGCAGACCATACGGCTTTATCTGCTAAGACATCTTTTATTTGCTGCTTCAAGTTAGCTGCATAGTCCTTGACGGAGTTTAACTCTATGCACACCTTGTCCTAATCAGCAGTTTTAGCCTGAGCAACCCTTAAAGCCCCTTCTTTGAGCCTGCGTTCCTCTATTTCAGCAGCTCTTGACTGGCGTAAAGCAGTGTCTAGCTTATGGATTTCTGCTCCCATCTCCTCTCGGATTGTCTTGTTTTTTTTTGTAGCCGCAAGCCAACAGTTTTCATTTTGAACACATTTCTTCCTAACACTGTCTAGTTCTTCTTTCAGGCCCCTCACCCTGCTATCGGACTGATCAAGACATACCTTAACCTTTTTCTTTCGATGCTCTTCTTCGTCAGCTTTCTTCCCCACTGCCTCTAATTGGGTGTTCTTGCGCTGGAGCTCCCACTTCATATCATTTTTCTCTCTGGTGACTTCTTGAAGTCTCACCTCAAGGTTCTCATTTTCTTTCAACAATTTGGCTATGGTAGCTTTGAGGTCTTCAGCTTCTTCTATTGGAATATGAGTAGGTTTAGGTTCAGGCACAGGCTCATATACCTTTTCTTTAAAAGGCATTTTGACCTCATTGGCCCTCTCCCTAACCCATACAAAGTAAGGCTCTTTAGTTATACCATTTCTTCTTCCCAATTCACCTCTTCCCTTCTTCTTAATGGTCTTCCAAGCTCTTGTAATCTTTCTGAACAAATCAGGGTTCTCAGACCCTAAGTCGTGCATCAAGAAGGCTTCAAGGTCATTTTTCTCAGGAGGTGCTACCATAGGGTACCCAAGCTGCCTAACTGATAACATCGGATTAGAGTTAATACAGCCTCGAGTTCCTATTAGCGGGATATTAGGAAATTCACCACAACTAGTGATAACTTCCTCAAAGTCTTGTGAATACCAAGAGAGATCAGCAGACCTAAGCGACACCATCCTTTGAGCCCAACTATCATCGGCTCGATCGACAAATGGTCCCTTAGTAGGCATGTGCAAATGCACCCACTGGTACAAGAGAGAGGCGCAACAAACAATAGAGCCACCTTTCCTATCACTCCTCCAACTCAAGTAATAGAAGACATCAGCCAGAAGGGTTGGCACAGGATTTTTGGTTAAGAACACATGAATTGTTGTCACGTCTACGAAATCATCTATGTTAGGGAATAAAAGGATTCCATAAATAGCTAAAGCCACCACTTCATAGTAAGCATCCCAACTTTGGGCCTTAATAAGTGCATCCGCTTTGTTTATAAGGAACTTGAGAGGAAGTCCTTTAACTCCACCTTTAGCCTTCCAATTATCAGTGATGTCCCTCTTATGCATGTGAAGTGCATCAGCAATCACTTTGTCTTCTAAATCTTCTTTCACTCCTACAAATGGCAATTTATCATTCATAGGAATACCCACTAGTTTCTCAAATTCTTCCAATGTCGGCGCCAGCTGAAAATCATGAAACGTGAAGCACCTTAAAGGAGAATCATAGAACTGGGCCAAGGTGATAAGTGCCTTAGAATCCACGTCTTGCATTAACAGGCGAATAATCCTGCCATAATCCTTCGTAAAGTTAATTCTGAACACAGCAGGGATACGAGAAACCAAACTGCGCATATCTTCCAATTTTGGTCTCTTGAAGTTGTAAGGAAGTGGGCACCTGACGTTGCTTCCCATGATTCCTGTATGTTGACAATATAATTCTTAAATTCCCTGAAAATCAAAATGTAAATGTTATGGTATGAGTATGATGCAGATGCAAGGACGGAAGTAACCAAAACAAAATCTGAAGTTAAAAGTTCTCTGATTCCTGAAATCCCATGGGTAGGTTCTGTACAGGTAAGTGGCTAGCGTCATAGGTCCTTCAAAAATATTATTGCTAAGGTGAAGATTCATCCCACAATAATACCTATGAAAGAGTCTCTTATAGGTGAGGTTTTCGTGTCGCCCCACGAGAAAGACTCCTCGTGAGCCTCTACTACACAACCAGCGAGTCCAAGGTTTCTTAAAGGGACCTCATAGTCATAGATCGAGATTGAAAATATCGTTGTCAAAATAACGATACGTTCAAGGGATCTCATCTGATTGGGGCGTTTGCATCAACCCATAAAGGAATGATCTTCATGAGTTAATACTGCCAACCACCATGGAAAAAAGGTAAACGGTCCTTAGAGTTATAGATTCAACCTAAAAAATACTACTGCCATGGCAAAGACTTACCACAACAATAATATCCTTAGGGAATCAACTCTAAGCGGGGCTTTCGCTTCCTCCCAACGAGAAAGACTCCTCGAGGGATTCCACTACACAACCACCATTCTAATCCTATATTTTTTCTCGGACTCGAGTGTAGAGCCATCTCACGAAATTCCCAAAATCAGAGAACCCCAATAGTGTCATAAGCAGCAATAATAAGATATATAAAAGCAAGCAGATAAATAGCAAATAAATAAGACAAGCAAACAAATAAAATAAAATTCGCAAACAAGCGGATCTAACTCTTGCGAATCGAGTCAAGTTAGGCTTGACTCTCTCTAGCATAGGGCTATGCATAGTCCCCAGCAGAGTCGCCATCTGTCGTACCTCGAAAAATACGATCCTCACGATGGACGCGGAAAATACTGTTCGAAACAGAGTCGCCACCGAATTTTATTCATTCCAAGGAAGGAATAGGAAAATATCGATAAAACCTTTAAGGAGATAAGAACATGGTCATCGCAACCAATGCTCTAGGTTCGGGAGTCGATTACATACAGGGAAGGTATTAGCACCCTCTACGTCCGTTGTACTCAACGGGAACCTCTTGATTCGATTCGCGAGAGAAAGTTAACTATGTTTATTTATCTTCTAAGGAATTGCTTGCTGATGGGAAAAGGGGGTGATTATTAAGATAGGGTGCTCGCCAAGGATTGGGGCCCTTGTGCCTACGTATCTTCACTTGTAAGAAGTGGAAAATCAGAGCATTCGTAGTTCGGGGGACTACGGGTAAAGAGGGGATTGTGCTCGCTAGGATTATCGCAATCCTATGCCTACGTACTCTCAACAGATATGAGAGATCAGAGCAGTCGTAGTTCGGCTTACGGTTCGCTAAAAGGTTTGTGTTTGGAATGAACGAGAGTTTTTAGGTCGCATTCTAACTGCTAAACGTTGGCTTGTCTACTCGCTAGGGGAGGCTGAAGCACAAGTTTGTTATGCGCGGAAGAAGGGACTAAACAATGTTCTTGGTAAAAGGATTATTTGAATGGTAAGTCGCGCGAGGGAGAGGAATATTGTTTGGAGAAGTATTGGGATATTTAACTAGACGTGACGACTACCTGAAGCTTAAGAAAGACTTCTCGGACCCAAGTAATCGGGAGAGTGAACCAAAGACTTGGAGCTCTCTCTTTTTCAACCTCAAAGGCTAAAGGATAGAATTGAATATGGTTTGAATAAGTTGAACGGACGACGATCACTTGAAGCTTAAGAAAGACTTCTCGGACCCAAGTAACCGGGAGAGCGAGCCAAAGACTTGGAACACTCTCTTTTTCATCGTAAAAAAGAATTATTTGAATGGCGTTTGAAAGATAAGATGTGGTTAAAGTATTTTAACAGATGAGGATTACTCGAAGCTTAAGAAAGACTTCTCGGACCTCAAATAATCGGAAGAGTGAACCAAAGACTTGGAGCTCTCTTCTTTTCTCATCTAATATTATGAAAAACGGTTAATATGATTAGAGTGTATTAATCGGATGACGATTACTCCAAGCTCAAGAAAGACTTCTTGAATTTTAAATAATCAGGAGAGTGAACCAAAGACTTGGAGCTCTCTCTTTTTCATCCTAGGTGTTTAGAAAAATAGACTTGAATAAATTTATCATTTTTAGAAGGGTTTTTTAGAAGACAATTGCTCGGGCTTAAGAAAGACTCCTCGAACCCAAACAATTGGGAGAGAGAACCAAAGACTTGGGACTCTCTCTTTTTCATCTAATATTGGAATTGTGTTTAAATAGTTGTTAAGAAAAATTGTTTGATATGAATCAAGGTTTGAAACGAGCGCGATTGAACTAATGGATAGGGGTTCCTATGGGTATAGGATAAGGTCAATGGCGAGGCCAAAGCACTCGACTTACAAGTAGAATAGGAAGATTTGATATAATCATGGGTTTAGGAAAAGTTAGAGGTTAAGTGCATTTGTTTTGAATATACTTGACGTTGGATCAAGTTAAAAACGAATTTGATCTTAATTTTATATGTGAGGTGTGACAAGCGTCACTGTACAAAGCCCAAGAGGAGGCTATAAGGTCGATGACGATCGTAAAAACAATCGGCTTACAATGGGGTTTAAAAATGGGCTTGACATTAAGTCAAGATATTAGTTTTTTTATAATCGGTTTTGAAAATGTGCACAACATAAATATAATTGAAATTTAATGATAAAGCATACACAAACATCACACAAAAGGTCATAAATTAAATAAAATGGGGGGATAGGTTAATCAAGGCATGTCAACTTAATTAATATCCTAATTATCTAAGATTAGTAAAATAAAAGGATTCAAATTAATTTGTTTTAGATTATTTTGGAATTTAAAGAAAAGATAAATTATTATAAAAAAGAATTTTTTTTAAAATAAAATAAAATTGGGTATCTTTGTGTTGTCTTAGGATTTAAAAGAAAAAGAATTAATTTAAAATAATTAACCAAATTAAAATCAATTATTTAATAATATTAATAATTAAATAAATTAATAATTATTAAATAAAATATTTTAATTAAATTAATTAGATTAATTAAAAAAAAATTTCTAAAAAAAACAGAGCCTGAGAAGAGAAAACAATATGGTGACACTTGTCACCAGTTCTATCACCAACATCAACGGTATGATAAAAAATAAGAGTGATCAAACACTCAATGCTTCCCTCCGTTCCTCAATGTTCAAAACGCCTCCTATCAGCAAATGAAACAAAAAAACACCGGAACCCCACAAGAGACCGGCGAGTACGGTGGTCCACGGTGGCCACCGCCGTCTTCTCAGGCAAACCTAAACCAAAACTCTAAACACTCTTCAATAACCCCCACTCAAATTCCGTCCTTGTTTCGAATCTAACCTCAGAAATTTCTAAAACACAACCAAATCTCTCAATCGGAACCAATCCCAAATAAAATTTAACCTCAAAACAATACCACAAACAAGCAAATCAAACAAGATTGGATTAATTATAAAGGGCGAGAGAAAAAAAAACTCGGAAACTAACCCTTGAAGACCAAATCTACGATGGCCCTCAGGTACTCGGCTTCAGATCCTTCTTCTCTCTGTTTGCTTATCTTCTTCTTTTCTTCTTCCTCTTTGATCTCCAAGTGTTGTGGTGAACGCGTGAGTGAATGGAGAGGTTAAGCTCGACTATATGAGAGTTTCTTATGTAAAACTCTGATTAGTTTTGAAGATGAGCCTTTCTAAGAGAAGGATGAGGAATTGTTGTGTAGAAAAGTTTAGGGTTTTTTCAAAATGTCCGCCCCCTTCCTCCTCTGAAATCCCCCTCTACTTATATCCCCAAGAATTAGGGTTACTTGACTTGCTTTGTAGGGCTTCAGAAATCCCTGTGCTGCTACGTTTAGGTTTTGCCTGCTACAAATTTGTTTTTATCTGTTTTGATGTTTAAACCTGTTCTGAGTTTTCTGTCACTGATGTTTTTGCCATTTTTACCAATTAAGTGTGTGGTCCCAATTTCTCATTGTTCTGCTGTTCTGATTAAAACTAGGTGCATACTTAAAATTCTGATTTAATTAAACAACATGGCTGAACGTGACTCAGTTGGATTTTGAGTCATTTGAATTTGTATTGCTTTTCCTAACTCGTATTCCAACCGTGCCATACTCTCATGTGGATCCTTTATTTTAGGTGCATGTTTTTTCAGGTGTACACTTGATGTGAGCTCTTTTGCCTAAGAAAAGGCTTGGATGTAACACGACAAGGAGGAATGCAAGGACCATGGATTGATCGGAAGTTCTGGAGCTAATAAAATTCAGCAAAATTGTTCAGATATCCAGACGACAAATGCTCCAGACCTTCTCAAATTGAAGTCTTTAATTCTAGTTCTAAAAATTTGAATTAGGCCTTGTTCAATCCTATAAAACTGGCTTGGAAGCACACCTAATGTGGGATATGTTAACACGCTCTCCTCATCACATTGAAGACTGAAAATCAGAAGCATAGCCCAAGAGATCCTTGTTGTTAAGGTGATTAACTCAAAGCATTAATCAGAGCATTATTAACACAAGCATTCTTGATTAATCAATCTGTTTTATGATCCACCGGTAAGAGCCATGAGTAGTTTTACCAGAAATCTCCACAAGAGCAATCGCCATCTTTGAAATGGTGAAAACGGTTTGTGTCTCTTACAAAAGTTTCTCTGATCTTCTATTCTGCTTATAATTTTGATAACAGCATGACAATCATCACAAATTCTCAGGTTCTTGATCACCTGAAGAGGTTATCCGGGATTCGTGTTGATTTAGGTAGTTGGGTTCATGGTGGTTTCGAAAGCCTTGCCCAAAAGAGTATGACAGCGACACAACATGGAAGGCGAGGTTGGCCTTTGAAGCGAGTTTGGAAGCAATGCTCCTGCAAAGAAATCCTTGGCCGTGACCATTTGTTGAGAATTGCTAGGCTGACTTGTATCACAAGCAATACTTGGAATAATTTGGTCATCCAAAGTGTTGCACTTTACAGCAGCATCAATACCTAGTTGATGGCCTTTAAACTCTCTTAAATGCATTTGGTACTTTGCTTTGAGCCATCGTAGTTCATGCTTTATATCATTTTCATAGTCCAAGAATCATTCTGATGCTACAGGGCTAGAAGGAGGATTTTGGTATTAAGATAAATTTGGTCACTATTCTCCTCTTCATCCTCCTTTATGAGTGATAGTTTAAGTTTCTCATGAGATTTGTCGCAATGAGTGTCTCTCAATTCTTCATGATTTTCTTCTCGTTCGTCTCGCCGACCGCAAATATCTGCGTAATGAATGCCATTGGATTGACTTGGTGGTTCACCTTCTGTAGCAGTGTTTGCAGACCCTTCATATTGGTATGTGATCTCCTCGAATCTTCCGTGAACAGCAGCGCATCCGTTTTTAGAACAACGGAAAAAATGAAGATTCTTGGCACATGGATTATTCGATGAGACATAATCAACTAAGGTATTGTTTGCAGCACAGTTGAGACAGAAACTTGCACTTGAAACTCTTTGATACTGAAATTCTTTCAAGTCAGATCCATAATCATCAATTTGGAGAAAAGGGTCATCTAAGAGTTCCCTAGCTGAAAGCCTAAGGGATACAGTTGCCAAGCATTTCTCTACAAACTGCTTGACCTCTAGATCATTTACTTTGTAAAGTGATTCGGGCATTTTCCCAGAGACAACGTTTTTGTAAATTTGAGCAGGGTGATGAGTTGTGGTTCAGAAATGAAAGCTTTGCATTAATGGTAGTTTGAAAGTGGTGAGCTGGGGCTTTGGTGTTCGAGATGAGGTTCAGAATTTTTCTGGCGAGTTCTGTTTGAAGTGTGGTTTTCTGGGTGGTTTGAGGGATTTTGAATGGATGAAGATGGGATGGTGTAGTGAGATGGTGGCTGACGGTTGTGGTTCAGTTCGAGTGACGATAATGTCGTATTTTCATCGCTCCCTAATTTCGCCTACCATCTGTTTGATGAAAGTACTAAACCAAAATGTTTCTTCTCCTTCTATTCCATAATATTATTGACATTGTTAAGTGGAAATGATGGATTCTGTTGGCTAATGATGATTTGAGCTTATGGTTGTGAATTTGAAAACGGCTAGTGTGTGTCAAGAGTGAGGAAGAGATTTTTACAGACTTTTGTTTACGGTTGAGCTTGATGGATGAGAGTAAGAGGATTTCGGTTTGAAGATTTGGAACTGCGAGAGCATGTCGTTGGGTTGCTGCGGGTTTATGTCACTTGGATTTTTGTTTTGTTATGAACACAGGGGTCAGAAAACGTGGTTTGTGAAACAGGGTATGAGTTTCAGAAGATGTATGGTTGCTGAGATTTTTGTGGCTTTATTCTGTTTTGATTTTCCCTCATCTATGGATTCTCTTCCTTTTATGAATCAATTCAGTTTTGGTATGGTTTGAGGAAGGAAGTGATTGATTCTGAGTTGTTCACGGTGGCGGGAAGGCGATATACACAATGGTAATCATGGGTAGTTCTTGATAAAATGGTTTGTGATTATTTCTTGTTCATGAAAGTTTTTTTAGGTTTTGTCTACTGTTTTGCTGCGTATTTTCCTGATTGTTGGAAGGTGCAAGCTTTTGTTTTATGGTGTGAGGTCTAAACGAAAAGAATGTTGAAGGGTGGAAATGCAGTGGCTTAAGATGTGGTTTGTCGGAGGGAGTATACTTACGACACCGTATGGGATTGTGAAGAGTGGGAGATGATTACAAGGTTGATGGATTGTGGCAGTTATTATGGAGGTTATGTTGAAACCATGTTGGGTTTTAGAAGATGGCAGGTGAAGTTTTGGTTTGTTTTATTTATCAAGACGAGAAGTGATGCCATGAATGTGTTAGGGAGCAGAGGTTATGAAGTGATGTTGGATATGGTGTTTGTTTTTGAATTCCTTGTACATCCTTCAGTTGGCTTTATACCTCGAGGTTGCAACAAAAAACCCATGCAATCTTATATTCCATGACTCGAGATCTCGTTCAAAGTCAGCAGTTGCCACCAGAAGCTCATTCACATGTGCCTGGGAAAAAATATGTTGACCGTGGATTGTATTATGACTGTTGATCTTTATGTCTGCCTGAACTTCATTCCTTATAGAAATACACAGATTTTTCATTTTCAGGTATGCCGTTGAGATAGTAATGGTGTCCAATTGGTAACTTTCAGAAGCACCCGACATAGATTCATCGGTCTCCATCATGTGTTTTCTACACCTTTTTCTTGCTGCGGTCTGCAAATAGTTCTGTAGAATAGTTTGAGCATCTGGAGATAGTATATCATGAAGACTACTGAAGACCTGTAAAGCAGGATGTAGAGCTAGTGCTGCAGAGTCAGATGCTAGACCAAAATGATCGGTTAGACCTGTTGGCGAGTTTTCATCGAGAGATTTGTAATTCTAAAAAACAGTCGCTAGTAGTCTTTCAATTTGAGTTTTCACAATCCAAAAGTATACTTCTCTCTTGCCTGGTCAGACTCTTCTCACTTCTGGCCTTCATTAAGGGATCACGCAACTCTTTAACAAGCTCTAGGCAGTCCTTGGTTGGAGTTGCAAGATTCATCACCTGTGACAGATATCTCAATTTAGAATATGAATTAGCAACTCCATAATAATCCACAAATGCATCTAACAACCATTTCCACGGCCCATTAAGCCGCAAGTTTCAGGAGTGGAAACGCTGTGCATGCATCGCACCCTCCAACAATATATCATAAGCTTGAGTTTCCACGACTGGACCACTCTTTATATGATTGTTGTCATCACTTGTCATTGTACTTCCAATGGAGAGCTGGATCTTGCCAACACATTCATTGTCATCGTGATTTATTGGCCACCACCTGCAGAGGGTACCTAACCATCTTGGTATATAAATCAGGATCATGATCAAAACACGTCTAGAGCATCAACACCAATAGATTCACCCTTTAGTTCAATAACCTATTTTTCTATTCTTATTCATGTATGTAACAATGGTTTGAAATGATGAGGAGAAAGACCAATGACGCTATTGCGGCGGCTTTTGCTCATATTGATGAACTTGTTGAAACATACAACCGCCGAGAACTTCGCCACAATGCCGAGAATACGATCACCGTCTGGCACTCTGGTAAGCACCTTAGGATAAAGTTTCATTGTGATCTTTATATTTCAACAATTTTTGTAACTCATTACCTGCAGTTTGATGAATCTTTTTTTATTGTGTGTCAGGTTTGAAGGTGCGGTAACGTGGAACTTTCTTTGTTTTCTCTGGTGTGTATAAGGTTTCTTTCGCGTTTTCTGTCTGGCTGTTTTGCAGGTCCACTTTTGTTGTTGTGGAATGGTAACGGTTTGCGACATTTACGGGAATTCCAACATCGGGGTCCAGGATTGCGTGAAGGTATGCCGCTGATTTTATGGGATTTGGAACACTTTTCTTTTGTATGTTCCTTCCATCATGGAACTGATATGGGTTCCAATATTGTGTTGCAGGCATGTTTTTATTTTTCCATCTAGCGCTGTTGAAAAGATGAACTGGATGTTTTCTTTATAATGCGGGCAGACAGAATAGACCGGAGCATCGTGACCTTCGAACGTATATTGCTTTGTTCCCGAAGCAGCATCCCACACCTTAATGGTCTTATCATCACCGTAAATTATCACACACAATTGTTTTTTTTTGGGTGGGAAAATGCTAGATCATTTACTCCTCCGGCGTGAGCATCAATCTCTAAGTGCTGCCGAATTTCATCACCGCTGTGGTAAGAGTATATCTGAACAATGTGTCTTGAGTATGCAACTCCAAATAAAGCGCCATCCGGACTTCAGATCACACAGTTAACAGAAACACTTGGATCTTTGACAAGTGCAGCCTGAAATGCCATTGAACATGCGCTAAGATCCCAAACTTTGAAGTTCCTCGCCACATGAATGAAATGCATCTTATTTTCATTATGTATCAACATGACTTGTTTTATGCTATTGTGTTTTGTAGCTTTTGTTTCGTCTTACGCAATATTACCTTCTGGTACACTAATTTGTATTGTTCTTTTTTCATGTGCACCAGTTCAAGTTTGAAGTGTCATTAGGAAGGAGTATTGCCCATGATAACAAAGGGGTTAGCTCCAATTCAAAGTTTTGGTGGTGAGACCTAAGGCGAACCGGCATGGCGTGGAAACTTATCACCGTGAGCTGTTATGGAGATGATGAAGACACAATAGTATGGCATCAAACAATTCATGGCTCATGAAGACGGAGCTGACTTTGTATGATGGATTTGGTACGAGAACACCGCAATTGTCGACGTAATTATGTCGCCATTGTAAAACTCCACTGTCATCTTGATTTTGTAACAAATAGAGTTATTAATATTACAAATTTAGACTCAAGCTACTGTAACACTTTGGTTTCTCATAAACATCTTTGGATTTAATGATCAATCTCTCTTGCCTTTGAAATTAACCCCCTTATCTTGTCACTAGGTGAATGCACTTGAATCTTCATGGACAAGAACTTTGAATTTCTCAAATTAACACCACTTGTGAATTTAAAATAAGGCTCACCATTGCAAAGTACTTAAAGTAATAATCTAGGCCATATTGTCACGTAGCCTTCCTTAAAAAAAATGAATCGTTCTTGAACATAACTCCGTGTTATGAAGCATGAGTTCTAGTTTTGTTTTCTTTTATACCAACACCTTGTCACCATTTAAAATTACCCACCGGTATTGCTCACATTCTCGGCACAACATACCTTGGCCAAGCATGACTATTTGTGTAACCTTTTGGGATTCATCACATGCTCCACCAGTTCGTACGTTTGGCTTTCTTTTGCGGGCCAATGCAACGACCTTTCATATGATTATAACACTCCGATGTTAATATGAGCATCCTGTGCCATCCATGTGATTTTATTCTTTAGGCAAGAAAACTGCCTATGACCTTAATCCCAACATGGCTTGAAATGTTCTCCCTGGAAATTATCTCTCTGGGGAATTGTCTATTAGTCTGGCCGGCAAAGCAAATTCTAAAAGTAAACTCAACAACCTGAATCAAGCCTTGAGAACAAGTAACCATAGGGCTTGGTGTTGCACCCCAAAATTTGACCAACTACTTATCGCAATTTGGCTCATGTTTCGACTCATTTCATTTTGCATTTGCATACCACGTACATTGCATTTTTTTCCAGTCAGATTGACTTTATCGGGATTACAGCCCTCTGATCACGCTTCAGGCATTTCAGGCCAATACGAGGACGTATTTTGAGAATTGGTGCTCGTCCCAGTGTTTTCAGCTCTCGCTGTTGTTTTTGAGGCCATCTCGGTGTCCGGGTTTTTACCGTTTATTTCGATATAGTCGCTAATCGATTTAATCGGCTTCCTCGTTTTTTTATAGATTTTTCCCCTTATTTGCTAGAATTTTTATAGATTTAATTGATTTTTCTAGGTGTTAGATAGATTTTTTAATAGATATTAAATGTGTTTTAAATAGTTTAGTTAATTTCTTTTTTAATCATTTTTAGATAATAGGTTTTCAGAACAAATCATGTTTTTTAGATATTAAGTAGAATTTTTAAAAATGATTTTTAGGATATTCTTTTACTAGGTTTTTTAAATAGAAACTAATAGAGTTTTCCATTTTTTTTAGAGATAAATAGAATTAATAGAATTTTTCTATTTTTTGTTTGTATAGAAATTAGTAGAATTAATAGGAAATTAATAAAGTTTTTTATTAGTTTAGAAATTAATAGAGTTTAATTAGATTTTAATCTCATTTGTTTAGATGTTAATTAGAGTTTATTAGAATTAATTAGGATTAGAATAGTTTTAATTTTCATTTAGGATTTAATTACAGTTTTTTAATTTTTCATTTAGTTAATTGAGTTTAATTAGTCATTAATTAGATATTAATCAGTCCAAATTCGTGGGCCCAGCCGTTTTTGGAGGCCCAGTCCCAATCAGTCCACGTGTCCTCATATAAAAGCAGCCGCGTGTGCATTCTGAGGAGGGTCCCCTTCCACACGCCACGTTTTCATCCCACAATCCACCATCTTCTTCCTCCATTTTTTGCCACGTCTCATTCTGAGGGCCCACTCTTTTCTTCACTTCCACGCGTGAGCTTCCCCAGATCGCCACGTTTCATCTCTGCATGCATTCTCTCTGCACCACCACCTCACCCTCCACGTGTGGCAACCACATCACGCCACACGCTCTGTACCCCACACGTGGCCTCCATCCTCCCCTCTCTCTCATGCGCGTTGACACACGTCTTTCCCACTAACCCTCGCCGGAGCCATCGCCGGCTGGCCATGCAAACACACCGGAAGAGTGTCGCCGGAGAAATCGCATGGTGGTTCTCACGGCCGGAATCTCGCCGGATTCTGCAACCGTCGCCGGAACTCCAAGAACACTCATCACTCCATCGTTCATCACGATCAAGATCCTTCAAACATTTCCATAAAAACGCTCATGATCATCAATCTTCATTAACAACCTTCATCGGATCCACCAGATATTCATCCGTTCTTGAGGATTTTCAACCGTTCTAGAGGTTTTTCCAGTTTTCGTACGAATTTCATAGGCGTTCTTTGCTCGTTCTTCGTTGGTTTTCCAGAACTCATCAACAATCATCACGTTCATCGAGTTCAGTGTAACCGTTTCTCTGATCAGGAAATATTCATCAACTTCATCGAACATTCGTCCATCTTCATTTTGATCTTCATAAAGTTTTCCAGAATCTGCAAGATCTTCATCAATATTCGTGAACCTTCATCAAGATCTTCAAGATCCCTACGCGTTTTCTTCAGAAGTTCCTCCAAGTTCTTCATCGTCTTCAACGGGATGTTCATCCAGAATAGGCGAGACCTTCTTAGATCCAGATTTCGCAAACGACCTCCAAGGATCTCTCGTCCAGATCTCCAAGATTCTTCTTCAAGTTTCTTCAGAAATCCAACGACCTTCAAAGAACTTCAACATCCACCAATCTCCAGAAAGTTCATCAGCTTCATCAGATCTTCCACACACCTTCATGCATGTTCATCAAACGTCAAGAATCGTCGCAAGAAGATCGTAACCGCTTCCGGATTTCCTCTTCAGATACATCAACCTGTCAAGATTTGCCACCAGTTCAACAAAGTTCAGCTTCATAAAACCTTCAAGCGACCCATCCTCAACATACAAGCGTTGACCTCCGATGCCAGCATTCATCAACAGGAATGGAGTTTTGTAGAAGAACACATGAGATAAGTTGGTTGAACGGAAGAAAAGATGTAGGCGAAAGGCTGAGAGAGAAGTTGAGACGGAGGTTTGAACAAGAGGAAACGAGAGAGAGAGTTTGGAGAAGAGAGGGGGAAGCGGCGTGAACAGTGTCCGAGGGAGAGAAGAGTGATTAGGGTTTTGCCTGAAGAGTTTGTGTGGCTGTCAAGGGATTGGGCCGTGGCCCATTGGTTTCATGCTGATCCAACCCCCGTTTTCTTTTCTCCCCCCCCCCCTCCGTGTGTAATTGGACTGGGCCCTATGCGTTTTACCATATCACACCCCTGGTTGGTTTTTCTTCCCCCCTCCCCGTTTTTGTACGTTTTTGCTGGGCTCTGGGCCCAGTTTCCTGCTTTATTTTGCTGGCTGGATACCCCTGGCTAAACTGATGCACCCCTCTTTGTTTCTCTCTTTTTTTCATTATTTTTTTTATATTCATTTGCTTATATTTTTTTAAGGAAAAAGAATATGTAATATAAAAATAGGAAAAATGGAAAATATAGTGGAATGATAAATATAAAAAATAATAGTATTTTAATATTTCTTTTTTAGGATATATTTTCTTTTAGGAGTTTCTTTTACGCCTTTTTAGAGGTAAAATTAAAGGTCCACTTGTTAGGGGACTATTTTTCATTAGATTTTCCATGATAGATGGGTATGATTTTTTAGGAGTTTATCATTGTAACCTTCCGAATATTAATAAAATGAGATTTGTGTTGTGGTCCCCGTTTTAGCTGTAAGTTGAACTATAGCTGCTCTGACTTTCTCTGAAGAGAATATGTAGGCATAGGATGCGATATCCTAGCGAGCACACTAACAACTAACCTTCTGTTCTCTCGCTGCTGTGCGAACGAGACTTTCCTGCTGACGACTGATGTTATCCTTTTCTCTTGCCCGAGTGCATTTGAGACCAGACCGTAGTTCTAGTTCCCGTAGGTTCCCATACCTCGAAACCCGACATACTACGTCCGTTCTACCGCAAACAGGTACGCCTAAGTCTCTAATGGTCGAGCAGCGTCCACCTAACTGCTAGAATGCGTACGCTAGTATCGTCAATCCTTTCTCTCACCCCCGTGTGACCGAGAACACCCTTTGTCTAGCCATAGTTAGCCTGAACTACGTCATGCTCTGATTTCTCTGACGAGAATACGTAGGCCCAAGACGCAACGTCTTGCCGAGCAACTCCCCCCGTAGTTTCCCGAACTACGTTGACTCTGATTTCTCATTCTCTGATGAGAATACGTAGGCATAGAGTGCGACGCTCTATCGAGTCAATTTCTATCCGTTTAGACTTAGCAGCTGTAGATAGATTGTTTTTCACCCGTAGACAAACCAAGCAAGCGTGGATCCCGTCGAGTACGACGGACGTGAGGGGTGCTAATACCTTCCCCTCGCGTAACCGACTCCCGAACCCAGACAATGGTTGCGACGACCTTGTCTTACCCTTTTTCGTCAGGTTTTTTCCGATCGTTTCCTTTCCCGTTCCGAGGGATAAATAACGAAAGGTGGCGACTCTTCTGTTATGCCGGCACCTTATTTTCGCGAAAGCGACACTTGGAATCCACTTGAAATCAATCATATCAAGGATGCAAAACATGCTTCTTTTATCTCTGCTTGAATTCGTCATGCTATCAGGAGCTTCTAATTACAAAGAGTACAAACTAAATCCCTGCGTCTTAATCTTTGAAGGGTCATGGCCAAGAGTTGCCTGATTATCTTAAGAAACGTCAGGAAGCAACAAAGTGCTTATCACGAGACCTAATAGGGTAGGACAAATTTGGGGTATGACAATACCATTAAGACAAGTGTAGAATTAACTGAGCATAGGACTGGAGATCATTAAGAAGAAGGGGTGGGTATGAATCATATTTTGAGCCTAGCATCCTTTGTTTCATAACCGTGAACCAGACCACGTTACAACCCTCGAAAGACCTAATTGAGGCGAGGTTTATTCTGAAAGCATACTATTGCGAGGTTGCATAACCTGACTCCTCACATGACTGCTAATCATCTGCATCAGTGTTATTTCTCTTGCTATATCTTTCGCACCAATCAAAGTTAGCACAACGTTTGGGCTAACTGTCCATTCGTCTCACTACCACCACACTTCCAAATAAACGATACTTTTTCGAACTTGCATCGAACTTTGCATTAATTATTACCATTTGTGAATGTACAATTTTAACTGCAAACCAGTGCTAGGTACCCAAAGACATTTCAGCAAAGGACAACCAAAGAGGAACTTGACTTCCGGTGGTTGGCACGAAGCGAGACTACCTCAAAACCCACAGACTGGGGCAAATCGCTCAAGAGCTCGAGTAGGGGTAAACCATTACCATGTTCAGACTGGGGCAAGACCAGGTCGTCCTGACCATTAAGCAGAGTTGCAACCTTTTCTGAAGAAAATTCACAACGAATCACCAATAACCTAGACTTGGGGCATCCAGAGCGTCATCTTTTGCTTCAATCGTGGCGTCTTCAACAAATTACGTGTAGAGGAAGTCAATCCCTCCCACCACCCCAAAGTCCAATTCGCATTGGCAGATACCAGAGTCCACCGCGCTGACGTCTCCTTGCATTTCCTATTACCCGTTTGCAATCATGTGCATCATACGCATTGCATTCGTTATCATAAGCATCTTGCATCGTATGCACACCTAACCATATCATACTTCCCCAGCTCTTGCATCTCCGTGCGTTAGCATTTGCATTTACACTTCCACTCATATGGAATATCATATCATCAAGCATTCACATATGCAAGTCAAGGTCCAGGATCAATCCCGAAGATTTCCAAGACCATCGGCAGCCCAATCAGGGCATCTTCCACAAAGGTCGTGGATTTCTCCCGCAAATTTCTGGCTTCAAAACAATCATCAGCCCAATCAGGGACAATCTTCTGCAATTGTGGGTTTCTCCCACAAAATTCGAAGTCATTCAAAGCAAGATTCAGCCGAGTCAGGGGCATCTTTTTCAAGACCATGGCGTATTTCAACCTCGTGTTCGATCAGATCTTCGAATCAACATTCAGCCTAGTCAGGGGCATACCATTCAAAACCTTGAGCATTCCTCATGAAGTTGTTCAACCTTTTGTTGGGCAAATCCAAGAAGTTCAGTGCAAGATCCAACCCGAGCAGGGGCATCTTCAGCAAAACCGTGAGCGTACCTCATGAAGTTGTTCAGCCTTTTGTTGAGCAAGACAAGACATCAAGACAAACTCAGCCCAATCAGGGGCATCCACTTCAAAATTCATGGGTGTAACCATGAAATCATTTCAGCAAAACTACGATTTCCAAGCAAAGACGGTGGGCGTACCCCGTTGATTCATTTCAATCCAATCTTCCTCTTAGGTGTTTCCCAATGAGTTGTATCCAGCAAGCGTGACCGTTGTCAATTGCCTTACTATCATCCTTTTGGTGATAGTCGAACTTCGTCAGTTCAACCTAGCCTGCATCCTTTTGGTGTTGGTAACCTTCAATTAGTGCGCGCCCTATCATCCTTTTGGTGGTAGTGACTGGTGTGTGTTTCGCTCCGTCATCCTTTTGGTGGTGGGTCTGGCATTTCGTCGATGTCAGATTATGCGATTGTGTTTGTCCTATCATCCTTTTGGTGGTAGTGACTGGTGTGTGTTTCACTCCGTTATCCTTTTGGTGGTGGGTCTGGCATTTCGTCGATGTCAGATTGTGCGATTGTGTTTGTCCTATCATCCTTTTGGTGGTAGTGACTGGTTTGTGTTTCGCTCCGTCATCCTTTCGGTGGGGGGTCTATCATGGTCATTAATGATAGATTGTGCGATATGTTTGTGTTTGTGTGAGTTCGCTCCGTCATCCTTTCGGTGGGGGGTCTATCATGGTCATTAATGATAGATTGTGCGATATGTTTGTGTTTGTGTGAGTTTGCTCCGTCATCCTTTTGGTGGGGGGTCTATCATGGTCATTAATGATAGATTGTGCGATATGTTTGTTTGTGTTTCGCTCCGTCATCCTTTTGGTGGGGGGTCTATCATGGTCATTAATGATAGATTGTGCGATGTTTGTTTGTATTTCGCTCCGTCATCCTTTTAGTGGGGGGTCTATCATGGTCATTAATGATAGATTGTGCGATAGTGTTTGTCCTATCATCCTTTTGGTGGTAGTGACTTGTGTGAGTTTTGCTCTGTCATCCTTTTGGTGGGAGGTCTGTCACTTGGATTGGTGTCAGATTGTGCGATAGTGTTTGTCCTATCATCCTTTTGGTGGTAGTGACTTGTGTGAGTTTCACTCCGTCATCCTTTTGGTGGGGGGTCTGTCACTTGGATTGGTGCCAGATTGTGCGATAGTGTTTGTCCTATCGTCCTTTTGGTGGTAGTAACTGGTGTGTGTTTCGCTCCGTCATCCTTTTGGTGGGGGGTATGTCATAGTCATTAATGATAGATTGAGCGATAGCGTTTGGCTTTATCACTCTTTTTTGGTAGCAACTGGTGCGGGCTTGGCTTTATCATCCTTTTGGTGATAATAGCCATGTGTGTTTTGTCCCATCATCCCCTGGTGATGGTGACCCTTTTGCCAGTTATTTACAGTTGGTTCAGAGGTTTACCTCATCCAGCATTTCAATCCCCGAGCATCCTTTTTCTTTTCGGAAAAATTCAGGGTCTTCTACATATCTAATTGGATATTAAGGTGGTATTATCATCAATTCATGTGGGAAAGTCTGGCCATGTAGGGAGTTTGTTCCAAATGACAAGGAGAGGTGATATCATTTCATTTTTAGAGAAGAGTTTGATGACGAAGGAATTCATGGATTTAAAATAACCTTTTGTTGTGCTTGTTGTCGTGTTATATTAAGGTGGATTAAGTTGGAGACTAATAAAACTAGCAAGGTTTTATTGGAAAATTTAACAAAGTTCCATTAAATCCTGCGGTACATCATACAAAGCCGTGACACCTGCAGTGGGCCCAAGCCCTTAAGATAATTCATTAGCCTTCATACATCCATGCTTACCACATATTGACAACACAATAATAAATCCCATAAAAGCAAACATGACAGTAGTAGCAAACATGACAGGGATGGTGGTTTTGATTTGAAATTGGAATTAAAATCTAGCATTTGAAGTCAGTTATGCTAAAGAACAAAAGCTAATTTTGCCAACTTTGAAGTTCTCGTCAATCCGTAGTGCCGACTTCTGCAGAGGGCTTTTTGTATTCATCAATGTCTCAATGCTATGAAGACAACAGTGTGATCTGCAATAATAAAACACAAGATTAATAAACCGAGTTATGAACAATATGCGAGGCGAGACATGACTTAACCACAAAGGCACCAGTGATGTACCTGTGACGGTTCCCATACAGCCGACGTATTCTGCACCCGACACACACAAGAATGTGCCCTCCATGTTGTTCAAGTCTCGCTCTGAATTCACAGGTCATGCATGAAAAAGAAATGAGAAAAATCAGTTGAAAAAGCTTTGAAAAAACAATGAAGCAGGTTTAGACAAGAGAAATTTACCATGGATACACCAAAGTTACCAACATAGCAAAACCGTCAATGTTGCGCACAGCCAAGTTCATTTACAAGCAGCAGACTAGGAAGTTTTTGACAGAAGTGTGCTAGCATGGATGGCTGATGGCCAAGTGAATTAATTAGGAGTTCCATGGTGGCTAATTCCAAAGTTACGTAGAGCAGACAACCAAGTTTGGATTCGCGTGAGCGTATACTACTAGCTTCAGCTTCGCCGCATCACATATGGCATACTGCCAAATGAAAGGAAGATGCTATTAAATACCAGGAGAGCGTGAGTAAGATACCAAGGTTTCAAGGACAAGTCATACATACCGTATCGCAACTCTTACTGCAAGTCATTACGTGGTCTAGCCATGGGTCAAATATCACTTTGTAGACGTTATTAAAGTTGCAAACTTGTGACATACCAAGTTCAATTTAAAATGGCAGCCATATGAAAAATGTTGATGAGGTTTTCATCTAAGGAAGACATTGTCTGATAAATCAAAGTACTCAAACACTACGGCATTGTGTTCATGATTCAGCTGCACCAGTTTCAAATTTAAACTTGTTAGAAAAGCGGAAGGAGAATTGTGTCAGTTTTGAGGATTTAAAAAAAAAAGTCAGAATTGTAAGAGAACTTTCACTCACCCAACTCGATCCCAAATCAGCCAACAATTTGTAATGCACCAACTTGCCGTTTCATGGTCCTGCACACGATACGGCCCGACCTGCATAAAGGTTTTGTCACAACAGATGAGGGAAATTTGCAGAGCACAAAGATGGTGAACCATAAATCCGCCACACTCAAAGTTGTGCCTTCAACTCTTACCCAAACAACCTGCTGCTATCGAACCAAAGGCCACCAGCCGCAATACGTCACGCACTATTCTGATTCCTCAAATTCCACAATACGGCGACCTGCACCAATTCACACCAACTCACAGTTTGAATTACAATCTAACCACACAAAAGAAATTGTAAAAAGAGTTATAAAAAGGACTCTCCAAGCAGCAATGGCAGCACTTGAGAAATCGTTTTGGTTTCATTATAGTCAGCGAGAAAAAAAAGAGAAGGAAAGCTTTTGTTTCCAGTACATAATAGCAGAGCCCATCACACACAATTGTATACACCGGCTATGGAATTTCAGCTTCTGCATCAATGTCTCCCTGAGACATAAAGTGCCGCATCCGTACCTGCGCGACGTGCATACAAATGAAGGCCAATCTTATCACAAAATGGACAATAAAAAATGCAAAAGAGGAGTTTTAGAAAACCAACGATCACAGCCGTAACTCGAAAAACCATGGAAGTTATCTTCAGATGCAAGCCACCCCTATAGTACATCTCTAACCGGCAATAATTTGGGCTTCTGCATCAGCTTATGATTCACCTGCACAGGCATCGAAATTATTTCAAAAAAAAAGAACCACGACAAACAAGTCCTACTACAATGATACAGTCCGAAAATTGATGCATTGAGTCTTGTTTTCTGTTAAAAGAATAAACAAATCACAATTGGGGAGGAGGAGAGAAAATGAAAAAAGCAATAATAATTACTTGCATATTTTCTTTTGATATCAAAAATATTTTTTCTCAAAAAAAAAGCCCTTAGTATATTACACCCCATCCACCAAAAGCTTACAGGCCCCACACTGTCCAAACTAGCTGCAAGCTCCACACAGAGTTTTTCCAATACCACTGTCTGCTATGTAGTACGATAAACCTGCAATACTACAGATGGCTCACCACTCACAATTCAGAAGTGCTACCATCCAATTACCCTGCTAAACCACATCCACACCAGACAAGTTCTGCCACAACCAAACAAAACCTGCTACATACAATAGCCTGCAAAACCTGTCAACAACAATACAAGCTATGCAGAAATTTCATAAAAAAGGCCACAGCAAGTCCTACATAGTATAAAAGTGATAACAGGAGCAAAAAAGAGACCAAAAAAGCTACCTTTGATCTTCATTTCGAAGGGGGGATGAACCTTCATAAAGATAGCCACTCCAAACTCAAAACGAACACTTCTCCTATCTCCCAAAGCTCTTCTAACCTAATTCAAAAATCAACCTTCATTGTTTACCCAAGACCTCTCAATAAGTCTTCAACCCCAAAAATTTCTTCAATCTTCAATAATAATCTCCCTCTGCTCGGCCTCAAGACTCACCCTTATTCCATTAACTCAAACAGATTCACTCAATCTTCACTCTCCACCATTAACCAAAAAATAGAGAGTCAGAACACATGAAGAAGATTTGAACGAAGTATAATCGAGATTAATAACACACAAACCTGAAACGAAGTTACAAGCCACTTCGCCGATCCACTACCAACGCGTCACCGTCATCTTCGGACTCACACAAACCCCAACTTTCAATTCCAAAAAAGAACAGATCAGAGACCCATCTTCTCCTTTCGAAAAACTTCAAAACACCCACCAAAGAAATCACCCTCTCCTCTTCGAAGCCGTATCAACCCTTCTCTTCTTCAACTTCTCTCCTCAAAAACACCAAAATGAAATCTGGTCCTTAATCACTCCCCAATTTCTAAACCAGACTACAAACCCTAAAACTTGACTCTTTTTTTTTCTCCTTCAAATTTCTTCAACATCAACATCAACAACCCTTTTTTTCGGACTCTATTCAAGTACCCCATACACAAATCAGAATTGGACAAGAAAGTCAAACGAAGGAGATGGATTGAGAGTGAAACCAAAACATCGAACAAATCCTTGCGAACCTGAATCAAAGTTTGACCGTGAAAGGTTAAGGTGGGATTGAGTGGCGTTACCTCCGTTTCCGCTGCTTTCTTTTTCCTCTTTCGTTCGCAGCTTCATTTGTTCATGGCATGATTAGGAGTTTATGCGTTGGGCTCGGACCCGGTTTTGACATTACTAAGCCGAATTTCTTTTGTTTTTGGTGAGGTTCGTTGGATGGTAGTGAAAAGATGGGCTGTTCAGCCCACATTACTCACCTGCTGATATACATTCATATTGAGACGCCTCACCCCCTTCCTTTTTTTGTGTTTTTTAATTTTTTTTATTATTTTGGTTAATTACATTTGATAAACTTTTTTTTGTTAATTTGTTAATGATTTCTCCAATTACTTTACTAAATACTTTTTTTTTTTACTTTCTTTTAAAAAAAAATGCTTGTTTTTATTTCAATCTCTTTGTTAAATCTACTATTCCTGTTTTTAAATTCGTTTTATTTTTTTTAGGGTCGATGACGAGACTTCCACCGTTTAACCGTCACATTAGTGGCGTGAAACAAAGGATCCGAGACCACCTTTGTTCTTTCGATTTTATTTCGGTAAACTAACATTAAATTTAATTTCTGTCAAACTTTATTCATATTATTTCATATTATCATATTTATTCATATTATTTATTATCATATCTCATTATTCATATCTCACTCACCCATATTTGAAAACACTTAATAAATTATCGAAACTCCTAAAAGCCAAATTGGTGGACTGTTGGATCTTTGGTCATTTGCAGGTATCCTAACTTTGAGTCGTGCCCGACTTTTCTCAAGGCGTAGTTTAGGATACATATACACACACGGCTTTCTCTTGGGCTACCTTACAATGAGACCCCTTTATTTCGTGCAATCCCGTGTAACTTACATGTACCCCTCTCCCATTCCGATGTATGTTTCACATTTCTTTGATTATTAGTTTATCTCCTAGGAGTACCCATAGGGACTAGAGCGGATCAAACTATTTTCAAACTAATTCTCGATTCATCATCGAGTCATTTTCAAACAACCTCGTAAGTCGAATGCTCATATGCATTCGCCATCAACCTATTACAACTCGACCCTTGATGCGTAAGTCAAGTCGGTCTCTTCTTTCAAACCATTTCATTTCCAACACGTTTTGCACGCGATAATGAGTCAAACCCTTGATCCAAAGTCAAGAGGATTTTCAAAACAAACTATCAATCAACTAACAACTATTCAATTCTTTTCAAGGTGTAAAGAGTAGGTTCAAGTCTTTGATCTTGCTTTTAATTGTTTATATGCGAGTTATCTTATTCGTGTGTGAGCAATTGACGCCTTTAAATAATATTAACAAACTCGACAATATTCAACCATCTCCAATTACTCATCCTTTCACTCACCTTTCAAACAACTTCTTTTACGATGAAAAAGAGAGTGTCCCAAGTCTTTGGTTCGCTCTCCCGACTACTTGGATCCGAGAAGCCTTTCTCGAGCTTCAAGTAGTCGTCATCCGACCAATCTCATCCTTTTATACACCATTTCAAATTCAAACAACCCTCTTTTACGATGAAAAAGAGAGTGTTCCAAGTCTTTGGTTCGCTTTCCCGATCACTTGGGGTCTGTGAAGTCTTTCTTAGGCTTTAAGTGATCGTCATCATTTCAACCTTATCCTTTCAAACACAACCTTATCTTCAAGATGAAAAAGAAAGAGTTCCAAGTCTTTGGTTCGCTCTCCCGATTACTTGGGTCCGAGAAGTCTTTCTTAAACTTCGAGTAATCGTCATCCGTACCCCTTCAAACTCACTTCAAATCCAATTCAAACCCGTTTCTTTCGTGTCGTATCCACGAACTACGAACGCTCTGATTCTTCATTCACTCTTGAATGTAATATACGTAGGCACAAGATTGTGATGATCTTGGCGAGCACAATTCCCTCCATCTTCCATTTCCCCCATCCTTTCCCGTAGTCGAACTACGATGCTTTGATTTCTCATTCTCGTCCGAATGGGCATACGTAGGCACAAGGGCCCCAATCCTTGGCGAGCACCCTATCCTCTAACCATCCTCTTTCCCCTTAAAGTCTTTATCCCTTTATAGTACCGTTTTAGCATTTAGTAGCGAGAAGAGAAGAATTAAGTTTAGCTAATATTCTTTAACTCGAATTAAGAGGTTCCCGTCGAGTACGATGGACGTGAGGGGTGCTAATACCTTCCCCTCGTGTAACCGACTCCCGAACCCAGGAATATGGTTGCGACGGCCGTGTTCCTTCCGCGCTTATGAGGTTTTCTCGATATTTTCCTCTCCCGTTCATTCGGGAAAAATAAAGTTCGGTGGCGACTCTTTCAAACCGCATTTCCACGCCTTTCGCGCGAGGGTCGTATGTTCGAAATGAAATTTTCGAGGTGCGACAGGTGCAGCCCCACATCTTTCCATTTCTAGGCCTGTTTTGCTGTATTTTTCTGCAGCACTCTACCTTGCCCTTCATCTTTGTATCCATTGGTTGGCTTATGCTTGGACACACACATGTAACCAATAACACTACCTTTTGGACATCATTTTCAAATTCTGATTTTTTTATGTGTAGATGTATCAACATAAGCTTATAGCCTTGGTTTTGTGACATAAAATGATTTTGTAATATGATACACATTGCCACTTCTTGCATGAGGCTGTTTTAGACCATATTCAAATTGCCCATGAATGTATGCATAGCCTTGATCTTGAGATATTCCAATGTTGAATTAACTCTTAAGTAATTTCCTTGCATGTTTGTAAGCACAAAGAGGACCATGTGGACTTGATGGGGGCGTGGGGGATACCATGGCATGAAGTTAGTTTTAGAAACTTGAATTAAGATTAGAAATAGCTTAATTTCCTAAGCATTACCAAGAGTTTGGATTTTGTAACAAATGTGACATTCTTGCAAATGTCATGAAATTTCTCTTTGTAATATTCTTGAATCTAGCCTTGAATTCATGAACCTTGAATTTGGAATGATGGGCCTCCCTTATGTCATTGAATTTGAAAGAAATGAAGAAATGAGTCAAGCCTTGAAAGAGGGCAAATTTTGGGTGCAACAGCTGCCCCTATTCAAGCGACTTGGACCTGAAGGGATGAAAAGCAAACGCTTTCAAACATTCGAGGTAAAAGGTGATTGAATACAAAAGAACCCAAAAATTTGTCAACCGCGGAATGAAACATCTGACATCACCGTCAGGCACCTATATCAGGTAGAACATCTGACTTCGTCATCAGTCGTCGATCAAATACAAACACCTGACCTTGTCGTCAACTCTTAATAGCATCTAACTTCGCCGTTGGAAATCAACATCAAATCTGTGAGATCTGACCTCACCGTCAATATTCAACATAATATGTAAAAACATCTGATTGGTAGAACATCTAATCTCGCCATCAGTCCTCCATATCCTCTGACTTCGCCATCAACTTACAACATAATCTGACTTCGTCGTCAATTAAAATCATCTGACTTCGCCGTTATTTCTCAAACCATTCTGACGTCGCCGTCAACCCTCTACATGATCTGACTTCGCCATCAATTCTCCACATAAAATTTGGAAAAAACACCTGACTTCACTGTCAGTCCTTAACATCAAATTGGTAGGACACCTGACTTCGCCGTCACCCCTCCATAATCTGACTTCGCCATCAACTCCTCTCATAATTTGACTTTGCCGTCAATTCTTTACATAATCCGACCTCGCCGTCAACTCTCAACATAACCTGACTTCGCCATCAACTCTCTTCATGATCTGACTTCGCCGTCGATTCCCAACATGGCCTGACTTCACCGTCAACTCTCTTCATACTCTGACTTCGCCATCAATTCTCTTCATACTATGACTTCGCCATCAATTCTCTTCATAATCTGACCTCGTCGTCAATTCTCTTCATAATCTGACTTCGTCGTCAATTCTCTTCATAATCTGACCTCGCCGTCAATTCTCTTCATAATCTGACCTCGCCGTCAATTCTCTTCATAATCTGACCTCGTCGTCAATTCTCTTCATAATTTGACTTCGTCGTCAATTTTTTAATAGCATCTAACTTTGCTGCTAGCTATCAAAATCATTTGACTTCACCGTCACTTCATTTTGCTAAAAAGCGAGCATCGAACCCAAAGGTCGGCTCAACCCTAAGTTTAGAAGAACATCCGTCGATTCATCATCTGGGTGAAGAAATCCGTTGGGGAAACATGAACTTGAATAAATAGACTCCGCTAGGGAGACCGATAAGATGAACACATTTGTCAATGACCTGGCTGGAGGTCTGGATACCACGCAGGATTGAGAAATATACTGATAACTGCTGGAGATACGCTTGAAAATAAAGGGGTGGCAACCCGGCTTATGTTTTACATGCATATGTTTGAATATGGCGTAATGCTCCATACGAAATGGAAATGCTACGCGTTTGGGAGGATGTTATGCATGATGCAAATGCAAATGAGACACTTTAGCAAAATAAATGCCAAAGAGAAAGGATTAATTCCGTCGGGGAAAAGACTAGACACGTCTAGTACAAATGTTTGGGAAAACAAACCCTGGATGTTCTTCTGAGCAAACTTCTGGGTAAAATTGTTCCGCTAAGAGAAAATCCACCCTGCTGGGGATTAGACAATGAGGGAATCAACATCAACCTTTGCTTGGGGAAATGAGAAATAAACTCAACAAATACAACTTCCGCTTGAGGAATGAGTCAATGACCTAGACTCTGAGGGGAAAAGGAGCCAGTTGTTCAAACTCTATGGGGAAAACAAATTTCTGAATTCGTTCCACTGTTGAGGGAGAAACCCACACCCGCTCACCGGAAACGATTTTGCTCTGCTGGAGATGTCAATCTTGACCTGCTAAGGATATCCTTTGATTGTCAAGGTTTCAAACTGCTGGGGGTGAGAACCCACTTAAAATGCACACTTCCTTTAGATAAGGAACTTCTGGAGAAGCCTCGAGGAAAGTTCTCTTGCAAATAACAACTAAACAAGTATGTTTTATGCAGTAGGTACCATCTATATTATCACTTAAGACGTTATTTAAGCAAATACAATGTTTCAATTATAGATAGCAAAGCCCACAAATTTATGTATGCAAAGTTTTATCAAAAACATCAGGCGTCTTTTGCAAACAAAACGGTAAAAACAAAACAAAAGGTTTTCTGGATAGTATGTTTTATTGATAAATGGCCTGTAAATAGGCAAATTTACAAGGGACACAAATCATGAAATGAGAAAGTTGCGTAAGAAATATACAGAAATGCACAAGAATATCAAAATGTCGGCAATGTGGTACAGACAACCACCATAAAACGACTCAACTATGACTCATATGACTTCGACGCCTTTCCGATGCTTCGTCTTCTGAAGAGATTGATTTGAATGACTGCTTCTCGAGTTCTCCCATAATCCAATATACTTTAAAGGTCAATGCGCAGGCCGCAGTCATTTTCTTTTCAAATCCCTAACTTTTGCCTGAATCGCCCTTGTGGGTTTTCGATTTACTGGGATACCCATTTTTGCCAAAGTCGCCCTTTCAGGTTTTCAACTTTGCGGGTTTACATTTTTTTTATTTTTATCTCTAATTTTTGCCTGAACCTATCCTTTTATGGTTCGTCGAGATGCCCCATTCTTGCCTGGATTTTCTTTTTCTTTCCAGCGGGTCTATTTTAAGCAAAGTATCTTTTAACTGCGTCCGCGTTCACAGGGGACGTAAAATCTTCACCATCCATAGTTGAAAGTAGCAAGGCTCCTCCAGAGAAGACCTTCCTTACAACATACGGACCTTCATAATTGGGAGTCCATTTGCCCCTATGATCGTTCTGTGGTGAGAGAATCCGCTTCAACACCAGATCGCCTGTCTGAAAGCTTCGAGGACGCATCTTCTTATCGTAGGCTTTCTTCATCCTACTATGATACAGACGACCGTACGCAAGAGACGCCAACCTCTTCTCATCCATCAAACTGAGTTGATTCAACCTGTTCTTCACCCATTCTGCTTCATCCAACTTGACCTTAGCCAGAACTCTCAAAGATGGGATCTCGACCTCCAATGGCAGAACAGCCTCCATGCCATATACCAACGAGAAAGGAGTTGCCCTAGTTGAAGTACACACCGAGGTGCGATATCCATGCAAAGGAAAAGGCAACATCTCGTGCCAATCCTTATAAGTCACAACCATCTTCTGTACTATCTTCTTAATGTTCTTGTTAGCCGCTTCTACAGCGCCATTCATTTTCGGACGATAGGGAGAAGAATTGTGATGCTCGATTTTGAAATTCTGGCACAGTTCCTCCATCATCTTGTTATTCAGGTTAGAACCATTATCAGTAATGATCCTCTCGGGTATTCCATATCGACAGATGATGTCCCTTTTGATAAACCGGGCTACGACTTGCTTCGTGACATTGGCGTAAGAAGCTGCTTCGACCCATTTAGTGAAATAGTCAATGGCTACTAAGATGAAATGATGTCCATTGGATGCGGTTGGCTCGATCTTTCCAATCATATCAATGCCCCACATGGAGAAAGGCCATGGGGATGACATGACATTCAAAGGACAAGGCGGCACATGAATCTTGTCGGCGTAAATCTGGCATTTATGGCACTTCTTGGCGTATTTGAAGCAATCTGACTCCATAGTTAACCAATAATAGCCCGCCCTCAATAATTTTTGAGACATGGCATGCCCACCTGCATGTGTTCTAAAGGCACCTTCGTGGACTTCTTCCATAAGCAAACTTGCTTCTTTTTCGTCCACACATCTTAGCAGCACCAAGTCAAAGTTTCTCCGATAGAGTACACCGTCTGGATTCAGATAGAAGTTACCAGATAATCTTCTCAAGGTCTTCTTATCCTGGGCCGATACCCCAGGCGGATATTCTTGGTTCTTGAGAAAGTTCTGGATGTCATTAAACCATGGTTTACCATCAGAAGCTTCTTTTATTGCGAAAACAAAAGTCGGCTTGTCGAGGCGTGAGATGACAAATCTCGGTGCATCATTCTAGAAGTTTACTTTGTACATCGAGGACAATGTAGACAAGGCATCAGCCATCTGATTTTCTGCCCTCGGTACATGGTGAAACTCTACTCGGTCAAAGAAAGGTAGTAACCTTCTAGCGTAATTCATGTAAGGGATCAGATTAGGCTGGCGGGTCTCCCACTCTCCCTTGATCTGGTTTACCACCAAAGCTAAATCTCCATAAATATCAAGGTTCTTAATCCTCAAGCCGATTGCTTCTTCGATACCCATGATACACGCTTCATATTCAGCCTCATTGTTGGTGCATGGGAATGTTAGTCTTGCAGTGAATGGTATATGGGAGCCATGGGGAGTCGTAATGATTGCCTCAATCCCGCTACCGTAGGAGTTAACAACACCGTCAAAGATTAATTTCCACTGGGAACCCAACTCTGGACCTTCGTCTGGCAACGGCTCATCTCAATCCTTCATCTTTAAATACATAATGTCCTCATCAAGAAAATCAAACTTCATTGGCTGGTAGTCATCGACTGGTTGCTCTGCGAGATATTCTGACAGGACACTACCTTTAATAGCTTTCTAAGGCACGTACTGGATGTCGTATTTTGTCAGAACCATCTGCCATCTAGCAATCCTTCCTGATAGTGCTTGCTTTTTGAATACGTACTTAATAGGATCCATCTTTGAAATTAACATGGTTTTGTGGTTTAGCATATACTGTCTTAGGTGTTTGGCAGCCCAAGCGAGTGCGCAACAAGTTTTCTCCAACATTGAGTATTTGGATTCACAGTTTGTGAACTTCTTACTCAAGTAGTAAATTGCATGCTCTTTTCTTCCAGTCTCGTCGTGCTGACCGAGAACACAACCCATGGAATTCTCAAGAACTATTAAGTACATTATCAACGGTCTTCCAGCCACCGGAGGTATCAGTATTGGAGGTTCTTGTAGATACTCTTTTATCTTCTCAAACGCTCTCTGGCAATTCTCATTTCAGATAACCGCCTGATCCTTTTTCAATAGCTTAAACAATGGCTCACAAGTGGCTGTGAGGTGAGATATGAACCTTGAGATGTAGTTCAATCTACCTAGGAAACCACGAACCTCCTTCTCGGTCTTTGGCGCTGGCATTTCTTGAATTTCCTTGATCTTCACAGGATCAACCTCAATATCTTTCTCACTGACAACGAACCCCAACAGCTTTCCTGACCGTACGCCGAAAGTACACTTATTCGGGTTCAACCTCAATTTGAACTTTCTCAACCTCTCAAACAACTTTAGAAGATTCACCAGGTGCTCCTCCTCCGTTTGGGATTTCACAATCATATCATCGACATAGACCTCAATCTCATGATGAATCATATCGTGAAAGAGAGTGACCATTGCTCGCTGATAAGTTGCCCCTGCATTCTTCAACCCAAAAGGCATTACTTTATAACAAAACGTCCCCCAAGGCGTGATAAAAGTCGTCCTCTCCATGTCCTCCGGTGCCATCTTGATTTGGTTATATCCGGAGAAACCGTCCATGAAGGAAAACACTGAGTATTGTGCGGTGTTATCAACGAGAACGTCAATATGGGGGATCGAGAAATCATCTTTTGGGCTCGCTCTATTTAGGTCCCTATAGTTAACACACATCCTGACTTTGCCGTCCTTCTTAGGCACAGGCACGATGTTAGCGACCCAAGGAGGGTAGTTGGTCACAGCAAGAAATCCAGCATCTAGTTGCTTCTGGACTTCTTCCTTGATCTTCACTGCCATATCTGGTATGGTTCTTCTCAGTTTCTGTTTGACAGGAGGACACTCTTCACGCAAAGGCAAGCGATGAACTACAATATCTGTGTCGAGTCCGGGCATATCTTTGTATGACCAAGCAAAGACATCCTTATACTCTTGGAGTAACTCAATCAATCTTTGCTTGATATCATTCTGCAGCGCAACCCCTACTCTGACCTCCTTTTTATCCTCTTCTGTTCCCAGGTTGACGACTTCAACTTCCTCCTGATGAGGCAGGATGACCTTCTCCTCTTGTTTTAACAATCTGGCAAGCTCTTCGGGCAGGTCTTCATTTTCGTCAATCTCTCCTTCCGCTTGAAAGATCGGATTGTCAAAGTCACACCGAGTCATAGACGAGTCTGAATCGGTGGTATCTGAAATGTGCAACCTGCAATGATGATGATTTTATGCTTAAATGATATGCAAACAAACAAACACAAACCACATTGCCATTTTATTGTTGGAAATAAAAAATAATAAAAACAAGGATCACAAAGTTTTGAATGAAAATACGCTTTTTGATTGATAATGATAAAAGGGTTGTTCACACACATAAAAGATAAGGCCCAACAAATAAAGACCATTATGCCACGGGCAGAGCATATGGCAATACATTAATCAAAACAAAACAATTACTCTTCATAAAAGTGATAACTTCTTCCATGGTCCAATTCTTCAAGCCTTGGCCGGGGACGCATGGCTGGATCCATGTATCCATGTCACAGTCACTATCTCCTTCCTCGTCAGAACAGCGTTGATCTCTTCGAACACCACCCCACCACTGGTGAATTGAATAGGTCCTTTGTAGCGAGGAGTGCTTGAAGAAGATGCGTATGGGCTGTACCCTAATCCGAACTTATCTTGTTTGTTGGGGACGCTTATCACCTCCCCCCATCCTTTCGTTGATCCAGACTTCACCACAGCTTGGGCTTCCTTGTAGGATGACATAGCAACTTCTGGCGGCTTGGCTTCAACGTTTGCTTTCTCTTTGATTTGGACGGTCTCAAAGGCTTGGCACAGGGTTTCGTGAATTTCACCATCGACCTCCACATACTTGAATGAGGACAGATGGTTTACCATGATGTCTTCCTCTCCACAAACAGTCACAATGTTATCACCCACCATATACTTCAGCTTTTGGTGTAGGGTTGACGTCACCGCTCTTACTGAGTGTATCCAAGGCCGACCCAAGAGACATCTAAATGCCGACTGGATATCCATTATATAGAAAACCGCATCAAAAACCTCAGGACCGACTTAAATTGGCAAGTTTAGCTCTCCAAACACGGACCTCCTTGTCCCATCAAAAGCTCTGACCACCATATCGCTTGGCGTACATATTATCCCTCGAGTGTCTAGCTTCATGAGGGCTTTCTTGGGTAGCACATTTAATGACGACCCAGTGTCTACCAATACATGAGACAAAACGACACCTCTACATTCCATAGAGATATGCAGAGCCAAGTTATGATTCCTTCCTTTCGGTGTCAAATCATGGTCAGTGAATCCCAAACCATTCCCTGCATTGACATGGGCCACTACTCCTTGCAACTGATTGACGGATATTTCTTGTGGTACATAAGCATTATCCAAGATTCTGAGCAAAGCGTTCCTATGAGCCTCGGAACATAACAACGACAAGATAGAAATTTTTGAAGGCGTCTGTTGTAGATGATCCACGATCTTATAATCGCTCTTTCTTATTAAGCACATGAACTCTTCTGCGTCTTTCAGCACGACTTCTTTTTCTCTAGCCTGAGAGCTTTCCTCCACTACTACATTCCCTTTACCTTTATCAGCTCTTTCTGCACTTACTTCGGGAGGTGCAAATATCCTCCCACTCCGAGTCATTCCCCCGGCTCCCACCAAGTTGTCAATTGAGTCCAAATGCAAGCTTTTTAATTCCTGCTTCTGTCCATTGCAGTAGACTTCCGCTCCATAGTTCCAAGGGATCTCCTTGGAGCTTTCATAAGGTATAGGTCCTGCCTTCGTAAAGATGATGGTAGGTCGCGCTGGCGGCGCAGAAATAGTGATTGTTTTGTAAGGGATAGAGATGGTGGCCACCTCATCCTCTTTCTTACTGACTATCTTCTCATTCTTTTTCTCACAGATCTTGTCAAACTGCAGAACACCTTCGTTTATCATACACTGTATATAACTCTTCAAACTCTCACACCCTTCAGGATGGGCAGCACAATTTTCACAATCCTTTTCACACTCGGGAAACACACCACCTTCTAACAACTTGCATTTTACAAAACTTAAAGGAGTCTTCAATTCTTCAACATCATATACCAGATCTAAATCCTCCCCTTCAACAACAGCATTTACTCTACCTGCTCCATGATTTGGCATAAGGTTCTGATCAACATTCGGCGCATCATGGTTGAAATTAATGGCCCTACTATCAACAAGGTCTTGTACCTTGTTCTTGAAGGCTTTGCAATTATCAATATGATGGTCGGGAGCGCCAAAGTGGAAGTCACACCTAGCGTTAGCGTCATACCCGGGTGGTAGTGAGCCATTTAGAGGGGCCATCGTCCTTTTCTGGACCAACTGCAGTTGCATTAAGTGTTGTAGTAGCTGAGAGTAAGGCATTGGTGGTGCGTCAAAGTGCCTATCTACCATCCTTCTTTGGTCTTGATATGGTCTTGGCGCATAATTCTATTGTTGTGGTTGTTGTCGTTGCTGTTGTTGCTGTTGACGTGGTTGTTGCTGAGGCTATACTGCCGGGATGGCAATACTAGCTACTTGTGGTTGTTGTTGATAGTACGGTCGTGGGCGATACTGATTCTGATTCTGGTTCCAATTTTGATTCTTAAAACCTGATATTGCGTTTGTCTCATTCTCCTTTCTTTTAATACCGAAGTTCTTTCTTCCACCTCCAGATGAGGTCCCTTCTCTTGCTTGTATTTTACCCAATTTAATCTCATTTTCTACTCTCTCGCCTGTGATGATCAGATCTGAGAAACTTCCAGACATGTTGCTTATCAATTTCTCATAATACACACCAGGTAGTGTAGCTACAAACAAGTCGATGAGTTCTCTCTCCATCATTGGAGGTTGAACCCTCGCAGCCAACTCGCGCCACCTCTGGGCGTACTCCTTGAATCCTTCATTGTTCCTTTGCGATAAGTTCTGTAACTGTACATGATTCGGTGCTAGATCACTGTAATACTGGTAGTGTTTGACAAAAGCTTCTGCCAAATCTCTCCAACTTCTGATATGGACCGGCTCCAGTCCCATATACCATTCTAAAGATGGACCTGACAAGCTATCTTGAAAGAAGTGCATAAGCAACTTCTCATCATCGGAGTATGCAGACATCCTTCAGAAATAGGAGCGAAGATGCACCCTTGGACATGTTGTTCCTTTGTATTTATCGAAATCTGGCACTTTGAACTTTGGAGGAATCCTAACTCCCGGAATCAATCCCAGATTGGACATGTCAAGACCCATAGTATTCTGGCCTTCAAGAATGCTCCTTATCTTTTCTTCGATTGCATCGAACCTTCTATTAGCGTCAGATCGTAATCCTGCCCCAAGGTCTCCCATGGAGAAGACGTCATCTTGCTCATCTTGGTCCCACTGAGGACCATTGTTAACAGGCACGGCGCCCGCCGTAACTGGGATGGGAATTCCATCTTGGTTTTCTCCACCCGGAAGATTGACTACAGTTGGACCACCATTGGCCTGCGAAGTGCTACCATTAGCCGGAGGAGGAACAACAGTAGTTCCTTCATGCAGAACACCACTGCCATCCACTCGAGCTATCAATGGTTGAACCAGAATTCTCAATTGTTCCTGCCCATTGGCTACCCCTTACATTGTTTCCATGAATTGCATCATCTTTTCCCTAAACTCTTGCAGCTCTTGTTGTACTTGATCCATGACTCTTCGTTGGTTCCCTCTTGTGTTGTATGAACGTTGAGAAGTCAGCTTGCTCTTTCTCTTTCTTTCCTTCTGAAATGGCAAGCGGTATGAGGTCGGGTTTCAGGGAATGCAAAAATGATGCGTGGGTATATGCAATGCTCGAATAATTTTCAAGGGACTTTCAAGATTTATGATTATCAATGGTATTATGGAACTATAAATGAATAGTAAAGAATGCACAATTTAAGCCAAAAAGCAAACTTTCATTAATTTTGAGGGAAGATTCAATACAACTGATTGTTCAATAAGCTGCAAAATAAAAACTCATGCTACAAGAAAATACTGAATGAACTAAAACTCTTTCTTTCGGAGACGTTCTTCCAGCTTTTTTGTCTCGGACATGAATCTTCTAACCATTTGGTCGCAGAGCCGGATAAAGTGATGGATGGAAGGAGGAATATCATTTCCTTCCAAGTCTTGAATTGCGCTTTCCAACCTCCATGGGATATCACGGATCATAAGGTTGCAATGCTCCACTAGATTGTTATACCTAGTGCGATACATGTCTAGGGTCGGCTGGTAATAATGAAGAGAATCCTCATACGTATCCAAAAGTTCATTGAGTTGAGCTTCCTTCTTCAGCCATAGTGAACTATTCCTCAACAGGGCCTCGAAACGGTCTTTCCACAAGGTGGCTGTTTCCTGAGCGGTCTTCAATTCTGAGCATTTGTTGTGCCATACATCAGAGGTGACATATGAAGCTCTCAATGCTTCTTCTTTAAGTTGTCGCTCGCTTTCGGCTAGAATTAAGGCACCCCTCAACTCCTTTTCGAGGACATCAATATCGGCCTCAAGTTCCTCCCTTGTCTTCTTCTTTTCAGCAGAGGCTAACTCGAAGAATCTCCATGCTTTATCACAAGAGGCCTTGGTTTCCTTTAAGCGTTGCCGGAGGGCTTTTACCGATGCATCAGCTCCTTCATAACCTTCTTGATACCTGACCCTCAGATCTGCTTCTAGCTTCAGCTTCTTGCTACTCTCAGCCACTTGGTCTTGTTCGAACTCCACTTTCCTTTTATATTGGCCATTCTCCACTCCTGCTTGGTGAACCTCAGCCTGAAGTTCTTGATTTTCCTTAGTCAACCTTTCTATCACTAGCTTTAGTTTCTCATACTCCTCCATGGATACATGAGTGGGAGTAGGAGGTTCTTCTCGCATGGATGGTTCGGAGGGAAATGGAAGCAACCTTTCGGCCACTCTAGCTTGCAACCATCGGTTGTAGGGCTCCTTAGCCACACAGTTCTTCACCTTTAACTCTTTCCTCCCCTTCGTATGAACCTTGGCCCATGCTTTAACAATATTCCTGACAAACGCAGGATCGTCTGTTGTGGCTAGCAAAAAGAAACTTTGAACCTTCTCTGCTTAGGGCTCATCTTCCATAGCATAGCCTAACTGACGCAACGCCATGACGGGGTTGTAGTTGATGCAACCATCCCTACTGATTAGAGGTATATTACCGAAATTCCCACAACTAAAGATGATCTCCACGTCGTAATACTCATGAGAGTACCAAGCAATATCACTGGCCTCTAGAGACATAATATGTTGAGACCATTTCAGTTTCTTCTTGTTTTCCACAAACGGCCCTTTCTTCGGCAGGTGGGAAGCATACCATTTGAACAGTAGATGAGAACAACATTTGACCATTCCTGTCTTCTTTTCACTTCTCTAATGAATGGAGTGGTAAACATCAGCGAGGAGGGTAGGGATATGATTTTTTTGCATGAAGAGAATGATAGCAGTGATGTCTATGAAATTGTCCACATTTGGAAAGAGAACAATCCCATAAATCATTAGAGCAATGACAATACCAAAACTTTCCCAATCCCGGCTTTATCTAGCAAAAACCTCAAAGGAAAGCCTTGAGTACCTCCCTTATTGGTTAGACCATCTTTAACCTCTTCCTCGGTCATACGGAGAGCGAGAGCAATGACAGAAGACTTTGGCTCTTCTTCCAGGCCGGTGTAAATAGGTTGATCCTTAATCTTGATATTCAAAAGGTGAGAATATTCTTCAAGAGTAGGAGCCAACTGATAATCTTGAAAGGTGAAGCATCTGAGAGGCGCATCATAAAATTGAACCATAGCGAACAAAGCCCATGTATCGACCCCAGAATGGAGAAGGTCAAGCAATTTCCCATATTTCCCTTGAAAGTTGATTTTGATAGCTTTTGGCACATTAATCAAAAGATCTTGGATTGGTACCAACTTCGGTTCTCTGAACTTTAAGGAATTTGTACTTCTTTTCCTTTGATCATTCATCTTGTTCTTCAAAACCTATGATAATCACAGTCTCTTAAGTCCCTTGATATGCAACAATGCTATGAAATTCAATGCTTTATGGATGCATATGAGAATAGAAACACATGGATCAAATTCACATATCCTGCAGGGTATTGTAACAAAATATCTCTCACCACGGGTGGGCAATCTATTGGTTTATAAGAGGGCATCCCAAAAGGCTTTTAAACAAAGTCCCATGCACTAACCCTCAAAAGTTTTCCATCATAACGACTACTCGTAAGACGGTAATCCCTTCAAAAGGATGAACACAGAGTTATGTTTTAGTAACCTTTTGGAATAAGGTTCTACAAAAGGTCCTCAGAATCACAGAATCCCACATCGGAAATAAAAACGCCATTACGACTACACGTAATACATAATCATTCCAACGGGGTCTCATCTGAGCGGTAGAATTCGATCCAACTCAACGAGTCCTACGTCTCGCAAATCAGAAAGAAACCACCTCCTAATCTTAGTGTATACTCGAAAGCTCGGGTAGAAAGCTTTATCCTCATAACCATCCCAATAAACCCAACAGGTTAGAAAGAAAAACAATAATAAAATAAAATAAAACATAAAAGCAAATAAAGCACAAATGTAACAAACAAACTAGGTTTGGCTTGCTAGGCGTCCCAAGCAGAGTCGCCAGCTGTCGCTACTCGAAAAATACGCGCAACGACGGGGAAGGCGAGAAGGAAAAGGACAGAAGAGTCGCCACCAAACTTTATTTATCCCATGAGGGGAAAGGAAAATATCGAGAAAACCTTAAGAAAATAACGGATAAGATGGTCTCGCAACCATAAATGGGTTCGGAAGCCGGTTATGCAAAGGGAAGGTATTAACACCCCTCGCATCCATCGTACTCGATGGGAACCATTTGTTTGTCATATGTGATTAAATTTGCTTAAAGATTTTACTATGAAGAGTGTTTCAAAAGATACAGAAAATGGTTTAGAAACGGGGAAAGAAAGGTAACGGGGGGAAGAAGGGAAAGAACGGACTCGGTAGGACTTCGCGGTCCTAGGCCTACGTATTCTCAACGGATATGAGAAAGTCAGAGTCGACGTAGTTCGGGAAACTACTGATATGAGGGAATGTGCTCGCCAAGACATCACCGTCTTGTGCCTACGTATCCTCATCTGGTATGAGAAATCAGAGCAGCCGTAGTTCGGCCTACGATTTGTTGATGACTTTATAGATGATGCTAACGTACGCATTCTAGCAGTTAGGTGTATTGCTGCTCGCTCGTTGGAGACTTAGGCATTACCTGTTTGCGGTAGAACGGACGTATTGTCGCTACTGCGAAAATCGGCGCCGGCATGACAGGAGAGTCGCCACCGTGTGTTATTTATCCCAAAGGAGGGAAAGGAAACGCTCGAAGTAAACCTCGCAAAGACGGGAAAAGGTATGGTCATCGCAACCAAAACCTGGATTCGGGAGTCGGTTACGCAAGGGGAAGGTATTAGCACCCCTCACGTCCGTCGTACTCGACGGGATCCACGCTTGGTGTTTATAAGTAAAAGGGTGTGTTTATCTATCTACGCTAATGGTCGGTCTGAAAAGAAAAGAAAAGGACAGGACTCGACAGAACATACGGTGTTCTGGGCCTACGTACTCCCTCGTGCAATGGGAAAGTCAGAGTCAACGTAGTTCGATTACCTACGTCTAAACGGGGGGAGGTTGCTCGCCAGGACATCGCGTCCTGTGCCTACGTACTTCCACACAGCATGGAAGATCAGAGCAAACATAGTTCGACTAACTACGGCTAATCTGGGGGTTCTCACGCAGCAGTGAGAAATCAAACTGGTTTTGAGGGTTCGGGAGCCTATAACTACGGTCTGGTCTCAAATGCACTCGGGCAAGAGAAAAGGGATAACAATCAGTCGTCAGCGGGAAAGTCTCGATCGCACAGCCGCGAGAGAACAAAAGGTTAGTTGTTAGTGTGCTCGCTAGGATATCGCATCATATGCCTACATATCCTCGTCTGGTACGAGGAATCAGAGCAGCTGTAGTTCGGCTAACTACGACACAAGCTACTCAAGTGCTTCTATTGCTAAGAAAGGGAAAAGACACCCTAAAACTATGGCTAAAAAGGGGAATCTACCTACTGTTATCATGCCTGGTTGACCATCCTAATGTCTATCATAACTCCCCCGCAGCGGAGAAGTTAGAGCTCCTAAGGGATCATGGCAACAGGACTAAACAGCAAACAGGAATCAACTGCAAAGTAAAGAAACACTGGAAATATGCATGAATGCAACAACTAAGCAAACAGGGCGCACAGGCCGCAAACCACAGAGGTAAGGGAGCTCAGCTCTACCAAATACCAGCAAGCAAAGCCATTCAATAACAAACAAGCAGAAGGAGGACCACCTCAATTTCTCATGCACACAAAGCCTACTTCTAAGATGCACCTACCTCAGAAATATCTAGATGAACCCCTAAATCTAATGCAGCACAACACCACACAAGTCAAACAACACAAAGAGAAGGAGAACCAGCCTGACAAACTCCTATCCAAAACTTAAACCAAAACCCTGAGCAAGACCCCTAAACAACCCTAAAACAAACCTTAGTCAAACCCCTGAATAAAGCTCTATGCAAAACCCTAATCAAATCTCTAATCAAAAGAAATCAATCCCAGACTTCAAGCATCAAAACAATCTTACCAAAGAAAGGGAGCTAAGCAGACAAACCCATAGTGCCTTCCTCAGGAAAGTACCAGGAGGCTTCCACTTAGGAATCATATCCTATGCGGCTCAACAACTGTGATCAGTTTACATTCCTCCTCAGGAGAAACTAAACTCACATGAAGGCTCCAACATCATTGGATACTTGGGAAATCCTAGATGAACTAGAGGAACTAAGTGAGCAGACCCATAGGACCTTCCTCAGGAAAATACTAGGGGGCTTCCACTTAGGAATCGTATCCCATGTGGCTCAACAACTGTGATCAGTTTACATTCCTCCTCAGGAGAAACTAAACTCACATGAAGGCTCCAACATCATTGGATACTTGGGAAAGAGGTAAGAAGAAAGAATGAAAGACATTCATAGTGCCTTCCTCAGGAAAGTACCGTAAACTCCCTTCAAACTTCAGGATCTCAAACCTCACAAACAGAGAGCAAGCTCTTAGACTAGGTCTCAATCCAACATCCTTGCAAGCTCCAACCTCTGGGTCTTGATCCTCAATCTTCTCCTTCATCATGCTCCTTCAACAAGGTCTTCAAAGCAAACCAAGCCCCCAAAATAATACCCAAAGGTCAACCCCAAAAGATAGACAAATATCACACAGACAGACAGTACAATCAGTCAACTTCTGAAAATATCTAAAAATATAAAGACAAGGAAGAAAATTCTAAAAATTGTTCGCAATGGTCTATATACCTACCCATAATATCCCCATATGCCCATACCCCAAAAAATCAAAACACAACTTTCTAAAGAAAAAGATTTATCCCACCCAAGTCAAGCCTAAAACCCTAATTTGACACACTAATGTCCATTAATCAAACTAACTAAAATTTTAACCTAAAATTCTTGGTATAAAAACCAGAGGGAGTTAAGGTCAATACCTAATCATACTAAAAATAATGGATCAAAAAGATTAAAGGGAAGGTCCTAAAATAAATTCTACAAAAGGAAGTACTAGCTTAATCTCATTAAAAAGCTATTTAAAAGAAAAATATACTAAAAATAGTAAAACAAAAATAAAATGGAATTTTTATTTTTATTAATTTTCTAGACACATTTATTGACCTATAGCCAAAAGAAGAAATCAAAAATATTAAATTCCCTATTTTATATGAATTATACAAGATGCAAGAAAATATTAAGGAAAATAAAATCACAAAATTGAAATAAAAGGGGAGGGGGTGCTGAAAGTAAGGACGCCTAGTTGTTTTATTGGATGGGCCAGGAGATGGTGGTGTGAATATCAAAAGGCGCAGGCCCAAGTGTCATCAGAATCCAATTGAAAATAAAAAAGAAAAAAAGAAAACGCGCGGGGTGTAACTAGTAAGTGTTTACAGTATAATTTGTATTGGGCTGAGATGAGGGGGGTGCGCTTAGCAGGCAGGTCTAAGCCCAGACCAAGCTCCATTCTGTTCTCACACGAGGGGGGGGGGAAGCGAGTAATTGGAGGGATGCTTCAGCAAATACGGGTTTGGGCCTAGACCCAATCCAACCCTAACCCAACTGATTATCTCACAAAACCAATCTCCCCCTTTCAAAACTCTGGTTACTGTTCATCAATCCTAACCCTAACGCCGTTTCTCTCATCTTCCTCACACCCTCTCTGCAATTCCTCTCCAGAAAACCGCTCAAGAACTCTCAAACGAAACAACAAACAAAATGCCACAATATTACCAATAACCCTCTCAATCCATGCCTCAAACAACATCAAACCCTAACCATAACTAAATCCCAACGAATCAACATAAACTGAAGCCGTATCATCAAATAGAAGAACCATGCAATGAGATTGAAGTGATGTGTACCTGGCTTGAGCAAGAACTAGCGAAGATTTCTTGAAGCTCGTTGGAGAAAAAGGTTCTCAGAATCTCTCAAACGAACCTCCAAACAACTCTCAACCAAGCGCTCTTCTCAAAATCTCTGGGCGAAGCAAGAACGGGATGAGGGATTCTTGAAGTTCGTTGAAGTATCTTGAAGCGCGGAGGTTCTTGAAGCACGGTTGAGGATCTTTGGAGAAGACGAAGGAAACCTGAGGGTTCTCACGATCTGGAAACGGAGGAAGATTGAAGGTGTTGCTGGAGATTGCTCGAAGGTTCTTGAAAGCTGACGAAGATCCTGGTGAATCTGGGCGCGTCTTTGAAGATCTTGATGGACGATGAAGATTTGAATGCTTTCTGAAGAAATCTGGAAAATTGGTGAAGAACGATGAAGTTTCCGGCGTACATATGAGTTTTCCGGCGAGAGATTAGGCGAAGGTAAAAGAGACAATCAGAGTGGATCGGAGGGATTTCTGGTAAATTTCCAGATTCCGGCGAGATCACCAGCTTCCGGTGACCGGTACGGTGGATGGGGGCGTCCGGGCCGGCGGCTGCATGGCCGGCGACGAGGTGGTCCGGCGAGGATGAGATGGTGCCACGTGCGCTGGGAGGTGGCAGGGTGATCCGTGCATGCACTACACGTGGCTTGGGGTGGAGAGAGAGAGAGGGAGAGATAGTGGGGTGATACGTGGCAGCTGGTGGGAATTCAGAGTTGTGAGGTGGGGCCGTTTGCTTTGCACGCGTGTCACTCTTTATACATGGACAAGTGGCATCTGCTGGACTGAAGAACAAAAATGGACCAGAAACAATTGGGCCTCCAAAAATCTGCTTCTGGGCCCACACGAAATAATGGACAAAAAACCCTAAAAAAAAAACTGAAAAAACTGATTAATATGAAAATTGATTAAAAAACCTGATTAAGTCTAATTAAAACTAATTAAAACCTAAACCTAATTAACTAATAAACTCAAATAAAATCTAAACAAAAAATTAAACCCTAATTAACCTCTATTGAAATCTATATTATTTATTCTATAAGAAATCTATTATTAATAATAAAAAGCTATATTCTTTCTATATTATTCTAAAAACATTTAAAAGCTATTTAAAATCTATCATATTCTAAAAATGATTAAAAACTATTAAATCTATTTAAAAAAATCTATAAAGTTCTAAAAAAAAGATTTAAACTATTAAAAAATGTTAAAAAATCTATTTAAATCCTAAAAAATGATTTAAAGCTATTAAAATATAAAAAAACCTATTTAAATTCTAAAAAATCTATAAAGCCTATTTAAAATCCACAAAAGGCTATAAAAATCCTAAAAAAATGGAGACAAATGCAAATGATCGACATAAACAAGCGCGAGACCAGATCAAATCAAACAGTAAACCCCTGGTATCAGAATATCCCACAATCACCATGCAAGCTGAAAATCACTGAGAAGCGCACAATTCCCCGAAAATAAAACACTGATTTTCTGGACTGGATCTGACATTTCTGATAGATGAAACCCAAACTGTAACTCTGATATCCTCTGTCTGTGCACAAATGTCATGCATCTGATATGCAAATATAAATTGAACCACGAACCAGATAGGAGAATCGGTTGGTCAAGTTTTAGGGTGCAACAGCTGCCCCTATTCAAGCGACTTGGACCTGAAGGGTTGAAGAGCGCTCAGCCTTCAAACATTCGGAGGTACGAGACGGTTGAATACCAATGAAACCCGAAAATTTGCCAACCGCGAGAATATACTGTAGAACTGCTTGGGGAATAAAATCCAGAACCGAACCCAGTCGTCATGACAACAAACTGATCAATCATCTGGTAAAGAACTCTTGCTTTTAACGCTAATTACCTGTGTGATATCCCTGATGACAAGCCCGAGGGTTGCAACAAAACACCCGATCCTCTCACATCGTCTTCTGATAGACAGGAAAAGAAAATATACTCACATCGTCTAAAGATAGACAGCAAGACACCCTGCAAACCAATACTCACATCGTCTAAGGATAGACGGGAAGGCACCCTTAATCCCGAAGGAAAATTCAATACTCACATCGTCTAATGCTAGACGGAAAGACACCCTTAATCCATACTCACATCGTCTAAGGATAGACGGAAAGACACCCATGATCCCGAAGGAAAAAATTAATACTCACATCGTCTAAGGATAGACGGAAAGACACCCATGTCGATACTCACATCGTCTAAGGATAGACGGAAAGACACCCATAATGAAGGAAACATCATCAATACTCACCTCGTCTAAGGATAGACGGGAAGACACCCAAAATCCAATACTCACATCGTCTAAGGATAGACGGAAAGACACCCATAATCCCGAAGGAAAAAGTTCAATACTCACATCGTCTAAGGATAGACGGGAAGACACCCACAATGAAGAAACAAACCAATACTCACATCGTCTAAGGATAGACGGGAAGACACCCTGCTTCAAGGAAAACTTCGATACTCACATCGTCTAATGATAGACGGGAAGACACCCCAAAATCCATACTCACATCGTCTAAGGATAGACGGGAAGACACCCACAATGGAGGAAACATCATCAATACTCACCTCGTCTAAGGATAGACGGGAAGACACCCAAAATCCAATACTCACATCGTCTAAGGATAGACGGAAAGACACCCATAATCCCGAAGGAAAATTCAATACTCACATCGTCTAAGGATAGACGGGAAGACACCCTGATTCGCTTCAACACCATCCATCAAATTTCAGAATCCTTTCGCCTACGGGAATTGATGGAAAGAGCAATATCCTTAAAGGGGCCACATCATCAGTATGGACCGACGGGAAGAAAACCACCTTCAAAGAGCCATGTCGTCAATAAGAATCGACAGTAAGAAAATCTCGTGAAATGTCATCTCATCCAACAAACAGAAAGAAACCCACTATCCGAAAATATGCTTTGAAAACCCCTCAACATCTAAAGATAGCCAGAGGATACTCGCTGGGGAAACTCACCATCCGTATGATCTGATGATAAGAAACCCGCTGAAAAATCCCCTGCAACTTCACATCGCCTACTGATAGACGGAAATAAAACCACTTAGAGAACCCCATCTTGAAACCCTGTTGAACAAAGTCAACCGAAACTTCACATCGTCTACTGCTAGACGGGAAGAAAACCACATCCAGACTCAAGACGTCTAATGATAGACGGAGAATACTCGCTTATTGGAGGAACACATCGTCAATATGAACTGACGGGAAGCAAAGTCTGTCGATACCAGATGACTGATTGATCAAAGCATAGCTGTTGTATGATCTGAAATACAACTAAACCGCTGAATTGCCTGAACACTGCTGCTAGATTAAAGCCCCTGAACTGATCACAACGTGATTCACGTGCCATATGAGGCTGATAGAAAACCTGGCTTATGCTTCGTATGCATATGCATATGCTTGAATCTTTCTATGGCGTAATGCTCCATTCAGGATGGAAATGTCACGCATTTTGGAAATGAAATGCAAGTATGATGCAAATATGATGATGCATGCAATATGCTAATGCAGGCTCGAGCTGCTGGAGAAAGTCGGGTACAGAAAACCACTTCAGCAAAATAAATGCTAAAGACGAAGCCAACTCCACTGGGGATAACCCGAATATTACAGAATCATTCCAGCAAAATAAATGCTGGAAGAGTGAAACTCAACTCCGCTGGGGAAACTGGGAACTTAACCGAACACCTCGTTAAAATAACACCCTGCTGGGGAGTATAACTCCGCTGGGGGATAACAGATGCGCCAAGTATGATTGGACTTCTCTGGGGATAGCTTACCCGTGCCAATGAAAATTTGGACTTTTGTTGGAGAAAATGGACGGAGTCTTCCTGCGTACTGATGACGATTGGATTTGGAAACTGATGCGCCAACACGGATGGGCCTCACAGTGATCGCCAACATGGGTTTGAACTCTCAGGCTATCTGTGATGGGTCAGGTACAACTGACACTGGAGAACATTCCGTCTGAATACACAGCCTTCTGGTTGAAGAGTCAAGGGATAGTAACACGACTTCCCGACATTCGTCCCGCACTCGAAAATTGGCTGAATCTGCTTGAATAGCTCTGACGATACGGAGAAGAACAATCTCTTCGCTTCTGATATGCCCCGGCCTACGGGACCTCTATGGGGATAGTCCTCGAAAGGAAATCTGCAAATCGGTTCCTTGACGGTCTGATATGAAATGCCCCAGCGTTCTGAACTTCAGAGCGATACTTCCCATCAAATGCTTCTCGAATAAAGAGTAACTTCTGCGCTCTTAAGATGGTCTGCCCCTGACTGCAATGACCTTGCCCCTGGTTATCTGATTCAGAGTAGTGCCCCTGACTACAAGATATTTACCGCATCTCAACCTGATTACTCCAGGATACTGACTTCGAAAGGCTGACCTGACTGGGGATCACGATAATAGCTTGCCCCTGCTCTCGGAACATTCAGGCGTTCTGTATTCTATCCTAACCATACCTTCCATTGTAGAAAACTTTCCTACTGTCAAGCGCTTACTCGCAAGTAAAACAAGTTGTTCTGCATAAAAGACGTACTAATGCAACACATATGACAGCTTTGACATCCAATCTGTTCACTGGGAATAGGAAAAAACAGTTTATGGCATATAATGCACAAAACATTTATCAAGAATATCAACATCAGTACCAACATGGTAAGAGGAACCCTCTTAGGAGTCAGAATCGACGCGATCTTTACCGAAGTATTCTTTCGAACCAACCTGCTTCAATTAGGACTTTTGAAGGTTATAACGTGGTCAGGCTCACGGTTTTGAAGGAAAGGATAAAGGCTCAAAGTTTATTTTTAATCCACCCATTCTCCTTGATGTTCTCCGATCCTATGTTCATCTAATTTGACCTTAGCGCTCACCTCTCAGGGGCTGAAAGATAGGAGTGATAGTTCGAGAAACCATGAGTTTTTGGAGTGAAAGCCACCCGTTCTTCGTCTTCGGCCCTTAGGGTCACACGACTCGTATTTCGTTTGAGGATTTTTCTTTTGTCATCCTCTTCGTCTTTTTTCTTATCCCTAACCTTTGCCTGAACTGACTCTTTTGAGTTTCTTTTGATTTTTTAAGTCCAGCGGGATGCCCTCATTTTTGCCTAAGTCAATTGTTTCCTTTTCTTGACTTAGCGGGCTTTTGATTTTTTCTCTTTTTTCTCTCGAACAAGTCGTGTGACGCCGGTTGTTTGACTCATTGGGGAATAATGTGACTGTCTCACTCCTGATTTAATCATTGTGGTTGTTAGGCACGACCTCTAGGGGTGTGATTGATCCTCGAACGGACACTCCCTTTATTTGATTCGGACGCTCGGTCAAATTAGCTAACACCTACCCTGCCCCAGGTTAAGATTGAGGGTTTTTCATTCACAGAAAGAAACTCCTACTACAAGGCTCAAAGGGGTTGACAAGGGATTATCTTCCTTATATCTCCGGTGTTTAGGGATTTGAAACAATGCCTGTACATCATCAGCAGGTTTTATCTCAAAAGCATACAATATCGGAAGTTGCATGTCGTTCATTTTCGTCATCCTCCCCAGATTCCTCTTAACCAGGCGTAGGACATTTGTAAAAACAATTAGTGAACACGAATGGATTCAATCAAAACATGCATATTTATTTCATTATCATCAATTGAATGAAAACAACAAGTTTTACAAACAAGATCGCAATCTAAACAGGAAAGAAACTACAAGCGTAAAGAAATGACAAGATAAGGCACAGAAAAATGCCAGCTTCCGAGAACCGGGCTTTCACATCTGTCCTGCTGCTGAACCAGCTATCTTCACAATCAGTTATTAGAGGCAACGCGAAGTTGTCCTGATCTGCTTTCAGCGACCCGAACAAATTGTAGAGTCTCTCTTCCTCATTCAGATGATTTTGGGCCCTTCCTGCCCGAAGTTGATTGCCGCACTGTCAAGTAGGTCCTGCACTTTGTGCTTGAAGGCCAGACAATCTTCAATGTTGTGCCCCTGTGCTCCTGAATGGAAATCACAGCGCTCCTTAATATCATATCCTGTTGGAGGCGTCCCTGTCGGCGGGGCTAACCTCCTCTTCTCAACCAACTGTAATCGTAGCAACACCTGGAGAAGTTCGGCATATGGCATCGGAGGCACACTAAATACCCTCAACGGCCTCTGATTTTGAGCTCCTCGCTGATTGGGATGCTGCTGCCTCTTCCACTGTTGAGATCATTGTTGTTGTCGCTGGTATCGAGTTGACGGTTGAACAACTTTCGTAGCAAATACACCCTCGGTTTCCTGACTTTCACCGTACTGATCAAGGCACTCCTTACGCTTAGCCATTTTCTTTCTCAGATCTGCCCCAGGAATAGGCAACAGTTGTGGGCATGGAGACTCTGACACCATGGAGTCCAGGATACGTTTCTGACCTACTGCAGCTTTAGAAACATCCATCATCTTAGCATCAACTGAGATAGGAGCAATACGTACAGCTACGCCGCTCGGCGTGAACTCAATATCTTTCGAGTCAATCAGGTCTTGAACATTGTGCTTAAAAGCATGACAACCCTCGATGTTGTGTCCCTGTGCTCCTGAATGGAAATCACATTGCTTACTGGCATCGTACCCATAAGGAAGTGCTCCTGTGGGTGGTTCCATTGTTCTCTTCTCGACCAGATTAAACCTCAATAAAGTCTGCAAGAGCTCAGCATACGTTGTAGGTGGCTCCTCAAATACCCTCTTTGGCTTTCCCTCCTGAATCCTCCGTTGAGCCGGGTGTATCTTTTGTTGTTGTTGCTCAGGTTCTACAGGCACAGGTGGCACGAGCTTCTTCACTGCGGCTTCAAATAGCTGATCATCCCCCTTCCTCAGCACACTCTTGACAACCTCCATAATCAAGCTCATTTGGGTCTTCAACTGACTATTTTCCTCTTTGAGAATCTTCTGCTCCAAACGCATCTCTTGCATGTCTCTCATCATCTGCCCCAGTTGGCTTCGGACTTCAATCAATTCAACCTGATTCTGTTCCATATCTCTGAAGGAATTCCTGCAACAAACTGGACGATGAGGAAATAAGACCCACGGTTCTGATGTACCTGTTAACCGATAATGCAATGCAGAAAGCAAACACATATTCAAGACAAGACAACGAGAAACTCAAGCTATAAGCACACAGACGAACATCTCCCACTCATGTACAACCAACAAAAGCAGCACGTAAGCACAAATGAGTACAAATACAATGACCTCAGCCAATAATCCTGGTGGTGGTCAGCCAACAATAGTGCACAAAAGCTAAACGGATTAAGCAGAGAAAACAAATGCGACACCCGACACAGAAACCTCTAGAAACTTCCCCCATATTCGACTGAACTCTCCGTTGGACATTCTTCAGAACACACACTTCCCGTGGAGTCTTTCATGACATTAACTAACGAACCCGCACAACTGGATGACGGAGAATCGTTAATCTGAACAAAACCCTAGCGCGTGATGAAAATCCGGTTGGAGTCTAACAGATCCTGAACCTGGCTTCTGAGCACCTTACAATCATTCGTTGAATGCCCCTGTGCCCCAACATGGTACTCACAGCGGACGCTGGCATCGAAACCTGGAGGATACGGTGGAATCACTGGATTAATCTCTTTCGGCACTATCAATCCACTTCTGACCAGATCTGGCAACAACTGACTGTACGACACTGGTAGCTGAGTAAACTGCCTTTCAGGTTTCCTTGGTCTTCGTGGGGCGTGCTGACGCGATCGACGACAGGATGACTGTTGACTTGAAGTGTCTGAAAACCGATCCTGAGATGCTAGAGATTCTGAGACGACGCTGTTTCCTTCTTCCCACTCTTCTTGAGAACTGACAACTGACTTATTCTTATCAACTGGGATATAAGGAACATCTCGAAGCTTTCCACTCTTGAGTCCTCTCTCAACAAGCTCACCCATTCTCATCAGGCCCACAAAGCTTGTACAACCGAACAATTTGTCATAATAATGGCCTTTCAGAGTACCCAAGAAGATGTCAACCATTTCTCTTTCCTGAAGCGGTGGTTGAACACTAGCGGCCAATTCTTTCCATCTTTGCACATACCCCCTGAATGATTCATTTTCCGCCTGAGATTTTTCTTGCAGATGTACGAGACTAGGAGCCAAATCCAGGTTGTACTCGTACTGCTTCATGAAAGCTCTGGCTAAATCCACCCATGATCGAATCTGATTACTCTCTAACTGCACATACCACCTCAAAGATGCCCCAGTCAGACTATACTGAAAGCAATGGATCATCAATTGGTCATTTCGCACAAACGCAGTCATTCTTCGACAGAACATCATCAAATGCAGCTTCGGACAGCTATCTCCCGTGTACTCTTCAAAGGGCGGCACTTTGAACTTATAAGGCAACACCAGGGCAGGGACCAAACACATGTCTGCAGCATTCAGGTTAACAGCATCTTTGACCTCCAAAGCTTTAACTCTTTCTTCCAATACTCGGAACCTTCTATCACTTGCAAGAGCTCTTGAGTTTACAGTCCTGGCTACCGGAATATATCTGCGTGGATTCCTCTCCGGGAAAACAGCACCTTGATTGCTAACAGGAGGAGAACGTTCATGTCGGGCAACAATCTGCTCGTGTCGATCTCGGTTCTCAACAGTAGGCTGCACAACTTGGTCTGCAGTCAGGTTGTTCGCTTGCGGGAAGTCTTCCATAGAATCATACCGATGGTTGGACGCCATAGTAAACCCTGTCAAAGTGTTAGGAGACTGGAAGTTGCCTTCAGACATAGCTACCAATTACCTGTAACTGACTACACTGCTTGATTCTGCTCAAATCTGCTTCAGCCCCTTGGTCGTCTTCAACACTCCACTCTTGCCTCGAACAATTCCCCGAGAATCACCCTCTGGTGAAAACAAAGGCTGGATAAGTGCTCTGGCCAGCTAGAGAAATGCTATGCAATATGATTTATGCAGACAGAAATACAAAAAATGCTAACGTGCATGTGTGCATTGGAGATATTTCTCCTCCAATTCCAGTGTTAAGGTGGCAAGACAAGAGAAACCATAAAGACAATATTTAGAAAACCCTCATATATTTATTGGAATAACAGTCTCGTCAGGACATTACACAACTATGTTCCATACAACGGAGGTGATAAAGGAGGATCCCAGCCAACATGCCTGGTGGTGATCTCAACACAAAGAATACAAGGGAGAAATCAAGTGCGGGTACGGTTGCGGAAATCTTCGACCAGCTTCTTCGTCTCAGGGTGATCCGGTCGATAAATCAAGCCTTCTATCAACTGATCCCTTTTCCTGACCGTTCCATGGATATCTCTGACAAAGTCTTCCCACGCCTTATCCTGGGCACCATCCCCAGGTTTGGGCCTCTTGATGTCTGCTCTGTGCTGACAATCTTCCAGATTCTTCAAGGCATCAATCAGTTTGCGTTCGGCCTCGTATCGATGGCATGCTTCTTCTTCAAGCTCTTCAGTCTTCGCTTTAACCTGTTCTCCCAACTGAGCAACCTGTGTCTTTAGCTCTTCTTCCCGTTCTTTGCGTTTGGCCATAGTGAGATCCCAGTGCTCTCTGAACTTAGCTAACTTCATGTAGGCCCTTTCCAGCTCTTGCTTCTTAGTAGCCAATACACTGCTAACTGAGTCTACATCTAACTCCAGGCGCTTCTTGGTTTCAGTCAATTCCAATAAAGTAGTTTTCAGATGTTTCAGAGTTTCGCCCTGTTGCTTGGAAAAATATCCTGTTTCAATCTTTTCATGACGAAGTTGGGCATTCTCCTTCTCTAAAGCTTATTTAGCCTTTGCTAGCTCTTCTTTCTCCGCCATCAGCTGCTTGTATACTCGCATGTCTATAGTGGTGGGATCCTCCACCGGAGAAGGATACAATGGTTGAACTGCAGGATAAGGCATAAGGAATTTCGTAGCTCGTTCACGAATCCATTCCACATACGGGCCAAGAACTCGAGTACCCCCTCTGCTACCTGAAGGCTTCCCTCTCTTATGCAGGTTCTTCCATGCTTTCTCAAGCTTGATCAACATCGCTTCCTCTATTTCCCCAGTGAGATACAGAGATTCCTGTATCTCCTCGGGCTTCGGCGCTTCCTGAGGTGCATACCCAAATTGCCTGATTAATAAAGAAGGGTTGTAATTGACACACCCTTTCCTTCCTATCAAAGGAACATTAGGGAATCCTTCGCATTTGTATATGACCTCAACTCCGAACACCTCCTCATTAACCCACACCACATTCTCAGAAGTCAACCCCATCAAGCGCTCAGGCCATCCTAAAGAGTCAATAGAAGTGACGAAAGGCCCTGACTTCGGCATATGACTAGTGAACCACCTGCACAGTAGAGGTACACAGCAAGAGACATTCCTTCCTCGCCGATTTTCATTTTGGTAGTGAGTGGAATGGTGGATATCCCCCAGCAAGGTAGGAACTGGGTTCTTTGCAGCCAGAATATAGAAAGCATCTGCATCAACAAAATCAGGAATGTTTGGGAACAATACGATGCCATAAACACACACAGCAAGGATGGCGTCAAAAACAACCCAGCCACCCTTCTTGGCATACTCCCGAGCCTTCTCCACCAAAACATCCAACGGAAATCCCCACACATCTCCTCTTCTGATCATCTTCCCTGCCAGGTCAGACTCTCCTAAGTGCAGAATAGCAGAAAGCTCAGCCAGATTAGGCTTAGCGTCCGTGTGATAGAAAGGCATCTGCTCGTGAATCGGTATATCCAAGAGTGTAGAATACTCCTCCAGGGTAGGAGCCAAGACAAAATCAGGAAATACGAAACACCTGAGCTCCGCATCATAAAACTGCAACAGAGTATAAATGCCGCTGATCTCATAAGCCGAGGGCTGGTAAACATAAGTCAGGATCCTCCCATATGTCTTCTTGAAATCTCCCATCACCCTCTTCTTAGCAATAGTAATTAACTCTGACAACAGACTGATATCTGGAGACGGGAATCTGTAGGGTAACACTCTCTTCATGGCTTCCATGTCTTGCTAGGAAACAAACACCGGAACTGGGAGGGAAAATATGTACCTACAATACACACACGTTAGTTGGATGCAAATGGTAATGCAATAATGCAATATGATAAATGATGCAATCAGTGAACACAGGGGCTATGTTGTAGCCTGAAGAGGAACATCTCTGTGATGTCAAGAACAGAAAACCACCACAGTCACCAGAACTTCATGACACTAACTATCATCTGATACTCAAAATACCAATCCCCTGGTAAGAAACCCATCTGAACCTCTATATCTGACGAGAAAACCATCTGATAATAGTATCAACCTCAAACAAGAAATCCATCTGATCCAAACAACACACCTGGAGATGAATCAAGAACATCGTCTGATAAATACTGAATCCTAGTTTCTGAAGGCCAGTTTTCCTGTAATAACCCAATCCCCCTCACAGGTATGGACCTAATCCACGGACAAAGGTACGGCATCCTATGCGGTCATCAGCGTCACAGACTTTCATGAGTGACGATACGATTCCCAGAAGGAGTGGCATCATCAAGTCATGGAGAGGCCTCACTTAGCTGACTTCCAAATGATCGGTCCCCCGAGTGGACAATCCTTACGTCTGGACTCCCCTCAGATCCTCAGGACCGGAAAGGAGCACCTCTGCGAGGACCTCGTCTAAGCGCAGATTTCGTAGGGAACTGTGCCTGCTCAGCAGACAGGTCCGTCTACTACTCTCCACAACTATATCTAGGTGCATACTCAAGCCCAGGTCCGGCTTCTCACTCATAGTAACCTCCCTCTCCCACAGCAATAATCATAATAATATAGTGCTGAAAGTAAATGCGGAAAGGTAAAGGTGCAGGAAAGTAAAGTGCGGAAAGATAAAACACATATGCACAACACCCAACAAATAAACACCCAAGCGCTAGGATTGACTCGCGTAGGGGATGGGAAACGGTCCCAGCATAGGGGATGGGAAAAGTCCCTAGATGCTACATGGTCCCCAGCAGAGTCGCCAGCTGTCGCTACTGCGAAAATCGGCACCTGCATGACAGGAGAGTCGCCACTGTGCGTTATTTATCCCAAAGGAGGGAAAGGAAACGCTCGAAGTAAACCTCGCAAAGACGGGAAAAGGTATGGTCATCGCAACCAAAACCTGGATTCGGGAGTCGGTTACGCAAGGGGAAGGTATTAGCACCCCTCACGTCCGTTGTACTCGACGGGATCCACGCTTGGTGTTTATAAGGAAAAGGGTGTGTTTATCTATCTACGCTAATGGTCGGTCTGAAAAGAAAAGAAAAGGACAGGACTCGACAGAACATACGGTGTTCTGGGCCTACGTACTCCCTCGTGCAATGGGAAAGTCAGAGTCAACGTAGTTCGACTACCTACGTCTAAACGGGGGGAGGTTGCTCGCCAGGACATCACGTCCTGTGCCTACGTACTTCCACACAGCATGGAAGATCAGAGCAAACGTAGTTCGACTAACTACGGCTAATCTGGGGGTTCTCACGCAGCAGTGAGAAATCAAACTGGTTTTGAGGGTTCGGGAACCTATAACTACGGTCTGGTCTCAAATGCACTCGGGCAAGAGAAAAGGGATAACAATCAGTCGTCAGCGGGAAAGTCTCGATCGCACAGCCGCGAGAGAACAAAAGGTTAGTTGTTAGTGTGCTCGCTAGGATATCGCATCCTATGCCTACATATCCTCGTCTGGTACGAGGAATCAGAGCAGCTGTAGTTCGGCTAACTACGACACAAGCTACTCAAGTGCTTCTATTGCTAAGAAAGGGAAAAGACACCCTAAAACTATAGCTAAAAAGGGGAATCTACCTACTGTTATCATGCCTGGTTGACCATCCTAATGTCTATCATAACTCCCCCGCAGCGGAGAAGTTAGAGCTCCTAAGGGATCATGGCAACAGGACTAAACAGCAAACAGGAATCAACTGCAAAGTAAAGAAACACTGGAAATATGCATGAATGCAACAAGCAAACAGGGCGCACGGGCCGCAAACCACAGAGGTAAGGGAGCTCAGCTCTACCAAATACCAGCAAGCAAAGCCATTCAATAACAAACAAGCAGAAGGAGGACCACCTCAACTTCTCATGCACACAAAGCCTACTTCTAAGATGCACCTACCTCAGAAATATCTAGATGAACCCCTAAATCTAATGCAGCACAACACCACACAAGTCAAACAACACAAAGAGAAGGCGAACCAGCCTGACAAACTCCTATCCAAAACTTAAACCAAAACCCTGAGCAAGACCCCTAAACAACCCTAAAACAAACCTTAGTCAAACCCCTGAATAAAGCTCTATGCAAAACCCTAATCAAATCTCTAATCAAAAGAAATCAATCCCAGACTTCAAGCTTCAAAACAATCTTACCAAAGAAAGGGAGCTAAGCAGACAAACCCATAGTGCCTTCCTCAGGAAAGTACCAGGAGGCTTCCACTTAGGAATCATATCCTATGCGGCTCAACAACTGTGATCAGTTTACATTCCTCCTCAGGAGAAACTAAACTCACATGAAGGCTCCAACATCATTGGATACTTGGGAAATCCTAGATGAACTAGAGGAACTAAGTGAGCAGACCCATAGGACCTTCCTCAGGAAAATACTAGGGGGCTTCCACTTAGGAATCGTATCCCATGTGGCTCAACAACTGTGATCAGTTTACATTCCTCCTCAGGAGAAACTAAACTCACATGAAGGCTCCAACATCATTGGATACTTGGGAAAGAGGTGAGAAGAAAGAATGAAAGACATTCATAGTGCCTTCCTCAGGAAAGTACCATAAACTCCCTTCAAACTTCAGGATCTCAAACCTCACAAACAGAGAGCAAGCTCTTAGACTAGGTCTCAATCCAACATCCTTGCAAGCTCCAACCTCTGGGTCTTGATCCTCAATCTTCTCCTTCATCATGCTCCTTCAACAAGGTCTTCAAAGCAAACCAAGCCCCCAAAATAATACCCAAAGGTCAACCCCAAAAGATAGACAAATATCACACAGACAGACAGTACAATCAGTCAACTTCTGAAAATATCTAAAAATATAAAGACAAGGAAGAAAATTCTAACAATTGTTCGCAATGGTCTATATACCTACCCATAATATCCCCATATGCCCATACCCCAAAAAATCAAAACACAACTTTCTAAATAAAAAGATTTATCCCACCCAAGTCAAGCCTAAAACCCTAATTTGACACACTAATGTCCATTAATCAAACTAACTAAAATTTTAACCTAAAATTCTTGGTATAAAAACCAGAGGGAGTTAAGGTCAATACCTAATCATACTAAAAAGAATGGATCAAAAAGATTAAAGGGAAGGTCCTAAAATAAATTCTACAAAAGGAAGTACTAGCTTAATCTCATTAAAAAGCTATTTAAAAGAAAAATATACTAAACATAGTAAAACAAAAATAAAATGGAATTTTTAATTTTATTAATTTTCTAGACACATTTATTGACCTATAGCAAAAAGAAGAAATCAAAAATATTAAATTCCCTATTTTATATGAATTATACAAGATGCAAGAAAATATTAAGGAAAATAAAATCACAAAATTGAAATAAAAGGGGAGGGGGTGCTGAAAGTAAGGACGCCTAGTTGTTTTATTGGATGGGCCAGGAGATGGTGGTGTGAATATCAAAAGGCGCAGGCCCAAGTGTCATCAGAATCCAATTGAAAATAAAAAAAGAAAAAAAGAAAACGCGCGGGGTGTAACTAGTAAGTGTTTACAGTATAATTTGTATTGGGCTGAGATGAGGGGGGTGCGCTTAGCAGGCAGGTCTAAGCCCAGACCAAGCTCCATTCTGTTCCCACACGAGGGGGGGGGGGAAGCGAGTAATTGGAGGGATGCTTCAGCAAATACGGGTTTGGGCCTAGACCCAATCCAACCCTAACCCAACTGATTATCTCACAAAACCAATCTCCCCCTTTCAAAACTCTGGTTACTGTTCATCAATCCTAACCCTAACGCCGTTTCTCTCATCTTCCTCACACCCTCTCTGCAATTCCTCTCCAGAAAACCGCTCAAGAACTCTCAAACGAAACAACAAACAAAATGCCACAATATTACCAATAACCCTCTCAATCCATGCCTCAAACAACATCAAACCCTAACCATAACTAAATCCCAACGAATCAACATAAACTGAAGCCGTATCATCAAATAGAAGAACCATGCAATGAGATTGAAGTGATGTGTACCTGGCTTGAGCAAGAACTAGCGAAGATTTCTTGAAGCTCGTTGGAGAAAAAGGTTCTCAGAATCTCTCAAACGAACCTCCAAACAACTCTCAACCAAGCGCTCTTCTCAAAATCTCTGGGCGAAGCAAGAACGGGATGAGGGATTCTTGAAGTTCGTTGAAGTATCTTGAAGCGCGGAGGTTCTTGAAGCACGGTTGAGGATCTTTGGAGAAGACGAAGGCAACCTGAGGGTTCTCACGATCTGGAAACGGAGGAAGATTGAAGGTGTTGCTGGAGATTGCTCGAAGGTTCTTGAAAGCTGACGAAGATCCTGGTGAATCTGGGCGCGTATTTGAAGATCTTGATGGACGATGAAGATTTGAATGCTTTCTGAAGAAATCTGGAAAATTGGTGAAGAACGATGAAGTTTCCGGCGTACATATGAGTTTTCCGGCGAGAGATTAGGCGAAGGTAGAAGAGACAATCAGAGTGGATCGGAGGGATTTCTGGTAAATTTCCAGATTCCGGCGAGATCACCAGCTTCCGGTGACCGGTACGGTGGATGGGGGCGTCCGGGCCGGCGGCTGCATGGCCGGCGACGAGGTGGTCCGGCGAGGATGAGATGGTGCCACGTGCGCTGGGAGGTGGCAGGGTGATCCGTGCATGCACTACACGTGGCTTGGGGTGGAGAGAGAGGGAGAGATAGTGGGGTGATACGTGGCAGCTGGTGGGAATTCAGAGTTGTGAGGTGGGGCCGTTTGCTTTGCACGCATGTCACTCTTTATACATGGACAAGTGGCATCTGCTGGACTGAAGAACAAAAATGGACCAGAAACAATTGGGCCTCCAAAAATCTGATTATGGGCCCACACGAAATAATGGACAAAAAACCCTAAAAAAAAACTGAAAAAACTGATTAATATGAAAATTGATTAAAAAACCTGATTAAGTCTAATTAAAACTAATTAAAACCTAAACCTAATTAACTAATAAACTCAAATAAACTCTAAACAAAAAATTAAACCCTAATTAACCTCTATTGAAATCTATATTATTTATTCTATAAGAAATCTATTATTAATAATAAAAAGCTATATTCTTTCTATATTATTCTAAAAACATTTAAAAGCTATTTAAAATCTATCATATTCTAAAAATGATTAAAAACTATTAAATCTATTTAAAAAAAATCTATAAAGTTCTAAAAAAAAATTTAAACTATTAAAAAATGTTAAAAAAATCTATTTAAATCCTAAAAAATGATTTAAAGCTATTAAAATATAAAAAAAAAACCTATTTAAATTCTAAAAAATCTATAAAGCCTATTTAAAATCCACAAAAGGCTATAAAAATCCTAAAAAAATGCAGACAAATGCAAATGATCGACATAAACGAGCGCGAGACCAGATCAAATCAAACAGTAAACCCCTGGTATCAGAATATCCCACAATCACCATGCAAGCTGAAAATCACCGAGAAGCGCACAATTCCCCGAAAATAAAACCCTGATTATATGGACTGGATCTGACATTTCTGATAGATGAAACTCAAACTGTAACTCTGATATCCTCTGTCTGTGCACAAATGTCATGCATCTGATATGCGAATATGAATTGAACCACGAACCAGATAGGAGAATCGGTTGGTCAAATTTTAGGGTGCAACACGTATCATATCCTTTTTGAAAGATTAGTTTTCGCCATGCGAGGCAAGATGTCACATTTGATTTGTTGAATTGTTTTTTTAGGGGCGAGATAGGTCCTCGGATAGTAATCCCTACGGGTAGTACCCAATTCTTTCTCTCAAAGTTTTTGTTATGAAAGGGTGTGGTGAACATAGCGTCTTCGTATTGAAAGACGAGTATCAAAACCACACACGCTACAGTGAACATCTCGACACTCGGAGAGGAAGAAGTCTACACTTAATCCTCTCTCTTTAGTTCAATACAAAGAGAACTTCATTCTCTTATTAAAGTGTTTTTGGTTTTGAATGGTAAGTGCTTTTGCGACGGAGAACCCTACGATAAACGTCAGCACTCGGGATAGGAGAAGGCCTACGCCTAACCACTCTACGACCATTCAAGTTTTGTTACGAAAATAAGTTTGAAAATACGCTCGGTGCGGGACCGAGATTTTAGGTGGGGAAAGTTGCGGAAGGAAGTTGTAGAAGGAGATAGGTGGCGGATAGAGTCACGTCTTTGTATTGAAAGACGAGTATCGAGACCACCCACACTATAGTAAATATCCCAACACTCGGAGAGGAAGAAGTCTACACTCAATCCTCTCTCTTTAGTTCAATACAAAGAGAATCGATTTATTTATTGTAAGTGTTTTGAAAATGCACTCGGTACGGGGCCGAGGTTTTTTAGGAGAAAAAGGTGTGGATGAAAACGTCTTCGTATTGAAAGACGAGTATCAAAACCACCCGCACTAAAGTGAGCATCTCGATACTCGGAGAGGAAGAAGTCTACACTCAATCCCCTCTCTTTAGTTCAATACAAAGTGAACTTTATCCTTTTGTTAAATATGGTGAGTTGGTTTAACCATTATTTGAGAAAATCTGCTTGACGTTGGGTCAAGGGTTTTAGTTGCTTAAAAAGATTTGAGGTGAAGCGAGCAAGGTTGATGGCGACGCACAAGGCAATCAGCTTACAAGGTCAAAAATGGCTCGATGAGAAATCGAGAGTTAGTTTTCTTAAAAATAGTTTTTAGAACCAAAGGTAAAAAAAAAGGACCAACAATAAACATGCATAAAAACATACTAACACAACGGGTTAATCGGCTTAAAAAAAACAAAACACAAAAAAAACGGCACGAAGTGCCATCAAGGAGTTCGTCGTGCGAACTCCTTGAGAAAAGTTTTTTTGAGGTAAAAAAGTCGAAAAAACATGAAAAACAGGGGTCCGACACGGGCGGCCGTGTTGTGTGACACGGCCCGTGTCACAGTTCCAGAAAAATTAGGGTTTTGAGTCAAGCAGCGGTGTGACACGGCCGCCCGTCTTGCATGACACGGCCCGTGTCACAAGGTCTGGGGGGAAAATGCAGAAAAACTTAAACAGCGGTGTGACACGGCCGCCCGTGTTGCATGACACGGCCCGTGTCACAAGGTATGGGCCTAAAAGTTGAACAGAGGTGTGACACGGCCGCCTGTGTTGCATGACACGGCCCATGTCACAAGGTTTGGACCAAGAAACGTTAAGCAGTGGCGTGACACGGCCGCCCGTGTTGCATGACACGGCCTGTGTCAGCCCTACTGTGTAAAATCTGACTTTTTTCTTTGTTTTTTCTTCCTTCTTGGGTTTTTTTCAAAAGGTTTCTTGGTCCCCCTTAGGATCTTACATGTTATACACAGCACAACAACACTCAAACAAAGAGAATAAATGACAAATGCACAATATAAAAGAAGAAAAGAGTTTTAAGAAATGGATACCCAAGAGTAGTTACCCTCCTTGCAAAGCCTCCACTGATTTTGGCTAGGTGTTCACTTCTCTTCACTCTATGCTTTGATGGCTCTCCTTCTCAATGGCTCCCTTGTATTTCTCTTTTACTTTCTTAATCTTTGGCTGGTTTTTGCTCTCTCTATTTTTCTGGTTTTTTAGGGTTTCTTTGCTCTCAATCTCTCTATCTCCAAAATGTGTTGTGTATCTCTAATGTGTATGAATGGATAATGTGTGTCTATATCCTTTTTTGCATCCTCCTATCCCCTCCCATTTCAACTTTTCTGCTGCATTTTCTGCTGTACCAAAATCATAGCTCTTGCACAACTTTCAATCTTCAAAGTTTCCATTTTTGGGAGTACTTATCACCTCTTTCTTGGTGCAGCCCCACATCTTTCCATTTCTAGGCCTGTTTTGCTGTATTTTTCTGCAGCACTCTACCTTGCCCTTCATCCTTGTATCCATTGGTTGGCTTATGCTTGGACACACACATGTAACCAATAACACTACCTTTTGGACATCATTTTCAAATTCTGATTTTTTGATGTGTAGATGTATCAACATAAGCTTATAGCCTTGGTTTTGTGACATAAAATGATTTTGTAATATGATACACATTGTCACTTCTTGCATGGGGTTGTTTTGGACCATATTCAAATTGCCCATGAATGTATGCATAGCCTTGATCTTGAGATATTCCAATGTTGAATTAACTCTTAAGTAATTTCCTTGCATGTTTGTAAGCACAAAGAGGACCATGTGGACTTGATGGGGGCGTGGGGGATACCATGGCATGAAGTTATTTTTAGAAACTTGAATTAAGATTAGAAATAGCTTAATTTCCTAAGCATTACCAAGAGTTTGGATTTTGTAACAAATGTGACATTCTTGCTAATGTCATGAAATTTCTCTTTGTAATATTCTTGAATCTAGCCTTGAATTCATGAACCTTGAATTTGGAATGATGGGCCTCCCTTATGTCATTGAATTTGAAATAAATGAAGAAATGAGTCAAGCCTTGAAAGAGGGCAAATTTTGGGTGCAACAACTGGATATAACCAAATCAAAATGGCTCTAGAGGACATGGAGAAGACTACTTTCATTACACCGTGGGGGACTTTTTGCTATAAGGTGATGCCCTTTGGATTAAAAAATGTCGGGGCAACCTATTAGGGGGCGATGGTGACTCTCTTTCATGATATGATTCATCAAGAGATTGAGATCTATGTTGATGACATGATTGCAAAGTCACAGATGGAGGAAGGACATCTGGTCAATCTTCTGAAGTTGTTTGAAAGACTGAGGAAATTCAAGTTGAGGCTGAATCTTAATAAATGCACCTTCGGGGTGAGATCTAGAAAGCTACTGGGGTTCATTGTCAGTGAAAAGGATATTGAGGTAGATCCTGCCAAAATAAAAGCTATTCAAGAAATGTCTGAGTCGAGGACAAAAAAAGAGGTTAGTGGTTTCCTAGGTAGGTTAAACTACATTGTAAGGTTCATATCTCATCTTACACCCATTTGTGAACTAATATTCAAATTGTTAAGAAAAGATAAAGTGGTCAAATGGAATGAAAATTGCCAGAAGGCGTTTGAAAAAATAAAAGAGTATCTGCAGGAGCCTCCAATACTCATGCCTCCAGTTGCAGGGAGACCTCTGATCATGTATCTAATGATTCTTGAGAATTTTATGGAATGTATTCTCGGTCAACAAGACGAGACAGGTAGAAAAGATCATGCTATCTACTATCTTAGTAAGAAATTCACTGATTGCGAGTCGAGGTACTCGATGTTAGAAAAAACATGTTACGCACTCGCTTGGGTAGCTAAGCATTTGAGACAGTACATGTTAAACCATACAACCCGGTTGATTTCAAAGATGGATCCGATCAAGTACGTGTTTGAAAAGCAAGCACTCTCCGGAAGGATTTCCCGATGGCAAATGGTTTTAACAGAGTATGACATTCAGTATGTTTCCCAAAAAGCTATTAAGAGAAGTGTTCTGTCAAAATACCTTGTTGAACAGCCAATTGAAGACTATCAGTCGATGAAGTTTGAATTTTCAGATGAAGATGTCATGTTTATGAATATGAAAGATTGTGATGAATCTTTGCCTGACGAGGGTCATGAGATTGGATCTCAGTGGAAGTTGGTTTTCGACGGTGCTGTTAACTCATATGGCAACGGAGTCGGGCAATCATTATAACTCCTCACGATTTCCACATACCGTTCACTGCCCGATTGATGTTCACTTGCACTAATAATGAAGCAGAATATGAAGCATGCATTATGGGATTGGAAGAAGCCATTGATCTGAGGATCAAGAATCTTGATGTATACGGCGATTCAGTGCTAGTTGTCAATTAGATTAAAGAAGAATGGGAAACTCGTCTGGCCAACTTGGTGCTGTACAAGAACTATGCTAGAAGACTGCTACCTTTCTTTGACAGAGTTGAGTTTCATCATGTGCCTAGGGCTAAGAATCAGATGGCGGGCATATTGGCCACGCTTGAGTCAATGTACAAAGTGAATTTTTGGAATGAAGCTCCAGCAATCACCATCATGCGTCTTGACATACATGCTTTTGTGTTTGTGGTTGAAAAGGCATAAGATGGAAAGCCTTGGTATTTTGATATAAAGCATTTTCTCAAGAATCAAGAGTACGCATCTGGGGCATCTAGCAAAGATAAGAAGACTCTGAGGAGGCTATCCGGTAATTTCTATCTAAACAAGGATGATGTGATGTATAGAAGAAACTTCAACATGGTTTTGTTGCATTGTGTTGACGAAGATGAAGCAAGCCTGTTGATGGAAGAGGTCCATGAGGGTTCTTTTGGTACTCATGTCGGTGGGCATGCAATGGCCAGAAAGTTATTGAGAGCTAGGTATTATTGGATGACTGTGGAATCCGATTATTTCAAATACGCCAGAAAGTGCCATAAATTCCAGATTTATGCTAATAAGATGCATATGCCACTGACAGCTCTGAACGTGTTGACATCTCCTTGGCCCTTTGCTATGTGGGGCATTGATATGATTGGAAAGATTGAGCTGACTTCTTCCAATGGACATTGTCTCATTCTGGTTGCTATTGGTTACTTTATAAAGTGGGTGGAAGCAACCTTGTTTTCTAAAGTCACGAAGCAGGTGGTTGCCCAATTCATAAAGAAGGACATCATCTGTCACTATGGAATCCCAGAGCGAATCAGTACTGATAATGGTTCGAATTTGAACAACAAGATGATGAAGGAACTATGCCAGAGTTTCAAGATTGAACATCATAATTCTTTTCCATATCATCCAAAGATGAATGGCGCTGTTGAGGCGGCAAATAAGAATATTAAGAAGATTGTGCAGAAGATGGTTGTAACCTATAAATATTGGCACGAGATGTTACTCTTTTCTTTACACGGTTATCATACTTCGGTACGTACATCAACCGGGGAAACTCCTTTCTCACTAGTGTATGGTAAGGAAGTAGTCCTACCATTAGAAGTTGAGATTCTTTGAGAGTGTTGACTGATGTGAAGCTTGATGAAGCTGAATGAGTGCAAGCTAGGTTGAATAAGTTGAGTCTTATCAACAAGAAGAGATTGGCAATCATTGCTCATGGCCAATTGTACCAAAGAAGAATGAAGAAAGCCTTTGACCAGAAAGTGCATCCTCGGTGCTTCCAGACAAGTGATTTGGTTTTGAAAAGGATTCTTCCTCCTCAGACAAATCATAGGGGCAAATGGACCCCAAACTACAAAGGTCGATATGTGGTGAGAAAGGTTTTCTCTGGTGGAGCCTTATTACTATCGACTATGGATGGTGAAGACTTTACGTCCCCTATGAACGCAGACGTGGTTAAAAAATACTTTTCTTAAAAGAGACCCGTTGGACAATAAAAAGAAAAGTACAGGAAAAAAGGGCATCTCGGAGAACCATAAAAGGAAAAGGTTCGGGAAAAATATAGGGATAAAAGAAAAAGAATGAACTTGCAAAGTTGAAAACCTGAAAAGGCGACTTTGGCAAAAATGGGTATCCCGATGGATTGAAAACCCGCAAGGGTGATCCAGGAAAAAGTTAGGGATTTGAAAGCAAACGACTACGATCAATGTTCGATCTATGAAGTTATCTTGATACACGGTTATCCTGAAGGAAAGGAATCAATCCAGTCAGTATTTTAAGAAGACAAAGTATTTGTGAACATCGAAGACATACATGTCATAGCTGAATCGACACATGGTGGATGTCTGTTCCCACATTGCCGACATGTGTGTATTCTTTTACTTTTTATGCAATTACCTCTTTTCAGGAATTGCATCTAAATTGTAACTTGTCTATTTACATGCCTTTCATCAATTAAGTATTCATTTCACTCAAAGATCTTTTTATTCTTGTTTTTACTTTTTACTATTTTGCTTACAAAAGACGTTCGATAACTTTTTTATAAATATTACAGGTGAAAACATAAGGCTTTATAGAGCACATTGAAAACGGTGAATTTACTTGAACGATAAGTATCATGAGTGGCAACTGAGGTAGCCATTTTGCATGTAGAACATCCTATTATTTATTTGTTTGTTTGTAGGATAACATGATCCTCTCCTCAGTAGAGCTTTTCTCCCTGACGGTGAAGTTGTATCAGTAGCACGTGGTGAATCATTCCTCCCCTAGTAGGAGTCCAGAAGATTATGTATTCCCCTACCAGATTTGATTTGTACTCCTCAGCGAGTGTTCATGAATTGGCTACTTCAGTTATAATGGTGTTGATATGCAGTCAGACATTTATTCAATAGGGACTTGCTCTTTGTCTTCCCACAACAAAGATTTTGTCTCTCCCCATAGAATCTGGTTATAAGATTAGAAGTATTGTCACCAGCAGAGGTGTGTACGTATCCCCAATAGGGTAAGGATGAAGGATATTCCCTCAGTGGCAGGGTAAATTCAGTATTACTCTTCGGCAAGATCGATGTCCTAGACGACTTTCCCCAGCAAGATCGGTATCCTTGACTTCTCTCCCTAAGCAGAGTGTCGTGTTGATTCCCTCGACAGATAAATCAACGACAGGTTGATATCTCCATCAAAGTCCAATGATCATTGGCATCTTTCAGAATCAGGCTTTTGGGATGATTTCCTAACAGATGTTACTTTCATTTCCTCTTAGGATGGAGTAGAGGTTACTATCACATCCCCAATAGGGTGGATTTTTGATAGGTGTTACTCTTATATTCCAAGCAGAGTGGAATTTTAAATATATTTAGTTTGTCCCCAGTAGAGTGGCATTCCCAGCAGATGTTCCTCTTTATCCCCACTGAATGGAGTTTTGTTTATTCCCCAGTAGGGTAGAATTTTCCCCAAAAGAGTCTCATTCAGGAAGGTCGTTCGGTGTGTTTTCCTCAGTAGAGTTGGTTTGTAGATCTTCTCAGCACTTTTCCGGGTGGTGTTCTTTTGCATTTGCATTTTTACATAGCATCCTCCCAAATGTGTAGCATTTCCATTTCGTATGGAGCATTACGCCATATTCAAACATATGCATCTGAAGCATAAGTCAGGTTTGATATCTTTGTTGCCATTCATTTTTCCAGCAGATAATGGCATGATTCAGGAGATTTTGTGTTACTTTTGTCCTCAGCAGAAATCATTAATAGATGTGGTCATCTTACTTGGTTCTCCCCGGCAGAGTCCTTTGCTTAAACCTTTCTTTCCCTAGAGGAATATTGTTTTTAGGTTGTAAGTCAGTTTATTCTACTTCCTGGCTATCCCAGATGTTTTATTCCAACTTTTGGCTGGTAATCCCCAGCTTAGTCCCAACTTTTGGTTGGTATTTCTTTGTTGATGATCCCAACTTTTAGTTGGCAGTCTTCATGTTTGTGTGTTCGCCTTCGATTGGTGTTTCGTCGATCCTAACTTTTGGTTAGTAGCCTTTCATCCTAACTTTTTGGTTGGTATTTCTTTGTTGATGATCCCAACTTTTGGTTGGTAGTCTTCATTTTTTTGTGTTCACCTTCGGTCGGTGTTCCGACGATCCTAACTTTTGGTTAGTAGCCTTTCATTCCAACTTTTGGTTGGTATCCCTTGTGGTTATTCTAACTTTTGGTTAGTACCCTTTAGTTGATCATTCCAACTTTTGGTTAGTAGTCTCCAGCTTTATTCCAACTTTTGGTTGGTACCTCTTGGATGTTATCCCAACTTTTGGTTGGTATCTTTTGTGGTCCGTATCCTAACTTTTGGTTGGTGTCCCTGGTGGCGATCCTAACTTTTGGTTAGTAGCCTTTCATCCCAACTTTTGGTTGGTGTCCCTGGTGGCGATCCTAACTTTTGGTTAGTAGCCTTTCATCCCAACTTTTGGTTGGTATCTCTTGTTGACCATTCCAACTTTTGGTTGGTAGTCTTCATTTTGGAGTTCATATTTATTTGGTGTTCCAGCGATCCTAACTTTTAGTTAGTAGCCTCGTATTCCAATTTTTGGTTGGTATTTCTAGTTGACCATCCCAACTTTTTGTTGATAGTCTTCTTTTGTGGAGTCAGCTTTGTTTGGCGCCTCGGCGATCCTAACTTTTGGTTAGTAGCCTTATTTTCCAACTTTTGGTTGGTATTATCCTTTGCAAAGTCGTTATCCCAAATTTTGGTTAGTAGTCATCGTTTGTAGATTTGTTTTTTTTGGCATCCCGACGATCCTAACTTTTGGTTAGTAGCCTTTATTCCAACTTTTGGTTGGTAGTTTGTTGGTCATTCTAACTTTTGGTTGGTAGCCTTTGCTTTCGTTCCAACTTTTGGTTGGTATTCTCTGTTTTATTCCAACTTTTGGTTGGCAATTTGTGGGTCATTCCAACTTTTGGTTAGTAATCTTGGTTTTATTCCAACTTTTGGTTGGTACCCTCCCTAGTGAAATTACCATTTTCTTGGATAACTTTTCTCTATCCCGACTTTTGGTTGGTATTTTTCCCCACATATTCGCCTTCGGTTAGTGTTTTGGCAATCCTAACTTTTGGTTAGTAGCCTTTATCCCAACTTTTAGTTAGTATTCTTGGTTGATATTTTATCCCCGTAGGGTCGCCTTCGGTCGGTGCTCCGGTGATCCCAACTTTTGGTTGGTACTTCTTGTTGTTATTCTAACTTTTGGTTTGTATCTTTAGTTGATGTTTATTCCTCGCAGAGTTGTCTGTTTAGGCTTCTCTTCTTCCCCGGCTGAGTCATATTCTCTTTAGGTCGTAAGTCCGTTGATTTTACTTCCTGTATGTCTTTGGTTGGTTCGTGATTTGATTTTGTCCCCAGAGGGTCGCCTTTGGTCGGCATTCTCGTAATCCCAACTCTTGGTTGGTATTCTTTGTTCATCTTGAAGTTTTACCTCTGCAAGTTTTATCCCAACTTTTGGTTGGTATCTTGGGTGGGTCGCATCCCAACTTTTAGTTGGTATCTTGGGTGGGTCACATCCCAACTTTTGGTTGGTACCAGCTATCCTTATCCCTGCAGATTGCAAAATTTCAGATTCTCTTGCTATTTAATCTTCGTGCACCTTGAAGGTTTGAAAGTCGTTGCTATCACCCTTTCAAGTTCAAGTCGGTTGAATAGGGGAAGCTATAGCACCCCAAAATTTGCCTCATCTTTTTCTTGATCAACTAGCTTATGTTTCTCTACATTTTGTATTTCTGCATATCATGGCATTAGTTCTCGAGACATGAGATCAAGGTATTTCTATGGCTCAGGGTTCTCTTTTATTGCAAAAGTTTAAGCAGCGAGCGCCAGATGCTTCGGCATTTATTTTACCCAGCAATCGAGTGGCCGGTTTTATTTTAGTCAGCAGGTTATTTTCAGCACAAGAGATAGGTCACAGGTTATCTCAAGCATTTTCACAGTTATAATATCCAAGGGCAAATTTCAGAGGCTTAACGGGGCTCAGAACGGGTCAAAACAGGCGAATGTGCAAGTTTCTCTCCAAATGACGCATTTTTCAAAATTTGTGAGTGGTTAACTGATTAACCAATTTGCACTAGCAAATGGATATCGATTAACCAACGGAAAATTTGCACAGATACGTGCATTTTCAATGCTGCCACTTTTGGATCTATTTTGATCACTTGTGAATTGATTTTTACACCAGAAGAAGGATCTAGAATCACTCTAAATTTTGATTAACTTTCAAAACCAATCCAATTTCCCTCCAATTTTCCATTCCTAATCCCATTCCAATTTTCAAACCCTCACTCCTAACCACAATTCTACTCCTAACCAAGAGCTTATTTAAGTGAATTTGCTCCAAACCATCATAATTTCAGATTTCACACTCATTCTCTAGAATTTGCTCTCATATTCTCTCAACTTTTCTACACTCAAAAACTCCATTAGAGCTCTTTTCTTGAGTTCATTGATTCTTCATTGGAATCCTTGAATTCTAGAGTTAAACCTCCATCTTTCATCTTCATCATCCTCAATTCATCATTTGATTTTCGTTTGGATGTGGATCTGATTTTGGAAGCAAGCTTATAAGTGATTCTTGGATCAATTTTGGCTTGTTCTTCACTTCTCTTGCAAGAAAGCTCTTGGATCTTGAAGTTTCTTTGGGTTTCTAGCTTGGATCTATATATTTTCAGTATATCAACAATTACCGAAGCAAATCTCAGCTTTGAAGGTTGGTTAATTCTAGATCCATTTCTGTTTTGAGCTTGTTTGGATAATCACAATATAGATCTTCAATTTTGATTGATTTTGGTGATTTTGATCTATGTGATTTGTGATCTCAATGCTTGACTAAGTTTGATTAATGTTGATCACTGATTTTTGGTGTTAAATTTGTGCATAATTGATTACATGGTCATTTGGATGATTGCACATTGAATTAATTGTTGAAAGTGCTTTTGAATTGTTGTTTTTCTACTTCTGGTGTAGTTTTAATCAATTAACCAGTTGCAGTACAAAACTGGCTAATCGATTAACCAATGTAATTTTGGACATTTTCAAGTGGTTAATCGATTAACCAAATTTGCACTGCAAATGGTTAATCGATTAACACTGGACTAGAATGTGATTTTTGGTTGTTTTCCAACATGTTTTGATTTCTTTCCATCTCTTACCTTCATGGATTGATATGATGCATTGGAATGGATTGTTCTTGACTTTTTTCATGATGCATGATTGTTTAATTGTGATTCTTCGATGCGTGACTTTTAGTTTCCGTTTGAATGCTTAACATGTTTATGATGCTTGATTGATATGATGATCATATGCTTTGCTCGCTAATATCGTTTTAATGATTAATTGTTGATGATTATCTTGTTGGACTTGTGATGCATATTTCTATTCTCTTCCGATTCCGTTTGTCACATGATCATTTAATTGCTTGAATTGATATGAAAAGCATGTTGTTCTTGATTATTATTAATGATGCAATATTGTTGAACATTTGTGTTTGATTTTTGATGCATTTCCATCCTTGCTTGATACTTGTTCATGATTGATGCTTGCTCATGTTGATGGCATTGAAACATGCTTGTTGCACTACTTTCTACAACTGTGTTATTCTGAATTTATATGCTGTCTATGTTATGCTTGTAAGCTGCCTACCTTTTACACCTACTTTTGTGTTGAGTTAGTAATTGTTAAATGTTGTTGTGCTGGCTTGCTGGATTTCATTGTTGTTTTGTGCAGGAGGCGCTGTTGTAGCTGCTGTTTTTGCCTTGTTTTCTTGTTTTTGCCTTGCTTTCTTGTTTTTTCCTTGCTTTTGCATGCTCCCTTAGGTCTCCTAGTCCAACTTAATTTCTGATTAAGCTTGGGGTAGGATAGACATTAGGAGTGTAACCCATGCATGATAACAAGTAGACTAGTCCCTTATAACCTCAATCTTAGGTCCATCTTATGCATGCCAACATTAGGATAGAATTTCCTTTCGTATCCCGACCTTAGGACCACTTTGCATGACAATGTTAGGACCGATTTTCCCTTTAGACCTTTCATGCATCTTTTTCTCCTCTCATCTCAAAACACTTTTAAAATACTTAATAAAGACTATGAACGTTGTGCGCCACGAGCCTTAAGCATATGGGAAATGACGAGGAAGGGGTCTCCTCTCGCTTGTCTAGAGTGTTTAGCATACGTCCCCTCTGGGGGAGATATGCGACGTGTTTGTTCCTATATCATAGTCTTTAGTGCAACGTGAATCACAAAGCAAGCAAATTCACTCACTAAAATTCACAAACAAACTTCAAACCGTTTCATCCTTCGGGATTTGTGTTTCAAATTCATTTTCAAAAAGAGTACGTTACTTTTCTGTTCTATCGCAACCATGCATCGGCCCTAACAGCTAGAACGGGAAATTAACATCGCTCATTAAAAAAACTTAACCAATATGTGGTTTCGTAGTTAGCCGAACTACATTTGCTCTGATTTCTCATACCAGATGAGGATACGTAGGCACAAGACGATGATGGCTTGGCGAGCAACCTTCCCCCTATCACCCGTAGTCTTCCGAACTACGTTGACTATGACTTTCCCATTGCACGAGGGAATACGTAGGCATAGGGTAGCGATGTCCTATCGAGTCTCTTTCCTTTTTTCTTTGCTTTCGTTTAGCAATAGCTTTTAGATGACACATTCTTTGATTAGACAACAAGCGTGGATTCCGTTGAGTACAATGGACGTGAGGGGTGCTCATACCTTCCCCTTGCGTAACCGACTCCTAAACCCAAGATTTGGTTGCGATGACCTTGTGTTTTCCCGTTCTTCAGGTTTTCTTCGATTGTTTCCTTTTCCTGCGTTGGGATAAATAATATTCGGTGGCGACTCTTCTATTTGTTTTCGCCGATTTTTTTGCAGTTGCGACAGGGTGGAATTAATTCACCTCAAAGTAAAACTTCCACAAGGCGAATGGTTACTAGCTGGTGACTTTAATGTTGTGAAGAACACTGAAGAAAGAAAAGAGAAGAGTTGTAATAAAGTATCTGAGATGGCTGAGTTCTCTATCTTTATCGATATCATGAAGTTGATTGATATTCCGGTCGTAAGCAATAAATTCACTTGGTTCAAAGCTAATGGGTCGTGTAAGAGTAGGCTTGATAAATTCTTAATTTCGGAGAGCCTTCAGGGTATGTGGGGTGTAATGGTGCAGTTAGTGGGTGAACGTAATATCTCGGATTATAGGCCCATTTGGTTGAAATCAAACTTGTCAATTGGGGCCCTAAGCCTTTCAAAATCATTTCCTGCTTGTGTGAAAATCCTGGTTTCTCAGATTTTATTCATTCATCTTGGAATTCCTTTCAGGTAGTGGGAAGTCCTACCTATGTGCTTGTTGAAAAACTTAAAAGGCTACGAGCTAAGCTCAGGTGGTGGAATCTTTATATTTTTGGTTGGGTTGATTTTAATATAAATGATGTTGTGAAATCTTTAAAATCAATTGAGGATGCAATGGAGTATGTAGGTGGCATGAATTTTGAAGATCAACTTAGGCAAAGGAGTTTGGAGATGGATAGGATCTGGACCAATCTTAAATGCAAGGAGAATCTTATCATTCAGAAATCCAAGTCAAAGTGGATGCTCGAAGGTGATTCTAATACTCGATGTTTCCATGCCATGCTTAATAATAGGAAGAGAAAAAACAATATTTCTATGATCAGATCTGGTGATGTATTGGTGGAAGGTGTTGATGGCATTAAGAATCTACTTAGACAACACTTTGAATCGCAATTTGAAGGCATACCTAGAAGGAGAATTCACCTGAACATGGAGGGGATTCAAAAGTTATATAATAAAGACAATAGTATGCTGGTGGAACCATTCACACATGAGGAGATATGGGAGGAGATTACTAAAGAAGATAGCAATAAAAGTCATGGACCCGACGGGTTCAGTCTAGATTTCTTGAAAAAATGCTGGGGTACAGTAAGTGAAAATGTTTCTAAAGTCATCTTCCATTTCCATAAGTATGCTCATCTGCCCAAGGCATTATCATCTTCTTTTATCGCACTCATCCCAAAAATGGACAACCCGTAGAAAGTTCAAGATTTCAGACCTATTGGTCTTGTAAGTTGCATTTATAAGATTATTGCTAAGATTATGTCATCAAGATTGAGTAGAGTTATGGATAAGCTAGTTTTGAAATCCCAAAAAACTTTTATCCCGGGAAGGTAAATGCTAGATGGTGTGCTCTTTGTAAATGAGATCCTTGACTTGGCTAGAAGGAGGAAAAGCCAATGCATTGCATTCAAAGTTGATTTTCAGCAAGCGTATGATTACGTCGATTGGTCATTTCTTATTGAGATGTTAAGAGCAATGATTTTTTCTTCAAAATGGATAAGTTGGATCAATGGAGGAACTCTTAATTGCTATCTATCAGTAATTATAAATGGGTTACAACGTCAGATTTTAAAGCTTCTCGGGAACTCCGACAAGGAGACTTATTATCCCTATTCTTATTCTCTCTGCTGGCGGAAACTATTATGCATATGCTGAGGCACGCTAATTCCATGAACCTGCTGCGTGGCTTCTCAGTGGTAGGTAACCTCTTTGTGAATTTAGTGCAATTCGCAAAGAATTTATTGAGGTGTTAAGAGCAATGAATTTTTCTTCAAAATGGATTGGATCAATGGAAGAACTCTTAATTTCTATCTATCAGTAATTATAAATGGGTTACAACGTCGGGTTTTAAAGCTTCTCGGGGACTCCGGCAAGGGGACTTATTATCCCCATTCTTATTCTCCCTGCTGGAGGAAACTCTTACGCATATGTTGAGGCACGCTAATTCCATGAACCTGCTACATGGCTTCTCAGTGGTAGATAACCTCTTTGTGAATTTAGTGCAATTCGCTGATGATATGATACTACTTTCCGACGGTGCGTTTGAGGATCTTTGGGCACTTAACGCATTGCTTTGTGGCTTTGAACTTTTGTCTGCAATTAGGATTAATTTTTTTGAAAAGCTATATGTTTGGTATAGGTTTTGAAACATCATATATGCATGCTGCTTTGCATTTCTTGGCCTGTAAAACCGGTGTTTTTCCTTTTATGTTCCTTTGTTTACAAGTGGGTGGGAATCATAGAAGCCTCACTTTTTGGAATCCGGTAATGCAGTGCTTTAGAGCGCGTTTCTCCTCGTGGCGTGGGAAACTCTTGTCAATGGGTGGGCGAGTTATATTAATAAACTCAGTACTATCCAACTTACCTATTAACCATCTAGAATTCTATAAAGTTCCTACTGCTGTGTTGAAAGACTTGACAATTATTCAATGAAACTTCTTATGGTTTATAGTGAAGGAGAATAACAGAATTGCTTGGATAAGTTGGGACAAGGTGTGCCTCTCTAAGAGTCTTGGTTGGTTAGGGATTAAGGACCTTTCCTCCTTCAACATGACCTTACTTACTAAATGTATTTGGTGTTTTCTATTCGACCCTACGGAAATTTGGAGACCGATCTTGGAGCATAGATATGGTTTCTTGTATTCTAGATTGCTGCGTAAAATCAAGAATACCCGGTGTAATGACAAGTCTCTTTGGTGAAAGGACCTTATGGTTATTGGAGATTCCACTTCTCATGGAGGCTTTATGGATCAATTATCTTGCATCCTAGGAAACAGAGAACACATTTCTTTTTGGCTAAATAGTTGGCATGGTCAGGTTCCTTTCTGCACTCTTTTCCCAAATTTATTTTCCTATTCTTTTGTAAAATCAGCAGCAGTGGCAGAATTGGGGTGGTGGGTCAACGATGTGGTATTGGGCATTTGAAACTATCTGTTTGTGGCTTCCAGAAGAATTTTTGAATGAATTCCATGAATTAAAGGCTTTGTTGTTAGATGGGTTGCCAAATAGGGAGGTTATTCATACTTTCGTTTGGAAAAGTGGCATTTCTAACAAGTTCACGATCAATGCAAGCTACCGTGCTTTATCTCATCATTCTGCAGAATCCAAACCGAAGATTATTCCCAAGTATGTCTTGGAAGTCCTTTGGAATACTAGAATTCCCTTGAAAGCTAATGTCTTCTGTTGGAGAGTGTTTTGGGATAGACTTCCTTCTAGGGCTAATCTAGAGGGCAGGGGAATAATCTTGGATCCCCATGACATCCTTTGTGTATTTTGTTTCAATACAGTTGAAGATATAAATCATATATTTTGTTTGTTCCCAAGTGTTGTGTTGGTTTGGCAGAAGGTTGCAAATTAGGGGGGGAGGGGGTACCGTGGATGGTGGAAACTAATATGAAAAAACATTTCCTTGAATGGTTTGTAAAGATGGTGAGAATATCTTCTAATTCATCTGCTTGTATAATTTGGATAGCGACTTGATGGTCTATATGGTGGACGTGGAACCAAATTATATTCAACGAAGGAATTTGGAGAAATGAAGATATCACGGTCTGAGTGAGGTATATCTCTTGGTATTGGTTGAGTGTTAATGTAAAGACCAAATTCATTTGTATTTTTTATGAGTGGTACAAGCTCCTTTTGATTTTTTAAAATAGGAGTTTTGTTGTATTTTGTTCCTTTTTGTAGGAGTAGGTGAATTGTTGTATAAGAGGTCTCTCCTTGTAACGGGTTGGTGTACCCCTAGTATGGCGTTTAATGATATCATTGCTTATAAAAAAACCAAAATACAAAAGAAAAAACATAGTCGAAACTACCTCAGAAAACCTATAGGATTAATTAACCAAAAATCTCTATAGAATTAATCAACCAAACATATTTAGCACTATGTAGCTGATCCTTCAATCTAGTAACAAATTAGTTCCAAGTTAGAGATTTTGCGATAAGAATAATCTCTCGAGTCCATTTCATGCCACCTAAGAATAATCATTCCTAATTAACCAAACAAATCTCACCATCGCTAACCAAATAAAAATCCTATAATTTCTCTTAACCCTCTCTCTCAACAATATATCAAACAACAATAGTGGATCAGGAATATCAAGATAAAAATTAAAATTATTCACCTCAATCCAATCAAAAATAAAGGACCAAACCTGAGCATCTATGATACAATCAAGAAAGATATGACCGTGAGATTCCTTAAGGCCTGGACATAATGGACAAACAAGACTATGAACTCCTGAAATAATTCCTCGCTTAACAAGCTCATCTCTAGTTTACAGCCGATTTAAGAGAATCTTCCACGTAAACACTTGAACATTTGAGGGTGCAATAGTTTTCCAAGTATACTTCAGAGCCACCTTCAAATCTGAACCCGAAATAAAAAATTTCTTAGTACAAGAATGCAATCTCAATTACGCAAACTTGATCGAGAATCTGCATGATTCACTCCAACAAACAAACTGGCCCGACAACCACGACTGAAGAAAAATTCTGCAATAAAATGTTGATATAATTCAATATTGCATAGTAAAAGATTCAAACTATTAAAAATTTCTTGAACTATTTTTGTTTCTAAATAATTTATTTATAGTCGAGTCTATTTATGTTTGACTAATTCCTGACCGATATGTTTAATAAAATTGTTAGACTTAGATTTATTAAAAATCTATTTTCTTAAATATATCAGACTTGAACTATTTATAAAATCTATGAAGTTTGATAATCTTATCTATATATGCATATTTGTTAAAAAAAAATAGACAAGACTGTTAAAAATATAATTCATTGTTTTATAAAGATTAGATTTAATTTAGAAAGATCAGATTTGATTTATAAAGATAAGATTAGATATTTTTAGGCTTTTATAGTTTGGCATTTGGCTTGGGGTGCAAGCTAATCTAAATCTATAAATAGGGAGAAACCCTTATTTTGTAAACATCTCATCTCATCTCATCATATTTTGTAATTTATAGTTTGCAGTTGCAAGTGAAATATAGATTTTTCACAGTTTGTGGGCAGAGAGTTCTCTGCAGAAAATTGTTCATCTTCTTATTTTCCAACGTTTTCTTTCTTTATTTCTTTCTAAACTTTTCTTTCATTGTCATTACGTGAGTTGAAACAATCTTGAGATCAAGATTGATTGAGTGAAATTCTCCATAGGTTGTGGTTGAATTTCCAACATCTGATATCTAGAGCTCCGATTACAATTCAAGGAAGGAAAATCGTGATGCAGATGAATCATTCAAACAATCACTTTCCGGCAAAACTTCCAATTCTCAAGAAAGATAATTATGAGAATTGGTGCAAGCAGATTAAGGTGGTTTTCTGTTATCAAGATCTTTAGGATCTTGTGAAGGGAGGAGTAGCACCGCTTGAAAAAAAACACGACCGATCAAGAAATGGATGCATTCAAAGAATCGAAGAAGAACGATTTTGAAGCTCTCTTTATAATCCATCAATGTGTAGATCCATATAATTTTGAAAGGTTAGTGATGTAGAATCAATGAAAGAAGCGTGGGAGATTCTTGAAAAGTCGTTTGGAGGCGCAGAAAAGGTGAAAGAGGTGAGATTACAAAAATATTAAAGTCTAGTTTGACATATTTTCACGCTTATCGACAATAACGCGGGTTGATATGTGGCACCTATGTAACTTAAAAAATCATTTTTTTATATTTTCTTAATAAATTACAAAATATTTTTTACCATTAAAAATTATTAATTTTTAAGAATCAACAACTTAAATAGAATAATTATTATGAAAAGATAATATATTTCTTTTTTTAATAAGTTATCATACTTTTATTATTAAAAATTACACAATTCCGTCACTATTATAAACAACATTTTTTTTTAAATTTATTAAATTATATATATATATATATATATATATATATATATATATATATATATATATATATATATATATATATATATATATATATATATCAATTATTTAATAAAGTTTAAAAATAATTATTATTGCTGACAATAATGACCGAAAGCTATAATTTAAAATATTAATAACTTGTTATAATATTATATTAAGTCTCGTGTTTTCTTGTTCGCATAAGATCAATTAATAAGAATTAAACCCTTATCTCATTAAGTTGAACTACTTCGGTCTTATCTCGTAGATTTGCTTTAAACTGTGACAGATTTGAATTATTGGCCCATCGGATACATACAATAATATATAATTATATATAATTTTTTCAATTTAATAATTAATCATAAGGAGTTTAAAAAAAAATTTCTAATAAAAAAATCAAAATTGTCACGTGTTATTATAGCAATTAATTAAGATATGGATAAAAGAGAATAAGAACAGAAGAAGAAAAAAAAAGAAGTAAAAAGGTTTGAAATGACATGGATAAGTACAAATTTTGTTAAATGCTTTTGCACGACCCACAAAATCTACAAAAAAATAAATAAATATAATGAGAAAAGGATAGTTTGTTTGTAGCTTTAATGGCTTTGAATGGAGAGAATGAGTTCAGGTTCAGCGGTCAGATGTAAAACATATGACCCCAAACAAAATTTAAATAAATGGGATGACCCACCATGTGAATGTGGTCATAGTTTCTATTATCAAAATTTGAGTAAATTATAGTGTTCCAAAAAAAAATGTTGAGTAAATAATTTTATAAAATATCTTTTTATCTGATTTAATTTTAGACTTAATATCTTTTTTATTCCGTATTTTAATTTTGAAGTTTATTTTGATCCCTTGACTTAAAATTGATTCATTGGTCCTTTAATTTTTCAAAATATTTTATATAAGTCTTTTTTGTCCTATTAGCAACAGAAAAATTTAAAAATCAATCGCTATTAGACAAAATGATTAATATGGAACATTTTAATGAGTTAAAGGATCAATATGAATTTTTTAAAGTTAAGGGAGCAAAATGAATCTCGAGGTTAATATACATGACTAAAAAATATATTAAACCTTAATTTTATTCGAGATGAATTGGATATTAAATTTGAATATATATTTTTTTTAAATTAAAATTTGGACATTAATTAATCTAAGTTGAGTTCTTTTATTTAGTTAAATTGGTAATATGAGGAAATTTTAAGTTGTTTAAACAATACTACTTTTTCTTAAAAAAATAAGAATAATATATTTTCAATGGTAAATAGGTATTTATAAAAGAAAAGAATTTAGAAAAATTAGAGAAGATCATACAAACACAAAAACAACGTGAGCTAGAAATAATTGGAAAGTTTAAGAAACACTCAAACTAAACAAGAGACAAATAACAATTAAAGACCACCAAAGCGCTAACAACAAACTCACTAGCTTAATCAGAACCTATCCAAGAACCTAAGCCAAGAGAATCGCAGGAGGCAACAAGCTGAGGGAAGAAAGGGATAACACCAGAAAATTGGAGAGGCAACTGACCAAACTACACACTACTATAAAGTCAAGTTCAAATGCGAGCCCCAATCTCGAAGAGAGAGGTTACTTCAAGGCGAATAGATTGAAGCCACTTCTAAGAAAGAGAAATAACGGTTATTACTAAGTTGATTAATCGAGAACTTAGCCACTTCTTCAGTTTGGCGAAGAGCATGCGCAGGCAGCTCAAAGAGATCTTCAGCAAATGGAGCAGTGAACTTTTTCCTTTGTTTGTACTTCTGGCCTGTGCGCCATGTTTTTGTAATCTTATTTTTGTGGGTCTTGGCCCCGTTATAATGTAATATGCATAATCATGACCCTCGTGGCCGCTTTATGTTAATATGTATTTCCCTGTATGTTTATATTTTGTCTAATTTTTTCTAAGTGTGATACGCCACCCAACGATGTTAGTATGAGATACCTTAGTGATTGATTATTATGTTTTAGGTATGCTCGATAAACAATGTTCGACAGTGCGGGGAACTGGTTGAAAGGTCTGGGTAGTTTCCGGGCAGGGGAGCGGAGCTCGGGTCGCATTTGTGGCCTGAGTTTGTGGCGTGAACTTCCCATTGCGAGTTGGGGGTTATGCCTTTCATGGTACTTTGGCAACGGCGGGCTCGGTCGAGGAACCTCCGTCGAGCATAAGTTTTGTCTCTTTTGACTAAAGCCCTGCTTAGATTTGCGTTGGTGGCGCAACGCTTGTACTTGGCCGCGCCTCTATGGTCGATATGTTATGCTCATCGCATGAGCGAGATGTGTCGACAGTAAAAGCCTTAGCTGTAATATTGTTTCAGCTTTTCAGCATTCCATGTTCGAGCTAGTTCTTCCCTGGTAAGGTGTTCTAGGTAGTAGGCCTCATTCTCTGTTTTTGCTCTAACACGGTATGGTCCTTCCCAGTTTGTGGTGAGCTTGCCTTCGCGAGATACTTTGTGATTCCTTCTTATGACGAGACTGGCTACTTGGAATTCTCACAGTATAACCTTGGCATTATGCCTGATTGCTATTTTTTGATTCAGCGAGGCCTCGCAGAGGGCTGCTCCTGATCGTACCTCTTCGACGGGATCGAGCTCCTCTCTCAGTGCCTTGTTGTTTGTTTCCTCATCCAAGGGCGCTTCAGCCCGCTTAGAGGGCACGTGAGTCTCGATGGGGATTACCGCATGTGTCCCGTATGCTAGGCGAAAAGGGGTTTCTCCAATTAAAGAATGGGGTGTAGTACGGTAGGCCCAGAGCATGCCATGCAGCTCCTCGACCCATTGCTTCTTTGTTTTGTCTAGTCTTTGCTTGAGGTCCCGTAGGATTACTCTATTTACTGCCTCGGCTTGCCCATTAGTCTGGGGATGCTTGACAGACGTGAAGTGTTGTTTAGTGCCCAGTTAGGCGATGAACTGCTGGAACTTTTTGTCTGTGAACTGTGTCCCGTTATCGGTGATGATCTCTTGGGGAATGCCGAAGCGGGCAAGGATGTTTTGCTTGTAGAAATGAAGTATGTTGTGGACCGTTATTTTTGCTAGAGCCTCCGCTTCTATCCACTTGGTGAAGTAATCTACGCATACTATCAAGTACGTATTCTGATTTGACCCTATGATAAATGGTCCTAGGATGTCTAGGCCCCACCAAGCGAAGGGCCATGAGGAAGACATCATTTTGAGTTCATTAGGCAGTTCCAGGTGCATGTCCCCATGTCGTTGGCACTTGTCGCATTTCTTCACGTGTTCCTTCGTGTCATGTTACATGGTCGGCCAATAATATCCTGCCCGTAGAGCTTTCCTGGCGAGGGATCTCCCCCCGAGGTGCTGGGCGTTGATTCCCTCGTGGATCTCACATAGGACGTGGGTGACCATTTCTTCCTTGATGCATTTAAGGAGACTGATGGAAAATCTCCGCCTCCAAAGCTTGCTTTTCTCCAGGACGTAGAAGCAGGCCCTGCGCCTCACTAATCTAGCCTCCTTAGGGTTGGACAATAGTTCATCCTTCGTGAGGTAATTGTATACGGGGGTCATCCAGCAATGGTTATCACCAACGACGTGCACGTTGAGGGTCGTGCACACCCTCTCAATGCTAGGTCGTGGGAGTATTTTCTGGATGACAGATTTGTTCCCCCATTTTCTTTTTCGTGCTTGCTAGTTTTGGCAGAATGTCAGTCTAGACGTTGTATTCACGTGGAACGTGTTTCAATTCTACGGAGGTAAACTTCGCCTTCTTCTATTTAACCAGGGACAAGTACTCAGACAGGTTGTCATATTTGACCTGGTAGTCTCCCCGGACTTGGAGGGCCATGAGATGAGAATAGGTGCAGATGACGACTTCTTCCAGTCTCAGATCTTCGGCGAGGCGCAGACCCGCGAGGAAAGCTTCGTACTTGGCCTGGTTGTTGGAAGTAGGGAAGGACAACATGAGAAAAACTTTGATTAAGATTCCTTCCTCGTTTTTTAGGATGACACCTGCCCCGCTTCCTGCTGAGCTGGATGCTCCGTCGACGAATATAATCCATTTGCGGGCACCCCTAGTAGGGTAGTCGGGCAAGGTCATTTCTGCGACGAAATCAGCCAGTGCTTGCGCCTTGAGGGCCTTTCTGCTCTCGTACTGGATGTCAAATTCGACCATTTAAGCATCCTGCCAGCCATATCTGGACGACCTAACAGTTGCTTTATGTGTTGGTCCGTGTGTACCACGATTGTGTGGGCCAAAAAGTAGTGCTTTAGCCTTCTCGCAGTGTTGATAAGGGCTAGGGCCACCTTTTCTATCTGTTGGTACCCCAGCTCTGGCCCTTGAAGTGCCTTGTGTTGCAATTGGGAAAAAAGGCCCGGTGGAAAAAACAGAAGAATCGCCACCGAATGTTATTTATCCCAAAGGAGGGAAAGGAAACGATCGAAGAAAACCTAAAGAACAGGAAAAGAAAAGGTCTTCACAACCAAATCTTGGGTTCGGGAGTCGGTTACGCAAGGGGAAGGTAAAAGTACCCCTCACGTCCGTTGTACTCAACGGGATCCATGCTTGTTATCTAATCAAAGGGTGTGTTATCTAATATCTATTGCTAAACAGAAACAAGAACAAAAATAAAAAGAAAGAGACTCGATAGGACATCGCTGCCCTATGCCTACGTATTCCCTCGTGCAATGGGAAAGTCAGAGTCAACGTAGTTCGGAAAACTACGAGTGATGGGGGGAGGTTGTTTGCCAAGACATCGTCGTCTTGTGCCTACGTATCCTCATATAGTATGAGAAATCAGAGCAAACGTAGTTCGGGTAAAGAGGAAACCACAGGTTGGTTAAGTGTTTTTTATGAGCGACGTTAAGTTCTCATTCCAGTAGTTAGGGACGATGCCTATTTGCGGTCGAACGGAAAAGTAACATACTCTTTTCTGAAAATGAAACACAAATCCCGAAGGATAAAAGGTTTGATTTTTGTTTGTGAGTTTTAATGAAGTGAATTAGTTTACTTTGTGATTCACGTTGCACTAAAGACTATGATATAGGAACAAATGTGTCACATATCGCCCTCAGACGGGACGTATGCTAAACATGCTAGACAAGTGAGAGGAGACATTTCACTCATCATTTCCCATATGCTTAAGGCTCGTGGCGCACAATGTTCATCGTCTTTATTAGATGAGTTAGAATTATTTTGAGATGAAAAGAGAGACGCACAGAAGGTCTAAGGGAAACTCGGCCCTAACATTGTCATGCAAAGTGGTCCTAAGGTCAGGATGCGAAAGGAGATTTTATCCTAATGTTAGCATGCAAAAGATGGACCTAAGGTTAAGGTTAAAAGGGGAGTAGCCTACTTGTTATCATGCAAGGATTGCACTCCTAGTGTCTATCCTACTCCAAGCTTAATCGGAAATTAAGTCGGTCTAGGAGGCCTAAGGGAGCATGCAAAGGCAAGGCAAAAAGCAAGAAAATAAAGCCAAAACAGCAGCTACAACAGCGCTTCCTACACAAAACAACAATAAAATCCAGCGCACAAGCAAGACAGTTTATAACAACATATGTTTTTAGGCAAAAACAGGTGTAAAAAGCAGCAGGCAACATGGATGCACAATTAACAGCATGTCAAAGTCCAGAATAGCAAGTATGAAAGCGTGAGCAGCTTGTATACATGAACACTTAAAGCAACACCTCAAGCAAGCAACGATCATCAATAAGCATGCATAACAAGCCAAACCAAACATCAAGAGTGCAAATATCCAAGACTGAGTACAAACAAATTCCACAAGATTGTACAATTAAACATCCAACGGGATCATCATGCATTCAACACTGATTAACGAATTTGAACGATTATGCAATTACAGAATTGGAAACAAACATAAGCATGTGATACACATCCAGCAAGATAAGCATTAATAATCAACAATCAACAATGTGAAAACAACTATGCAACATGATCAACACACCAAGAATGCAACACGATGATCATAAACATTCCTCAGTGGAAAATTGAAAGTCGCGTGTCGAAGAAGCATAAGCAATCTATCAAGAATGATGGAAAACGGTCAAAAACAATTCACATAAATGCATCACATCAATCTATGAGGTTTAAGGATGAAAAGGAACTCAAACAAGCTTGAAAATGCAAGAAAAAGACAATATGTCCCAATGGTAATCGATTACCCCTTTGAAAAATGATCAAAAACATCAAATCAAAGCAAATGGATCATACATTAACAACAAACCAAAGATCTATATTGTAACATGCTAGATTAAACAATATCAAAGCTAGATTTAGAAATATTTACCAACAAGACTGAGAATTGCTTTGGTAAGTGTTGTTAAGCTGTAATTAACAGATCCAAGCAAGAAGTCTAAGGATATATGAAGCTTGAGTAAGAAAACTAGAAGATCCAAGCAAGAATCCACAAATAAGCAAAAACTCTTCCAAAGGTGATTCCAACAACTTAATTCAAGATCCAAATGAACTGTAGAACCAGAATTGATCCAAGGATGAAGATGCAATGAAGGTTTAGCTCAAGGATTCACGAATTGCAATGCAAAATTTGTGAAGCTTTTGGTTATGGAGCTTTGGCAGAAGGTTTTTGAATGAGAAAAAAGTTGAGAGAATCAAAGTGAAATGTGTAGAAAAATCAGAAAAAATGAGTGAGAGTTATGAGAGGTTTGGAGTGAAATGGATTAAATAATCCTTAGTTTAGGAATCAAAATGTGGCTTAGAATATGGATTAGTGTGAGGAATGGAAATTAAGAGTGGAATTAGGAATGGAATGTTTAAAATTTGGAAGGAAATGGTGAAATGAATCAATTCTAGATCCTTCCATTAATGCACATGTGAAATCAAGGGTCGAAAATAATTGGAAATTCTGCAGTACCGAAATTTGAACCACTTTTGCAAAATACGCCTGAGGTAATCAATTACCCATATGTGGTAACCGATTACCACATTAAAAAATTTCCAAATTTGGCGCCATTTGGAAGGAAACTTGCGTAATCAACCGGTTCCATCTGTTCTGAACCTTGTTAAGCCTTTGAAACTTGTCCTTTGACATTGCACTTGTAAAATGCATGAAATAACTTGTGAATTGCCTCTGTGCTCAAAATTACTTGCTGAAGATTATAATCGGGTGCTCGATTTCTGGGCAAAATAAATGTTGAAGCCTCTGACGCTTGCTGTTTACACTCTTGCGATAAAAGAGAACCCTGGGCCACATAAGCACCTTGATCCCATGTCTCGAGAGCCAATGCCATGACATGCAAAAATGTGAAATGCAGAGAAACACAAGCCAGTAAATCGAAAAAAGATGAGGTAAATTTTGGGGTGCTACAACTGCCCCTATTCAATCAACTTAAACCTGAAAGGATGATAACAACGACTTTTAGACATTCAAGGTACAGGGAGATTAAATACCAAGAGAACTCGGAAATTTACAGCCTATGGGGATGTATGTAATTGGAGTCCAGTCACACGTCTTCAAAGGAATTTGATGGAAAGAAAACATGCCAAAAGAAATAATAGTGAACCCCAGAACCACATCGTCAAAGGAATTTTACGGAAAGAACACCTAAGACCACATTGTCAAAGGGATTTGACGGAAAGAAAGCCTGTCCGAAGAAACACATCGTCAAAGGGGTTTGACGGGAAGAAAACCTTTCTGAAGAATCACATTGTCGAAGGGGTTTGACAGAAAGATAGCCTATCCAAAGAACCACATCGTCAAAGGGGTTTGACGGGAAGAAAACTTGTCCAAAGGATCACATCGTCAAAGGGGTTTGACGAGAAGAAAACATGTCCGAAGAAACACATCGTCAAATGGGTTTGACAGAAAGAAAGCTTATCCGAAGAATCACATTGTCAAAGGGGTTTGACGGAAAGAAAACATACCCAAAGAAAGAACAGTGAACCCCAGAACCACATCGTCAAAGGGATTTTATGGAAAGAACACCTAAGACCACATCGTCAAAGGGATTTGACGAAAAGAAAGTCTGTCCGAAGAAACACATCGTCAAAGGGGTTTGACGGGAAGAAAACCTGTCTGAAGAATCACATCGTCGAAGGGGTTTGACAGAAAGAGAGCCTATCCAAAGAACCACATCGTCAAAGGGGTTTGACGGGAAGAAAACCTGTCCAAAATATCACATCGTCAAAGGGGTTTGACGAGAAGAAAACATGTCCGAAGAAACACATTGTCAAATGGGTTTGACAGAAAGAAAGCTTATCCGAAGAATCACATCGTCAAAGGGGTTTGACGGAAAGAAAACATACCCAAAGAAAGAACAGTGAACCCCAGAACCACATCGTCAAATGGATTTGACGGAAAGAACATCTAAATGGAGAACCACATCATCAAAGGGATTTGACGGAAAGAAAACCAAACCAAAGATCACATCATCAAATGGATTTGACGAAAAGAAAAAATACCGAAAGAATTGCATCGTCAAAGGGATTTGACGAAAAGAAAGCTTGTTCAAAGAATCACATCGTCAAAGAGGTTTGACAGAAAGAAAGCCTGCCCGAAGAATCACATAGTCAAAGGGGTTTGACAGAAAGAAAAAAAACATGTCCGAAGAAACACATCGTCAAAGGGGTTTGAAGGAAAGAAAGCTTGTTCGAAGAATCACATCGTCAAAGGGGTTTGACGGGAAGAAAGCCTGTCTGAAGAAACACATCGTTAAAGGGGTTTGATGGGAAGAAAACATATCCAAAGATCACTTCGTCAAAGGGATTTGAAGGAAAGAAAATATATTCGAAGAATCACATCGTTAAAGGGATTTGACAGAAAGAAAACCTGTCCAAAGATCACATCCTCAAAGGGATTTGACGGAAAGAAAGCCTGTCCGAAGAAACACATCGCCAAAGGGATTTGACGAAAATAAAACTGAACCAAAAACCACATAATCAAAGGGATTTGACGGAAAGAAAACATATCAAGAGAATGCTAGGGATATGTCATTGTCTTTATTAATAGATGATTCGGACTTCGCACACGGTACCAAATCTGGCTTATGCTTCGCAGGCATATATTTGATTTTTTTATGGCGTAATGCTCCATATAAAGTGGAAATGCTGTGCATTTGAGGATGCAATGTAATGATGCTTATGATATGCAAAAGGACCGCTCTGCCGGGGAAAGAAGGATATACCAAGTATGATTGGACTTCGCTGGTAAGGACGGGTGAAACTTGATGGTGATTGATTTTTGGAAGGTGACATTTTCTGGGTACCGATGGGGATTGGATTTTGGCATGAGGTGATGCCAATAGTGATTGGACTTTGGAATGAGGTGATGCCAATAAGGATTGGACTTTGTTTTGAAGGGGATGCCAATAGGGATTAGACTTTGGGTTATCTGCTCGGTTTCACAAAGCTTCATCCTATGTTATGATAGATGATATGCAATAACTATGCAATGATATGGTGGCTCAAATGGTGGTTTCGATGTAAGTCAGGTATGGCTAACATTGGAAAGCGTCTTGTCCGAATACAAGATTTCTGGTTGAAAGGTTAGGGAATGGTTAACATGACTTCCCGACACTCGTCCTGAACTCAAAAGTTGACAAACCTGCTTGAGTAGCCCTGAGTAACCCTGAAAATATGGAGAGGTGACTCTGATTAACCGTCTTCTAGAGAGGATAACTCTTCGCGCTCTTGCAGTGTCCTGTTTCAAAACGAGCCTTTGAAGTAACTTTTCCCCTGTCATATTGATCCTTGAAAGATTTGCTGAATCTCGACTTGATTACCCCAGATTGGCATCTTCTGACAGAGTCTCTTGGCCATATTCTCCCCAACATATCTGTCCAGAAATTTCCTCATGGCAAGATAAGACTTCTTGACTGACATTCATTGTGTAAACCTCATTGATGACAAATACCTGTGTGCAAGCAGATAATGTTTATTCTGAGAATGATAATTCTAATGCAACACACATGCTTCTCTTGAAGTTTTCGTTGAAAAGATATCGCCAAACTTTATGAACAAGTCACTAGTTAAAATGAGACATTGATTTTTGAATGAAAGACATCTTACACATGCAATACCAAAAAAGTCTTTTAGCATAACTCATGGGAGTCAGAAACGCTATCTTGTTGAAGTACGCTTTCAAAATAAACCCTGCTTCAATTAGGACTTTTGAGGGTTGTAACGTGGTTTGGTTCACGATTTCAGAAAAAAGGATTTTTGGCTCAAACTTTATTTGTACCCACCCATTCTCCTTGGTATTCTCCAGCCCTATATGCTAACTTGGCACAAGTGCCCACCTTTCAAAAAGTTCATTGAATGGTAAAAGTGACGGTTAATGAACCCACAAGATTTTTGGAGCGACAGTCACCCCTTTTGTCTTTGGTGTCTGCAGTCGCACGACTTTGTTCTTTATCGAGGATTTTTCTTTTGTCCTCCTTTTCATTTTCTGTTCTTTTCCCTGATCTTGCATGGACTGATTCTTTTGATTTTTGATTTTGAAGTCCAGTGGGATGCCATAATTTTTCCTAACTCACTTGTTTTCAGGATTCGACTTAGCGGGCTTTTTTTTTCTTTTCTTGGAACAAGTCATGTGACACTGGCTCTCTTGATTTCCGTGAAAGGTTTGACAGCCTCATTCCTTGGTTAATGATATATAAATATTATGGGATTGTTAAGGATAAAAGGTAATGGATCCTTGCATGCACACTCCTTTTAAAATTTGAACGCTTGGTCAGACTAACTGAAGACTACCCTTCCCCAGGTTAAGATTGAGGGTTTTTTCATTTTTAGAAAGAAACTCCTACTTCTAGGCTCAAAAGGGCTAACGAAGGTCTATCTCTCTTATATCTCCAGTGTTTGGGGATTCAAAACAATTCCTATACATCATTAGCAGGGTTTTATCCAAAAACACATGACTAGAGATTTTGCATTTTTGCTTCATCATCCTCCCTCCAAGAGTCTAAGAAAGAAAGTTAGTATTGCAATGCACATAAATATTATATAAGCCGAATGGATTACTTTTAAAAAAATATACTCATTGCATTAAGATCATCATTAAAAAACAAACAAGGTTTTACATGCGAGCAGAGCATTAACAACCAATGAAAAATACAAATGAACAATGCATTAATGAAATTAAAAATGCCATGGCTGAGGAGATGACCCTTGAAGTCTTTAAACTAAAACAGATGAGAGATTGACGTGTATAACCAAATTTTTTTCTGGAAAGGATATGTACCCTTTGTCAATCAACTGTTGCACTTTGGCTTGAAAAGCTTTGCAATCTTCAGTTGAGTGTCCCATGGAAAGGATCCTCCATGATATCCACACTGCACACTAGGATCATACCTAGGAGGGTATGGCTCTGGCAACAACTTGAGATTCTTGGGCTCCACCAATGAGTTTTGAATTAGATGTGGCAAAAACTGACTGTACGAAATAGGAATCGAATGAAGAGGAGCATTCCTTCTTTCCAAGTTGTTGCGAGGCCTATTCTGATTCTGACGCCGATAGTTTTGTTGCTGAGGAGCATAAGGTTGTTGGTACCGATTAGGGAATTCCTCACGTTTTCAGACACTTTCATCCTCTGACTTGGCCCAGGAACATGCAATAGCTGTGGACGTGGAGATTCTGAAACCAAAGACTGTAAGATACACCCCTGAACCGATGCAGCTTTAGGAATATCCACTTCTTTTGCAATGACTGGAATAAGACCACCTTGTACGCTCATATTGCCCGACATGAACTTAACTGCCTTCGAATCAATTAAGCCTTGAACTTGGTGCTTAAAGACCTTACATTTCTCCACATTATGCCCCGGTGCCCCAGAATCGAAATCACAATGGGCACTTGCATAACCTGGTGGTGGCTTACCAGCAAATGGAGCTATAGTCTGAAGTTCAACCAATGGAAGCTAAAGAAAATATTGCAACAACTGAGTATAAGTCATAGGGAGTTGGTCAAAGATTCTTTCGGGCTGCTTCAGCCTCTATGCGTACTTTTTAACCTTAGGATTATCTTGGGAAATAGGAGACAACTTCTGACGAGAAAATTCTGGAACCCTATGTCGTGCAGAAAATTTGCGAGGCAACTCCTGACCTAGGAAAGATCCCACAGGCAAGGGAGGAATAACAATTTTTGTTTCCCCCTCAGACATAGAATTGCCTTCCTTTCTTAGCGCGTTTCTCATGACTTTTGTAATCAGGCCAATCTGGGTCTTCAGTTGATGGACTTCCTCTCTCAGCATTTTCTGATCCTGAGACAAAGCTTGCATGTCCACCATGAACTGTTCCATCTGGCTTTGTACTTCCCTCAACTCTTCTTGAACTTGCTCCATAGTGAACTTCTAGCTTTTTTGAAAAGTTAAGTCTAGAATTCTGAAGAAAACCAGATTAGGATAACAAAAGACCAGCCTCAAACACCTGGTGTGCAAATGAATATGAAAACGCAATGAAAACATGTTTATTTATCATATTATCATTATCAAACAAAAATAAATAAGTTTTCACTTTAATAGAAAAGAAACTACACATACAAAGAAATGACATGATATAAAAGATTGCTAGCTTTGGGGAACTGGGCTTTTCAATCTTGATTCGCTACTAGGCTAACCATCTTCGGGAATTGCTTGTCGAAGTCAGTCTGATACTCATCTGAACATCTACTCTAATTGAATTCTTCCATAACCAGGACTGATGAACCCACATGACTAGATGAAGGAGGATTGTTGATCTGAGTACCCTGAAGTGTGAGTGAGAACATATTGGAGTCAAGCAGAGTCTGAATCTTGCTCTTAAGCACCTTACAATCTTCGTTTGAATGCCCTTGTGCCCCAGCATGATAGTCACAACGGGCATTGACATCAAAACCTGGTGGGTATGAAGGAATCACTGGATTTATCTCCTTTAGCACTATCAACCCATCTTTGATCAAATCCGATAACATCTGACTGTACGACATGGGCAACTGAGTGAAATTCCTTTCTGGCTTCCTTGGTCTTTGTTAAGTGTGCTAACGCAGCTAACAACGATATGACCGTTGACTCTGAGGAGATCCCTGATTATGAGAAGAATACAGTCTCTAGGGAGAGAACATTATCTGATACAAAGACCTAGAAGATTGTTGACTTTGAACACTTGAAATATCTGAGTACTGAGGCTGAGGTATCGGTGATTCCCATATAGAATTACTTTCTTTCTCCCATTCTTCTTGAGAATTAACAACTGATTCACTTTCACCAACTAAGATGTCTGAGTCATCTTGAATCTTTCCACTCTTGAGTCTGCTCTCGATACGTTCCCCAACTACTATCAAGTTAGAAAAGTTTAATGCCCCATTGCCAATCATCTTATCCAAGTATGGGCCTTGTAAAGTATCCATGAACAAGCACTACTACAAAAATGATTTTTGGCAGCGCATAAAAGACAACGCTTTCTGTAAAAGCGCTGCTAAAGAGTCAAGAAAAAAAAAAGAAAAAAAAGAGCTGACTTTAGACAACGCTTTTAGAAAAGTGTTGCTAAAGGTGGCAGTTATGGCTAACAATAGAAAACGCTTTATAAAAAGCGCTGCTAAATGGGGTACCTACGAAAGCGCTTTTTAAAAGCGCTGCTAAATGGGGTACCTACGAGAGCGCTTTTAGAAAGCGCTGCTAAAGGGGTAACCTACGAAAGCGCTTTCTAAAAGCGCTGCTAAAGGTGGTAGTAAATGAGGTACCTACGAGAGCGCTTTTCAGAAAAGCACTGCTAAAGGGTGTACAAAAGAAAGAGCTTTTATAAAGCGCTGCTATAGGGCCTGCCTAAGGCAGACCTTAGAGAGCGCTTTTAAAAGCGCTGCTAAAGGCCATGCAGAAGCGCTGCCTTATGTTTAAGTAGCATAAATTAAAAAAAATCATAATTTTTCAGAACAAAATAGTCTTTTCTTAAAGCTTCGCTCCCACTGGCGATAGTGCCCTACTCCCTCCGTCGACCACTTCCGTCCGTTGTGTTCGTCCGACCGCCACAAACCGTCGCCGTCCTTAGTAGCTGTCCACCGTGTTCTGCATTTCCGCCTCTGTCTGTCCGTTTCGTCCTTCCGTCTTTGTCCTCCACCTCCTCTGTCAGCCATTTCCACCATTTTTAAGGTATTTGAAGTTTTTTTAAAATGTTGTTGATAGAAACAAATGATGTTGAAGTTGTTGTTGTTAGTATTGATGTTAATATTGTTGTTGATGTTGTTAATGGAAACAAATGATGTTGTTGCATGTTATTCTCAGTGCCTTTAGATATTATTGATATTGAGTATTTTTTAGGAGGCTTACATCATGTATCTGAATAGGAACCATATTGAGGATGTTCATCATCTAGTTAGGATGGGCAATCTTGTAGGTTCAAGAACTTGGGTTGGATGTATTCCACCTACGGCAGACTCTACTTTGTGTAATGTTTCTTCAGTCTAATGAAATATGTTTCCTTTAAAAAAAACTATATCATGTTAATAAAATGTAAACAAATTAGTGAGTACATGGCATGGTATAGATTGATTCAAACTTTATATCTCTTCAACATACCTCAACCGTTTATTAACATTCACTATAAAAACATGTTTAACACACAACAACAATTTAACCTTTACTTTCAACAACGAAAACCATACACTATAAAAACAATGATGCATGTTTTTGTTATTTATGTTTTTCATTTCATATGTACTTGTCATTCATTTAATAAGTGTGTTTTTTTGAGTTACAGGTATTATGGCTAACAACGAGGAAAACTCACATGATACTCCTTTAGAGGGTGGAAACGAACCAGTACATGATGTGGAAGGAGATATTTCAAGAGGAATAACAATTATGAAGGGAATCATTCGTGCGAGAGATAAAGGTATAAAATATGATCTGCATTGGAATGAAACAGACCAATTAATTGAGCCTAACGGTGCGATGTTAACAAGTTACATTGGTGTACTTGTTCGCTCGCAAATTCTAATCACTTGTTATAATTGGAAAATTCCATCGTTGAAACCAGCTAAAAAAAATATGGAGTGAGATACAGGTATCATATCTGACATTATTTATTTTTGTTGATGGTTATGTCTTTAAATTATTTATACTAACACACTATATGTATGTTAATTTGTTTAATTTGCAGAGGTCTTTTAATATTGATGACAATCGGAAAAAATATTGTCTTTAATTAGCCGAAAAAAGACTTAGAGGATTTCGAGCATTTTTAACGAACAAGTTTCTTAAGGATTCTGATGGAAACTTTGTTGAGTCAGAGCGACCAAAGAAGTATGCAGATTTGATTTCACTTGAAGAATGAGAGACTTTTGTTGCCAAGAGAAGAACCAAATAATTCCATGTAATTTTATCTTACCATTAACAATGTATAATATATATACTTATTTCACATGAGTTCTGATATGGCTTAAACTTGTTTTTTCAATTTGTGAGTGACATAAATCGGCAACGAGCATCAAAACCCGCGTATCCATACAAAAAAGGCGTTTGGGATATGCACGCTTACAACAGAAAATAGTAAGTATATATTAATGCTTTATTAGGATGAAATTGAAATACGAGAAAATGAAACTTATTATCTGTCTTAATGTGCAGTTAGAAGAGGAGAAAAGTGATGCAACATCTGTTCCATAACATGTTTTGTGGAAGGCTGCTCGTGTGGGTAGAGATGGAGTTGTTCAGGAAGATGTTCAATAAGTTTTTGAGCAATGTGTAAGTATAACATTAGTTCTGTCATAAACTCAAAAGAGTAGTAACATATAATATATTTATGCTTGTTAATCCACACTGATATTTTTCTACATTTCAGGAGAGTCTATCCCAGACTATAACTGCATCTGAAGACCATGATTGCAGGAGCCTACTCAGTCGAGTATTAAATGTTCCTGAGTATACTATTCATGTGAGGGGTAAGGGGTTTGGTGTCACTCCAACAAAATTGTATAAGAATCCAAAGAAAAAATATCCGACCAATAAAGAAGTCATGGAGTCGTTAGAAGAATTGAGAGCTCAAGTTCGTGAATTGCAAAAGGACAAAGAGAGATGCATGTCAGAAAGGCGCGATCATGAGTTTAAGGATACTAGTGACAAAGATAGTATCAATTGTAATTTTCAGCAGAAACTTCTCGAGGTAACTATATATATATATATATATATATATATATATATATATATATATATATATATATATATATATATATATATATATATATATATATATATATATATATATATATATATATATATATATATATATATATATATATATATATATATATATATATATATATATATATATATATATATATATATATATATATATATATATATATATATATATATATATATATATATATATATATATATATATATATATATATATATATATATATATATATATATATATATATATATATATATATATATATATATATATATATATATATATATATATATATATATATATATATATATATATATATATATATATATATATATATATATATATATATATATATATATATATATATATATATATATATATATATATATATTACATTGAAATTAATTTAGCATAATTTTCTAAATTGACATATATACACATTAATCGTATTCGTTATTGGTTTAAGGCATTTCACCTTGTCGGCTATATTTATTGGCACCTATTTATCGCATGGTTGGCAGGGGAAACATGCATAATATTTTGGGAGAATTACTTCACCATAAACCGCTCCCAGTTGGATTTTTGAAGTTATCAATTGATATTGCTTTAGAGCGGGATGTGTTATTGCCTATACCAGACGATGTTTCAGATGCAACATTGGTAGGAGACGCAATAGGATCGTATGTTGCATGGCCCTCAAATTTCATTTTCATAGATGATGAGGTACGTTGAACACCATTATGAACCTTTTAGTATTCAAATGTTTTACTACATGTAAGTTATTCTTACATTTACGTACTATTTATTTACATGATAATGTTAGACTCCTACAAAATCCAAACCAAAAGATAAGGGGATTATTGTGCGGGAAACCGAGTCAGGTGCATCAAAAAAACAGGTACATTAATTGATATATATGAATAGAAAATCTGAATTATATCCTCTAATTTTTTGATTACCTAACTTATATGATTTTTAGATTCAAGCTCAAGAGATGCAAAAAGTCAGCAAGGATAAGATGCCTGAAACTAGCAAGGTGTCCAACAAAAAAAAGGTTGAGCCTAAAAAAGCATTTGTTCCTCGATTTAGGTTGTGCCTTGAAACGTATGTCGAAACAACAGATGTGGTGGAGGGTGGCATTCTTCAAATCCATATGGAGGAAGGTATTTTCGGATTTGCTTATGATGAAACAATTGCTAAAGAGGATTTGGATCAGGTATTCCAACATTCTGAATTGGGCATCGGTGTTATTCGTTCATACATCAGGTATTCCGATCAATTTTAATTAAATATATAATTGATCAATTTATTTTCTCATTACAATTAATATTAATCCTAATGTTGTTTATGATTTTATTTAAGGTTCTTGCATGAAAGGTTGTTGGTCCCGCATCAATTGACAAAAAGGTTTTCATTCTTATCTTCTAGCTGTATCAATGAACAGTTAATCGAACACAATCCAGATGCAGTCATAGATTATGTAGTCCGAGCATTTATGGCCACGGATACAGAAAAGTTGTATTTTTTTCCATATAATACTGGCCATGGGTTAGATTTCATTCTAATTTCATTTATTATAATTATTCTTTTTAAACATTCTCTATAACATTTTCATTTAAAATTTTGTCTTATTTTACAGTGGACACTGGTTGTTGGTCGCGATTAATCCGATAAAAGAACTTGTGTATTATTTGGATTCATTAGATGGGGATCAAACAAAATATCCTGATATGAAGAAGATGGTTGATACATAAGTGATGAGATTGTTCTGAATAATTCGTGTATATCTTTATTATTTATGTGAGATTGCTATAAATATTCGTTTATATTATACTTAGAGCTATACAAATATTTCGATCACAAAGACAAGCAAGAGTACCAAAGGGTAAGGCTAACAACATTAGTTGGATCATAGTGCAGGTATATTTTCAAATTTTGATTATTATATTGATGTTGTTTGCTAAAACTAGTTAAACTATATATCCTAATATGTATTCATATTTTTTTTTCATGTGTAGTGTCCTCGTCAGCGCAATGGTATTGATTGCGGTTATTTTGTATTGAGGTTTATGAAGGAAATTATTCATTCGGGCCAAATAGAGATTCCAAACATGGTATGGATTTATAAGTTATATGATTTATTTTGATATTTAACCGGTATTTCATCTAAGTAACTAGTTTTAACTAAATCATGCATGTTTTGTTATATTATGTAGTACTTTGATGAATTCAAGTGTGGCACTTACTCGAAATAAAAATTAGAAGAAATTAAGGAGGAATGGTGTCAATACATTCTTGAGATGAGAATTGTATAAGGTATATTGTCTTTATGTGTTTTGATCGGAGATTTGTGTTGTTGTGATGTTCTGTACATACTACTGGATAAATTATAGTTCTAGAAGTCGTATATAGTTTTGGTATTTATTGATATACTTCTAGATCAAAATAATATTGTGTTGTTGTGAGGATCATTACTTATGGAATTTATGATTATATGTATAGTGAATATTGTGACATTATCGGTTTTGGAATATATTTTATAAGTATGGATCGTTTATGCTGAATGATAATATACATATAAGGCCTATGTGTTGAAATAAAGGATCGTGTTGAATTACAATGATTGTAAGAAGGTTATGTATAAGGCCTAAGTAATGTTGAAATAAAGGTTTGTGTTAAATATAATTATTATAAGCAGGTTTGTGTGATAAATATAAAAGACTTGTGCAATAGTATAAAACAAAAAACACTTCATAAAAATATGCACAAAAGACAGCGCTTTTTGCCAAAAAAAGTGATCTTGGGAAAAAACCAATGATGTGAGAAAAGGCAGTGCTTTTAAAGGAAAAGCGCTGCTAAAGGTAGAGAAAAGAGAGCGCTTTTAAAAAGCGCTGCTATAGGTGTGGTAAAGAGAGCGCTTTTGAAAGCGCTGCTAAAAATAGGGAGAAAAGCGCTGCTAAAGGCAAATAAAAGCGCTGCTAAAGGTCTTAGGAAAATGGACTTTAGAGAGCGCTTTTAAAAGCACTGCTAAAAAAGGGGAGGAAAAGCGCTGCTAAAAGGGGGAGAAAAAGCGATGTTAAAGGCCAAAAAAAGCGCTGCTAAAAGGGGACCTATAGCAGCGCTTTTTCCCCAAAAAAAGCGTTGCCTTTACCTATAGCAGCGCCACTTTAGGCAGTGCTTTTAAGCGCTTCTAAAGGCTAAAAAAAGCACTGCTATAGATCTTTTTTGGCATAGTGAGGTCAACCAATTCCCTGTCTAGAAGTGGTGGTTGAACGCGAGCGGCTAACTCTCTCCATCTCTGAGCATACCCTCTAAAGGATTCATTGTACGCTTGAGATAAGTCTTGCAACTACATGTGGCTGAGAGTCATGTCAAGATTATAATTGTATTGCTTCACAAAGGCGTTGGTTAGGTCTGACCATGATCATATGCAACCACTCTCTAACTGCATATACCAACTCAGTGATGCCCCACTTAGACTGTCGTGGAAACAGTGAATCATAAGCTTGTCGTTATGGACATATGAGGTTATTCTTCTACAAAACATCACCAAATGTTGCTTTGGACAGCTATCCCCTTTGTACTTCTCAAAATTCGGTGTCTTAAACTTCGGAGGCATCACAAGGCCTAACACCAAACACTTGCTTGAAGCATTCAGATTAAGAGCATTACGACCTTCTAGGACATCAAGCTTCTCTTCCAACAAACGATATCTTTTCATAAACTCAACAGTTTATGGATCTTTAGGTTTCAACTTTGGAACTACCCCTTGGAAATCTGGCACAGAAAATGCAAGGCTCTGATAGTCTGTGGCATTAAAAAAAGAGGAATGTCCATCTCGGACAATGGTACACTCTTGTTTAACTTGATCCTCAACAGGAATCTGCACATGCTGAGCTTGAGCAACATTGTTCACTGGAGGTGGAATAACATTTCCAGTAACTGGAGTCCTCTAAATATTGGCCTCTCCCCTTGTCATGGCTGTCGTGGCTCCCACAAGTTGATCCAACTAGTTCTTCATCAATTCAACATCTGCCCTTATAACAAACTGATTCTGCTCTCCCAAGTTCATGATTCTTCCTAAAAGTTGATTCAAGTCCAATACGAGTGTCAAGAATTCAACTACGGGTTGGGTAAAAGATGGATGAGCTCTGCTATTTCCGACTGAGGAAGGACATGCATAAATGATGCACAAATGCTTATACAATGTGTTGCACCCCAAATTTTGACCCCTTAGATTCTCATTATCATTTTAGGAGCATACTCATGAATTATCTAACCCTAACCCAATGCAAGTTTGTCTTTGTTAAGTTATAGATGAATCAGGGTTTTGTACAGTCAAATCGAAGCTTCAGGGTTTGTGATCAATCCAAGTTTTAGGTTAATTCAATCATGAAACAAGATCAAGGGTATCATATGATGTCAATTGAGAATCCAATTTGAGGTTGTTACCCCAGAATCAAGAACAGTGTACTTCAGGGCACCCGATTAGGGTTTTTGACTAGTAAAAATCAACTGTAGTTTGACTTTGATGTTGGTAGGTATTTTAATGGTGGTATTATGATCCATGGAGTTCACATAACTTAATAAAGTTCATTCAAGAAGTTTCAAAGTCTCAGGAGGTCCAGAGTGTCAACAGACGACTCGGTAGTCACCGATCGATCGTACGGTTGACCGAAAAGTCAACTCTTCAAATTTAAGGAATTGGACTTCAAAGTGTGAATAAAAAATGTTCCTTATATCATATTGCACTTGCCTATCAATTTTCATGACCATTGGATCAAGGATGAAGGAGTAATCGAAAAATCGGGAAATTAGGGTTTTGAAAGGGGCTAAACCATAACTCCTTAACCACACATCCAAATGAAGTAGTTCAAAGCTCATTTGAAATCTCTTGACAAATCCTACAAAAGTCCCTAAGTTGTCCATGATCAGAAAATGCATAGATTTGGAGTTATGATCAAATTCATTTCAAGAAGGGAAAAAGACTTAGAGAAATTTCACTTTTATGTTCATTTTTTAGCAACTTTGAGAGAATTTTTGACCAATTTCCTTTGGGAATTTGAAACTCATGAAAGCATGAATGTTTTAGAGCTATTTGAGGGCTTTCTAAAAAGTATTAGAACATCTCAAAAGGATTTGTGAGCTGAAAGTTATGGTTATGGCAAGTTGGTGATTTCACACTTTAGTCCCACATTATCAAATGTTCAAAAATCATTCTTTCCTCAAATATGACCAATCTCAGCTTGTGAAACATATTTTATCTGATGTATAGAGGGTTTGTAGCATGAAAAAACAAAAAAATGCAGAGGAGATGGAATTAGCCAAACTTGCAAGTGGGCTTGCAAGTGGCTTTACAACTTGCATTTGAAATCATAAGGCAAGCATGAGGTGGAAAAGTGAATCTGAACCAGCCATCAACCTACACTCTCTAGCCTGACTTTAGACACATTAAACTCATCATAACACTTAACTATTGGGCTTACCTCTCAGCCAAGGAAACCCCTTTGTGGAGGTTTGATCCAAAAGTGTAAAACCTTTCTTTCATGTGAAGAAACCTCCAAATCTGCCTCCTCTCTTCATTTTCCTATAAAAGGGAGCCCTCATCACTTCATCTTACACACAATATTGATTCTAAAAACCAGAGAAATCTCAAGCCTTGGCTCTTTCACACCTTACTCCAAAAATCACAAAATCACAAAATTGTCAAAAACCACCAAAAATCTGTCTTGGTACATTTGCTGCCAAACTCATTTCTCTCCATTCAAACACCCCAACAATCACCCACACAATCTCTAAATATGACATAGAAGGTGTCCAAGACCTTAAACCATTCAAAAACCTCACCATTCAAAAAGTCAACTTCCATACCAAGTTACTTTGACCAAAAGCCACAAAATCAGCCAAAACTGGTTCTATACATTTGCTTGGTGTTCTAATCACTCAAACACCTCTCATATATCATTTCTCAACTTTCTAAAGTGTTAAAGATCATTGGTGGAGTTTATTTCTCCAACTGTCACAAAGATTTCATTCTTGCTTCAAAAAGAAGAAAGTTTCAAAGCTAGTGTTATTTGGAAGTCTCTCTGGGTTTCTTGGTGTTCTAACCTACTCAACACAATCCACTAGAGGTATGTAGATATTCCCTTCTTGCTTTGCACCATCATTCCATGATTTGGCATTTTGAGTTCACTATGTGAAAATATGTCATGTGTATGTCTTGTACTCAATTTCTGTCATGACAAAGATATAATTGTTTTGTTGAGTTGGACCATCCCTAAAATCATGATTATGTTGTGTATATATGTTTGTCTAGAGCTGTTTGTGACTGGTTTGTGTTTTCATTCAAAATACCATGTTCCTTGCACCTTTTTACCATGTCCATACCAGTTTGAATTTCAGACCAGGAAGGGTTTAAAATTGAATTCAATATCATCTAGTGAAACATTTATGACATGTATGTGTAACCTGCCCAACCTGTTCTCATCTGTTTTAATATGTCACCTCAAAAATGCATCTTTTCAAAACAATGTGCCAGGAGATACACCAAAAACTTTTCTGTCCACAAAGCAACCAGTTCTTGAGCATAGGCATCTCTAGTTTCATGAATATAACTTGTGTATATAAGTTGTGTGGCTTGTATGTGCAGAAAACTAAACTGAATTTCCTTTGTGCATTCAATTTGCCAAGTTTCACTCAAAATCCTCATTTTCAATAACAGACTATTTGGCCTCATTTTTATTGCTTGAACACTTTTCTTTCCATGTATAAAGTATGTGTATAGGATTAGCTTGGTGTAAATATACTACAAAACTGAATTGACCTCTCTGTTGCATCTCACTTGACAGTTTTTGCATTTTGAATACTATGTTTCAATACAGACTGTTTTGAATCTTAATCTTTGCTTGAATCTATCCCATAACATGTGCATGAAGTGTATGTATGCCTTACTTGACCTGAGTATGCTTAGAACTAAAAATGAACATCCTCTTGCACCTTCACAAAGCACTAAAATGCAGTATGAGTATCACTTTCCATAATCACTTGTCTTGAACTTGATTTCCTGCTCACTCTCATGCATTACCATGTTTTCAAGATGTGCATAGGCTTGCCCTGATCAGAATGTGCTTAGGATTGAATTTCAGCTTCATTAGTGTCTTACATGATAAATGTTGCATTTTGAAAACCACTTTTCATTACAGACCTCCTTGAACTCTTTTTTCAATTTGAATCCATTTCATGACACATATGTGAACTGTTTGAGTGATTGGTTTGATTAAAATGTGCCTATAACATGAATTGATTTTGATCATGCCCTGTCAAATAACCAAAGTGCATTTTAAGAGGCATATCTTGCTACAGTCTGCTCTTCACTTCAAAACAAGTTTGAGCACCCTTGGTAATCTATATGTGATGTGTATATGTGACTGATTCACCAAAATTGTGCCTAGAACATGAAATTCACTTTTTCATGATTGCATCTAAATGTCATTTTTGCAAGTTGCATACCATCTGCTATACCAAGCTGTCTTGCCTTGTTCTTCTGGTCTAGACTCATTCTTTAACATTCATATGATGTGTGTGCAAGATTACATTGACCTATAATTGACTGGTATATGAACTCCATCTCAAATTGCATTTTCAAACATCACAATGCACACACCATCGGGTTTCAAAATGGGGAGATAATTTTGAAAAATTAAAAGCATCATCTTATTCCTCATGAAATTCTAGTCAGTTTACACTAAAATTTTGTCAAAATCCATGGAAAATTGACTGAGTTATGATCAAAATGCAAATCATTGAGTTTGTGTGTTTTTGTGCCCAGCCAGTTTTGTAGGTACCCCATATATATTTATGGGGTGGCTTTCATCAACGGATGTATAGCCACCCCAATGGTAAGAACATTAGCCAAAACACGCCTTTCATGCCTTGAACCTGGGTTCGACCCCTGAGGAGGGCAACCCTTTTATTTATTTTTTTCATTTTTTAACCAAACTTCATAAATTCATATCTCTCTCAATTTTAATCATTTTTCACCCATTCTTTTTTGCATTTTGTTCATATTGATGTCTACTTTCATGTCATATTTTTTATTTCCATGTTTGCCTAATGTTTAATCTCTTTTGACTATGTGCAAGTTATGTACGTTCTATGATCGTTTTCGCGTATGCAGATGAATTTTTCTTGTGATATACTTGTGATTGTTTGTGATACTTGTTTGCATTCATGTTCTTAAATGTTAGCTAACATGCTAGGACTTCATCTCTGGTTGTTACCATGTTCATTTTACTTCATCTGCTAAAAACAAGCTTGATCTGTTGTCACACTTCCTGCTTAATCAACTACTTTGATTGTCATCAATGCATTTTCATTTTTCATCATTTCACATGCTCACTTAATGGTTGTCACCATGGATGCATATTTATTATGTTGTTATCTTGTTTAAAGTTTTCTTTCCCCAAGTGATGAAGCTGGTTAGCTCTAATCCAAGTTGCCTCTCCTGTCCCTTTCCAAAGGAAAAGATCTTTTCCAATAACCTTTATGTTATGGATAACTCATTCACCCATTCCCTTGACTTTGTTAAGTCATTTTAGCCTTAGTTTAGAAACCATTAGACTTTGCTTCAAGTCTAAGGGACCCACCTGTACTAGGAGTGTTCTTCAACTAGAACCCTATGATAGAGTTTGTCAACTCTATGTAAGGATCATCGTCATGATTTCTTACTTCCCCTTTTGAATATTACAACTTAGAATAGGGAGTTTTGTCAAACTCCACATAAACATTGTCATGTTTGTTCCCCCTTGAACCTTGATCATAATCAAGTGTTCTTTACCCCTTGTGAGGTGAACTACGATTGCTCTGATTCTATCCTAGTTAGGATACGTAGGCAGAAGATGCGATGTCTTTGCGAGCAAACTTAGAAAACCATCTAGGTCTTTACTTATCCCTAATACATGTCCCAATCCATAGTACATATTCACAAACTTAGCAAACAATCAAACAAAAGGTTCCTGTAGGGTACTACAGATGCTTAGGGTGCTAACACCTTCCCTAGGTATAACCAACCCCCGATCCCCGAATCTCTTAAGCATTGTCGTTACATCGCGAAACAGGTTTTTCTTTCTTTAGACCTTTCCTTTGAATAAAATAAAGTTTAGTTGTAAAAGAATTAAGATTCAAGTTAATTTAATAGCTTGATATCTGATTTTCACCGCAACAGAAATGGCGACTTCATTGGGGAGTATGCTTAGCTTTGAGGGTTTAGCCTATCTTGTTTGAATACTTGCTATATTTGTGGATACTTGTAAATATGTACATATGTGCCCTGTTGAATCTTGGGAACTTTGAGTGGTGAGACAACACTATACCCGTGTTTGAGCGTACTTATGATAGGATGGTGGTATATTCAAGGAGACTTGTAGGGAGTTGATTCCCGACCAAGTTGACTTGAGAAAACCACTGCTCAGTAGAGGCTCTTCTGAGAGTTAGTATTGTTGATCGAGTATTCGTGAAAACAATGCTACTTTCTACATGGGAGCCCATGATACTGAGAACTTTTACATTACCTTTTCCCCCACTATGTCTTTATTAGGATGTAGTGCGATGGCTATAAGGAAGTAATTCCGAAATAGTTGATACGCGATACTACACTTGGACGAGACTCTCTTGAGAATATTATCGACCACCAAGTATTTGGGAAATTGATAATATCCGAAAGATGGGTCGAGGACTCTGGGGACCTTTTTAGAACCTTGTTCTACAATTTTTGGAAGCCTTAGTACATACCTTTGGGATGGGTAGACCTTGACTCCATACTCATGTTCTCCAAACCAAAACCTTTATCTGTTTACCCATGTGTATATGTGAATCTGTGCTTACCTGTGTTTGTGCATTCATGCATTCATGAACATCATATCATAAAGGTTTCATGGAACTCAGATCTTTTATTTGTAAACATTAGGATCATCATGGATAATGGAAAAAAGAAAACTATGAAGTACACTTACAAAAGTCCTAACTTGGATGATATAGAGAAGTTCAGTACGTTGATAACAGATCTAGAAGGATTCAAGAGCAGATATGGGAACTTATTGTCATTATTGAGGGTAAAAAGGAAGATGGAGCTGGGACTTCTCTCCACACTTCTCCAGTTTTATGATCCACTCTATCATTGTTTCACTTTTCCTGATTACCAGCTGGTACCTACACTTGAGGAATATTCTTGTTTGATTGGTTTGCCTATTCTTGAAGACTCTCCTTTTCCAATCATGGAGAAGGACCCTAAGGAGGAAGAAATTGCTAAAGCTACACGTTTGGGATTAGTGGATATTCAGAAAAATATGGTTACTAAAGGAGGAGTATTTGGTTTGACTGCAGAGTTCTTGGTTGGGAAAGCCCAATACTATGCCGATCATTTGAGTATGGATGCATTCGAGGCTATCCTTGCCATGCTCATTTATGGGATCTTCTTGTTTCCAAGTTTTGATAATTTTGTGGACCTCAATGCCATTAAGATTTTCTTGAAGAAAAACCATGTGCCTACTTTACTAGCTGATGCCTATCATTCTATTCATCTGAGGAATTTGCATAAAGGAGGAATGGTTACCTGTTGTGTCCCTTTGTTATACAAGTGGTTTATTTCTCACTTACCTAAGGCTCATGTTTTTTGGAAGGAAGGTTGGTGGTCTCAGAAGGTTATGGCTCTTACTCACTCTGATATTGATTGGTACAACCGTAATTATGACGGGATAAAGATCATTGACAGTTGTGGGAGTTTTGGTAACGTACCTCTTCTTGGTACAAATGGAGGAATCAGTTACAACCTTGTTCTCGCTCGCCGACAGCTTGGATATCCTTTGAAGGACAAACCTAATAGCGCTCATGTGAAGAATATTTTCTTTAAAGGAGAATTAGAATTAAGAAAAGAGATCCTAAAAGCTCGGGGTCATGTGCATAAGAAAGGAAAGGAAGACTTAGGGAAACATAATTGTGTCTCTCTCGAGCCTTATCTCCAATGGGTCTAAAAGAGAGCTATTCATCTTAAGATGCCTTATCCTCAGCAGAAACCCATGGTTTTAGAGGACGAACACCCGATGATTTTTATGTCTGAAGAGGAGAAGTTGAAGATTGCTTTGAGGAAATCACAACAAACTGAAGTAGCCTGGAGGTACAAGTACCAAGTGGCCATGGAAGGGAATGATGAATTCCGTAGACAACTCCAGTCCAAGGATGAAGAAATGATTGCTTGTAAGAAGAGGAAGACACATGAAGGTTTATCTTCTTCCAGCTCTCAGTCAACTCCATGGAGGCTAGTCGTGGACAAACTCATTCTTGAGAAGACCCAGATGGAAGAAGAAATCAAGAAGCTTAAAGCAAAAGAGGACTTTTATTTAGAATACTGTCAGCCTTATATTTAGGACTTTTGTAAAATGTACTAGATATTTTGTAATTCAAATCTTGAAAATCAAATGAAATGATGTTTTGATCTGAGTTCCATGAAACCTTTGCATTTGCATTCTCATTAATTAATCATTCAAGGAACTAAAGATTGTTTTGCAGATATTATAGGATGGATTCTGGAAAAAAAACAGAAGTATGTTCCAAAGACCAAAATTGGAGAACTTGAAGAAACTGGGAAGTTTAGTAGAAGACCCCGAGGCATTCAGATAGAAGTATGGGAATATGCTGTCTTTGCTAGAAGTTCAAGTATATGAAGAGATGTTATCCGCACTCGTGCAGTTCTATGATTCAACCTATCACTGTTTCACATTTCCAGATTATCAGTTGCTGCCAACCTTGGAAGAATATTCTGCCCTGATGGGAGTAGACATCACTCCTAGACCATTTTCTAGAAGAGAAGGGACTCCTAATGAAAGAGCAGTTGCAGAGGCCGCGTATTTAGAGGTGGACGAGGTACGATCTCATATGATTGCTAAGGGAGGGTTGTATGGATTTCCAGCTATGTTCCTGTATGAAAAAGCTCAAAGTTATGCCTTGTCGAAGAATATTGAAGCATTTGAGGCCATCCTGGTTTTACTAATTTACGGACTGTTCCTGTTCCCAACTGCTAATGATTTTGTGGACGTGAATGCAATCAACCTTTTCTTAATCAAAAATCATGTACCTATCCTGCTGGCCGATATGTACTTTACCATCCACCGTAGGAACCGTTATGGAGTTGGTCAGATTGAGTGTTGCACCGTCCTCTTGCACAAGTGGTTTATTTTGCACTTGCCAAAAATTCTAGCCCTCTGGGATAAGCAAAATGGGCTCTCGTGGACAGAAAAGCTGCTATTGCTCAAACACTCAGATATTAAGTGGTATGACCCTATGTATGGAGGGATTGCCATGATCCAAAGCTGTGGAGATTTCCCGAATGTACCGCTTATCAGCGTTAATGGTTGCATCAGCTATAATCCTATTCTGGATCGTCGACAGTTGGGGCACCCAATGGAGGATGAACCAGACCCCGACTTTTTGAGAAGTTTCTACATTGAAGAGGGGAAGAATCCCGCTGACAGGGCTCGAATTGTGTATGCTTGGCGTTACGTCCACACGAGGGGGGTAACTGCCCTAGGTTACCACGACACTACTGTTTTAGAATCTTACTTATCATGGGTAAAAGAAGCAGCGTTGAAGATGTTCTATACTCGCTTTGAGCCTGACTCACCCAAGCCTACTCTCGTAGAAGAATTGAAAGCCGCTTTGGAAAAAGCTGAAAAAGAAGGAAAAGTTTGGAGGGATAAGTATTTCAAGGTTGTGCAAGAGAAAGAAGAGCTTCAAAAGTTGATCCATCAAGGTGGAAAGAGAAGTCAGCCAGAAGACGAAGGGCCATCCAACCAGAAGATCTGAAATCCTTTTATTTTCCGTTTTATTTCATCATGTATCTGTATTGAAGACTTGTATTTCAGTTTCAGAATCGTTGTTGTAAAACTCTCAGTTATTAATCTATGAAGACTTTGAATTTGCTTATATCCCCATTGTTATAATTTTTGCAAATATTTCTTTGGATTCCTTGAATGATTAATTTTTCATTGTGCATTCATAAGCATCGCATGTGCATGTTCTTGTGTTGTGTCTCATCTCGTTGTCTTGTCTCCAGAAAGAATCACACTGAATCCTCAACACCGATACAACACCCGAGCCCAAGCTCGCCTAAGAATGGAAGGACAAAATTTAGATGTGGACAGGATTGATAATGAACTTGGAGAGCTACAAGGAGGCATGGAGCAGATCATGGAAGCCCTACAAGTCATTCGTGCAAAGTTCGACACTCAAGCCACTGTTGTTTCTGAAATCACTGGCATAGCTATAGAGCCGATCCCAACGACAGTCACTGTTGCAAATGTTCCACCATATGGGTTACCGCCTGGTTTTGTACCTCCACCAGTAGTCAATCAACAAGCAGTTCCCCTAGGGCCAGAAGTTCCTCAAGCAATTACTACTTACACTCAGCCTTCTGTTCAGATTCAAGCACACCCTATTTTTCATAATCCTCCACAAGTGTACGAAGGTCTTGATGGGTATGAAGAGGAGAGTGGGCAACATGATAAGTTGAAAGAGAGTGTAGAGACTATCGGCAGGAAAGTCAGAGCAATGGAAGGGAATGCCATCTTTGGTACTGATGCCAGAGATATGTGCTTAGTGTCTGGGTTGGTAATTCCACCGAAGTTCAAAGTTCCCAATTTTGATCAGTATTCTGGGGCTACCTGTCCTCGGACGCATCTGATTATGTATTACCGGAGAATGGCCGCTCACGTGGAAGATGACAAATTGATGATTCACTATTTCCAAGATAGTTTGAAAGGAGCTCTTGCTAAATGGTATTTGGGTTTGGATCAGTCTCGCATTCATAGTTTCCAAGACTTGGTCGATGCTTTTGTAAAACATTACAAGTACAACATGGATTTAGCCCCTGATAGAAGACAGTTACTGAGTATGTCATAGAAGAGTTCGGAATCTTTCAAAGAGTATGCACAACGGTGGAGGGAAACCGCCTCTCAAGTAGAACCTCCTTTAAGTGAAAAAGAGTTGACAGATTGGTTCGTCGATACAGTGAGACTAGAGTTTTATGAGAAGATGATCAGTAGTGTAACCGCAAGTTTTTCTGATATAGTAGCAGTAGGGGTGACAGTGAAGTTAGGAATGAAGAATGGAAAAGTGGCTAGTGGTTCCAGCAGTTTTGGTATCAACAATGTCAAAAAGTTCAGCAGTAACTCTCATAAAAAGAAAGAAGGGGAGACAAATGCAGTAACAGTGGGAAGAAAGAATTGCACCTGGAGACCGCCTTACCAGCCGTATCAGCAGAGTTATGTTCAACAACCTCAACAAGGCTTTGTTCAGCAGCCTCAAGCAAGTTATGTTCAGCAATCCCAGCAACAACGACTAATGTATCCGTTGTAGTATGCCCAACAACCATATGTGGAAGCTGTAACTCCGGCTTTCAATCATCCTGTTCCTAGTTATCAGACAGTGCAGCCAGCACCTGTATATCAGCCAATTCAACAAGGGTATCAACGAGCGCCCAACGCACTACCCTATCAGCAACATCATCAGCCTAGAGCTCAGGCACCTAGACAGAACTACCAGAATCGGAGGCCAGCAACAAAACCTCCACTTCCTCAGATACCGATGACTTACACAGAGTTGTACCCCTCCTTAGTGCAGCAGGGATTGGTAACAACACGACCGTTAAATCTAGACACTACATCTCCTCACTATAATCCAAATGCTCATTGTGCCTTTCACGAAGGCGCTGCCGGTCATGATTTAGAAGGGTGTCTTGCTTTAAAACATCTTGTCAGAGAGTTGATGGAAAAGAAGATCTTGTCTTTTGATGATGTACCCCCAAATGTTAACAGTAATCCGTTACCGAACCATGGAGGGGTTAATGCTGTAGAAGAAGTTTCCGATGAAAGGGTAGTCCGAGGTGTGTTAGAGATCAAAACCCCATTGAGGTTACTTCACGAGAAACTACTGAAAGCAGGATTGACAGAAGATACCCATAATGATTGTAAAGAATGTTCTAGTGATTCTAGAGGGTGTGATATGGTACGAGGAGATATACAAAGAATGATTGACGAGGAGTGTTACAAGTGTGTAGTAGGGGGAGGAAAGAAGATGTTTTGGTAATTGAGCCTGTTTTTAATTTACCGAAGAAAGGTGAGAAAGTTCCAGTGTTTAAAATGACCAACAAAAGTACGAAGCCTGTTTTCAACAAGTCGGCTACTAATCAACCTCAACCGGTTATCATTCAGAAACTAAGACCGCTTCCTTTTAAAAGCACAAAAGTCGTTCCATGGAAGTATGACATGACTGTGATAGACCGAGGATCTGGGAAGGTTAGTCAGAAAGAGACAGTAAAAGACGACCAAGTAGACGTGACAAACATTGCAGGTACAAGTAAAATGACCTGTAGTGGTCGAATCTATCAACCAAAGATGACAATAGCCGCTCCAAAAGAGGTTACCCCTGCTGTGACAAGAGAAAAAGAGGTACCAAGTACTGAAGGGGACGACGAAGAATTCTTAAGGATTATTCGGAAAAGTGATTACAGGGTTATTGATCAGCTCCACCAAACCCCATCAAAGATATCGATCTTGTCTCTCTTAATGAACTCTCCGGCTCACAGAGAAGCTCTGCAAAAAGTGTTGCGACAGGCACATGTGACAAACACTACAACATTTAGGCTCTCCAGCAACCACTGAAAAACGATGCCAAAACTCTGAAAAACGTTGCCTAAAACAATAGGGGACATTTTCTAGGTGTCTCCTGTGCGAGCGTTGCCTATTGTCTAAGGGGACGTTTTTTCATGATCTTTGGGCACGATTTTTAAAAATGTTGCCTAAATAAAAGGAATAGGGGACGATTATTTATGGCCTCTGAGACGACGTTTTTTAAGTGTTGCCACAAAAGGAATAGGGGACGATTATTCATGGCCTCTGAGGCGACGCTTTTTAAGTGTTGCCACAACAAGAGTAGGGGACGGTTATTCGTGGCCTCTAAGATAACGCTTTTCAAGTGTTGCCTAATGCAGTTACAATTAGTAAGTGTCACTACTAGAAAAACTCAATTTTCCTACGGATTTTGACAAAATTTTCGCAGTTTAGCAGGTAAAGTCGCAGGAAATAATCGCAGAAAATAATCGCAAGAAAATGTCGCAATCAAATTACTAATAATCATTTGTCCAACCAAATTAGTAAGAAAAGAAATGAAAATTTCAAACTAGTGAAAATTGTAAGATTATATTTATCATAAGCATATTGGAATTAACAATTACACAATGCAAGAGACAAAAACAATGGAAATATTGATTTCCCTTTTGTTAATTTTATATACAGTTATACAGATGAAAATGCTGACCACTATACTATTGTTGTGGGGAAAAATAAACACTTTATATGTACATGTAAAACATAAATGTAGACTCTTTCATCTATTCTATAGATCAGTTTTCATATTAATGTTTATGTGAATTCTCCTCACAGTGCAGAAGTAGCTCTTTGTATGGCTCTAGTAACCCACCAGATCTCATGTTGAATTTCTGGTAATCTTTCTTTTTCACTTATGTCGTTTGACCTAGTTGTAGAATAAAAACTCTAACTTCTCAGCGTCATTTGGAGACCCAAACACCTGTAATACAGGAGCATTAAACATAGTGATAAGTAGAAATTGAGTACGTGACTTATAACTTTCATCAGTGTCCAGACTAACTTCTCTATTTTCCAGTTTTGGAGTTGCATCAAATTTACACCCCCGGTCTTCAGAGGGATCAGACATTAGGTTGAAACTCTACAATGAAAAGATTAAGTTTTTTCAGGAATTGCTTTCATTACTTTCATATTAAATAAAACAAGAACTTGAATGCAAGAACCTCGAAGTTATCTGGCACAAAAGATTTGTGTTTGACATCACACACAGAGAACTCTTCTTTATCATCAATCACACACATGTCATCATCATCATCATCATCATTTCTCATTCCCCATAATTGATTATTTCCTGAGTCCTCAGGATTTGCTGTTGAGCTGCAAAGTCTACATAATAACAAACATCTGTTAACCAGAATAATTTAACAGTTTCGCTAGAATCAACAAATGATGTACGGGAGAAAAAAATAGCTTCTTTACATGTGCAACATACAAAACTGTCAGACCTTACAAATTGAAGCAAAAATTTCAACACTTACAAGGATTCAACATTTGGAGCACATGATGGTGAAGAAGCTCTAAAGTTTCCCTGTTAGAAGTGAAATTAATGTCATAAAAATCAAATTTTAACTTAATAATTAAAAAATATACACATAACAGCATTTCAAAAAATACTTGATTTATACATACCATGTCAATAAATGACTAAGGATTCAAATTCGTATTTTCACCAGTTACAAAGGGGTGCTACAGCCAATTATAAACTGAAAGTTAATCTCAGGGCGAAGTTGATTATCTCGTGCGAAACAATAACAAAGTAGACTCCATTAGCTCCACTATTAATCAATAGCAGCACTAAAATGACTATAATGCTCATATGCAGAATCAAAAGAGAAACGCTCATATGCAGAATCAAAAGAGAAATGCTCATAGAATCACCTGAAGCAGTTCTGATGCTGATAGCCTCAAGATTGGTTCCCTAAAAAATCATTTAGTATGATTAATTATCCTGTAAATATTCATTCATTATAAATGGAAAGCAGCAGAAAATCAAAAGGAGCATACTTCTGCAAGCACTTTAGAAGAAAATCTTTTGCTCCAGCAGAGAGATGATCAGGGATAGGTGGATGAGACTTGTCCCTATATGGAAGAGAGCAGCAACCTGAAAGCCCATTATTCTAGTAACTTTAAATATTCAGAGATTACCTCAAACAGAATTTAAGGAGTCAAAATGTAAGCTACCTCTTGCTGGTATTGCTGGCTCCAAGGAGGCTTTCCTGTGGCCATCTCAATTACGGTACAGCCCACACTCCATATGTCAGCAGAGCTGAAAAGGAAGCATCAGCATATGAAAACATCAATATTTAGTCTTGAAGGCATTTTGAAAATTCCTGCCACTAACTATTTTTCTATATCTCAAGCAAAGCTTTCTATTTTTGGAAAATCCTTGTAACTATAAACAATGATTCACAACTTTTTTTCTTTTACACTTTTTATCTTCTCCACCTTTTCTCGACACTGTATTCCGTTTTTCTCTCTACACACTCATTTACTATTTGTATATAGCATCTATCTATTATTTTAACAGAAGTCATCATTGTCAAATTAATATATAACTAAGTCCATTGTAATGCAACTCCAGATATGCCATGCCAGACTCGCATAGAATGCTCAAACCTTGGAATTACAAAATAATAAGTCTTAGCTACATACCGAATGACATCTGAGTAGTATAAACCTCCCGTTTTTTTCATGTCGAAGTATATTAAATACAGAGCAGCATATCATAAAATATATGAAGAAGGTTAATGTCCTTACAAGCTATGCCCAGTCTGGAGAATAACTTCGGGAGCCATCCAATATGGAGTACCCTTCATCGACTTGGCACCAGACATGGTAGCCTAGAATAAAACAATGCACCTTTTAAACAAGGATACAAATACAATATCCTTCACAAAGGTAAAGCATACGCCGTACATATAGTGCCATAATTGTAGAGTGGCAGATAAGAGTATTACCAGCTCAACGACCTGTTTGGATGCTCCAAAATCTGCAAGTTTTATGCATCCTTTATTATCTACAAGAATATTGACCCCCTAAAATTAATATATACTTGGACATCAGTAGATGAAAAAGAACCAAGCTTACATGCATATCAATGAGATGATACAGAAAGCAACCTTAAAGAAATTCTGAATGTGCAAGAAAATGCTGAACAACTAAAAAAATCAAACCAGGTCATTAAAGAAACAGCAAATGGAAATCTCTAAGTTGAAGGAGATCAAAGAGAAACTTGAACGGGAGTTCTCTGTAAATGCTGAAGAAAGCAACGCCCTCCAGATTGAAACTCGCCAAATAAAGGATGATATACAGTACTTGAATGAGAGATATCAGGCTATGCTGGAACAACTACAAAATTTAGGTTTGAATCCTAATTCTCTTGCAGCATCTGTTAAAAAACTACAAAATGAGAACTCAATGCTAAAAGAGAGCTGCCAAATGAGAGATATCAAACCAATTCATTCTAGAATCATTAAACTCCTCATTTGTCTATCTAATTATAGTTTAAAAAAGCAAAAAAACATAACATACCTTCATGTTCATAATAATTTTCTCAGTTAAATCAATTCTCCGAAAACAAGAAGCCATGCATAACCCTTTTATCATTAATGGCAAGCCTAGCCATGCATTGTTCCTCTGGAAATAAAGAAAAAACTTATATTTGTCATGAATTGAGCCGATTACCATCTATACATACATATTAATACAATGTATTGCTTATGGTAGAAATCTCACAAAGCTACGCTTTTTACAATACAACAACAAAAAAAAAGAGCTACAACTAGAAAAACAACAACAATGTCATTGATTCTTTTGAATTTGATCCTAACAAAATGCCATGGTACCTTATTTTCTTATGCTTTTATTCTTAATAATTTCTCACTGGGAAACTCTCTTTCTGATTTACTTTGTACAGTTTCTAATGAAGTTGGTCCAAAAAAAATGCTTCTAAACAAATTTATGTTCAATCCTATATAACTCAAAGTCTTAGTCACCACCAACCTTAAGACAATTATGCTTTCCACTACACTATTGATGATTATAACAATGTATCACCTATGTAGTAAAACTCTTCCCTTAAGTTTAGACTCTAAAAATGATCAAATTGAATACTAAACACCATTAAAATATTTAGAAGAACTAAACTTCGTAAGAGAATATTTCATAAAGACTAAATATATTTACCTTTTAATATTTCTCAATACAACACTTGAAAATCATAAGGGGTGTAGGAAGTATGTTTCTAAAATTTAAACAAAAACCAAAGACAGTACAATCAAAGAGAAGGCAATGAATAGATTATGTGAGTCAAATATTCAAAATGGACAGCATGTACACATAGAGGTTGAACTTCCACTTGAGGCTTTCATTGAACACTGAAAATCTACCATAGATGTCTTTATAAGTATATTACCATATTTGACAGTTTAAAAAATGAAGGTGCACCTATATAATAAAAAATATAAAAGGTTGGTACATAATATAATACAAGAGATCATCTAATTTTAATTCTAATAATCGTGCTAGGATCTCTAACTTGTGAATTTGTTTCTTCCATAAGATATGTATTCAATAGTTTGGGAGATAATGGATTAAGTCAGAGCTTTACATTCTAGTCCTGAGGAGGTTTAATCTTGTTGTACAATTTGATTCTACAAATATTTGTAATATTATCTTCTAATCATTAAGAAAACTAACGCATAATTACTATACCAAGTATGAAAAGTTTACCACTTGAATTTTTATATTATATTATATGGACTCTGAATCAGCTAGCTAAATTAATTGGAAATCATAAAAAAAAAACGCTTATTGATTGACCCATGAGTGTTTTACCGTTTACCATATTCAAGATAACACCAAAATAAGACATTGTATATATAACCCATGCAATCCTTCCAACATGACTTATGCTTCAAAATTTACACTCCATCCAGAGAAACCCAACTTTTCAGATACTTGATCAAAAGGTGAAATGCTCCACTACATTTCTTGCACCTCTCCGATCCTAATGTATGTTAATGATCCTTAAACATAATTGTGTTTACACAATAATTTCACCTTCAGCAATTTTTTAAAATCCCCTGTATATTAAGTTCACACTTGAAATAGTTAAATTATATTTTCAAAAGCTTTTATAAAACACTTCTTAGATATAACCCTTTCCCACCACTTAGCTCAACGTCCCAAAAAATGACTGCAACATATTTGTTCACTGATATTATCTTCCTAAGAATCATGTAATAAAATATGTTCCATTGATCTAGTCCTCTTTCATATAACCATTTATATCCTAAAAATTCACTTTATAAAACAACTTAAAAGTCTCAATATCGTAAACATTAAATTGTATCACAACACAAATCAATCCAACATTTTCAAACTCCACACTCAACCAATAAACTAATCAAATCACGGAAAAAAAAATTGGAATAGAAGAAGGAACAAAGTTGAAAATCAAAGCAGAACAATAAGAAGCATAAAATCATACCTTATTGAAAAATGAATCTATGGTCAGAATCTTCGTCGAGAAATTCATACCTCCACGAATTCTGGATTTTTAAAATCTTCGGTTTGAAACTTTTTTTATGCTTTCTTCTTGTTTTCTCTGTCGATTATGTTCTTTGCACATGCTATAACTATTTCCCCCTTGAAATCACGTTGTAATTTGCTCTAAATTCGACCAAACTAAACGAGTTTTATAGTTAGGGTTCTTAATTCCCTTTGTGTTCTTGACATGATTTGCTTACAGTTTATGTTTCATCTGAGATAGAGGATAATATGTGAGATTGGGTTTGAGTGTTATTTTCCTTTTTTAACGGATCGAAAGAAACGCGTGAGCAGAGAGAGAACGAGATCGAGAAGAGGGAGGAGAAGAACTTTCTGTGTTTGTTTTTTTTACAGGGTGTTTATTATTTTATCAATTTTTTTTTTGAGGTTTTTAATAATATTATATATATTTTATTCTAAAACGTGATTAGAGAGATATTAGTGATTTTTTATATAATTTTTTTTTCTAAACGGTGGGATGTGTTAGATAATAATATAAAAAAAAACTTAACATAAAAAATCATCCAAAAAAATCTTTCTCTTTAAATGTGAGGTATGCGTTAGATGAACAATGAATATACAAAATATCTGACAAATATGTGTCAGATGATACAATGATTCTACAAAATATGTGTTAGATGATTTTTTATATTAATTTTTTTTTAATAATATTTAGAGGAAAATATTTTTTTAGTTTATAAGTTTGGAGGGAAGATTGCCACCAAAAATTTGATGTTGCTAGAATTTTAACATTTTATGCAACATTGAAGGAATGTAACCTTTTTACTAGAACTAATGTAACAATCTAAAAATGTCTCCAAAAGTATTTATGGGGACAATTATCAAACATTGCTAAAGAAATATTATAATGACACTCCAAAATCGTCCCCAAAAGTAGTTAAGGGCACAATTAGCAATCGTTGCCAAAAAACTAAAAGAGTGACGCTCTAAAAACGTCCTCAAAAGTATTTTAGGCAACGATTATCAAGGGTTGCAAATATATTTTTGTCAACAGCCTTAAATTGTTGCCATACAAAATTTTAGGCAACAATTTTTACATGTTACCTAAAAAACTGTTGCCAGAGACAACAAATGTTGTAGTGAAAAGACATAACTCTCGGCCAATTTGATTCAGTAATAGCCAATATTACAGCATGTAACACCCTGAGTTTTAGTGATACAGAGTTGCCAAAGGAAGGACGTAATCACAACCGTGCATTGCACATATCTGTCAGATGCCAAGAAGACACAATGGCACGAGTTTTAGTGGATACTGGATCCTCATTGAATGTATTACCCACAAGGTCGCTCGCAAGGTTAGCATATGCAGGGGCAGAAATGAGACCGACGTCTTTGATTGTAAAAGCTTTTGACGATTCAAGAAGAACGGTTGTTGGAGAGGTAGAATTGGCAATCATGATCGGACCTCATGTGTTCGATATTACATTCCAAGTCATGGACATTAACCCAGCTTATAGTTGCTTGTTGGGACGACCGTGGATTCACACCGCTGGGGCAGTGACTTCCACATTACATCAGAGAATGAAGTTTGTTGTGAATGATAAGTCAGTGATTGTACACGGTGAAGAGGACCTAATGGTAAGCCATCTGTCATCATTCAAGTATATTGAAGCAGATGAGGGCGTATTAGAAACTTCTTTTCAAGCACTCGAGATAGCTAATGCAGTGATGTTGGAAGAAACAGTGGCTAAGAATGGTTCATCTTTTGCATCCGCTCAGAGCATCAAGTCCACACTGGAAGAATGTACTCCTGCAGGTTGGGGAGAGGTTATTGAAGTGAAGCCAAAGATGGATCGCCAAGGGTTGGGTTACAAACCAACTCATGATGAAGCACCGACACATGACAAAGGACGTCCAAAGACTATACAAAAATTATTCATCAGTGGAGGTTTCCAAATCAGTGCTGTGGAGGAAGATTCCGAAGATGAAGACCTTGAACAGTTAGTGTATCATTGCAACGCTGCCTTGAGCAACTGGGAAGCTATTGAGATTCCTATGGTCTTTCCTTAGTTAAAGTAATTTGTTTGTCTTTCTTTTCTTGTTGTTGTTTTGAATCTCCATAGCCATGCCCAAGGCTATAGGAATGTTTTGTAAGGGCCCTGAGCTTTCAAGAAAATCAATGAAAAATGAACTATTTTGTTAAACTCCATGCGTTATTTCCTTTACTGCTTTTGCTTTCATTTAAAAGAAAAATGGTAATCTTAAAAAACCCAAAACAATTTTTCTCTTGTGTGTTGCATTTGTCTTTGTGTGTTTTAATAAATTAAGCCATTCCAACGTGCAGTGATGTCCTAAAACCCATTGAATCCTATGACTTTGCATTCCCTCCTGACTTTGATTCACCAATATACCAAGCCGAAGATGAGGATGAAGATTTCGAAATCCCTGATGAACTGGTAAGATTGGCACACCATGAGTACACAGAGCTTCAACCCTAGAAAGAGCAGGTAGAAGTCATTGATCTTGGCACCGAAGAAGACAAGAAAGAAGTCAAGATTGGGGCAGCTCTAGGGGCAGAAGTCAAGCAGCAACTAGAAAAGCTTCTGAAAGAGTATATGGATGTATTTGCTTGGTCGTACCAGGATATGCCGGGTCTAGACACCGACATAGTGGTTCACAAGTTACCGCTTCGACCATAATGCCCACCGGTTAAACAAAAGCTCCGAAGAACAAGACCCGACATGGCTTTCAAGATTCGAGATGAGGTGAAGAAACAGATTGACGCCGGTTTCTTAGCAGTGTCCAAGTACCCCGAATGGGTGGCCAATATTGTACCTGTACCGAAAAAGGATGGGAAAGTCAGAATGTGTGTGGATTATAGGGATCTAAACAAGGCTAGTCCGAAGGATGATTTCCCTTTGCCGCATATTGATATGTTGGTGGATAATACGGCTCGTTTCGCAGTTTTCTCATTTATGAATGGTTTCTCCGGTTACAATCAGATTAAGATGGATCCCGATGACATGGAAAAAATTACTTTCATTACTCCGTGGGGGACTTACTGTTACAAAGTTATGCCTTTTGGTTTGAAGAACGCAGGTGCTACTTATCAAAGGGCCATGGTAACTTTATTTCATGATATGATGCATAAGGAGATAGAGGTATATGTTGATGACATGATAGCCAAATCTCAAAGCGAGGAGGACCATTTGGAACATCTTGTGAAACTATTTAAGAGACTCAGAAAATATCGGTTGAGACTGAATCCAGCCAAGTGTACCTTTGGAGTAAGATCTGGAAAGTTACTTGGTTTCATTGTCAGTCACCGAGGGATTGAGGTAGATCTAGATAAAGTCCGAGCCATTCAAGACATGCCAGCTCCACAAACGGAAAAGCAAGTCAGAGGTTTTCTTGGAAGACTGAACTACATATCCAGATTTATTTCCAATATGACTCCTACTTGTGAGCCCATCTTCAAATTACTACACAAAGACCAGACGGTTGTCTGGAATTCAGATTGTCAGCAAGCATTTGATAAGATTAAGGGTTACCTACAAGAACCTCCAATCTTAATACCTCCGGTTCCAGGAAGACCTCTCTTCATGTATTTGACAGTGCTTGAGAATTCAATGGGTTGTGTGTTAGGTCAGCAGGACGAGTCTGGACGAAAAGAACATGCTATCTATTATTTGAGTAAGAAGTTTACTAATTGTGAAAGTCGATATTCGCTCCTGGAGAAAACTTGTTGTGCTTTAGCATGGGCTGCCAGACGTTTAAGGCAGTACATGATTTGTCATACCACTTTGTTGATTTCAAAAATGGATCCAATAAAGTATATTTTTGAGAAGCCTGCTCAGACTGGAAGACTCGCCCGTTGGCATATGTTATTATCAAAATACGACATCCAGTATGTAGCCCAGAAGTCTATCAAGGGTAGTGTTTTGTCAGAATATCTTACAGATCAAACAGTGGAAGATTATGAGTCTCTCAAATTTGATTTCCCAGATGAAGACATCATGTTGGTAAAAGATTGTGAAGAGCCAGGTCTTGATGAGGGTTCGCAGGAAGGTCTTTGGTGGAAAATGATGTTTGATGGTTCCTCCAACTACAGTGGGCATGGTGCAGGCGCCGTTTTAATGAGTCTGGAAGGTGGTTACACTCCATTCACAGCCAGGTTGGATTTTGACTGCACAAACAATATCGCCGAATATGAAGCATGCATTCTCGGCCTCGAGGCAGCTATCGACCTTAAAATCAAACTGCTTGAAGTCAGTGGGGATTCAGCTTTAGTTATTTATCAGGTTACTGGAGAATGGGAAACTAGACATGAAAATTTGATCCCTTATAGAGCCTACATCATCAAGATGATGGAGTGTTTCGATGAAATCACTTTCAAACATGTTCTGAGATATGAGAATCACATTGTTGATGCCCTAGCTATGTTAGCCTCAATGTGGAAAGTCAGGGATGTCAATGATGCCACTCTCATCCGAATTGAACGCAAGACCGAGCCCGCCTACTATCAGATGGTTGAAGAAGAAACTGATGATAAGCCATGGTTCTATGACATAAAGAATTACCTGTTAAAACAAGAGTATCCAACCTTTGCTTCATCACTTGACAAGAAAACTCTAAGACGATTAGCATCCAAATTCTTTCTCAGCAATGATGTGCTTTACAAAAGAAATCATGATATGGTCCTGCTTAGATGTGTCGACAGACGAGAAGCAGAGTTGTTAATGCAAGATGTTCACGAAGGAATGTTTGGTACTCATGCCAATGGATATGCTATGTCTAAAAAGATTTTGAGAGTTGGATATTACTGGTTGACTTTGGAAACTGACTGTATTCAATATGCCAGGAAATGTCACAAGTGTCAGATTTATGCGGACAAGATGCACGTACCACCGACATTGCTAAATGTGTTGTCATCACTGTGGCCTTTCTCTATGTGGGGGCATCAATATGATTGGGGCGATTGAACTAAAAGCTTCTAACGGACACCGATTTATTCTGGTTGCTATTGACTATTTCACAAAGTGGGTTGAAGTCGCATCCTACACTAATGGTACTCGGCAAGTGGTGGCCCGTTTCATCAAGAAGGAGATTATCTGTTGTTACGGAATTCCGAGCCGGATCATAACGGACAACGGTACCAATTTGAACAACAAAATCATGAAAGAGTTGTGTGATGACTTCAAAATTGAACATCACAATTCTTCTCCTTATCGTCCCAAGATGAACAGAGCTGTGGAAGCTGCAAATAAAAACATCAAAAAGATCTTGCAAAAGATGGTGAAAACTTACAAAGATTGGCATGAGATGCTACCATTTGCCTTGCATGGGTACAGAACGTCCGTCCGCACTTCAACAGGGGCAACCCCTTTTTCTTTGGTATATGGAATGGATGCGGTACTTCCCATTGAGGTCGAGATACCTTCTTTGAGAGTCATAATGGAAACCAAGCTTGAAGAAGCAGAATGGGTGAGAGAAAGGTTTGATCAGTTGAATCATATCGACGAGAAGCGCATGTCTGCGATGTGTCATGGTCAGTTATATCAGAAGAGGATCAAGAGGGCTTTTGACAAGAAAGTTCGTGTCCGAGAGTTCCGAGAAGGGGAACTTGTACTCAAAAAGATTTTACCAGTTCATAAAGACGCACAGGGAAAGTGGATGCCTAACTATGACGGCCCGTTTGTTGTGAAAACAGTCTTCTCAGGAGGCTCGTTGATTCTCACTACCATGGATGGAGAGCAACTTACTCATCCAGTGAATTCTGATGCAGTACGAAAGTATTACGCCTAAAAAAAGAACCCAATAAGCCGAAAACTCAAAGGAGCGGCTTATGCCAAAGTTAGGATTGAAGAAAAAGGAAAGAAAAAGAGAAAAAAAAAAAGAAAAATAGAAAAAGAGAAAAAGAGAAAAAGAAAGAAAATAAGAGCTCGCTAAGTTGAAAACCCGAAAGGGCGGCTTAGGACAAAATGAGCGTCCCATTGGATTGAAAACCCGAAAGGGCGATCCAGGAAAAAATTAGGAACAAAGGCGTTTCACTGTATCAGATGAGTTGTCACTACCGTAGAAGATCCTACAAGAATTCACTCCAACCGCTCTCGTCAGAAGCAAGGATTTTGAGGAATTTTAGTCTTTAGGGATAGTTTGGTCATGGGATTCGATGTAACCTTATCCACGTTGCCATTTTTCACTTGTAAAATTTCTATGGAATTTTGTCATTTGCAAGATTTCATCCTTGAATAAAATCAATTTTTGAGCCATTCTTTCTTTTGCAAAATTTATCATTTCCTTTATTTTCTTTGTTATGCAAAATATTGTTCGTTGATCAAAGATAATTTTGAAAGCATTAGGGTCAAATTATTGGATAAAACTTGAAAAGATTAACAAACGTAAAAACTTCAACTCATGAAAAGAATCGAGGAAAATCATACTTCCCCGAAACCTCAGGGTAGCGGAAACTTTGATACGCAAGCCTATCGCACTCCCTGGTGAAGTATAGGCACGTTAAACTGCTGAGTCTCCTTTTGTCATATGTGAGTATCAAGTTGGAAGACTGCCTCTCAGAACCTCTTATGATGATGTGAGGACTTGTCCCCAGTAGAAGACTTCTGAGCCTTTTGTTTGAATTTGCTTCGTCATCTCTGACTAGCTGGGTTAAAGCTTTGTTCCCCTATTAAGAGTGGATCTATTTTTTAAGACTACATACACCCTTCAGCCTGGGTTCAGTGTGATTTGTTTTGTCTCTCGGGGACAGTGTGCTATTTGTTGATCCCCCGTGAATGTCCCATCACTGCTAGTGAACCTCCGCCTAAAGTCCAGTTGTAACTGGCATTGTTTTAGAAGCCAATCGTTATTGGTATTCTTTTAGTCGTCATCATATTTCTGGTTAAAGACCAGTCGTAACTGGCATTTCCTTAAAATCCACTCGTTGGTATCTTGTGATTCGGTCGTCACCACCTTCTCCTTTGAAGTCCAGTCGTAACTGGTAGTGTTCGAAATCTAATCGTTATTGGTCTTCTTTTGGTCGTCACTATATTTACCTTTGAGGTCCAGTCGTAACTGGCATTGTCTTAACTTCACTCGTTATTACCTTTTGGTTCGGTTGTTACCAACCTTTTCCCTCTGAAGTCTAGTCGTCACTAGCAAATCCCCTGTAAAGTCCTATCGGCATCGATATCTTGTTGGTCGTTACCAACCTTCCCCAAGGAAGTCCAGTCGTAACTGGCGCCACTTGGAATCCAACCGTTATTGGTATCTTTTGGTTTGTTCGTTACCAACCTCCCCAGCTAAAGCCTAGTAGCTTGCTAGCATTCTCATAACCACATGTGTAGGTATACCCTGATTTGGTCGTCACCATGTTTTCTTTCAAAATCCAGTCGTAACTGGCATTGCTTGAAACCCAATCGTCATTGGTACCCGGACTTGGTCATTACTAATCTCCTTTAAGTCCAGTAGTTACTGGCATTGCTTGAAATTTGGTCATCACCAATTTCTCCAGTCGAAATCTTACGTATTATCGATTAGATTTGAGAAATCTCATTTGTTGTTATCCCGGGTTGGTCGTTACCATTACCTACGAAAAGTCTAATGGTTACTAGCACTGCCTGAGCCATTTGTTAAAACTGGGTGACATCATTATCCCTAGTGAAACCTTCCTCCCCAGACGAGTCTCGGAGATCTAATCATCATTGGTGTCGCACCCTAAAATTTGCTCAACCTATTTCACCTGGTTTATGTTTCAGTGCATTTCATTTGCATAGTAAATCATGTACATAATCTAATCATTTGCATAGCATAGCATAGAAAGGCATCCAATAAGGGATCAAGTGCCATTCTTATATAAAGAAGCACATCAAGGGTTTTTATTCAAGCTTAAGATCATCCAAGTCATCAAGAAATGTTTGAAGCTTTTGAGAAGTTTGAGGGTCAACCAGTGGACTTCACTCCTAATTTGAGGTGTATTGAGGGTCATCAATGGGGGTATGAGCTATGAATTGAGGGTATGGAATGTGTAGAAAGCTTATGAAATGCCTAGAGGGTCATGTTGAAGATGAGACAAGTCATTGATTCAAGTACAAGAGCCACAGTTGAAGTGCAGTCAACTAGGGTTTCATCTAGGTCAACCCTAGGTCAACCCTAGATCAACTAAGTGATTGAAGAGCATCAAGGCTTAATTGGAGGTTGTGGGATTCATGAATTGATATGTTGATACATGTGTTGTGTTGTGCCAAGGATAAATCAAAGAGAATCAAGAGTAGGAGGAGTTGCCAAATTAGGGTTTCGGTGAAAAATCCCCTAATTTAGGCCTAACTTCCAAGCCAGATAAGTCAATATGCAAGTTTCAAATGGATTCTTGGCCAACATGAAACTTCTAGAGCTTCTCAATAGCTTTAATTTGAGTACTAGAAGTCTTCAATAAGATTTGTAGAACTCAAGTTATGGTTCTTGCAAGTTATGGGTCCCCAGAGGACACTGAAATTTGTCTATGAAAGTCACTTGACTTCCAAGCAACTTTTTCCCATCAAGGATTTTTCAAATGGATTCTTGGCCAACATAAGAATTGTAGGGATTGATCTTAGCTTTAATTTGAGTACTATAAGTCCTCAAGAGGATTTGTAGAACTCAAGTTATGATCTTGGCAATCCAGGGGTATTTTGGGTATTGATGATTATAGGTCATTTTTCAACATAGGTCAAAATCTCTATCTTCCACTCCTCAAATGGACAAATGTTCAACATGAGATGTGCTTAAAATGATGTTTTTGGGCTAGGTAAGAAGTCATGAGAGCTTGGAAGGGCTTGTATCACAAAATTGCAAAAATGGCCTAAAATAAGGATGGATTTTAAATGAACCAAAGAGGAAAATTGAGATTTTTGAGCTATAGGTCCAAACCAAGCCATATGACATACCAAATTGATTGGAAAAATATTTTGAAAACAATTACATTGCCACATTTTTGAGTTGAGGGATAGTTCCATGACTTCCTTTGTAAAGTGGTTACTTACATTATAAGTCATATATGCAAAACCACTCTTTAGACCATGACCAAGGCCTTAACCCTTGCTAATCCCTTCAATATGTCATCTAAGGAGAAATTGGATCAGAATGAGGTGCAAATACAAGCTTAGAACTCAGCTGCCATGTATGAACTTCTCATGACATTTTCAAATGCAAGAGATATTGAACTTCTCATTGGATCAATCCAGAAGTTTCTAGATCATTCATACACCTTCTATATAAGTATTAGAAGAGGTTCAAGGAATTGGTTGGTGCAGATTGAGAGAGATTAGAGAGATTGAACTTTGAGTTTTCACTTTGCAAATCAAATTCAGTTACACGGTTCTGAGCCATTTCAATCCATTCTTTTGCACTCAGAAGCTCTACTTTGAGTTGGAGATTGATTCCAGATAGATTGTTGATCAAGTTTATGGAAGAATCGTGAGATAGAACTTTGAACTCATCTCTTGCAAGTCAGAATCGAGTTTGGCAATTCAAGAAGATTCAGTCCAATTTGATGCATACAGAAGCTTGATCATACATCATTGAAGCAATCTGGAGATTCTTGAAGCATAATTTGAAGGATTGCTTGGTCTGTTCACTCGATTTTTGCAGGTATGTAAATCTCATCCTATGGCTTGATGTAGGTATAATTGTCAGGTTTTAGATGGTTAGATGTGTTATAGATGATGGCTAGGTGGTTTCTGGTACATAAATTTGAAGATTAGTGACCAATTTAGGATGGACCAGATTTCTTGTGAGGATCGTATCTTGCAGTTCTTGGAGGTTTAAACCTAGTTTGATAGTGGATTTTACTCAGTTTGAAGTGTAGTTGATCCTAGGCTTTTCAATTTTGAGTTTGGTGAGAATTTATGTTTGAGCATTTTCTGAACATGCATTCGTGTTTTGAGAATGAGGAGGTTTCAATACAATTGGAGGATATGGTTGAGTTCTTTATGGAAAAGCGATTTGAATGATGTATTTAGGTGAGGATTAAGAGAATTGATGTTTGGGGACGACGGTGGCTCCACCGTCGGCCACCGTCTGTGTTTTTCCCTCCCACGTTTAAAATTTGGAGAAGATGAACCTGGCACCCTTGGATCATGCTCTGACCTTGACTAGATAATGGAATACACGGCCAGGATGCGTTGTTGAAGTTTGAAGAAAATGAAAAGATGTGAAACACTCTGTTTCACTTAAACATTGGCATGGGCTTAACTGATAACATGCTATTGGCACACCCTTTCCCAGGCCCATTTGAAAACACACACGAATTACTTGCTATTTGACACAACATTTTTCCCATTTTTCATTTGATTTTCTGATTTGTTTAAAGTTTGGTTTGGGCTAAGGTCATATTGATATGCACACCCCCTTGGTTGGCCCAGTCTGAGGAAACAACTGATTCCAATTGCTATTTGTCACACGTTGCTATTAATTTTCTGTAATTTCTTTTATTTTCATGGTTTTAGCATAGTTAGGAAATAATTCATAACAAATTGGAAAATAAACATTTTTGGATGGGAATTTTTACTCTATTTTCCTTAGGGTTTCTAGAATTTAATAAAACAATAAAAACATTAATTCATGCATTTTTCATTTTTTGGTATATTTTACAATTTTATTGATTTTATTTGGCCTTTGTTTGATACCTTATTTTTCTGAATTTAGTATGAGATATTGGTGTAGGATTTTTGATTGATTCCTGTGAGGTTGATTAGATTAGGGAAGTATGTACCCCTAGGAATTTTTTCATATTTTTGTGACTAAGACTTAGATTAATTTGAGAGGTAGATAGGAGAGGTATCAAAATTAGGGTTTCACAATACCTAGTTGTAGTTTAGAACATAGTTTTGGGGTTTAATAGTTGAGTTAGGTTATGGGATCTATATGAGATATAGGGTATATAGCTAAGTTCCCTTAGAAATTTAATTAGGATTTTATAATGAGTGTTACTATTTTACTTGATTTTTGCAAATTAGGTGATGTTTGTGTGTTTCCCTTTTGGGCTTTTGGTTTGCTTGTGGGGTTTGGGTCATTTCAAATTGGGTGTTGGGCTTGGGCTTGGGATTGGTTTGTTGGAGCTAATTAATACTTGGAGGATGATTAAAGACAAAGTATGGAGCTTGATGCATGAGATTCTTATCCTTGAAGGTTGCTTTTGAAGACTTAGGAGATAGGAGATGTAGGGAGAGCTTTAGATTAGACTGATTTCTTCTTTCAATCATAGAGAGCTTCTTGTGCCTCTATTCTATCCCATGACACAAGGACCCCCAAAGAAGTTCCATCTCTCCTTATGAGGAATGTAGAGCATGCTTTGATTGGGTAGAACCTTGAGGATATCTTTCACTTGCTGTGTTAATATCTTAGTGATTTCCTTGGGTTATCATTAAGCCTCTTAACATTTCAACTTCATCTATTAGTTAATTGTCTCCTGTGAGTGCTTGCCTTGAAGATATGGGCCTATTGAAGATAAGAAGGGTATTGAAGATTGGTGAGGATGAAGCTTGTGCCTGTCAAAGCTAGTTATTTGTTGGAGCCAGGGTTTTGCTGCTGTTTGAAGCTGTTTATTTGTTGAGGTTCAATGCTTGCCAGAGCTTGGAGAATTTGGGAGATAGAAGCTTATCTAAAGCTTGGGGATCATTGAAGAGTGAAGATGGGGTCTTACTTGAAGTTGTTGCTGTCAACCTTTTTTGCTGTTAATCGACTGTGGCTGTCAGGGCTGTTGCTGTTTGAGTTGCTTACTGTAAGAGCTGGTGTTGCTGTCAGAGCTGGTGTTGGGTTTATTTCTTTTTCTGTATTGTTTGTTGGCTTGTTCAGCTTGCCCCTTAGGTTTGAAGTGAAGCTGTTTCACTTTGCCTATTGTTTTCCCGGGTTCGAGGTTGAGTGGGACTCCCTTGCCTCGCTTGTACTGCTGCATCTCATGCATGTTTACTATTTACTGTTTACTGTATATGCTGTTTCTTTTCCGTTTATCCCCTAGGATCTCTGTTTTTCTCTGTGCAAGAGAGAAATATGACAGACATTAGGTGTTAACCCATGCATGATAATATTAGGGTAGTTTTGATTCCCATTTCAAACCCTAGGTTTTTAGAATTTCTTTCTCTTCTATCTCAAAATAATTCAAAACACGGTAATAAAGATGATCGATGTCGTACGCTACGAGCCTTAAGCTATTTGAGAGAGGGTTGCTGGAGGGTCATTCTTCAGTAATCTGATTGCTTAGTGTGTTACCCTTAGGGTGACATACGACGTAGTCACTCTCAAATCATAGTCTCTAGTGCGTCAGAGATTTTTAAGCACACTAAAAAAACACTTCTTTCGTAAAAGATTCCAAACAAACATCAAAATGTCATTTTTGTCCGCTTGGACTCTTAATCAGAAGAAAACCTTTTTAGAAAGATAAAAAACAGTCAAACAAATTTGTGTCTTCCGTAGCCCGAACTACATTTGCTCTGATCTTTCATGCTGTATGAAAGTACGTAGGCATAGGATGTCGTATCCTAGCGAGCAACCTTCCCCTCCTTTCCCGTAGGTAGGCGAACTACGTTGACTCTGATTTCTCGTTCCAGACGGGAATACGTAGGCATAAAGTGCGACACTTTGCCGAGTCATTTCTTTTCTTTTAACCCAAACCTTTAGAGTAGATAGAACAACAATCCGTACTAGAAAACAAGCGTGGATCCCGTCGAGTACGACGGACGTGAGGGGTGCTAATACCTTCCCCTGGCATAACCGACTCCCGAATCCAGGATTTGGTTGCGATGACCATTCCTTTCCCGTTTTGCGTTAGGTTTACTCTGAGCGTTTCCTTTCCCTCCGTTGGGATAAATAACGCACGGTGGCGACTCTTCTGTTTAGCCGGTGCCGATTTTCGCAGTAGCGACAGCTGGCGACTCTGCTGGGGACTGGAATATCCCCTACGCGAGTCAATCCTAGCGCTTGTTTTCCCGTCGTGGGTGTTGTATAGATTTACTTTTCTGTATTTACTTTCCGCATTTTATTATCGGCTTTATACTGTTATTGGTGTTGTGGGGAGGGGTGATCTGTTGAGAGATAAGCCGGACCTGGGCTTGAGGTTACACATAGACTTAGAAGTAAAGAGTAGTGGTTAGCCTGCTTGCTTAGCTCGCACCAGCTAGCCACGAAAGTTACGCTCGGACGAGATTCTCTTTGATGCTTTTTGCCTGGCCCTTAGGGCTTGACAAGTTGTCTGACCCGAGGATTGTCGACTCTAGGGACCTATCAATTGGGATTCAGCTAAGTGAGTCCGTTTCAAGGGATGATGATGCCACACCTCCTGGGTATTGTATCATCGCTCTTGAAAGTCTGTGACATTGAACCCGCATAGGATGCCGTACCTCGTCTGCGAGTTAAGTTCACACCTGTGAGGGGTAGGTGGGTTTGTTTGCAGGAAACCTTTGACCTCAGAATACCTGGTTTATCTCTGTCAGTGAGATGTGGTTACAGGGTTCATTTGAGTGGTTGGGTTGAGACGGAGATTTGATGGTTCTCAGGCTTTAGTACAAAGCGGCACAGTTCATCAGCATTGCACTTGGTCCCTTGTTTGCATATGCATGTGCATTTTTCATGACTGCATTTCATTAACATGTATTTATGTTGCAGGTTTGGTCATTCCCCTCTGATTCTAGTATATCTTCTAGCCAGACATGGAATCCCTGAAGAGGACAGTTGCTTACCGGTTGCATTCACCAAATATCAGTTCCTTGCTGGGTTTAGTTGCTCTAGCATATGAGAGAATGAGGGCTGAGTTCCGAGTATCTTATGGGAGATTGCTTAGTTTGTTATACAGACCTTCAGCATTCGAGACGACTGGGGTATATACTTTGATGCAGTTTTATGAGCCGCAGCTGAGATGTTTCTTATTTCCCGACTATATTCTGGCACCCACTTTGGAGGAGTATTCTGCTATGTTGGGAGTTCCCGTGTTAGACCAGATGCCCTTTATACATGTTGATGCTGAGCCCGAGTTAGCTACACTCGCTGAGATTTTCAGTTTAGACGCTTCTGAGTTCCCTGGAGGTTTGGTCAAGCTGAACGAAGCTTATGATTTTCACCTGTCTGTCTTGGTTGAGAAGGCTACACAGTGCGTGAAGAATGGATGTTGGGTTGCCTTCAGTGCCATTCTAGCCGTCTGCATCTACGGGATTGTCTTGTTTCCTAATGTGCCGGATTTTGTCGACTCAGATGCCTTCCTGATCCTTGCCTCGAAGAATCCAGTTCCTACTCTCTTGGGCGATGTTTATCATTCTATTCACTACAAGAATGAGAAACGTTGTGGCAAGAACGTTTCCTGCTGTCTTCCTCTTTTGTAAAGGTGGTTCCAGGGGCATCTTCCGAAGACAGGGCCTTTTGTTGATGTTGTTGATACTTTGGACTGGTCTTCCCGGTTGATGGGGCCGTCTGCTGAGAACATCGTTTGGTTTGATCGGAGTATGCTTGGCACTGATATTATATATAGTTGCAGTGGCTCTCCGAATGTCCCTCTGATTGGACGGAAAGGTTGTCTTAACTATAACCCTTCACTGCTGGTAAGACAGTTTGGTTATGCTTTGAGGGAAGCTCCTATTGAGAAGGAGATACAGGAATCTCTGTATCTCACGGGCTTATTAGACACGGCTGTTTTGATCAGATTGAGACATGCATGGGCCAACGTCCATAGGAGAGGGAAAGCTTTGCTTGGTAAGAGCAACAACAGAGCTTATGATCCTTATTTGGCTTGGATCCGCGAGAGAGCTAGTATGTCCTTGATTCCTTATCCTGTTGTAGAACCCCTGTATCTTCCAATGATTGAGGTACCTACTTCAGAAGAGAGTGAGAAGTATAACAAATTGTTGTCCGAAAACGAAGAATTAAAGAAAGCCAATGATGAGTTAGAAAAAGAGATCTTCCAGTTGCGTCATGAGAAGAATGAAGCTACCTTCACTGTGAAGGAACAGACTGAATTGATTAATAGGTTGGGTTCAGAGCTGACGGAAGAGACCAACAAGAAAGAAAAAGTGGGAATAGCCTTGAACTGTGTCAGCAAGGTGCTTACTTCTAAGAAGGAACTTCTAAGCAAAGCTTATTCCCGTCTCAGCAAGTGGGAAGCTTTGTGGAATGCCACGCTTACCAAGCGGAAGGAGCGTGAAGACGAACTAAAGCTGCAGATTGCCATGCTAGAGGCACAGATTAGAGCCCAAGACGCAAAGATTGCCGAAGAGACATCACTTAGGAGCACTATTGAGCTTAGAGTAAGTAACCTTGACGAGAATCCGAGAGGTTATAAAGTGAAGGCCGGTTCCAAGAGGTACAGACTTGACGAGAGTTCTGGCGAAGGAACCTGCCAGGACGACGCCAAAAAGCTGAGATCCACTGCCGAGCGGCATGCCTTACTGATACAGGAGCTGATCTCCTGACTAGGGCATTCAGAGACGTTGAGGATATTGGAAGATGTCAGAGCACGCCATTTGGCTTGATTTATCTTTGCCGTGCCTTTGTTATTTGTGCTTGTATTTTGACCATCGCCAGGCTTGTTGGCCGAGGTCCCTTCAGTTGTATTCAATTTTACTCTTGTACTCAGCCTCTTGGCATTTGCTTATATATGAGGGTTTTCTGATTTCTTGCTCGCTTGATGGGGACTCCATTGTCATGATGGCCTTCTCTCCGAAACTAGAATCGGGGGGAATATAACCTGTAGCATAGTTACACATTTGCATCTGCATTCATATTGCATGACCCATATTCTTGAATCTGTATCTTATTTCCTGCATCTTCAGGTTTTTCAGGATTGACGACCAGAGAGTCCACCGCTATTCAACCAGAAACAACTGCAAGAGAATCATGGATCAAATCCAAGTGGAGATGCAGGAAATCCGCGAGAAGCTGAATCTGTTCATGCAAGCAATGGAGAACATTGCCAAGGGCCAGGAGAGCCTCCAGACTTTGGTACAGCCGCTGCTGACGCGGACTAATGGGAATGGCAACAATGACCACAATTCTGCGCACGTTGAGACTATTCCGGAGGATGGGCCCCCTACGCCTGTGGTTCCACCTGTAGTGACCCCACATGTTATGGTTGTAAACGACGGCGCTGACGCTGGCAATGGCAACACAGGGAATGGAAATGAGACTGTTGTTAACAATGTTGGATTTGGGGACGCCAACCAAGGCGGTGGTAACAACAATGGCGGTAATGGTTTTGGCAACAATGGTTTCGGCTACAATGATCAAGGATTTGATTACGTCAATCAGGACGGGAAGTTCGGATTCAACACTCAGGGTTTCGGTTATGATGGTTTTGGTAACGCGAACCAGGGGTATGGTGGATTTGGTAATATGAATGGTGCTGGGGTGATTCCTGTCAACACTGGGTTTGGACCTGTTAGGGTCAACCAGGGTTTCGGTAATGGGGGACGAGGTCCCATGATCAATCAGCAAGGGTTTGGTTGCAACACTGGTTACGACGGATATGGAAATGGAAATGTGAATTGGGGCGAAGACTGCCAGGAGGACGCCTTTTCTGGAAGAGGTGTGGGATTTGAAGGACCTGTTGATCCTGTGCAGAGGATCAGAATGCTTGAAGAATAGATGAAGGGGGTAGTGAATCAGAACTCCACCGGTTTGGATATGACTACAATGGGCTTGGTACCAGGGCTGAGGGTGCCGTTGAAATTCAAGGCTCCCACTTTTGACAAATACAAAGGGGACACCTGCCCTAAGGTCCATGTTCGCTCTTACTACAGGAGGATGTCCGTGTATTCAGATGATGAAAGGATGCTCATGCATTTCTTTCAGGATAGCTTATCAGGACCTTCACTTGAATGGTATATGGGGCTGGAGCCCACGCATATTGAAACCTGGAAGCAGTTGGCTGATGCTTTCGTGACACATTACAAATATAACAGCGATCTGGCGCCAAACCGGGTCCAATTACAGGGTTTGTCACAGAAGAGCGGTGAAAGCTTTAAAGAGTACGCGCAAAGGTGGCGTGATATGGCAGCGAGGGTGCATCCTCCTTTAATTGAAAGGGAGATGAATGATATGTTCATTGGGACATTTATAGGGGTGTTCTACGAAAAATTGTTTAGTGTGTCATTGAGCAATTTCTCAGATTTGATTCTGATGGGGGAGATGATTGAGAATGGGATTAAAGTAGGAAGGTTCCAAGCAGGTGAGTCTACTTCAGCAGGAGGTGCCAGAAAAGCATTTGGTGGTAGACGACAGGGTGATACTAGTGCCGTGTTTGGTGGCAGGGGCAGGGGCAGAGGAAGAAATCAGTACGTTCAGCCGCAGCAGATAACCAGTGTCACTATCCCGCTTCCTCAACAGAGGCAGCCACAACAACAACAACCACAACAACAGCAAGGATAGAATCCTGGCCAGAGAAGGGTACAGAACGCGAGAGCGAAAAGAGTGTTCGACGCACCTCCTTCCACGTATGCAGAACTCCTCCAGACCCTGCTAGGGTTGAACTTGGTTGAAAAGAGGACTTTGGCACCGCCTACAGGGGCAGTACTTCCTTACGGATACGATGCCAACAAGCATTGCGAATTCCATTCCGGGGCGCCCGGTCATGATATAGAAGCTTGTCAGGCATTTAAACATAAAGTTCAGGATTTATTGGACAGCAAAGCTATTAACTTTGGACAGGTGGGTCCAAATATAGTACAACAGCCTATGCCCAATCATGGGGCAAACGCCATCTTGACAGAGGAAAATTTGAACCTAGTGATGGATGTCAATGAGCTGAAGACACCGTTGGGTGAGATTAAAAGCACGCTGTTAAAAGGGGGTGTATTCCCAGGTTGTGATGAGTTTTGCTTGGATTGTTGGACCCAGCCAGAGGGTTGTAATGAGCTGAAGCAGGGTATTCAGGCTATGATGGATGAAGGTACCTTGCAATTTGATAGAACCGTGGCTGAAAAGCCTGTAGAGGCGTTGTGTGATGAGCTGAACGATGTTGCTATGGTGACGATTTCGAGGAAAACAATAACGATAACGACGCCTGCCAGGCGGCCAACGATCACAATTACCAAAGCAGGACCAGTCCCTTTTGAGAGTACTAAGGCAGTGCCGTGGACTTACGGGTTGGAGGTATATTGCGATGGTGAGAAAATTGAAGTCAATGGACAACCAGCTGGGGTTGTAGATAATGTTGTCGGAACAGGGGGTATGACCAGAAGCGAAAGAATTTTCACGTCACCCGAGGTAGAGGCGGAAAGATTAGCCAAGGGTAAAACCAAGGTAACTGAAGGTGGTCCGTCTCAGTCGAATGAAAAGGAAACGTCACTTAAGGATGTGGAGGAATTTATGAGGCTCATTCGTAAAAGTGATTACAAAATCGTTGAGCACCTCCAGCAAACGCTGTTAAAAATTTCCATCCTATCATTGCTGTTATGTTCCGAGGCCCATCAGAATGCTTTGCTGAAAATTCTCGACACGTCCTTCGTTCCTCAAGAGGTTTCTGTTAATCAGTTAGAAGGGGTGATGGCGCATGTCAACGCGGGGCACAGTTTGGGCTTCACAGACTTTGATTTGACCCCGAGAGGGCGAGAGCATAATATGGCATTGCATGTGTCAGTAGAATGCCAGGGCACGGTCATGTCCCATGTTTTAGTAGACACTGGATCTTCCCTGAATGTGCTACCAAAGAAAGCCATGATGAAGTTAGATATCAGGGGGATTATCTGCACGCCTAGTGACTTAGTGGTGAGAGCGTTCGATGGAACGAGGAGGTCAGTTTTCGGATCAATAACTTTACCGTTGCAGGTGGGGCCTGAAATATTTGAAACCGAATTCTACATAATGGACATCCAGCTAGCGTATAGTTGTCTTCTTGGGCACCCATTGATCCATGCTGTTGGGGCAGTCACATCCACGTTGCACCAAAAGCTGAAGTATATGGTTGGGGATAGTGTCGTCACGGTTTGTGGAGAGGAAGATATTCTGGTTAGCCATTTGTCTTCGTTCAAATATGTTGAGGTCGACGGCGAAATACACGAGACACCCTGTCAAGTCTTTGAGGGGTTGCGAATTAAGGACAAAGCTCCGGTGCCAAGTAAGATATCAGATGTGGCGGTGTCATCGTACAAAGAGGCTCAAGCTCTAGTGCAGGCAGGCAAAACCAAGGGCTGGGGGCAGGTATTGGAGATTCCCGTGAAGAATGACAGGTTCGGGCTTGGATATCATCCTTCGTCATCAACATCCTCTTCAGGAGCGCCCAAGTTCAGAGGGCCGATAACCATTACACCAAATGGGGTGAGCTTCGAGACTATCAATGCTGTTTCCGATTCTGAAAAAGGAGATAGCGATTGTGATATGGACGCGTGGATCAAGCCAAGCGTGCCAGGACAAAGTCTCTGCAATTGGTCTATCCGGGAAACTGTTCCTGTGACAACTAAACAGTAATGATTTGTTTTCTTAATTATTGAATAATCCTGTGTCCTACCCGGGGCATAGTGATTTTGCTTAGGGCCATTTGGTTATGTACATAACATTGTTTAATCATGAAATAAAGGCGTTTTCTCATATACAAATATTGTGATCCCTGTTTTTTCTGTTTTTGTTTTTTTAACAATAAAATGGCAATGTGGTTATTCGCTTTGTATGTGTTTTGAAGCATTTAACCATTTCCTTTGCAGGATTACTATTTCAGATGACATCTATGAACCGCCTATGACTCACTTCGACTTCGAGCACCCGGTATTTCAGGCTGAAGAAGAGATTGTGGCAGATGGCGACGTACCAGAAGAGTTGACCTGGTTATTGAAACAAGAAGAAAGAATCATTCTGCCTCATGAGGAAGTCATTGAGATTATCAATTTGGGGTCAGAAGAGGTTGTGAGAAACATCCGTATAGGGGCTGCGCTGCAGAGCGACATCAAGCAAAAGTTGGTTGAGATGCTCAAAGAGTATAGTGATATATTTGCTTGGTCATATGAGGACATGCCGGGGTTGGATACAGATATGGTTGTTCACCGTCTGCCACTGCGAGAGGAATGTCCGCCTATTAAGCAGAAACTCCGAAGAACCCGACTGGACATGGCTGTGAAGATCAAGGAGGAAGTTCAAAAACAGTGGGATGCTGGTTTCCTAGCTGTTACAAAATATCCCTCATGGGTCGCTAATATTGTGCCAGTGCCGAAGAAAGACGGTAAAGTACGAATGTGTGTAGACTACCGTGATTTGAACAAAGCGAGCCCGAAAGATGACTTTCCACTTCCTCACATCGATGTGTTGGTTGATAACACTGCTCAGTTCTCTGTATTCTCCTTCATGGATGGCTTCTCGGGTTACAATCAGATCAAAATGGCTCCAAAAGACATGGAGAAGACTACTTTCATTACTCCCTGGGGAACATTTTTCTACAAAGTGATGCCCTTCGGATTAAAGAACGCTGGGGCAACATATCAACGTGCTATGACGACTCTCTTTCATGACATGATGCATAAAGAGATCGAGGTTTATGTTGATGATATGATTGCCAAATCCCAGACGGAGGAAGAGCATTTGGTTAATCTGCTAAAACTATTCAAGAGACTTAGGAAGTTCAGGTTGAGACTGAACCCTAACAAGTGCACCTTCGGGGTGAGATCGGGTAAACTACTGGGGTTTATCGTGAGCGAAAAAGGAATAGAGGTTGATCCTGCGAAAATAAAAGCAATACAAGAAATGCTGACGCCTAAAACAGAAAAAGAAGTGCGTGGATTTTTAGGGAGGTTGAACTATATCGCCCGATTCATATCTCACCTGACTGCGACGTGCGAGCCGTTATTCAAGTTGTTGAAAAAGGACCAGGTTGTGACCTGGAATGAAAATTGTCAAAAGGCGTTCGACAAGATAAAAGAATACTTGCAGGAACCTCCTGTTTTGATACCCCCAGTGGCCGGGAGACCTTTGATTATGTATTTGACGGTTCTTGAGGAAAGTATGGATTGTGTTCTCGGTCAGCACGACGAGACAGGACGTAAAGAGCATGCGATCTACTATTTGAGTAAGAAGTTTACTGACTGTGAGTCCAGATACTCAATGCTCGAGAAAACGTGTTGTGCGCTAGCCTGGGCCGCCAAACGTTTGAGGCAATACATGCTGAATCATACAACCCTGCTAATTTCAAAGATGGATCCAATCAAATACGTGTTTGAGAAGCAAGCACTCTCCGGAAGAATTGCCCGATGGCAGATGGTGTTAACCGAATATGATATTCAATATGTATCGCAAAAGGCTATTAAAGGTAGCGTTCTGCGGAGCATCCTGTTGAAGACTACCAATCGATGAGGTTTGATTTTCCTGACGAGGATATCATGTACCTGAAGATGAAAGATTGTGAAGAACCGTTGTCGGACGAAGGACCAGAGTTGGGTTCCAAGTGGCAGTTGATATTTGACGGAGCTGTAAATTCATATGGTAGCGGAATAGGGGCAATTATCACTACTCCTCAGGGGTCGCACATCCCCTTTACTGCCCGATTGACTTTTCCGGTTACCAGTAATTGTTAGACTAAGGCACGGATCTAGAAGGGGGGGTTGAATAGATCCCTTTTAAAAATTTGAGTGGCGCTACCAATAAAATTGGTTTTCAAAATTGTTTTCAAATGCGGAAGCGGCCTTGGAAAATATAGTCTAAAACGAACAACTATTGGAGAGCCGGATATGCGTCAAGCAGATGAATTTAAGACGATAACGGATAGTAAATCACTACACACTTTTATGCAAAACTCAGATGTGATTCACTCGTACTATTTCCTTATTCCAATGGTCAAAAATTACACCAAAACTAGCAGCAAAATTAAGGCAATTTTAGTTCAGCACTTTTGTCGAACAGTTGGTGTGCACAAAACTAGCAGCAAAATTAAGGCAATTTTAGTTCAGCACTTTTGTCGAACAGTTGGTGTGCACAAATACCTTAAATGATATTTGTGTTGAATGAGTGATTGAAAAAGCCTTAGTACAGTATTTCTATTGTACTTAGTAGTTAAAAAACAGTGTTTCACCAACTCACTCAATCAATACTACAATTTGACAAAATCACTTATTCTAGAATCACTTAATTTTTAAGCTGTAATTGAAAATGCAGAAAATAAAGGAACACAAGATTTGATGAGGCAGTTCCCCCAGTCGTCCTCGCGTTGGGGTACGTCTGCCCTCAATTCTACAATGAGAATCGAGATATGTATTGAATAGATATCACCTGTTTGGTAGAACAGTTATACACAAGAATCGATAGACAATTGATACAAACAATCTTAATGTTGCTGATAATTTCTACCACTTCTTGCCCCTTGATTCAAGATGAATCAAGTCCTCCAATTTGATGTGAATGACCTCCGATTGCAGCCACCTTATTGACAACTCTTCCGTTGATCAAACCTTCGGCACGGCTGATCTTAGACACACCCAAATTGAACCCGGAACGTCTTCAACCTTTCAACGCCCTAGCTACTAGATTGATCAACCTTCCGCTAATCAATCACCTTCGCACTCGCTTGATTGTTGAACCGACGATTCCGTAACAAAAGCCTTCAAAACCTGTAGTCTTGATAGGTAAAACCTCAAAGGTTTTCTCCCAAGAAACACCTGCACCAGCTTCCACTCGAACCGGATCTTCAATCACGCGTTCGAACCTTATCACCGTCGAGCAAACCACAAACCGCAGCAAAAAATTGATTATCTGTAATTTGAGGATTTGTGAGTTGATTGAACGATGAAGATGAAGAACACTGATGCACCTCTTTCACGTTTCTTGACCTGAACACTTTCTCACAATGCTTTCAAAAAAAATGTTCTATTGTTAAAATTGAAAAGACAGCTATTTATAGTAATATACAAAACAAACAGTTGACAGATCAATGAAACATAGCAGAATTTCTGTTTCTGCGCGCGAACGGTCGACCATAGGGTCGGCGTGCGCTGAGCCGTGTGACACTCAAACTGTCATGCGCCGAGTCAGCGGTCGACGCATGATCTTCATGCGCTGAGCCGTGAGATTCTTAAACCTGCATGCGCCAAGTTAACGGTCGACGCATGACCTTCATGCGCTGAGCCGTGTGAACTGAATGAAACTGTGTGCTGATGGTATGGTCGGCTCATGGTTCAAAAATCTGCAAAAATTGATATGTTTGTTGTTTCGTGCATCTTGTCACGACCAAACATTAGTCACATATATTGCCAATGAAATATGATGATTTAAAAGGATATAGGAAGGATGTAATATGTTAAGTATTGCATGACGATTCTGATTCATCCAAGGTTGTACATTGTCATCATCGTAAGTATGCATGACGACTCCGATTCATCCGAGGTTGTACTTTGTCATCATCGAAACTTGAGAACGTATGTTGTGAGACAGTTTTCCCTCACATTCTCCCCCTTTTTGATGATGACAAACCTGTGCGAAGCTTGGTGAACACAACATGCGATATCTTTAACATAGTAGTAAGCTCCCCCTTTCTTTTACAGTCATAGCTGTTGTGATCTACAATCTACTTGTCTTTTCTCCCCCTTTGACAACATCAAAAAGAGATGGAGAAAGGTAAAGTTTTGGCATATTAACAATTAACAAAATACTCAACAGGCTATAAGTAATCATATACCAATATCCACACAAAATATTGACAATGAGCAAAATATTGAAAATAGATTAAACCAGATTAAGGACACATAAGTCATAACATTTTATAGGAATCAAGACTGTAAAACAAACATTAGTGTGCACTTAGGAGAGATAAAACAGAACATGATAACAAAAACAGCATGGAGAATGAGCAAATGCAAAAACAAATGACTAATATCCTTGTCCCTTGCCCATATCAAAGGAAGACAGATAACGATATGGATCAGCCATATCAGTGAGGTAATCCACTGCTTGATTCAGGCGATTGATGCTGCGAGAGACGGTTGTTTCTTGGTATCCATGGGCAGTTGTGAAAGCTGCAAATCTTTCATTCATTCTTGTTGAAAAAGAGTTGAACTGTTCAGATTTGGTGTGTAGCTCAGTTCGGATGCACAAATGCAGATTTGCACTTAATGTCACATATCAAGCCATATTTGATGCCTACCTAAAATGCCACAAAACAATTTGCATCCAAACAATTTATCATACAAAAAAAAAGTGTCATACATATGCAACATAGGTCAAACGATACCATTGTTGATCATGAGAGTTATTAGAGAGAGAGAGAGAGAGAGAGAGAGAGAGAGAGAGAGAAATGGAACAATATCACCTTAATGCCTGATTTGCTTGATACACAACATACTTATACTTACACGAATATCAAATTGTTAGAAGTACAACAGCATGATTATTTGAATGAAATAAGATAACATCAGCAAATATTATTCCCGTTCCGAAATGTCGAGGATGCCAAGTTCTCGGCGGATATGAAAGAAAGGTTCCGTTGCTAGCGGCTTTGTGAAAATGTCCGCTAGTTGGTTTTTAGTGTCAACGTGTTCAAATACAACATCACCTTTCTCAACATGGTCCCTAAGAAAATGGTGTCGAATTTCTATATGTTTAGTGCGAGAGTGTAATACGGGATTTTTGGTAAGGTTAATAGCGCTAGTGTTGTCACATAGGATAGGAATACGTTCAAGTTTAAGATTGAAATCTAGTAGTTGTTGCTTAATCCACAGAATTTGAGCACAACAACTACCAGCGGCAACGTATTCCGCCTCGGCCGTTGATAAAGCAACTGAAACTTGTTTCTTGCTATGCCAACTAACCAAGGAGTTTGAAAACAAATGACATGTACCACTAGTGCTTTTCCTATCCGATTTGCACCCGGCAAAGTCGGAATCGGAGTAACCTACCAACGAGCAATCACTACCCTTAGAATACCACAATCCATACTTCGGGGTACCTGACAGGTATCGAAGAATTCGTTTAACAGCTTTTAGGTGGGATTCTTTGGGACATGATTGGTATCGTGCACACATGCACACACTAAACATAATATCAGGACGTGACGCAGTAAGATAGAGAAGTGAACCAATCATACCTCTATATCGTTTTACCTCTACGTCCTTGCCATTTTCATCTTTATCCAAATTTACGCATGTAGGCATTGGGGTGTCTATGGCCTTGGATTTTGCCATGTCAAATCTCTTGATCAAGTCCAAACAATATTTTGTTTGGCTCACGAATGTCCCTTCTTGGAGTTGTTTAATTTGCAGGCCGAGGAAGTATGTGAGCTCCCCCATCATACTCATCTCGAATTCGCCCTGCATGAGGTCAGAAAACTCTCTCACGAGATTCATGTTAGTGGATCCAAATATAATATCGTCAACATAGATTTGCACCAAAATCAAGTGCTTTCCTTGACGTTTAATGAAGAGTGTAGTGTCAACCTTTCCTCGTGAGTACCCCTGATTAAGTAAAAACTTACTTAGTCGCTCATACCAAGCTCTAGGAGCTTGTTTGAGACCATATAAAGCTCTTTTTAACTTGTAAACATGTTCAGGGTATTCATGAGATTCAAAACCGGGAGGTTGAGACACATATACTTCTTCATTTATGTGACCGTTAAGGAACGCACATTTAACATCCATTTGAAATAACTTAAAATCCTTTGCACATGCAAAGGCGAGTAAAAGGCGTATAGCCTCGAGTCGGGCAACCGGCGCATAAGTTTCCTCATAGTCGATGCCTTCCTCTTGGTTATACCCTTGAGCGACCAATCTCGCTTTATTACGGGTTATTACCCCGTTTTCGTCCAACTTGTTCCTAAACACCCATCGGGTGCCGATTACTCGATGGCCTCGCGGAGGAGGGACAAGGTCCCATACCTCGTTTCTTTTAAACTGATTTAGTTCCTCTTGCATCGATAAAAACCAGTGCTCATCGAGTAGGGCCTCTTTGGGGTTTTTAGGCTCTATTTGTGAAACGAAAGCGAAGTGATAACAAAAGTTACTTAGCTTAGATCGAGTGGTGACTCCCTTTGTGATGTCTCCGAGAATATTGTCAATTGGATGATCTTTACACGACTTCCAAGCTTGAGGGAGATCATCGTTTGTAGGCGGATGAGCTTCCTCAGTTACCTCATGGTGTGCATCCTTATCCTCCTCAATTTTGACTCTATCGGGTTGATCAATCCCCGTTTCGCCACCTTTGAGTATGTCTTCTGTGGATGTACCTGCACCATGAACAACACTATCCTTTCCGACATTTCTCGGATAGGACTCATCAAACGTAACGTGCACAGACTCTTCAACAGCTAGTAATCTTTTATTATAAATCCTATATGCTTTACTTGATTGCGAGTACCCTAGAAAAATGCCTTCATCGGCTTTTGAATCAAACTTGCCCAAGTTTTCCTTTCCATTGTTTAATACAAAGCACTTGCATCCAAAAACATGAAGGTGAGAAACATTAGGCTTTCGCCCTTTTAAAAGTTCATACGGAGTTTTGTTTAGAATGGGGCGGATGAGTACCCTATTCAAAACATAACATGCCGTACTAATGGCGTCGGCCCAAAAGTATTTTGGTAAACCACTATCATTAATCATTGTTCTTCCCAATTCTTCTAAAATTCTGTTTTTACGCTCCACAACCCCATTTTGTTGAGGAGTTCGTGGAGCCGAGAAGTTATGATCGATGCCATGGTTACCGCAATATTCTTCAAATAAATGATTTTCAAATTCACCTCCGTGGTCACTTCTTATTGACACAATGTTTGTATTTAACTTATTTTGGGAGAGCTTGGCAAATCTCTCAAAAGCGGCAAACGTGTCACTTTTACTCACTAAGAAGATGGTCCAACAGAACCTAGAAAAGTCGTCCACTATTACGAATCCGTAATAGTTTCCTCCTAGACTTTTGATCCTAGACGGCCCAAACAAGTCCATATGAAGTAGTTCAAGAGGTCTCGTTGTTGAAATAATCTTTTTGGATTTAAAGGAGATCCTCGTTTGTTTTCCTTTTTGACAAGCATCACAAAGGTGATCCTTGGTGAACTTAATTTTGGGAAGTCCTAGTACTAGATCTTTTGAGACAATCTTATTGAGTAAGTCAAAGTTGACATGCGCTAAGCGCCTATGCCATAGCCATGAGTCTTCACTCATAGATATGAGACATTGATCGCTTGTTGGGGATACCACATTCAAGTCAAGCATATACACATTGTTTACTCTAAAACCAATAAACACATTCTTCTTATCACTTTCATGCACAATTTTGCAGCAATCTTTTGAAAAGGAAACATTGTAACCTTTGTCGCATAATTGGCTAATGCTAAGGAGATTATGTTTAAGGTTTTCGACAAGCAACACATCGGAAATTGTAGTAGAGGAGGGATTACCTATACTACCTTTACCTAGTATCGCTCCGCGGTTGTTATCACCGTATGTTACATACCCTTTCTTCTTAGCCACGAAGTCTATGAATAAGGATATGTCTCCAGACATGTGCCTTGAGCACCCACTATCAAGAACCCATCTTCTCTCGGTGGACTCGACACATTTCACCTGTCAAAATATAACTTACAAAAGGGAGGTACCCAATGGCATATTGGGTCCTAATAGGTTAGCGACAAGACGGTTGCGTTTGGGCAACCATTGGTAGATGCCTTTAGGAACAAGAAATCTCCTAAATCGACATTTACCAATGGAGTGGCCTTTCTTGCAACAGTAAAAGCATACAAAGTCGACATTAGAATCACTTTCACTTGCTTGATCCCTAATTACATATGCATATTTTTGATATGGATTTATCATACTTTTTCTAAAATCCTTTTTATCGATTGCAAATGTAATTTTAGGTTCAAGTGCCTTGTCTAATTTGGCCTTAAGGTTTCTAACCTCACCTTGCCAAATATGACAAGTATCACAACCAAAGTTGAAAGGATTACTATTGTCCTTACAATCCGATTCATTATCTTTCACAATGGAAGCCTTAAGGTCCTCTAATTTCTTTTCGGACTCTAAGACTTTGTGCTCTAAATATGTAAAAATTCTTCTATTAGAAGCAAGTTTCTTAAAGGCTTCAGTTGCTTCCTTGTGTAAAACATCGAATGCGGTTTGTAATTCGGAATGAGACATATTAGATGACATATTATATCTAGAGTGACGTACCTGTTTCTTTTTCTTTTTCTGATTTGCGGAGAGACATAGATTCACGGACTCTTCTTCATCACTAGAGCTTTCATTAGAGGAGGAAGAATCACTGTCGCTTTCCCACGCGATGTACGCCCTCCTAGGCTTTGATGCTCTCTTATGTGACTTCGATTGTTCCTTTTCTTTTCCCTTGTTGTTCATTGGACAGTCCGGTTTGTAGTGACCGGGCTTTCCACATTTATAGCACGTTCCTCTAGTCTTTTTCCCTTTTTGATTGTCATCTTTGGAGAACCTTGATTGCCTTCGGAAATTTACCAGGTTCTTCTCCGAATGTTGGATGCCGTTCTTTCTCACGTACCGGTTATACCGTTTAACGAACAGCCCCATGTCCTCATTTATGTCTTCTTCTTCGTCGTCGCTTGAAGAATAATCACTTTGCTCTTTTGCTTTAGACTTCGAGGAAGAAGCCTTAAGAGCTATTGACTTCTTTTCACTCATCTTTACTTTGTCCTTCTTTTCTTTCCTTTCATGTTGGTCAAGACTCAAGAGTACCTGTTCATGCTCTTGTAGTTTGCCAAACAATGTAGTCAGGTCTAATACCGTAAGATCATTTGCCTCTTTGATGGCGGTCACTTTCGGCTGCCATTCCCTGCTAAGACATCTCAAAACTTTATTAGTAGCAAGATCATTGGAAATAGGTCTTCCTAGTGAATGTAATCTGTTTATGAGATGAGTAAATCTCTTTTGCATGTCAGCAATGGTTTCCCCTTGCTCCATGAAAAAAAGATCAAACTCTTGTATAAGAGTGTTGATTCGAGCCAACTTAACATCGTTTGTCCCCTCATGGGCAATTTGTAGTGCATCCCACATAGTCTTAGCCGTAGGGCAATGGGATACACGGTAGTATTCATCTACACCTAATGAGGAGATTAGAATGTTCTTAGCTTTCCAATCGTAATTATACTTTCGCTCATCGTCGTCGGTCCATTGTGCTTCGGGCTTTGGCACAACTTCGTTATTCTCATTTGTCATGGTTATTTCAATCGGACCATTGAGAATAACGTTCCATATCTTTCTATCTATGGAATTAATGTGCACCCGCATACAGTCTTTCCAATAGCTATAATTTTCACCGTTAAAAACGGGAGCTCTATTGTACGCCCCTTTTGGTTCGTTAGCCATTATTCTATCAATGTTGTATTTGAAGCACCGGAGAACCGGAGCTCTTGATACCACTTGTTAGACTAAGGCACGGATCTAGAAGGGGGGGTTGAATAGATCCCTTTTAAAAATTTGAGTGGCGCTACCAATAAAATTGGTTTTCAAAATTGTTTTCAAATGCGGAAGCGGCCTTGGAAAATATAGTCTAAAACGAACAACTATTGGAGAGCCGGATATGCGTCAAGCAGATGAATTTAAGACGATAACGGATAGTAAATCACTACACACTTTTATGCAAAACTCAGATGTGATTCACTCGTACTATTTCCTTATTCCAATGGTCAAAAATTACACCAAAACTAGCAGCAAAATTAAGGCAATTTTAGTTCAGCACTTTTGTCGAACAGTTGGTGTGCACAAAACTAGCAGCAAAATTAAGGCAATTTTAGTTCAGCACTTTTGTCGAACAGTTGGTGTGCACAAATACCTTAAATGATATTTGTGTTGAATGAGTGATTGAAAAAGCCTTAGTACAGTATTTCTATTGTACTTAGTAGTTAAAAAACAGTGTTTCACCAACTCACTCAATCAATACTACAATTTGACAAAATCACTTATTCTAGAATCACTTAATTTTTAAGCTGTAATTGAAAATGCAGAAAATAAAGGAACACAAGATTTGATGAGGCAGTTCCCCCAGTCGTCCTCGCGTTGGGGTACGTCTGCCCTCAATTCTACAATGAGAATCGAGATATGTATTGAATAGATATCACCTGTTTGGTAGAACAGTTATACACAAGAATCGATAGACAATTGATACAAACAATCTTAATGTTGCTGATAATTTCTACCACTTCTTGCCCCTTGATTCAAGATGAATCAAGTCCTCCAATTTGATGTGAATGACCTCCGATTGCAGCCACCTTATTGACAACTCTTCCGTTGATCAAACCTTCGGCACGGCTGATCTTAGACACACCCAAATTGAACCCGGAACGTCTTCAACCTTTCAACGCCCTAGCTACTAGATTGATCAACCTTCCGCTAATCAATCACCTTCGCACTCGCTTGATTGTTGAACCGACGATTCCGTAACAAAAGCCTTCAAAACCTGTAGTCTTGATAGGTAAAACCTCAAAGGTTTTCTCCCAAGAAACACCTGCACCAGCTTCCACTCGAACCGGATCTTCAATCACGCGTTCGAACCTTATCACCGTCGAGCAAACCACAAACCGCAGCAAAAAATTGATTATCTGTAATTTGAGGATTTGTGAGTTGATTGAACGATGAAGATGAAGAACACTGATGCACCTCTTTCACGTTTCTTGACCTGAACACTTTCTCACAATGCTTTCAAAAAAAATGTTCTATTGTTAAAATTGAAAAGACAGCTATTTATAGTAATATACAAAACAAACAGTTGACAGATCAATGAAACATAGCAGAATTTCTGTTTCTGCGCGCGAACGGTCGACCATAGGGTCGGCGTGCGCTGAGCCGTGTGACACTCAAACTGTCATGCGCCGAGTCAGCGGTCGACGCATGATCTTCATGCGCTGAGCCGTGAGATTCTTAAACCTGCATGCGCCAAGTTAACGGTCGACGCATGACCTTCATGCGCTGAGCCGTGTGAACTGAATGAAACTGTGTGCTGACGGTATGGTCGGCTCATGGTTCAAAAATCTGCAAAAATTGATATGTTTGTTGTTTCGTGCATCTTGTCACGACCAAACATTAGTCACATATATTGCCAATGAAATATGATGATTTAAAAGGATATAGGAAGGATGTAATATGTTAAGTATTGCATGACGATTCTGATTCATCCAAGGTTGTACATTGTCATCATCGTAAGTATGCATGACGACTCCGATTCATCCGAGGTTGTACTTTGTCATCATCGAAACTTGAGAACGTATGTTGTGAGACAGTTTTCCCTCACAGTAATGAGGCTGAATATGAGGCTTGCATCATGGGTCTGGAAGAAGCTATTGATTTGCGAATCAAACATCTGGATGTATACGGAGACTCGGCTCTGGTAGTAAATCAGATTAAAGGAGAATGGGAGACACGTCAGCCCAATTTGATACCATATATGAATTATGCAAGGAGATTGTTGCCTTTCTTTGACAAGGTGGAATTGCATCATGTGCCGCGAGCAGAAAATCAAATGGCTGACGCCTTGGCGACATTGTCTTCCATGTATAAAGTTAACTTCTGGAACGAGGCTCCCCGGATTGTTATCTCTCGGCTTGATAGACCGGCCTTCATATTTGCCATTGATGAGGCTCCCGATGGTCAACCCTGGTACTTTGACATCCAGAATTTCCTGAAGAACAAGGAGTATCCGGCTGAGGCATCCAGTCGAGATCAGGAGACTCTCAGGAGATTGGCTGGTAATTTCTATTTGAATCGTGACGGTGTCCTATACAAAAGAAACCACGACTTGGTGTTGCTACGCTGTGTAGACGAGAAAGAGGCGAAGTTGCTCATGGAAGAGATACATGAGGGTACGTTTGGTACACATGCTGGTGGGCATGCTATGACGAGAAAACTACTGCGGGCAGGTTATTACTGGCTAACTATGGAAACAGACTATTTCAAGTTTGCAAAGAGGTGTCATAAATGCCAAATTTATGCGGACAAGGTCCATGTACCACCAAGTCCTCTGAATGTGATGTCATCACCATGGCCGTTCTTGATGTGGGGAATTGATATGATTGGCAAGATCGAGCCCACAGCATCAAACGGACACCGGTTCATATTGGTGGCAATTGATTACTTCACCAAGTGGGTGGAAGCAGCATCATATGCCAATGTCACCAAACAAGTGGTCGCCAGATTTATCAAACGAGATATTATCTGCAGATATGGAATCCCTGAGCGGATTATCACCGACAATGGTTCTAATTTGAATAACAAGATGATGAAAGAGTTGTGCCAGAATTTTAAGATTGAGCATCACAATTCTTCCCCTTACCGACCCAAGATGAATGGTGCTGTTGAAGCGGCCAATAAGAACATAAAGAAGATTGTCCAGAAGATGGTGGTGACGTACAAGGACTGGCATGAGATGCTACCTTTCACTTTGCACGATTATCGTACGACGGTACGCACATCAACCGGGGCAACCCCTTTTTCATTGGTATACGGAATGGAGGCAGTGTTACCGCTGGAGGTTGAGATTCCTTCCTTGAGGGTTTTACGAGATGTCCAACTTGACGAGGCAGAATGGGTAAAAGACAGGTTGAATCAACTGAGTTTAATGGATGAGAAGAGGCTAGCTTCTCTCGCATACGGTCGGTTGTACCAGAGCCGGATGAAGAAAGCTTATGATAAGAAGATATGTCCTCGAAGCTTTCAGACGGGCGACCTTGTGCTGAAGAGGATTCTCCCGCCGCAAACGGATCACAGGGGCAAATGGACGCCTAACTACGAAGGTCCCTACGTTGTCAGAAAAGTCTTCTCTGGAGGAGCCTTGCTGCTATCTACCATGGATGGTGAAGACTTTACGTCGCCTGTGAATTCGGACGCAGTTAAAAAATACTTTGCTTGAAAGTGACCCGCTGGACAATAAAAAGAAAGTCCAGGAAAAAATGGGGCATCCTGGCGAACCATAAAAAATGAATAAAAGGTTCGGGCAAAAGTTAGGGATAAAATTGAAAAGATGTACACCCGCGAAGTCGAAAACCTGCATTGGGCGACTTTGGCAAAAAGGGGTATCCCGGTGAATTGAAAACCCGCAAAGGGCGATTCACGCAAAAGTTAGGGATTGAAAAAGCAAATGACTGCGGTCCGGATCTGATACTACATTGCTTAGTGGTTTGGGAGTACCTGAGGGTTCGTTTATCCAACACAATCTCTTCCGAAAGTCGAATACCAGGAAAGCGCCATAGTCAAGCGATTCATAGGAGGATCATCTCACGATGTTTGTCTACACCATGTTGCCGACATGTATACAAATATTGTTTTGTATTTTTATGCTTTTTGTGCATATATGTATGTGTGTGCACGTAACTTCCTCTTTTCAGGAGTTGCATCCGATGTACAAAGTTTCGCCTATTTACAGGCTCAATCAATAAAACATGTTATTCAGTATTTGATGTTTGTGCTTTACTGTTTTGTATGTGGAAAACGCCGATGTTTTGATGAACTCGCATGTGCATAACTTTGCTGGCCCTTGCCAATGATTGCTAAAACTTCGAATTGACTGAAATAATGTCGTGGATGCTAACCCGAATAGATTTGGATTGTATAGATTTGTTTTGTCTCGTTTGTGTTTTGCAGGGTTCTCGCCCTTGAAGCGGACAATCAGCAAATGGTGGCCCCAACCAGAGGCTCGTGATGAAAGACTTAACTTTGTTTGACGCTAATCCCCAAGCAGGTCGCGCCTCATCCCCAGAGGTTGAGACGATGTTATCCCTTACCGAAGGAAGGATTAGTTTTCCCCAGAAGAGTATCCTCGTGGAAGTTGTCCACAGGATATACCCAGCAAGACAAGATCAGTGTCCCATGCAGAGGTTATACTCCCCAGAGAGTCGAGTACGTGGACGCTCAATCCCCAGCTGGGAGGATTTCCATGGCGCATAACCAAGTCATAGTAGATTCAGAAGGATTATCCCCACCGAGGATGGTTTTATTTCTCCCCGCAGGTTGTCATGCTTTTGTCAAGATGATTATCCCCAGCGGAGTGGTAGCTCCGAGTTCGTAAACTGTACCCAGACAGTTGTCCCCCCATAAGGGTTGCTTCTCCCCCAGCTGAGTTAATCTTCCCAGCGGGTGTCATTCTTTCCTCCCAGTGGAAATCAATGTGTAATCTCTCCCCGGCAGAGTTGGTTGTATTTCCGGCATTTATTTTGCCAGAATACTTTGCGATATCCGTTCATCCCCAACAGGGTGGTATTTGTCCTCAACAGCCGTGTGGAAGCAAGTTTGTCAGAGCTTCCCCAGTAGCTTGAACCTGCATTTGCATTTGCATACATTATCATGTTTGCATATACCCAGAAAACGCGTAGCATTTCCATGCCGTATGGAGCATTGCGCCATTGCCACACATACGCATTTTGAAACATAAATCAGGTTGGTTAACCTTTTGCTTTCAGGTGTGTTTCTCAGCAGGAGTATGAAGTTATAATTCAGATTTATTACCAAACGATCGAGGTCTCGCCGTGAGACATATGATGACACAGTTCTTGTTATCATTCCCCACAAAGGTACTGGTTGAAGTTCCTCTTATCCGACCAGCGGAGTGTTTTTCTTCAGGTTTGCTGTCGCGACAGCATTTCCGGGTTTCATGAATCAAAATTTCAGAAGTGGTCACTTGTTGTCGAAACGGGTGCTAGGCAGTTATTTCCAGAATATCCCCAGTGGAGTAAGCTACTACCAAGAATAGGCAAGGAAGCTATATCCAAGATGTTTTCCCGTATGAAACAGGAGGATGAACTTTCCTGTATGAACCAGGCAGATGTGTTATGTTTTCCCGTATGAAATAGGCGGATGAACTTTCCTGTATGAACCAGGCAGATGTGTTATGTTTTCCCGTATGAAACAGGCGGATGAACTTTCCTGTATGAACCAGGCAGATGTGTTATGTTTTCCCGTATGAAACAGGTGGATGAACTTTCTTGTATGAACCAGGCAGATGTGTTATGTTTTCCCGTATGAAACAGGCGGATGAACTTTCCTGTATGAACCAAGCAGATGTGTTATGTTTTCCCTTATGAAACAGGCGGATGAACTTTCCTGTATGAACCAGGCAGATGTGTTATGTTTTCCCGTATGAAACAGGCGGATGAACTTTCCTGTATGAACCAGGCAGATGTGTTATGTTTTCCCGTATGAAACAGGCGGATGAACTTTCCTGTATGAACCAGGCAGATGTGTTATGTTTTCCCGTAAGAATCAGGCGGATGAACTTTCCTGCATGAATCAGGCAGATGACTTTTCCCGTATGAACAGGCAGACGAACTTTCCTATAAGAATCAGGTAGATGTGTTTTCCCGTATGAAGCAGGCGGATGAACCCTTCCGGTATCCAGATAGATGATTCTCCCGTGATAGACAGAGTATGTGAGTTGCGTTCCGATATTTGACAAAAATATTTTCCCCAAGGAAGTCGCCGTGATTTCCTCGTGTTACTGTCCCCAGTAGAGTCCTCCTCAGAGTCGTTTGTGGGTTGGGACCAACGAAGGTAGCTACTGCAGAGGTAGGCAGAGAAACAATATTCAGATGTGCTTTCCCGTATGAAGCAGGCGGATGGATTTTCCTGTAATCAGGCAGACGACTTTTCCTGTATGAAGTAGACGGATGGGGTTTCCTGTGTATAGGCAGATGATTTGCCTGTAGGGATCGGCAGATGAGTCCTTTGTGACAGAAATGTTTTCCCAGCGAAGCCGTCGGGATTTTTCTTTGTTGACAGAATATAGCGTCCTACATGGACAAAGTTCTATCCCCGCGAGGATTGAATCTTTTTTCGGGCTGATGAAGAATAATCCCCAGCACGGTCGCTAATTGATCAGTTGGTTGCCGTAACAACCGGATCCAGTCAGCGGATGTTGTTTTCCAAGTAGTTTGTGCAGTTATTTCTGCGGTTGGCAAATTTCCGAGTTCTTGGTATTCAACCGTCTCGTACCTCGATTGTTTGAAGGCCGTTCGCTCTTCACCCAGTCGGGTCCAAGCCATTTGAATAGGGGCAGCTGTCGCACCCTAAAATTTGCTCAACCTATTTCACCTGGTTTATGTTTCAGTGCATTTCATTTGCATAGTAAATCATGTACATAATCTAATCATTTGTATAGCATAGCATAGCAAGGCATCCAACAAGGGATCAAGTGCCATTCTTATATAAAGAAGCACATCAAGGGTTTTTATTCAAGCTTAAGATCATCCAAGTCATCAATAAATGTTTGAAGCTTTTGAGAAGTTTGAGGGTCAACCAGTGGACTTCTCTCCTAATTTGAGGTGTATTAAGGGTCATCAATGGGGGTATGAGCTATGAATTGAGGGTATGGAATGTGTACAAAGCTTATGAAATTCCTAGAGGGTCATGTTGAAGATGAGACAAGTCATTGATTCAAGTACAAGAGCCACAGTTGAAGTGCAATCAACTATGGTTTCATCTGGGTCAACCCTAGGTCAACTAAGTGATTGAAGAGCATCAAGGCTTAATTGGAGGTTGTGGGATTCATGAATTGATATTTTGATACATGTGTGGTGTTGTGCCAAGGATAAATCAAAGAGAATCAAGAGTAGGAGGAGTTGCCAAATTAGGGTTTCAGTGAAAAATCCCCTAATTTAGGCCTAACTTCCAAGCCAGATAAGTCAAAATGAAAGTTTCCAATGGATTCTTGGCCAACATGAAACTTTTAGAGATTCTCAATAGCTTTAATTTGAGTACTAGAAGTCTTCAAGAAGGTTTGTATAACTCAAGTTATGGTTCTTGCAAGTTATGGGTTCCCAGAGGACACTGAAATTTGTCTGTGAAAGTCACTTGACTTCCAAGCAACTTTTTCCCATTAAGGGGTTTTCAAATGGATTCTTGTCCAACATAAGAATTGTAGGGCTTGATCTTAGCTTTAATTTGAGTACTATAAGTCCTCAAGAGTATTTGTAGAACTCAAGTTATGATCTTGGCAATCCAGGGGTATTTTGGGTATTGATGATTATAGGTCATTTTTCAACATAGGTCAAAATCTCTATCTTCCACTCCTCAAATGGAAAAATGTTCAACATGAGATGTGCTTAAAATGACTCTTTTGGGCTAGGTAAGAAGTCATGAGAGCTTGGAAGGGCTTGTATCACAAAATTGCAAAAATGGCCTAAAATAAGAATGGATTTTAAATGAACCAAAGAGGAAAATTGAGATTTTTGAGCTATAGGTCCAAACCAAGCCATATGACATACCAAATTGATTGGAAAACATATTTTGAAAACAATGACATTGCCACATTTTTGAGTTGAGGGATAGTTCCATGACTTCCTTTGTAAAGTGGTTACTTACATTATAAGTCATATATGCAAAACCACTCTTTAGAGCATGACAAATGCCTTAACCCTTGCTAATCCCTTCAATATGTCATCTAAGGAGAAATTGGATCAGAATGAGGTGAAAATACAAGCTTAGAACTCAGCTGCCATGTATGAACTTCTCATGACATTTTCAAATGCAAGAGATATTGAACTTCTCATTGGATCAATCCAGAAGTTTCTAGATCATTCATACACCTTCTATATAAGTATTAGAAGAGGTTCAAGGCATTGGTTGGTGCAGATTGAGAGAGATTGGAGAGATTGAACTTTGAGTTTTCACTTTGCAAATCAAATTCAGTTACACGGTTCTGAGCCATTTCAATCCATTCTTTTGCACTCAGAAGCTCTACTTTGAGTTGGAGATTAATTCCAGATAGATTGCTGATCAAGATTGTGGAAGAATCGTGAGATAGAACTTTGAACTCATCTCTTGCAAGTCAGAATCGAATTTGGCAATTCAAGAAGATTCAGTCCAATTTGATGCATACAAAAGCTTGATCATACATCATTGAAGCAATCTGGAGATTCTTGAAGCATAATTTGAAGGATTGCTTGGTCTGTTCACTCGATTTTTGCAGGTATGTAAATCTCATCCTATGGCTTGATGTAGGTATAATTGTCAGGTTTTAGATGGTTAGATGTGTTATAGATGATGGCTAGGTGGTTTCTGGTACATAAATTTGAAGATTAGAGACCAAACTAGGATGGACCAGATTTCTTGTGAGGATCGTATATTGCAGTTCTTGGAGGTTTAAACCTAGTTTGATAGTGGATTTTACTCAGTGTGAAGTGTAGTTGATCCTAGGCTTTTCAATTTTGAGTTTGGTGAGAATTTATGTTTGAGCATTTTCTGAACATGCATTCGTGTTTTGAGAATGAGGAGGTTTTAATACAATTGGAGGATATGGTTGAGTTCCTTATGGAAAAGCGATTTGAATGATGTATTTAGGTTAGGTTTTTGGTGAGGATTAAGAGAGTTTATGTTTGGGGAAGACGGTGGCTCCACCGCCGGCCACCGTCTGTGTTTTTCCCTCCCACGTTTAAAATTTGGAGAAGCTGAACCTGGCACCCTTGGATCATGCTCTGACCTTGACTAGATTATGGAATGCACGGCCAGGATGCGTTGTTGAAGTCTGAAGAAAATGAAAAGAAGTGAAACGCTCCGTTTCACTTAAACATTGGCATGGGCTTAAGTGATAACATGCTATTGGCACACCCTTTCCCAGGCCCATTTGAAAACACACACGAATTACTTGCTATTTGACACATCATTTTTCCCATTTTTCATTTGATTTTCTGATTTGTTTAAAGTTTGGTTTGGGCTTAGGTCATATTGATATACGCACCCCCCTGGTTGGCCCAGTCTGAGGAAACAACTGATTCCAATTGCTATTTGTCACACGTTGCTATTAATTTTCTTTAATTTCTTTTATTTTCATGGTTTTAGCACAGTTAGGAAATAATTCATAACAAATTGGAAAATAAACATTTTTGGATGGGAATTTTTTCTATGTTTTCCTTAGGGTTTCTAGAATTTAATAAAACAATAAAAACATTAATTCATGCATTTTTCATTTATTGGTATATTTTACAATTATATTGATTTTATTTGGCCTTTGTTTGATACCTTATTTTTTTGAATTTAGTATGAGAGATTGGTGTAGGATTTTTGATTGATTCTTGTGAGGTTGATTAGATTAGGGAAGTATGTACCCCTAGGAATTTTGTCATATTTCTGTGACTAAGACTTAGATTAATTTGAGAGGTAGATAGGAGAGGTATCAGAATTAGGGTTTCACAATACCTAGTTGTAGTTTAGAACATAGTTTTGGGGTTTAATAGTTGATTTAGGTTATGGGATCTATATGGGATATAGGGTATATAGCTAAGTTCCCTTAGAAATTTAATTAGGATTTTAGAATGAGTTTTACTATTTTACTTGATTTTTGGAAATTGGGTGATGTTTGTGTGTTTCCCTTTTGGGCTTTTGGTTTGCTTGTGGGGTTTGGGTCATTTCAAATTGGGTGTTGGGCTTGGGCTTGGTTTGTTGGAGCTAATGAAGACTTCGAGGATGATTGAAGACAATGGATGGAGCTTGATGCATGAGATTCTTATCCTTGAAGGTTGCTTTTGAAGACTTAGGAGATAGGAGATATAGGGAGAGTTTTAGATTAGACTGATTTCTTCTTTCAAACATAGAGAGCTTCTTGTGCCTCTATTCTATCCCATGACACAAGGACCCCCAAAGAAGTTCCATCTCTCCTTAGGAGGAATGTAGAGCATGCTTTGATTGGGTAGAACCTTGAGGATATCTTTCACTTGTTGTGTTAATATCTTAGTGATTTCCTTGGGTTATCATTAAGCCTCTTAACATTTCAACTTCATCTATTAGTTGATTCTCTCCTGTGAGTGCTTGCCTTGAAGATATGGACCTATTGAAGATAAAAAGGGTATTGAAGATTGGTGAGGATGAAGCTTGTGCCTGTCAAAGCTAGTTATTTGTTGGAGCCAGGGTTTTGCTGCTGTTTGAAGCTGTTTATTTGTTGAGGTTCAATGCTTTCCATAGCTTGGAGAATTTGGGAGATAGGAGCTTATCTAAAGCTTGGGGATCATTGAAGAGTGAAGATGGGGTCTTACTTGAAGTTGTTGTTGTCAACCTTTTTTGCTGTTAATCGACTGTGGCTGTCAGGGCTGTTGCTATTTGAGTTGCTTACTGTAAGAGCTGGTGTTGTTGTCAGAGCTGGTGTTGGGTTTATTTCTTTTTCTGTATTGTTTGTTGGCTTGTTCAACTTGCCCCTTAGGTTTGAAGTGAAGTTGTTTCACTTTGCTATTGTTTTCCCGGGTTCGAGGTTGAGTGGGACTCCCTTGCCTCGCTTGTACTGCTGCATCTCATGCATGTTTACTATTTACTGTTTACTGTATATGCTGTTTCTTTTCCTTTATCCCCTAGGATCTCTGTTTTTCTCTGTGCAAGAGAGAAATATGACAGACATTAGGTGTTAACCCATGCATGATAATATTAGGGTAGTTTTGATTCCCATTTCAAACCCTAGGTTTTTAGAATTTCTTTCTCTTCTATCTCAAAATAATTCAAAACATAGTAATAAAGATGATCGATGTCGTACGCTACGAGCCTTAAGCTATTTGAGAGAGGGTTGCTGGAGGGTCACTCTTCAGTAATCCGATTGCTTAGTGTGTTACCCTTAGGGTGACATACGACGTAGTCACTCTCAAATCATAGTCTCTAGTGCGTCAGAGATTGCAAGCACACAAAAAAAAGACTTCCTTCGTAAAAGATTCCAAACAAACATCAAAGTGTCATTTTTGTTCGCTTGGACTCTTAATCAGAAGAAAACCTTTTCAGAAAGATAAAAAACAGTCAGACAAATCTGTGTCTTCCGTAGCCCGAACTACGTTTGCTCTGATCTTTCATGCTGTATGAAAGTACGTAGGCATATGATGTCGTATCCTAGCGAGCAAACTTCCGCTCCTTTCCCGTAGGTAGGCGAACTACGTTGACTATGATTTCTCGTTCCAGAAGGGAATACGTAGGCATAAAGTGCGACACTTTGCCGAGTCATTTCTTTTCTTTTAACCCAGACCTTTAGAGTAGATAGAACAACAATCCGTACTAGAAAACAAGCGTGGATCCCGTCGAGTACGACGGACGTGAGGGGTGCTAATACCTTCCCCTAGCGTAACCGACTCCCGAATCCATGATTTGGTTGCGATGACCATTCCTTTCCCGTTTTGCGTTAGGGTTACTCTGAGCGTTTCCTTTCCCTCCGTTGGGATAAATAACGCACGGTGGCGACTCTTCTGTTTAGCCGGCGCCGATTTTCGCAGTAGCGACAATTGGTATCCCCAGTATGTTTTGGTCTTTGTTTCTAGTCCATTCCTGAAGATCCCGTTTGAACTCTTCGCCATAGGAAGTTCCTCATCTGATCATCCCCAGTGAGGTTCGTGTTTTAGTTCTTCACTTCCCCAGTAAGAAAGTCGCTCTTTTCCCTGGTAGAAATCTACCTCTTTCCCCAGTGGAGTGTTTGCTCTTCCCCGGTGAGATTGTCATCTTCATTGGACTTTGTGCATCCTCATGTGAAAATTTCCTCTCAGTTATCACTAGTCATGTTTGAACTATTGATTGTTATATCGCAGTTTTCCCCAGTGTCGGATCCACAAAACCAGGTCCCATGAGTAGTTACTCGTTGTTTTGTTTTTTGTCTTCTGCATATGTCTTGCATCCAAGCATCGTGAAGCATCATTTAGAATTCATGTCATATCATGACATGTCCTTTTGCATATCATCGGATCTAAGGGACAAAATTTTTGGTTTTCTATATTTAAATACCTTTCATCGCGATTCTACGAGGATTGTCATCTCTCAGTTCCATCTAGTGAAGATATTTAAATAGGGGCAACTGTTGCACCCCAAATTTTGACCCCTTATATTCTCATTATCATTTTAGGAGCATACTCATGAATTATCTAACCCTAACCCAGTGCAAGTTTGTCTTTGTCAAGTTACAGATGAATCAGGGTTTTGTACAATCAAATCGAAGCTTCAGGGTTTGTGATCAATCCAAGTTTTAGGCTAATTCAATCATGAAACAAGATCAAGGGTATCATATGATGTCAATTGAGAATTCAATTTGAGGTTGTTACCCCAGAATCAAGAACAGTGTATTTCAGGGCACCCGATTAGGGTTTTTGACTAGTAAAAGTCAACTGTAGTTTGACTTTGATGTTGGAAGGTGTTTTAATGGTGGGATTATGATCCACGGAGTTCACATAGCTTAATAAAGTTCATTCAAGAAGTTTCAAAGTCTCAGGAGGTCCAGAGTGTCAACAGACGACTCGGTAGTCACCACGGTTGACCAAAAAGTCAACTCTTCAAATTTAAGGAATTGGACTTCAAAGTGTGAATCAAAAATGTTCCTTATATCATATTGCACTTGCCTATCAATTTTCATGACCATTGGATCAAGGATGAAAGAGTAATCGAAAAATCGGGAAATTAGGGTTTTGAAAGGGGCTAAACCATAACTCCTTAACCACACATCCAAATGAAGTAGTTCAAAGCTCATTTGAAATCTCTTGAAAAATCCTACAAAAGTCCCTAAGTGGTCCATGATCAGAAAATGCATAGATTTGGAGTTATGATCAAATTCATTTCAAGAAGGGAAAAAGACTTGGAGAAATTTCACTTTTATGTTCATTTTTTAGCAACTTTGAGAGAATTTTTGACCAAGTTCCTTTGGGAATTTGAAACTAATGAAAGCATGAATGTTTTAGAGCTATTTGAGGGCTTTCTAAAAAGTACTAGAACATCTCAAAAGGATTTGTGAGCTGAAAGTTATGGTTATGGCAAGTTGGTGATTTCACACTTTAGTCCCACATTATCAAATGTTCAAAAATCATTCTTTCCTCAAATATGACCAATCTCAGCTTGTGAAACATATTTTATCTGATGTATAGAGGGTTTGTAGCATGAAAGAACAAAAAAATGCAGAGGAGATGGAATTAGCCAAACTTGCAAGTGGGCTTGCAAGTGGCTTTACAACTTGCATTTGAAATCATAAGGCAAGCATGAAGTGGAAAAGTGAATCTGAACCAGCCATCAACCTACACTCTCTAGCCTGACTTTAGAAACATTAAACTCATCATAACACTTGACTATTGGGCTTACCTCTCAGCCAAGGAAACCCCTTTGTGGAGGTTTGATCCAAAAGTGTAAAACCTTTCTTTCATGTGAAGAAACCTTCAAATCTGCCTCCTCTCTTCATTTTCCTATAAAAGGGAGCCCTCATCATTTCATGTTACACACAATATTGATTCTAAAAACCAGAGAAAGCTCAAGCCTTGGCTCTTTCACACCTTACTCCAAAAATCACAAAATCACAAAATTGTCAAAAACCACCAAAAATCTGTCTTGGTACATTTGCTGCCAAACTCATTTCTCTCCATTCAAACACCCCAACAATCACCCACACAATCTCTAAATATGATATAGAAGGTGTCCAAGACCTTAAACCATTCAAAAACCTCACCATTCAAAAAGTCAACTTCCATACCAAGTTACTTTGACCAAAAGCCACAAAATCAGCCAAAACTGGTTCTATGCATTTGCTTGGTGTTCTAATCACTCAAACACATCTCATATATCATTTCTCAACTGTCTAAAGTGTTAAAGATCATTGGTGGAGTTTATTTCTCCAACTGTCACAAAGATTGCATTCTTGCTTCAAAAAGAAGAAAGTTTCAAAGCTAGTGTTATTTGGAAGTCTCTCTGGGTTTCTTGGTGTTCTAACCTACTCAACATAGTCCACTAGAGGTATGTAGACATTCCCTTCTTGCTTTGCACCATCATTCCATGATTTGGCATTTTGAGTTCACTATGTGAAAATATGTCATGTGTATGTCTTGTACTCAATTTCTGTCATGACAAAGATATAATTGTTTTGTTGAGTTGGACCATCCCTAAAATCATGATTATGTTGTGTATATATGTTTGTCTAGAGCTGTTTGTGACTGGTTTGTGTTTTCATTCAAAATACCTTGTTCCTTGCACCTTTTTACCATGGCCATACCAGTTTGAATTTCAGACCAGGAAAGGTTTAAAATTGAATTCAATATCATCTAGTGAAACATTTATGACATGTATGTGTAACCTGCCCAACCTGTTCTCATCTATTTCAATATGTCACCTTAAAAATGCATCTTTTCAAAACAATGTGCCAGGAGATACACCAAAAACTTTTCTATCCACAAAGCAACCAGTTCTTGAGCATAGGCATCTCTAGTTTCATGAATATAACTTGTGTGTATGAGTTGTGTGGCTTATATGTGCAGAAAACTAAACTGAATTTCCTTTGTGCATTCAATTTGCCAAGTTTCACTCAAAATCCTCATTTTCAATAACAGACTGTTTGGCCTCATTTTTATTGCTTGAACACTTTTCTTTCCATGTATAAAGTATGTGTATAGGATTAGCTTGGTGTAAATATACTACAAAACTGAATTGACCTCTCTGTTGCATCTCACTTGACAATTTTTGTATTTTGAATACTATGTTTCAATACATACTATTTTGAATCCTAATCTTTGCTTGAATCCATCCCATAAAATGTACATGAAGTGTATGTATGCCTTACTTGACCTGAGTATGCTTAGAACTGAAAATGAACATCCTCTTGCACCTTCACAAAGCACTAAAATGCAGTATGAGTATCACTTTCCACAATCACTTATCTTGAACTTGATTTCCTGCTCACTCTCATGCATTACCTTGTTTTCAAGATGTGCATAGGCTTGCCCTGATCAGAATGTGCTTAGGATTGAATTTCAGCTTCATTATGTGTCTTACATGATAAATGTTGCATTTTGAAAACCACTTTTCATTACAGACCTCCTTGAACTCTTTTTTCAATTTGAATCCATTTCATGACACATATGTGAACTGTTTGAGTGATTGGTTTGATTAAAATGTGCCTATAACATGAATTGATTTTGATCATGCCCTGTCAAATAACCAAAGTGCATTTTAAGAGGCATATCTTGCTACAGTCTTCTCTTCACTTCAAAACAAGTTTGAGCACCCTTGGTAATCTATATGTGATGTGTATATGTGACTGATTTACCAAAATTGTGCCTAGAACATGAAATTCACTTTTTCATGATTGCATCTAAATGTCATTTTTGCAAGTTGCATACCATCTGCTATGCCAAGCTGTCTTGCCTTGTTCTTCTGGTCTAGACTCATTCTTTAACATTCATATGATGTGTGTGCAAGATTACATTGACCTATAATTGACTGGTATATGAACTCCATCTCAAATTGCATTTTCAAACATCACAATGCACACACCATCGGGTTTCAAAATGGGGAGAGAATTTTGAAAAATTAAAAGCATCATCTTATTCCTCATGAAATTCTAGTCAGTTTACACTAAAATTTTGTCAAAATCCATGGAAAATTGACTGAGTTATGATCAAAATGCAAATCATTGAGTTTGTGTGTTTTTGTGCCCAGCCAGTTTTGTAGGTACCCCATATATATTTATGGGGTGGCTTTCATCAACGGATGTATAGCCTCCCCAGTGGTAAGAACATTATCCAAAACACGCCTTGCATGCCTTGAACCTGGGTTCGACCCCTGAGGAGGGCAACCCTTTTATTTATTTTTTTCATTTTTTAACCAAACTTCATAAATTCATATCTCTCTCAATTTTAATCATTTTTCACCCATTCTTTTTTGCATTTTGTTCATATTGATGTCTACTTTCATGTCATATTTTTTATTTCCATGTTTGCCTAATGTTTCATCTCTTTTGACTATGTGCAAGTTATGTACGTTCTGTGATCGTTTTCGCGTATGCAGATGAATTTTTCTTGTGATATACTTGTGATTGTTTGTGATACTTGTTTGCATTCATGTTCTTAAATGTTAGCTAACATGCTAGGACTTCATCTCTGGTTGTTACCATGTTCATTTTACTTCATCTGCTAAAAACAAGCTTGATCTGTTGTCACACTTCCTGCTTAATCAACTGCTTTGATTGTCATCAATGCATTTTCATTTTTTATCATTTTACATGCTCACTTAATGGTTGTCACCATGGATGCATATTTATTATGTTGTTATCTTGTTTAAAGTTTTCTTTCCCCAAGTGATGAAGCTGGTTAGCTCTCATCCAAGTTGCCTCTCCTGTCCCTCTCCAAAGGAAAAGATCTTTTCCAATAACCTTTATGTTATGGATAACTCATTCACCCATTCCCTTGACTTTGTCAAGTCATTTTAGCCTTAGTTTAGAAACCATTAGACTTTGCTTCAAGTCTAAGGGACCCACCTGTACTAGGAGTGTTCTTCAACTAGAACCCTAGGATAGAGTTTGTCAACTCTATGTAAGGATCATCGTCATGATTTCTTACTTCCCCTTTTGAATATTACAACTTAGAATAGGGAGTTTTGTCAAACTCCACACAAACATTGTCATGTTTGTTCCCCCTTGAACCTTGATCATAATCAAGTGTTCTTTACCCCTTGTGAGGTGAACTACGATTGCTCTGATTCTATCCTAGTTAGGATACGTAGGCAGAAGATGCGATGTCTTTGCGAGAAAACTTAGAAAACCATCTAGGTCTTTACTTATCCCTAATCCATGTCCCAATCCATAGTACATATTCACAAACTTAGCAAACAATCAAACAAAAGGTTCCTGTAGGATACTACAGATGCTTAGGGTGCTAACACCTTCCCTAGGTATAACCAACCCCCGATCCCCGAATCTCTTAAGCATTGTCGTTACATCGCGAAACAGGTTTTTATTTCTTTAGACCTTTCCTTTGGATAAAATAAAGTTCGGTTGTAAAAGAATTAAGATTCAAGTTAATTTAATTACTTGATATCCGATTCTCACTGCAACACAATGCAATATGAATACAACAGACATGGGATCAAAGCTTTCATAAAGCTCTGAATAACTATTGCGTCGCTGACTGAATAGGCTCATAAGTTTGTTCTGATGAGAAAATACCAGAACACCAGAATACCAGGATAACTAGAATACGGGAATAATCAGAATACCAGAATACCAGACTATTAAGTTCACACTGATAAGAAAAAAAAATAGAAAACTGGGTTGGTTGAATGTCCAGGTTTCCTATAAAACCCACCCCCTCTCACATGTGGGTTCTAGTCTTGGACGGTACGACATCCTATGCAGGTCATCAGAATCAGGACTCTCAGGTTGAGAAACGATGACATGTTCACCATTTATAGTTTGACATCATGGTCAATCAAGGAGGTCTCAACTGAATTCCCAATGAACGTTCTCTAGAGTCGTTAGTTTTTCTAAGTCAATACTCCCTCAACAGCACCAGACGCGCAGGATAGAGTGTTGTTGTACCCCAAAATTTGACCAACCATTTCTAGCAATTTGGCTTATGTTTCGTTTCATTTACATTTGCATCTGCATATCGCATACTGTGCATTTTTTCAGCCGGATTAATTTTATCGAGATTGCAGCCCTCTTCTCGCGTCTCAGGCGATTCAAACCAGTTGGAATAAGCAGGTTTATTTTTGGAAGTGGTGCTCTTCCCGGTGATTCAGTCTATGCTGTTGTTTTGAGGATATTTCGGTGATCGCCGTTTTACCATTTATTTCGTTGCATTCTCGCATTTTTTTTCATTGATTTTTCCCTGTGGAATTATTTTGGTTTTATAGATTTTATTTCTTAATTTTCGGCCTAGAAAGTAGTTTTTAGATAGTTTTTATCCTTTATTTCTTATTTTAGAATATTAATAGGTTTTAATAGATTTTTAGGTTATTTTTTCTATTTTAGATTTTAGTTTTAATAGATTTTAAATAGAGTTTCTAGAAATTAATTGTTTTTAGAATAGTTATAGATATTAACTCTTTTTAGACTTTTATTAGTTTTAATCTTTTAATAGTTTTAATATAGGATTTAATTAGAATATTATTAGTTTTAGTTAATTTCTTAGATTTTAATTAGATTAGTTAATCTAGTTTAATTTTGGTTAGGAGTTTATCTAGATTTAATTAGGATATTAATTGAATAGGTTTAATTAGTATTAATTAGCTTAATTAGTTAGTTTTTGGTATCAGCTTGTATTAATGTCCATTAACAGCTTTGATCAGCTTTTAATCAGCATTTCCACAGACCACATGTCCATAATCAGGCCCAATCCACGCCACTTGTCAGCTATATAAGGCATGCAATACTCTCTCTCCTCTGGTTGCCACGTTTCCCGTGACCCTACATACACCCGCATGCGCGCCACGTCACCTTCTCTCTCCTTCCTGCGCTGACACTTCATCGCCCCATGCAAATCACCGGAAGCTTCGCCGGAGAAATCACACGGCAGCCATCCACACTGGAAATTCACCGGAAATTTCTTCATCTCGCCAGAATCTTCATCACAACCTTCATGTTCATACCAACTTCCCAGAATTCCTCATGAACGTTCATCATAACTTCATCGTTTTTTCCCCAGATCTCTTCATATCTTCATCGTGTTCGTCATTTTACTAGATTTATTCATCACCTTCATATCACGATTTTTCCAGATCTACGAACGATCCTCATCAATCTCCATCGTTCATCCACAATTTTCCAGATTCAAGCAAACCATCACAATTTCTCCTGATTTGAGTTCAACAATCTTCGTACGCGTTCGTTGAGGTTCATCGCATCTTCAACGACTTTCCAGAAATGTTCATGATCTTCATCCATGTTCAAACGTCTTCCAGAGATTCATCAAGATCCAGATCTGAAACTAACAAACTTCAACCGTTTCTCCAGATTTCTTCAACACCATGCGTAAACCTTCAAGAAACTCAGATCTTCATCCAATAATGAGACTTATCTCCGAAAATCCTCTCATCACCAAATCTTTAACCTGCAAACTTCCAAAACGTCGTGCATCTCCTCCGCAAATGCCAAACATCCATTAACGTCATCTGAAGACTCATCGTCAACAACACAGTTATCCGAACTCCAAAGTTATGGTTGGTGGTGATGTTTAGGTGAACGAAGCTGAGACGGTGAGGGAAAGAGTTGTCTTGGCCTGTGAGGTGAGGGCGGCAGAGTGAGGTTGAACGGAGAGAGAGTGAGACTAGATGAGAGCGGAAGAGGCTTGGGTTTTTTTTGCCAAGTTGAATGAAGAAGCTTCGTGGAACCTACAAATGGGTTAGTGGGCCTTTGGCCCATTCGTTTTGTTTCAGCCATACCCTCTGTTTTTCCTTAATGCACCCTCATCTTGCTGGTTGCTTGATTGAGTTGTAGTTGGGCTAAGTCCAATCGTTCTTGCTGGAGCGTACCCCCTTATTCCTCTTTACACCCCTAGCTGTTTGATGTTGTTTACTGCTGATTGTGGGCCAAGCCCAGCCTTAGTCTTTTTGGACTGTTAGTTAAACACCCCACGTTTTCCAGTGCATCCCCCCTGCTGTATTTTCCTTTTTGTAAATACTTTAATACTTTGTATTGTATTTTGTATATAAATGCTTTAGTATTTTGTTTTAGGAATTTTATTTTCTTTTAGAACATATGCATATTCTTGAATAGAATTTTATATTCTATTTCTCAAATTCAATTTCTTTTTCATATTTCTTTTAGACCTTAGAATTTATTTTTCTATTAGAACTTTTTTTACTAGAAGTTTATTTTCTATGTTAGAAGTTGAATTCTTGTTTCCATTTGTTATTGGACTTTTCTCATCATTTTCATTTTGTAGGTCGATGACGACACTTCCGTAAACCGTTATTAATCAAAGTGCTAATGGATAATGTAGGATCTGAGACCACTTCTTTCTCTCCTCATATTTCTTCTCCTTCTGATTTTATTTTTATTTTCTTCTGGTTTGGTCTGTGTGACATGATTCAATTGGAGAATGATTCGCAATATCATTTCTCTATCTTGTCTTTGACACGGATATCAATACGCAACCTCTTAAAGTTTGACTTCCCTTATAAGTCAAGCTATGAAGGTTTAGCGTCATATTGGTTCTGATTCGAAACGTCTTCATCAAGGACCAAACGAGGAGAAGATTGGAATAGAGCTTGCACACAATGTCAAGGGCCAACAGAACCGCTCCGTTCGATAACATCTTTCTTATTCGAGTCTTTATGCAACCGTCGAGTGTTGTGAGTTGTAGAGTTAGATACGTAGGAAATGGTGATTGAGGGGTTTCCCCTTAATGGCCTAGAGTGTTTAGTGTAGCACCCTTTGGGTGACATGCGATGCATTCGCTCCTACGCCTTAGGTTCTTGCGTGTGTGTCCCGAGTTCCTTCCCGTTTGGGCGTGTTAGGCCTGCTTCCTCTTTGTTCTCGCCCCCGTGCGATCAAAACTCTTTTCTCTTGCATCCTGGCGATTGAGATCCCTTCTCTTTCCCCTGTGCAATCGAGACCGTTTTTCCGTAGTTGGCTGAACTACAACTGCTCTGATCTCTCATACCTGTTGAGAGTACGTAGGCATAGGATTGCGATAATCCTAGCGAGCATTTTTTCCCCTTTCCTGTAGTTAACTGAACTACAGCTACTCTGATTTCTTATACCAGATGAGAATATGTAGGTACAAGACGCGACGTCTTGGCGAGCACACTAACAACTAACTTCTTTGTTCTCTCGCTTCCCTGCGATCGAGACTTTCCCGCTGACGACTAATATCCCTTTCTCTTGCCCTAATGCAATTGAGACCAGACTGTAGTTCTAGAACCCGTAGGTTCCCTTATCTTTAAACCAATGACATACTACTTCCGTTCTACCGCAAACAAGTAACGCCTAAGTCTCCAATGGTCGAGCAGCATACACCTAACTGCTAGAATGCATACGCTAGTATCGTCAATCCTTTTCTCTCACCCCCGTGTGATCGAGAACACCCTTTCGTCCCGTAGTAAGCCTGAACTATGTTTTGCTCTGATTTCTCATACTAGATGAGAATACGTAGGCACAAGACGTGATGTCTTGGCAAGCAAACTCCCTCCGTAGTCTCCCGAACTACGTTGACTCTGACTTTCCCATTGCACGAGGGAATACGTAGGCATAGAGCGGCAATGCTATATCGAGTCAGTTCTTTCTGTTTAGCTTTTGCAGCCGTAGATAGATTATTTTTCACCCATAGACTAGACAACCAAGCGTGGATCCTGTCGAGTACGACGGACGTGAGGGGTGCTAATACCTTCCCCTTGCGTAATCGACTCCCGAACCCGAGATTTGGTTGCGATGACCGATCTTATCCCTTTTCGCTAGGTTTTTCCTGATCGTTTCCTTTCCCTCTGTTGGGATAAATAACGATAGGTGGCGACTCTTCTGTCATTGCCGACACCTTTTTTCGCAGTAGCGACAAGTGTCTCCACAAAAAAACCTCGTCTAGACGTGAATTTATCACGAGCTATTGTGTGGCCAAATGCCATACAAGCGTCCGCTACTCTTCACATTAATCCTGTGTGTATACTCAAGCCTAGGTATTGAGCTTATCTATCATGAAACTACCCACCCAACAACACAGCAGTTGTAGCATAATATAATAACAATAAAACACAAATGCAATAATATACAACAGATAATGTACATAAAAGCAAAATAACTACATAAAAGTAAACACCCAAAGAAACAGAAACAGAAAAGCGCTAGGATTGACTCGCATAGGGAACAAGAGTCCCAAGCAGAGTCGCCAGTTGTCACAACTGCGAGAAAAATAGAAGAGTCGTTACCAATTTTATTTATCCCAAAGGAGGGAAAGGAAACGGTCGAAGAAAACTTGAAGAACGGGAAAATACAAGTTCGCCGCAACCAAATCTTGGGTTCGGGAGTCGGTTAGGCTATGGGAAGGTATGAACTCCCCTCACGTTCATTGTACTCAATAGGATCCATGCTTGTTGTCTAATCAAATTGTGTGTTATCTAAAAGTTATTGCTAAATGGAAACGAGGACAAAAAGAAAAAGAAAGAGACTCGATAGGACATCACCGCCCTATGCCTACGTATTCCCTCGTGCAATGGGAAAGTCAGAGTCAACGTAGTTCAAAAAACTACGGGTGATGGGGGAAGGTTGCTCGCCAAGACATCGTCGTCTTGTGCCTACGTATCCTCATCTGGTATGAGAAATCAGAGCAAACGTAGTTCGGGTAAAGAGGAAACCACAGGTTGGTTAAGTGTTTTTTATGAGCGACGTTAAGTTCCCATTCTAGCAGTAATGGACGATGCCTGTTTGCGGTAGAATGGAAAAGTAACGTACTCTTTTCTGAAAATGAGTTTGAAACGCAAATCCCGGAGGATAAAAGGTTTGACTTTTGTTTGTGAGTTTTAGTGAAGTGAATTAGTTTACTTTGTGATTCAGGTTGCACTAAAGACTATGATATGTGAACAAATGTGTCGCATATCGCCCCTAGACGGGACGTACACTAAACACTCTGGACAAGTGAGAGGAGACCCCTCACTCATCATTTCCCATATACTTAATACTCATGGCGCACAATGTTCATCGTCTTTATTAGATGAGTTATAATTGTTTTGATATGAGAAGAGAGACGCACGAAAGGTCTAAGGGAAACTCGGCCCTAACGTTGTCATGCAAAGTGGTCGTAAGGTCGGGATGCGAAAGGAGATTCTATCCTAATGTTAGCATGAAAATGATGAACCTAAGGTTAATGTTAAAAAGGGAATAGCCTACTTGTTATCATGCAAGGATTGCACTCCTAGTGTCTATCCTACTCCAAGCTTAATAAAAAATTAAGTCGGACTAGGAGGCCTAAGGGAGCATGCAAAGGCAAGGCAAAAAGCAAGAAAACAAAGCCAAGACAACAGCTACAACAGTGCTTCCTACACAAAACAACAATAAAATCCAGCGCACAAGCAAGACAGTTTATAGCAGCACATGTTTTCAGGCAGAAACAAGTGTAAAAAGCAGCAGGAAGCATGGATGCACAATTAACAGCATGTCAAAGTCGAGAATAACAGGTGTGAAAGCGCAGGAAGGTTATATACATGAAAAATTAAAGCAACACCTCAAGAAAGCAACAATCATCAATAAGCATGCATAACAAGCCAAACCAAACATCAACAGTGCAAACATCCAAGACTAAGCACAAACAAATTCCACGAGATTGTACAATTAAACATCCAACGAGATCATCATGCATTCAACACCGATTAACGAATTTGAACGATTATGCAATTACGGAATTAGAAACAAACATAAGCATGTGATACACATCCAACAAGATAAGCATTAATAATCAACAATCAACAATGTACAAACAATTATGTAACGTAATCAACACACCAAGAATGCAACACGATGATCATAAACATTCGTCAACGGAAAACCAAAATTCGCATGTCGAAGAAACACAAGCATGCTATCAAGAATGATGGAAAAAGGTAAAAAAAAATTCCAAATAAATGCATCACATCATTCTATGAGGTTTAAGGATGAAAAGGAACTCAAACAAGCTTGAAAATGCAAGAAAAAGACAATTTGTCCCAGTAGTAATTGATTACCATGATCAGGTAATCGATTACCCCTTTAGAAAATGACCAGAAACGTGAAAAATAGGCAGGGTAATCGATTACCTAATAGTGGTAATCGATTACCACTGAAACAAAGGCAAAAAATCAGCTCTGAAAAGCACTTTTCAGCAGCAAACGACTTATCTGATCATCCAAATGAACAAGTAATCAATTATGCACGAAAATTAGGTCATATCACAGCAAGAAAACTCCAATTGCATCCAAAAAACAAAAAAAATATCAAAGATCAAGTCAAAGCAAATGGATCACACATCAACAACAAACTAAAGATCTACATTGTAACATGCAAGATTGAGCAATATCAAAGCTAGATCTAGAAATTACTAACCAACAAAGCTGAGAATTGATTTGGTAAGTGTTGTTACGCTGCAATTAACAGATCCAAGCAAGAAATCTAAGAATTTATGTATCTTGAGCAAGAAAACTTGAAGATCCAAGCAAGAATCTACAAATAAGCAAAAACTCTTTTGAAGGTGATTCCAACAACTTAATTCATGATCCAAATGAACTATAGAACCAGAATTGATCCAAGGATGAAGGTGCAATGAAGGTTTAGCTCAAGGATTTACGAATTACAATGCACAATTTCTGAAGCTTTTGGTTATGGAGCTACGGCGGAAGGTTTTGGAATGAGAGAAAAGTTGAGAGAATTGAAGTGAGATGTGTAGAAAAATCAGAGAAATAAGTGAGAGTTATGAGAGATTTGGAGTGAAATGGATTAAATAATCCCTAGGTTAGGAATAAAAATGTGGCTTGGAATATGGATTAGTATGAGGAATGGAAATTAGGAGTGGAATTAGGAATGGAGTGTATGAAATTTGGAGAGAAATGGTGAAATGATTCAATTCTAGATCCTTTCAATGATGCACATGTGAAATCAAGGGTCGAAAATGATTGGAATTTCTGCAGTGCTGAAATTTGAACCACTTTTGCAAAATACGCCTGAGGTAATCGATTACCCATATCTGGTAACTTATTACCACATTCAAAATTTTCCAAATTTGGCGCCATGTGGAGGGAAACTTGCGTAATCACTCGTTGCCATCTGTTCTGAACCTTGTTAAGCCTCTGAAATTAGTCCTTTGACATTGCACCTGTAGAATGTCTGAAATAACCTGTGAATTGCCTCATAAGCTCAAAATTACTTACTGAAGAATATAATCGGGTGCTCAATCACTAGGCAAAATAAATGTCGATGCCTCTGACGCTTGCTGTTTACACTCTTGCGATAAAAGAGAACCCTGAGCCACAGAAACACCTTGATCCAATGTCTCGAGAGTCAATACCATGACATACAAAAATGCAAATACAAAGAAGCACAAGCCAGTAAATCGAAAAACGATGAGGCAAGTTTTAGGGTGCTACTCCTTGCTCATGAAGTAGATGGGCTTCTGCCCGTCTTGTGTTTCGTAAATGAGGGCGGCGCTAACAGCCTCGATTGCGACAACGAGGTAGAGATAAAGGGTTTCCCTATTATCTGGCTGGGAGAGGACTGGTGGCTCTGATAGAGCTTGTTTCAGGTGGAGGAGGGCTTTGTCGCATTCTTCTGTCCATTTGAATGCGACCTCCTTGTGGAGGAGTTTGAAAAAGAGGAGGGCGTGTTGGGCAGACTTTTGCCACAAAATGGGATAACGATGTGAGCTCCCGTTTAGGGACTGGATGGACTTTTTTGAGTTCGGTGTGGGGAACTCGGAGAAGGCTCTGCATTTTTCGGGGTTAGATTTCGATTAGATAGAAACCGAGGAACTTTCCTGCTCGTACCTCGAACATACATTTCTCCAAATTAAAGCGCATCTTGTACTTCATGGCCTGCTCGAAGTCCTTCCTCAAGTGGGTCGTGTGATCAGATTCCTCGTGGAACTTCATGATCATGTCGTCCTTATATATAGACTTTGAGCATGTCCCTGATTTCTCCTTGGAAGACTTTGTTCATCATCCTTTGGTAGGTAGCGCTAGCATTTTTTAAGTCGAAGGGCATTACATTGTAGTAATAATTTCGCGATTAAATCATGAAGGTCGTGTACCTTTTGTCGCTTTTTTCATGGGTAATTGATTAAATCGGCAGAATTATCAACTAGTTTATCTATGTTGGGGAAGGGATATGCGTCTTTAAAGCATGCCCTATTAAGATTGGTATAGTCAATTCACATTCTCCATTTTCCATTATTCATTTTCACGAGTACAACATTGGATAGCCAAGTGGTGTACTTGGCTTCTGTAATTCTGGCAAGCACACGATGGACGTTATTGTGGATGTTATGACATCCACTGTAACACAGACTACTGCAGCTAATGATAAGTTGTAAAAGGAAAGCAGTAAATAACACCAGTAATTGTTCACCCAGTTCAGTGTCAACCACACATACATCTGGGGGCTACCAAGCCAGGGAGGAAATTCACTATCAGTAGAATTAATTCAGAGCCAAACAATCCCAGTTTGCACTCTTCACTTAAGACCTACCCAATGACACTTCAGCCTAGAGACCACTAGACCAGAGTTTCCCACTCACCCCCCCTCAATCACCTCAGCGATATCAATACACAATTACAAAACAAATATGAAGATACATTTTAAACACACCTTGATCTTGCTTCACAACTTTGATCAAGGGACACACACTTTTGCTTAACAGCTTTGAGTGACACAATAAACACACCTAATCATACACAATAACGAAAGCAATTTTACAGCATACACTTGCTTGGCACACAAGGAATCCTAAGACTCCTAGACACACGTGAAGAGAAAACATCTTCACTCACAAATCATACTCTATGATCTCTCACTAGGAGCTATATTCTCTGCGTGTCTACCCATTAAGAATGATCCTTATGCTATTTATAATAGCAGACCTGCTTTGGGCCTTGGTAGAGATTTTAGGTTTACCCAAGATAAACCTTTCTTCATGAAGCTGTGCGCTTATCATTGGGTCACGAGCTTTCTATGTTATCCTCATCAATCCCTATTATGTTGCCTAAAATAACTATGCTTCCTGGATTGTTTCCTGAAGAATAGCCTGAGCTAATAACAGAAAAACAAACCCTGCGCGCCCTGATGTCATACGATCAATGTCATAACATTCAGTCATGGCCTTCAGCTTCACTTACTATTAGCTTTCCCTGCATAACACTTTTCATGTATGTCCTAACATCAGTTATGACATTTACTCATACATTAATGTTTTGTCATAAAATGAGGCCAATCAAAAGCATCTACAAACTCCCCCTTTGGCAAATTTTTGGCTAAAACACCCTGTTAACATATCAAAGTTTACAAGAAGCAGAAGTCTAACATAACATGCAGGAAAGCTACTAGCTACACACTATCAGTGTTGTCTACACACTCATACTGTTAGCTCTTAGGATCAACCTGTTCACACACAACCATCTGTTAGTCAGCACTACAGATGTCACAATGTATTGAGTAACATATTAGAGTTACTCCCCCTCAACTGATGCATATCACATCAGCTGTACAAAACCTGCAGACACCATGCAGTCACACATATTCATCTAGCCTGCTCTGGATGTTATGTCATTCAAGATGACATCCTTAAGCACACCTGTTGTGGAACAACCTGTGCTACTCCCCCTGAAGATATGCACAACATTCTGCAATCATCCTGCAGATACACACAACACTAGCAGCTATAGAGCTACTAGGTTCCATCAAGGAACACACATATATCTAACATACATTCCTATACTCATTAGGAACTCACACATCACTAATAGCATCAGTTGTTATCACACATGCAACACACTTGTAGTAGAAATTCAGCCAAGTCTTCCACCTGCAACCTCTCTAACCTGTTGTTATCTAACACTTATCACTCTCCCCCTTTTTAGCCATAAATTAAGATCAAACTAATAACATAGTATGAATCATAATAAGTAACATTACACATGTCTGGGGTCATTACACAGTGAAACTTCTCATTAAGATCATCATAAATTCTTGTTGTCAAAAAAATCTAACCAAAAAAAACTCAAACCAAAAAAAACTTCAAAATAGCAGTACATCTTCCCCATCAGCTCAGCAACCTTCTACCTGAGCCACACTGCAATCTATCATCCCACATTATTCCTCTTCCTCAGAGGAATTGGAATCACTGTCATCTGAATCTGTCAATGAGATGTCCTTATTGATGTCATCAGGGTCGTCCTCAGGCATATCAGAATTGTGAAGAGGATCCATGCGAGCCAAGGGAATGGTGATGCCTCAAAAAGGAAGTCCTTTCTTGAGGATATCATTGACAATTTCCCCAATGGATTTGTCTACGTATGTCGAGCCTTCCCTATTTTTGATTCGTCTAAATTCTTCAGCAGTGGGATGAGGATACTTGCGCTTGGTTCTTCAGCAGTGGGAGGGGAGTCTTTTGAGGATTTAGGAGGGGTCTTGGATGAAGAGGCATCATGATAGGAAATCTTGTTGCGGATAGCAGATTGAGAATTTTGTAGAGTGGAGGAGGCGGAGAAAATTGTATATGCAGTGATATAGCACGTTTGCATGGAGTGGAGAGTTTTTATGGTCAAGGTCGTGGACTGCATTGAAGTTTTAAAACTCTCACGTGCCAGTAATTGCTATGAGTCCTCATACATGCAAATACCCAATTTTCCTCTTAGATTCTCAAATTGAGCAGCATCTAGAGCCTTTGTAAAGATGTCAACTAGTTGTAGTTCAGTGGACACATGTTCCAAGGAAATCACTTTGTCTTCCACAAGGTCTCTTATAAAGTGATGTCTTATATCTATGTGCTTAGTTCTGCTATGCTGGATTGGGTTCTTGGAAATATTGATAGCACTGAGATTGTCACAGTATAATGTCATGACATCCTGAGTGACATTGTATTCAGTTAACATTTGTTTCATCCAGACCAACTGAGATCAACTACTACCAGCTGCTATGTATTCAGCTTCAGCAGTGGATAATGAGACACAATTTTGCTTTTTGCTGAACCAAGATATGAGGTTGTTCCCTAAGAAGAAGCATCCATCAGAGGTGCTCTTTCTATCATCAGCACTTCCAACCCAGTCAACATCACAATATCCAGACAATGTAGGATCACACCCATGAGAGTAAAGTATACCATAATCACAAGTTCCATTCACATATTTGAGAATCCTTTTGACTTGATTTACGTGACTTACCTTAGGGTTTGCTTGATATCTGGCACATACACCAACTGCAAATGCAATATCAAGGCCTGCTGGCTATTAGATACAACAAGCTTCCAATCATGCTTCTGTACAGGCTTTGATCCACACTAGTACCACTTTCATCTTTTGATAACTTCAGATGAGTAGGTGCAGGTGTTCTTTTGTGACCAACATTATCCAAGCCAAACTTTTTGACTATGCTTTTGGTGTACTTACTTTGGGAGAGAAATATAGACTCCTCCATTTTCTTGACTTGCAGCCCAAGAAAGTAAGTTAGTTCTCCACACAAACTCATCTCAAACTTAGATTGCATCTGATTGACAAATTGTTTGACCAATTTCTCAGACATTCCACCAAAGACTATGTCATCCACATAGATTTGAGCAATCATGAGTTTTCCATCCTCATTTTTCACAAAGAGGGTCTTGTCTATTCCTTCTTTCCTGTATCCATGGGTAGTAAGAAACTCAGTCAATCTTTCATACCAAGCCCTAGGAGCATGCTTCAATCCATAGAGTGCCTTCCTCAACTTGTATACATGGTCTGTCAAGTTAGGATCCTCAAATCCCTTTAGTTGTGCCACATATACTTCCTCATTCAGATATCCATTCAGAAAAGCACTCTTCACATCCATCTGGAATAGTTTAAATTTCAGGATGCATGTAATTCCTAACAACATCCTGATTGACTCAAGTCTTGCAACAGGTGCAAAAGTTTCATCAAAATCAATTCCTTCAACTTGAGTATAACCCTGTGCCACTAATCTAGCCTTGTTTCTGGTTACAACTCCTTGTTCATCAGACTTGTTCTTGTAAATCCACTTGGTTCCAATGATGTTTGTTCCTTCAGGCCTTGGAACCAATTCCCACACTTTATGCCTTTCAAACTGTTCCAACTCATCTTGCATAGCCTTGATCCAATATTCATCAGTTAAGGCCTCCTTTACATTTTTGGGTTCAGTTTTGGATATAAAGCATGAATTTGAGATGATTTCTCTAGCTCGGGTCCTTACACCGCCGGTGGGGTCTCCAATGATAAGCTCTTTGGGATGATCTTTCATAATCCTGATAGAGGGATCTTTGTTGGGAGATTCTGATTCAAAATCTGGCTGTCCATTTTGAACCTCTTCAGTATTGACCATGTCCTCAGCAGGTGTCTCAAGGAATGTTTCCACAGCCTCAATGACATTGGTTTTATTCATGCTGATCATCAATGATAACATTAATGGATTCCATTAAGACTTTTGTTCTGGTGTTGTATACTCTATAAGCTCTGCTGTTTATAGAGTATCCCAGGAAAATGCCTTCATCACTTTTGGGATTCATTTTCCTCCTTTGTTCTCGATCTGTCAAGATGTAACACTTGCTCCCAAAAACATGAAAGTACTTCACTGTTGGCTTCCTTCCTTTCCACATTTCATACAGGATGGAAGAAGTTCCTTTTCTCAAGGTCACTCTGTTCTGAACATAGCAGGTTGTGTTCATAGCCTCAACCCAAAAATGCATAGGTAATTTCTTTGCATGAATCATGGCCCTAGCAGATTCTTGGATAGTCTGGATTTTCCTTTCCACTACTCCATTTTGCTGAGGGGTGATAGGGGAGGAGAACTCATGACTGATCCCTTCAGATGAGCAGAATTCAGCAAATTTAGAGTTTTCAAACTCCTTACCATGATCACTTATGATCCTGACCACACCACATTCCTTTTCTCTTTGAAGTCTGATACACAGCTCTTTAAAGACTTCAAATACATCTGATTTTTCTCTGATGAAGCTTATCCAGGTGTATCTGGAGTAGTCATCAACAACTACATAGGCATACCTTTTTCCACCAAGACTTTCTACTTGCATTGGCCCCATCAAGTCCATGTGCAATAGTTCCAAAACTCTGGAGGTAGTCAGGTGTCCGATCCTTGGATGAAATGTCTTGGTTTACTTTCCTACTTGACATTCACCACATATCTTTCCTTCATCAATAGTTAGTTTTGGAATTCCTCTCACAGCCTCCTTGGAGATGATCTTCTTCATTCCTCTTAGATGAAGGTGCCCAAGTTTTTGATGCCACAACTTTACCTCCTTTTCTTCTCTGGCCATAGAGCATGTTGTGGATCTACTAGAGTCCTTAGGCTCCCATAAGTAACAGTTGTCTTTAGATCTAGACCCCTTCATTACTTCTTCATTACCACCATTTATGACCACACATTCTTTTTCAGTGAATTTCACACTTAGTCCTTGATCACAGAGCTGACTAATGCTGATCAAGTTGGCAGTTAGTCCTTTCACTAGCAATACATTGTCCAGATTAGGTACTCCAGGGCAGTCCAGTTTCTCGACACCTTTGATCTCTCCTTTTGCTCCATCACCAAAGGTCACATAACTAGTGGTATGAGGTTTGATGTCCACCAACAGATTCTTTATTCCAGTCATGTGCTTAGAACAACCACTATCAAAGTACCAGTCTTCTTTAGCTGACACTCTTAGAGAGGTGTGAGCTATCAGACTAACCTCCTTTGCCACCCATTGTTGCTTCTTGGCAGGAGCAGTTTGATGAGTGTGGCTAGGATATCCATGCAGTTTGAAGCAAAAAGGTTTTAGGTGACCAAATTTTCCACAGTAATGACACCTCCACCTTTGAAACTTTCTTCTTGTCTACTTCATGTTCTTGTTCCTCTGATGTTGTGACATTGGTCATAACATCTGGTTTGACCTCTGATTTTAAGCCTCTGGTCTCTTGAACCCTAAGATGGGTTTTTGTTCACCAACAAACCCCAGTCCAGACATGTCTCCTGCTATCTGACCACTCTGTAGAATTTTTTCAAGAGTGTCAGTCCCAGGGTTTAGCATCCTGATTGATCTTGACATCTGCTCAAGTTTACAGTTCAACAAGCTGACCTCACTGTTGAGTGAGTCTATTGTTGCCAGATGTTCCTTCTTCTCAACTTCCAACTTCTTAATGATCCCTTTTTGATTTTCTCCTTGTTGACATACCTCTGCACTTCTAAAACACAGCTGTTTGTATGAGGCTGCAAGCTCATCAAAATTCAGCTCATCCTCACTTGAGTTATCATCAGATGTACATACACTGTTTAGAACAGTGACATGCCTGGCATACTCCTTTTCGGATCCACTTTCAGAGTCTCCATCATACCAGGTCACATTTAGGCCTCTCTTCTGTTTCTTTAGGTAGGTGGGGCATTCAGTTCTAATATGTCCATATCCCTCACATTCAAGGCATTGACCTCTTTTGCCTTGATTGAGCTTTTCTACATGCTTAGCTTTTCTGCTAATGTCAGATAGGATGAACTTGTCACTAGCTCTACCCTTCTTATCTACGCTTTTCATGATCTGTTGAATTGTCTCCCAAGCATAGCTACAACTTTTGAGATATTCTCCTTGCTTCCATCATTGTCTTCATCTGAGATCTCTGTTGTATTTGATACAAGAGCTATGCTTTTGTCCTTTTTCTCCACAGCCTGATCACACATGCCCATCTCAAATGTTTGGAGAGAATCAATGAGTTCATCCACCTTCATATTGCATATGTCTTGGGCTTCTTCAATGGAAGTGACTTTCTTGGCAAACCTTTTAGGCTAGGACCTTAGAATTTTCCTCACAAGCTTTTCTTCAGACATCTTTTCTCCCAAGGCTCCTGAGGTGTTTGCAATTTCAAGAATATTCATGTAGAATTCATGAATAGTCTCATCCTCTTTCATTCTCAGGCTTTCAAACTTGGTTGTCAACATTTATAATCTTGACATCTTGACTTTACAGGTTCCTTCATGAGTTGTTTTGAGAGTATCCCAAACCTCTTTAGCCAGCTCACAATGATGCACCAGTCTGAAAATGTTCTTGTCTATACCATTGAATAATGCATTCAATGCTTTATAATTCATAAGAGCCAAGGCTTCTTGCTCTAGGGTCCATTCTTCTTCAGGTATAAGCACAGACAATCCATCTTTATCAGTCTTCACTGGATGTTCCCAGCCAGAGTTTGCAGCTCTCCATGTCTTGCTGTCTAAAGACTTTAAGAAGGCAATCATCCTAGGTTTCCAATAGTCATAATTAGAGCCATCCAGAATTGGTGGTCTATTTGTGAATCCTATGTCTTTATCCGTAGTACCAGAATTTATCTTCCCAAGATCTCACCCAGAAAATAACAGGCAGGGTGCCCGCTCTGATGCCAATTGTAATTCTGGCAAGCACACGATGGATGTTATTGTGGATGTTATGACATCCACTGTAACACAGACTACTGTAGCTAATGATAAGCTGTAAAAGGAAAGCAGTAAATAACACTAGTAATTGTTCACCCAGTTCAGTGTCAACCACACTTACATATAGGGGCAACCAAGCCAGAGAGGAAATTCACTATCAGTAAAATTAATTCAGAGCCAAACAATCCCAGTTTGCACTCTTCACTTAAGACCTACCCAATGACACTTTATCCTAGAGACCACTAGACCAGAGTTTCTCACTCACTCCCCCTCAATCACCTCAGTGATATCAATAAACAATTACAAAACCAATATGAAGATACATTTCAAACACACCTTGATCTTGCTTCACAACTTTGATCAAGGGACACACATTCTTGCTTAACAGCTTTGAGTGACATAATGAACACACTTGTTCATACACAATAACCAAAGCAATTGTACAACATACACTTGCTTGGCACACAAGGAATCCTAAGACTCCTAGACACACGTGAAGAGAAAACCTCTTCACTCACAAATCACACTCTATGATCTCTCACTAGGAGCTCTATTCTCTGCGTGTATGCCCATTAGGAATGATCCTTCTGCTATTTATAATAGCAGACCTGCTTTGGGCCTTGGTAGAGAATTTAGGTTTACCCAAGATAAACCTTTCTTCATGAAGCTGTGCACTTATCATTAGGTCAGGAGCCTTCTATGTTATCCTCAGTGTTGCGGTGGAAATAGGATATCAAACTATTAATTAGTTTGAATCACAATTCTTGATTCACAACCGCTCTTTGATTTATCCGAAGGAAAAGGTCAAAAGAGGAAAAACCTAATTTTGCATCGTAAACACAATGCGGGGAGAGACCTAGGTAAGGGGTTGGTTAAGCTTAGGGAAGGTACCAGCACCCTAAACTTCTGTAGTACTCTACAGGAACCTTTTGTTTATTATATGCTTTTTTTATTTTTATTCATTATCTGCTTTAATATATATTGAGCTAAGGGATAGAGTGACCTAAAGACCTAAGGGTTAGTCCTAAGTTTACTCGGCAAGACGTTGCATCTTGTGCCTACGTATCCTGGATAGGGAATGGAATCAGAGTAATCGTAGTTCCCCTCGAAAGGGAGGTTAGAAACGTCTTGACTATGGTCAAGGTTTCAATGGGGAATAAACGTATCTTAAGGACACGCTTACGTGGAGTCTTTGAAACTCCTATTTCTATGTTGAATTTGTTAATTGAAAATTTAGGGTTGAAATTAGGGATTCCACGGCGGGAAACCCTAAACAGAGTACGACGACTCTTTGACCTAATGCTAGGGTAAAGGGCATTTTCGTCCACGGCGGGACACCTAGGCTATTAGGGTTTTTGAAACGGTCAAAAATTAGGGTTATTGACTCGGCGGTCAAACGGCTAGACCTAATTCCTTCGGAGGGATGATTAACGGTAAACATGCAAACATGGCAAAATATTATATGGCAGAAATAAAATGCGGAAAGTAAATAAAGCATCGCGACGATCACTCGCGTAAATTATAAGTCCCACAAAAAAATGCAAAATAAAATAAATCGCGACCATGGTCTCGCGTAAATTACATCCATGGAACAACATAAATTAAATAAATATTAATCGGAATTTAAGTATAATCTGAGGAGAAAAATAGAGAACATTAGTGAAAAGTTAGACAGAAATATGACAAATAATGAAACAGTTAATATTGAAAGAAAGACAAAATGCAATTTAGAATTTTAATTATAGTTTTATTAGTTTTAAAAAGGGATTTTAGTTTAATATTTTGAAGAAAATAATTTTAATGTTGATAAAAAAGTTTTTTGTTTTTAATTTTTAATTTTTAAAAAGGTTTCAATGTTAATATTAAAAAAAAGTTTTTAGTTTAAAATTTTAAAAAATGTTTTAGTTTTAATTTTAACAAAAGTTTCTTCAGTTTAATGTAAATTTTAAAAAAAAAGTTCTTAGTTTAATGTTAATTTAAAAAAAAAGGTTTTAGTTTAATATTAATTTAAATAAAGGTTTTAGTTTAAACATTAAAAAAATGTTTTAGTTTTGATTTTAATAAAAGTTTTTTTTTATGAAAATTTTAGCAGCTCAAACTCAATTACTTTTAAAAAAGAAAATAAGATAATAATTTTACAAAAAAAAAGAATAAAAATAAACAGGACAAAAAAACTAAAGAAAGGAGAAATAATAATAAATAATAAAAAAAAAGGAAGGATAATGAAAGGGGAAGGCATTTAACCACTGGGGTGGCTATACATCCTTTGTTTTTGCTCATTTGACCCATTAGGATTGACTTTAATTTCCTTTCTTTCTGCTCATTTGACCCATTAGAGTTGCCTTTAATTACCTTTTATCCTCTTACTCTTCCTTATCCTGGAAATGGATTATGAAAGAAGAAAAAAAACAAAAAAAGAAATAACAGCCAATTAACGATGCTTACGGTGAGATTATTCAGATTCTCTGCTTTTGTTGTGACGGACGGTTGGTTAACTCTAACCTAATGCCTATTTTAAAGCCCAACTTAAATAATTAGTCAAAACTAATAAAACAAACTAAAACAAACTTAAAAGAATAAAATCTTTTCTAATATTTTTAATTTTATGATTTTGGGATGTTTTTATGAATAATATGGAAAAAAGTGAAAAAATATAATAAAAGTAAGAGTTATGTTGCCTAAATAAAATGGCTATTTTATTCATTCAAAATAAAATGGCACTTGAAACCATATAAAGGTAGGACAAATTTGGGGTGCAACACTCAGCAATTCCTGTTATGTTGCCTAAAATAACTATGCTTCCTAGATTGTTTCCTGAAGAATAGCCTGAGCTAATAACAGAAAAATAAACCCTGCGCGCCCTGATGTCATACGATCAATGTCATAACATTCAGTAATGACATTCAGCTTCACTTACTCTTAGCTTTCCCTGCATAACACTTTTCATGTATGTCCTAACATCAGTTATGACATTTACTCATACATTAATGTTTTGCTATAAAATGAGGCCAATCAAGCATCTACAGCTTCCAAGATAAAGTTTGCCTCTAGGAGGTCTTTTATAGCTTGTTCGGTAGCCTTCGTCTTCTTCGGAGATTGTCGTCGTCTACGTTGAAATACAGCCTTAACAGCGGGATCGATAGTAAGGTGGTGATAGGTCATATCAGGGTCTAGCCCAAGCATCTCCGCGGCGCTCCACGCGAACAGATTTGCGTTCTCCCGGAGGTAGGCTCTTAGTTGTTTCCTCACAAGCTCGGGGAGCCCAGTCCCAATCTTCACTCCTCGCTGGGGGTCGTCACCAAGCAAGACAAATTTGAACTCTCTATCCGGAACTAGGCGCATCGAATGGAAAGCTTTGCTGCTACTGGTGGACGTGGAGGCGCTGCTCAAAGATGACTTGATCTCTTTCCCATTCGCCCTCTGGATTTTCTGGTCGTCTTCGGAGAAACGACTGTTAAGGTCGATGGAGTTGACGCAGGGCGTTAGCTTTGTTTCTTCAGTGATGTTGGGTAGAGTAGAGTGGAGAACAACTGGGAATACATAATATTGAATGAGCTCCCTTGGTCGACGAGGATTTGCCGGATGTCAAAATTTTCCATATTGGCCTTCATGAAAAGAGGGATGATGGCGTTGGGGGCTCCACCGAGGAGCTCCTCGCGGTAAAATCAGATGGGAACAGACTCTCCCTAGACCCTGTCGAGGGTGGAGTTCCGGTTTGAGCTGTTGCAGATAAGGTGCTCGAATTTTCTTTTAACGAACCCTACAATGACTTTATTGAAGCTTCCTCCGAAGATGACCATGACGGAGGGGAAAGTCTCCCATGGGTTGTGCATGAAAAAATATGGAGGGGCGCTGAGCCCCTCGGGGATGTAGAAAGCTTCAGGCCGTGAGATGCTCATGGCGACCTGAAGGCTGGTTTCTTCGGAGGAAGGCACCTCTTCCTCGACCTTCTTGGACTCCTGGGCGTCCTGCCGAGGAGCATCCTTTCATTTGGCGAACTGCTTCAAATGTCCGTCCCTGATGAGTATCTCTATGGCATCCTTCAAGTGGATGCAGTTGTCGATCATATGGCCGTGGTTCTTGTGAAACCGACAATATTTCGACTTGTTCCTGTTTGGTTTGGTTGGTATCTACTTTGGGAACAGAAATCTCGCCTACTAGAATTCTGAGTTAGCACATTCAAAAAGGATCTTTTCCCGAGATACTATCAGGGGAGTATACTCGTGGAACCGACCGGAGGGCCCTTTGTTGTCCCGGGGCTCTCCGGGACGGTCTTCGCACCTTCTATCTCCTCTACGAGATGTCGAGGGTTCGTTGGATCTAGAGGATCAGACGTTCTCACAATGCTTCGAATCTCGAGGAGAACTGATGGCCTCCTTCTCTTCGTACTGGATGTACGCTTGTGCTTTGAGGAGGAAGGCGTCCAACATTGTTGAGGGCTGAATGCCTACAACTTAGTAAACTCCGTGTGGGGACGGAGCCTGTGCTCGAGCATAAAATTTCTTCATGTCATTTGTCTTGGAGACCTGGATAGTCTCTGGTAACACTAAAACACACTGCATATTTGGTTCAAATTGAACATGTTTATTGTCATTTAATTGTTAGTTTCTTGCATTATGCTTGTGTTTTGTCTTGTTTTCAGGTACATTGCATAATAAGAGCCTTCCACGAAGAAATGGAGCGAAAAGAGCAGAAAACAAAGTTTTGGGTGAAAATTACACACACGGCGTTCCACATGGCGCTGACCATGGGGGTAGCCATGACGTGTAGGGTTTCTCCCACGTTCTAACTGTCACTTGACCATGTCCACCACCATTTGTACACATGGCGGACACCATGTCTAGGTGGCGGGCGCCATCTGTGTATTAAGTGGTCCGGTCATGGACGGTTGGAGCATGATGCTATGACCAGAGATATTTCCTCCACACAATTTTTGAAGGAGCTACGTAACTTCCAAGGCAATGTTACACTATAAATAGGACATAGATCTTTAGTTTTAGGAATCCAGTTTTAGTTTTCAGCATATGCATATATTCAGAGTTAAAGCGATAAAATGTCACATCAAAGGGTTATCACACCATTGTTGTAACTGAGGTTAGAGCATTGTAGCATAAGAACTTTAAGCATGCCATCATTTTACTTTCAAGTCAAATTTACTTTCCAACATTGTATCAGATTCAAGTCTTCGATTTGGAGCAGGTGTTATTTTACTCGCACTTTTATTATTTACTTTTCGCCTTGCTTTAATTTGTTTAATTTCCGCACGATTTATTTATCACTTTTTATTTGAAAGATCTGTTTCCAAGAGTGAACTTAAGAGTGACACTTTGGTTCTTACCTTTGGAAATTGATCACACATTTATTTTCCGTACGATTTACATATCGATTTTATTTCAAAGATTCGTTTTTCTAAGAGCGAACTCAAGCATGAAAATTTTGTTCTTCTGAAAGCCAATCACGCATTTATTTTCCCGCACGATTTACATATCGCTTTTATTTCCAAGATTCGTTTTCTGAACTGAACCTAAGAGTGACACTTTCGTTCATTCAAAAAACCAACAACGCACGTTTCATTTCCTAAATGATTTATTCTACAAACAAATTATTTATTATGTTTATCACCGTCATGTCTAGCTAAATATATTGTGCTGGGATGTGAGGATCGTTGTTTCGACGATACTCCATATGTTGTATTTGTAGAAACACTTTAGGGGCTGTTTTGGATTTTAATGCAACTTTTCTAAACTTAAATTGATCGGCCATTACGCGAACGGGACCGTGTTTCTGTTTACATGATAATCGTGACTATGTCGGGTAAGATCGAAAGTCGTCTGACACTTTAGATAATATTTGGTTAGTTTTTAATAGGTAAAAACAACAAACGCACTTTATTAATTAATTAGGAAAGTTTGGCATTATTAGAAAGGGATCTTAAAACTATTTTCGGATGCGTTTATAGATATAGGATCCGGTTGGCCGAGCATATGCCGGAAACCCTTTGATATTAAAGTTTCCAATCAAAAACACTTTTTAATTGAGTCTTAGAGGTAGTTATATAAAAAAAAGACTTTTTCACTTTAATGCAAGATGCGACCAGTGCAGTGTGAGTGGCTGGTATAGATTAAAGGTTGGGTTTGGTTCCGATTACGCTAACGCAGCAGTTCCTATTTTATTAACTCTTTTTCAAGGAAGAAAACATTGCCCCATAAGTATTACTACTTAGACAACAGGAGAACTATTTGATCGATGAAAATTACATTCTAGTATGCCTTTATTCTGAATTTTAATTTGTTCCCTAATTTTAATTTGTGCGCAATACTCTCTATTTTCATTAGCTTTAGATAAACACCATGAAAATAGTAATCGATAGATTGATATTGGCCTATGTGGGATCAATAATATTTTATATTACTCTGACGTACTCCATATACTTGCGATCACATATCATTCTCCTTATTGAACCTTTCAATATTGGCTCGCAGGGGTTCGTCCCTCCCTTGAATGATAACCTCAAGGGAAGCTTCTGTCTTTGGATGTCGGCGAGAGGCCGTGAAATGTCTGGAGAACATTCTCCCCAGCTACGTCCACAAAGTGATGGAATCTTCGGGGAGTCTTTTGTACCAGGTCATTGCCCCTTTCCTGAGCATGGTCGGGAACAACCTACATTTGATGGCGCCCCGGACGCCGCGGTAATCGAGAAGCGCATCAATATTTTTGATGTGCCAGTCGGGATCCGTAGTACCGTCGTACGTGCCCATAGAAGGGGGTTTCTCCAATCCCTTAGGAAGGTGCATAACCATAATCTTCTGGGACAACGGGCCGCGAGGCTCGTTGTCGCTGCTGCCGCTAGACCAAGACGGGGAGCAGGTGTCCCGTTTGTAGGTAGGATGGCGATCTCGACGGGGAGATGGGGTTCGTGCTCGACCTTTGGATCTGGGCGGAGGCAAACGTAGGGACTCTGCTATTCGGTGATCTCTTCTGGTCTTCTTGGACTGCAGGGAATGCTGGTTCCGGAGAAAGATATGGTCATGCTTTCTGACAGTATGGGTTTCTGGCTCTGGAGGCGTCTGACGGTTTCTTTGCCGCCGGGGAGGAGAACTCTGTGGTTTTTGACGTTCTTTCCTCGTCGGAGTGGATCTTGAATGGCTGGATTCTTCTAAGGCTCCAATCTTCGTGCTCTGATTGAGGATTATGAGGTTGGTCTTATTGGGAATCTCGAAGAGGGCAGCCATGGCCGGGTCGGCGCTTGGCAGAAATAAAACTGGATGGTGCTCCAGGACGAGTGAGACCTCACTGTGATCTACGCGAACGGGGGATGAAGAAGCGGTGGCTCCGTCCCTTTGTTGGAGGACGTCGCCCCCGAGATAGGTGGTTGCTCTGTCTGTATCAGTCTTGCTAACGGGGATGAAAAGCAGAGTTGCGAGCATCATGGGTGTTGTCATGGATAGCCATGATCGGAATTTGGAAGAACTGTTTTGGTCTCGAATCTATGAGGGGAGAAAAGACATGGATAAAAAGTTTCTCACAGACGGTGCCACTGATCTTGACAGCTAATCAGAATCTGAAGTGAGCCAGAGACAATCGCCTGTGATGCTGGGTATGAGGGAGGAGGAGGGGGTATACCTGCAAGACACTCTGATGCTAAAGTAAGAATCGGGAGAAAGAAGGCAAATACAAAATATGTTTGTATTAGGGTGAATATTAAATACCTGACCTTCTCAAATGATAGGGTTTTCATAGTGCCCCTAGCGCTTGGCCATTGATCTCTATTTTCGGGGTGAGATAATTGTTTCCTGAAGAATAGGTAAATGCCAGAACTAGCCTTTGAAATGGGCAGAGGTGCCCATAACTAGCCGTTGCTACGGGCAGAGGCGCAGTTATGGGCATAAGCGTCTTGCCTGTTTCTAGATGGTAGAACCGTGCGTGACAAGCAAGTTTTGTCTAAGATGAGTGTTGACCTAGGGGTAAACTGATCAACCTCCCCTGTTGGAGAGGTAGAAAGGTAAATTCCTTCCCCCACTTAGCTGGACTTGGGCAATTGGGTCATTCTGGAAATAGAAGTGGACTGGGCCATGCCTAGCCATTGCCCCAGTCCAGAACACAAGTAATAACACTGAAATTTAGCAACATGATGATAGACGAGTAAAAGAGAAATATTAATAGACAAACACATACACCAATACAAACACAAAGATCATTCTCAACATATGCAATGCTATCATGCACCAAGTCCATCAACTATATGCATGTGGTACCAAGTTTTTGTGGATATCAGAGGTATGTTACTAATTTCTTCCACGATCTCTGGTCCCTCACCTGAACCGACGGTCCCCACCAAATAGATCTGAGACCAGCCTCTGGCCTCTCAAATAGACCAACAATCCCACCAAATATATCTAAGGCCACCAAAATAGACCGAAACCCTACCTAACTCTAAAATATATGCATGCATGATAATGTAGACAAACAAGAACTCAACACAATAATCACCCAAAGTCATCTCATCATCATACATAAAAAATGTTCTATATATGAACCAAACCATTTGTCAATAATCAGGCCATCACTGTAATCCCACCGGTTCAATAATAACACAACACCATATAATTTATTTAAATAATAATAAACAATTTCAATTGAGTAATGATATATTATCACTCAACAACACTAAAATCACCAAAATTCTCAAAACATCTCAAAACGTTATTATGTCATTTTATAATTCAATAATAACACTAAAGTACTCAAAGTGCTCTAAAGCATTCAAAATGGCTTTTTGTAAAAAAATAATAATAACACTAAAGTATGTCATTTTAAAAAATATAATACAATTGGCTATAGTGGCCACGTAAAACGCTATAGTGGCCAAAAAAGGATTTTACCCAAATCCCATTTGGCCACGTAAAACGCTAGATGGATACATACATAGATCAAAATGATCCCATTTGGCTAAAACCATAATACAATTGATTAACAACAATAATCACAAGTCTAAACACTTATGGGATATTAGCATGACCATTAAGGTCAAAGGAGCTGGTTCAAAAAACTATTGTCAATAAAACAAAACAAAAAAACCAATGACACTGATTAGAGTGTAAGGAAACTCTCATCATCCTGCTGTAACAAAGTGAAATTTGTTCCTTCGCATGCCAAATCCCCATTCTCACCGACACTTTTCAGATTTTTCTATCTTTTCTTCTCCCTAATTCTAACCCTCATTTTAGAATATATAGTCCAACGAAAAAATAATTTTTTCTATTTATTATTAATAAAATAATCCCAATTAAATAACTCAAAAAAAAAATATTTTTGTTATTATTATTATTATTATTATTATTATTATCAAAATATCACAATTAAATAATTATTTAATTATAATATTTATTTATTTTATTACAAAGAAAAGCAACACTTTTATTAATTAAATATTTTAATTTAAATAATTATTTAATAAGAATACTCATTATAATTATTATAATAATTTCTAGTTTTTTCAGTTGCCATTCGATCAATTCTCAAGTCCCAATTAACATTTTCACCCTCATTGTTACATACACCCTTAAGTAATAAGGTTAATATATTTTTAACGAAAAAATATTATTACTATTATATTAAAATTAATCATAATAATAAAATTATTTCAATAAATCATATTTTACTAAATATTATAACACTTTATTTTTTTAACTAAATAAATATTCCAATTAAATAAATATTTTAATTAAAAAATATATTTAATTAAATAAATATTTAACTAACACTACATGATTTATTTCTAAAACTCTAATTATTTCAATTATTACTAAATGATTAAAACTATCTAATATTTCATTACTTAAACAAATAATATTTCCAACCCTTATTTATTTTATAAAATTCTAATTCTCAATTATTTAATAATTAAAATTCTAAAATAACTATTTTTATTTTTAATTCTCCTAATCCATTAATTCTCTCTAAATACTCAATTATCTAATTATTTCTATTAAATAAATTAATTCTATTTTTCTTCACAAGTCTAAAATACTCATATATTTCTATAAATTAATTAAATTATTATAATATCCCTAAATCCCACAAAACCCCCAACATGACTCTAATAGTCAAATAATTCAAGTAGTACACATTTAAACACTCAAATAATTAAATTAAAATTAAAACTCTAAAATTAGGGTGTTACAACTCTCCCACACTTAAAAAGATTTTCGCCCTTGAAAATCGCTCGACACAAACAACTTAAGATAAACTTTATCATTTGACTTTCAACCTCACACATCACGCTTCCCCCTTTATTTAAGACACAAACCCTCAACAAGTCCTCCAAAGAAGGAATAATCCTCACCGTCTAGACTATTTCTGATGCTCAATCTTCGGCTTCTAGTAAGTTAAACAAGCGTAAACAAACTGCGCAATGTCTCTTTTCATTCCTGGCCACCCAAAATGTCTTTTTGAGATCTTGGTACATCATAGTAGCCCTATAAGGAATAATTAAACCACTCTTGTGACTTTCCTTTAAAATTATTTTCTCAAGCTCCGCCACATTAGGTACATAAGCTTTATCTTGTGACTGAAAGATTCCATTCTCAAAAAATGTAAAGTTTTCATCCCCACTCTGGTTAACTAATGACAAATGATCTTGTGACTTCAACATACTGTCGTAACCCGAAATTTGACCTCCGTTTTTATCTTTTACATGAGCATGTGCATTCGCATCGCTGGCATACGCATTCACACTTTTTCTCTGTGATTGTTGTTGCAGGAAAATTCAAGTTTTCCAAGTCCGATGAATCACATCCTCACAAGGTTATTACATAATCATTACAAGCACAAAACAAGGATTCTATGCCTATTCATCAAATAAAAAGGTCGAAAATTGGAGCCGTGGCCACAACACCATTTTTCAAGCAAACTGGGCAAGTTTTTCCTGTGGTAATCGATTACCACTTTGCTAGGCAAAGTAGGATAATCGATTACCCTGTACAAAAATGCAGATTTTACTGCATTTTCTATGACAACAACTTTCCCTCTACTATTTTGGGGTATACTTGATTCTAGCATTGTGTGGAACATTCTAGACATCTCTAGACACTTCAAGGCCTTTCTAAATATTTCAAAGCATTTGCTTCAATACATTAATTTAAATGGAGACTACCATGTAACTTCTTTATAAGCACGGGAACCCTTAGATTTGAACTTGCATTGAGATTGCTACCGAGTCAACTATCTAACTAACTGAGTTAACTTCCAACTCAGTGAGTTGAGTTCAACTAACTCCAAGGCTAGTTCCAAAGCTAACTCCAAAGCACATTCCAAACCTAGCAACTCCAAAGCAAAACTCTATATTAACAAATCTTTACCATTTCACATGGACCTTCAACTATTTTCACAATGTTATCTCAATCTTCACTTTTTACTCTCTCATTTCTCTCAATTCACTTTGCATTTTCTGTAACTTCTTCACATTCATCTTCATCTTCTTCACAAAACCTCACTAGAGCTCAAATTCACCATTAAACAGTAGCAACTTCTACATTGGAAGTGCTTTTCTCTTGAGCTTAACCATCCTCATCTTGAAATTCTACTTGTTTTTATGGATTTTTATTGGCTTTTGCTTCAAATCAAGCAATTATCTCAAGTTTCTTCGGTGCAAATTTGTGTTTGGAGATTTCGTCGCAAATTGCTCGGTTTCGCCACGATTCGGTTGCAAATTCAGATTTCTATGGTTTTCTTTGATCTTTCTCATCATATATCAATAGAAACAATCACTAAGGCAATCATCCTCCTTGTAAGTTGGAATTTCTCACTTGATTTACTGTTTATGATCACTTTTGTATAAGGCGCAATGTAGATTCAATAGTTTTTTGTGTGTGCGAATTGATTATGCATTTGTTTGATTCTTGTTCTTGATGAACTAACTGATTGAGCTGATGTCGAATTGATATTTTTAACTTAATTTTCATGCACAAATGTTCACCATAGCATGTGGATGATTGGATAAGTGTTTTGGTTGCTGAAAGTGCTTTTTGAAAAGTTGTTTTTTTCCACTGTTACAGTGGTAATTAGTTACCTATATAAGGGTAATCGATTACCCTGCTTATTTTTCACATGGTTTCACAATTATTAAGCAGGTAACGATTACATTCATGTGGTAATCGATTACCACTGTATCATAATGTCATTTTGCCTATTTTTAAGCTTATATGTTGTTCTTTCCTCATTTAACTTCCATGGCTTGATATGCTTGAAATTTAGGGATGTTTTATGAGTTGTTTAACTTTTGTTTGAGGCATGTATGCAAACATTCAATGTGCGATTTGTCAATTTTTGAATATTTTCACTTTTTGACACTTGTATGATCGTGATCATTCTTTGATCACATGCTACATGATTTGTGATGCATACTAAATGACATTTGGTCATATTTTTCACTTCCATTCATGTTTTCATTAAGTTTATTCATTAGAATGAACTTAATCTTGTATAATCAATAATTCACCCTTTTGATTTAATGATTGTTCATCTCCTTTGGAAAATTGTTAGCACATCACTCCCTGTGATTAATTAATCAACATCTTGTTTCGATTAGTTGATCTTCTCTCTTTCTTCTCTTTCTGACCTTTCAGAGCCTTGTTCTTTCGTTCCCCCGCGGAGTCGAATTTTTGTAACACGTTGGAGCACTGTACAAGTTTGCGTCATTACTCTGTCGGTTTTGTTTTCCGTACTACACTTTGGTGTTAGAGAAGGAATGAGAGTGGAGAACTCCTACACTCATTCTGATTATTTTGGGTAGGGGACGAATAACCTTGTGCCTGGAATAGTCATCTCTATCTCCTTACTGTAGCGTCTTCTACTTCCCTAGCCGAGTCGATCCTTGATCACTTATACCCCAATCCTTCGTCTCTTGGTTGGAGTTCCTCCTTTTTCAACACTCCTTTCTCTTTTGGTCAATGTATTATTTGATCTCCCCAGATGATTTATAATCAGTTCTTTCTTTGGCTAGTCAACTGTTCTTGGGTTAAAGACCAATTCTCTTCTTCCCCAGTGAAGTTAATTCTTTTTCCTCAGTTAAACACAATCTTCCTGTCAATACCGAGTCCCTAGCGGAGTTTACGACTTTCTTTTGGTTTCCACTCCCTATTTGTGTGGTTGATCACTGCTTGTCAGTTAAAACACCAATTTGCTCCTTTTCTCAGTTAATCACAATCTGTTTGTTAACATATTGAGTTCCCCTTGGGTTAATCACCTTCTCTTTGTTAACCACCCGTTCTTTGGTTAATCACAGTTCACTTGTTAAAACCAATCTCGCCTGAGTTAATCACTTTCTTTTGGTTAATCACTCATTCTTTTCGGTCAATCACAGTCTGTCTGTTAAACACCGAATCTCCTGTAGTTAGGAACTTTTCTTTGGTTCAAACACTCACACCTTTAGGTTCGTAACCTTTGTTTGGTTTAAATACCCTTTCCTTTGGTTAAGTACTGTTTGTTCAGTCAGTGTACCGTCCTTTAGGTCACAACCTTTGCTTGGTTCCACACCGACCTTTGGGTCACAACCTTTGCTTAGTTCAATACCCGTCCTTTTGGTTGATCACCATCTATCAATGAAAACCAACTCTTTTCTCTTTTCACTTAACCACTGTTTATCAGTTAACACACCGAGTTTCCCAGAGAACCAAACACCTTCTTTTGGTTCACTACTCTCATTCTGGTTTATCACAGTCCGTCTGCTGACACCAACCTTTTGCCTTCCCCATAGAGTCTTACTCTTATCTTTCTTCAGGTAATCACTGCCATCCAGTTATTACACCGAGTCCCTGCAGATCTTACCTTTACTTTGATTCTTGTTCTTTTTTTTCTCTTGGTTTCGACACCATTCTTTTGTTTTATCCCTAGTGGATTTACAATCTCTCTTCTGTGTTCCTCAGCAGAGTTTTCCTTTTCCTTCCTTTCTTTGTTTTGACACCACTTCTCTTACATCCCCCAGTAGGGTCTTGCTTTCTTCCTTTCGCTCTTTGTTTTGACACCCTCTCTATTTCCTTTTCTTTCTCTGTCCTAGTTCCCCGAACTATGTAGGCTCTGACTTCCTCATTGCACTATGAGGGTACATAGGCATGAGATTGCGAAATCTTGGCGAGCCACCTTCTTCCATCCTTTCCTTTTTTTCCTGGTTCCATGAACTACGGAGCTCTGAATTCCTTGTTGCACTATGAGGATACGTAGGCACGTGGGCCCCAATCCTCTAGGAGCACTTTCTTTTCTCTTCTCTCTTCTCTCTTTTTAGCTAGAAGCCTTTAGATTGATAACCCATCCAAGCCTAGAAGCAAGTGAAATGGTTCCCGTCGAGTACGGAGGATGCGTATGATGCTATTAACTTCCTTTCGCATAACCGACCCCCTTACCCGTTTCTCTTCCCTTTGGGTTTTATCGATATTTTCCATGTCCTTTGGGACTAAATAAAGTTCGGTGGCGACTCTGTTGTATCTTTGAGTGTACAATTCACTCAAGTATAATCTCGCTAGCTTCAACTAGCGACTCTGCTGGGGAGTCCTTGCTCTTACAAGTTAAGGTCTCGCCTAGTTTTATTTGCTTTCTTGTTTGTTTGGGTGTTTATATTTATGCTTTACTTGCTTTATCTTTATGTTATTTACTGTATTTATTTATTGCTTTAAATATACATATGCTGCATATTTTGGATACTTGCTATATTCTGTTGTTGTTGGGATGAGTAGATATTATTGGAGAGATAAGCTCTATCACTGAGCTTGAGCATGCACATAGGATAGAACGTGGATAGTCGTGACACCTACATTTTGCGCGTTGGGTTGTCATGAGAGCCTCATCCTAGATCGTGATTTGCTTGAGAATACTTCTGTCTTACAAGAATTCGCTACGGCGAGGGGTTTTCACTTGAGTCCTATGGTTTGGGAGACCTTTATAGGGACCAACTTGTTGTGTCTAGATCACACCTGTGAGAGGGATATTGGGTTTTTACAGAAAACCAAGACTTTTCATACCTTTTGTTCTTTCACGCACGTCAGATTTTTGCACCAACACAATTATGTGCAGATATTTAGATTGTGCAGATTTGATTGTTTAGATTGTGCTTGGCTTCGTGATTCTTGTGTTGCATACCATTTCATTATAACAATTAATTTTTGCATATGCATTTAAAACTTTATTTTTGCATACATTGAATTGAATCATATACATACGCATGTCCTTCATCTAGGAAACCAAAATGCTTAAATTGTCCGTCTCTGCCTTGTAGCAAGACGATGACTCGGCATCGCTATTTCACTCGCTCAAGAAAATCCAAGATCATGGCTGATATTGAACAAGAGAACGCTGCCTACAAGGAGACTTTGGCTCAGTTTCAGGGTCAGATGGATCAGTTCCAGACCAATATGGATGTTATCATGGAGTTCTTTCGTGCTCTGAAGGACACCGCTGCTGCCAGTTCTGTTATTGCAACTGTTACTGATGAGACTGTTGTCACTCCTGTGGTTATTCCTCCTCCTGTTGTTACTTCTTCTCCTGTTGTTGTTGAAGTGCCAATTGAGACTATTGTTCAACCTATTGTCAACCTACCAAGTGCTCAGTCTGGTATAAATAGAATGCCTGCTGCTTTCCCATGGGGAACGGCTCCGAATTTCACTCCTCAGATTTCCAGTGGTAGTGCCTTTGTTCCATATCAACCATTTGTTGCACCCATGCCCAATGGTAATTCTGCTGCATACCCTTGGGGCATGCCTACTTCACTTTCACCTCTTATGGTGAGTCATGATGATCACGAGATTTCTCAAGTACAGATTCGCCAGACTCCTGTGTCGATTGATGTTGAAATTCCCGATGAAGACGAGCATGTGTATAGGGGTCCTCCTATTCATGTTCCAATTTTGTCTTGACCTGCTCAATCTACTGTTCAAAATGTTCATTGTAGAGTGCCTTACCCTGGGACATCCTCTGCTGCTGCGGTACTTCTTACTAGTTATCCGTATGGTTTTCAGATGAGTCAGAACACTGGTCAGATGGTAAATTCTGGGTTGGTGTATCCGTCTCAATTTGCTTCTCCCCAGATACCTGCTCCAGTAGCATCACAACTTCTAAATCCTCAGATACCTGCTTCAGATGCATCATAACTTCCAAATCCACAAACTCTTGTTAGACCTGCTGATCATTACAGACCTGCTGATTATAAATTATTGGATGACAGAATCAGGGCGATCGAAGGTTATTCTGCTTTTGGCATGAAAGCCAAAGACTTGTGTTTGGTTCCTAATGTTGTGCTGCCGCAGAAGTTCAAGATTCCAGAACTGCCAAAATACAAAGGGTTGAGTTGTCCTCGCAGTCATGTGACCATGTACTGTAGGAAGATGGCATCCTACATTGACAATTATGAATTGCTGGTTCATTGCTTCCAAGATAGCTTGTCTGGCGCTTCGTTGGATTGGTATATGGGTTTAGAACGTAACAAGATTCGCCTGTGGAGAGACTTGTCAGAAGAATTCTTGAAACAATACAAATATAATCTCAGTTTGGCTCTTACCAGATTGCAATTGCAGAATTAGGCTCAGCGTACAACTGAAACTTTTATGGAATATGCACAAAGATGGCGAGAAATGGCCTATCGTGTGCGACCTGCTCTTTCTGATACTTAGCTAGTTGATATCTTTATGGGTACTTTGCAAAGGTTGTACTATGAGAAAATGGTGGGCAGTCCTTCTTCAAACTTTGTTGATATTGTGACTATTGGTGAAAGAATTGAGAATGGGATGAAAATTGGTAGGATTGCTGGTACCGTTGGCCAACAACCAACCAAGAAACCTCAGAACAGTTATTCGAAAAAGAAAGAAGGTGAAGTGAATACTGTAATGGCAAAGGCCTCTCCTCAATATCAGGTTCCTATGGCTCCCATGCCGTATTATTTGTATCCTTATGTCGCCGTTGCTCAGTATCAACAACCGCCATATCAGTATCATTCGCAACCATAAGTTCATAATCCTCAGAATCAACAACAACTGCAACGTCAATAGTCTCAACAAAACAATATAAATCAGCAATATCAGAAGAAGCAGATTAACAACAATCAGAACAACCACAAGCATCCGAATTTTGACAGAACTCTTATGTCTTACACAAAGTTGTTTCCTTACCTGATTCATCAAGGGAAATTGTTCCCAAAGAGATCGCGCCTGCAGTTCCTCCTTTTGGTCCGAAGCATAATCCGAATGCATTATGTGCTTACCATTCTAGGTACATAGGACACGCTACTGAAGACTACATTATTCTCAAAGCCAAGGTTCAAGAGCTTATTGACCAGAAAATCCTGACATTTTCTGAAGAGCGTCGTAATATACAAACTAATTCCTTGCCTACTCATGGTGGACCTAGGGTTAATATGATTGAGGACGATCAAGGGGTAAGTTGATCAGAGATGTCGACAAAGTGAAAAATATGATGACAGTTGTGTTCAAGAAGTTGAAAGAGCAAGGATTATAAAAGGTCTTCATGGGAAATGCCAGACTTGTGATGATAATCCCAATCAGTTTCGAAGGTTGAAGGGTTTCATTCAGATCTTGATGAACCGAGGTATAGTTCAGTTTGCTAGATCTAAGTCTGTGGAAGAGGTAGCTACTATCGAACCGTTCATGATCATATATAGGAAGGTTCTTGTGGAAGCTCGTAAGAAGAAAATCCAGCTTATCACTGTTTGTGCGCCAAAATCCTTCCCGTATCGGAATTCAAAAGAGGTTCCTTGGAAGTATGGTTCCACCGTGTTTTTTAGGGGTCGAGAAATTCAGTTTTTAGAATCCGAAATTGTGAATGTGAGTGCCACTAGAGGGATGACTCGTAGCAGACGAGTGTTTGCTCCGAAGGTCACATCTAAGCCAGTGCAAGTTCCAATTGTTGTTCCTCTCAAGGAGAAGTCTGCTTCAACAACCCCTGTTGTGAAACAAGGGGTATTAACTGTTGCATCAGTGCCAATCACTCTATATATGGATGTTACAAAAAGTAAAGAAGTAATGGATGATCAAGAGTTTCTCAAGATGACCAAGAATAGTGATCTTAAGATTGTGGATTAGTTTTGACAAACTCCTTCGAGGATTTCAATTTTTTTATTACTCATGAGCTCGCCCATGCACAGATCAAATTTGTTAAAAGTTTTAAACACTTCTCAAGTAATGCACGATATTCATGTAGAACAGTTTGATAATGTGGTCGCAAACATAGCTGCAAGTCGGTATTTGGGTTTCAACGAATCAGAATTGCCTCCTGAAGGTACTGTCCACAACAGAGCATTACACATTCTAGTGACTTGTATGGATTATTTACTATCTCATGTTCTTATGGATACCTGTTCTTCTCTCAATGTGATTCCTAAGGACACATTGAGTCAACTACTGGTAGAAGGGAGCGAGATGAGGTCAAGCGCTTTAATCATCAGAGCTTTTTATGATTCTCGAAGGCAAGTTATTCGCGAAGTGGGTTTACCCATTAAGATCGAGCCGTATTTATTTACCATTACTTTCTAAGTGATGGATATCAATCCTGCATATAGTTTCTTATTGGGTCGACCATAGATTCATGCCGCAGGGGCAGTAACTTCCACATTGCATCAGAAACTGGAATTCATGTTTGACGATCAAATGGTCATCGTTTGTGGCGGAGTAGATTTGCTAGTAAGCGAGTTATCATCCTTCCGATATGTTGAGACTGATGAAGGCATAGTTGAGGTGCCATTGCAATGTCTTGAATTCAAAGATGTCAGCTCCGCTTCTATCAATTCGAGTAGATTACCAAAAATGACCATGTCATTTGTCAAGAGTACTAAAGAGACCATTGAGAAAGGTGTCTTGCCTGGCTGGGGGCAAATCTTGAATGTGGTTGAGAAGCATGATAATTTTGGACAGGGTTATCATCTTGATCAACAAGCTAACTCATACGGTCAACATAAGTGCAATTTGATCAAGTTCAAAAGCAATGGATTTCAGGAGGGTGATATCGTGTCAGCCATTGATGATGCTAGTCCTAGCAATCAAAGTGAAAGCTTTGTATGCAAGTGTCCACCTGGCTTAAATCTCAACAATTAGACATCTATTGTGATTCCTATGGTTTTTACTACAAACATGTAATGCATTTTGCTTTCCTATTCCCTCGTCCTCGCCCGAGACGAGTGGATAGCTTATAAAGGGCCTCCCGCTTTTGAAACATTATATGATCAATAAATAAATGTTTTTTTGCATTCAAAGCATGCTCCCTTTCTTTATTTATTTTAATATTTCGCAAATGATAAATGGAAAAGTTTCTTTTTATTTTTAATCTTTCAAATAGCTCATTCTAAACATAATTCATAAACATGCAGAGAAAATAATTACTTTGATAACAACATGGCAAACATCCATTCTAATTCTGGGATTCCAATTAACCAAGTCGAAGAAGATGGTGAGGAAGATTGTAAATTATCGAGTGAACTAGCAAGGCTCCTTGAGCACGAGTAGCAAGAGATTCAGCCACACAAAGAGCTAGTGGAAGTTATCAATCTTGGTACTAATGATGTCAGAAAGGAAGTTAAGATTGGGGCATCCCTCGCTAAGCATGTACACTCCGAGTTGGTCAAGTTATTGAAAGAGTATGTTGATATTTTCGCATGGTCTTATCAAGATATGCCTGGGTTGGATACCAACATTGTTGAACATCACTTGCCACTCAATCCTGAATGCCCTCCTGTCAAGCAGAAGCTCAAAAGGACCAAACTCGACATGGCACTTAAAATCAAAGAAGAGGTAAAGAAATAGTTTGATGCTGGTTTACTGGCCACTTCCGAGTATCCTGAATGGATTGCCAACATCGCCCTGGTTCCGAAGAAAGATGGGAAGATCAGAATGTGTGTGGATTATCGAGATCTTAATAAGATAAGCCCGAAAGATGATTTTCCTCTGCCTCATATTGATGTCTTGGTAGACAACACTATGTTGTTCTCTGTCTTTTCATTTATGGACAGTTTCTCAGGATATAATCAGATCAAGATGTCCCCAGCTGACATGGAAAAGACTACTTTCATCACTCCCTGGGGTATATATTGCTACAAAGTCATGCCTTTTGGTTTGAAAGACGCAGGGGCAACACACCAACGTGCCATAACAACTCTCTTTCACGATATGATCCACAAAGAGATTGAGGTTTACATGGACAATATAATTGCCAAATCTAGAACTTAAGATGATCATCTGGACCATCTGAAGAAACTGTTTGACAGACTTCAAAAGTTAAGATTACGGTTGAATCCAGCAAAGTGTGCCTTTAGAGTTCGATCTGGAATGTTGTTTGGCTTTATTATGAGTCAGAAGGTCATTGAAGTTGACAATGACAAGGTTCGGGCAATTCAGAACATGTCGCCTCCCAAAAGAGAAAAAGAATTTTGTGGCTTTCTGGGCCGACTTAATTACATATACAGATTCATTTCTCATATGACGGCTACTTGTGAACTAATTTTCAAATTGCTAAGAAAAAATCTATTAGTTGAATGGAACAATAATTGTTAAGAAACATTTGACAAAATAAAAAAAATACTTGCAAGAACCACCGATCTTAGTACCTCCGGTTCCTCGTAGGCATTTAACTATGTATCTCATTGTTCTCGATGCATTAATGGGATGTGTATTGGGTCAGCATGACGATACTGGCAGGAAAGAACATGCAATTTACTATCTGAGCAAGAAGTTCACTAATTGTGAGACCAAATACTCACTCTTGGAGAAAACTTATTGTGCTCTTGCTTGGGCTGCTAGATGCCTAAGACAATATAGATATGCCATACTACTTTATTGATATCGAAAATGGATCTGGTAAAGTACATTTTTGAAAAGCCTGCTGTCTCTGGATGAATTGCTTGGTGGAAAATGCTGTTAACTGAGTATGGCATCCAACATGTTACCCAGAAAGTGATAAGACGGAGCGTCTTGTCTGACTACGTTGCTCATCAACCTATGGAGGGATATCAACAAATGAAGTTTGACTTTCCAGATGAGGATGTTTTGTTCATTAGAGATTATGAGACTCCAGACCCTGATATAGGACCCAAACCAGGGGCGCGATGGACGCTCGTGTTCGATGGTGCCACCAATGCTAAAGGTCGTGGAATTGGTGTTGTCATCATCTCTCCGACAAGGTTTTCATCTTCCCTTCACCGCCAGATTATGATTTGAATGCACTAACAATATGGTTGAATACGAAGCATGCATATATGGGATTGAATCAGCCATTGGCATGAGAATCAAGATTCTTGAAGTCTATGGAGATTCTACTCTGGTGATTGGCCAAGTCAGAGGAAACTTTGTGACTCGGGATCCCAAGCTGGTTCTGTACCAAAAACGCATCATAAAACTAATTCCCTATTTTGATGAAATCTCTTTTCATCATACTCCTATGGAAAAAAACCAACTAGCTGATGCTCTTGCCACCCTGGCATCCATGTTCAACGACAAGTGGAAGAACGAGGCTCCTTCTATCCACATTGATAATTTGAACGAGGACGAGTCTGATGACAAGCCTTGGTTCTACGACATTAAAAGTTGTATGGAAAAATAGGAATATCCTGAGGGTATCACTATCACTGACAAGAAAGCTCTCAGACGGATCTGCGCCAAGTTTTTCTTAAGTGGTGGTGTACTGTACAAGAGGAATTATGATTCTGTGTTGCTCAGATGCATGGATAGACACGAAGCAGACATAATCATAAGGTCCATACATGAAGGTTGTGAGGGTGTACATGCCAAAGGTCCTGCCATGGCTAAGAAGATCCTTCGAGCTGGTTATTACTGGATGACAATGGAGGTAGATTGTTACAACTTTTCCAAAAGATGTCACAAGTGCCAGGTCTACAGTGACAAGATTCATGTGCCACCAACTCCATTAAATGTTTTGACTTTTCCTTGGCCCTTCTCTATGTGGGGTATTAATATGATTTGAATGATCTAGCCGAAGGCTTCCAACGACCATCGCTTTGTTCTAGTTGCTATCAACTACTTCACCAAGTGGGTTAAAGCTACTTCTTACACAAACGTTACACGACAAGTAGTTACCAGATTCATCAAGAAAGAGATAATATATCACAATGGTATTCCTAGCAGCATTATCACTGATAATGCAAGCAACCTGAACAACAAGATGATGAAGAAGTCGTGTCAAGAATTTAAGATCGAACACCACAACTCTTCACGTATCGGCCCAAGATGGACAACACCGTCGAAGCAACAAACAAAAACATCAAGAGGATTGTCCAGAAAATGGTCAAGACTTACAAGGATTGGCACAAAATGCTTCTCTTCACATTACATGGGTATAAAACTTTAGTTCGTACTTCCACTGGGACAACTCTGTATTCACTTGTGTATGGTATGAAGGTTGTTCTACCTATTGAAGTCGAAATTCCTTCGCTCAGAGTCATCATGGAAGCAGATCTCGATAAAGCGGAATAGATCCAATCCAAATACAACCAATTGAATCTCATAGAAGAAAAGTGCTTGACAGCCGTTTGCCACGGTCAATTGTATCAGAGACGTGTCAAACGAGCTTTTGACAAGAAAGTTCTCCCTCTAGCGTTCTACGCAGGCGAACTCGTGCTCAAGAGGTATTCTCCTACACACTCGGATCCACGCGGCAAGAGGACTCCCAATTACGAAGGACCTTTTGTTGTCAAGAAGGCCTTCTCAGGTGGAGCCCTAATACTCACCACCATGGATGGGGAGGAGTTGCCACTACCCGTGAACTCTGACGCACTCAAAAAATATTATGCCTGAAAAATAATGATGAATAAAGAGTCTGCTAGATTGACATCCGCAAGGACAATCTAGGAAAAAATGGGTATCCCGATGGACAAAAAAAGAAATGTCCATGCAAAAGTTAGGGACAAAATAAAAAAATAATAATAGCCTGCTAAGTTGAAAACCCGAAAGGGCGACTTAGGCAATAATGAGTATCCCGGTGGACGAAAAAAAAAGTCCAAGCAAAAGTTAGAGATAAAGGCATTTGACTGTGAACACTTGAGCCTATCTTCATCATAGTTGGATGTCAGACGGTAAATGATCAATCAAATCATCATCAACGGGCGCAAAGTGTTGGAACCAAGACTTACAGTGGATGGTGGCCAATGTTGTAATCAATGCGAAATCAAATTTCCCATTGCCATTTACTTTGTTTTTCAATTTATTGTAAATTTCCTCATCAAGCATTTTTGCATCCTTGTACACACCTTATGTACAAATATTTTCATTTGGTTTCTCATTTGTCTGTTTTCAAGATTTTGTTTGCAAAATAAACGATTACTTGTGATCACATAATGCTATAAAGCATTGAGAATAATAAAAATATAAATCAACCAGGAAAGCATTATGCATTGCATGCTTTACCGAAAATCCTTAAGGGATGATCAGTAGTCTCCATTGTAGGTTTGATCCTAAACACATACCATTATGGTTCTTTGGAAGGGTTGTTTACCTTTCATTTCCTCAGCAGAGCCATAATTTCCCCAAGCAGGGACATGTTTTCTCTTCTCCTAGAAAGAGCATGATTCCTCACAGCATCCTCAACAAATCAAACCTATCATTTCCTAGTAGTGGTGGTGTTTCGGTTTTCTTTTGTCTCACGCAATAAGAATTATCCTGACCTTATTCTTCCCCAAGAAAAGTCGGTTATCTGAAGGTCACCAATGGTTCCTTCATTACCCAGACAGAGTCCGCCCCAATTGGAAGGTTCCCGTTATCTCCAACATTAGTATTGGTAATAGCTTAGAAGTCTGAGATCTCTAGGCTATTTCCCTAGTGGTGTCATCGTCATACATGGATTTCTTTTCCCCAGCTGAGGATGTCGAGTTCGTTTTGCTACAATCTCTGCCTACCTGCAACAAAACATCTCAACCTATATCGTTGCATAACATGATATCAAGCATCATGTAAGATCAACCATACATAGCATATGCATCGAGCATACTCCCCTTTGACTGACTTATCTCCCCAGCGAATCTCAGCCAAACTTTTCTCTTGATCAAAACCTCTACACTTTCAGCTCTTCTTCTTTTGTTGCTGTCAGCCAAATATTCGAGCTACTCTTTTATTTAGTCTCCTCCACCTAGAATAATCGAAAAGCTGACACAATTTAAGCATTCAGGTCCAAAAAGATTAAATAGGGGCAACTGTCGTAACCCGAAATTTGACCTGCCCTTTTGCCTTTTGCATGAGCATGCGCATTCACATCGCTAGCATACGCATTTGCACATTTTCTCTGTGATTTTTTTTGCAGGAATATTTAGGTTTTCCAATCCCGATTAATCACATCCTCAAAAGGTCATCACATCATCATTACAAGCACAAAACAAGGGTTTCTTAGCCTATTCATCAAAGCAAAAGGTCGAAAATCGGAGTCGTGGCCACAACACCATTTTTCAATTAAACTAGGCAAGTTTTTCCAGTGGTATTCGATTACCACAATGCTAGGTAAAGTAGGGTAATCGATTACCCTGTGCAAAAATGCAGATTTTGTTGTATTTTCTATGACAACATCTTTCCCTCTATATTTTAAGGTCTACTTGGTTCTAGCATTGTGTGGAACATTCTAGACATCTCTAGACACTTCAAGGTCTATCTAAACACTTCAAAGCATTTGCTCCAATACATCAATTTGAATGGAGACTACCATGTAACTTCATTTGCAAGCATGTGAACCCTTTGATTTGAATTTCATTGGGATTGCTACCGATTCAAGTACCTAACTAACTGAGTTAACTTCCAACTTAGTGAGTTGAGTCCAACTAACTCCATGGCTAGTTCCAAAGCTAACTCCTAAGCACATTCTAAACCTAGCAACTCCAAAGCAAAACTCTATATAAGAAAATCTTCACCATTTCACATGGACCTTCAACCATTTTCACAATTCTCTCTCAATCTTCACTCTTCACTCTCTCAATTCACTTTGCATTTTCTGCAACTTCTTCACATTCATCTTCAACTTCTTCCCAAAACCTCACTAGAGATGAAATTCACCATTAAAGAGCAGCAACTTTTATATTGGAAATGCTATTCTCTTGAGCTTAACCATCATCATCTTGCAATTCTACTTGGTTTTTTGGAGTTTTATTGGCTTTTTCTTCACATCAAGTGATTATCTCAAGTTTCTTCAGTGCAAATTCGTGTTTGGAGATTTCGTCGCAATTTGCTCGGCTTCGCTAGGATTCGGTTGCAAATTCAGATTTCTTTGTTTTTCTTTGATCTTTCTCATTATGTATAAATATTAATAATCACCAAGGCAATCATCCTCCTTTTAGGTTGGAATTTCTCATTTGATTTACTGTTTTTGATCACTTTTGTATAAGGCGCCATGTAGATTCGATAACTTTTTTTGTGTACGAATTGATTACGCATTTGTTTGGTTCTTGTTCTGAATGAATTAATTGATTCAATTGATGTTTTTTGAAATTAATTTTCCTGCATAAATGTTTAACATAGCATGTGGATGATTGGATAAGTGTTTTGGTTGCTGAACGTGTTTTTGAAAAGCTATTTTTTGCCACTGTTACAGTGATAATTGGTTACCTATATACGGCTAATCGATTACCCTGCTTAGTTTTCATGTGGTTTTGTAATTTTTGAGCAGGTAACCAATTACCTTCATGTGGTAATCGATTACTAATGTAACAGAATACCATTTTTACTTATTTTCAAGCTTATTTGATGTTCTTTCCTCATTTAACTTCCATGGCTTGATATGCTTGATACTTAGGGATGTTTTATAAGCTGTTTAATTTCTGTTTGAGGCATGTGTGCAAACTTTCAATGTGCGATTTGTCGATTTTCAATTATTTGCATTTTGTGACACTTGTATGATCATGATCGTTCTTGCATTCTTTGATCACATGCTACATGATTTGTGATGCATACTAAATGTCATTTGGTACTGTTTTGCACTTTCATTCATGTTTGCATTAAGTTTATTCACTGGAATAAACTTAATCTTGTATAATCAATAATTTACCCTTTTGCTTTAATGATTTTTCATATCCTTTGGAAAATTGTTAGCACAGCACTCCCTTGTGATTAATCAATCGAAACCTTGTTTTGATTAGTTGATCTTCTCTCTTTCTTCTCTTTCTAACCTTTCGGAGCCTTGTTCTTTCGTTCTCTCGCAGAGTTGAAGTTTTGTAACACGTTGGAGCACTGTACAAGTTTGCGTCGTTACTCTGTTGGTTTCGTTTGCTGTACTACATTTTGGTGTTAGAGAAGGAATGAAAGTGGAGAATTCCTACACTCATTCTGATTATTTTGGGTAGGGCACAAATGACCCTGTGCCTAGGATAATCATCTCTATCTCCTTACTGTAGTGTCTTCTGCTTCCCCAACTAAGTTGATCCTTGATCACTTATACCCTAATCCTTCGTCTCTTGGTTGGAGTTCCTCCTTTCGATTCAATGCTCCTTTCTATTTTGGCGAATCTATTCTTTGATTTCCCCAGAAGATTTGTAATCAGTCCTTTCTTTGGCTAGTCAACCGTTCTAGGGTTAAAGACCAATTTTCTTCTTCCCCAGCGAAGTCAATTTATTTTCCTCGGTTAAACACAGTCTTCCTGTTAATACTGAGTCCCCACCGGAGTTTGCAACTTTCTCTTGGTTCCCAGTCCCTATTTATGTGGTTGATCGATGCCTGTCAGTTAAAACACCAATTTGCTCCTTTTCTCATTTAATCACAATCTATCTATTAACATACTGATTTCCCCATGGGTTAATCACCTTATCTTGGTTAACCACCCATTCTTTGGTTAATCATAATCCGCCTGTTAAAACCAATCTTGCTTGAGTTAATCACCTTCTCTTGGTTAATCACTCATTCTCTTTGGTCAATCACAGTCCGTCTGTTAAACACCGAATCCCCTGAAGTTAGCAATTATTCTTTGGTTTAAACACTCACACCTTTAGGTTTGTAATCTTTGTTTGGTTCAAATACCATTTCCTTCGGTCAGGTACTATTTGTTTAGTCAGTGTACTGTCCTTTGGGTCACAACCTTTGCTTGGTTCCACACACGGTCTTTTGGTTGGTCACCGTCTATCAGTTAAAACAAACTCCTTTCTCTTTTTCGATTAACCATTGTTTATCAGTTAACACACCGAGTTTCCCAGAGATTCAAACACCAATAATAAAAGTTAAATGGGGCATAAACACCATCCCATACTCCTGTATCTGGTTATCTATACTCCCAAGAGTACATACACCATAATAACAAATAGGGGTGAGAACACACTTACAAGTAATAACACTAAAATTTAGCAACATAATGATAAACGAGTAAAAGAGAAAGATTAATAGACAAACACATACACCAATATAAACACAAAGATCATTCTCAATTATGCAATGCTATCATGTGCCAACTCCATCAACTATATGCACGTGGTACTAAGTTTTTATGGATATCATAGGTATGTTACTGGTTTCTTCCACGGTCTCCGGTCCCTCACCTGAGCCGACGATCCCCACTAAATAGATCTGAAACCCGCCTCTAGTCTCTAATCTAGACTAACGATCCCACCAAATAGATCTGAGGCCACCAAAATAGACCGAAGTCCCACCTAACTCCAAAATATATACATGCATAATAATGTAGACAAACAAGCATTTAACTCAATAATCACTAAAACTCATCTCATCATCATACATAAAAAAAGGTTTTATATATGAACCAAACCATTTGGCAATAATCAGGCCATCAATGTAATCCAGTCGGATTAATAATCACACCACCATGTAATTTATTTAAATAGTAATAAACCATTCCAATTGCGTAATTGTATATTATCACTCAAAATTCTCAAAAAATCTTAAAACATTATTATGTCATTATATAATTCAATAATAACACTAAAGCACTCAAAGTGCTCTAAAGTATTCAATATAGCTCTAAGATTAACCTTCACGAGGGATAACTCTACTATAACAATAGAGGTTTATGGTTTAACTAAATAATAATAATAATAATAATATTAATTTTTAAAATAATTGTTTTATCTTAATTTATAAATAAAAAATTATCTTAATTATATATAAGAATTACTACAAAATAATTATTACAAAATAAAATTATAATTATTAATAATAATATAAAATTCTATTATCTTTTTAGGGAAGAATAACTTTTTTGACATTTAAGGAAAAAATAGTTTTTTTTTTTTACATTTTTAGGGAAGGATATAACATTTAAAAAACATAATTTTTTCTTAAAGGATTAGGGAAAATAGGCTTTTTGGGAAAAATAAATCGTTATGTTGTCGCAACTGCGAAAAATAACCGACTGAAACAAACAGAAGAGTCGCCACCAAACGTTATTTATCCCAACAACATGGAAAGGAAACGATCGAAGAAAACCTAAAAGGAAGGAGAAGACAAGGTCATCGCAACCAAATCTTGGGTTCGGGAGTCAGTTACGCAAGGGGAAGGTATTAACATCCCCTCACGTCTGTTGTACTCAACGGGATCCATGCTTGTTGTTTAATCAAAGAGTGAGTTATCTAAAAGTTACTGCTAAACGGAAGCGGGAAAAGGGAAAAGAAAAAGGAGACTCGATAGGATATCGCCGCCCTATGCCTACGTCTTCCCTCATGCAATGAGAAAGTAAGAGTTAACGTAGTTCGGACAACTACGGGTAAAGGGGGAAGGGTGTTCGCCAAGACTTCGTCGTCTTGTGCCTACATATTCCCATATGGTTTGAGAAATCAGAGCAAACGTAGTTCGAGTTACTAAAGTACATGTTAGTTAAGTATTTTTTATGAGCGACGTTAAGTTCCCATTCCAGCAGTTACGATCGATGTTTATTTGCGGTGGAACGAAAAAATAACGTACTCTTTGCTGAAAATGAGTTTGAAGAACAATCTCAAAGGATAAAATGGTTTGAAATTTGTTTATGAGTTTTAGAGAAGTGAATTGATTGGTTTGAGATTCATGTTGCGCTAAAGACTATGATATAGGAACGAATGCGTCACATATCGCCCCTAGACGAGACTTACACTAAACACTCTAGACAAGTAAGGAGAGACCCCTCACTCATCATTCCCCATATGCTTAAGGCTCGTGGAGCACAGTGTTCATCGTCTTTATTAAGTGTCTTAGAATTGTTTTGAGATCAGAAGAAAGATTCAAAGGTGAAAAGAAAACACTAGGGGAAACTGAATCCTAATGTTATCATACAAAATGGTCCTAAGATTGGAATAAAAGAGAAGTATACATAATGTTATCATACAAATGATATACCTAAAGTTGAGGTCAAAGAGGGATTATCCTAATTGTTATCATGCAAAGGATTGAAAGCCTAATGTCTCTCCTACTCCAAACTTAATCAGTAATTAAGTGGGACTAGGAATCCTAAGGGATCATGTGAACAGGCACATGTAAACACCATACAATTCAATCATAAATGAAAACAAAGTTGAAACTTAAACAAGTCTCAAGAAGAGAAGATAAATGAAGAAGAAAGAAGAAGAAGGAAGAATAAGATGCAACACTATAAACAAACATGAAAATTCAAAGGCAAAAGGCACCAAGCAAACATTAATCTCAATCACATAAGGTAAACATCAACATCATGTCAAAACAACGAGAATGTGCTCATATGTCAAACCATACCCAAAGATTTGAAATCAAAACCAAATGGCAAAATAAGTGCCCACACACATACAAATGACTTAAAATCCATCAAGAAGAAATAGAAATCATCAAGCAAAGAGATATGAAGTCAAATGAGAGGAGAAATAAGGTTGGACAATAGCAACAGGATATCATATTTAACTCATGCCAATGGTCAAAGAAAGAGCACAAAGAGTCAAGTCATGTACTTCATTCACACACAATCAATTGTCATACAAAACAAGCATGTAAGACACAACTCAAAGGAGTAGACATGAGAGATTAGGTAATGAAACCAAGTGAGGGAAGCAACATCAACATGAATATCAAGTTAAACATCCACTCTTGAACACACAAGAGAAACAACAAGGATTAAATTCAAGTACATGCACCAAGAAGCAAGCATACACATCAAAGTCATTCTTAAAATAAATGAGATGTTCAAACAAGGTGCAAAACACAAATGGTCAAGTACAATATCACCAAGGTCAGAAGAATGTTCAAATGATACACATCATATTTAAACCCAAATCCACAACCAAACTCAAGTTCATGCACAAAAAGCTAGGCAAACATCTCTCAAGCTATCCATAAGAGAAACAAATGATCATGTGAAGCAAATGAGACAAAGTGATCATACAATGAACCTCTAAACATGACAATAATAACCTTAAACATGTCAAGAAACAACTTCGAGAAACTAGGTCAAGACATGCACAAAATCATGGTCAAAACAATATCAACTTGATGCAACATCCAAAATAGAAACAAGACCAAATAAATTCTAATTAGGAGCTCAAACTCAAGTTAAATCCATTAAGAACAAATGTGAAAAGGATCTCATAAATAATTTCATGAATGAACCATCAATTGAACCAAACAAACTCAAGTATACAACTAATCGAGCACATCTCGAGGGCCAAACAAAACCAATTAAGAATCATCCAAGAAATGATCATCAAGGCACAAAAACAACATTTAAACATTCATAAATCATGTGCCATAACAAGGTAAAAATATTGGGTTAAAAAGTGTTTCAAAGGTCATCAAACAACAAACCCTAGTTCAAGGGTAAACATGTAAAAGCACTTGTCAATTTAATTCAAAATAAAATAGTAAAATTAATTGAAAAATAAAATAAAAATAGTCAAAAATACGTCAAGATGTTGAAAGATCAGAAACATATTTTTTGTATTTTAAAAATGTTTTTAAGTGTTAAAAATAAATCAAAATGAAAAAGAAAGAAAAATAAAACAAATAAAAGGAATGAAAGAGAGGGGGTGAACTAGCAATTCTGGAAATAACATGATTTCAGTTGAAACTGTTAGAACACAGATTGGTTCTTAATAATATCTCTATGTTTTGATGATAACTATTATAAAATTTTGTATTAAAGAATTATATACTCTAAAAATTGTTTAAGATTGTTTGCTGCAGATACTTAAAGTGAATAATATTCTGGAAGCAAATTAGATCTGAACATGAAAAATATGCAAGGCTCTGAAGCGTCAGAAGCATCTTTTAGAAGATTCTGAATGCTGCCTCCAGAAGATTCTGAGTGCTGTCTACAGAAGGATCTGAAGCAGAAGCTACAGAAGAATCTGAAGCAGAAGCCAGAAGCATCTGAAGCATTGAAAAATTCTGTATGAAGAGTTTCAAGCACAGTTATTTCAGAAGACTCTGATAGTACTAACGCTGCCAGTACTGAGGATCTGATCCCAAACTCTACTCTGAACAATTAGACGCTGAAAGCACACTTGCTGCAAAGACTCTGATTCAGCAAACTCTGATGAACATCAGAAGGCTCTGATCAGTCAAGGCTCTGATACTTTGCTGAAACTTGTTGAAGAAGAATTCAAAGTTATGTCCGTTGGAATGGCCAAATGACTCTTTCCTCATTTATGCTAGACACAAGAACACAGACAAAAAGGATTTTTCTATGCATTCTACTTCTAGGAAAGGTCATGTGATGTGAAGACAAAAAGGCTCAGACCTTTTTGGTACACAACTTTTAACGTGAAAGACTTCTTGGACCTCTGTGGCTATAAAAGCAAGACTCCATCCATCTTCTTCAGTTGACGAAATATTGAAATAATTCATTACAAGCTCTCATACAATTTATACTCACTTGCTGGATTCAATTCATAGTTCTTAAAATCTTAAGTGTAAAATCACAGTTGTGATAAAGCTTATTTAGAAGCAATTTAAACACTTATATTTATTCTTACATTTGATTGTAAAAGATCCTTAAGAAGATCCAGTTGGGATCAGTAGTTCTTAAGAAGACTTAGAACAATTGTTCTTAGTACTTGCTATTGTAATCAGTTGATTTAATAGTGGATTAAGTCCTTGTTTGAGAAAGGCAAATCACTCTTGATAGGGTGGACTGGAGTAGTTGAGTTCAACGAACAAGGATAAAAATCCTTGAGTTTTTATTGCTATAAGTTTTTCTACATACTTATTTAACCCCCTTTCTAAGTATTTTCTCACCTTCAGTTGGCATCAGAGCTCCGGTTTTGTGTGTGCTACCACTTCACAGTGACAGAAAAGATCCAGTGAGAAAAACTTTGATATATATTTGGTTGTTATTATGGCTGAAACTTCAACATCTAACAGTTAAAACAGATATGAAGAAAGGGATAGAATCAGCACAAAACCCCTTATGTTTGATGGGGAGAAATTTGATTATTGGAAGGACAGGATAGAAAGTTTCTTCCTTGGTTATGATGCTGATTTGTGGGACCTGGTCATAGATGGGTATGTTCATCCCACTGATGGGAATGGCAAGAAAGTAGACAGAAAATCTATGACTGAAGCCCAAAATAAGGAGTTTAGAAATCACCATAAGGCTAGAACAACCTTGTTAAATGCAATATCTCACACTGAGTATGAGAAGATCACAAATAGAGAAACTGCATTTGACATGTTTGAGTCTTTGAAGATGACTCATGAAGGAAATCTTCAAGTTAAAGAGACCAAGGCTCTGGCTTTAATACAGAAGTATGAAGCGTTCAAGATGGAAGAATCTGAGTCTATAGAAACTATGTTCTCTAGACTCCAGATCCTCACAGCTGGTCTAAAAGTTCTGGACAAAGGCTACTCAACTGCTGATCATGTGAAGAAGATCATCAGAAGCTTTCCTATCAGATGGAGACCTATGGTCACTGCTCTGAAGCTTGCCAAGGATCTGAACAAGATCAATCTGGAGGAGCTAATTAGCTCTCTAAGGAGCCATGAAATTGAACTTGAGGAAGATGAGCCTCAAAAGAAAGGTAAGTCTATTGCCTTAAAATCTAACAAATCTGTGAAAGCTTTGCAGGTGTTAGAAGAAAGCTCTGAAGAATCTTCTTCTGGAGAAGAAAAAGATGAACTATCCTTGCTGTCCAGAAGAATCAACAGACTCTGGAAGCACAAGCAGAGGAAGTTCAAGAACTTCAAAAAGCCAGATCAACGCAAGGAGTCCTCTGGATCAAAAAGATCTAGAAAGAAGGAAGTTGTTTGTTTTGAATGCAAACAACCTGGTCATTACAAAAATGAATGTCCAAAGCTTCAGAAAGAAAAGCCCAGAAGAAAGCCTGAGCACAAGAAGAAAGTTCTAATGGCTACATGGGATGACTCTGATGAATCTGGATCCTCATCAGAATCTGAAGATGAATGCGCCAGAGTCTGAGCGCTTGATCAGTTTAACTGAAAAACTACCCTGCCCCAGGTTAAAAATTGAGGGTTTTTTGCTTGAAAAAGAAAAAACTCCCACTTCAAGTCTCAAAGGGGTTAAAGAAGGATTATCTTCCTTATATCTCTAGTGTTTAGGATTTGAAATAATGCCTTACATCATCAGTAGGGTTTCATTCGAAAGCATTTGACAAGAGATCTTGCGTTTTGATTCATCATCCTCCTCCCAGTTCTCTATCAAAGCCAAGAGATCAAGTAAAGTTGGCATTATAAATTATGAGAAATAATTTTATGAGTGAATACAAATGGATTTCTTCAACAAAAACATATGCATTGCATTAATTATTCAAAATAAACAAGTTTCTACATGCCAATTATGCCTTTATAATCAAAGAAACAAAATACATATTAGTAAACAAAATGAACTGTCTGACAAGCCTATCCAAAGGAGTTTATTAGGTCCCTGTATTCAAGACCGGCACAGTAGTAGTGGTTTCTCTCGGCGGAGTATCATTGGAATTTGGAGTATAAATATGACCACTGCGTGTCATTTTGCTTGCCCCAGCTATGTTTGTCACACCTTCATTATCAGTCTTCAAATCTTCCCTCGGAATAACCTTCCCATCATATTTCTAGGGTACAACTTAAGGATCACTGAAACGAGATGGACTAGGCTCCTGAATAATTACCAGCTTCGGCTGATTCACTGTAGGAGTAACCTGCTTTGATATGTTGAACACAGGCTTTGCAGAACTTAATCTCGGAAAATTAAACACTGGCAGCTTTCGAGATCATGGCCAGGCGCACCCTCATGAAATAAATAATGAGAGGTGGCGTTGTAATTGGCTGGAAGAGTATTGGGAGGTGGACCCAAAGCTCTTGTAGTAATCAAACCTTATTGCACTAATGAAGGGTACAACTCGATATAAGTCATCGGAATCGAAGGACACGGCTTGTACTGTCTCCTGTTGGGAGCATTCTGGCGAGGTGCTTGATTTTTCGGTTTTTGATAAGAAGGAGCATTAGGCGCTCGTTGATAGTTGATATGAGCTTGTGCAGGCTGATAATCAGGAGGTTGTTGATAGACCGGAGGCTGGTAGACAGGAGCCCGTTGCACAGACTGATAAGTAGGAACTTGCTGATTGAAGGCAGGTGTTACAACAGCTATATACGGTTATTGAGCATACTGAATCGGATAACCTTGTTGTTGAACATAATTCTTCTGGTGTTGATAAGGCTGATTTCTTTGACGGCTTGCACATACAGCATTAGTTTCACCCTCTTTCTTCTTCTGAGAACTGAATGAAGGTTTCTTTGCATGATCTTTGGAGCTAGAACTACCAGCAGCACTTGACATCTTACCACTTTTCATACCCAATTCAACTTTCACACCCACAGCAACGATGTCAGAAAAATTAGCAGTCACGCTACCAACCATTCTCTCATAGAATTATGGATGCACAGTGTCAACAAACCAATCAGCTAATTCTTTCTCAGTCAAAGGAGGTTCTACTTGCGAAGAAATCTCTCTCCACCTCTGAGCATACTGTTTGAATGATTCTGAGCTCTTCTGGGACATACTAAGTAGTTGTCTTCGATCAGGAGCCAGATCTATGTTATACTTGTAATGTTTAATGAAGGCATCAGATAAATTCTGAAAACACTTGATACGAGATTGATCCAAGGTTAAATACCGCTTTGAGGAAGCACCCTTCAGTCTGTCCTGGAAACAATGTATCATCAGTTTGTTGTTCTCAACATGAGCATCCATCTTACGATAATACATGATCAAATGACTTTTTGGACAAGTAGCACCTTCATAACGGTCGAAGCTCGGAGTTTTGAACTTCGGAGGAATAACCAACCCAGATACAAGACACATATTTCTAGTAGCAGCACCAAAGATTTGGTCACCTTCCATCATTCTCAGCCTTTTATCAATAGTTTCAACGTTCTCTCAGAGTTTTTCATGACGTTCATCTTCGTCATCCTTCACATCAGGAATATCATAAACCGGCTCATTGAAATATGGTTGTACACGAGTATGAACAGCAGCTGGTACAAAAGTCGGAATCACTTGAGGAGCTTCAGAAGCCAAAGGAACAGCTTGAGGAACCGGTTGAGCAATAGAAACCACAGCAGGAGGTGGCACAAATCCAAACGGAAAACCATAAGGAGGTACACTCGCAGTAGTAATAGAAGGTTGAGGATCCACAACAGTATTGGTAATCTCATAAACAATAGTGGGCGGAGTATCCATCCTTGCATTAATGACCTGAAGTATCTCCATAATATGCCCAACATTTCCCCGAAGGTCTTCGAGTTCATTGTTGACACGATCAAGCTCTTGATTTTGTTCTGCCATTTTTTTTTCGGGGCTTTGGTGTTGTACTGATGTAGAGGACTCATGGTGACAGAACTGGAAGTGAGAGAACCGAGAATGAGAAACCAGAAGGAAAATGCAAATGCAAAAACCGGATGCAAAATGCAATGCGATGGTTTCAAGGATTCTAACAGTCGATTGTAAATATTTTCTAGGAAAAGCTGAAAAAGGTTTTAGACTTTGAATTTAAGGTTTTTTTTTTAATTTGCAAAGGATAGTTGAATTCCTTGAAACCAGGAATGATATGATTGGGGATGCAATGCACAAGCACACAGGTAAACAAAAGGTCCTAGGTTAGAGGAACATGAGCGGAGCCAAGGTCTACCTATCTCAAAAGGTAAGTAATATGGGTTAATTGTACCTGTAGAACAGGGTTCTAAAGAGGTTCCCAAAGTCATTAGTCCGTCTTTCGGATATTATCAATTTCCCGACTACTTGGTGGTTAATAATATTCTCAAGAGAACCTCTTTTGAGTGTAGTATCGCGTAGCAACTATTTCGGGACTACTCCCTCATGGTCATCACACTACGTCCTAGATAAGGCCAAAGTTGTGTTTAGGTAACTACGGTCCCCAGTGTCACAGGCTCCAATCGAGAAAAGTGAATATTTTCACGATTAACTCGTTCAACAATACTACTTTTTGAGAGGGCCTCAACTGAGCGGTGATTCTCAAGTCAGCTTGGTCGGGATTCAACTCCCTATAAGCCTCGTCAAATATATCACCTTCCTATAAAAATTGCAGTCAAGTCTGGGTGTAGCACTCATCTCACAACAATGATAACCCAAGCAAGGTACAACAATATATACAAGAATAATAAGAAAATAGCAAGCATAAAAAACAAGAAAGGGATAAACCTCAAAAGATGATATTCCCCAGTGAAGTCGCCATTTTCTATTGCGGTGAGAATAGGATATAAAATTATTAATTAATTTGAATCACATCTTTAGATTCACAACCGGTCTTTGATTTATCTGAAGGAAAGGTTAAAGAAAGGAAAAACCTATTTTGCATCGTAAACACAATGCGGGGAAAGATATAGGGTTCGGGGGTTTGTTAAGCTTAGGGAAGGTATTAGCATCCTAAACTTCTGTAGTACTCTACAGGAACCTCTTGTTAATATGCTATTGCTATGGTTATCTGCTTAAGAGTAATGCTAAGGGTTAAAGGTTAAAAGGACCTAAGGGATTAGTCCTAAGTTTACTCGCCAAGATTCGCATCTTGTGCCTACGTATCTGAGGTAGGGGATGGAATCTGAGTAATCATAGTTCCCCTTGAAAGGGAGGAAGAGAAACTTCTTGACTGTGGTTAAGGTTCCAGGGGGGATGTAAACGTTCATATGAAAACGCCTACTTGGAGTGCGGCGACTCCTATTCAACGTTGTAGAGTTGAATTAAAAATGGTGTAGTAAGTATTCCACGGCGGGACGCCTAAGCATGAGTACGACGACTCAAAGTTTTAAGGTTAGGAAAGGGTAAAGGTGTGTCCACGCGGGACGCCTAAGCACGAGTACAGCGACTTAAATTCTAAGGCTAGGATGGGCGAAGGTAAAGGATATTGACACAGCAGTCAAACAGGGTGACCATTCCTTCTGAGGGGATAAACGGTAAAATAAAGCAGATGGATAATGGAAATTGATATACAAGTGATGATAATTTAAACATGTAAATAGTGGAGATGTAAATACGATGATATTTGAGATTATGAACAAGATTAGAGGTTAAATGCAAAAGAATAAATTGATTTAAGTGATATGGTGAAGTATGCATTGAAATATTTATGATAATATTATGGAATTAAGTCTAAGTTAGAAGGATGTTTAGAAATTGACATATAGATTTTGTGAGAAATTTCTAAGAGATAGAAAATAATTTTTATAAAAGGTTTATTCTTGAATTACTAAAAGAAGTTATATATTTTTTAAGGTGGAAATGTAAATAGGTGGAAATGGTGGAATGTAATGAGTTAGGAATTGCTTTGTTGAGAAATTAGAGATAAATGCCAAGAATATTTGTTTTAGTTGTTTTTATTTTTGAGAAAATTAATTAATAAAAATTAAATCTAAGTTTTAAAAGATGTTAAAATTAAAATAATTATTTAAGCTTAAGTTAATAAAAGGGGTTTTTTAATGATTAAATTAGAGAAAAAGAAAGAAGATGAGTTTGATAAAATGATTTCTAAATTAATGCTTAAAATGGTCTAGATTAATTTAAATTAAAAAACGGTTTTTAAATATCTAACTTCTAAAAAAATCAAATTCTAATTAAAATGTGTTTTGTTAATTTTAAATAAAAGATTAAAACTAAATCTAATAATTTTTGTATTTTATTATTGAAATGAATTAAAAATTTAAACAAATCTAAATAATTTTTTTTCAGATTTTTTAAAAATGCTTTAGTTAGTATTATGTTAGTATAGTTAGTTTTTTTTATTATTTAATTATTACACAATTACAAACAAAATAAACAGAAAAATAATAAAAAAAGGAAAATAATAAAAAAAATATTTGGGTCGGGCTGGGTGGTCAGGCCCCAGACCCGACCCAGTTTAACGTTTAAAAGGGGGGCAAAGTCAGAATTAGGGTTTTTAACCCTAACCCCTTTGATCTGCAGCGGCGACAACCCTTTCGTGGGTTTGTTTGCTAAATTTTCTTTTCATTTTCTCCTCTCTCAGTCTCTCCCAGACGCATGTGTTTTCTTCCTTCTTCTTCCCATTTCTCTCTTCTTCTCTTTCTTGCTGCAATTCCTTCTTCTTCTTACTATGGCTTTGCTGCAAAAAAAACAAGAAAGTAAGTTTAAAAAATGGGTCCTTACGAATGGTTTTGTGAATGGTTTGCTTGTGTTTTGCAGTTGGCTTTTGTGAGTGTTACGTGATTTCTGGCTGTTTCATTTTTTGACGATTCTCGTGATGTTGTTGTCCCGGCCGGGTTAATCGTTTTCGTTTCGTGATTTTGGAGGATGGATGTTTCGCAGTTTTGGAGGATGGTTTAATGGGTTTCGGCCAATGATGAGAATCTCTGAGGCTATAGGGCTTTTGGCCAGTGGTTTCGCAATCTGTGGTAATTTCGCGATGATGTTCGTCGATGGTGACCTGGGTTACGATATCAATGGCTTTCTCAGACTGAGTTCTTGGGCGATGATGGATATCCTGAGCCCCTTTTGGTTATGGTGTTTTTAACAGATGGCTTTCGATTTTTTTTTGAATGTGTCCTTATGATTTTTGTCTCATCCTTCTTATAGTAATTTCCAAACGATTTTGGAAGGATGTTTTAAAAACATTTCCTTTTCTATTTGAACATGTCTTGACATGTTATTGATGGTTTTGGAAGTTAAATTATGTTGCTGTCGGACTTGTTAATGGTGATGGATTTGTCCGGATTTTGGATTTTTGATGCTTCTTGCCATTTTCAGATTCTGCTTCTTTCTTGATGATTCACGGATTTGATTTGTTATGATCTGAGATTTGTTGATTTTCTTATTTTGAATATTGATGGAATTTATTTACCATTTTTGGAACTGTTGGATTATTGATGGTGATTCCTGATTTGATTTCTGATGTGGATTTCAGATTAAGGACCCGTTTGGCTGCAAAATCATTTTTCACAAAAACACTTTCTCTCTCTCTCTCTCTCTCTCTCTCTCTCTCTCTCTCTCTCTCTCTCTCTCTCTCTCTCTCTCTCTCTCTCTCTCTCTCGAACAGAATTCTGCCGAGTCTTAGGCCTGAGGTCAGAAAGTAACACGGGGGATTTGGTAGCATTCAATTATTGCCCCTCATGGACCCAATGATGAATGTACTCTGAGGGTCCAAAAAATAATTTTAAAAATCACTTTCGATTTACAACAAATCCAACTTTTAACCAATTTTCGATACTTTTGTAGGATTTGACGATTCGGAAGCTCGAAGGACTCGGAAGCTTGAAACCATAGATTAGGACTTTTAGAACTTTTTAGGACTTGTAATTTGTAACGAATGAATCTGACCTTGTAATGTAATCCACGATATTGTAATACATTCGATCTTTTAATAAAACGTAGACTTCATTCCTCCGATTTTAATTCTGAGCCAAACTTCGTTACGAACAACTTTAAATTTCTTCTTTCGCATCTGAGTTTCTAAGAATGCCAACTCTTGAAAATAACATAACTCAAACGCGACTTCGAACCAACCTGAGAGTTATAGCTAAAACTTGTCTGTGACAATTAACTCGTAAGCAGCTAAGAAAATGAATACATGCTTGAACTTGTTTAGATAACTTCTTTGCAAATAGTTTTTGAACAGACTCGAATCCCGATCCGTCCAACTTTAATGATCTCAAACCCGAAGAAATCTAACATCCATACTATCATAGAATTCCAACCAATTAAAGGCACACGGTATTATTTTCCAGTTATCCGACATGCCTGCAAAAACGAACAAACTAGGAAAACCGGTTAACGGTTAGTTAAAATAAAATACATAACAAAATGAAATGCAAAATGATCAGTGATCTAAGGGTAAAATTTGGGGTACGACACAAGGGTAAGTAAGTGTTCATAACCATGACACTTACATGGAGTGCGGTGACTCCAAACCTAAGGCTAAGTTAAAAGGGGAAAGTAAGTGTTCATCACCGTGACACTTACATGGAGTGCGGCGACTCTAATCCTAAGGCTAGGATAAACGGGAGGTAAGTGTCCATGGCAGAACACTCATATAGAGTACGACGACTCTAATCCTAAGGCTAGGATAAAAGGAAAAGGAAGTGCTCATAACCATGACACTCATATAGAGTACAGTGACACTAATCCTAAGGCTAGGATAAACAGGAAAGATGGACAAGGTTGTCCTAATCGTGACATGGCAGTCAACAATAGTGATCTTTTGCTTTGGAATCGGGAGTAAGCAATAACAAGGAGCATAGGAATGAAGTTTTAAACATAAGTGATAACAACCAAGAACGAACTAAAGAACACCAAACACGTATCAACAATTCGTGGACAACACTACGACGTCAAGAAAATATCAGCAAGCATCAAGAATCAAATTCAAATTGAACATCCAGAATTAACTAAAATGAAATCGAGGATTATCAAGATTAATTTAAAAAATAAATTAAAAATTCTAATTAAGCCAAATTTTAATTAAACCAAATCTAATTAAAAAATTAATTAATTAACTAATTAAACTAATTTTTAAATAAAACTAATTAACTAATTAAGTTAAAATCTAATTAAAAAATAAATAACTAATTAAATTAATTTCTAAATAAAACATATTAACTAATTAAATTAAAATCTAACTAAAAAAACTAACTAACTAAATTATGATTAAAAAACTAAATAACTAATACTAACTAAAATACAGTTAAAAAAACTAAATAACTAATACTAACTACAATCTTGTTAAAAAAAACTAAATAGCTAATTAAACTTAAAAAAACGAGGGTGTAAACTAGTGCAACAAATGGGTAAGAAGTAATCAGATGGGCTTGAAGAATCAAGACCTAAGCCAATTTAACCTAAATTATAAAATCAGTAAAAAAAATAAAAATATATAAAATAAAATAAAAAAGGAAAAAAGAACCGAAACGTGAATCTCTCTTCTTCTCTGAAGCAAATTAATACACAGGGAAAATGAAAGCACACCTCTCTCACGATCTCACGCCCTCTTTATTTCTTCCATCTCGCCTCGTCATGTTCTCCTCATCTCTCCTCGGTTGCAGTTTGTATCTTCTTCAATTTGTTTCCTCTCCGTCTTTCACTCGCGGCAGTTTTGATCTCTCCTTCGTGCATGCAACTCCTTCTCTAGATCTTGTGTGGTTACGGAAAGGTATGTGATTGCAAGGTGAAGAGGGGTCTGTAGATTTTGTATTATGGAAGATGTTATTGTTAGTGCTGTTGTTGTTGTTTAGTGTTTGTCAATGGCAGCTTGAGAGCGGTGCAGAAGAGGTGAGTCGTGAGAGGTGTTATATCGATAAGTTGTGATATTAATAGTTTGTTTCAAGTGCACCTCAGAGAGTATTGGACACAGTTTGTGTTGCTGTTGAAAGGTTGTTCGAATTTACATGAAGATGGTGGGTGTTGTTTTTGATAATGAAAGTAAGCAGTGGGGAGTTTCAAAAATCTTAGAATTGTATCCCAATTTCTCTTCTCTCTCATTTCTCTTTGCTTCTCTCCCTAAAACAGATCTTATTTTCCTTTTTTTATGTTTGAATTTCCTTGAATGTTTGTGCTATGTCCATTTCTTGGCAGGATTTTTTTCATTAGTCTGATGTTGTAGGAAGGGCAGAAATTTTGTTGTTGTAATGCAGGAGCGTTGGTTTTGGTGTAATGGCCAGGTTTTTTTTAATGATTGTGAGCAGGTCATTGGAGAAGGTTTTGGCTTTTGGTGCATATGGTTGTACGGATTGCGCAGGATACTGCAGGAGGTCTTGGAGCATTGTTGTGTATGAAGTGTTTTGGAACACAGTGCAAGCTGTATGGTGCAGAAGTGTTTTTGCTGATGTGTTTGGCATATTTAATTATTAGGCAGCGTTTGTTTTGGTTTGTGGGGTAACGACTTGGATTGAGCTTTCTTTTTGTGTTTAACTTGTTGTGAAAAGTGCTTGGAGGTGGTACGATTTGCAGAGGTTTTTGTCTGGTTTTGTAGTGTAGGATGCACAGGGTAATAGCAGGGTAATAACATGGTACAATCCTTTGTTGTTTGCTTTTTGTATGATAGAAGAATAGTCTTGGCAAGCACAACAAGACGCAGAAAGGGTCTGTTTGTGTGGTATCGGATGGTGAAAGAGAATGATAATTACAGTAAAAAAAAAGTTGTGCAGTGAAGGTTCACATAGTTTGAAAAATTCAATAAAAAACCTTCTCTGTTACCCCAAAAAGAGAGTTTATGCTACTACCCTTTGCTACTTTCCTAAAAGAAAATAAAAACAAAACATTTAATTTAAAAAATAATAAATATTATACTAATATTAAATAAAACCTAATCTAAATTAAATATCTAATTAACTAAATAAACGTAAATTAAATAAAGTTAACTAAAAATAAAATCCTAATTAACTAAGTAAATCTTAACAAACTTAATTAAAAGAATATGTAACTAACAAATAAAATTTTAAAAAATGAAAGTGATAAAATTAAATAAAGTTAACTAAATTGATTCTAAATTAGTTAAAAGACTAATTAACCAAAAACTACAAATAAAAATGAATAAATGCGAACAAAAGGTCGCGTATCGAAATTCCCGAAAATAAAAGTGACTGCACTAAAACTATCAGCATGGAATAAATCACTCGGAAAAGTACAACATTTTTGTCAGAATTTGAAATTAATTGGGACCAACTTTTAGTTTGACTGATTCGTCTGTAAATCCAACAAGTTCATTTTAGATGATAAATTGGGATATTATGCAAAATAATCGACCTAGAATGATATGTAAAAGATAAACAGATCTAAGGGTAAAATTTGGGGTATGACAGTTGCCCCTATTTAAATATCTTCACCGAATGACATGAGTGATGATAATCCTCATGAGATCATGGTGAAAGGTATTTAAATATAGATAACCGAAATTTTTTCCCTTAGATGCAATGATATGTTGTGCTATGGACAAAAGAAACAAATCTATAATGTTGACATGCCATGAACTCTAGTATGTGAAAATGATGTAATGCTAAATGTAAAAATGCAGACAGAGGAAGAAAATAAACAGGGACAAAGTCAATACAATGAGTAACCACTCACTGGGGATGACAACAACACTGGGGAATCTGAAACAAAACTGGGGGAATCTAAAGTGACGGAGCAACAGGTTCAAGTGTGACCGGCGGATACTTTAGAAGGAAGGGATCCTCACTGGAGATTGAACCAAGAGATGGTCTCCACTGGGAAATATCCAGAGTAGTGGATCAATAAGTTCAAGCATGACTGGCTGATACTCTGAACAAAAAGACAGGACATAACCCTCAAAGCCTCAGGATTGGACAAAAAACCAAACATACTCATTAGAAGTAGAACCAAAAGATGGGCTCCAATAAAAGTATCTAGAATGATTGATCACCAGGTTCAAGCATGGTCAGATGACATTCTAGAACAAAAATATCATCAATGAAGGTTGAACTGGAAAGACGGTCTCCACTAGGGAAGAAAATACAACAAGACATCTAAAGTGATGGAACAACAGGTTTAAGCCATGACCAGTTGGCACTTTAGAGGGAAAAAATTCTCAATGGAGGTAGAACCGGAAAGAAGGTCTCCACTGGGGAAGAAAACAACATAACCTCACTGGAAGTAGAACCAAAAGATGGGCTCTAATAAAGGTATCTAGAATGATTTATCATCAAGTTCAAGCGTGACCGGGTGATATTCTAGGAAGAAAAAGATCCTCAATAAAGGTTGAACCGAAAATACAATCTCCACTGGGGAAAGAAGAGCTTCACAAACGAGTGGCATTGTCAAACGATTGATGGAAAGTAAAATGACTTCATCAAAAAGACACCTCGTCAAAAAATTGACGGAAAGAAACAATTCACCCAACATCATTATCGTCAAAATGGACGGAATGAAGAAAATACTTCATCGAAGAGACACCTCGTCAAAGAATTGACGGAAAGAAACAATTCACCAAACATCATTATCGTCAAAAGGTTGATGGAATGAAGAAATATTCATTGAAGAGACACCTAGTCAAAAAATTTATGGAAAGAAACAATTCACCAAACATTATCATCGTCAAAGGGCTGATGGAAATAACACCTTTCCGAAGGAACACATTGTCAAAGGACTGGAAGAAAGAAAAACCTGATCTCGGACTACATCGTCAAGAGGGTTGACAAAAAGAAACCATTCACCAAACATCATTATCGTCAAAAGGTTGACAGAAATAACCTCGGTCCAAAGGAATACATCTTCAAAAAGATGACGGCAAGGAAACCTGATCTCAGACTACATCGTCAAAAAGGGTTGATGGGAAGAACACCTCAAATAGAATCTCATCAAAGGAGTTTATGGGAAAGAAAGTATTTGAAAGTCGTCACCAAAGTGTTAATGACAAATGACTAATTGAGGGTAACATCAACTATAACCACAAAAAGTTGAATAACACCAAGGACATATAAGCTTCTCAGGAGAGACTGCCACTTATCACCATAAAAAATAAGCTTCTCAAAGAGACTTCCACTTGTTGTATACAAAAGATTGAGGAAAACACCAAAGACAGATAAGTTTCTCAAGAGAGATTGCCACTTATCGTTATAAAAAGATGAAGGAAACACCAAAGACATATAAGCTTCTTGGGAGAGGTTGCCACTTATCGCCATAAAGGTAGCAATGAAAAACCAAGCTTTTCGAAGAGACTGCCACTTGTTGTTGAGTATAAATTCTAAGGAGATGTTATAACAACTCTGCTGGAGAATAGATTATGTATTCAAAGAGGATCTGTAAAAGATTCTTCCTGTGAGACACAATGCAAAATAAATGCACGCTCAAACTAGGTTCGACGACCTAATCAAGCTCAAAAGTAACACTTTCCAGGGACCAAAGTTCAATCTAGGAACGAGCTAAAAAGAAACGGTCAAACAAGACTCCACCCATTGAGGAATGAACTCAAATGGGAATTTATTTTATCCTAACTCAAAAAAAATAATTGAACCAACCATCATCCACGAGGATCAAACTCTATGGGGAATTTTAGAATGGATGAGCACTTTATGCCTAAAGGCTGACAACTCTATTAGAGACAAGAGATAAACCCAGTCACTTGGGGAGTAAACGCCAAAGTGAATGAAATAGGTAAACACCAGAAATGGTAGCAAAAATGCTCGGATGTCATGCATATGTATGAATGCATGTATGCCATGTTTATGCTTATGCTAATAAAACAGACAAGGGAAAGAAAAACTAGAGATGAAATAAACATCTCAACAAGGATACCTAGCCAGCTTCACCAGATTGGAACATTATTAGGGATGAACATGCAGAACCAACAATCCTACTTCAAGGTTACAACCTTCTCTAGGGAAAATAGTACTTCACTTGTGGTATAACATCACGAATTCACCTGAGGGATTTCCATCATAAGTCTGATTTCTTTGTTGGAAAAGGGAGATTCATTGTAAATTTCCAAGATCAACTGAAGTAACAACTTACTGGGGAGCTAGCAAAGGATATCACAAGAACCGTGTAGTTCTGCATTTCAATTACATAATGATCATCTTTAAGTCTTATCTGCCCCAGATTACATGGTCTATGAGAAGAAGCCATCAAGAGGATTTTACAGAAGAATTGGCATACAAGATGTCTCAATATCTTCAAACTCTTGGAGAGATTCAACAAATCTCGACGCAACAACCCCAGTTTAAATGCATTTGCACAATAAAAGTCCTCGAACTTGTCCTTCAAACTGTATGAGTAACAACCGGGAAACAAACTTGCCCCTGCAAGCTGGTTGGACTGTGCAAGAGTTGCCCCAGATTAACTATATTTGCAAAATAGAGTCCTTGGACTTGTCCTTCAGATTGAAGGAGTAACAATTGGGAAACAAACTTGCCCCTGTTGGTAGGTCTTTGGAGTTCTTGCCTTAAAAGAAGTTGGGAAACAACTTTCCATAAGATGACCTCAAGGCACTTGCCCCAATATCCTGAACTTCAAAGATTTCTGCCCCTGATTCACCGACTCCTGGAATGGTTGATTAACAAACCCTCCAAATTGATTTCCCCAGGCTGAGATTCCTTTACCAAGTCAAATTCCCTAGCTGGCTTCATTTGTTGGGATTTCTTTGATATTGGATTGTCTCGCATACAATATTGTTCATTAAAAATTGGCAATTTCAATGCAACATTCATGCAAGCTTTTGAAATTAGAATTTATTGATAAAACACATAGTGGCATGATTAAATGATCAAAATGAAGTAGATTTAGTCATTTACAGAATGATAGACAAGGTGATTGATTTCTCAAGTCAAGAGTTTGAAAACAGTGGGGTAATTTGACTCCATGTTCTTTGTAAAATCCTCTTGAAAGGACTCTTTCTCATAAAGCATGTACTCTGGGGCATTATGTTTTTCAAAATGGCGACTATTACAAAGTTCCTCGAGATCAGAACTACTTTGTTTTCACAACACTCTTCATGCCCCCGATGAATTTTACTTCAGGCGGTCATGATTCCCCAGTGAAGTCGCCATTTTCTGTTGCAGTGAGAATAGGATATCAAATTATTAATTAATTTGAATCACAAATCTTTGATTCACAACCTGTCTTTGATTTATCCAAAGGAAAGGTTAAAGAAAGGAAAAACCTAGTTTGCATCGTAAACACAATGCGGGGAAAGATCTAGGGTTCGGGGGTTGGTTAAGCTTAGGGAAGGTATTAGCATCCTAAACTTCTGTAGTACTCTACAGGAACCTCTTGTTTTAAATGTGCTATTGCTATGGTTATCTGCTTAAGGGTTAAAATGTAAAAAGAAAGACCTAAGGGGTTAGTCCTAAGTTTACTCGCCAAGATTCACATCTTGTGCCTACGTATCTGAGGTAGGGGATGGAATCAGAGTAATCGTAGTTCCCCTCACGAGGGAGGAAGAGAACTTATTGACTGTGGTCAAGGTTCCAACGAGGGATGCAAACGTTCATAGGGAAGCGTTTACTTGGAGTGCGACAAATCCTACTCTACATTGTAAAGTTAAATTGAAAAGGGTAAGATAAGTATTCCACGGCAGGAAACTTACATGGAGTGCGGAGACTCCTTATCCTAAGGCTAGGGTAAAGGGTAAAATTGTCCACGGCGAGACGCCTAAGCATGAGTACGGCGACTCAACGTCTTAAGGTTTGAAAGGTAAAGGTGTGTCCACGGTGGGACGCCTAAGAATGAGTACGGCGACTCGGATCCTAAGGGTAGGATGGGCAAGGGTAAAGGATATTGACACAGCGGTCAAACAGTTAAACCTTTCCTTCGGAGGGGAAATTAATGGGAAAATAATAAACAGTGAAAAATTAAAACAGTGGAGATGGTGAGATAATGGAATAATATACAAGTGATAATGGGATAAGAATAGCAATGATAATGATAGATAATGTACAAGGAAAAATATAAAAAGAGGTTAGCAACAGATTTATGGATAATCGAGAATGATGTTAGGAATGAAGGATGAAAATTGGAATTGATGAAAATTAGAAATTAAGTGATGAATGTTTTGAGAAATTTGAGAATTCATGTAATTAAGAAAGGTTAGAATGGAATTAGAGTTTTTGGTGAAATTTAGAAAAAGTTAGAATTTTAGGTGATTAAAAAATGTTAGAATTTAAATTAAAAAGAGTTAGAATTTAAATTAGAATTTAAATTTTAAAAAGAAAAGGAGTCAATGTTAATTAAAAAAATGTTAGATTTAAAATAAATAAAAAAGAAGAGCCAATTTTAATTTAAGAAAAGTTAGATTTAATTTATAAATAAAAATGTTAGTTGATATTAATTAAAATGTTAATTTTAAGTTTAAAATTGTTAAAAAGGTAAAGAATAAAAGAAAATGCATAAAACACAAGAGAATGGGTCGGGCTGGATGGTCAGGCCCCAGACCCGACCCGGTTCACATATATAAAAAGGGGGAGGGAATGTAAATTATGGTTTTAACTCTAAATCCATCAGACCGGCGGCAATGACCCTCTTTGTGCTTCTTCTCCGAATTTTTCTTCTTCTGTTCTCCCATCACACGTTTTTCTTCTTCTACCTATTCTTGTCTTTTTCTTCTTCTGCAAAACACAACAACGAAAGGAAAAGTGATAACGGTTATTGTGGCTTACGATTTGACGGTTTTTGTTGGTTTTATGTGTGTTACGTGATGGATATCAATGAACTGGGTTTGAACGGTTGTTTCCGGCCAATGATGATTTATTCCGAGCCTTGGAGTTTCATATGGTGATGTTGTTTTTGACGGTTTCGTTTTGATGATTTCGTCCTGTGGCCCTTTTTTCTGGTGATGGTTGCTGATGATTTTCATCCTTGGGTTTGTGGCCGTTTTGGATGATATTTTTCCTGTGATTTTTGGTCCCCTTGAGGCTATGTTCCAGATCCGTTTTATACACAAATTTCTTCTTAAAAAAAGATAATGGAGATTTGATTTTGGAGAGATTTCGGATTTGATTTGATCTTTTCCCAATCTCATTACGGATTTGTGATTATGGTGATGAATCCGGATTTGATTTTTGGATACGTGATATTTTTGATGATGATGATATAATCTGAGTTGATTTAATTTAGTTCCATCTTTTCCTTATTTCGGATCTGTGATTCATTGTGATTGGATTTGATTTCCATTTTTTGGATTTTGATGGATTTTTGTTGATGCTGTTAGTTGGATTTTCTTAAGGCCTGTTTGGACTAAAAAAATCAACTTTCCAAAAAATCTTTTTCTCTTCTTTTTTTTCGGTGTAGAAGAGAATGTTGCCGGATCTTGGGCCTGGCTGTCGGAAGTGAAAATGGGGGGTTTGGTAGCAAATTTACTGCCCTTCCCAGACCCGATGATGAAAATGCTCTGAGGGTCCGAAATAAAATTAACATCCCTTTCGATTAAAGAGAAACCAACTTCTAACCAATTTTTCAATACTTTTGCAGGTTCTGGAGATTCAGGAAGCTCGAAGAATTCGAAAGCTTGAAGACTCAGCTTAGGACTTAGGGACTTAGAATTTAGGACTTGAAACGTAAACATGTAGTAACTTGAATTTGTAATTCCACAAAAAAAATGTAAACTTCTGATTTCCGATTGTGGATTTGAAAACGATGTATATGAATACAAACTTGAATAAAATGTAAACTCCAATTTTTGAATAATTTCAATCCATATTTCATTCCGAATAACTTTAACTTTCACAATCCGAATTTGGAATGTCTGACAACTTGCAATTACTTGAAACCACGGATATCCATCATGAATTCGACGCTAACCGTGAGTTGGCTCAAACTGTGCTTTTAAAAAAATAACTCATTAACAGAACAAAAACCAGTGAATAAGGACTTAAGCTCGTTTAGATAACTTCTTTGCAAATAGTTCTCACACAGACTCAAATCCCAATCCGTCCAAACTTTAACGATCTCAAATCAATATGGTTCGTTAATTATTTAACACTCCCACTTCCATCTGGCGGCTAATAACTTGCGTCTCAAATTTGGATGAACTGTATTGAGGAAAATCTAACCCCCACTACCATAGACTTCCAACCAGTTCTCAAACCAATGTCTTGTAATTTGAGAGCTGGAGACCCTGGTTTCTTAGGGATCCTCTGATAATGACCTAGCCTGGTAACCATCAAATGACCATAATCTGGTAGTACATCCGCATCCACATGAATTAAAGGGCCAACAAGATTATTTTCTAATTTTCCGACACGCCTGCAAAACGAACAAACTAGGCACACCAGTTAGCAGTTAGTTAAAAAATGACAGATGAAAAGAAATGCTAAATGAATATAAGGGTAAAATTTGGGGTATAACAGTGATCAACATAAATAATTAGCAAAGATCATTAGAAGTCAGGTTATCCAACCTTGTTGTAGTATGCTGTCAAAATAACCTTACGTCAATTAGGTCTTTTAAGGGTTGTAACATGGCTTGATTCACGACTCATGAAACAAAGGATAAAGGCTCAAAGTTTGTCTGTACCCACCCAATCTTTATGATGAACTTCAATCCTACGTTCAGTTAACTCAGGTTATACATTTGGGTTCCTATGGGCTAGGAATTGAACTGATGATAGTTGGTGATGGTTCAGACACCTAGGACAGTCACTACTCCCTTACAACATTTGGTTGTTTTTTACCCTCGTGGGTTTTCATGGTAAGTACTTAAGGTCAACTTCTTTTTGGTTGCCATACAAACATTTTTGTATAAGGCAATGTCACAAGCTTCCCATCTTTCTTAGCTTTTGCTTTGAAAGGGACTTGGCTCATTCTTCGAGTAAGGATTTCTTAATGATCCTTCCTTTTTTATCACTTTGGGAACAACTTGTACAACATTTTTCACTTGATTTAAGAAAGTTGACTGGTGTCTTGCATGAAATTCTTACATTCGGAAGTATAGCCAAGCTAAACTGAAAACTACCCACCCCAAGGTTGAGATTACATGTTTTTTGTAAGGAAAGAAAAACTACTACTTATAAGCTCGAAAGGGTTAACAAGAGATTATCTTCCTTATTTCTCCAGTGTTTTGGAATTGAAATAATGCCTTACATCATCGTAAAAGTTTAATTGAAAGCATACCAACAACAACTATGGGTATAATGTTTTCGTCATCCTTCCCAGTCTTTGCTTAAACAACAACAGTTTGGTAAAGATAAGTGGATGGAAAAGGATAAATATATTTGCTTTTTCTTTATATAAAAGAAATGAGTGGATACTAATGGATTGATCCAAAAGATGCATAAACATTTTATTAATCTTGCCAATTTGAAAAACAATAGCTTACAAGAAAATACAACTTCAACATGCAAAGAAAATACAATAGAAAATACTGAAACTGCCGAAAGATTGCCAGCTTCGGGGAACTAGGCTTTCCTTTCTTGATCTAACACTGAGCTAGTCATTTTCAAAGTTGGTTGTCAAGATCAGTCTGATAATAATCTTCACATCTATTCTACACAATTTCTTCCACAACATAAACTGATAGACCCGCCTGATTGGGTGAAGGGTTGTTGATTTGAATGCCTTGAGGCGTGAATGAGAACATCTCAGAGTCAAGTAGAGTCTGAACCTTCCTCCAAAGCACCTTACAGTATTCAGTTGAATGCCCTTATACCCCAGCTTGGTAGTCACAACGGGTGTTGGCGTCAAAGCCTGATGGATATGGAGGAATCACAAGATCTATCTCCTTCGGCACTATCAATCCACCTTTGATCAAATTTGGAAATATTTGACTGTATGACATTGATAGTGGAGTGAAATGTCTCTCTGGCTTCCTTGGCCTTTGTTGGGCATGCTGACGTGGCTGACAGTGGTATGACCGTTGATACTGATAAGGTCTTTGATTTAGAGAAGAATATTGCCCCTGTGGAGAGAATGGTGTTTGACATGGAGACCCAAAAGATTGCTGACTCTGATAAGTTGAGATGCATGAGCGCTGAGGCTGAGGTATCGGGGATTCCCATATGGAACTACTTTCTTCCTCCTATTCTTTTTTAGAACGGACAACTGATTCACTCTCACAAGCTGGGATGTTCCTAGTGCCTTCGATTTTTCCACTTTTAAGACCGCTTTTGATGCTCTCTTCAGCTATTATCAAGTCTAAGAAGTTTGATGTCACAATGCTAAACAACTTCTCTCGGTACGGACCTTACAAAGTATCCATGAACCAGTCAACCAATTCCTTATCCGAGAGTGGTGGTTGGACGCGAGCAGCCATTTCTCTCCACCTCTGACCATACCCTCTGAAAGATTCATTGTCCTCTTGAGATAAACCTAACAACTACAAGTGGCTAGGAGCCATGTCAAGATTGTAGTTATATTGCTTCACAAAGGCATTAGCTAAGTCATACCATGACTGGATGCAACCACTCTCTAACTGCATGTAGCAAATCAATGATGCCCCATTTAGACTGTCTTGGAAATAGTGGATCATAAGCTTGGTATTATGAACCTGCAAGGTCATTCTTCTGCAGTACATCACCAAATGTTGTTTCGGACAGATGTCCCCTTTGTACTTCTCAAATTTCAGTGTTTTGAACTTTGGTAGCATCACAAGGCCGGGTACCAAACACATGTTCAAAGCATTCAGATCAGAAACGTCATGACCTTTAATGGCGTTAAGCTTTTCTTCCAACACACTGCATTCTTTCATTATCTCAACGTATCGTGGGTCCTTGGTTTTCATCACAGGGACTACCTCTTGGAAATCTGGCTCAGAGAATGTGAAACTAAAGTATTCCATGACGTTAATAGAAGAGGAATGTCCATCTCGGACAATGGTACGCTCTTGTATAACCTAGTTCTCAACAGGAACCTGCACAGGTTGAACTTGGGCAACATTGTTCATAGAAGTCCTTAGAATATTGTCATCTTTCTTTGCCAAGGTTGTCATAGCTTCCACAAGTTGATTCAACTGATCCTTCATAAATTCAAAATCCGCTCTTGTGACAAACTGGTTATGCTCTCCTGAGTTCATGATCCTTCAAAAGCTACTTCAAGTCCAATGCTGGCTTCAGGAAGTCAACTGTTGGGTTATGGATAAAGGATGGATGAGACTCGAGGCTGAGAAATGCAAATAAAATGTAAATGTGATAACATGCGCATGCAATGTAAATGCAAGTCAAATGGTGTTAAGGAACTCAAAAACAAGTTGGAAACATTTTTTGGAAAAAATTGAAAAGTTTCATTTCAAAATCCATGATCTCTATTGATTTTGCAAAGGAATGAACAATTGAATTCCTTGAAACCAAAGTGTTGGTTATTCATGAATACATTGATGTATGGGTGAATGTACGCACAAACACACGTATACAGATACTCACACATATACAGGAAAACAAAAAAGGCCTAGGTTTGAAGATCACAAGCATGGATCCACGGTCTACCCATCCTACAAGGTGTGTACTATGGGCTTTACACCTGTAGAACAGGGTTCTAAAAAGTTCCCAAAGTCATCGATAAATCTTTCGAATATTATCAGCTTACACGACTACTCGTGTGATCCAATAACATTCTTAAGATAAACTCGTCTGAGTGTAGTATCGCATGACAATCATCACAGGTCTACACTTGGATAATCACTTCACTACGTCCTAAAAGGCTAAGAGGGGTGATGGGATACTAAGGTCCTTAGCTTCACGGACTCCCGGGTCGAAAAAAGTAATGCCAATGTGACTACTCATACGACATCAGTAATCCCAAAGGGGCCTCCACTAAGCTTAGTTATATCATATGTTAAACATGTTAGGACTACTCCCAACAGCTAACTATTGATTATACCATAATCCTATCATAGGTGTATGCTCAAGTCCGGGTTAGGACTTATCTCACAACTAAAGGCACAACAGATATATATATATATATATATATATATATATATATATATATATATATATATATATATATATATATATATATATATATATATATATATATATATATATATATATATATATATATATATATATATATATATATATATATATATATATATATATATATATATATATATATATATATATATATATATATATACAGATATTTACAAATATACAAGTATAAAATCAAGCAAACATATAAAATAACACAAATGCAAACAAGGTGGACTTAACCCTTTTAGGGGAGTTTTCCCCAGTGAAGTCACCATTTATATTGCAGTGAGAGTCAGATATCAAGCTATTAATTAAATTGAATCACAAATCATGAAATTCACCACCGAGCTTTGATTTATCCAAAGGAAAGGGTAATGATCAAAGAAAACCCTAAGTGCGCTATGTAACAACAAAGCTAGAGATCTAAGGTTTGGGAGTTGGTTATACCTAGGGAAGATGCTAGCATCCTAAGTATCTGCAGTACTCTACATGAAACTCTTGTTAGTATTTGTGTTATGCTAAAGTTTGCTTTCTAAGGGAATTGTGATAAGGTAAAGACCTAGGGTATGTACACTAAGTATGCTCGCCAAGATATCACATCTCGTGCCTACGTATCCTAACTATGATGGAATCAGAGCATTTATAGTTCACCTAAATAAGGTAAGGAACTCTTGAATGCGATCAAGGTTCCACGGGAGAAAGGTAAGTGTTCATAACCATGACACTTACATGGAATGCGGCGACTCCAAACCTAAGGCTAGATCAAACACGGAAAGTAAGTGTTCATCACCATGACACTTACATGTAGTGCGGAGACTCCAATCCCAAGGCTAGGATAAAGGGTAAGGTAAACTAGTCTCGGTCGCATGGCGACGTGATATAATGGAGATAGTTGTTAGTGGTTAGTGGTTAATGGGATCGACAAGATATCACATCTTATGCCTATGTATCCTAACTAGGAATGAGGAATTAGAGCCTCCGTAGTTCACCTAACTATGGGTAAGGAACTCTTGATAAAGATAAAGGTTCCAAGGGGAAGTAAGTATTCATAACCATGACACTTAAATGGAGTGCGGCGACTCCAAACCTAAGGATAAGTTAAAAGGGGAAAGTAAGTGTTCATCACCATGACACTAACATGGAGTGCGACGACTCCAATCCTAAAGCTAGGATAAAAGGAGGAACACTTTCCCCTTTTAACTTATCCTTAGGTTTGGAGTCGTCACACTCCATTTAAGTGTCATGGTTATGAACACTTACTTCCCCATGGAACTTTTATCTTTATCAAGAGTTCCTCACCCATAGTTAGGTGAACTACGGAGGCTCTAATTCCTCATTCCTAGTTAGGATACTGTTGCGGTGGAAATAGGATCACAAACTATTAATGAGTTTGAATCGCAATTCAATTCACAACCGCTCTTTGATTTATCCGAAGGAAAAGGTCAAAAGAGGGAAAACCTATTTTGCATCGTAAACACAATGCGGGGGAAGATCTAGGGTTCGGGGGTTGGTTAAATTTAGGGAAGGTATTAGCACCCTAAACTTCCGTAGTACTCTACGGGAACCTTTTGTTCAAATGTTTACTATTTGCTTTATTTATTTGCTTAAGGTATATGTACATAAGGATTACAAGTGAGAAAAGAGACCTAAGGGGTTAATTCTAAGTTTACTCGGCAAGACATCGCATCTTGTGCCTACGTATCCTTACGGGAGTGGAATCAGAGTAATCGTAGTTCCCCTCAAAAGGGAGGTTAGAGACTTCTTGACTGTGGTCAAGGTCTCAAGGGGAATAAACATGTCTTAGGGACACGCTTACGTGGAGTGTAGAAACTCCAAATCTCTACGTTGAAATGTTGAGTGGTAATTAGGGTTAAATTAGGGATTCCACGGCGAGAAACCCTAAAATGAGCGCGGCGGCTCTTTGACCTAATGCTAGAGGTAAAATTGTAACTTTGCCTGCGGCGAGGCATTTGTGAAAATTAGGGTTTGTGAGGTTGTAAGGGTTTGAAGTTGAGGACTATTGGCGCGGCGACCAAAAGCTAGACCTAATTCCTTCGGAGGAGTGAAATTAATTATAAAGATGCGATGAAATTAAATATACATACAACGGCAGAAAATAAAGTGCGGAAAGATAAATGCGACAATTGTCTCGCACAATTACATCCCATAAGCAGTTACAATTATAATAGCTAAATATAAAACCGAAAATAAGTTTCAAATTGAACATAATAGCTGCAAGAAACAAAACAAACAAAAATGTCAGTATGTGGGGTTAGACGAAAACGAAATCAAAATTGGACGAGAAGCAAGCCGTATGAATTTTGGAGGACTTTTATGGTCTTTTTAACCAAGGATTTAAATTTATGAAAAGAGAGAGTTTTGAGTTTTAAAAAAAAAATTATTAATAAAAAAGTGAAAGTTTGGTTAATTATTCTAAAAAAGGAGTTTTAGTGATAATATTTTGAAAAAAAGATTTAATCATTAAAAAAAACAATTGGTTTAATTTAAAAAATCTTAATGTTAGTTAAAAACACGTTTTACTTTAAAGTTATAAAAAAGTTTTATTATTTGAAAAAACATTTGATTATTTTATTTAAAAAGAGTTTTAATTAATTTGAAAAAGGTTTTTGGTTATAAAAAAAGAAAGGGCCTTCTTGATTTTTTTAAAAAAGATAAACAAAATAAAATAACAAATGGAAAAACAATAAATAAAAAAGGAGGGTTGGGTCGGTCATCACTCTTCTTCTCTCTGCTCTCTGAGTTTGCGTGTGTTCCTCTCCTTCTTGTTTGCCTCTCACGGATGTTATCTTCTTCTTCTTTTGCATGGCCGCCGATTTGTCTTCTTCATCTCTTTTTCCTGAAAAACATGAAAAGCAACACAAAAATTGTAATTATATTTTTTGATCCTTACGGAATGATGATGGCCGATGATGCTTTGTCCTGAGGCTAGAGGATTTTTGACGGGGTTTGCTTGGATTTTTTACGAAAAAGTTCCCCCTTTCTTGCTATGATTTTCGTCCCTTTTATACTTGATTTTTAAATCTTTTTTAATCTCAGATTTAATTTGAATATCTCAATCTTTTTCAATCTCGGATTTGATTTGAGTAGATTTTTATGATGATTTCAGATTTGATTTGATGGTGATGCTGATTTTCTTATGATGATGATATGATATGATTGATTTGATCTGGAATTCATTAAGATTGGATTAGATTAAAAAAGTGTTGAGATTTAAATTTAAAAAGTTAGCAAAGAAGATTAGAGTTTCAAGTTAAATAAAAAATTAGAGTTTTAAAAAAAAATGAGTTAGAGTAAAAAAAAAAAAAAAAAAAAAATATTTGAATGTTGGTTTTAAAAAATGTTAGAATTATTTTAAAAACTGTTAGAATTTAATTTTAAAAGGAATTTAAAATAAAATAAAAAAAAAAAAAGGGCGTTAGAATTTAATTTTAAAAAGAATTTAGAATTTTAATTTGAAAAATAAAGGTGTCAAAAAAAAGATTTAGATTTAATTTTAAAAAAAAGGTTAGAAAAAAAAATTAATTTTAAAAAGAAGCTAGAGAAAAAAAGATTTAATTTTTAAAAAAGAAGTTAGAAAAAAATATTTAATTTTTTTTAAAAAGAGAAGTTAGAGAAAAAAAGATTTAATTTTTAAAAAGAGTTAGACAAAAAGATTTAATTTTAAAAAAAGTAGTTAGAAAAAAGATTTAACTTTATAAAAGTTAGAAAAAAGATTTGATTTTTTTAAAAAATATAGAAAAAAAGATTTAACTTTAAAAAAGTTAGAAAAAAAAGATTTAGCTTTAAAAATAGTTAGAAAAAAGATTTGATTTTTTTAAAAAGTTAGAAAAAGATTTAACTTTAAAGAGTTAGAAAAAAAGTTTTAATTTTAAAAAGTTAGAAAAAGATTTAACTTTAAAGAGTTAGAAAAAAAGTTTTAATTTTAAAAGGTTAGAAAAAGATTTAACTTTAAAGAGTTAGAAAAAAAAGTTTTAATTTTAAAAAGTTAGAAAAAGATTTAATTTTAAAAAGTTAGAAAAAAAAGATTTAATTTTAAAAAAAAGTATTAGATTTTTATTTAAAAAAAAGTATTAGATTTTTATTTAAAAAAAAAGTATTAGAATTTGAAAAAAAAAAAAGTGTTAGAAATTAATTTAAAAAAGGTTATGAAAAATTTACTCTTTAAAGAAAAGAAGAAAAAAAAAGTTAAATTTTAATCTAAATCCTAAAAGTTAGTAAGAAGAGCTTAAAATGACTTAAATAAATAAACTAAATAGAAAAAAAAAAGTTAATAAAAAACATTAGTAAAGTTATAAAAAAGGTTAATTAAATTATTATTAGTTAAAAAAAACAAGATTTAAAAAAAAGGTTAATTTATTAAGTTAATAAGAATTTAAAATAAAAATAAAAAAGAAAGGGTAAAATTTGGGGTATTACAGTTGCCCCTATTTAAATGGCTACACCGGACGATTTGAGAGACTCGTGGAATCGTGGTGGAGAGATTTAAATATAGATAACCGAAAATTTTGCCCTTATATGCGACGATATGCAATGCTATGGACAAAACTGGAACGACTTAATGCAGATGATGCCATGACTATGATATGATGCGTATGCTGGAATAATGAATGCGAAAATGCTGACGAAACATGACGACACCGAGACAGACGCCACGAGAAGAAACACACTGGGGAAAATGACGCGCTGAGACACAGTACATCACTGGGGAATTCTAAAAATGATAGTCAACTGGTGCGAATGACCAATTGTCACTTTTAGAAAAGGAACGAGATCCTCGAATGGAGATGGTACCTATGAGACGGCCTCCACTGGGGAATCTAAAAATAAAACTGGATCACGTACGATTGTAAGATCGATTACAGAATGCTGGAGCATTGAGCAAGGAATAACATCCAAGCTTCTGTAAACTACCCCTCGTGACAGGATCAAACGGACTTTTCGGAACTCCGTAGCAAATATACAGGGTAAAGACCGACTGTATGCCAAAATAAATGGACTTTGATGGGAATTGCCCTGATAAGCTTCTCGAGGGAGAACTGTCACTTATCGTTGGAAGGGACTTATGTGCAAAAAATGGATAAGCACTCAAATAAGGAGGCTGCTGCTTATCTGATAAATAAATCTTCTCGTATTTAAGGTCGGCGCCTGGAATACGATTCTGATTCTTCTCTTACTGAAGGATAAATAAACTTCTTCATGCTTCAGAATCGTGCTCTCCTGAACATGAAAAGGGTAAACTGAACTTCCTCATACTTCAGGATCGTGCTCTCCTGAATATGATACTGGATGACTGAATTTCTTCATATTTCAGAATCGTGCTCTCCTGAATATGAAACTGAATGACTGAAGATACTCATATTTCAGAATCGTGCTCTCCTGAATATGAAACTGGATGACTGAATTTCTTCATATTTCAGAATCGTGCTCTCCTGAATATGAAACTGGGTAATCGAACTTCCTCATAACTCAGAATCGTGCTCTCCTGAATATGATTCGGTTCCTGAAATTTCTTCATTCTTCAGAATCGTGCTCTCCTGAAAAACGGCCAACTGAACTTCCTCATAACTCAGAATCGTGCTCTCCTGAATATGATTCCGTTCCTTCTTTTACTAAAGGATAAATGAACTTCTTCATAACTCAGAATCGTGCTCTTCTGAATATGATTTCGCTCAAACCTTCTCGTAACTCAAGATCGTGCTCTCCTGAATACGAATTGGTTCGTACCTCAAGACGGCAGGTAAATGGAAGCCCAACTGCTCCATGGAGATGGCCATTTGCTGCGAGTCATAACGAGGATATGATCGACTTCTTAGGTGAGAAATGTCGTGTGTTGATGCTGTAAGATGTAAAGTGTAAAGGGTTGTAACATGTAGGATTGTAAAGTGTTTTACTGATAGATTTTCCAGGCGTGAACTGGCGTGTATCTGTAAAGGATTGTAGTTGATTTTCTTGAAAGATAGTGCAAAATAAATGCACGTCCGGGTACGGTGATAAACTTCTCAAGCGAGATAGTCGCGTATCTGTCATGGTATGGTGAAAATCTTAGATGGTGCAAAATAAATGCACGTCCGGTTGGGCTTGACGACCGACAAGACTGAGATTCAATCTAGGATCGAGCTAGAAAGAAGACTGGTAATCAAGACTCCATCGAGGGAATGAACTCGAAGGGTAGATATCTTATCCTGGCGAGGAAAGATAGCTGAAGTAACCGTCATCCACGAGGATCGAGCTCCGTGGGGAAACTGGAAACACATATGTATTTTATGCTTAGGGCTGACAATCTATTTGGAGAGAATGGACGAACCCAGTTACTCGGCGGTAACAACCAAATGATGGAGAGACACAATGAACCTGTGAATGCTAACGCATATGTTGATGCATATGTTAATGTGAATGTATGTTAATATCTATGTATGTAACTATGCAAGATGTTATGAAATGAGTATGTTGAGTATGTAATGAATATGTAATGAATATGTAATGAATATGTAATGAATATGTAATGAATATGTAATGAAATAGGCATGTGATGCTTATGCCCTTGCGTATACTGACGAAACAGACTAGAGATGGGATGAGAGATGAAATAAACATCTCGACGGAGATACCCTGCGTTCTCTGCAACCAATACGTCAATCATGGGTGCGAAAGATCAATAGTAGAACCAAGTCTGGTTTTAAAGTTCTGAATTCTCTGAGGAGAAGGTAATCTGCTTGGGTGTACAGTATCACGTCTTCACATGGGGAGAAGAAAACCTGGGGGACACTTTTGAGTTACCCAAGAAAAAGTTGTCAGCTTATAGTCTCGCTGGGGACTGTGATGAGGCAATAGCTTGGGAGCCTGTTGCAACACTGAGATTTACTGGGGAACGAAGGCCGCCGTGAGTAAAATCCATCGGGTGCATGAAGAAAGTTGTGGAACCACATGGTTTTAATTTTGAAGGACCTTATAGTAGTCGCCATTTGTTTCCTTTAAAAACATGGTGCCCTAGGATACTTGCGTTGCGAGGTAGGGTCATCTCAAGAGGATTTTATAGAGAACACCGAGTCCGGTTGCCCCATTGTTCTCAAACTCTTTGAGAGATTCGTCAGGTCTCGACGTAACTGGCACAAATTAATCGTGTTACGACGAAATCTTTGGGAAATAGCTCTTTAAGAATGTCAGACTCGCGTTGGTAAGCGAACTGGGAAACTGCCTGCCCCTGTTTAGCAGGATCATCAAGTTCCACGGGTTATGTCCATATGTAAATCTCTAAGATATCAAGCAAAGTCGTCATGCCTGAAATGCCTATCCTGAGCTTGTCAATGTACACATATATTTGTCTTGAATTTTTGTTTTGAAAAAAAGATATCGCAATAACTTGTGACCGAAATCACTAGTCAGGATATAAGTTTTAATTATAATGCCAACATGAATTTTTTTTTTTTTGAGCATAGCTCGTAGGAGTCAGGAAACGTGATCTTGTCAAGTATGCTTTCAACCGAAGTCCTACTTCAATTAGGTCTTTTAAAGGTTGTATCGTGGCTCAGTTCACGGTTTAAGAAACAAAAGGATAAAGGCTCAAAGTTATATTTGTACCCACCCATTCTTCGTGATGTTCTCCAATCCTAATTCAGTTAATCGGATACGAACGCTCATATCTCAAGCGGATTTGCTATGGTCGAGAACTTATCAAGGCTTTGGACATGGCAGTCACTCACCTATTTCTTTCGGCGTTTCTATCACACGACCTTGTGCTTTAATAGGGATTATAAAAAACTACTGGTTTGTTGTTCTTATTCCCTAACTTTTGCCTGGACAACGTCTTTTGATCTGACTTTGGAGTCCAGCGGGATGCCCCAGTTTTGCCTAAGTCTCCTTCATAGGTTTTGACTTAGCGGGCTCTTATTTTTTTTTTGAATATTCTTTTATGCACAAGTCGTGTAAATCTTTTGAAAGGCTCGTGACTGCCCCACTCCTTAGGTAACCGAAGGATAGTCATTGTATTGGACTTCTTAAGATGCTAAGGATAAATTCTCGAAGGTTTGCTCTTCCTTTTTAAGAGTCTAAGCGCTCGATCGGTTTAACTGAAACCTACCCTGCCCCAGGTTAGGATGAAGGTTCTTAAAAAGAAAGAAAAACTCCTACTTCAAGGCTCAAAGGGTTGACTAGGGATTATCATCCTTATATCTCCAGTGTTTGGGATTTGAAACAATGCCTTACATCATCAGCAGGTCTTAATTGAAAGCATACGACAAGGAATCTGCCGTTTTAGGTTCGTCATCCTCCCCCCAATTCTCCATCAGAACAAGAGATCGGGTAAAGTTGGCATTATAATTTATGAAAAATATATTTTGAATGAGTGAAACGAAAGGATTTATTCAAGACAAACATATGCGTTGCATTAATTAATCAAAGATAAACAAGTTCGTGCATGCTAAATATGATTAATCGAAGAGAAATACATATAAATAAACAAATGAACTGTCGGAAAAATCCTTCTAAATGTTTATGAAATCTTGCATTCAAGAGTAACAGTTTCCTTTGGCGGAGCCTCAATGGAAAGGACGTCTGGTTCATGATCACTGTGAGTCGTCATGGCTTACCCCAGTTATGCTGGTCACATCTTCAACAGTTTTCAGTCGTTGCTTCAAAATAACTTTCCCAGATTCTTTGTTGATCCCGGTCATATCACCTTGAGGGTTACTGAAATGAAGCGAGCTAGGCCTTTGAATAATTATTGGATCCGACTGATTTGCTGAGGGGACAACATACTTTGCAGAATCCAAGCTTGACAAGCGGGGAACCCCGAGGGGAGTCTCGATCTTCGGCTGTGCATCGCCAAAAGACAACTTCTTCGTTTCTAGCAAATTTCTGACACAGTTCTTAAGAGCGTAGCAGTTCTCTAGATCATGGCCGGGCGCACCCTCATGAAATAAACAATGAGCGGTAGCGTTGTAACTTGCAGGTAATGGATTAGGTGGAGGATTAGGAGGCGGACCCAAAGCCCGAGTAGTGATGAGACCTTGCTTGACCAAAGAGGGACACAACTCGGTAAAAGTCATCGGGATCGGCGGACAAGGTTTATACGTTCTTCTGTTTGGCATATTCTGGCGAGGAGCCGGACTCTTTGGCTGTTGAGGAGCAGGAGTATTGGGTGCCTGTAGGTAGTTGACAGGAGGCGGCTAAACAGGAGGTTGTTGCATAGGTTGATACATGGGAACCTGTTGATTGAAAGAAGGTGTAATAGCTGCCACATAGGGTTGTTGAGCATATTGGACCGGGTACCCTTGAGGTTGAGCATAACCTTGCAGATGCCGATAAAAGCGTTCCCTTGGTTTACCAGAGGATATAGCATTAGTCTCACTCTCCTTCTTTTTCTGGGAGCTATAAGGAGGTTTCCTCGGCTGATCCTTAGAAGCGCCATGATTATTTGTCATTTTACCACTCTTCATACCCAATTCAATCTTGACACCCACAGCAACGATGTCGGAGAAATTTGAAGTCACACTACCCACCATTCTCTCGTAAAATTCTGGACGGACTGTGTCGACAAACCAATCAGCTAACTCTTTCTCGGTCAAAGGAGGTTCTACCTGCGAAGCAGTCTCTCTCCACCTTTGAGCATACTCTTTGAATGACTCAGAATTCTTTTGTGACATACTCAGCAATTGTCTTCTGTCGGGAGCCAGATCCATATTGTACTTGTAGTGTTTGATGAAAGCGTCAGATAAATCCTGGAAACTCTTAATGCGAGACTGGTCTAAAGTTAAATACCACTTGGAGGAAGCACCCTTCAAACTATCTTGGAAGCAATGAATCATCAGTTTATCATTCTCAACATGGGCAGCCATTTTGCGATAATACATGATCAAATGACTCTTAGGACAGGTGGCACCTTCATAACGATCGAAGTTCGGAGTTTTGAACTTCGGGGGAATAACTAAACCTGAGACCAAACAAACATCTCTTGCAGCAGTCCCAAAAATTTGATCACCCTCTACCTTTTTCAATCTCTGGACGATAGTGTCTACTTCCTCACGAAGCTTATCATGTTTCTCATAACCCTCAACATTCTCATCAAGATTATCAAAAACTGTCTCATTGGAGTACGGTTGCGCACGGGTGTGTACAACAGGTGGTGCAAAGATAGGGGCCCCCCTAGAAACTTCAGAAAACAAGGGCACGGCTTGCTGAACAGGTTGATTAATCGGAACAGTGGCTTGAGGAGGTACAAAACCGGGAGCAAGACCATAAGGTGGGTCCCTTGCTACGGTCACACTTGGTGAAGGGTCCACAGTAACGCCGGTAATCTCAGAAACAACAGTGGGCTGGGTATCCATCTTAGCATTCATGACATGTAACAATTCCATCATTCGCCCCATACCCCCTCGAAGGTCTTCAAGTTCATTGCTAAGGCGATCAATCTCTTTTGCCTGATCCTCCATTCTTTTCCGAGTTTGAGCTCTGGTGTTGTATTGGTGCCGAGAACTCAGGGTGACGAAACTGGAAGGTGAGAGAACCGAGTGTGAGAAATCGGGAGACACATGCAATGCAAAAGTATGATGCTAAAATGTGAATGTAAATGAAGATTTTATGGAATTCAAAACATTTACTAATGTCGTGGGGTACCAAGGAAATCTTTTTCTTGTTTTTTCATTTTATATTTTTTATTTATTTATGGTATCCCGCGATATCCATAAATGATGTTTGAGCTCCATGAAATACAATGCAATGAGATGCTTTATGGATGCAATGCATGAAAACACACAAAGTCCTAGGTTAAAAGCTTGCATGAGGTTCAAAGGCAAATACCCTCCCCTGAAGTTAGATGGTTCATCCTGTCCTACAAAAGTAACCAGGTTCTAAGGGATCTCAATATCATTGATCTTTCACAAGGATGGTTGTTCAGAAGGCAACTTACTTGCCAACCAAAACCCTCCAAGTTTAAGATCTCAATGAGCGTAGTATCGAGTGTCGACCAACTTCAGTCTGCACCAAAGCCGGTTACCTCACTACTTTCTAAAGGCCAAGATGAGTTAACTAGGGTTCTAAAAGTCAGTTAGTGCGTTGACAACATATGGCAGCCTCAATATTATCCTCAACTTGACTTAAGGAATATAAGCACCAACCAAGAAGTCGCACTAACCATGGCCACCAGATCAACCGTATCGATATACGTCGTACAGTTTCCTTGGTCTATTGCCATTTACCTAAGGTACACTAGATCCGGGTTAGGACCTATCTCACAGCACAAGGAACAGTCCCACAATCAAAGCACAAATATATACATGCAAATGAATAATAACACAGATAGTGATAAATATGAACAAGTTAGGGATAACCCTCAAAAGTTAGGAATTCCCCAGTGAAGTCGCCATTTTCTGTTGCGGTGGAAATAGGATCACAAACTATTAATGAGTTTGAATCGCAATTCAATTCACAACCGCTCTTTGATTTATCCGAAGGAAAAGGTCAAAAGAGGGAAAACCTATTTTGCATCGTAAACACAATGCGGGGGAAGATCTAGGGTTCGGGGGTTGGTTAAATTTAGGGAAGGTATTAGCACCCTAAACTTCCGTAGTACTCTACGGGAACCTTTTGTTCAAATGTTTACTATTTGCTTTATTTATTTGCTTAAGGTATATGTACATAAGGATTACAAGTGAGAAAAGAGACCTAAGGGGTTAATTCTAAGTTTACTCGGCAAGACATCGCATCTTGTGCCTACGTATCCTTACGGGAGTGGAATCAGAGTAATCGTAGTTCCCCTCAAAAGGGAGGTTAGAGACTTCTTGACTGTGGTCAAGGTCTCAAGGGGAATAAACATGTCTTAGGGACACGCTTACGTGGAGTGTAGAAACTCCAAATCTCTACGTTGAAATGTTGAGTGGTAATTAGGGTTAAATTAGGGATTCCACGGCGAGAAACCCTAAAATGAGCGCGGCGGCTCTTTGACCTAATGCTAGAGGTAAAATTGTAACTTTGCCTGCGGCGAGGCATTTGTGAAAATTAGGGTTTGTGAGGTTGTAAGGGTTTGAAGTTGAGGACTATTGGCGCGGCGACCAAAAGCTAGACCTAATTCCTTCGGAGGAGTGAAATTAATTATAAAGATGCGATGAAATTAAATATACATACAACGGCAGAAAATAAAGTGCGGAAAGATAAATGCGACAATTGTCTCGCACAATTACATCCCATAAGCAGTTACAATTATAATAGCTAAATATAAAACCGAAAATAAGTTTCAAATTGAACATAATAGCTGCAAGAAACAAAACAAACAAAAATGTCAGTATGTGGGGTTAGACGAAAACGAAATCAAAATTGGACGAGAAGCAAGCCGTATGAATTTTGGAGGACTTTTATGGTCTTTTTAACCAAGGATTTAAATTTATGAAAAGAGAGAGTTTTGAGTTTTAAAAAAAAAATTATTAATAAAAAAGTGAAAGTTTGGTTAATTATTCTAAAAAAGGAGTTTTAGTGATAATATTTTGAAAAAAAGATTTAATCATTAAAAAAAACAATTGGTTTAATTTAAAAAATCTTAATGTTAGTTAAAAACACGTTTTACTTTAAAGTTATAAAAAAGTTTTATTATTTGAAAAAACATTTGATTATTTTATTTAAAAAGAGTTTTAATTAATTTGAAAAAGGTTTTTGGTTATAAAAAAAGAAAGGGCCTTCTTGATTTTTTTAAAAAAGATAAACAAAATAAAATAACAAATGGAAAAACAATAAATAAAAAAGGAGGGTTGGGTCGGTCATCACTCTTCTTCTCTCTGCTCTCTGAGTTTGCGTGTGTTCCTCTCCTTCTTGTTTGCCTCTCACGGATGTTATCTTCTTCTTCTTTTGCATGGCCGCCGATTTGTCTTCTTCATCTCTTTTTCCTGAAAAACATGAAAAGCAACACAAAAATTGTAATTATATTTTTTGATCCTTACGGAATGATGATGGCCGATGATGCTTTGTCCTGAGGCTAGAGGATTTTTGACGGGGTTTGCTTGGATTTTTTACGAAAAAGTTCCCCCTTTCTTGCTATGATTTTCGTCCCTTTTATACTTGATTTTTAAATCTTTTTTAATCTCAGATTTAATTTGAATATCTCAATCTTTTTCAATCTCGGATTTGATTTGAGTAGATTTTTATGATGATTTCAGATTTGATTTGATGGTGATGCTGATTTTCTTATGATGATGATATGATATGATTGATTTGATCTGGAATTCATTAAGATTGGATTAGATTAAAAAAGTGTTGAGATTTAAATTTAAAAAGTTAGCAAAGAAGATTAGAGTTTCAAGTTAAATAAAAAATTAGAGTTTTAAAAAAAAATGAGTTAGAGTAAAAAAAAAAAAAAAAAAAAAATATTTGAATGTTGGTTTTAAAAAATGTTAGAATTATTTTAAAAACTGTTAGAATTTAATTTTAAAAGGAATTTAAAATAAAAAAAAAAAAAAAAAAGGGCGTTAGAATTTAATTTTAAAAAGAATTTAGAATTTTAATTTGAAAAATAAAGGTGTCAAAAAAAAGATTTAGATTTAATTTTAAAAAAAAGGTTAGAAAAAAAAATTAATTTTAAAAAGAAGCTAGAGAAAAAAAGATTTAATTTTTAAAAAAGAAGTTAGAAAAAAATATTTAATTTTTTTTAAAAAGAGAAGTTAGAGAAAAAAAGATTTAATTTTTAAAAAGAGTTAGACAAAAAGATTTAATTTTAAAAAAAGTAGTTAGAAAAAAGATTTAACTTTATAAAAGTTAGAAAAAAGATTTGATTTTTTTAAAAAATATAGAAAAAAAGATTTAACTTTAAAAAAGTTAGAAAAAAAAGATTTAGCTTTAAAAATAGTTAGAAAAAAGATTTGATTTTTTTAAAAAGTTAGAAAAAGATTTAACTTTAAAGAGTTAGAAAAAAAGTTTTAATTTTAAAAAGTTAGAAAAAGATTTAACTTTAAAGAGTTAGAAAAAAAGTTTTAATTTTAAAAGGTTAGAAAAAGATTTAACTTTAAAGAGTTAGAAAAAAAAGTTTTAATTTTAAAAAGTTAGAAAAAGATTTAATTTTAAAAAGTTAGAAAAAAAAGATTTAATTTTAAAAAAAAGTATTAGATTTTTATTTAAAAAAAAGTATTAGATTTTTATTTAAAAAAAAAGTATTAGAATTTGAAAAAAAAAAAAAGTGTTAGAAATTAATTTAAAAAAGGTTATGAAAAATTTACTCTTTAAAGAAAAGAAGAAAAAAAAAGTTAAATTTTAATCTAAATCCTAAAAGTTAGTAAGAAGAGCTTAAAATGACTTAAATAAATAAACTAAATAGAAAAAAAAAAGTTAATAAAAAACATTAGTAAAGTTATAAAAAAGGTTAATTAAATTATTATTAGTTAAAAAAAACAAGATTTAAAAAAAAGGTTAATTTATTAAGTTAATAAGAATTTAAAATAAAAATAAAAAAGAAAGGGTAAAATTTGGGGTATTACAGATACTTAGGCATAAGATGTGATATCAGCAAGGATAAACAGGAGGTACGTGTCCAAGGAAGAACACTCACATAGAGTACAAAGACTATAATCCTAAGGCTAGGATAAAAGGAAAAAGAAGTATTCATAACCATGACACTCACATAGAGTACAATGACTCTAATCCTAAGGCTAGAATAAACGGGAAAGATGGACAAGGCTATCCTAATCGTGACATGGTAATCAACAAGATTGATCCTTTCCTTTGTAATTGGGAGTAAGCAACAACAAGGAGCACATGAATGAAGTTTTAAACATAAGTGATAACAATCAAGAACAAACAAGAGAACATCAAACACTTATCAACAATTCATGGACAACACTACGACGTCAAGAAAATATCAGCAAGCATCAAGAATCAAATTCAAATTTGAACATCAAGAATTATCAAGATTAATTTAAGAAATAACTAAAAAGAAATCCAATTAAGCCAAATTCTAATTAAACCAAAATCTAATTAAAAAAATTAATTAACTAATTAAACTAATTTCTAAATAAAATTAAGTAAATTAAAATATAATTAAAAAACTAATTACCTAATTAAATTAATTTCTAAATAAAACTAATTAACTAATTAAATTAAAATCTAATTAAAAAAACAAACTAACTAAATTCTGATTAAAAAACTAAATAACTAATACTAACTAAAATACAGTTAAAAAAAACTAAATAACTAATACTAACTAGAATCTAGTTAATAAAACTAAATAGCTAATTAAACTAAAAAAAAGGGTGTAAACTAGTGTAAAGAATGGGTAAGAAGTAATCAGATGGGCTTGAAGAATCAAGACCCAAGCCAATTTAACCTAAAAGTTATAAAACCAGTAAAAAAAATTAAAAAATATGAATAAAAAAAAAAGGAAAAACGAACCCAAACGTGAATCTCCCTTCTTCTCTGAAGCAAATTAATACGTAGAAAAAATGAAAGCACACATCTCTTACGATCTCATGAGCTATCTGTTTCTTCCCTCTCACCTTGTCGTGTTCTCCTCATCTCTCCTCGGTTGTGGTTTGTATCTTCTTAAATTTCTTTCCTCTCCATCTTTCACTCGTGGTGGTTCGATCTCTCCTTCGTGCGTGCAACTCCTTCTTTCGATCTTGTATGGTTACGACAAAGTATGTGATTGGAAGGTGAAGAGGGGTCCATAGATTTTATTTTGAGGAAGATGTTGTTGTTAGTGTTGTTGTTGTTGTTGTTGTTTAGTGTTTGTCAGTGACGACTTGAGAGTGGTGCGGAAAAGGTGAGCCGTGAGAGGTGTTGTGGCAGTAAGTTGTGATATTAACAGGTTATTTCAAGTGCACCTTAGAGAGTATTGAACACAGTCCCTGTTGCTGTTGAAAGGTTGTTCGAATTTACATGAAGACGGTGGGTGTTACTTTTGATGATGAAAGCATGCAGTGGTGAGTTTCAGAACAATTTTAGAATTCTCTCCCAATTTCTCTTCTCTCTCATTTCTCTTTGCTTCTCTCCTTAAAACAGAACTTGTTTTCTCTTTTTTTTTGAATTTCCTTGAATGTTGCTGCTATGTCCATTTCATGGCAAGATTTTTCTCATTGGTCTGATGTTGCAGAAAAAGCAAAACTTTTGTTGCTATAATGCAGGAGCGTTATTTTTGGTGTAATGGCCAGATTTTTGTCTGATTGTGAGCAGGTCATTGGAGAAGGTTTTCTCTTTTGGTGCAGATGGTTGTACGGCTTGCGCAGGATACTGTAGTAGGTCTTGGAGCTTTGTTGTGTATGGAGTGTTTTGGAACGTAGTGTAGGTTGTATAATGCATAAGTGTTTTGGCTTATGTGTTTGGCATGTTGGATTAATTGGCAGCGTGTGTTTTGGTTTGTGGGGTAACGACATGTATTGAGCTTGCTTTTTGTGTTTGACTTGCTGTGAAAAGTGCTTGGAGGTGGTACGATTTGCAGAGGTTTTTGTCTGGTTTTGTAGTGTAGGATTCGTAGGGTAATAGCAGGGTAACATCATGGTACAACCCTTTGGTGTTTGTTTTTTGTATGATAGCAGGATGGTCTTAACAAGTGCAGCAAGATGCACGCAGGGTTTGTTTATCGGTTGGTGAAAGAAATTATAGTTACAGTAAAAAAGAAGTTGTGCAGTGAAGGTTCACATAGTATGAAAAACCTTATATGTTACCCCAAAAAGAGAGTTTATGCTACTACCATTTGCTACTTTCCTAAAAGAAAATAAAAACAAAACTTTTAATATAAAAAATAATAAATATTATACTAATATTAATTAAAACCTAATATAAATTAAATACCTAATTAACTAAAAAAACTTAAATTAATTAATGTTAACTAAAAATAAAATCCTAATTAACTAAGTAAATCTAAACTAATTTATTAAAAGAATATGTAACTAAGAAATAAAATTTAAAAAAATGAAAGTGATAAAACAAAATAAAGTTAACTAAATTGATTCTAAATTAATTAAAAAACTAATTAACCAAAAACTACAGATAAAAATGAATAAATGCGAACAAAAGGTCGGGTATCGAAACTCCTGAAAATAAAAACGACTGCACTAAAAATATCAGTGTGGAATAAATCACTCGAAAAAATATAATATTTTGGCAGATTTTGAAATTAATCGGAACCGACTTTTAGTTTGACTTATTCGTCTGTAAATCCAACAAGTTCATTGCAGATGATAAATTAGGATAGTATGCAAGATGATTTACCTAGAATGATATGCAAAAGATCAACGAATCTAAGGGTAAAATTTGGGGTATGACACTCTGGTTGTCATGAAGGCATCAGCATCTATGAAAGTTCTAGTTGTTCCAGTCGGGAGTAATGGGATGGAGTGGGTTGTTTGTTGGTGTTCGCTTTTGATGTCTTGGTACTTGGAAGGTTCGTTCCTTCAGGTATCTTGAAGTCTTTTTGGAGGAAAGATGAGTTAAGTTCTAGGGTATTAAGTTCATGGTCTATGAAGTTGGTAATCTACCCTTATCATGACAAAGCTTCCAAAGACACTTAAATTTTTTCTCAAGTTCACTCATAAAGGCTTCTTTGTTATGTCTCTGGAGTTCTCTAGTTGCTCTTCAGGATCAAGGATGCTTTTGAGGATCATTAATCTAAAGAAGTTAGAGGTGATTTATTTTCACCATCCATGTGTTGCAATCACTTCATCAGCAAGAGAAAGTCATAGGCAGGTTGAGTCAAGGGCGTCAGCCTTGATGTTTCAACATCAAAGATACTTGCACTAAAGAATACTTTTGGTATTGCTGAAGTGTAAATATTTGTCAGATGATCTTCTCTACAAGATGCATGGATTTAAGATCAATTGCTATTTATGGAATGTACAAGTATTTAATTGGTTATCCATGAAGCTCAAGAGTGCTAGAGTTCAAATGGTTCATCAGGAGGTGTAATATTTCTCATTGCAACAGTTCAAGGACTAACATCAGGTGGATGATTCAAGTTAGTCTTCTGGAAGAATTATTTCTTATAAGGATTTAAGATTCATTTCTATTTGTGTTTCTCAAGGGTATTTAATGGATTACCCTTAGTTGATGATCAGGGTGTCTGATCAAATTGAGGCTCAAGTATCTAGTCCTTAGATCTGCTTGGATCACTACAAGGATTTGATGCTCAACCAAATGTTAAAACATCCCATCAGCGAGTGTATGCAGAACCTTGCTGATTCAAGGTGTGAATCTCTAGGACAAAGAAAGGGAGTAGCTTATGGTCTAGGAACCAAAATTTTATGTGTTGACATAAAGTGTTGGGAACCTTCTTCTGGTGGAATCTGCAGAGGCACATAATCTGACTAGGAAGTGTCGTGGCAGGAAACTTATCTAGAATATGGTGCTGCTGAAATGAAGATGAAGTCATCATAATCTAGATGAATATTGCTTAGGTCAGTTTATTTCTGATCTAGGTAAATTAGAATTCATGAGATGTGTTCAAATTCCTTCCATGGGAGTATGTATTCATCTTGAAGATTTCTCTTCTTACAAAAAGCTATATTTCTTGTAGTTGTTGTCTAGACTATTCTTGTGACTACTCCTTCTTAAACAATCAGGCGTTGGCATGTTTGGTTCTTAAAGTAGATGTTCATCAAGTTTTATGTCCTTGTTGGTTATGGTTCATTAAACATGATAGAGGTTGTCTACTTAAACTTGATATTTTGATCATGTCTATGAGAGCATGGAAATCTTGTTATGTGGAAGTGGAGATGTTTGTCAAGATGGTATGTCTAAAGGAAAGTTGATCAAGATTGTATCAGACAAACTTGAGCTCATCTACTGGAAGTCATGACATTGGTTTCAAAATCATATGTTCTAACATCAAGGTTATCATCAGACTGTTTTCTCTGTGGGATTTGGTTACGGTGGTGGTACATCATCTTGAGAAAAGTTAATCTTCTCATATATGATTGGAATGGATGCTCCAAAAAGCCTATGTAATGTATAGGAATTGCATAAGCTAGTTGAGGCTATATTTCATAAGATGTTTGCTGAACACCCAGATTCTTGGTTGGACCAAGAGTTTCTTTTTGTCTCTTGGAAATCTAATGGAAGAGTTGGTTCTGCTCTTGGCTTGCTGTTTGTTGAAGGGATTTTCGCTTGAGGAGCTTTCTATGGTAAGAGTATGAGAGTTTATTTCTCTCTATAGGTGTCTGGAGTTCTTGATGATCAAGCTGGTATAGTTGTGCTCTCTAAAGATCTTCAGTTGAATTACTTGCAGATAGTCAATCCAGCTGTTATTGTATCAAGAACCATAGTGTATGGTGCCTAAGATATGATCAGGATATCCTAACTGATGTTAGAACATCATCATGTTTTCTTAACTTAGGGTTCAGATTGTGGAAGCTGATATTCACTAGTTGAACCAGAAGTGTTCTAACTTATCATACGGGAGAATGATGAGGTGAAGACTGTCTGGGATTAGGCGATGTATATCTTCTTCTCTGACTCATGCTGAGGTCAGAATGCTTGTAGAGAAGTGGTTTCTTCTATTGCAAGTCACTCTGAAAGAAGTGGATCAGTTTGGTGCTTGTGAAGCAAGTAAGCTAAAGATTTATGGAGCATGTATCTGATGTCCTTCAAGTGTGAATGACATTTGGGATAACTAATAAAATAAGAGGCTATGTATGTCTCTTTGAGGAGTGTGAAGCATTCCAGGTTCAATTGGATTTTTTCTCAAGGAACATGGATATCTATGGCTGTAAGATTCAATGAGGATTTGTACAGGGTATGAATGGGTTCAGGACGAGAGGGATCAACAGTGATTTTGGTCTCAATCCAAGAGTTCGTTAGTTATATTACAAGGATGGTAATCCTGGTAATTTCTCACTGTATAAGCATGAAGTTGGTCATGAGATATCATGTGGTGATCTTGGGTGTTTCTTGCTGAAAGGAGCATCTTTTATAAAAGATAGGGGGAGAGATTCAGTCTGATGGGTGTACTACTATGGTACACAGTTTGCTTGTGTATCAAGAAGTAAGTGAATGCGTTCAGCAGGTGTGTTGAACAAGGAGTGAGCTCTTGAAGACACGAAGATGAGTCTTATGTTTTCCATTCATGTTAAGGTGTTCTTCTAGAGCACTGGTTATCCTAGATATGGGGAGTTATAATTCTATCCAGGATCTGTGGCTACAATAGTGCAGTTATTTATCAAGATTGTTTATGGTTTCAAGCAATTTGTGATTATGTTACTCTAGTGAGAGTGTAATGTCAGACAAGATATCGTGACATTGTGTTTCTATTATAGTTCTAGGTGGACTTGACATGTTGATTTTGGTTCTGTCTTTAGGATGTCAATGAATTGAATCAGAGTTGTATAAGCTTATTGGGAGTGTTTTGAAAATCAGTGCTTATGTCTAGGAGAATTTATTGCAAATTGAAGTCAAGATCAATGGAAGTTTATTTGTTGAGATTATCATGATCATATCTATTAGTTCTAGATTAAAAAGTAATGACAAAGTCTGATAGAGAGCCAGGACATCGTTCAGAAGTGGTTTCAGCTAAAGACAATCAAAGGGACGGTGGTTTCAAGTAAATGTCAGAAAGGCGTGCTCTTGACTACACATGATTAATTTCTAGAACCTTTACTCTTAGTAACAACAGTCTAAATTGTGTTGAATGATTTTCATTAAGTTGGAATATTTCAAAACTAACTTGGTCAGTGGTCATTATTGCATTCATTGACTAGTATTTTATCTCATCTGATGGATCGTTACTTCCTATGAGGTTTCATCAGTATTTAAGGAGGTTTTTGCTACTTGAGGTTCAGGACATCTTCCTGATTGTGTTCAGAGCTAATGGGATTCATTCATGTTTGGGTAAGTACAGTCTAGGTATGGTATAGATTGATCATTTTTGCCAACTTTTGGCTAAAAAGCGGGAGAATGGTTGCATGTTGCTGCTTTCTGCTGAGTGTTATGCATTCTAGTTGCTGGGTGCATTCTGGTTGCTATTGGTTCACAAAAATGTCTCAAAGGTCATTATAACATTTTCGGTTCTAACATCCAGGGATTGTGTTTTGTGATCAGAGTTATGAAGCAAGGTGTGTTTTGTGATTTGAGTTACACTTTTTGTGTACTTTATATCACATGGTGAATAAGGAGAGTGTCTAGAAATTATCTTCTCCCTCCTGGAAATTATTTTCTCCCTCGACACTAACTTCAGGAGTTCCCACTGCATGCACCATCGATCTGAAGAGGGCTTTAGCCAAAATTTGTCAAAAGGGGGAGATTGAAAGCTCAAAGGATTTGACTAAATTTTCGTAAAACATTTTTGAAGAAATCTTCCCATACCAAAGATGTCAAATGAGATGTTCTAGAATAAAGACTCGACATCATGATTGACTCAGCAGGTTTTGTTTTAAAATCTGTTCCAAGATTCATGGCGCGGTTAGCAGTGGATCAAGGAAAGAAGAATTGAAGCCTAAGACTGCAGAAGATTATAAAGGAAGACCTATACCTAGGGCTAAAAAATGGAACCTCTTGTAAGACTTTTGTAAATGGAAATAAGGGTTTAGGGTTTTGAGAGTTGTAGGCTTTCTTATGTTGTAAGTCTCCCTTTGTATAAGTTTAATACATTGTGGTAGACATAAATGTTTATGCAGATTCAGAAACCTATAGGTAATGAATCATGTATTATTCTTGGATGAAGCTTTGAAGCAAATCCAATAGATTGTTAGTCAAGGTTGCTTGGCTGAACTTTGTATTGAAAAAGGTGTCTTTCAAGTAGGATGATACAATTATTGTAAATATAGTTGTTAGATATCACAGGTTGTGATTAAGGGAGTGAGATGAGTTTCTCTTATCAATTTTATGTGACTTCTAATGATAAAGTTTTCATTGGGTAGTGATAGGTAAACCGGTGGTTGTTTACATAAAACTATACTACTGATAGTGGATTCTTCTTCTTGGCTTAGTATCCCCCAAATGTAGGTGATTTGCACCAGATTGGGTTAACATATCTTGTGTTATTTATCGTTCTGCAAATTTACAGTTCAGTATTTGCTTTTTGATTAACATGTTGTAATAGATGTTGAAACATCTGTTATGATTTTGTTGCTGATATTCAGATTATCAGCTTGTTTATTCTGCCCTTATTTTAAAGTTATGCATAGAACAATGTCGTGACAAAATTATCTTCACCTTATCTTTACTAACAATTTATATAAACTCTAGAACTTAAATATATATTGTGAGATATTGGATCGAACTCTAGTATGGTCGAAGGGTAGCTTCTAGTTCGACAGGAATTAAGTATGAGGTCGAAGTATGTTCGCATGCTGCTGTCGGAGTAATGCGTGTTGTATTCGATGTTTGTTCTAACATGCATTGGTCAATATTGCTAAGTTCGTTAGCATGTTGAATTGGGCCTTGCTTGTAAGTCCAATTGTTTAAGTTAGCTTGTACCCTAAGTTAGCTTGTAATGGGTAATTGTTAAAAAACCCATTAGGTTAGTGTGCTATTTTTCTTATAAATAGGATGCTAGTTTCTCAATCTTGGCATAAGGAAAAATAGGAAGATAAAATCATAATTTTAAGAGAGAGACTATTTTGTTATTCTTGTATACTTGTAATCTTGTTCTAAGAGTAAGGAAAGAAAAGCGGTTTATAACCAATCCTTGTTGTTCCTTGTTGTTTTACCTTGTTATCTTTGTTAACCCTAACCCTTGTGTGTTTCTTGATCATAAAGAAACCGTTTATATTTTGTTTCAAGACATCCGATTCACAACATATATATTTTTAATTTATTCTCTCTCTCTCTCTCTCTCTCTCTCTCTCTCTCTCTCTCTCTCACACACACACACACACACACACACACACACACACACACACACACACTCACACACACACAACAGATGTTGCTCATTTATTCCAACATTCTTTAAATCAGACTGATCAAAAAGTTTTAATTTGTAAATGTAACATGTTATTTTGGGAAGTTTTGCAAGATCGCTTTATGTCTAGAAAAAATTTCTTTAAAATAAAATTCGTAGTTGATCAAGAGGCTATCTCGTGTATCCTTTGTGGGGATCAACTTGAGTCTATCTCATATCTATTTTTTACTTGTAGTATTGTTTTTAGTGTTTGATATATAATTTTTAATTGATTGGACTTCTAGCTTGTTCTTCTTATGAATCCTGGTCTCTTTTTGAGCTCATCTATACTCTAGGTGATAGGGTTAAAAGTAGAGGGAGATTTCCGGTTAACAATGATCTCTTTTCTTTTATTGAATTGACTTCAAAATTCTATATCAAACTTAAACTAATGTAAAACAAGAGTATTTACAAAGCTACTCATAAATTATTTATTCATAAATTTAACTAACTTATGACGAACATCGTATATCAATTTGACCGATATTCAATATTGATAATAATATTCCCATAGTAAAATATAAGTTTAATTTGATCACTTAAACTTGTATAAAAAAATACTACATTTTAAATTAGTGACTTAAATTGATTGATTTTCTAAAATTGCTATTCTACTAAACTTCCCTTAAACAAAGAAACAAAATATAATATATTATTTCAAATAACTTTTAGAAAGAAAATAATTAACATATTGTTGGATAAAATTTTTCTTTTTTAATTTAACTCTTTATATATTTATATCTATATTTCACTCTTTGTAATATATATATATATATATATATATATATATATATATATATATATATATATATATATATATATATATATATATATATATATATATATATATATATATATATATATATATATATATATATATATATATATATATATATATATATATATATATATATATATATATATATATATATATATATATATATATATATATATATATATATATATATATATATATATATATTGTGTGATTTTAAAACGTGACTAAACTTTTGCCATGTTTACACATTTGAATGGTTGATATGAAATTGGAGGTGCTTTCTGTACTTTATTTTATTTTCATTAGCCACATGTGGAAAAACTGATACTTAGTCACACTCAAGACAAAATAATGCACATTTCTAATTGGACAGCAACATCTTATACAAATCACTAATGCATATCTTTGTCAACACAAAATTCACGAGTGCAAATAAAATCAGTCCCACATATATACATTATTAAGTAGGTCAAATTTATAAATTTTTGATATTCTATCATATTAATAATTTCTACGTGTAATAGATTATTTAAAATATATAAATATTAACTAATAAAATATATAAATATTATTAGAAAATCTAACAATTGGATAAATTTTTTATTTTTACAAAGAGTTATTAAAAATGTAAATATATTAAATTTGACCTTTTACATTGTTGGTTGTCCAACATAAAAAGGTCATATAGTGTTGGGTGGTCTCACATATCAAGCGGGTCCCAGCATTTATAAAGAATAGAACAAATAATAAAAAGAAAAAAGAGAAAAAAATAAAATGGTCCAAGCATTTATAAAGAATAAAACAAAATATAAAAGAAAAAGAGAAAAAATAAAATGGTAAAAAAATTATGGATTTCACCTTTTATTTCTTTGCTCCACGTCCGACTTGAAAGAGATTTTAATTTTTTTATTTAAAAAAAAAATTGTAGCATTAACAAAGAAAAATAAGTTATTGGAAAGAATTTAATCCATATTGATAATGTAAAATAATTTTATACTGTCAACCAATTATCTTTATGTATTCCGCCATATTATACTGTAAATTTTAAGTTATTAATATGACATGATATATTGATAAATTTTTATTGGTTGACAGTGTAAAATTATTTTACAATTAAACTCAATCGAAAATAGAGCAATTATGATAAAATTGAAATAAAGTTAAATAGATTCTCTTTAAAGTTGGGATGACAACTAGATTCCTTCTTAGTGGATATTTGTAAAAATTATTTATAATAGATAGGATGAAAATTCATAAAATAGATATGAACATCTACGTGAATAATTACCCACTAAAATAAAGTAAATATGGTGTATATACACTTTAGTATTCACTTCACTTCATCTCATACTCGCACAATATATATTTATATATTTTTATTTTTATTATTGTATTCACATGTTAGTTTATAAAATTTATTAAATACATCATTATTAAACTTGTATACATTTTAACATAAATGATTGTTTATTTCTTAATTAAATAACATCTTTTGTGGATAATTTTTAATATTCTTAAAAACTCAAAATAATATGATAAATTATATTCGATCGATTTTTTATATTAGAAATGCAAGTAAATGAATATGAGTATGGGCAGGGGTGGCAAAACGGGTTTCTCGTTCCGTCCCGCCTTAAGCCCGCCAAAAAAGGGTGCGGACGAGCAAGTCCGTCAAGGAAAATTGGGGTTAAAAATCTAGTATGCCCTGCTAAGGTGGCGGACCCCGCCTATTTTTTGCTTTCTTTTTTAAATAGATTAATAGGCTTATTTTTATATTTCAATAATATTTTTCACTTATTTTTTAGAATTTTTTTTATAAAACATCTTTTTAACAAATTTTACTTAAGAAAATATTGCATATATTCACAAAAAAATGTATAAAATAGAATCATCAACAAGTATTCCAAAATTATAGTTCAAGTATTAACCTTCAACCAACCAAAATAAATATTTTGAGTGCTTAATAACTAGGTCGGCAGGCTGGTGGGTCAAGTCGTTCCTTTTTTTTGGCAAATTTAAGGCAGAACGGACTTAAATAGGGCGGACTGAGTGAGTAAGCAGGCACAAAATCGCAACTCAACCCGCCATTTTTTTGGCGAGTGCGTTGGTTGGCCTGGCGGGCCACGACTCATTTTGCCACCATAAAGTCTGGGTACTTAGATACTCATAGGATACGAGTACAAATAAAAACATTTGTATCTATGGGGGTATGGGTTCGGGTACAAATATTTTTTAAACTGCATGTATGGGGAAAGTGTTATAGTACTCTGCTCAAATCCTTGCCCATTGACATCCCAACGTTAAAGATGAAAAATATTATTGTACTAAACCTCCCAATTCATGGCTACCATGTGTCACTCCTATCTTAAATCTTGAGGAAAAATATTTTAATGGATTTATTGTTGGGGTTGTTTGAAAATATACATGTTAAAGAAGTCCCACATCGCTTAGTTTTGTGAATGAAGAGAGAGTCCAAGGTTATATATAGGATACAAGTTATTTGAAGTCCCATATCGCTTACTTTTGTGAAGGAAGATGGAGTCCAAGACTATATATAGGATTCCAGTTCTCCATTCCAAGACGCACTAGTCAAAAGCTCTTTAAGCTTGTATTTGAATTGTTCTCTTATGCTTTTGTACTAGAGTGTTGTGAGATCTAGTTAAATATTTGTTTTGAAGGGTGTGGGTGTATTGGGGGCCTGGGTTTAAGATGGTATATTATGTTTTGTAACGATTTTCACATAGTGTTATTCTCTGTTTGTCTATTGACAACGGTGTTTTGGTGAGAATCGTGATATCAAGCTATTGATTAACTTGAATCTTAATTCTTTAAATTCACAACCGGACTTTGATTTATCTAAAGGAAAGGTTAAAGAAAGAAAAACCATTTGCGCGATGTAACAACAACACTTAAGAGATTCAGGGATCGGGGGTTGGTTATGCTTAGGGTAGGTATTTCACATCCTAAACATCTGTAGTACTCTACAGGAACCTTTTGTTTGTTTGTATGCTATACTTGCTAAATATTTGCTATGGTTTGGGATTGGGTATAATGTTAAGGTTGTAGGTAAAGACCTAAGGGTAGAATCAGAGCAAAGATATCGCATCTTCTGCCTACGTATCCTAACTAGGATAGAATCAGAGCAATCGTAATTCACCTTACAAGGGATAGATGAACACCTGATTATGATCAAGGTTCAAAGGGGAACAAACATAACAATGCTTGTGTAGAGTTTAACCAAACGCTCTAGATCTAAGTTATACACTCAAAGGAATTGACTTTTACAAAACCCAAGAGGGGAGTAAGTAATCATGACAATGATCCTTGTAACACCCCCTTTCTAACCTTAGCGGATAAATAAGAAAATAAACAGATAACAATCAGAGTGCAGCAAAAAGAAAGGCTACATGACAATCGTAATGAATGTCGCGACCGTGATGGTCATGACGAGCGTCATGGAGCTGTGACGGTCGTCACACTCCCAAACTGGAATGTATCAGAGGTGTCACAGTTCCAACTTAACCAACAACATACGCCTGCAACAAATCATTTAATAACATACATAGCACAACTTCGGATGAACAGACAACGATAACTTGTTTACTATCTTAATTACAAGACAACTTGTTATTTTTGCAGCGGAATTTAATACATTTCCAACATTTATGACAAACCAAGCAAGACCAGAAAAGTCTGCAACTAAATTCCATTAAAATTCAACAAGTAATTATCTTGCATCAATTCATAAAACAACTAGTTCTCGGTCACGAAATCATTACTACCGATTGATCGGTCTAGTGCATACAACCAACATTTGGCACTATCCGGAACAATCAATTTGCAGAAAGTACTTCATAAAAATTCAGCAACAACATAAACAATTAAAAACAATAACATTAAGTGTTCATCCCTCCCCCCAAGAGTGCTACGTATCAGAGCGACCAACGACCTTAAACGAACAACGACACTTTATTCCGAGTTACCTGCAAATTACCACCAACGGAGGTAACATACAACGTAAAGGGTGAGATATCAAAATTATAACATAAGGCATGATAAAGGTCATGTCAGGATTATATCAAAACATTAATAATTCTCGCAGATCTCCAAATATTATCACAACGAACTATCCAGGACATTCATCATTATTATATGCAACAATTAGCAGGAAAAATTTAGCAACTCATCATTACTTGCAAACACATAATGACACTACACTATGCGACCCAACTATGCAACTCAACTATACATATGCATGTGGTACCAATTCGGAGCAGCACACCACAACCAATTTATCTGCCATTAAAGGCCGCCAATACAGGCACAACCAACGCCAATACAAGCCAACCAGGATGATATGCTATGAGATGCATCTATTATGGACTACAACACAACTGTAACAACTACACAACAAGGCATTAATCCTACAACCAAATTGTCCATAACCGAAACATCACAACTTCCTACGCATCATACAACTACAAATTTCCATATCAATCAAGTAAGAGCATAATAACAACCTTTTCTCAACAAATGGGAAATTAGCGTGTGTCGGCGCCGTCCCCAATATTATTACCTAGAAATAATACCATAAGACACTAATTCAGGCACAGGCAAACATTAACCCTTAATATCTCTCAACCTACGAGAACATTACTCAACCTACGAGAACATTAATAATAATAATAAGTATTAAATTATCATAATTATTGATTATCTTATCTTATTATTAAACTCTATAATTTATCAAATGGTTTCCTATACTCTAAGGACACCCACCAACGCTTTCAGACACACTCCCACATAAAGACACACCAACAATTCATAAATAATTTAATTTAAAATGAACGGGCGTTACAACTCCCTCAAACTTAAAAGAATTTCGTCCTCGAAATTACCTCAATCAAACAGCTCGAGATAAGACTCCCGCATCTTGCTTTCCAGTTCCCACGTCAAGCTTTCGCCAGCAGCTCCCAACCAGACCACTTTCACCAAAGCAATTTCTTCACCTCGAAGTTGCTTCTCGTTCATCCACCTGAACTAGCAACGCCTCAACAATCAAATTACCTTTCACTTGTACACCATCTATCCAAATCAATGTACTTCTTCAACTTAGGCACATGCCACATCATGTAAATTCCTACGAGTGACAGCAGTAAAACAGTCTAACCTGCTATTTTTCCCCCGCTTCCGCTGCGCCACTCTAATACAGATCAACAAAACACAGTATGCTCCCGAGACCTCAAGCTCGACCAACAGCAGTTACTATCGTAACTCTCAGAACACGTCTTTCTTGGATCCTTTGGATCTTTTCAGTCGTCTCTTGCACAATCTCAGCTAGCTTCAACATAGAATGATTAATCTTCCTTGTTAGGAAAAGAGCCAATTTAGTCATTCTATCCAAAATCACCCAAGTAAAATCATATCCCTCAAATTCTCCGGAAAACCCAACACAAAATTCATGGGAATACTATCCGATCTCCACTCTGGAATATTCAACGTTTGCATCGGACCCAACGGTCTCTGACGTTTATTCTTCGACTTCCAACAAGTCTAACCAGCATATACAAACTCAACCACTTATCTCTTCAACTATGGCCCTCAAAATAATTTCCTCAAATCCGGTTACATCTTCATAGCACCGGGGTGGATACTCCATCTACCTCAATACTCTTATTTCACTTAATAATATCTAAAACACAAACTCTATCACGACATCTCATGATACCATTTCCATTACTCCGAAAATCAGCCCTTTGATTTTAATTCATCAAATTCCACCAATCTGCCAACTCAATTCAGATTTATGACGTTCTTGGACCTCGTCAAGAATACCATAAGTAAGGTCTAACATACTAATCTTAACTCCATAAGAAGTCTCTTCACACACCAAACTCATATCAAAAAATTGCTCAATTAGTTCTAACTCTTTTCACCATCATCATCGGTATATGCAAAGATTTCCAAATCAATGCATAAGCCACCATGTTCGCTTCACCCGAATGGTAATTCAACACAAAACCATAATCCTTCAGGAGTCCCAATTATTCTCTGCCTCGTATTCAACTCTTCCAACTCAAGCAAATACCTTATGCTCTTGAGATCACCAACATTTCAAATCTCAAACTAACCAATCGAAGCCTCCAACTTTGGCACAAACACAACAACAACCAACTCTGAATTACTCGTCAGGTAATCCCTCTTATGTACTTTAAATTGCCTTAAAGCATAACTAAAACTCACTGATGATACACTTAACATATCTCCCAATCACATCAAAAAAGCATCACAAAACACAACGAATAGTTCTGTCAGATTCAACAAAAATTAGAACACGAGCTGTTGATAGCTCTCCCAAAAACTCTTAGAACTTTTCTTCACAGTGGCATATCTCTGCTTCTTCTCCAACACGGATAACTCAAGTTACCGATGCCCAACATGATCCTCTATACTCTTCAAATATACAAAAATATCATCAGTTAACACAACCACTGACTCGCTCAATTAAGTATGAAAAATCTCATACCAAACCGACACTCAATTCGCGAGTTATAGCGGAAACACGAACCGCACTTTCCGCACTTACTACAAAATCCAAACATGGTCCATCAGTAAATAACTTAATTCCATGCCACTACTTCACCATCACATAGAGCATTGGACTAGCTTTCCAACACTTCGAACCGCACGTCATTCCGAGTTACGGTTCTCCCGTTACGACAAAAATACCAAAATAACATTCTTCTGCCCAGGACCTGCTCGCTAGGCGAACACAGCAGCGAGCGGCTGTTCGCTAGGCGAAGGTCCTAGCGAACCTGACAGTCCGAAATTCTATTTTCGACCGTTACAAGACTTTTGGGTGTCCGATTTCGATTCCGTAAAAAGCTGAGATCTCAGAATTCGACGTACAACAACAATTTCACACTAAGGAGGTCATTCGACACATATTCAACTTAGAAATATCTAAAGGTTTAATTATACCAATATTGCATTCCACTTTTGACTTTCTCTAATAATCACCAGAAGTCACTGTCCACTTTTAATCTACTTGACCTCACAATCTGCTGCCTTAACACACACACCAGACACAAGTCTCAAAGCTACTCAATCAATTTAGTTCTTTGACCATCCAAACAGACATATAATATAGAACTCTCAATATCGGATTAGTTTTCGTAACTAAGTCAATCACAACTCCACTTCACGTCTTGGTTGTGTACCACTATCTTGTCAGGATAACTTCCAGACAACCACAATTAATCGGCAAACCGCCAACTTCCCTACTTTATTAACACTCCAAAATTCCCATCCAAATTAAACATCTCAACACCGTCCTGCACCGACTCATCAAAACAATTCTGAAGCACTTAGCTTAACTCAAGACAATTCACTGCATTACGCCATATAAGCCTGCAAGATACATCTATCCCATCCAACACAATCTCAACTACTATCAATAAGAGATTAAGGGTGATCAGTTCCTCAATTTGTCAATAGACAGCCGAAAATCATGATGGGGCATGAACCATCTTTACCAACTATAAGAGCGTTCAACCACATACTAAGTTGCAACTCCACACTCGCAACATCCTGGAGAAGCACAAGTTTCTCCCCCACTTGAACCATTCCCACTTCTGCAGACAAGGTTAGGCAACAAACACATACCGACAGTGTTTTCACACACATGTCGCATACAAAGGAACAAACAACATTAGACAACTTGGATGGATGGACCGACCTGCTCTGATACCACTATTGTAACACCCTCTTTCTAACCTTATTGGATAAATAAGAAAATAAACAAAAAACAATCAGAGTGCAGCAAAAAGAAAGGCTACATGACTATCGTAATGGATGTCACGACCGTGATGGTCATGACGAGCGTCATGGAGCTGTGACGGTCATCACACTCCCAAATTCTAGAACGTATCAGAGGTGTCACAGTTCCAACTTAACCAACAACATACGCCTGCAACAGATCATTTAATAACATACATAGAACAACTTTGGATGAACAGACAACGATAACTTGTTTACTATCTTAATTACAAGACAACTTGATATTTTTGCAGCGGAATTTAATACATTTCCAACATTTATGATAAACCAAGCAAGACCAGAAAAGTCTGCAGCTAAATTCCATTAAAATTCAGCAAGTAATTATCTTGCATCAATTCATAAAACAACTAGTTCTCGTTCACGAAATCATTACTACCGATTCATCGGTCTAGTGCATAAAACCAACATTTGGCACTATCCGGAACAATCAATTTGCAGAAAGTACTTCATACAAATTCAGCAACAACATAAACAATTAAAAACAATAACATTAAGCGTTTATCCCCCCCCCCCCCCCCCCAAGAGTGCTACATATCAGGGCGACCAACGATCTTAAACGAACAACGAGACTCTATTCCGAGTTACCTGCAAATTACCACCAACGGAGGTAACATACAACTTAAAGGGTGAGATATCAAAATTATAACATAAGGCATGATAAAAGTCATGTCAGGATTATATCACAACATTAATAATTCTCGCAGATCTCCAAATATTATCACAACGAACTATCCAGGACATTCATCATTATTATATGCAACAATTAGCAGGAAAAATTCAGCAACTCATCATTACTTGTAAACACATAATGATGCTACACTATGCGACCCAACTATGCAACTCAACTATACATATGCATGTGGTACCAATTCGGAGCAGCACTCCACAACCAATTTATCTTCCATTAAAGGCCGCCAATACAGGCACAACCAACGCCAATACAGGCCAACCAGGATGATATGCTATGAGATGCATCTATTATGGACTACAACATAACTGTAACAACTATACAACAAGGCATTAATCCTACAACCAAATTGTCCATAACTGAAACATCACAACTTCCTACGCATCATACAACTACAAATTTCCATATCAATCAAGTAAGAGCATAATAACAACCTTTTCTCAACAAATGGGAAATTAGCGTGTTTCGGCGCCGTCCCCAATATTATTACCTAGAAATAATGACATAAGACACTAATTCAGGCACAGGCAAACATTAACCCTTAATATCTCTCAACCTACGGGAACATTACTCAACCTACGGGAACATCAATAATAATAATAAGTATTAAATTATCATAATTATTGATTATCTTATCTTATTATTAAACTCTATAATTTATCAAATGGTTTCCTATACTCTAAAGACACCCACCAACGCTCTCAGACACACTCCCACATAAAGGCACACCAACAATTCATAAATAATTTAATTTAAAATGAACGGGCATTACAACTCCCTCAAACTTAAAAGAATTTCGTTATCGAAATTACCTCAATCAAACAGCTCGACCATGATTGTCATGACGAGCGTCATGGAGCTGTGACGGTCGTCACACTCCCAAATTCTAGAACGTATCAGAGGTGTCACAGTTCCAACTTAACCAACAACATACGCCTGCAACAGATCATTTAATAACATACATAGAACAACTTCGGATGAACAGACAACGATAACTTGTTTACTATCTTAATTACAAGACAACTTGTTATTTTTGCAGCGGAATTTAATACATTTCCAACATTTATGATAAACCAAGCAAGACCAGAAAAGTATGCAACTAAATTCCATTAAAATTCAACAAGTAATTATCTTGCATCAATTCATAAAACAACTAGTTCTCGGTCACGAAATCATTACTACCGATTCATCGGTCTAGTGCATAAAACCAACATTTGGCACTATCCGGAACAATCAATTTGCAGAAAGTACTTCATACAAATTCAGCAACAACATAAACAATTAAAAACAATAACATTAAGCGTTCATCCCCTCCCCCCCCCCCTCCCAAGAGTGCTACATATCAGAGCGACCAACGACCTTAAACGAACAACGAGACTCTATTCCGAGTTACTTGCAAATTACCACCAACAGAGGTAGCATACAACATAAAGGGTGAGATATCAAAATTATAACATAAGGCATGATAAAAGTCATGTCAGGATTATATCACAACATTAATAATTCTCGCAGATCTCCAAATATTATCACAATGAACTATCCAGGACATTCATCATTATTATATGCAACAATTAGCAGGAAAAATTCAGCAACTCATCATTACTTGCAAACACATAATGACGCTACACTATGCGACCCAACTATGTAACTCAACTATGCAACTCAACTATGCATATGCATGTGGTACCAATTCAGAGCAGCACTCCACAACCAATTTATCTTCCATTAAAGGCCGCCAATACAGGCACAACCAACGCCAATGCAGGCCAACCATGATGATATGCTATGAGATGCATATATTATGGACTACAACACAACCGTAACAACTACGCAACAAGGCATTAATCCTACAACCAAATTGTCCATAACCGAAACATCGCAACTTCCTACGCATCATACAACTACAAATTTCCATATCAATCAAGTAAGAGCATAATAGCAACCTTTTTTCAACAAATGGGAAATTAGCGCGTGTCAGCGCCGTCCCCAATATTATTACCTAGAACTAATGACATAAGACCCTAATTTAGGCACAGGCAAACATTAACGCTTAATATCTCTCAACCTACGGGAACATTACTCAACCTACGGGAACATTAATCCTTAATATTTCTCAACCTACGGGAACATTACTCAACCTACGGGAACATTACTCAACCCACGGGAACATTAATCCTTAATATTTCTCAACCTACGGGAACATTACTCAACGTACGGGAACATTAACCCTTAATATTTCTCAACCTACGGGAACTAACCCCATGATCCAATTCCCTTCATAAAATCGATCATACCCATGGTTATAGAATTGAACCCCATCCTTACCTTTGGATTGAGGACAACTTTAAACTTCCGATTTGCTCTCCGGTGACTCTTCTGCAACTACCTTGAATTCTCTCCGGCGGTTAATTCTTCTATTCTTAATTCCTCCACAGTCGCGTTCCTTTTTCCTTCTCTTCCACCTTTTCCTAAATTTTGGTTTTCTAGGCAGTTTATCGTGCTTTTGATCTCTTTCCCCACAACCTCTCTAATAACTCCCTTCTCTTATTCCATCCACTAATAATAATAATAATAATAATAATAATAATAATAATAATAATAATAATAATAATAATATTACTATTAAGTATTAAATTATCATCATTATTGATTATATTATCTTATTATTAAACTCTATAATTTATCAAATGGTTTCCTATACTCTAAGGACACCCACCAACGCTCTTAGACACACTCCCACATAAAGGCACACCAACAATTCATAAATAATTTAATTTAAAATGAACGGGCATTACAATCCTTACATAGAGTTAACAAACTCTATCTTAAAGTTCTAGTTGAAAGATACTCCTAATAAGGGGTAGGTCTTTTAGACTTAAAGCAGAGTCTAAAGGATATGGGTTCTAACTTAACTAAGTTATAGTTCAAGGTGACTCAACAAAGTCAGAGGATGGTGTAATGAGCTACCTATGACCCAAGGGTCAATAGAGAGACTTTCCTTTGGAGTGGGAAAAGAGGAGACAACCTGATGAGAACTAAAAAGTTCCATCACTTGGGGAATAACTTAACAAAGCTAAAAGAATACATAAGCATTCACTCAAACATGATGAACAAAAGATCATGGTGACAACCAAGAAGAGATATGCAAGCATGTAATAACATCAAGAAAATATTATAATCAAATCAAATGGTTACAACCAATAAAGCACAAAGATAATACAATATCTAGATGGGGATCATGGTATGGGTTCTTACAAGACCAAGCATAAAAGGTGAAAATAATTTGAAGCATCTTAATAAAGGTGAAGAGAAATGAGGTGACAACCATCAAGACAAATAACAACATGTAATTCAAACAAGTTTAATGCAAGCAAGTAAAAACTTGAGGCAAGCATGTCATATAGTTCAAAGAATGTCAAATGTAACAACATAAGATCAATATTCATGCATTGATGACAATCAAATATAAGTAACCATACAAGAAGTGTTACAATAGTTCAAGATTTCATGGGGAAGCATACAAGTTCATGGTTACAACCAAAACAGAGCAAGTCCTAACATCTATGAGTTCTTAATAAGGAATCTAAGCAGGTGGAGGATACATGAAGAACACACTCAAAAGATTACACCATCAAGAGGTAACATGATTCTCAAACACAGTTCAACAATAACAATCACTTAGATGAATAAAAAACAAGGATTCAAACATAATAAGACCTTGAGTCCAGCCAATTCAAACAATCAAGCAAGTTAACAATCATGTATAACTCAAGTACAAGTCAAACTTCCAAGTTTAAATCAAGAAGAGGTTTGAAAATGAACCAAAACAAAGATGTAAGGTTAAAACCCTAAAAGTGCAATACTTTCAAATGATATAAAGTATTTCTAGGATGAATATCCTTCAATTCTTTTATCATTACATGAAACTAGGCAAGATTAGGAACATTTTGAAAAAAAGAGTGAATAAAAAATGTTCAAAAATGGTAAAGTTATGATATTTTGAAGTTTTTTGAAGAAAACATCAAAATTAAGTGATAAAATTAAGGAAATGCCTCTCTCATGGATTGAACCCACGTCCTGAGGTTCATAGGCTCAAAACCTCACCATATCAACCAAGAGACACGCATGTTCAAGTGAGGAGAGAAAAAGAACAAATGTTACAACATAATAAAATCTCAAAATGGTAAAAGAGTTGTCCTCCTCAGGGATCGAACTCAGGAAAGCAAAGACAAAGCATACATGAGCGTGCAGGTTAGAACCACTGGGGTGGTAATACATCCAATGTATCAAGCCACCCCAAGAATAGATAAGCCTCAAAGGCATGGTTTCTGGGCAGAATAAGCTGAGGCAAGCCATCAAAACAAGTCAAAATGGGATGAATTAAAACTCAGTCAAAACAACACCATTTTAAACAAAATTTAGGTCCATCTCACTTGAAATAGAATAAGGATTTCAATGGTGTTTTCAGTTTTTCTTAAAAATGGACACAATTTAAGATTCGAAAAGTAAATGCAAGTTAAAGTCTTGAAATGCATTTTGGAAATTTGAGTGAAACAAGAACATGATTATCCCGACTTAGAGTTATACACACATCAAAAACATGTTATAGACAAGATTCAGGCAGAAGGATGTATCAAAAACAAATTAGTTTTGAAAATGGTATGTGAGTTGTATAAAAGTATAATTTTGGATTGAAGATGCAAAGTCAAGGATAGCCAATAGCAAGACCAAACACAAAAGATTTAAACAGGATGAGATTAGACACAATCAATGAGTTGAACATACAAGGACCCTAATCCACATTATCATCTAAAGAAATCTAAAATCCAATAAGGCTGCCAAAACAGCTTGTCTGCAGCAGAAGCAAACATCATGCTCTTTGTTTCAAACAAACAACAATACAAACTGATTTCAGCTTAGGATATCAAGGCAATAGGACTAATGATAACTATCAACAACACTCATGACAGTAGAAACACTTAATGATGCACATCAAGACATAACAGGTAATGGCATGATACAAGCATAAACATATCCAAGACATTTGGTACATACAAGATATGATGACAACAAACTTGCACATACAATGATGGACAGTTAACACATACAAAAATGATGAACACATGCATATCAGTAGGCACCTCTACCACATTTTACATTAAACACTAAGTTATTCTTAAATCCAAATAGCAATAGACACCAACCAAATTCTAACAAGAAAAGTCAAACTCAAAAGAGCAGTGTCTAGGCACACCCTATGAAGTCCTCACATGCAAATGTCCTAGCACAAAATCTCAAGCATCTTACTTGAGCTAATAGAAACAACAACAATATAACAGTTGTAAACCAAGTTTCTCAGTATTCAAGCAAGACATGGAGTAAGATTTAAAAGGTTTCAACAGTTAACAAATGATAACCACAACATTAGGAGATGGTTAACAGGATGTCTAAACATAATGATTGAGCAATGCCAAACAGATTCATACATAAGCAACCTTTACTTCCAAACACATTGCAACTAAAGTAAGCTAGGCATGTTTACAATAGTTCATGAATAAGATAGTAACTACCAACCTCTTGTAGACCTCCAAGTAAGCTATATGCAGTAGGGAATACCTTGAAGACCTCCAAGTAAGCTATATGCATCGTCTTTGAGGATCTCTTTCCCTTTGCTGGTGGGTTCCTTAGAAATTGCCTCTTTTGGAACGACTTCCTTAGGAACAGTGGTAGTAGCTTTAGGAACAATAGCAGTGGTTGATTAAGGAACCATAGGACTTGTTCGAGGCTGATATATTCGGCCACTTCGAGTCATTATGCTTGCCCCAACAATGTTGGTGACATTTTCATACTTCTTTCCCATAATTTCATTGCACCATGAATAATCATATTTGGGCGTTATAGCTCTTGGGTGAGGACCAGTTCCTCTTCTTGGCTTGAACCTGGTTTGCTCCTTTCCAAACTTGGGTACCGGATCATCACGGAATACCGGCCGGACAACTTTGGGCCTAGTTGCATGATTGCTGTTATTTCCGAAGACTGCTCTTTTGTTAGGTTCTTCGGGCATGTTGAACACTGGTTCAATTACTGCCACATCCTCCTTATTCTTTCTGCTACTGATCTGTAGCATTCCCTGATTGATTAATGCTCGAACATCCGTTTGCACAAGGTTACAACCTTGCGTATTCAGCCCGCATTTCTCACAGTTTTCATGAGAACTTTTGAGTACCCATGCTTGAGCAAGCCTTTTATCTAATTCTACCCAAGGTATTTTTACTTCAGAGGCCGTTGTGACCATCTTCATTTCAGGCTCTTCTCCTTCTTCGGTTATGGCATTTACCCCACCATGGTTTGGTAGAGGATTATCTTTCATGTTCGGGTGGTTGTCCTCAAATGACAATATCTTATTTTCTATTAATTCTCGGACAATGTGTTGAAGTGCGAAACAAACTTCTAGATCATGCCCGGGGGCGTTTTCATGAAAAGGACAGTGTGTGTTTGGATTATAATAATAGGGTAGAGGATTTGGTGGAGCACCTAACTTCCTTGTCTTGACAAGCCCTCGTTCCATCAGCATAGGAAACAGTTCCGTATAACTCATGAATATGGGTTGTATCCTTGGCCTTCCACTTTGGTAATTTGCTCTCGTAGCCTGAGCTTGAGGCTGCTGCATTTATTGATTATTGTATGGTTGCCGATTTCTTTGTTGATACTGATTGAGTGCCCCTTGCTAAGGGCCGTTCTGAACTTGTTGTTGTTGGAAGACAGGTGTCACTGCTGCTATATACGGTGGTTGTTAATACCGTTGTCGCTGATTCCTTTGATTATGTGCCCTTCTTTCATGTGTCACAACGCTTACTTCACCTTCTTTCTCTTTGTGAAAACTGCTGGTTGGCTTTTTGGTAGCACCGGAGTTGGAGCTAGCAGTTGAATTTGACACTTTGCCACATTTTAGCCATGTCTCAACTTTTACTCCCACGGCTACAATGTTGGAGAAGTTTGTTGTGACACTGCTGATTAGCCTCTCATAGAACTCAGGCCTGACTATATCTATGAACCAGTCAACTAATTCTTTTTCATTCAGGGGTGGCTCAACTTGAGCAGTCGTCCCGCGCCATCTTTGCGCGTATTTCTTAAAGGATTTAGTACTTTTTGTGTCATACTAAGAAGCTGACGGCGATCTGGGGCCAGATCTATGTTGTACTTATACTGCTGGATAAATGCGTCAGGAAAATTCTAAAAGCAGTGTATCTTTGCCTGATCTAGGCTCAGATACCACTTGCAGATGCTCCCTTGAGGCTATCCTGAAAGCAGTGTACCAATAGTTTATCATTTTTAATGTGCGGAGCCGTCCGCCTGTAATACATGATCAAGTGAACTTTGGGACAAGTGGATCCTTCGTATTTGTCGAACTTTGGTATTTTGAACTTCGGTGGGAACACCAACCCTGATACTAGACACATGTCTTTGGCGTATGATCCAAAGACATTACTTCCTTCAATAACTTTCATCCTCTTAGCCATGATGTCCATTTCTACCCTCAGCTTCTCGTGTTTTTTGTCTTCGGTTTTGGAACCATCGGGTATATCAAAGATGGTTTGACGAGTGTTGAAAATAGGTCGAGCATGTGTTGGACCTCCTGCTTGGGTGAAAAGAGGATTTGTCGTTATCGGAACAACTTATGGTTGAAAGCTGAAAGGTTGAGGATTTCTGAGCGGAAACAGAAAATCCCTGGACATGCCAAATGGAAACTCAGTTGTCGAAGCTGGAATTGTGGGAGGGTTTATCACTGATGTAGCGATTTCAGAGACCACCGTAACCTGTGTATCCATCTTTACTTTTATCACATTGAGAACTTCCATAATCTGACTGACATTGTCTTTGATTCCTTCGTTGTCATTGCCGATCTGGTCGATTCTCTGGTCGTGGTCGGCCATCTTCCTTTTAGCTTTGGCTCGAGTGTTGTATCGGTGGGAACTTAGCGTGACTTCTTTCCTCCTTGTTCTAACGAACAAGAACAACAGATGAGCTGCGGAACCCATGCAAGACTATGCAGAATGATATGCAAATGCAAAATCGACCATTGAAGGAAAAACAACAATTTTGCTTACAAACAAAGCTAGAAACACACGTAACAACGTGCTTTAAAAGCATATTTTCATTGATAAGTTGAGATCCATTACAAAAGATGGCTCTTGCTAATAAGCAAGACCTTTCTTAAAAGCAAATACAACATAAGATTACAATCTTAAAGAAAATGGGAAATGGCGAAGTATTAATCATTCTAACTAGACGACCCTTCTCCTTCTTGAGGCCTAGGCTGGATTTGGTTCTGACGAATTATCTTCCACAGTTCCGCATTCTCACGCTTCGCTTTGACTAAAGCATACCTTAGCTCCTCCTTAGGCATAGGAACCTCGGGCTCCATAGTGATCTCATAGGTATGAGTGTAAAATATTCTCAAGGCTATCTCCTTTGACCAAAGCAGATAGGCCCTTATGGTTAAACAACTCCCATTCCCTTCTGGGGTCTCTCCTAGTAGAAGAGGATGACGCCATGAAAAACTAGCTCGTGTTTCAAGTTCTTCATTGCTGCCTTTTTCACAAAAATAGGCTCTTAGCATTCCTGGCTCAGACTTTGGACCTGTTGAGTATCCATGTTGGCGGCGAGCAAGGATTGGGTTATAGCTAATTACTCCTTTAGTACCAATGAGGGGTACGTTCGGGAAGTCTGCACAACTCGGGATCATAATGACACCGCTAATCTTAGTATCATACCAGTTGATATCATAGTGTCTGAGGGTTATTAATTTTTCAACCCATACCTCTTTGCTGGGGAGGTTCCAAAGGACCTGAGTTCTGGGTAAGTGAGAGATAAACCACTTGCTAAGCAAAGTTGTACAACATGAAAACTATCCAAGATCGTACACTTTCTGGCGATGGATGACGATATAGGTATCTTCTAGCAATGTGTTAACAGGATTTTTGATGAGGAAGAGTCGGATGGCCTCCTCACTGATGAATTCGTCATAACATGGGAAAAGGTACATACCATAGATCAAGAATGCTAGGATTGCCTCAAAGATTCCCAAGTTTTTGTTATCGTAATGAATTTCAGCCATCTCCATGAATGGTCTTGCTTCCATTCCAGAGAAACTACTCCTAGTTACCAATTCAGCAGGCAGCTCAGTTGGCCTAATGTGTAGTGCCTTAGCAAGGTCTCTCCTTCTTGGTTTCCCATAATAAGTTTTGAAGGTAAAAGGAATCCTTAGGTAAGCAGAATACTCTTCTATTGTCGAGAGAAACTAGAAATCTGGGAATATAAAGCAGTGATATACTGGATCATAGAACTCGACGAGTGCCTGCAACATGTTCTCGTTGACTTGAGTGTTGAATAGTGGCAGAAGATCTTCGTACTTTGCAATAAAAGCAGTGGGATTCCTGACAAGGCCTGCTAGGATCCTGAGATTACCCAATCTTAGGTTTGGAAATGGAAACCTGCTTCGTCGTTCCATATCAATGTCTCTAAAAGAAAATTTTGAATTTCCTTGAATGGTTAGTAAAATGCAAAGATGCAATACAAATGCGACTGATTTTATAAAGCTCAGAATATCAACTGTGCCCAATTCTCATTTCATTCATTGTTGAAAAAAGTTACAACTTTTGAGACACAATACAAGAAGCCTAAATTATATCAAGAAACTAGGTTCCATGGTCTAAACTAAGAACTTCAGACGCGAGGCCTCTTCAACTTCTTCAGAATTGCATTCTCTATCACCAATTTATCCACTATTCCTTTCCAGGCTCTAGAGGTTGGAGGGATATTTGAGTATTCATGAATGCTTTGAGTGGGCTTGATACTGGAGAAAAATAAATTCTCCTTTGTTTCTTCCCCATCAGTTACTCGTCGTTCGAGCCAATCTATCAATTCATCTTTTTCTTGTACTTATCTGATGAGCTTTGTTGTTTCGGAGGAAAGTGCATGATACTTCCCTTCCCAAGTGTCCCTCTCAAGTTGAGCTCTTGCAAGTAACTCTTGGTATTCTTCCATCTTCTCAATGGGAATGGCAAAGGATGATGACGTGACAACAATCTGCGTGTTCTTTTCTTGGAGATATGGCAATTTCAAATCCCTTGCTCTAGACTGGACCCATTGAGTAAATGGTTCAAAAGCTATACAGTTTCTTTTTCCCAGGTCAGCTTTTGTTTTCTTCTAGATATCCTCCAAAGCATCAACCGTGTTGTTTCTTATATTTTCTACTGTTTCAGTGTTGAGATAAAAGAAACTGGATAAGAGCACATTGTTGGGTTTATCCTTCATTGGAAAACCAAATTGTCGTCTAGCCAAGGCTGAATTGTAGTTGATTCCTCCTCTTACTCCGATGAGTGGCATATTTGGGAAGCTTCCTCACTAATCAAAATAAACTCCTCTATCGTAAACGGGATTGTACCAATGAATCTCGGCTTGTGTTAAGGATATTATCCTTTGAAACCATCTCCATCCATTGGGATTCTCTTTGAAAGCGCCGGTTCTTGGCAAATGGTTGACGAACCATTTGTACAGTAGAGGTGCACAACAAAGAATAGTTCCTTTTCCTTGAAGGGTTACTAAAGGTCCTCAGTTTCACAGACTCTCGGGTTGAAACAATTAGTGAATACACGACTACTCATGCATTACTAATTATCTCAAGGAGGTCTCCACTGGGCGTGATTACATCATATGTCAGACTTATTGGGACTACTCCCAATAGCCCAACTGTTGATCCTATCACAATCCTATCTCATGTGTCACTCAAATCCGGGTTAGGATTTATCTCACCACTCAAAGCACCCAATGTCCACAACACACAAACAGTATATATGTAAACAAATATTCACAAATATATAGCATGCAATCATACAAAATAGGCTAAACCCTCAAGTTTTTGTCTATTTTCCCTAGTGAAATCACCATTTTTGTTGTGGTGAGAATCGTGATACCAAGCTGTTGATTAACTTGAATCTTAATTCTTTATATTCACAACCGAACTTTGGTTTATCCAAAGGAAAGGTTAAAGAAAGAAAAACCCTTTGCGCGATGTAGCAACAACGCTTAAGAGATTCTAGGATCAGGGGTTGGTTATGCTAAGGGTAGGTATTTCACATCCTAAACATATGTAGTACTCTACAGAAACTTTTTGTTTGTTTGTATGCTATGCTTGCTAAATGTTTGCTATGGTTTGGGATTAGGTATAATGTTAAGGTTGTAGGTAAAGACCTAAGGGTAGTTTCTAAGTTTTCTCGTAAAGATATCGCATCCCCTACCTACCTATCCTAACTAGGATAGAATCAGAGCAATCGTAGTTCACCTTACAAGGGATAAATGAACACCTGATTATGATCAAGGTTCAAAGGGGAACAAACATAACAATGCTTGTGTAGAGTTTAACTAAACTCTCTAGATCTAATTTGTACACTCAAAGGAATTGACTTTTAGAAAAGCCAAGAGGGGAGTAAGTAATCATGACAATGATCCTTACATAGAGTTAACAAACTCTATCTTAAAGTTCTAGTTGAAAGATACTCCTAACAAGGGGTAGGTCTTTTAGAATTAAAGAAAAGTCTAAGGGATATGGGTTCTAACTTAACTAAGTTATAGTTCATGGTGACTCAACAAAGTCAGAGGGTGGTGTAATGAGCTACCTATGACCCAAGGGTCAATAGAGAGACTTTCTTTTAGAATGGAAAAAGAGGAGACAACCTTATGAGAACTAAAAAGTTCCACCACTTAGGGAATAACTTAACAAAGCTAAAAGCATACATAAGCATTCATTCAAACATGATGAACAAAAGAGCATGGTGACAACCAAGAAGAGATGTGCAATCATGTAACAACATCAAGCAAAGTTTACAATCAAATCAAATGGTTACAACCAATAAAGTACAAAGATATTATAATATCTAGATGGGGATCATGGTATGGGTTCTTACAAGACTAAGCATACAAGGTGAAAATAATTTGAAGCATCTTAACAAAGGTGAAGAGAAATAATGTGATAACCATCAAGACAAATAACAACATGTAATTCAAACAAGTTTAATTCAAGCAAGTAACAACTAGAGGCAGGCATGTCATATAGTTCAAAGAATGACAAATGTAACAACATAAGATCAATAATCATGCATTGATGACAATCAAATATAAGTAAACATAAAATAAGTGTTACAACAGTTCAAGATTTCATGGGGAAGCACACAAGTTTATGGTTACAACCAAAATAGAGCAAGCCCTAACATCTATGAGTTCTTAATAAGGCATCTAAACAGGTGGAGGATATCTGAAGAACACACTCAAAAGATTACACCATCAAGAGGAAACATGATTCTTAAACACGGTTCAACAATGACAATCACTTAGATGCATCAAAAACAAGGATTTGAACATAATAATACCTTGAGTCAAGCCAATTTAAACAATCAAGCAAGTTAACAATCATGTATAAATCAAGTACAAGTCAAACTCACAAGATTAAATCAAGAAGAGGTTTGAAAATGAACCAAAACAAAGATGTAAGGTAAAAACCCTAAAAGTGAAAGACTTTCAAATGATATAAAGTATTTCTACTATGAATATCCTTGAATTCTTTTATCATTACATGAAAGTTTGCAATATTAGGAACATTTTGAAAAAAGAGTGAATCAAAATTTTGAAAAATGGTAAAGTTATGATATTTTGAAGTTTTTTTTTGAAGAAAACATGAAAATTAAATGATAAAACTAAGGAAATGCCTCTATCATGGATTGAACCCACATCCTGAGGTTCATAGGCTCAAAACCTCACCATATCAACCATGAGACGCGCCTGTTCAAGTTAGGAGAGAAAAAGAACAAATGTTACAACATAATAAAATCTCAAAATGGTAAAAGTGTTGTCCTCCTCAGGGATCGAACTTAGGAAAGCAAAGACAAAGCATACATGAGTGCACAGGTTACAACCACTGGGGTGGCTATACATCCAGTGTATCAAGCCACCCCAAAAATAGATAAGCCTCAAAGGCATGATTTCTGGGCAGAACAAGCTGAGGAAAGCCATCAAAACAAGTCAAAACGGGATGAATTCAAACTCAGTCAAAACAACACCATTTTTAACAAAATTTAGGTCCATCTCACTTGAAATTGAATAAGGATTTCAATGGTGTTTTAAGTTTTTCTTAAAAATGAACACAATTCAAAATCCAAAAAGTAAATGCAAGTTAAAGTCTTGAAATGCATTTTTGGAAATTTGAGTGAAACAAGAACATGATTATCCTGACTTAGAGTTATGCACACATCAAAAACATGTTATAGACAAGATTCAGGCAGAAGGATGTATAAAAAACAAACTAGTTTTGAAAATGGTATGTGAGTTGTAAAAAAGTACAATTTTGGATTGAAGATGCAAAGTCAAGGATAGCCAATAGCAAGACCAAACACAAAAGGTTCAAACAGGATGAGATTAGACACAATCAATGAGTTGAACATACAAGGACCCTAATCCACATTAGCATCTAAAGCAATCTAAAATCCAATAAGGCTTTCAAAACAGCTTGTCTACAGCAGAAGCAGACATCATGCTCTTTGTTTCAAACAAACAACAATACAAAATGATTTCAGCTTAGGATATCAAGGCAATAGGACTGATGATAACAATCAACAAGACTCATGAAAGCAGAAACACTTAATGATGCACATCAAGACATAATAGGTAATGGAATGATACAAGCATAAACATATCCAAGACAGTTCGCACATACAAGATATGATGACAATAAACTTGCACTCACAATATGATGGACAGTTAACACATACAAAAATGATGAGCACATGCATATCAGTAGGCATCTCCACCACATTTTGTATTCTGCTCATGTATTCTCATAGCACATACAAACAGATTCATACATAAGCAGCCTTTACTTCCAAACACATTGCAACTAAAGTAAGCTAGGCATGTTTACAATAGTTCTTGAATGAGATAGTAACTACCAACCTCTTCTAGACCTCTAACTAAGCTATATGCAGTAGGGAATACCTTGAAGAGCTCCAACCAATATCAAGCAGAATTTTGATGATCTAGCAGCTTTCTTGTACTTGAAGAAAAAAGGAAAGAACTTTTGTAACAGATCCAAAGTAAATGATGCAAAGGGTACTGTATGTGTTTGACAGTTGATATACTTCAAACTAGAAGTGTTGGAGGTGTTGAAATTGGTGGATCAGGCCTGAGCAAGGTTTTGTTTGATTTTATATGGAAAGTCAAAGTTTCTTTGGTTGGGAGTTGAATTTTGGAGATATAAGGTTTATAAATGGTTCAATGGTTGGAACACCTTCCAAATATCATTTGTAGGTTGTGTGGATTGTTTGTGAAGTGTTTCAAAATGTGGAAATGAGTTTAGTGTGAAATCTGTCCAAGACAGATTTTGAGGTTTTGTGGATGACTAGCTTCAATTACAAGAAAGGGCAAGGCAAGGTTGAATGACTTGTTTCTTCTGGTTTGGAGGATTTTTCTTGTGTGTGTTATGCATAATGGATGGCTCTATTTAAAGAGGAAGCAAAGGCTTGGACAGATTTGAGGGTGTGGCTTGCAATTTGTGTTTTTGGAGGGAGAATCTTAGCAAGTGAACTTGTGATTTCTTCTGCAGATCCTTAGCTTATTTCCAATGCACTCTAGCCTCAAAACCAGCTGTGTTTAAGCTGTTAAGAAGTGACTTTAGGGATGGAAAAGGTAGATCCCCCATGCTGCAATAAATTTTCATCAAAAGCAATCTCTTTCCTCTTGTACCTCTGTACTTTCTAGTATTTAAATAATTACCCTAACCAAATCATTGGCTTGTTCATAGATTCTTATGATTTTTACTCATCATATACTATTGGACATCAGATCAGATGTCAAAATATGGTTGAAAATCAATAGGATTGTTGGCAAGTTGGTTTATGCTAAGTTTGACATTGTGCATTTCAAGTGTTTGGACCCCAACTTGCCTCCTTCAAAACTCCTAGCTCAAAAATGCTATGGGGGAGTTCTGGTAATTTTTCGAAATCCCTCATCATGATCTAAAACTTTCATGTTTTTGGAATTTTCAAATTCCAAGTGGAACTAGATGAAAAACACCCTTGAAGTTGGCTGAAAATATGACTTGAAAAGTGCTAAAAATGTGAAATTTCACCAAGTGTTTTCCCCTCTTGCATTGTTTTTGATCATAACTCCAAATCTATTCATTTTTGGAACATAGGTAACTTTTGCACTTTTGTAGGACTTCTCAAGACCTTTCCAACAAGCTTTGAACCACTCCATTTGGATGTGTGGTTAGGAAGTTATGGTCTTGCCCATTTCAAAACCCTAATTTCTCGACTTTTCAATTACTCCTCAATCCTTGATCCAATGGTCATCAAACTTCATGAATAGATGTTATATGACATTAGGAACATGATTAACTTCAATTTTGTGTCAAAACCCTTTTGGTCAATGAGTTGACTTTTCAGTCAGACGAACCGATCGATCGGAAAACCCTAAATCGACTGTTGGTGTTCTGGGACCATTATTCAACCATTGGAGTACAATTTAAACCAAAAGTCAAACCACCATTGACTTTTCCTAAATAGAAACCCTAATCGGGAGTCCTGGACTGCACTGCTCTTGATCTTTGGGTGACAACCTCAAATTGGATTCATACTTAATCCAATATAGTATTCTTGTTTATGTGGAGACTTGTTTCATGTAGAATCGATCCAATACATTGACTGATCAAACCATCGAAACCCCGACTCCTGACTGTATGGAACCCTAAATCACCTGTATCTTGACAAAGACAAACTTGAAAGAGGTTAAGGTTAGACAAACAAATGATGATGTTCCTACAATGATGATGAAGATCTAAGGGTCAAAATTTGGGGTACAACAAACGCTCGTGGTTTTTTCTCCGGTTTTAGAGTTTCCACGTTATGTTCTTGTGTTGTGATTGTGTTGCTTTTTTCCTAACAACTGGTATCAGAGCCTTGTCCGGTCCAAGGATAGGTGTTCTTAGTATGCTCTGTGGTTGCAGTTTTGTCTAATCTTCCACATCAGAAAAAGGGTAGTGTTGTGAAAGAGTTGTTGACTTGCATTCACAAATTTTGCTGTGCATTTTGGGCTAAAGAAAATTGATGGAATATTTTTTTGACTTGTGGAAAGTTCAAGTAAAATATGTGTTGATATAATCAATATTACACAAGGTGCAAGACTATGTCAGTGGTTGAAGAGGTTCCTACCAACAAGGAAGTTGCACCATAATGTTTCAACCTGGTTTTTGACATGTGAAAGTTCTTGAAGTGGTTTAACTTCAAGTGAAGTATACTCTTCTTTTGGTGGAGTATGATAGTTTTTTAAAACTATGATTGTCGGTCAAGACAATGCCAAATTCTTAGAGGGGTTTAGCTTTAAGTGAAATTTATTCTTCATGATAAAAGTATATGATTGTCGGTGATGACAATGAGGAATTCTTGAAGTGGTTTATCTTAAAGTGAAATGTTATTTTCATGAGAGAATATGATAGTTTTTAAAACTATGATTGTCGATGAAGACAATAAGAAAATTCTTGGAGTGGTGTAGCATCAAGTGACTATACTCTTTATAGTGGAGTATGATTTTCGGTGAAGACAATGAAAGTTTATGTATAATTTTTAGTCAAGGTAGAGTTGTTGGGGTTGGTTGAAAATATATATGTTGATACTCTTTATGGTGGAGTATGATTGTTGGTGAAGACAATGAAAGGTTATGTATTATTTTCAATCAAGGTGGAGATTGTTGGGGTTGTTTGAAAATATACATGTTAAAGAAGTCCCACATTACTTAGTTTTGTGAATGAAGAGAGAGTCCAATGCTATACATATGATACAAGTTCTTTGAAGTCCCACATCGCTTAGTTTTATGAAGGAATATGGATTCCAAGACTATATATAGGATTTAAGTTCTTTATTCCTAGATGCACCAATCAAAAGCACTTTAAGCTTGTATTTGACTTTTTTTGTTCTCTTATGCTCTTGTACTAGAGTGTTGTGAGATGTAGTTAAATATTTGTTTTGAAGGGTGAGGGTGTATTAGGGGCCTGATTTTGAGAGGGTATACTATGTGTTGTAACAATTTTTACATAGTGTTATTCTCTAGTTGTCTATTGACAACATTCGTGGTTTGATGGGATAACCCTTGGGAATCAATGATTCACCACCTTTTAACATTTGGAGCTCATTATTTTTGCACAATGTCATTTGTGAAACCCTCTACAATATTTTTTCAATGGTCAAAGTCAAGTTGTGCTTGGAAGTCATGGAACTCATCGATACATCATAGGTTATTTTCAGCCATATTTGTGTGCTAACGTTTTGCTCAAGCATCCAAAAGTTATGTCATGTTAACCAATGTTGAAGTTATGTCATGTTTAATTTGGATTCTTGAGTAAAAACTTATGTCGTGTTAAAGTTATGTCATGGTTTGATGGGATAACCGTTGGGAATCAATGGTTCACCACCTTTTAACCTTGAGGGAGCAAAACCCTAACTGATGAATCATGTTTGGTGTTCTTAATATAACACTTTACCTTGCAAAGAAAGAAAATGATACATGCCATATTTTTGTATTTTGATTAGTAGTTAGTGAAACATAAAGCATATAAACATAAAGGAAAAATGTACACAAAGAGGTGCTTAATGATCTCTGTAAAAGAAAACACAAAGATTAAAGGGTAAAAAAGCAACCAAGCTTGTGGTCTTGTTTGTATGCAAAAATGTAAAGGGGGTGAGATCTTATGGTTAAAAATTAGGGTACAACAAACCCAATTTTTGGCCCTAAGATACCGCAAAATGCACATTATATGATATAAAAATGAATGTAAAGGATCCTATGGGGAAAATGTTGCCACAGAAGACAAAAAAAAAACGGTTGTTGAGCAAAAGAGACTCCGCAAGGGAAAAACAAAAGAGTAATATTCCACTAAGGGAAAATTACCAACGCAAGCAATAAAAGATACCAACAGAGAAAGACTTGCTATTGTTAAACAAAGCAAGACTTCGCCAGGGCAAAGGGAGCAATAAAGGGGGATATCAAATTCCACTAAGGGAAAGGAATCTAACTCTAATGGGGAAGATATTACCTACTATCAGACATATGGTAGCTCAAACAAAGGTAACTATTCCAGGAAGAAAAAGATTACCAACTACCGATTACTGGGTAGGGTAAGCAAAGAGTTATATTACTTACTACCAAACGAGTGATAGCTTAAAAGAAGGTAATAAACTCAGGAGGAAGCAATATCAACTACCTGTTATTGGGGAGGAACAGAAATATTACCTACTAATGGTTATTGAGTAGCTTAATAAAGGTAATAAACTCGGGAAAAAAATAATCAACTACCTGTTACTGGGTAGAAAGAGGAATATTACCAACTACCAGTTACTGGATAGCTTAACAAAGTTAATAAACCTGAAGGAAGGATTACCAACTACCGGTTACTGGGTAGCTTAAAAAAGGTAATCAACCCAAAAAGGAAGAGATACATTAGCTACTACCAAACAAGTGATAGCTTTAACAAGGAAATAGACTCAGGAAAAAGATATCAACTACCTGTTACTGGGTAGGAAGAGAAATCTTACCAACTACCAGTTACTAGATAGCTTAACTAAGGTAATAAAACTCGTGAAAAGATATATCAACTACCTGTTACTGGGTAGGAAGAGAAATATTACCAACTGTCGTAACCCGAAATTTGACCTCCTCTTTCGCCTTTGCATGAGCATGTGCATTTGCATCGCTGACATACATATGTTTTCTCTGTAATCTTTGTTGCATGAAATTTCAGGTTTTACGAGCCTGATTAATCACATCCTCCCAAAAATATCACATCATCAAAACAAGCATAAAATAAAGGTTTTTATACCTATTCATCAGAGCAAGAGGTCAAAAATCAGAGTTATGGCCACAACACCATTTTCATACAAAATTAGGCAAATTTTAGCCTGGTTAATCGATTAACCATTTGCTAGTGCAAATGGGTTAATCGATTAACCATTGCAAAATTTGCAGAATCTACTGCATTTTCAAGACAACAACTTTCACTTCTCATTTTTTGGGGTCTACATTGTTCTAGCATTGCGTGGAACATTCTAGACAGCTCTAGACACTTCAAGACATTTCTAAACACTTCAAGGAATTTGCTCCAATACATTAATTGGGATTGAGACCACCATGTTACTTCATTTTCCAGCATGTTAGCCCTTAAATTGAAGTTTGGATTGGGATGGTTACCGATTCAACTACCTAACTAATTGAGTTAACCTCCAACTCAGTGAGTTGAGGCTAAATAACTCTAAGGCTAGTTCCAAGGCTACATCCAAAGCTCACTCCGAACCTAGCAACTCCGAAGCAAAACTCTATATAAGCAAATTATTACCATTTCACAAAGATGCTCAATCATTCTCCCAAATTTTCACATTTGATCACTCTCAATTCTCCACATTCTCTCTGAATTTTCTATAACTTCTACTCATAATCTTCTTCACTTTCATCCCAAACCACACTAGAGCTCAAAACCTTCATTAAAGAGTAGAAACTTTTTCATTGGAAGTGCTTTCTCTTGAGCTTAGCCATCATCATCTTGCAAATTCTTGTTTCTTTTCTAGAGTTAGATTGCATTTGGATTCATCTCAAGTGATTACTTTAAGCTTATTCGGTGTAATTTCAATTTTAGAGTTTTCGTCGGAATTTTCTCAATTTCTCTACGGTTCGATTTTGGATTCTGTTTTCTCCAAATTTCTTTGAGTAGCTTCATCTCATTCCCTTTGAAACAACATCCAAGGTAAATCTCAGTCTTGTAGGTTGGTTAACTCTCACTTTTTTCACTGTTTTGATCGTTACCGTATCGTTTGCAATGTAGTTTCGAAGTTTTCTCGTTTGTGAATTAATTATGTCATGATTTGATTTTCATTCTTGATGTTTTAATTGACTCCATAAGTGCTTATTTACTGTTTTTGGACTTGATTTTCGTGCACGATCGTTTTTCCTAACAAGTGAAGGATTGCACAAATCAAAATTGGACAAAAGTTCTTTTGGGAAACTCAATTTTCAGGCTCTGTCTCAGTGTTAATCGATTAACACTTTTGCACAGACAAAATGTTAATCGATTAACCATGTATTTTTTCAGAAAAATTGTCTGTTTCAAAAGGGTTAATCGATTAACACTTTTGCACAGGCAAAGTTTTAATCGATTAACACTGCTCTGGAAGGCCATTTTTGTTCATTTTTAATGTATGTTTGGAATTTCTTCCTCTTTAAACTCCCATGGATTGATATGCTTGATGTTTATGGATGTTTTAACTTCTATTTGAAGCATGCTTGTGCATTTTCCAATGCCCAATCTTATCGATTTCGCATTTGTTTGCATTATTGACATTGCATGAACATATTCATTTTTGCCTAATCTTTAATCACATGATTACTTGGTTTGTGATGCATGCTAATTGACTTTGGTACTATTTTAAAGTTCTATCCTTGCTTTCATTAAGATTTGTTCCTCCATGGAATGAACTTAATCTTATTTAATCAATAATTTCCCATTTTGCTTTAACAATTTTTTCATTCCTTTTGAAAATTGTTAGCACATCTTTGCCCTTTGATTAATTAATCGAAACTTTGTTTCGATTAGTCAATCTTCCTTTTTCTCCTCCTTTGGATCTTCTTGAGCTTTGTATTTTATTTTCCCTCGCGGAGTTGAAAATTTGTAACGCATTGGAGCACTGTACAAATTTTGCGCCGTTGTGCTGTCTGTTTTGTTTCTTGCACCGTACATTGGTTTTAGAGAAGGAATAAGAGTGGAGAATTCCTACACTCATTTTGACTACTTTGAGTAGGGGACGAATGACCTTATGCCTAGAATAGTCACCTATATCTCCTTACTATGGTTTCCTCGTTTCCCCGTATGAGTCGATCACTCATTCTTGGTTGATCACTTATTCTTTTCGGTCAATCACAGTATGTTTGTTAAATACCGAATCACTTACAGTTAGCAACCTTTATTTGGTTCAAATACTGCCAGCTTTGTGTTAGTAACCTTTGTTCGGTTCAAATACCTTTTCCTTCGGTCGAGTGCTATTTGTTCAGTCAGTGTACCGTTATTTGGGTCATAACCTTTGTTGGTTCCACACCCATTTTCTTGGTTGATCATCGTTTATTGTTAAAGCCACTTCCATTCTCTTTTTCTCAGTTAACCACTGTTTATCAGTTAATATACCACAATCCCCTCGAAGTTTACACCTTTATATGGTTTATTACTCTCTTTCTTCCGGTCCCTCATAGTCCGTCTATCGACACCAACTTTTTGGCTTTCCCCACATTATCTTTCTCTTGTTTTTCTTTGGTTAATCACTGCTTCTCAGTTAATGCACCAAATTCTCTGCAGATCTTATCTTTTATTGATTCTTGTCTCTTTTCCTCGACCCCGTCGACATCCTTTTGTTTTCTCCCTAGTGGAGTCATCTCTTTTTTTGTAGTCCCCGACGAATTTCTGCTTTATTCTCCACCAGAGTTTTTGCCTTGCTTTTGCGCTCCCCTGTTGAGTTCGCCTTGCTTTTGGTTGACACTACTCTTTCGTGTTCCCCAGTGGAGTCTTTCTATCGCTTTCAGTTTCAGCTTAGACATTGTTTTTTCCTTGTCTTTAGCGTTGGTTCCCCGAACTATGTAGGCTCTGATTTCCTCATTGCATTATGAGGGTGCGTAGGCACAAGATTTCAAAATCTTGGCGAGCTACCTTCCTCCATCTCCTTCTTCTATCTCTCTGGTCCGTCCAAATCTTCTTCTTTTTCTTGGTTCCCTAAACTATAGAGCTCTGACTTCCTCATTGTTCTATGAGGATACGTAGACACGAGGGCCCCAATCCTTCGCAAGCACATTCTTTTCCTTTTCCTTTCCCCCCCTCTCTCTCTCTCTCTCTCTCTCTCTCTCTCTCCTTTCTTTTTAGATAGAAGCATTTAGATTGATAACCCATCCAAGCCTAGAAGTAAGAAAAATGGTTCCCATTGGGTATGACGGATGCTTAAGGTGTTAGTACATTCCTTTTGCATAACCGGCCCCCTTTCCCGTTTCTCTTCCCTTGGGTTTTATCAATATTTTCCATGTCCTTTGGGACTAAATAAAGTTTGGTGGCAACTTTGTTATATCTTTGAGTGTGTGTTTCACTCAGGTATAATCCCCCTAGCTTCACCAACAACCGGTTATTGGGTAGCTTAACAAAGTTAATAAATCTTGAAAGGAAGGATTACCAACCACCGATTACTAGGTAGCTTAAACAATGGTAATCTACCACGAAAGAAAAAGAGATATATTACCTACTACAAAAAAAGTGATGGATTTAATAAGGTAATAAACTCAAGAGACCAAAGTTCAATCTAGGAACAAACTGGAGAGAAACAGTCAAATAAGACTCGATCCAATGAGAAAATATTTCAACTGGGGGATTGATTCCATCCAGATAATGAACTGGAAAGGAAAGCTAAAAATCATCTTCCATAAGGAATAACCTTAATGGGGAATTAGAAAAGATAAACACTTTCTGATTAAAGGTGATACTCTATTGGAGAGAACACACACGCTCTGCAGGAAAAATAACACTAGAGAGCGGGGAAGCACCAAAGAAATGCACGATGCACAATGCAACAAAAAGATGTTATGCACAAATAAAGAATGTGCATACCATGAATATGTGTATGTATATGCAGACAAAACCAGTAAAGGAAAACTAGGAACAACCAATCACCACAGTACAACTGTATACTCGGCTAATCTCAATAAGATGGAGATATCAATGGAGATACTTCCAAGGATTTAACTAAAGAAATCCTGCAGGGGATAAACAAAATCTGTCAAAGGAAAATAAATCATACTACAAAGCTTAAATTTTCTCTGGGGAGAGGAAAGATACTGCTTGCGGAAATAAACCCAAAGATCAATCTTCTAACATCAATAATCCACAAAGGGGATAACAACATGAACTCCGCTTCAAGAGAGTGAAAGATCTGTCGGGGAAACACATCAGCACAAACTCTTCCAAACTTTTCTTGGGGATGAGAAAATCCAAATGAACTCTGTTGCAGAAGGATGAAGATCTATTGGGAAAATATGTAGAGCCAAAAACTCTTATGGGGATGAGAAAAAAATTCACTAGGGAGTCACCAACATGGAGGATTTAGAGAAAATTCTCTAGGAACTAACCACCTTCAAGGATAAACATTCTGGACTTGTTGAGGATATACAAGATGTTAACATCATATCAAAAGGTCAAACCGCAGGGGATTTTAAATAAATATGCAACACAAAGTGGGAGGAAACCCAACAGTTGACTTCAATCTCAAATATTCTTAGAAGGAAGCAACATTGCTCTATGCTCGGGGAGCAACTGAAGCAATAATATCATGACATGAGGGTAAAAACTCTATCAGAGATTCCATATCAAGGAGAGACATGTTTCAACAATTAAAATTTCTTGATCACAACCCTACTGAAGAAGTAAACCATACTCAGCTAGAGAAAAATCTGAATCAAGACTTGACTGGAGAATTCTCAATTTTAGTGCTCGGTTGGGGATCATTTGAACTGACACTCACTTTGGGAATTAGATTTTATGAGTCCAACACATCGTAACAATCTGAAGGGAAACCTACTAACAACTATAGGGGATGGAAAGATGAATCTTTCAATAGTCAACTTTCTAGATACAAAATTCTGCTTGGCGACTTTAATAGGGAAAGAAATGGATCTGACGAGGATCATATCCCATCTTTCATAACCAATAGTAATAATTGCACAACTTCCGCTGGGATCAGCAAAGATGATTCTCAGGGTACTAATAACCTTGAGAGAAACATCTTGGACTTGCAGGGATAATTAAGAAGTTAACATCATAGTACATAGTCAACCTACAGGGGATTTTAAATCAATACCCCATATAAAGTGGGAGAAAACCCAACAATTGACTGCTATCTCAACACTTCTTAGGAGGAAAATCTGGTTCATATTGGCCATAAGAGCATCAAAGCATAACAGAGGAGGTAAAAACCTGTTGGGAATTCTTCACCAAGTTTGAACACAAAAAGAGATGGGATCCAACAATCACATTCACACTTATACATTCTTGATCACAAATAGGTTGGGGAAGAAGAACCACACTCGGCCGGGGAAATCTGAATCAAGACTTAGTTGGGGAGTCCAAGTTTGGGATGTGTTGCAGTGAGAATCGGATATCAAGTTATTGTATTAACTTGAATCATAAAATATTGAATGTTCACCACCAAACTTTAATTTATCTAAAGGAACGGGAAAAGATCGAATAAAACTCTAATTGCGCATTGTAACAACAATGCTAAGAGATCTAAGGTTCGGTGGTTGGTTATACTAAGGGAAGGTATTATCGCCCTAAGTATTTATAGTACTCTATAGGAACCTATTGTTGTATTTATGTTATATTATTGCTTGTTTTCTATGTTTGGGAATGTTTTATAGAGAAAGATCTAGAGGTTTATTATTAATTTGCTCGCAAAGACTTCGCGGTCTTATGCCTACGTATCCTAACAAAGATGGAATCAGAGCAATCGTAGTTCACCTAAACAAGGGTGAAGAACACTTGATAGTGATCAAAGTTCATAGGGGGAAAGTAAATGTTCATAACAATAACACTTACATAGAGTTTACAAACTCTATCTTAAGGATAAGTTGAAAGGGTTAATGACTCTAACAAGGTCAAGAGGGAAGTTAAGGACAGGTTAAGCTACCTATGACATATAGTCAACAAAAAGACCCTTCCTTTGTATTTGGAAACAAAAGAGAATAAAGAAGGATGAAGGCTAACAAGATAACATCACTTAGGGATAACTTGACAAAGTTAAAGTAAACATGAACAAAATGGGTGAATATGGTTTAGATGAACAAAGATAATATTCAAACATGATATCAATTGAAAGTGACAAAGACAACATTCAAACATGATGTAAATCAAGGAAGCGTACAAGGTAAGACAAAATTGAAGTGAACATGGTAACAACCAAGTATACGTGACAATATCTAAGCATACACGAGACAAAGTTCTAACAAGACTAAAGCATCATGGATATAAGTTCAAGTGTACAACTAAGGTAAACATGGATTAGGGTTTACTACACCACTTAATCATGAATACAAGACAAACATGGATAAGCCATAACAATACTTAAACATGGCTAACAATCAAAAGTTCAATAAAACATGGATAAGTCATAACAATACTTAAACATATAAGATACAAAGTTCAAACAAAACATGGATAAGTCATAACAATACTTAGACATGGATAAGATACAAAGTTCAAACAAGACATGTATAAGTCATAGCAATACTTAAACATGGACAAGGTTACAAAGTTTAAACAAGACATGAATAAGTCATAAAAATACTTAAACATGGATAAGATACAAAGTTCAAACAAGACATGTATAAGTCATAACAATACTTAAACATAGAAAAGGTTTCAAAAGTTTAACAAGACATGTATAAGTCATAACAATACTTAAACATGGATTGCATTCCAAAAAAATTATGAAAAACAAAGTCAAGACATTACTTTAATCATGAAACAAGTTTAGATATTGTTCAAGATATAGGTAACAGCCTAGAGTACATGTGAAGGTTTAAAGTGATCATATTCAAGGATTAAAATACCACAAAGATTTGGTCATGGAAAATATACAAGTTATGGATCATGTAAAGACATGTCATTAAAGTTAACGCCATTTATGAACACATGAACAAAAGTTGACAAGCACAAGAACTTATATACATACAAGTGTTCAAGGAGGTATGAAGGGATTGACAAACATCATGGCAAAAGTCAAGAAGAAAAATTTACAACTATACATGGAAAACAACTTCATTCATACATGAAAAAGAACAACGTTTAAATACCTTAAACTTATGCAAAATTCAAAGTAACATGTTATCAATATTGCATAAGGTCCAAACATGGTATACTACATTCACACAAGTCAACATGGCCAAGACATATCAAATAATAAGGCAAAGAAGTCAACTAAAGGACCTAAAAATAGTATAAAAAAAGGTGCCTACTTTAACCATGCAAAAGTGTGTGAAAAATTTATTTTATGGAATTTTAAAGTATAATCATAAAATAGGAAAAGCATGGAGTAAATAGGAAAAATAATGGCTCAAAAATGTTAAAGGATCAACAAGTTATGAGTATTTGAAAATTTAAAGAAACATGAAAATAAAAAGTGGTAAAAATAAAGGTTTTGGTCCTAGAAGGGTTTGAACCCAAGGCATGGTGGTGGAAGGCTCAAAAATAAGCCACCAGGCTATACACGCGCACGTGAAATATGATGGAAACATACATATATATTTTAAAAGTACTTCAAAAATATACAATGAAACAAAATTGAAAAAAAAAAGAAGGGCAAAAAGGTGGTTCAGCAGGGTTGAAACCCACACAAAGGCACAAGGGAAAGCTTTGAAATGACACGTTGCTACCACTAGGGTGGTGATACATCCAGTGGTACTAATGCAAACAATTAAATAAATAATAAATAAGCATAATAGGACAAAACTTGCCACCTCAGCATACAAACCCCACACTCTCCTCTTTCTTCCTCCCCTCGCTCGTGTTTTTCTCTTTTCCTCCATTTTTTCTCGTTCTTCTTCCATCAATATCTCTCTGATTTCTTAACCATTTTAAAAACTTTAAATACCAAAGTTCATCTATTTTTTACAAGGAACAAAATGGTGTAAGTTTTACATGTTGAAACTTAATATATAATGCACACGAATGCCAAGAACAGTTGGGAAACCCTAGCTTTCTATCATCAAAAACTTCACACATGGTAATGATACAATGCAAACAAAAGAAAGAACATACTAAACATAATAAACTCTACATCTTTGCTTCCAACAGTAATAAAAAATAATGCATGAAAAGAGAGCTTCAAGATTCAAGAAGCATACCTATTGGAATAAGTCCAATGCTTCTTCACAACAGCTACAGAAGTGAATGAATGACCTTAATGGCACTTTGGATCTTAGGAGAGAAGATTTGAGTGCTTGGTTTGGTCTGGAACTACTTGTGTACCTTCACTTAAATCTTTTTGCAAATATAAGGATGAAGATGGTATATGATGATAGATATGATACAGAAGTTGTTTGAGGGCTTAAATGAGATTTATGTGATGTATGTAGGCGGTTTAGATGGTTAGAAATAATGAAGGATCACTGGTTTGAGAGAACTTAAGTTTCACTCCAATGGAGAGTGAAAAATAACAATGGAGGAAGACTCAGGTTCAGAGGGTTTTGAAGGTGTTTTTGTTGTGTGTTTTGCTTGAGAAATGGTTCTCTATTTATAGGAGAAGTGAAGTGGAAAGAGGTGATCAGATCATGGAGTTTTTGCATGTTTAGTTTGGTTGGAAGTGAACCATGTAGTTTCATGCAAAGTTATGGTCCCAAGGTGAAAGTGCTATGGCTAGCTTAGAGTGGTTGATGTTTTGATCTTATTTTCTGCATAGGAAACGATTTGGAGTCTCAAGAAGAGTGAACTTTATGATTAAAGTCCCTTTTTGCAAATTGAAATGTGTTCCTTATGGCAAAACCTTCCCTAAATGGAATAATCACATGGATAATGCCTTAAGACCTTGTGTAATGACCCAAGGGCTCGTGTGATCTTCTGAACAATGAAGTATTTGCAAGTAAAAGGACCTACAATTAAGGGATCTTGCATATTGAGTTGGTTTTGCAAGTTGATTATGGCAAGAATAAGACTTGAACATCTCATTCTAGGGCCAACTTCCTTCCACCAAAACTCATGGCTCATAAATGGTAAAAATGAGTTCTTTTACTCTTTGAAAAGTTTGAAACGTGATCTACAAATTTCATGCTTTAATTTTTCCATGAATCAAAATGGATCATGATGAAAAATGGCTCACAATTTGGTTACTTTTACAAGTCAGATTTGTCTAAAAACATTTCTAAGTGATGGAATTCATTTTTGAATGAAAAACCAACTTCATGGCCTCATAACTTGAAATCTAAGCACTTTTTGGGGGATTCCTCCTCTTTGACAAAGTTGTAGTGTGTAAAGAGCTATTAAAATTGGTCTTTGGAGCAAAGAAAATGGATGCTTGGATTAGGAGTTATGGCCTTGGCAAGTTGGACAAAATACATTGTGCATCCATAACAGAAAAATTTCACTTTCTCTTTTGTTGCCTTTTTGCAAGTAACCTTATTTCTCTTGATTTTTCTTGATCAAAATCAATTATAAAATATTTTTCCAATGAAATTTGACTTGAGAAGCTTATATTTGACCAAAAACCCTAAAGTCAAAGGTTTGACTTTGCAGTGAATGACTTGTGTATCAGATGAACTTTCACTTCTTGATCTTCAATGAATTTAAACTCTTAGGCTATTTGAAAACCATGGATGGACTCTAAGGATGTATTAGAGTGTCTTAAATCATGTCCCAAGGTTTGAGATCATGTCTTGATCAAAAGTCAAAGATGCAGTTGACTTTGGTTGAAAAACCCTAATTCAAAGGCCAAATGAATTTGAATCTTTAAGAACTTGTAATGAAGCCAATTTTCATTGATATTTGATAAAGGGAGGTACCTTGAGTGTATTAGAACTTGTTTGATTAATGATCCATCCAAACCTATCAGGGAGAACATTGAAATCTGCACTTCGGGGAGAACATTGAAATTTGCACTTCGGGATCCTACCGTTCTTGAATTAATCATTGGCATTCCTTTTAATGTTCATAAATCAAAGGAAATTTTTTTATATAGTTTTCAAAAGCATGAATGTTTATTTATCTATTTATTTAAAAACTAGTATTAAAAAAATGAAATTTCGCAAACAGAAACAAAATAAGAATTGCAAAGGGACAAAGGCCCAAATTTTATTGATAGAATGGTAGTCTGCAAATGGCATTACCCCATGAATCATTACAAAGTTTAAAAATGGTAAATACATGGAAAGGGTTACATTGAGATACAATGACCACTATTCTCCCTAACAACTTTGAACTCCACTGTGCTCAAAACTTCCATTGAGAATGATTGAACGACAATCGTTGACAGGAAATGTTGCTTCAAGTGATCGAGTCTGGCCTGATGCAGTTACTTGCCATAATCCCTAACTTTTGCTTAGATTGCCCTTTCGGGTTTACAATCTACCGGGATGATTATTTTCTATTTATGTCTCTAATTTTTTCCTGGACCGCCCTTTCGGGTTTTTAGCCCACCGGGATGCTCATTTATGTCTAAGCCGCCCTTTTGGGTTTTCAACTTAGCGAGTTGTTATTTTATTTTTTAGGCGAAGTATTTCTTGACTGCATCGACATCCATAGGATGAGTGAACTCTTCATCATCCATAGTTGTAAGAATGAATGCACCTCCAGAGAAGGCTTTCTTAACAACATATGAGCCTTCATAATTAGAAGTCCACTTGCCCCTAGAATTAGTGGTAAAATTCCATATTTTTTTAGCACGAGGTCGCCTTCTCTAAACACATGTGTTGCACCCCAAAATTTGCCCAACCTTTTCTTCTATCTTGGCTTATTTTTCATAGCATCTTGCATTAGTATTTGTGCATAGCATTGGTTCTAGAGAGGGGATCAAGATGTTGTATTTACTACTTAAATGAGAAGCTTCATGTTTAAAGTTCAAGCAAGGATACAATTTCAAATAGATATAACCTGTTGGTCAATGTTTATACAAGAAGCAAATAGAGATCAAACAATCGAACATAATTTTTTGTTGTAGAGCCTATCTCTTCTTGCCCCTTGATTCAAGTTGAATCAAGTTCTTTGAACGCGGTGCATAAACCTTTGATTACGACACTCTCTTTGAAAAACCCTCGACCTTCGAATCTGGCCCGACAGATTTCAGTTACCCACATGTCGAACCCGAATCTTCCACTCATAATCCTCTGTTTACCGCTACTAAACCGACATAACCTCACGGTCTTCGATTACCTTCGCTCGGCTAAATCTATGATGGAACAATTCGTGCAAAACCCCCAAATTCTGAGATTCTTGGAGGACAAAACCCTAACGATTTTATTCAAGAAAAACCTGCCGATTACTCAATCCAAACCAGATTAAACCAATTTTCGGCTTTAGACGTTATCACCTCAAACATGCACAAGGCACAACAAAAATGATTATGTGTAGTTGTTGTGAAATGTTATGAAGAGAATGAAGATGATGAGAACCAAATCGACACGTAAATTTCACTTTTCTTGTTTTCTTAGTTCATGTGAAAGGAAAGTACAACTCAACCTATATGCAAAACATAACTGACTTAACAAATAAAACATACTCACAAAAACAGTTTGACTTAACAGAATTTTGATACAAAACAGCGAGCGGTCGACTTGAGCTTACCCGTATACTTGATTATGCAGAAACTAGGGCCATGCATCGACCGGAGCATGACATGCGTCAATGCACAGCATGCAATTTTATCCAAATACAAATGGTCATAGTATGAGTCGACCGGAGGGTTGAAGCGAGCCCTCCTGAGACTAATTCATTAAAATGACTAACTGTATGAGTTGACCAGAGCAGGTTTTAGGTCAACTCAAAACCCTAAAATAGGAAAAAATGCCAATTTTCATGCATGAAGACTCATTTGATGAAACCTATAGTATGGAAAACAAAACTAACTAAGCCAACCCTAAATGAAACATAGATTTGGCCATCTCTATATGTAACAATAATTTTTTTGACGAGTGTTTGACTTGTGAGAGACAAGACATGCAAATATGACATGGTGACAACGTCCAACATATATTTTTCTATTTGGTTGAGTTTTGACATCATCAAAACGAGCACATCTATATATGAGGCTTTGCCCTCACATACTCCCTTTTTTTGATGATGGCAAAACAAATAGATCCTGGATGTATGATATGTCACATTATCCTCCCCCTTGCTTGATGCTTCATCCATACACACTCTTCTGCGTGAATACTGAGTCTTCACCTGTGATGTTTCTGTTTCTACTGCGGTGCTTGATACTTTTCTCCCCCTTTGACAACATCAAAAAGAAAGAAACACTTGTCAATGAATTGTATAAAAGTAAAAGAAGACACAAGTTCCAGAGACTCGCAACAGGCTATACATTAACAGACATTCACATACAATGTAGTTAATAAACACATAAATAAAATGACAAATAGAGCCACTCAAAATAGAACAACAATAAGGTTTGTTATCTCAGGCAAGAACAAAAGACATGTCATTCAACACACATAACTACATAAACCATTCAACAACAAAGAAAAACATTAATGAACAAATAATCATATGCAAAATGCAGTATGCAAGACAACTTCAAGGTCTCCTACCCCGGAAATGATGGTTAGGCCCTTGAGAGGGATACTCTGGAGGTAATTATGCATCGGCTCTTTCAGTAAACTCCAAGACCGCTCTATTGAGTATGTTGAAGCTGGTGGCAAGAGCCCTATGTTGAGTTGCTGTTGTTTCAACAAACCCATTGAACCTTCTCATGACAACGGATGAAAATGTGTCGAAATTTTCGATGTAAGTTTGAAATTGACTTTGTAGTTGAGAGAATCTCTCATCCTTAGCTGTCATGAACGACCGTTGCTCAAGTGGCATAGTCCTCATCATGTCTAGGAGATCATCGAAGTGTTGTTGCGGATGTGGGGATGGTTGAGGCTCATAGCTCCATTTTGGAGTGTCTTGATACTCTGGATGCTATTGTGGCATATAGTTGGCATCTAACGATGTCCAACCTGTATGTTGCCATGCGCCCCACCCTTGGTCTTCCTCATGATCCAAGTGAGGTGATTGATTGAGCCACCCACTATTATATTGGTCATCAGCCTCTATAGGTTGTCCACCTACTTGTTTTTCTTGTTCTTCCTCCTGTGCTTCCTCGTTCTGGTCGTCACTCTTGTCTGATTCTTCCAACCGAGAGGTAGTCACCTTGACAATGAACCTGTAACAACTTTCGGTTTGATCCTAAATATATCCCATCATGGTAATAGTCTTTTGGAAAAAACTCTTGATCCGAGGTCAGTGATTTATAAGGTATGCCTTGAACTGTAATTTTGGAGTTGTTGAGAAATTCTTGGATAAAGGACCCGTACGATAGAGCAGTACCTCTACCTGAATCCCTCAGCGAATAAATCCGACTTGCGATGTAGTGAGGCCAACTGATTTTGATCTTTTTCGTCAGAATATAGATCAAGTGTACCTTAGCTTGATCGACACGAGAATAGCCACCTTTTTTTGACCGTAGAATGTGTGCCACAATCCACTGTAAGATTCTATCCATTGGTTTTAATTTTCCCGTTGTGATCGTCTTAGGGAAGAGGTCACTTGCCACAATATCATTAGCATATGGATTCTTCAACATGGAGTTCAAAGCCTCTTTGAACTCGTAGCCTATGACAGTACGAGCATCCGTGGTCTTAATGATGGGCTCAACAGATACTGGTGACATGTCAAACAGAGTTTTCCAGACCAAGTCGTTCACACATACCTTAGTATTTCCTACTTTCGTGTTGAACTCGAAATCTTGAAATTTCCCTTGAAGGCCAGTGTAAAATATCCTCACAAGGTCTTCATTGTACTTAGTGTTGCATTCTAAAAATTTATTGAAACCTTAAGCATCAAGAAGATCAATCACTTATGGAATATGCATACGTTCAGCAGACTTTCGGTAGTAAGCATGTTGTTTAACCACATATCGTTTGCTGAAATTTTTCTCATAGATTTCTGCAAACTCAGGAGGTACAAGGGATACGACAGTTATCGATAGGGTAAATGATGGACCTGTATGGGAGGAGGATGCTCTGGTAGTTCTTTTGCCGGTGATTTTTTGGGTATACATTTTCACTTTCAAGTTTGGAGATGAAGAATTTGTGATGAGGAGGGTATTCTTGAAGATGGAGGTAAGATGATGATTTTACCCCTTTTTATAGATGCTAGGTTTTGGGAAGAGGAGAAGAAGATAAATAGCCTTGATGTAGGTTACAAAGCTCAATGTAAATGTATTAATGATGATGACTTTGAATGGACATGATGAATTAAATTGTATTGAAAATAGTGGAAAATGAACAGTTTTAGCAGACATTTTTCAGGAAATTCGCGCGATGCGTCAACCGGAAGGGTCATGCGTCGGTGCATACTGTATGAAAAATAGCACGTTGAAAATTACATGGGTATGCATCAACCAGAGGGTCAAGCATACCCGTTTCTCAGGCATGAAAAATGTCACTTTTGTGAGTCGACCGTTACCCTGTATAGGTCGACTCATGCAGACAAAAAACAACAAAAACTTCAATTTTGTTCAATTTGGCATACAATGAGACATAAATACCAAGCCTAATAAAATTTCAAGCATACAAAGGAATGAAATAAGTTCAATCATGGTATACACGACAATAATGACACATAATTTGATACATTACATTTTATGAACATGGGAATTTTGAGAGGTTCTAATTAAGGAACGATATTACCTCAGCTCCAATTGTAACGGAATGCACTCACATATGGCTCTACACATATTCATTTGTTAAGAAACATATGGACAAAGAACATATAGATATAGATGTATATAACATGTGAGAGATATTTCTAAACACCATCCAAAATATCAAGAACACCGAGTTCGCGTCGGATGTGAAAGAAAGGCTCTGTAGCGAGAGGTTTTATAAAGATATCTGCAAGTTGATTTTTAGTGTCAACATGCTCAAACACCATGTCGCCTTTCTCCACAAGATCCCTAAGGAAGTGGTGTCGAATTTTGATATGCTTGGTGCGTGAATGTAGCACATGATTCTTGGTTAGGATAATAGCACTCGTGTTATCACAAAAAATTGGAACACGCTCAAGTTTGAGGTTAAAGTTGAGCAAGTGTTGCTTAAGCCATAAGACTTGAGCGCAACAACTGTCGGCCGCAACGTATTCCGCTTCGACGGTTGACAAAGCTACAGAGACATGCTTTTTGCTATGCCAACTTACCAAAGAGTTTGAAAATAGATGACATGTGCCACTCGTACTTTTCCTATCTGATTTTCATCATGCGAAATCCGAATCGAAAAAGCCAACCAAGGAGAAATCATTTCCCTTAGAATACTAGAGCCCATACATTGGAGTACCCGAGAGGTATCTAAGTATGCATATTTGAGTCTTGTATCTTCTTCCTGGGAGCAATTGGAGTGGAATTGAAGCAAAGAAGTGAAGGTTGCACGCATCTGAAGAACCAACGGAGTTGCTCCGTTCAGTAAGCTTCCATTCTCTAATTCTCTCATTTTAGGCGCTGATTTAGGCTCATCTTGGTTGCATCTGAAGCCCTACATTTAGTAGGCAATTTTTGCATCATTGTTGTTCATGTTTGATCTCGTTTTCAGTTGGTGCACTCAAACTTTGGATCTTCGATTCTCCTTGATCTTGAATATTTATGATGTTTGACCTATGGATTTGGAATCCTTGTAGCAAGATCTTTCGTTTGGTACCATTTTTGTTCATTTCTGTGGTGGTTTTTTCCCTGAGCTCACTGGAGAAGACGACCGGAGCCCTAGCTCCGGCGTCTGGTTCATTTTAGGCCAGGTCTGAGGTGGCTTGGGTTGAATGCTTGACCTGCGCGCGTGTTGTGGTGTTATTGGTTTGACTCATGATATGTGGCATGCTAACTCCACCTCAAATTAATGAAACGATACGTTTCATTAATTTGGCTCACCCTTGGGTTGGATTGGGCTTCTTCTGGTATCCACACCCCTGTTTTTCTGAGCCCAAACGTGTTTTGCCTATTTCCAATTATGTTGTTTTTTGCTTGTGCACCGCCTGTTCATTTCTCTTATTTTATTTTCTTATTTTATTTTCTGTTTTGATTTTCAATTATTAAAAATAGATCCAATTGTCCAAAAATTCCACAAAAAATATTTTCCATCATTTTAAAACCTTATTTAATTTTTCATAATTTTTAATTCTGATTTTATTTTATTTTGCAATTTTATTTGAATTTTGCAATTGGAGATGTTTTTAATGTTGCCTTTAGTTGATCATTAATACTTAAGCTACCATTTGATATCACCAATGAGTAGGGTTTCCTCTCCATTTAGAGGATGGATTGAGGTGCCTTTGAGGCTGATTCTGGTCAGTGTTTGATCATTTTAAGTTTGACGTTGAGTTGGTTTTATTTGACCCTCGATTATAACTCAATAAGGTGGAACACCCTAGTTGATCAAATCATTTGGTGATGCCTTGAGTTGAATTTGGTTTTGAAACCTTGGCTTCTGTTTGCCATCGAGCTTAGTTACTTTTTACATTTTATTTGATATTTATTGAACCTTTCTTCTATTTTTGGTGAACTTTGCAAGTCAAGTCACCCTAGATGAAGTTCATACAAACTAGTTGACCTAGTTCCTTTTGGAAATGACTTTGATTGATCCCATATGCACCCTATGACTCTTGATTCTCATTCTTGACATGATTAAGGTGTTGGATTTGCATTTATAGGTCACACACTTGTGTAGCTTGTTTTACAAGTCACTTTGAATTAGGGCATTCCACTTGGTTCTAAGTGTTGAATGTGGTTTGAAATTTGGTTCTTTCTCTTGCCTTGGCTTGTAGCTTGCTTATGCATTGTTTCCACTCTTGTTTTGAGCTTTCTTCTTGTTTTTCCACTTCTGTCCCTTGGCTTTTTGATACTCATTCATGGAAATTTGGTATCCTTTGTTCATACTTTGAGTTTGCTTTGAATGAAGGATCACTTTGAGCACTTGTTTGCTCTTTTCTTTTGCATGATCAATATGTTGTTTTTTGGTTGAGATATCTTGTATGTTGCTTCCTGCCCAAGCTTGTTCTCCCATCTCCATTTTAATCATGGATTCTCCTTTTGATTTTGTTGTTTACCTTTGTGTAAGTGATTGATGTATGAATGGTTGTAGGAGTTGTGACTTCTCCCATTTCATCTCACTTTTTCTTTGACTTGTTTAAGTCTTTTTGCTTCATATTTTGTTTGTGTTGCATTATGCATATCATGTTTGCATTTCTTCTTGACTTGTTTAAGTCAACTTCATCTCTTTCTTGCATCTCATTTGTGATTGATTTATCTTGTCTTTTCTTAGTCTTTTGCTATGATCCCTTAGGATTCCTAGTCCCTCCGTTTAGGATGGGAGTAGGAGAGACATTAAGTGTTCAATCCAAGCATGATAAAATTAGGATAGTTTCTTCCCTCTTAATCTCAATCTTAGAAGCACGTTGCATGATAACCTTAGGGTTTTTTAGTTTCCCCTTAGAGTTTGTGTCTTCTCTTCTCATCTCAAAACTTCTTCAAGACATCTAATAAAGGATAATAAGTGTTGTACGCTACGAGCCTTGAGTACTTGGGGAATGATAGTTGAGGGGCTTCCTCTCAACTGTCTAGAGTGTTTAGCGTATGCCCTTTGGGCGATATGCGACGCACTCACTCTCAAGTCATAGTCTTTAGTGCAACATGAATTACAAATCTAATTCAATTCACTTCTTCATAAAAAACACAAAACAAAACATCAAATCTTTTTTATCCTTTGGGATTATTTGAAAATCATTTTCAAAAAGAGTGTGTTAACTCTTGGTTCTACCGCAAACAGGTAACGCCTAAGTCTCCAATGGTCGAGTAGCAATACACCTAACTTCTAGAACGAAGGTTTAACCCTACTCAGTTAAAACACTTGAACCAACCTATGGTCGTGTCAGCCCGAACTATGTTTGCTCTGATTTCTCGTGCCAGACGAGGATACATAGGCACAAGACGATGATGTCTTGGCGAGCAATCTTCCCCACCTTCACCCGTAATTTTCCAAACTACGTTGACTCTGACTTTCCCATTGCACGAGGGAGTACGTAGGCATAGAGCGGTGATGCTCTATCGAGTCTCTTTTCTTTTCTTTTGTCCCTGTGAGCCAGCCTTATAGATTAACACCCTTTTAGACTAGATAACAAGCGTGGATCCCGTTGAGTACAACGGACATGAGGGGTGCTCATACCTTCCCCTTGCGTAACCGACTCCCGAACCCAAGATTTGGTTGCGATGACCTGTCTTCTCCCTTTTTCGTAGGTTTTCTCTGATCGTTTCCTTCCCCTCTCTTTGGGATAAATAACGATCGGTGGAGACTCTTCTGTCCTTGTTGGCCCTTCTTCGCAGTGATGCGACAACTGGAGACTCTGCTGGGGACTTTTCCCATCCCCTATGCGAGTCCATCCTAGCGCTTGTGTGTTTTATCTTTGGGTGTGTATATGTGTTGCATTTGTACTTTATTGCATTTGCATTTTATATTTTTAGCATTTATATTGTTATATTGTTGTGCTGTTGGGTGGGAATGTTCCATTGTATGATAAACCAAAACCCAGGCTTGAGAATAACCATAGCATTAGAAGTGAAAAGTAGTGATGAACCTGTATGTTTGGCATGCACTAGTTCTCACGAAATTTGCGCTCAGACGAGATTCTCTTTAATGACTACCTTTCCAGTCTGTTTCGAACAGTTGAGAGGATGTTAGATCTGAGGATTGTCGACTCTGGGGACCGATCATTTGGAAGTCATCTAAGTGAGGCCTCTTCGTTAGACTATGATGCCAAACCAGAAATGGTGAACGTATCATTGTTTCTCGAAAGTCTGTGACGCTGATGACCGCATAGGATGCCAGACCATATTAGAGATAGGTTCATACCTGTGAGTGGGGAGGGTTATGCAGGAAGACTTGACCTTCAGCCTACATGGGTTTCTCATCGGTGTGAACTTTTGATCCTCGATGCTGTGGGTTCCTTATATCAGTGTTGTGCTCTAACCAAAGCGAAACGCTGGTTCATCTCAGTCAACAGCACAACAATCTTGATCCCCTGTTGCATTTGCATATTCATTTGCATATTAACATTGACATGTATTTATGTTTCAGGTGCATATTCTTCTCTTGATTCTAGTAAACCACTTCCCTGCTGACATGGAGAGTTGTTTGAAGAAGACAGTTATGTATAAGTTTCCAATACCATATATAGGGTCTCTATTCAGTTTGATTTCTGTTGCTGATCATAGTGTGATGGAGGATTTCAAGAAAGAGTATGGGAAGCTTCTGGGTTGTGTTTGTAGAGCTTCAGTGTTTGAGTTAGGAAGACTTCACACCTTGCTTCAGTTCTATGACCCTCAGCTGAGATGTTTCACTTTTCCTGGTTATGTATTGATGCCTACTCTAGAGGAGTTTGCCATGTTGTTAGGAGTTCCTATTCTGGATCAGATGCCTTTCTATCATTCTGAAGCAGAGCCTAACTTAACTATGCTTGCAAATTCACTTCATCTGGATGCTTCTGAGTTGGAAGGGAAGATGGTTAGGAGGAATGGAATGTCTGGTTTCCCATTGCCTTTCTTGGTTGGTAGAGCTCAACATTATTCAAAAGAAGGATGTTGGATTGTCTTTAATGCTATCTTGGCTCTGTGCATATACGATATAATATTATTCCCAAAACATTCCAGACTTTGTGGACTTAGATGCTTTCCATATTTTTGTCTCGAAGAATCCTGTGTCGACACTCTTAAGAGATGTGTATCACTCTGTGCACTACAAGAATGAGAATAGGAGGGGAAAGAATGTCTCCTGCTGTGTACCTCTGTTGTATAGATGGTTTATGAGTCATCTTCCTAAGTCTGGTCCATTTGTAGACATCTCATACACCGTTGATTGGTCAGAGAGACTTATAGGGTTAACTTCTGAGGACATTGTATAGTTTAACCGAGACTTCTTGGGTATGGAGATAATCTTTAGCTGTGGTAATTTCCCTAACGTCCCTTTGATTGGAAGAAAGGGTGGTATTAACTACAATCCAGATCTTGCAGTGAGGCAATTTGGGTATGCTCTAAGAGAACCTCCGAAGGAAGAAGAAATACAGGAATTTCTGTATTTCACCGGCTTGATTGACAGTGAGACCCTGATCATATTGGAGATGGCTTGGAGTAAAATTCACCGTAGGGGGGAATCTTCTTTTGGAAAGAGCAATAGCAGAGCTTATGAGCCTTATGTGGTTTGGATTCAGGAAAGAATTGAGAGATTGTTGTTACCATTTCCAGCTCGAGAACCTTTGTATCCCTTGATAATTGAAGAACCAGCAATAATTAATATTCAGAAATACAATCAACTATGTGCCGAAAAGGAGGAATTACGCAAGGTAAACGAGGAGTTGGAAAAGGAAATTATGCAGCTCAGAAGTGAAAAGAATTAAGCTACCTACTCATCCAAGAAGCAGACAAAACTGGTGAACAAGATGGGTAGAGAACTAACAGAGGAGATTCCCACCCGAGAGCGAGTGGGTCGAGACTTGAAGAGTGCTAGTGATATCCACAAAGATAAGAAGAAGGAGCTAGAAAGAGTACATCTAGAGTTATCTAAATTCAATGCTCAATGGAACGTTATTCTGACTAACAACAAAGAACGAGAAGATGGACTACGACAACAAATTGTCAGGTTGAAAGCTCAACTCCAGGTGAAGGAAGAGAGAGATATAGTTGATTCCTCACGCCGGTGCGAAAGTGAACGCAAGTTGAATGAAGCTCTTGTAACGATGGAAGAGTATAAGCTACGAGCGGATCTGAAGAGGCCTAAGCTTGAAGAAGAATTTGGGGAAGGTGCCTAGGAAGATTACGCTCAGAGATTGCAGGCTACCATTGGTCGAAGGGAGTTGCTCATCCAAGGATTGATTGCTAGGCCAGACCATTTTGGTACGAAGGAGTTATTGGAGGAGTTCCAGACTCGCTGTCATACTTGATGTATTTTCTCCTTTAGTATTTGTTGTTATATCTCGACCATCACTAGGATTATTGGATGGGGTCGTGTTTGATTCCATTGTAGTTCCCCAGTGGTGTGTTGTGTATTGACTCTAGTTCTCATTTTATTTATGAGAAGATTGTATGACCTTATCTGTTGGTTCTCCTTTGTCCTGTGAAACTAGAATCAAGGGGAAAATTTCTCTGAAGCATATTTGCATGTCTGCATACTGCATCATTTCTCATTTTTCATCATAGGTGTTCCAGGTTTTGTTAACCTTATCTCCTTTCTGTGGTTTGTTCAACTTTTTTCAGGATTGAAAATCAAGCGATTCATCGCTACTCTACCAGGGGAAATCAACACAAAGCTATGGACCAAATCCCACTCGAGTTGCAGGAGTTCCGTGACCGTATGGCCCAGTTTATGGATATGATGCAAGGGGTCGCCAATGGCCAGGAGCAATTGAGAACACTGGTGCAACCTCTGATTGTAAGGGTTGACAGGAGTGGGGTTCTTCATGGTGGAACTACTGTTATACCTCCTACCGCTGGCAATGTCACCCCTCATGCCACTGCTATTCCAATGGTTGTTGTACATGGAAATACTGGCCCTCAGTGGGATGAGGATGACTAAGATGATGTTTTCTCTATGAGAGAGCTTGGTGCTAGTCTGCAGTCTGACGCAGACAGAAGATTTAACCTGATAGAGGAAAGATGAAGAATTTTGAAAATCAAAACTCGTTGGGTCTAGATATGTCAAATCTGGGGCTGATCCCAGACCTGAAGATTCCTCCGAAGTTTAAGGTTCCAGACTTCGATAAGTATAAGGGGACAACTTGTCCTAGGGTGCATCTCCGCTCTTATTACCGAAAGATGTCTGCATACTCCGACGATGAGAAGCTGCTCATACATTTCTTCCAGGATAGTCTTTCTGGTCTATCCCTAGAATGGTATATGAGTCTAGAGCCGGTCAACATCAGAAGTTGGAGAGATTTGGCTGAAGCTTTTGTCAGACATTATAAGTATAACAGTGATCTGGCACCAAACAGGGTACAGTTGCAAAACTTGTCACAGAGAAGTAATGAAGGTTTCAAGGAATAAAACCTGAGATGGCGCGAGCTGACCGCAAGAGTTCAACCTCCTATGGTGGAAAGAAAGCTAATCGACATGTTTGTTGCTACACTACCGGGAGTGTATTATGAGAAGTTGATAGGCAATATGTCGGGTAGTTTTTCAGACTTGATCATTACAGGTGAACAGGTTGAAAATGGAATCAAATTGGGGAAGATACAGACTAGAGAAGGATCCTCAGTTGGAGGAGGGAGGAAAATTTTCAGTAAAGAAAAGAGAAGGGGAAACAAAAGTGGTATCAAGCTTTAGAAACCAGAATAAAAGCAGAAATCAGCAATATCGTCAGCAGAAACCTCAAGTTGCAAGCATTATAATTCCAGCTGCACCACAACAACAACAACAACAACAAAATTATGCACCACGACGATTCTAAGATCGGGAAAGAGCAGTGAACAGACAACTTGATGCATCGCCGATGCCTTACTCACAGTTACTGCAACATTTGATGCAATTACAATTGATCCAGAAAAGGACTTTGGCTCCTTTAACTGGAACACCACCTCCAGGGTATGATGCCAATGCCAGGTGTGACTTTCATTCCGGTGCTCCCGACTATAACATTGATAATTGTAAAGCCTTCAAGCATAAGGTGCAAGACCTTATCGACAGTAAAGCTATCAATTTTTCACATGAGGCGCTTAACGTTGTGCAAAATCCCATGCCTAATCATGGAGCGACTGGGGTAAACGCCATCGTTGAGGAGGAAGGTTTGAATCTGGTGACCGATGTTGAAGAACTGAAAACTCTGTTGAGCTTTGTGAAAGATAAGTTGTTGAGTGGAGGAGTATTTTTCGGTTGTGATAGAGACTGCATAAGTTGTTTAACCCATCCTGAGGGATGTAAGAAATTGAATAGTCATGTTCAAAGGTTGATGGATGACGGTGTTCTACAGTTTGATAAAATTGGAGAAAGAGAAAAAGTAGTTAATAAAGAGAAGGATGAAGTGGATACAATTTCCATTCCTTATAAGACAATCACTATTTCTGCGCCGCCAAGGCCACCCACCATTATAATCACTAAAGCAGGGCTTGTGCCCTACGAGAGTACCAAAGCGATCCCATGGAATTATGGGGCTGAGGTCTATTGCAATGGTCAGAAGCAGGAACTGAAGAGTACACTGTTGGGTTTTGTTGACAATTTTGTAGGAATCGGTGGGATAACCAGAAGCGGAAGAGTATTTTCATCTCTGGAAGCGAATGCTGAAAGGTCCAATAAGGGAAAAGGAAAAGCTATGGTTGAAGAGAGTTCTCAGAGTGGTGAGAAAGAAGCTTTTTGAATGATGCGGAAGAGTTTATGCGTTTGATCAGGAAAAGTGATTATAAGTTTGTAGACCACTTGTAACAAACTCCGTCGAGGCACATCAAGAAAAATGATTATAAGATTGTAGATCACTTACAATATTATCTCTACTTCTGTGCTCTGAGGCACATTGGAATGCCTTGTTAAGGATTTTGAATAGCGTGTACGTGCCACAGGAGATTTCTGTGAATCAACTAGAAGGAGTGGTGGCACACGTCAATGTCGGGAATGGGCTAGGATTTATAGATCTTCATTTGACACCCAAAGGAAGAGACCATAATCACGTGCTATATATCTCCATTGAATGCAGAGGGGTTGTACTGTCGCATGTGTTGGTGGGCATTGGGTCATCACTTAATGTGTTACCCAAGAAAGCTTTGATGAAGCTGGACACCCGGGGAGTAATATGCAACCCAAGTGATTTGGTTGTCTGAGCATTTGATGGGACAAGAAGGTCCGTTTTCGGAGAAGTGACTCTTCCAATCCAGGTTGGACCAGAGGTTTTCAATGTTGTGTTTTATATTATGGATATTCAGCCGACATATAGCTGCTTGTTGGGACGACCTTGGATTCATTCGGCTGGAGCTGTGACATCAACCCTACATCAAAAGCTGAAGTATATGGTGGGTGGTAGTGTTGTTACTGTTTACGGTGAAGAGGATATTATGATAAGCCATTTGTCTTCATTCAAATATGTAGAGGCTGAGTGTGAGATTCACGAAACGATGTGTCAAGCTTTTGAAACCGTCCAGATTAAAGAGAGGATGCCAGTTGTGGGCAGTGTGCTTGAGATTGCTATGTCGTATTTTAAGGAAGCACAAGAAGTGGTGAAGTCTAGAGCATCTCAGGGCCGAGGGCAAGTTTTGAGCATCCCTAATAAACAGGACAAGTTTGGACTGGGGTACATCCCATCTTCTTCTTCATAGAACACTCCGCGCTACAGGGGACCAGTCCAATTCACAAGTGGTGGGGTGATTTTTGATCAGATCAATGTTGTGTCTGACGAAGAAGGTGATAGTGACTGCGACATGGAAGCATGGATCCGACCATGTATTCCTAGTCAGAGCTTGAACAACTGGACCATCAAGGAAGATATCCAAGTGAGTCGTGAAGAGTAATTTCCATGTTTTCTTGATTATGTGTAGTCATATGTTCTACCAGGAGCATTGTGATCTGTGTCTGAAAGGCCTTATCTTTTATGTTTGAACATTCATTTTATCATGAATCAAAGGGCATTTTTCTTGCATTCAAATATTGTGATCTTTGTCTTTCTTGTTTTATTTTAACAATAAAATGGAAATGTGGTTTGTGCTTGTTTGCATATCATTTTAAGCATTAAATCATCATCATTGTAGGTTTCACATTGCAGATGCCACCGATTCAGACTCGTCTATGACTCGGTATGTGTCACATCGCTGCGAAGAGGGGCCGACAAGGACAGAAGAGTTGCCACTATTTTTTATTTATCCAAGAAAAAGGGAAAGGAAACGAGATGAGAAAACCTATGAAAAAGGGGAAAGACAGGTCATCGCAACCATATCTTGGGTTCGGGAGTCGGTTACGCAAGGGGAATGTATGAGCACCCCTCACGTCCGTCGTACTCGAATGGATCCACGCTTGTTGTCTATCTAAAGGGTGTTTATCTATCTAAGCTATAGGCCATAGGGAAAAAGAAAAGAAAAGAGACTCGATAGAGCATCGCCGCTCTATGCCTACGTATTCCCTCGTGCAATGGGAAAGTCAGAGTCCACGTAGTTCGGAAAACTACGGGTGAAACGTGGGGGAAGGTTGCTCGCCAAGACATCGCCGTCTTGTGCCTACATATCCTTGTTTGGTACGAGAAATCAGAGCAAATGTAGTTTGGGCTAACAAGACCACAAGTTGGTTCAAGTGTTTTACCCGAGTAGGGTTAAAACTTAGTTCTAGCAGTTAGGTGTATGCAGCTCGACCATTGGAGACTTAGGCGTTACCTGTTTGCGGTAGAACCAAGAGTTAACACACTCTTTCTGAAAAAGGTTTTCCATTAATCCCAAAGGATAAAAAAGGTTTGATGTTTGTTTTTTAGTCTTTTAAGAAGAAGTGAATTGAATTGTGTTTGTAACTCATGTTGCACTAAAGACTATGACTTAGGAGCAAATGCGTCGCATATCGTCCAAAGGACATACGCTAAACACTCTAGACAATTGAGAGGAGGCCCCCCAATCATCATTTCCCAAATGCTTAAGGCTCGTAGCGTACAACATTCATCATCCATTATTAAGTGTCTTGAAGAAGTTTGAAGATGAGAAGACAAAGACACACTAAAAGGGAGACTAAACTCAACCTAATGTTCTCATGCAAAGTGCATCAATGATTGAGATGAGAAGGGAAGGATACCCTAATTTTATCATGCTTGGGTTCAAACCTAATTTCTATCATAATCAATCTTGAACAAGAAAGATTAGAGGTCTTAAGGGAACATGGCAAAGAAAGACAAGAGATGAAGAAGATAGCATAAGTGAAAGAAGAAAGAAGATGCAAACATGCAATGCAAAACAAAGATGAAGAAAGAGGGAGGAACAAAGTGTGGGGCAGTATCCACCACAAGCACATCTCAACCTCTAAAATGCAAACAAGAGATGCAAAACAAAGAAGAAGAGCAAACCAAAGAAATTAAATAAGTTCAAGCCAAAAGTAAGATGAAATGGGAGAAATAGAATTCCTACAACCACTTGTACATCAATCACTAACCAAGGAAAAGCAAACAAGCAAGAAGAGAAGACATGATCAAGATGAGGATGAGAGATAAGGCTTGGGCAGCAAGCAACCCAAAATGAAACTCAACCAAAGGCATCACCATGATCATACAAGAAAAGAACAAAAGAAGTTCTCAAAATGGCCTCTCATCCAAGTCAAACTCAAAGTGCAAACAAGAGGCACAAAATCAACTTGGATGAGTCCCCAAGGTCCTAAGACAGAAGTGAGAACAAGGGAAGAGGATAGGCAAATGCAAGAAAGAAGCAAGCCAAAGCAGGTTGCAAGATAAGGCATGGTAAAGAACCTAAGTTCTAAACACTTTCAACATTCAATACTAAATGGAAAGTCTTGAACAAATGAAACTTGCAACATGAACCAAGCAAGTGTAAGACCTAAAAATTGGCAACCAACCACTTCAACATGTTAGGAATGTAAATTAAGAAGAGTTGGAAGCATATGGGATCCACAAGGGTCATTTCCCATCAAAACTAGGTCAAGTGTGTGTGTGAACCATCCTTAGGAGTAGCTTGACTTGCAAGGCACAAAAAAATAGGAAAATGATTCAAGTAAATCCAAATAAAACACACAAAGCTCATAAATATGTTGGCAAAAATGGGCCAAAGCAACACAACCAAATTCCATTCAAAACATCACCAAAGGAATTGATCCACTTGGGTGCTCCATTTTGAAGGAGGGTTATTGAGGGTCAAACAAATGGACTTGAAAGTCAACCTAAAAAGGTTAAACAAAATCCACAAACCAGCCTCAAAGACCTCTCAAGTCACCATTAAAGTGAGGAATAAGTCTCATTCATAGGTGGTGAAGATTGGATCAAGAACAAGCAAGAACAAATGAAAACACATGAAAAAGCAATTTAAAAATACCTCCAATCATAAAATCCAAATTTAATTAAAAAATAAATGGAAAAAGAAAATAAAAAATATCAAAAATTAAGTAACACATTAAAGTGTCAGGAAATATTTTTGGTTGAATTTTATCATGATTGGAACTATTTTTAAAAATCAAAAATAAAAACAGAAATGAAAATAAAATAAAATAAAACAAATAAAAATGAAAGTGGTGTGAATAGCAAGAAAACACGTTGAAACCCAATGGGCCAGCCAAACAGAGGTGTGCAAATAACAATTGGAGCCCAAATCAAGTCAGCAAAAATGAAACGTTGCGTTTCATTTATTGACGTGGAAGTCAATATCCACGCAGGCACAATCAAGGCAATCTGAGCCCTTCATCATGCTAGGTCAAAGAGTCAAATGAGGACACCTCAGATCACCTGAGTTTGGACCAGACGCCGGAGCCCTAGCTCCGGTCGTCTTCTCCGGCGAGGTGGCCGGAGATCAGGTCTTCAAAAGTTCACAAAACCTCACAATTATACATCAAATTGAGGCTGAAGTAACACACAATACAAATCCAGGCTCCATGTATCTTAAACATGCATTAAAAATGAGAATCGAACGGAGGATGTTTTGAGCACACAACTGAAAATCTCATCAAACATCGCAATTAAGATATCAAATATTGCCTATATAGTTTAGGGCTTCAGATGCAACCATAATGATCCTAAAACAGTGCCTAACATGAGAGAAAAATGGAATGGAAGGTTACTTAATGGAGACACTCCGTTGGTGCTTCAATTGAGTGTTAGTTTGCTTGCAAACGTGCAGATCTACTCCACTAAGCTTGAGGAAGATGATTCTTGCTTCAATTTGCTTTGAATTGCCTTGAATCTGAATTCACGAATTTGAACTTTGCTCTCCAATTTCAAATCTGAACTCTGAGCTCTCTCCATGATTTTTCACTTCTGAGCTCTTTATTTTGATTTTGAACTTTTATATGATGGATATGTGAGTGAAATGGAGGCCCATGAGGCCTTATTGTGGTGTAATTTGAAAATTCCCAAATTAGAAATACCTCCTCATGCACACGTGATTATGGCTGTATACACACATGAATTCCACTTGGTTTTACAGCTAGGAGTGTGAATTGCACATTAGGATTGAATTGGGCTTGATTGGTGATCCAATTATGGAGTTTGGATGTGAAACTTCTTCATGAAGTAAGCCTTATTTCCACGTGATTTGATAACATGAACCATAATAAATTTGTGCCTTTTGTACATGAGCATAATGTGAACCAAATTGGATCAAAAGGAAGCCTAAAAAAGTCCCATAACCAAATCAATTTGAATCACCTTTTAAAGTTCAATTTTCACTTGAATTTCTTCACCAATGTCCATAACCATGCATAATTCATACCAATCTTGAGTTCAATGATGAAATGGAAGTCATTTGGCACAACTTTCATGTTGGTTGAAGTTCCATTTGAAGTGCACAAGTGTATGTAAATGACCCATAATCAAAATGACCTATAATCAAAGTTTCCCAAAATACCCCTACCTTGCAAGCTTCATAACTTGAGTTCCACAAATGATATGAAGGACTTCTAGGACTTTTTGGAAAGCTAAGATCATTAGGAATAACTTTTATGTTTATTAAAAGTTTAAAAGAAACATGATTCTAGTTTAAAAGTGCCTTGGAAGTGTGTTGACGTTTGTTGACTGAAAAATATATTCATCTGAGACCCATAACTTGATGGCATCATAACTTGAGTTCCACAAACCCAATGGATGAGTTCTAGTACTCAAGAGAAAGCTTAGAAAATGCCCTATAAGTCTCATGTTCATAAGAAAATGAGATTCAACTTGTATTGTGAGGTAAATGATCCTTGAAGTTAGCTCTTAAAGAAGGGGATTTTACACTAAGATCCTTTGAAACCCTAATTTAGTAACTTCTCAAACTCTTGATTCTCCTTGATTTGAATTTGATATGACATACTAGATGTCTCAACATGACTTATCATGACTCCAATGACTTGAAACTAAGTCTTCAACCCCTTCAAGCCAATAGTTGACCTTGCACTAAGCAGATGAAACCCTAGGTGCGCAAACTTTGACTGCAACCTCTTGCAGATGAAATAAAAGCCTAGATAAGCTCCTCAATGACTTCAAAAGCATTCAATGAGATTCTCAAACATTTCCTATCCATAACCATGGCCTTGTGAACCCCTGATGATCTTCAGTTGACCTCCAAGATAGAAGATAAGCAACACTTGTCAATCTTCTCCCTCAGAGAACTTTGACCACTTCTTGACTTCTAATGGCAGGACAACTTCTATCCCATACACCAGCGAGAAAGGAGTTGCCCTAGTTGAGGTTTGTACCAAAGTACAATATCCATTCAAGGCAAAGGGAAACATCTCATGCCAATCCTTATAGGTTAAAACCATTGTCAGTAATGATTGTCAACAGCGCTATTCATCTTCAGATGATAGGGAGATGAGTTGTGGTGCTCAATTTTGAAATTCTGGCACAATTCCTTCATCATCTTGTTATTCATATTTGAACCATTGTCAGTAATGATTCTCTCGGGCACTCCATAGCGATAGATGATATCCTTCTTGATAAACCGAGCTACCACTTGCTTAGTGACTTTAGCATAGGAAGCTGCTTCCACCCACTTGGTGAAGTAACCAATGGCTACCAGGATGAAGCAATATCCATTAGATGTGGTGGGCTCAATCTTGCATATCATGTCAATACCCCACATGGAGAAGGGCCAAGGAGATGCCATAACATTCAACGGACTCGGCGGCACATGAATCTTGTCAGCATAAATTTCACATTTATGGCACTTCTTTGCATACTTGAAGCAATCTGACTTCATAGTCAACCAGTATACCCTGCTCGTAATAGCTTTCGAGACATGGCATGCCCGCCTGCATGCGTACCAAAGGCACCTTCGTGGACCTCTTCCATGAGCAGACTCGCTTCTTTTTCGTCCATGCATCATAAAAGCACTGAGTCATAATTCCTCCTGTAGAGTTCACCATCCTGGTTCAGATAAAAATTTCCAGCCAACCTCCTCAGAGTCTTCTTATCCTGGGTCGACGCCCCTGGCGGATATTCTTGGTTCTTAAGGAAATTCTGGATGTCATAATACCACAGCTTGCCATCTAAAGCTTCCTCGATGGCGAATACGAATGCCGGCCTATCAAGGCGAGAGATGACTATTCTTGGAGCATCATTCCAAAAATTCACCTTATGCATAGAGGATAAAGTGGCTAAGGCATCCGCCATCTAATTCTCTACTCTATGCACATGGTTATCACTACTGCAAAAAAAGGTGCGGACAATGACAGAGGAGTCACCACTGTTCATTATTTATCCCAACGAGCGAAAGGAAACGAGCAGAGAAAACCTGACAAAAAGGGATAATATTGGTCATCGCAACCAAATCTCGGGTTCGGGAGTCGGTTACGCTAGGGGAAGGTATTAGCACCCTTCACGTCCGTCGTACTCGACGGGATCCATGCTTGGTTGTCTAGTCTACGGGTGATTGAAACTATCTAACTAAAGGTCTGGGAAAAAAGAAAAAGAAAAGTGACTCGACAGAGCATCGCTGCTCTAGGCCTACGTATTCCCTCGTGCAATGGGAAAGTCAGAGTCAACGTAGTTCGGCTAACTACAGATGAAACGGGAAAGGTTAATCGCCAAGACATCACGTCTTGTGCCTACGTACTCTCAACAGGTATGAGAGATCAGAGCAAACGTAGTTCGGGCTAAAGAGAACATAGGTTTGTTCATCTGTTTTATCCGAGTAAGTTTAAACTATCGTTCTAGCAGTTAGGGACGACGCCTGTTTGCGGTAGAACCAAAGCTTAAAAATTCTCTTTTATCTGAAAATATTTTCCTTGATAAAGAGAGCCCCAAAGGGCAAAAGAGGAGTTTGACTGTTTTTTCTTCTTTTATTAGAGAAGTGTTTTGAATGAATGTTTGTAATTCATATTGCACTAGAGACTATGATCTAGGAGCGAATGCATCACATATCGTCCGAAGGACATATGCTAACACTCTAGATAATTGAGAGGCAACCACCCAATCATCATTTCCTAGGTACTTAAGGCTCGTAACGCACAATACTCATAAGCCTTTCTAAATCAAAATGAGAATAGAGCAAAGACTTCTAAAGGGGACTAAATAAAAACCCTAAAGTTATCATGATTCATGGCCCTAAGGTTGAGGTTAAGAAGGGAAACTACCTAATGTTTTCATACATGGGTGGAAGCTTAATGTCTATCATCACTATCCTTAAACTAGGAAGTGAGAACTCCTAAGGGAACATGGTAATGAAAGGAAAAGAAACAACATACAATACTTGAATTGAAATGTGAATATGAATGAATGCACATGCAATGCAACATTACAAGCAAAGGAAGGACACCTCAACCTTTAAATGCAAACAAGAGATACACCAAGAGAACATAACATCCAAGCAAGGGAGGAAATTGTGTGGGGTAAAGACCACCACAAGCTCATCTCAACCTTCAAATGCAAGCAAAGTGCACAAACATGACCTAAGGCTACTAACTTGATCATGGAGTGAAATGTAAACCCAAAGAGAAATGGGAGAAGAAGAGAAAACATCCATGTCATTCAACCAAAGTCTCATCATTACTTGTACATTAAGAAATGCACAAAATGTCCTCATGGTTCATCATTCAAGTTATGCTTTAGATACCTCCACAGGAGGGATCAAGCTACTTTAAATGATGCTCCAAGGTCCTAGGACATAGGAAAATGAAAGAGAAGAATGTACATAAAGCATTTGAAAAGGATGTACAAGAAATTGCAAGAGAATCATGCAAAAGAGAAGCATTCAACATATACACATGAAAAGCCTCAAATGGAACTCCTAAGAGATGCCTAAACTTAACCAAGTTATGAACATGATCAAGGCCTAAAATTGAACATACAAATGCTTTATTATGTACATGACATGGATACATGAAGATTGGGTACTCAGACAATACACAAAATTCCAAATAAAATCAAACTAGCACAAGTATTAGGGTGGGAGTCATACAAGGGTGACCTAAAGTGTAAAATACACTAAAATTGTAAACTAATCCTAAAACTGCCAAATAAAATGCCATGAGATCCCTCTGGTGTTAGGAACTAGGGGTCAAAGGACAGGAGCCTAATCCCTAACCTAGCCATGCCAACAGAAGGCAAATCCTAAGGGAAGTCCTATGAACTAGGCAAGAGGGAAAGTCCTAAATATCAAGCCTAAACCCTAATCAAAAGGTACTAAAAATCTAGGAGAAAAAAATCCAAAAATCAATTAATGCATCAAGAATATGTACAAGAAAAATCAAGCTTTAATGTGAACATTTGATCCCAAAATGAAATTCAAAACAAGAAACATGCATTTTTCAATGTACATAAAATACTTCCAAGTGTAAAATGCATTTTTAATTGAAAAATATGCCAAAAAATAAAAATAAAATCTCCTAAATTCAATTAACATCCTAAAATGCCTAAACTATTTTTATACATTTTTATCACAAATGGAAGCATTTTAAATGGATTAAAATGAAACAGACTACAAAAAGAAAAAAGAATGAAAATAAAAATAAATTGGAAAAAATGGCGTGGCAGTTAGTAATTATTTTCAGTTCATTCCTTGGGCTTGTGTAAAAGGGGGGTGTGGATAGGAAGTAAGGCCCAAGTCCACTCAGGGTCCAAGACCAATACTCACCATTTCATTTAATTTTGGTCAACTATGCTCAGACTGAATTGTGGACGTCCATTTTGAAATCAAGTCAATTGATCTAAGGGATAACAAGCTGACACGCAGGCACTAGACTTTAAACATTCAGGTGGAGGGAGATTGCCAGACGCCGGAGCCACCAGGCTCCGGTCGTCTTGTCCGGTAGGGCGCTACTGTAGCAAATCTAACAACTCAACAAAACTCACAAATTTCTATACCATTCTACTCGTCAAGTTGTGTAGATCATCATCCTATGGTTCTTTTTCACTAATCGTCTATGAATAGCCCTAACCGAAAGCAACAAGAATCAAGGTCACTTCAAGAATCGTTACAAACAAGCCTTAAACTAATACAGAATCCATCTATAACTTAGGGGAGCAAGAATATGCAAAAATGGCAGTCAATTACTTCCTATACAGAGAGAAATTTTGAGAGATGACTTACTCAACAGAGAACCTCCGTTGGGTCTTGTTTCCTTGATTAAGCTTGATCAAAAACGCCCAGAATTGTTCCTTGATCTTCAATGAAAGTGTTGGAGACCTTGATTTGGATTGAAACTGCTTCAATTGCAAAAGTCAATTTCTACTTTTTCTTCACTTTTCTTCAACTGAATTTTGTTATTCTTCTATGGAAATCCCCCCTCAGAGCTTGTGAAGGATGCTAGCAATATATACAATGGATCTAGATCATAATAAAGCCTAATCAAAGCGCACATTGATCCAATTGAAAATCCAAGTTTTGCACTTTGAAGCTCCATGGTTCACACGAAAACAGAGCTCAAAACCTTCAAACTTGACTCATACATGTTGCTTGTGATGTAAGGTAGCTCAATGGACCATATTAACCCCTTTTTTTGATCTTAATGGTGTGGATTGAATATGTACCTTCATGATGAAGTTACGTGGAATTTGGCCATGAAAATGATCTCAAAAATGGTTTCTGAAATTGACATTGTTCTTAGAATGTTTTTTGGACTCAAAAAATGCACCAACTTGATTAAAATTTATTCAAAATGAATTTATTGGATTTTATGGCTTTTAATGCTTTTCCATGGAATTTTCCTTCACCAATTCTTCAATCCAAGCTTCATCCATGACATGTGAGGGTTTGGTAGTATAATTGACCCCCTTTGGAGCAACTTTGATGTTGGACAAAGTTTCATTTGAGGTGTGCAAAGTTGTGAAATTGACCTATAATAAAAAATGACCTATAATCAAAGTTTCCCGAAATACCCCTGGCTTGCAAGCTTCATATCTTGAGCTCCACAAATCAGATGAAAGACTTCTAGTACTTTTTGGAAAGCTAAGACCATAAGGAAAAAATTTCATGTTTGGGTCAAAGTGAGGAGAAACATCCTTCTAGGTCAAAAATATCCTGGAAGTTGGTTGACTTTTGTTGACCAAAATCACATTCATGTAATGACCTGTAACTTGCCAGCTTCATAACTTGAGTTCTAGAAATCAGATGAATGACTTCTAGTACTCAAAATAAATCTAATAACATGTTCTACAAGTCTCATGTTGGGGTCAAGATGAGATGAGACTTGTATCATGAGATATGTGGTCTTGAAGTTAGACATTAAATATGGGATTTTACACTAACAAGCTTAGAAACCCTAACTTAGCAACTTCTCACACTCTTGAATATTAATGAATTGATCTTGAAATGATATCTGACATGTCTCAACATAACATTCCATGATCATAGAGACTTGGAATTGAGTCTTAATCTCCCTTAATTCAACAGTTGACTTAGGGTTGACCAGATGAAAACCCTAGCTGCACCACCTTTGATTGTGGCCTCTTGCACTTGATGCAATGACATGAATAAGCTCCTCAATGACCCTCAAGGCATCCAATGAGCTTCTATAATTCTCTCCATCCATAATCATGGACTCAATATCTCCTGATGACTTTTAATTGACCCCTAAGATAGGAGATACACCAATCTTAACCATCCACTCCTTCAATGAGCACTTGATATCTTGAATACAATCTCTTGATTAGGCTGGGAAGCTTTGATAATCTCCTCTTGCCAAGAACACCTCTCCTAATCCCCTGCAAATAAGTAATGAAATGCTAATGCTAATGCTATGAATGCAACGAAACAAAAGCCAGTTAAAGAAAAAGGTTGGGCAAATTTTGGGGTGCAACAGCTGCCCCTATTTAAATGGCTTGGACCTATCTGGGTGAGAAGCGAACGAATTTTAAAAAATCAAGGTAAAAGACGGTTGAATACTAAAGAACTCGGAAATTTGCCAACCGCAGAAATAAACTGCAATTCTGATTGGGCGTAAAACTCTCCGAAAACTGAATACAGTTGCAACGGCAACAAGCTGACTGATTATCTGATAACGAATACCTGACTTCACTATCAGTCATCTGTGTAACGCCACAGACATCGAAACCAAAGGCCAGATCAACACACAGTTGGTAACTTCACATCATCTAATAGTAGACAGGAAGAAAATCAATACTCACATCGTCTAATGATAGACGAAAAGACACCAAAACGTCCATGTTGTCTAAGGGTAGACAAAAAGAAATCCAATACTCACATTGTCAAAAGGTAGACGGAAAGACACCAATGTTCACATTGTCTAAGGGTAGACAGAAAGAAAAACCCTACTCATGTCGTCTAATGGTAGACAGAAAGACACCACAACATCCACATTGTCTAAGGGTAGACAGAAAGAAGTTTGTCCGAAGAACCACATCGTCAATAGGAATCGACGGCAAGAAAAATCCAACCCATAAATCACGTCAATGAACTTCAAAACCACTCAGCAAATTTCAGAATTCTTTCGTCCATAAGAATTGATGGAAATAAAAACATCTTCAAAGGGTCACATTGTCAATAGGAATTGACAGAAAGAAAACCATCTTCAAAGAGCTGCGTCGTCAATAGGAATTAACAACAAGAAACCCTATTAAAACGTCATCTCTCCTAATAAACGGAAAGAAAACCATGTCGAAACTCGCATCGTCTAAGGATAGAAGGAGAGAAAACCATATCCAAATATCGCATCGTCTAAGGATAGATGGAGAGAAAACCATCCCCGAAATCTGTATCGTTGAATGCTAAACAAGCAAAAAATCATTCTGAAACTCACATCGTCTAAGGATAGACGGAGAGAAAACCTACCGGGGGAACACATTGTCAATAGGAATTGGTGGAAAGAAAATATGCTTGGAGAAACACATCGTCAATAGGAATTGGCAGAAAGAAAATCTGCTTGGAGAAACACATCGTCAATAGGAATTGGCGGAAAGAAAATCTGTCGTCATCAGAGGACTGATGGACAAAGCATAACCGACGTATGATCTGAAACCCGAGTAGACCGATGAGCTGTCTGAACAAAGCTATTGGATAAATGCCCCTGTATTGATTGAAGAGTGATTCTGATTGCCACGAAAGGCTAACAAACTGGCTTATGCTTCGCATGCATATGTTTGAATTTTCTATGGTGTAATGCTCCATACGAAATGGAAATGCTACGCATTTGAGGATGAAATGCAAAAATGATGCAAAAATGATAACTATATGCAAAGATGCAAATGCAGGCTCAGGCTGCCGGGGAAAGCTGGATAACCAAAAGAACCACTCTAGCAAAATAAATGCTGAAGAGGAGAAGCCAACTCCACTGGGGGATAACCGGATGTGCCAAGTATGATTGGACTTGCTGGGGAAAACCAGGTGAAATTTTCCTGCGTACCAATAGGAATTGGATTTTGGAATAATGCCCCAACATGGATTGGGCCTCCTGATGATTGCCAATAGGAATTGGACTTTAGGCTACCCGTGAAGGGTCAGATACGACCGACGATGGAAAACATCCTGTCTGAATTCAAAAGTTTTTGGTTGAAGGGTCAAGGGATAGTAACATGACTTCCCGACATTCGTCTTGAACTTGAAAGTTGATCGAACTCGTTCGAATAGCCTTGAGTAGCTCTGACGATACGGATATAACACATCCTTCTACTTCCATATTTTTCCCAGCCTGTGGGATTTCTGCAACATCTTCCTTGAAAGGAAACCTAAATCTCTGTACCCCGATGGTTGGATATGAACAGGTATAACATCTTAAAACTCAAAGGGGTGCTTCATATTAATTTCCCCTTGGGCAAGAAATAGCTTTTGTGCTCTTAGGGTGGCCTGCCCAGCCTACAACGACTTTGCCCCTGATTGGCCGATTTGCGGAGCAGTACCTCTGGCTACGAGAGATTTATCGAATCTCGACCTGATTGGCCCAGATTAACTGACTCCTGGATGGCTGACTCCCACGATCATTTGACATAGCCTGCCCCGATTCGACGAAGTATTCAGGCAATTTGCATTCTATCTTGACCAAACTTTCCACTGTGGAAACTTTCCTGCTTTCAAGCGCTTACTCACAAGTAAAACAAATTATTCTCCATAAAAGATATATTAATGCAATGCACATAACAGTTTTGAAATTCCAATCTGTTCACTGGAAAAAATTTGTGACATATAGTGTATGAATTATTTATTCAAAATATCAACATTAATACAACGCTGTAATAGGAATCCTTTTTAGGAGTCAGCTTCGATGCGATCTTTACCGAAGTATGCTTTCGAAATAAACCTGCTTCAATTAGGACTTTTTTAGGTTGTAACGTGGTCAAGTTCACAGTTTGAAAGAAAGGATATAAGGCTCAAAGTTTATTTCAACCCACCAATTCTCCGTGATGTTCTCAACTCCTATGTTCCGCTAATCCGACACAAGCACTCGCCTCTCAGAGGTTGAAGGACAAGAGTGATGGTTCAGGAAACCACAAGTTTTTGGAGTGACAGTCACTCGTTTTTCGTATTTTGGGCCTGGAGTCACACGACTTGCATTTTCGAGGATTTTCCTTTTGTAATCCTTTTCGCCTTTACCTAATTTTTTCCTGGACTAACTCTTTTGAGTTTCTTTCGATTTTGAAGTCCAGCGGGATGCCCTAATTTTTTGTCTAAGTCGCTTGTTCGCAAGGTTCGACTTAGTGGGCTTCTTCTTTTTCTTTTTCTTTCTTTCTCTCTTTTTTTTTGAACAAATCGTGTGACATCGGCTTGTCTGACTTGTTAAAGGGATCGTGACTGTTTCACTCCTTGGCCGGCGATGAATAACCATTGCGGTTTTTTTAGGTACGACCTATACAGTTGTGATTTATCCTCGAACGGAAACACTCCTTGTGCGATTTGGACGCTCGGTCAAATTAGCTAACACCTACCCTGCCCCGGGTTATGATTGAGGGTTTTTTCGTTTTCAGAAAGAAACTCCTACTACTATGCTCAAAGGGGTTGACAAGGGATTATCATCCTTATATCTTCGGTGTTTAGGAATTTGAAATAATGCATGTACATCATCAGCAGGTTTTATTCCAAAAGCATACAATCAGAAGCTTGCGCGTCATTCGATTTCATCCTCCTCCCTCGGATTCCACTTAAACAAGCGTTTGAAATAAATGAAAGCAATAAAGTGAACACGAATGGATTTAATCAAAATATGCATATTTATTTCATTATCAATATCAATGGAAAACAACAAGTTTTACAAACAAAATTTGCATATAGACAGGAAAGAAACTACAAATGCAAAGAAATAACATGATAAAACGAAAATTGCCAGCTTTGGGGAACTGGGCTTTTCACACTGATTTGTTGCTGGGTATGTGACCCTTTGTAGTCTCAAACTCAAACAGATAAGCGATTGGCGTGTATGACCAACCTTCCTCGTAGAAAGGACATGTACCTTATGTCCATCAATTGTTGCACCTTGGCTTGAAAAGCTTCGCAATCCTCAGTTGAGTTCCCCATGAATCCTCCATGATATCCACATTGAGCACCAGGATCATATCCGGGAGGGTATGGCTCTGGCACCGGCTTGAGAGTATTGGGCTCCACCAAAGAGTTCCGAATTAGATGAGGCAACAACTGACGGTACGTCATAGGCACTGGACGAAGAGGAGCATTCTTTCTCTTATGGTTATTGTGAGGCCTACTCTGATTCTGTCGATGGTGATCTTGCTGTTGAAGAGCATGAGATTGTTGGTACTGATCAAGACATTCCTTACGTTCAGGCATTGTCATTCTCAGACTTGGTCCAGGAACATGCAACTGCTGTGGGCAAGGGGATTCCGACACCAAAGATTGCAGGATATACTCCTGACCTACTGCAGCTTCAGGTGAGGGAATGGGAACATTCACCTCCTTTGCATGATATGGGATAAATTCACCTGACACATTCATGCCGCCCGGCGTGAATTCAATTGCCTTCGAATCAATCAGGTCCTAAACTTTATGCTTAAAAGCTTTACAGTTCGAGATGTTGTGCCTTTGTCCCCAAGAGTGGAAGTCGCAATGGGAGTTGACATCAAAGTCTGGTGGTGGCTCACCAGTCAATGGAGACAAAGTCTGAGGTTTAACCAAATGAAACTGGAACAAGAGTTGTTCCAGCTGAGCATAATCCATGGAGATCTTATCGAAGATTCTGTTGCCCGGTCTTGTCCTTTGAGCATACCTTCTGACCCTAGGATTACCTTGAGGAACAGGAGGTAGCTGCTGACACGAAAATTTTGGAACCTCCGGTTGAGCAGAAGGTCTCTGACGCACATTATGTTCTGGTATAGGTTCCATAGACAGAAGTGGAACAAGCATTTTTGCTACAGCTTCGGGGGTCTGATCACCTTGTTTTTTGAGCACATTCCTTATCACCTCCATAATCAAGCCTACCTGAGTTTTCAACTGTTGGTTTTCCTCTCTGAGCATCTCCTGATCCACGTGTAATGCTTGCATGTCCATGATGAACTGCCTCATCTGGCCCTGGACTTCCTTCAGCTCTGCTTGAACTTGCTCCATAGCTCTGTGTTGATTCTTGTGACTCGTCTGATCGTATATCCTGCAGCAACTCAACGGAGTACATGAAGTCAGATCATTGGTTCTACGGTACCTGTTATGTAAAAATTGTCCTACAGAATGCAAATACGTATGTATGCAACAAGGAAATTTCAGAATAGCAACGAGGCAATAGGAACCCAAGATCCAAGCACGGGTATAACCATCACACATATATGCATCATACAGGAGTAATCGAGTACAAACAGAGTGACCTCAGCCAACAAGCCTGGTGATGGTCAGCATACTGCAATGAACAAATGCTACACAGGGATACAACCCTCAACTGAGTCTTTAGTTTGATACTCTTCTGAACAACCACTCTCGCTGAATTCCTCCATAACATGAACTGATACACCCACCTGGCTGTGTTACACCCCAAAATGACCAACCGGTTCCCACATCTGGTTTATGTTTCGACGCATTTTGCATTCGCATTCGCATACCGCATACATTGCATTTTTTCAGCCATTTTTTGATTTTATCAGGAATACAGCCTCCCCTGGCGTTTCAGGCAGTTTAGGCCAGTTCGAATAAGCGTATTTTTAGAATTTGTGCTCATCCCGGCGTTTTCAGCTCTCGCTGTTGTTTTTGAGGACATTTCGGTGTCCGGTTTTTACCGCTTATTTCGCTGGTCGCGTATCTGTTTTCTAATCGATTTAATTGGCTTCCCTGTTTTTTTAAATAATTTTCCCCTTTATGTTCTAGATTTTTAATAGATTTTTATAGATTTAATTGAATTTTTCTAGATATTAAATAGGTTTTTAATATTTTCTTATAGAATTTAATGGTTTTTTAGAATTTTTAAATAGATGTTTCTTTTTTTAAATAGTTTAAATAGATTTTGTTTTTAGATATTAAGTAGATTTTCAATTGGTTTTTTTAATAATTGAAGTTAATGTTTTTAGGATTAATTCATAGAGCTTAAGTAGAGTTTAATCATTTTTTAATTAGGATTAATTAGAAGAATGGATTGGTAGTTTTTAATTACTAGCCTTAATTTTTGTTTAGGTTAATTGAATATTAATTGTTTTTTTTAATCATCATTAGAGTCTTAAGTGTGGTATTAATGGAGTCTTAGTTGTTAATCAGATTTTAATTGCAGCTTTTCCATTTATTAAGTCTTTAATCCTGTCATTAGTGTTAGTGGGCCATTATCCATTTCAAAAGCCCAGTCAAAAGTCCAATTCGTGCCACTTGGCGTCAGTATAAGAGGGCCATGCGTGTATTCCCCCTGGTTGACACCTCATTTCTTCCACACTCTGCATGCTTGACACATCACCACTCAGTCTATCTCTCTCTCTCTCTTTTCCCTCACTACCACTTGTCCTCCATTCACCCTCTCTCCATGCCACGTGTCTCCACCTCCACCAACCCTCTCCGCATGCGTTCCACCTGTCTCCAACCAGTCCCTCGCCGGAGACCCTGCCGCCGGCCATGCAGTCGCCGCAGAGCCACTGTACCCGTCGCCGGAGCAGCCGTAACCGTCGCCGGAATTCCTAAACTCGCCGGAATCTACATTTTTTTTACTGAAAACTTCATCAATTCTCTGGATCATCCCCAAACTTCATCAAGATCTTCATATCTTTCTTAGATTCATCCTGTTGTTCATCATCAAGAACAAATTCAGCAGAATCACACAATATTTTCCAGATCTTTGTACAGTTCGTCAAGAACTTCAACCTTCAATGCAGTTCATCGATCAATCTCCAGAAATCCTCCGTTCAAGAACCGCATGCATCAATATCTCAAGAACATTCAACAAGAAACTCCATTCATCTTTTGTTCGTCATCATCCGTCAAGATTCGCGCAAGGTTCTTCGACTTCATCAGTAATCTTCATCAAGATCATCAGGTTTCAAGAAGCTTCATTTTGCCATCGTTCATCCGCCACCAATAACCTTCAAACAAACTTCAAGATCCTTCAACAATAAACATCAAAATCATCGTTCAGCAGTTTTGATCTACGCTCATCAACAGGTTCATCGCATCCTTCATGCGTTTTTCCAGATTTTTGTCAAGAACATCCTTCGTTCCTCATAATTTTCCAGAACGTCATGCTCATCCACTTCAACAATCGTCGTCAGTTCTTCGATCAGTGTTCCAAAATTTTGTTCAAGATTTGGATCTTTATAGTTCATCAACAACGTTCATCAATAACGACTTCAAAGGTCTTCATCCGATTTGCAAAAAAAACCTTCATAGTTCTTCATCAAACCCTTCCAGATTTTCGTCAACAACTTCACTTGCCTTCAAGAGCATCAGAGCCGGATACTATTTTGTTTGTCTGGATCCGTAATCATTCCAATGTTGCTGTTTGTTCATGTGTGTTGTAAAAGATTGAAACGGAGTAGAGAAAATGACAGTAGAGCGGAAGTTTGACGAGAGAGAGGCTGAGAGGTTAGCGGCGGGTGAACAGTGTTTGGAGAGACTTAGGGTTTATTTTTTTCTGAGAGTGAAAGAGAGAGACTCGTGGCTGAGGTTTTGGGTTGGGCTTCAAAGCCCATTAATTTTTCGGATCACACCCCCGTTTCCGTGTTCCCCCTCCGTTTTCTTACTCTGTTTCTGAGGGGCTGGGCCCATTCCTTTTTTTTACTGGATACACCTCCATTTCTCCTTACTCGCCCCCCTTCCCGTTTTTGTGCTGTTTTTAGTGGGCTGGACCCTGTTTTTTTTGCTGCAGCACAACCCTGTATTACTAGCTGAACCCCCCCCCCCCCTGCAGTTTTTATTTCCTTTATTTTCTTGTAATGTTTTTAATGCATTTAATTGTATTTCTTTTAGGGATTGTTTAATATTTTGTTCCTAGAATATTTTAGTTTGAATATTATAGTTTAGGATTGTTAGAATATGTTAAAATTTCTAGAATAGATATAGTTTGGTAATATAATTTCTTTTAGGAAATTTAGATAATATTTTCATTTAGGAAATTAGTTTAATTTTCTTTTAAGAGAATTTAACATTTAGTTAATTTCTGGTTAAGGAGATTTATGGGTTTAATTCTTTTTAGGATATAGTTTCCTTAGGAGATTATTTTTGCTGTATTTTAGGAGTAGACTTTTATTTCCATTTTGCGTTAGATTTCTCTCCTATTTCCTTTTCTATCCGATTTTATTCTCGATTTTATTTTTGGCTGGCCGTGTGACATGATTCAATTGGAGAATGATTTTCGATATCATTTCTCTATCTTGTCTTTGACACGGACATCAATACGCTACCTCTGAGAGTTCGATTTCTCGTATAAGTCGAACCATGATGGTCTAAGCGTTACATTGTTCTTGATTCAAGCGTCATCATCAAGGATCCAGAGAGGAGAAGATTGGAATGGAGCTTGCGCGCATGTCGAGAGCCAATGGAGCCGCTTCGTTCAACATCATCATCTTATTCAAGTCTTCAGGCAACCGTCGAGTGTTGTGAGCTGTATCGTTAGATACGCAGGAAATGACAGTTGAGGAGTTTCTTCTCAATCGTCTAGGATGTCTAGTATGGTACCCTTTGGGTGACATGCGACGCATTCGCTCCTACGTCTTAGGTTCTTGCGTGTGTGTCCCGAGTTCCTTCCCATTTAGGCGTAGGCCTGCTTCCTCTTTGTTCTCGCCCCCGTGCGATCGAAACCCCTTTTCTCTCGCGTTCAGGCGATTGAGACCCCTTCTCTTGCCCCCGTGCAATCGAGACTCGTTTTCCCGTTGAACTACGTTTGCTTTGATCTCTCGTGCCAGACGAGAGTATGTATGCATAGGATGCGACATCCTAGCGAGCTACATCCCTTTTCCCTTCTTCCCGTTTTCTGTTTGCTGTAGTAGGCTGAACTACAACTGCTCTGATTTCTCATACCGAATGAGAATATGTAGGCATAGGATGCGATATCCTAGCGAGCATACTAACAACTAACCTCTCTGTTCTCTCGCTGCCGTGCGATCGAGACTTTCCCGCTAACGCCTGTTTCCCTTTCTCTTGCCCTTGCGCATTTGAGACCAGACCGTAGTCTTAAGTTCAGTAGGTTCCCGTACCTCCAAAGTAAACTTAATCTCTCACCCTTGTGTGATCGAGAACACCCTGTCTAGCCGTAGTTAGCCTGAACTATGTAAGCTCCAATCTTTCACGCCGTGTGGAAGTACGTAGGCACAAGACGCGATGTCTTGGCAAGCCTAATTCCCTGTAGTTTCCCGAACTACGATGACTCTGACTTTCTCTCTTGAGAATACGTAGGCATAGAGTGCGAAGCTCTATCGAGTCAGTTTCTTTCCATTTAGCTTAGCAGCCGTAGATAGATTGTTTTTGCATCCTTTAGACGAACCAACAAGCGTGGATCCCGTCGAGTACGACGAACATGAGGGGTGCTAATACCTTCCCCTTGCGTAACCGACTCCCAAATCCAGGATTTGGTTGCGATGACCATTCCTTTCCCGTCTTTGCGGTAGGTTTACTTCGAGCGTTTCCTTTCCCTCTTGTGGGATAAATAACGCACGGTGGCGACTCTTCTGTCATAGCCGGCGCCGATTTTCGCAGTAGCGACAGCTGGCGACTCTGCTGGGGACTGCGATGGTTCTTTATGCATTTGGGAACCAACGTCCCTTAAGAGAGTCGATCCTAGCCCTTGTTTGCTCGTCTTGGGGTGTTTACCTTTCGGGTGTTGTATATTACTGTATTTACCATTTCCGCACTTTGCTATTATCTGTTGCTATTGTGCTGTTGGGTGGGGTGTTCCTTTGAGTGAGAAGCCAGACCCAGGATTGAGTGTACCTAGCATTAGTTGTGGAAATTAGTGGCCGCGTGCTTGCTTTGCGGGCACTAGTGTCTCATGAAATCCACGCTAGGACGAGGTTCTTCTGGTTGACTTATTTTTCAACCCTTTGGGTTGAAGGGGTTGTTGGTTAGTTGGATTGTCGACTCCGGGGACCGATCATTTGGAAGTTGGCTAAGTGAGGCCTCTTCAGGATATGATGATGCCACACCTTTTGGGTATCGTATCATCAGTCTTGAAAGTCTGTGACGCTGATGACCGTATAGGATGCCGAACTTGTGTCAGTTTAGGGCCATACCCGTGAGTGGGAGGGTTTTTGCAGGAAACTTGACTTCCAGCCTACCCGGTATTTTGGTTTTCTCTCGTCAGAGCGAACTTATCCTGCCAGCAGCGCAGCAGTATTCAGAGATTTGTGGGGGTTGTGATCCCGTGTTTGTTGCATATTGCATTACATTTGCATAAACATTGTTGCATCATGTTGCATATCATTCTCCAGCTAGCCAGAGTCTGATCCAACCGTTGTTTTGATTCTGAAGGTGATTATCCGGTGTTTGGCCTGAGCAACTATTGATTGTTAGAAGACGACCATGGGGTTGAAGCAGATTTGAGCAGAACCGAGCAGTGAAGTCAGTTGAAGGTTATTGGTAGCTATGTCTGAGAGCCACTTCCAGTCTCTTAACACCTTGACAGGTTTCACTATGACGACCAATCCTCTGTATGGCTCTATGTCTGTGGAAGACCTTCCGCAAGTGAACAACGTTACTGCAGACCAATTTGTGCAACCTCCGGTTAGGGACCGAGATCGACGTGAGCAGTTTGTTGTCCGAAATGAACTCCCTCCTCTTATTAACAGTCAAGGTGTTGTTCTCCCTATGGAGAATATCCGAAGAGAGATCCCGGTAGCTAGGACTGAAGACCCAAGAGCTCTTGAGTGTGCTAGAATGCTCCGAGTGTTGGAAGAAGGAGTCAAAGCCTTGAAAGTTAAAGATGCTGTCAATCTCAATGCTGCAGACATGTGTTTGGTTCCTGGCCTGGTATTGCCTCCTAAGTTCAGAGCGCCGAGATTTGAGAAGTACAGAGGAGATAGCTGTCTGAAGCAACATTTGGTGATGTTCTGCCGAAGAATGACTTCGTTTGTGCAAAACGACAAGTTGATGATCCACTTCTTTCAGGATAGTCTGACTGGGGCATCTCTGAGTTGGTATATGCAGTTAGAGAGTAATCAGATCCGATCATGGGTGGATTTAGCCAGAGCTTTTCTGAAACAGTGTGATTATAACCTAGACATGGCTCCTAATCGCATGCAGTTGCAGGAATTGTCTCAAGAGAACAATGAACCCTTCAGGAAGTATGTTTAGAGATGGAGAGAATTTGCTGCCAGGGTGCACCCACCGCTTCTAGACCGAGAGTTAATAGGCATGTTTGTAGACTCTCTAGAGAACCCATACTTCAAAAGAATGCTTGGAAATGCGCCAAATTTCTCTTAATTGGTAAGATTAAGAGAACGCATCGAGCATGCTGTAAAAATTGGGAAATTCATATTGTTTCGGGCAGTCAGGCTAGTGAAGCTAAATCTCTCTGTAGCTACCAAACTGAAGAAGGAGTTGTGATCAATGCAATCATGCCAGATGTTGAGTATCCTCGAGATGAATCGGCGAAATCTGATGGTTCTTCATCTTCTGTGTCTTGTTATGCGGGACAGACAATTGCGCCTAGGGCACCATATCCAAAACTTTATGTCGCTTCTTTTGCGAATCAGCGAACTCGTGGCCGAGGTTATCAGAATCAGCGCCCAAATCAGAACAGGCCTCGTAACAACTTGGAACGAAGGAATGCTCCTTCTCATGTAGTGCTTGTGCCTTATAGCCATATTCTTCCACATTTGATTCAGAATTCTTTGGTGGAACCTAAAGCTCTTAAGCCTGTGCCAGAACCTTACCCTCCCGGGTACAATCCCCACGCTCAGTATGGTTACCATTGTGGATCTCCAGGGCATTCAGCTGAAGATTGTAAAGCTTTTCAGGCAAAGGTACAACAGTTGATCGACAAAGGGTGTATTTCCTTTCCAGGAGGAGTTTTGGTTGTGCGAGACAACTTCTCAGTTGTCTAAGCTCGTAGATGCAGAGGTTTATTTGCAAGAAGCCAGTGGTCCAAACAGGCAGGCGTCCTCAGCATTGGCAGTCCTCAGACTTTTATCATTTGCATTTGTAGTTTCTTTTCGGTTAGTTACTACTTGCTGTTAAACATTGTTTGTTTCGAATGGTAATATTGATAAAGTGACTATGCATTTTTCTGAATTAATCATGTCGTTGTCACTCATTTATTGCACTGCACTGACACTTGCACTTTTTACTCCACTTTATCACTTTGATTAGCAAAGATTGGAGGGAGGATGACGAAACTGAATACTTATAACCGATGATCGTACGCTTTCAGATAAAACCCTTGCCGATGACGTACAAGCCATTGTTTCAAATCCCCAAACACTGGAGATATAAGGAGTTAGTACCTTGTTAACCACTTCGAGCCAAGAAGTAGAAGTTTTTTCGGACTTTTAAACCCTCACATCTTAACCCGGGGCAGGGTAGTTATCAGTTAGCTTTATCGAGCGTTCAAGTCTTATAGAGGAGTGTTGCCTTTCGAGGACCAATCACATCTCATTTTTCCCCAGAGGTCGTACCTCATCAACCCCAATGGTTAAACCTCACCAATCAGGAGTGAGACATTTGCAATCCTTTCGGAGCAATCAAGACAACCAGTGTCGCACGACTTGTTCCAAGAAAAAGAAAAAAAGAGGAAAAAAGAGAGCCCGCTAAGTAAAAAGAAAAAGAAAAGCTGGAAAGCTAATACTTAGGAAAAAATCAGGGCATCCCGTTGGACTTCAAAAGGAAAAATCGAAAAGAACTCAAAAAGAGTCAGTCCAGACAAAAATTAGGGAATCAAAAGAATGGAAAAGGAAGGATATAAAAAGAAAAATCCTCGAACAAGGACAAAGTCGTGTAGATACAGACACCGAAAACGAAAAAGGAGTAACTGTCGCTCCGAAAACCTTGTGAGTTCCAATATTCAACATACCTCTCGAAGAGGCGAGCGCTTGTGCTAAGTTAACTGAACTTTAGGATCGGAGATCATCACGTAGAAGGGGTGGGTACATATCATAATTTGAGCCAAATATCCTTTGTTTCACGAACCGTGAACCCGACCACGATACAACCCTTAAAAGACCTAATTGAGGCAGGGTTTATTCTGAAAGCGCATTACGATAAGGTTGAGTAACCTGACTCCTTCTTGATTTGCTAGTCATATCCTTGTTGTATTTTTCACTGATCACATAAGCACTACGTTTGAACTCTGGTTCATTCGTCACTCACAATCATGACACGTAAATGAATGACAGCACAATTTTTTCAAAATCTGCATGAACACTGCATTAAAATTACCATTCGGGAATAAACAATTTTATTTGCAGGTCAGAAGCTGATAGGAAGGAAATTCCAACAGGGAATAATCGAACAGGACTGAATAATTCAGCAGTCTGGATCAGATGTATATTGTGAAACCCTGTAAATCTGGGGCAGTGACTTCCAGTGAGTTCATAATCGGTTGATTATGGGACAGTTTACTTGAGAAGCAGTTGATCAGAAGTGAATCTTCTCGAGAGCCAATCAGGGGCAATTATCCAGAATGCTGTGATTTGATGGTAGATCCTTCCAGTGTGTGATCAGGGCAGGTTAAGTCGCTCAACGCTCGTTCAGGGGAAAGTCACTTTAGAGGTAGTGAAACCAACTATGTTGATAGTTGTTTAATTGAGGTTGAATCCTTTTGTCGTACAGATACCGGAGCAAAGCCATCTCAAGGTCGTATTGTAGCAAGTTGCTTTCTGTTCAGAGTGAGTTTCCCAAGAGCCAGATTGGGGCAAGTTGAGTTGCACTGGGGCAAGTTATTCAAGCAAGTTTGTTCGCCCTAGCAGGAGTTGAGTATCAGGGAACCGTGTCATTACCCTCATCAAAAAACCTGAAACTTCGAAAAAAACCTTGTCGTCCTTGGATCATTATCCTACAGTTTAAACCTATTACTTGACAGAACCTTGTAACCTTGCCATTTCCAAAGCCCAGTTCTCGCCTGGCAAGCCGGTAACCAGTTCTCGTCTGGTCCACCTTTCCGTAAATACCAGTTCTCGTCTGGTACCTGTTATCTTTTAACCAGTTATTGTCTGGCCAACCTTTCTGTAAACATCAGTTCTCGTTTGATATATGTTAGCTTTCAACCAGCCCCGTCTGGTCACCGTCTCTTTAACCTATTTGTTGCATTAGTTCTCATCTGATGCATGGCAGCTTCCAACCCAGCCCCGTCTGGTCATCCTTTCCTTAACCTATCATCCGGTCATCCTCGTCTGATGTTCCAACCGTAAATCCATTCTCGTCCGATAACCTAACCTATTTTTGCTATCAGTTCTCGCCTGGTAGTCCATCTTTGGATGCTAGCCCCGTCTAGTATTTTCCCTTTAAAACCATTTTGTTAATAACCTATTTTCATCCGTAAACTAGAAAAAGCCTAAAAAATACCCGACACGATAATTCCTAGTGACTTGCATGGTGTCACGTTCCCCGATACAAAGCTCGATTGATACCGGTTTTCCTGATTAATGTTAAATCAGGGTTACTCTCCTCAGCAGATAGAAGTCACGTATTGTCCTCAAAATAGTTGAGATCGCAGTTATTCCTCCTCAGAATAGGATCAGGAGTATCCTCAACAGGTCAGAATGGATATCCCTGATAGCAGGGGCATTCTCAACAGTGATCTGTGCACAATTAACCTCAGTTTGGGTTAATCCTCCTAGAGTACAATCAGGTTGTCAAGGGTTTAGAAGGAGCGTCCCCGTGCAGGGTCGTCTTTCCCTCCTCCAGCAGGTTGTCATTCCTCCGTCAGGTTGATCATCCTCTACGAGTTCGTAACGATGAATTTGTGAGCCATCCCTCAGCAGGATTGTTTCTTCCCCATGGAAGTTGGTCTCACTTTTCCAGCATTTATTTTGCTGAGATGATTCTATGATGCCCGATATCCCTCGGTAGAGTTGACGTTGCCTTCGGCATTTATTTTGCCAAGCGACTTTAGGCCCGGTGTTCTCTGGCAGCTCGAACATGCATTTGCATTTGCATATATTATCATATTTGCATCTACCCAAAAAACGCGTAGCATTTCCATGCCGTATGGAGCATTACGCCATTGTCAAACATACGCATTGTGAAACATAAATCAGGTTGGTTAACTTTTTGCTTTCAGGTGTGTTTCTCAACAGGAGTATGGAGTTCTATCTCGGATCTATTTCCAGATATTCGAAGTCTCGCTGTGAGACATGTGATGATACAGTTCTTGTTATTATCCCCCACAGAGTTACTGGTTGAAGTTTCTCTTATCCGACCACCGGAGTGTCTTTCTTCAGGTTTGCTGTCGCGGCAGCATTACAGGGTTTCATAAATCAAAATTTCAGAAGTGGTCACTTGTTGTCGAAACGGGTGTCAGGCAGTTATTTTCATAATATCCCCAATGGAGTTAGCTACTACAAAGAATAGGCAAGGAAGTTATGTCCAAGATGAACTTTCCTGTAAGAATCAGACAGATGTATTTTCCCGTATGAAGCAGGCGGATGAAATTTCCTGTATGAATCAGGCAGATGGATTTTCCCGTATGAAACAGGCGGATGAACTTTCTTGTATGAATCAGGCAGATGGATTTTCCCGTATGAAGCAGACGAATGAACTTTTCCTGTATGAATCAGGCAGATGGATTTCCCCGTATGAAGCAGGCGGATGAACTTTCCTGTATGAATAAGGCAGATGGATTTTCCCGTATGAAGCAGGCGGATGAACTTTCCTGTAAGAATCAGGCAGATGGATTTTCCCGTATGAAGCAGGCGGATGAACCTTTCCTGTATGAATCAGGCAGATGGATTTTCCCGTATGAAGCAGGCAGATGAACTTTCCTGTAAGAATCAGGCAGATGGATTTTCCCGTATGAAGCAGGCGGATGAACTTTCCTGTAAGAATCAGGCAGATGGATTTTCCCGTATGAAGCAGTCGGATGAACTTTTCCTGTATGAATCAGGCAGATGGATTTTCCCGTATGAAGCAAGCGGATGACCTTTTCCTGTATGAATCAGGCAGATGGATTTTCCCGTATGAAGCAGACGGATGAACTTTCCGGTATCCAGATAGATGATTCTCTCGTGATAGACAGAGTATGTGAGTTGTATTCCGATATTTGACAAAAGTATTTTCCCCAGTGAAGTCGCCGTGATTTCCTCGTGTTGACGAAATATTACTGTCCCCAGTAGAGTCCTCCTCAAATTCGTATGTGGGTTGGGACCAACGGAGTTATCTACTGCAGAGATAAGCAGAGTTTCTTGTGTTTAGACAGATGATCTGCCCGTATGGATAGGTGGATGGAGTTTCCTGTGACTAGACAGAGATGTTTACCCCAGCGAAGTCGCAGGGATTTCTCCGTGTTGACGGAATATGGAGTCCTGACGTGGACAAAGTTCTATTCCCGTGTTGTTGAGATTTCTTCGGGTTGACGAAATGTGAGTCCTGACGTGGACCGATTGGTGTTTAGTTGTGATTTGGCAAATTTGTTTCTCTTCTAGTGTTGACAAGATTAGTCCAGTTGTGGACGGAGGTATTCAGTACCTGTGGTGTTACACAGGTGGTTGATGTTGGAATCAGAGTTATCAGTTGTTGCCGTAACAACCAGGTTTAGTTGGTGGATGTCGTTCCCCAAGCAGTTTTGCAGTTTATCTCCACGGTTGGCAAATTTCAGGGTTTCTTTGGTATTCAACCGTCTCGTACCTCGATTGTTTGAAAGCCGTTCGCTCTTCAACCCTTCGGGTCCAAGCCGTTTGAATAGGGGCAGCTGTTGCACCCCAAAATTTGACCAAACGGTTCCCACATCTGGTTTATGTTTCGACGCATTTTGCATTCGCATTCACATACCGCATACATTGCATTTTTTCAGCCATTTTTTGATTTTATCGGGAATACAGCCTCCCCTGGCGTTTCAGGCAGTTCAGGCCAGTTCGAATAAGCGTATTTTGAGAATTTGTGCTCATCCCGGCGTTTTCAGCTCTCGCTGTTGTTTTTGAGGACATTTCGGTGTCCGCTTTTTACCGCTTATTTCGCTGGTCGCGTATCTGTTTTCTAATCGATTTAATTTGCTTCCCTGTTTTTTTTTATAATTTTCCCCTTTATTTTCTAGATTTTTAATAGATTTTTATAGATTTAATTGAATTTTTCTAGATATTAAATAGGTTTTTAATATTTTCTTATAGAATTTAATGGTTTTTTAGAATTTTTAAATAGATGTTTCTTTTTTTAAATAGTTTAAATAGATTTTGTTTTTAGATATTAAGTAGATTTTCAATTGGTTTTTTTTAATAATTGAAGTTAATGTTTTTAGGATTAATTCATAGAGCTTAAATAGAGTTTAATCATTTTTTAATTAGGATTAATTAGAAGAATGGATTGGTAGTTTTTAATTACTAGCCTTAATTTTTGTTTAGGTTAATTGAATATTAATTATTTTTTTTAATCATCATTAAAGTCTTAAGTGTGGTATTAATGGAGTCTTAGTTGTTAATCAGATTTTAATTGCAGCTTTTCCATTTATTAAGTCTTTAATCCTGTCATTAGTGTTAGTGGGCCATTATCCATTTCAAAAGCCCAGTCAAAAGTCCAATTCGTACCACTTGGCGTCAGTATAAGAGGGCCACGCGTGTGTTCCCCCTGGTTGACACCTCATTTCTTCCACACTCTGCATGCTTGACACATCACCACTCAGTCTCTCTCTCTTTTCTCTCACTGCCACTTGTCCTTCATTCACCCTCTCTCCATGCCACGCGTCTCCACCTCCACCAACCCTCTCCGCATGCGTTCCACCTGTCTCTAACCAGTCCCTCGCCGGAGACCCTGGCCGGCCATGCAGTCGCCGCAGAGCCACCGTACCCGTCGTCGGAGCAGCCGTAACCGTCGGCCAGAATTTTGTTCAAGATTTGGATCTTTATAGTTCATCAATAACGTTCATCAATAACGACTTCAAAGGTCTTCATCCGATTTGCAAAAAAAACCTTCATAGTTCTTCATCAAACCCTTCCAAATTTTTGTCAACAACTTCACTTGCCTTCAAGAGCATCAGAGCCGGAGACTATTTTGTTTGTCTGGATCCGTAATCATTCCAATGTTGTTGTTTGTTCATGTGTGTTGTAAAAGATTGAAACGGAGTAGAGAAAATGACAGTAGAGCGGAAGTTAGACGAGAGAGAGGCTGAGAGAGGTTAGCGGCGGGTGAACAGTGTTTGGAGAGACTTAGGGTTTGTTTTTTTCTGAGAGTGAAAGAGAGAGACTCGTGGCTGAGGTTTTGGGTTGGGCTTCAAAGCCCATTAATTTTTCGGATCACACCCCCGTTTTCGTGTTCCCCCTCCGTTTTCTTACTCTGTTTCTGAGGGGCTGGGCCCATTCCTTTTTTTTACTGGATACACCTCCGTTTCTCCTTACTCGCCCCCCTTCCCGTTTTTGTGCTGTTTTTGGTGGGCTGGGCCCTGTTTTTTTTGCTGCAGCGCAACCCTGTATTACTAGCTGAACCCCCCTGCAGTTTTTATTTCCTTTATTTTCTTGTAATGTTTTTAATGCATTTAATTGTATTTCTTTTAGGGATAGTTTAATATTTTGTTCCTAGAATATTTTAGTTTGAATATTATAGTTTAGGATTGTTAGAATATGTTAAAATTTCTAGAATAGATATAGTTTGGTAATATAATTTCTTTTAGGAAATTTAGATAATATTTTCATTTAGGAAATTAGTTTAATTTTCTTTTAAGAGAATTTAACATTTAGTTAATTTCTGGTTAAGGAGATTTATGGGTTTAATTCTTTTTAGGATATAGTTTCCTTAGGAGATTATTTTTGCCGTATTTTGGGAGTAGACTTTTATTTCCATTTTGCGTTGGATTTCTCTCCTATTTCCTTTTCTATCCGATTTTATTCTCGATTTTATTTCTGGATGGCCCTGTGACATGATTCAATTGGAGAATCATTTTCGATATCATTTCTCTATCTTGTCTTTGACACGGACATCAATACGCTACCTCTGAGAGTTCAATTTCTCGTATAAGTTGAATAATGACGGTCTAAGTGTTACATTGTTCTTGATTCAAGCGTCATCATCAAGGATCCAGAGAGGAGAAGATTGGAATGGAGCTTGCGCGCATGTCGAGAGCCAACGGAGCCGCTTCGTTCAACATCGTCATGTTATTCAAGTCTTCAGGCAACCGTCGAGTGTTGTGAGCTGTATCGTTAGATACACAGGAAATGACAGTTGAGGAGTTTCTTCTCAATCGTCTAGGATGCCTAGTATGGTACCCTTTAGGTGACATGCGACGCATTCGCTCCTACGTCTTAGGTTCTTGCGTGTGTGTCCCGAGTTCCTTCCCGTTTAGGCGTAGGCCTGCTTCCTCTTTGTTCTTGCCCCCGTGCGATCGAAACCCCTTTCCTCTCGCGTTCAGGCGATTGAGACCCCTTCTCTTGCCCCCGTGTAATCGAGACTCATTTTCCCGTCAAACTACGTTTGCTCTGATCTCTCGTGCCAGACGAGAGTACGTAATGCATCTAAATCTTCCAACTCTTTGTTTTGTGCTTCACACTCACTTGCTAATTTCTTCTCAACAATCTCGTTCATGTCTATCTTTTGCATGTGTGTGCTTTTTATCGATGTACCCAACCATAATCACAGGCTGATGCCTTCTCCAGCACCATGTACACGAACAACATGGTCCTTTGTTCTAATTTCTATGACTAATGTATCATGTTGCGGTTTTGGAACGAATGTACCTTGACTAGCTATATCAATCAACAAATCCTACAAAAGTCATAATGAAACATAACAAATCAATTTAGATTACACATAACAAATCATACATACAATAAATCCTACTTAAAATTTTCTCACCGACTCCTCGTAAGGCATATGAAGTAAACTCTCCAGATTGTCTTTATCGATCCCTCTTCCATTTCTCATGTCGCGATGGTGGAAATTGGCAGTAATCAAAACTCAAGGAGTCCTCATCTCTCATTTGTTGTGTTTTTTCATTAGTAAACTTTTCCTACAGTTTCCTGTAACCCTCACAAGACAATTTGTGGGGGTAATTGTTTATTTATTTTTTACTTAGCTTTCATGACTCACTTTTAACCTGTTATAAGCATAATAAAAATATTAATTTGCATAGTTTTATCTATAAATCATAAGCATAAAATTATCAGAAAAGAAAATAAGATTACTATACTAACCAAAAAAACATCAGAACTACGAGACTTCACAACATTTTCACAAATATTGTCAATATAATTATATTTCACAGTTGGATGCTCAATATGAGCCTTAACATTCATAATGTAGTTATGCGTGAGCTGTGATTTAAAGTCTCTCCAATGCTCACTGGCATAATTGTTCCATTTTTCTTCAACTTATCATCATGAGTAAACTCAAAAGTCGACAATAGTTACATTAATAAGTGATCTTACCAAATGATCAGAACTTGAGATGGGCCAAAGACAAGCTTCTGTGATGCTGGGTGTGAAAGAGGAGGAGGGGGTGTACCTGCAAGACACTCCGATACTAAAGTAAGAAAACGAGCAAGAGAGCGAGCAAGTACAGAATATGTGTGTTTCAAGGTGAAAAAGTGGATATCTGACCCTCTCAAGTGAAAGGGTTTTTATAATGCCCTCAGGGCTTGGCCATTGGTCCCTATTTTTGGGGTGAGATAACTGTTTCCCGAAGAATAGGCAACTGCAAAAAATAGTCGTTGGGATGGGCAGACATGCCCATAACTAGCCGTTGGCACGGGCAGGGGCGTAGTTATGGGCACAAGCGTCTTGGCTTTTTATGGATGGTGGAACCGTGCGTGACAGACAGAGACTGACGGGAAGGAGTATTGTGACCAAGGGTAAATAGGTCAGTCTCCCCTGTTGGAGGGGCAGAAAGGTAAACTTTCTCCCAAAGAGGTTGGACTTAGGCAATTGGGCCGTTTTGGGAGCAGAAGTGGATTGGATCATGCCTAGCCATTAGGATAGTCCAGAACAATAAATATGTATTAATAATTATAAAAATAATATCAAAAATACCATCATATAAATTCAAATTAATATTGTAACGTCTGACTATATGCTTTCTTTCACATGTTTTAGTACTTGGGTCCAGTCATCAATAAAAAAAACTCACTTTTATATGTCTAAGGAACGTGACATGACTCCTAAAAAGTGAAGAATTTTCACCATAACATGTCCAAGTTACGTGATTAAACTCGATGAACAATTTGTTATTTGATTTGCAAACTTTTGTTAATCTAGCCATCATTGTAGCTCTTCTTTGTTTCCTTTTATGTTTTCCCATTGTAGTTTGAAATTCATTGTTATGAGAATCATTTGTATGAGTTTCGTTGCTAAGTGAAGAGTCCATCTATGTTCAAAAACAACATTCATCAACAAGAATATACAAACAACAACAACAACAACAATTTTTCTAATATACATTCATCAACAACAACATAAACAAACAATATGTCTCATATGCATTCAACAAGAACATCATATAAACAACAACTACAACAATGCATCTAATACACATTCAACAACAACAACAACAACAACAACAAAATTCAACATCAATATCATTAACATCAATATAATTCAACAACAATGTTCAGCAACAACATAAATGACCCTATTCAATAATGTGTACACTACTCATGATGCATAAAAACTTCAATTCATACCCTCTAAGTCATTCTCATTTCCCTTGTTGGCCACTTCTCCCATGGTAATGTGAACCTCAACAACAACAATAACAACAACCATAAACAGCAACAAAAACGTAAAAACGAACAACTACAACCATAAACATTCAACATCAACAACACAAACACAAACATAAAAACAAGAACAGAAACGTACCGTACATGCATGGCGAATAATTTACGTATCGAAAACATGATGATTAAATAAAAGATCTTCTTATTGTGAGTTTTGTCTCCTTTTTTATTCTTCCTACTCCGACTTTATTTTTTCGTTTTTTCTTAAAAGGGAAACCCAAGTACGAATGATGGTGATAGCGATTTTTGTTTATTTGTAAAAGGAAAATCCAAGAACGAACGATAGTGATTTCTCTGTACGTTAACCAAACAACGAACAATAGTGATAACGTGTTTGATTTGGTTAATGAAGATGAAAAATGGCTCTGAATGTGTTAGGGTTGAATGGTTTCTCAATGAAATAAAAAAATGACAACTTAATAGATAAGCTAAGTTGTGTTACATGTTTCTGAATAACACATTTCATCAGAGTTGTTCGAACCAACCATGATGATATCTAATTTATTTAATCAACATTTATAAAAAGTGCAATATATTTACCATTAAAAATATTAAAAATAAAGGATAATATATATCACAACGGTTGGTTCAAAAAATCATAGTGAATTCAAAAAACCGTAGTGAATTGTGAAATATTTTCATATTAAAAATAAATGAAAAACAATGGCGTCATTGTAAAAATAAAAGTAAAAGGAGGTCACTGATATCACCATGGTTGGACAAATAAACCATAGTGAAATCAAGTCTATTTTTAATTTGAAAAAATAATCAAAATGAAAGGTACCACTATAAAAATAAATAAGTCACAAAATTTTTGGCGCTAAAAATCGAACCCATAGATTTTAGAAACTTTCATTGCGGTTGCATTATCCAACCGTCACTATGCCAAAAATGGCCTTTAGCAGCGCTTCTTTTTTACCTTTAGCAGCGCTTTAAAGCGCTGCCTAAAGTGGCGCTGCTAAAGGTAAAGGCAGCACTTTTTTTTTGTGGAAAAAGCGCCGCTAAAGGCATCCCTTTTAGCAGCGCTTTTTTACCCCTTTAGCAGCGCTTTTTTACCCCTTTAGCAGCGCTTTCAAAGCGCTGCCTATTCTCCCTCCCCCTCCCCCCCTGTAGCAGCGCTTTATGAAAGCGCTTTTGTAGACCACCCTTTAGCAGCGCTTTTTTAAAGCGCTTTCTTAGACCCCTCCTTTCCTAACCTATAGCAGCGCTTTTTTATGCCTATTTTTCTCCCTTTAGCAGCGCTTTCTTGTAAAAGCGCTGTCTATACTTCACGTTTTTAAAATTTTTTTTTTGTAAAATCACATTTTTTATATATTTTTAGACAAACCTGCTTATAACAATTAAATTCCCTGCTTATAATTCAGGCTTTAAACATAACTTGGCCTTTAAACATTGTAATTCAACACTTGGCCTTTAATTCAACACAATATAACTAAACATTGTACATTATACAATAACACTTTGCAATTTACACATAATTAACTCAAGTATAATTTACACATAATTTAAACATTGTACATTATACAATATACAATATACAATTTACACATAATTACAAATCCAATATACATTATAGAATTCTTAACTCAATCATAAATTGACACCATTCTTCCTTAATTTCTTCCAATTTTACTTTCGAGTACGTAGCGCATCTGAATTCATCAAAATACTACATAATATAACAGAACAAGCACGATTTAATACTAATTACTCAGATTAAATATTAGTTAATTATCAAAATGAATCATATAACTCATGAATTGATCCATACCATGATTGGAATCTCTAATTGACCAGAAAGAATGATTTCCTTCATAAAGCGCAGTACAAAATATCCGCAGTCAATCCCACCACGCTGACGAGGACACTGTATTAGGAAAAAAGCGAACGAACATTTATCAGGATATATAGTTTAAATAGTTTTATAAGTAGAACCACTATAACAGTCAAACATGGGAAAATATATCTCCACTCTGATCCAGTTGATGTTGCTAGCCCTGCTTTTTGGCACTGTTGCATCTCTTTGTGCTCTGTATATTTGTATAACTCTAACATAATATAAACACATATTTAGAACAATGTCACATAATAAATAAACATATATAATTATTCAGAACACTATACATCATCACTTACGTATCAACCATGTTCTTCAGATTTTCATATTTGTTTGTATCGCCATCCAATGAATCTATATAATACACTATTTCTTTAATCGGATTAATTGCGACCAACAACCAGTGACCACTATAAAATAAGACAACAGTTTAGACGGAAATGTTATATAATATGGCAAAAATCGAACAATTATAATAAATGAATTTAGAATAAAAACTAACCCATGGCCAGTATTATATGGCAACATAAACAACTTCTCCGTATTCGCACCCATAAATCTCTGGACTGTGTACTCTTTGACTGCTTCTGGTGTCTGGTCTATTGTCCGTGAGTTGACACTGCTAGCAGATAAGAATGCGAATACTGAAGTCAAATCAGCGGGGACCAACAACTTGTCATACAAGCGCCTAAAAAAAATATAATCAACATTAGATTATTCAGTTAAACGAGCGAATTTTAAAATGTTCAATTATCTAATTAAAATGGATCGAAGTACTTGATGTAGGAATGCATAACCCCGACGCCCAATTCTAAATGTTTGAAAACCTGGTCGAAATCCTCCTTAGCAAGTGTTTCGGAATATTCAAAACCGAAAATACATTGATCCATATGTATTAGACAGATGCCACCCTCAGGCACGTCTGTTGTCCCTACATATGTTTGAAGGCACGACCTAAATTGAGGAACAAATGCTCTTTTTGTCTCAACCTCTTTTTTGGGCACCTTGGAAGTTTCAGGCATGTTTCCCTTGCTGACTTGTTGCGACTGCTGATCAAGAACCTAAAAGTCATATATAAGTTCAGTAAATAATTTATAATAAAATAATCACTTAAACTGTAGTACTAGTACCTGTAACTTTGATGCAGCTGAATCGGTATCCCGCACAATAATTTTATCATCTTTTGTTTTGGATTTTGTGGGAGTCTAAGATCATCATGTCAATAAGAAAGTGTAAATGTCAGAATAACTTTCATGTATGGGTAATAAAACATTGGAATATTACAAGGTTCAACCTACCTCATCATCCATGAAAATGAGATTCGCCGGCCATGCTACATAAGCTTCTATCGCGTCTCCCACCACTGTTGCGTCTGATACATCGTCTGGCATAGGCAACAACGCCCCCCCTCTAATGCAATATCAACAGATACTTTCAAAAATCCAGCAGGGAGGGGTTTATGGTGAAGTAAGTCTCCCAGGGTGTTATGCACCTTTCCCTTGCCAACCATGCGATAAGTCGGCGACGATAAATATAGTCGACAAGGTGAAATGCCCTAAACAAATAATGATCAGTTAATGTGTCAATTAAGAAAAATGTGCTAAATTAATTTCAATGTAATATATACAATTACCTCTGGAAGCTTCTGCGGACAACCGATACTATCTTTGTCACTAGTAGCTTTACCGGCCTCTAGAGCGCGCCTTTCGGACATGTATCTCTCCTTATCCTTCTGTAATTCACGAATTTGAGCTTTCATTTCCTCCAAAGTAGCCATCACTTCTTTATTGGTTGGATTTTTTTTCCTTGGCTGCTTATACAGTTTGGATGGAGTGACACCAAATCCCTTGCCCCTCACACGCCCAGAGTACTCAGGAATATTCAACACCCGACTCAATAAACTCCTGCAATCATCGTCTTCAGCAGGAGTTATAGTCTGGGATAGGGACTCCTGAAATATAGATAAAAGCATATTTAAATATTTTATACACTTTGTTCAAACACTTTGTTCAAAAACTAATGTTGTACTTACACATTGTTCAAACACTTGTTGAACTTCTTCTTGGACGGCTCCATCTCTTCCCACCCGGGCAGCCTTCCATACGACATGGTCCGGAAGAGATGTCGCATCACTTTTCTCCTCTTCCAACTACGCATTAAGACGAACAATAAAGCATTATATCCTATTATGTATACTTACTATTTTTTGTAAATAGATCATATTAAAGCATATATATGCACTTACTAATTTTTGTTCTAAGCGTGCATATCCCAAACGCACCTTTCTATATGGATACGCAGGGTTTGATGCCCGTTCCCGATTTACGCCACTCTTAACCTGAAAAAACAAGTTTAAGTTATATCAGTTTGTTTGTGGAATAGGTATATATACTATACATTGTTCATGATAAGTTGTACTTACTTCAAATTCTTTGGTTCTTCGCTTCGCAACAAATGTCTCCCATTCTGCATCCGAAATCAAATCAGCGTACTTTGCTGGACGCTCCGACTCTACAAAGTTGCCATCAGAATCTTTAAGATATTTGTTGGTTAAAAACGCTCTAAATCCCCTCAAGCGTTTTCCGGCCAACTGAATACAATATTTTCTCCTAGAATCCTCAATATTAAAAGATCTCTGCAAACAAATACACATACATATAACATGTTAGTATAATTAATTTAAAGATGTAACTGTCAACATAATTAAAAATGATCAAATCTCATACTTGAATCTCGGTCCAAATTTTATCCTTAGCCGCTTTTAATGCAGGAATTCTTCAGTTATCGCAAGTAATCGGAACTTGCGAACGTACAACTGCTCCAATATAACTTGTCAGCAGCGCACCATTAGGCTCAACCAACTGATCTCTTTCATTCTAATGGACATCGTACTTTACACCTCTATCTCTCGCACGGATGATACTTTTCATTATCGTTATGCCTCTTTTAATTTCGCCTTCAACGTCTTTGGGTGTTTCTTTTCCATCATGTGATGTTTCCTCATTGCTGGCCATAATATACCTGTAATTCAGAATAACAACAACAACAAATATCAACAACAATAACAATAAATGTCATATTAAACAACAACAACAAACCATCTATATCAAATATAAACTATAACACAATATCATATATATCATATATCATATTAACTATATCAAATATAAACTATAACAAACCATCTATAAACCATCTATATCAAATATAAATCATCTATATCAAATATAAACTATAACACAAACCATCTATATCAAATATAAACTATATCAAATACAAACCATCTATATAAACTATAACAAATATAAACCATCTATATCAAATATAAACTATAACACAAACCATCTATATAACACAATATAAACCATCTATATCAAATATAAACTATATCAAATACAAACCATCTATATAAACTATAACAAATATAAACCATCTATATCAAATATAAACTATAACACAAACCATCTATATAACACAAATATAAACCATCTATATCAACTATAACAAATACAAACCATCTATATAACACAATATAAACCATCTATATCAAATATAAACTATAACACAAACCATCTATATCAAATATAAACTATATCAAATACAAACCATCTATATAAACTATTTTACATCAACAACAACAACAATATCATATATATCTCATATATCATATTAACACAACAACAAATAACACAACAACAACAAAAACCATCATTGAAAAGATAAAAACCATTTATATCATCAGAACAACAATGGTGAAAAGATAAAAAAAAAAATAAGAAAAGCAGAGTAAAGCTTCACGTACCGTAACAATGGTGGACCGGCAATGCAGACGGATGGATGAACTCAAAAACGGACGGTGAACGGTCGGTGATGGCCGGAAGGATGATCGGACGGAAGAAGTTGATGGTCGGACGATGAACAGTGGTTCGTTCGTTCGTTTTTGTTCGCCAGAGAAAGAAGAAATGTGTTGCGTGACTGTTCTGATTCTATTAAAATTCTGGAGGGTATTTTAAAATTATAATATGAATACCTATAGCAGCGCTTTTAAAGGCCTTTAGCAACGCTTTTAAAAGCGCTTTCATAGGGTGCCTTATCAATTCCATATAGCAGCGCTTTATATAAAAAGCGCTTTCTAAGGGTCCCCCTTTAGCAGCGCTTTTGAAAAGCGCTTTCGTAGGCCCCCCCTTTAGCAGCGCTTTTTAAAAGCGCTTTCTTAGGCCCACCATTTAGCAGCGCTTTTTTAAAAGCGCTGTCTTTGGTAGGCGCTTTTTTTCTTTTTTTTTTTTACTGGCCCTTTAGCAGCGCTTTTGTATAAAGCGCTGTCTTTCTATGCGCTGCTAAAAGTGATTTCTGGCGTAGTGCGTAGTAATATGTAAACTTTTATTTAAAGAAAAATAAATAAAAATATTAGCATCTGATTTTAAAGATATCACTACAGTTCTTCTATCAACCGAGATAAAATGGACATCCTTATATATATTTTTTTTGTGGTAGCCAAGATTTGACTGTAAATATGGTTGGGTAGCATAAACTTGAAAATGCTTCAAAAAATTTGGTTTAGTATCTTTGATTTTGAATTCGTAGAGCTTAGCAGGGCCAATGGATAAGGTAACTAAGACAGCGTTGGACTTCCATTTAATTTCTAATCCTAAAGGTTCAACCGAAAATAATATAAACTATGAATAGAATCATGTCGTAAACATAAAATACAATTTTCTAGTGTTTCAAATTAAACTTGATAGGATTTGGAGGTGTTGGGAATCATAATGAAAAAATCATACGTTCAAATTAAATTTTATTTATTTATTTCATATTCCATTCCAACATCAATATTAACCTTAATAAGTAGGGTTTTCAAACAACTATTAACCATATGTCACTTTAGTAAAAACATGGTATGGTCCAATTCTGACCTATTAACATAGAAATAAAGAAAATAAGGATATAACTAATTTAGAGTTGATAATACTCCTGGGCCAACAAAACTTTTTCATTTCTTTGTTAAACATGTAAGGGTCCAATTCTAGCCTGTCAACATAGAAAAAAAAAATGTAATTAATGAAGAGTAATTTTTAGAAAAATTATAAATATGGTAGAAATAGTTTACCTTTTTCCTTTGTTGAAGCGAATGCTGAAAGGAATATAAAATATCAAGTGGGCATTGGCTAGTTTGAGTATTTTTTAATAATGAATTTTCAGCATTGGAGATTTTCTTGTTGCTACTTGAAGAATTTTCCATAGAAGTTCCACTACTAAATGCACATGCATGGTCATTCTTACTCAACTTACTCAACTTCACATTAACATGCTCTCTTGTACTTATTTCACTAGATGGATCAACATTGTTTTCCTAAATCAAACAAATTGTAAATTAGTGTTAAACATATATATAAATTATAAAAATTAAAAAAAAAACAATACCTGAATTTCTTTAGACACGTCCTTAACATATTTGTTAGTACTATTTCGAATGTGCGTATCTAGACTATGCTTGGGCTTGGGCGCAACTAATCGTCGTTCGATCGGTGGCATATTCTAGAATGATATGCATAAATAATAATATAAACTAATTTAATATAAGAAAAAAGGAGTTAAAGAGTAATGTATGATGGGATATGAAAAGGTAGAGATCTTACTAATAATAATTGAGAAATTGAGACATAATTACTACTCCTTTCCAATGAATTTCCATTCTGCATATAAATTATCATAATATTTTGCATGTATTTAGAGAAACACAAGTAAAAGTTTGAATTGTTAATATACATACATGAATTTGAGTATTTGGGAGTGGTGAATCTGAAGAATCTTGAAAGCTTTTCTTGTTTCTACTTGAAGAGTTATCTTCACATGCATGAGATTTCATATTTGAATCTATGGTGACTTCAGTGGACTCAACACCAAAACACTTCAAGAAAGCAAAGAATATTCCTCGAATCCAATTGAAATTCATTGCTTCTTATTTTTGATGTTTATCTCTCTGTAGAATTTCTTCACATCACTCAAATTAATCTTAAGCAAATAGTTTATAAACATCTTAAGTTAAAAAAAATATATAATGATTTTGTATGGAAAAATTGATACATAGAAGGAAGATGTATAATAATATGTAAAAAAAAAAAAAGTTATTGATTTTGTATGGGAAAAATGATACATAGAATGAAGATGCATAATAATAAACACCTAAAGTTTATGTTTATATTATTTGGATATTATGGAAGCAATAGTACTAACATAGATATGCACTAAATACATAGCTTAAAAAAAAGATGCATAATAAATACATATTTAATTTTGATAAGGTGATTAAAAATTTTCTATAAAATATCTCACCGAAAAACATTTCTATAAAATAAAATTGAAATCAGGTAACTAATTCTAGCTAATTCATAATTTATGAATATATTATGTACATAGTATTAATTATAAATTTATTTTATAAATTATAAATTGCACTTTACCAGTAACAAATTATATACAAAATTTTATATCACCTTGCAACCTAAAATTGATGATTGCTTGAATATAATGATCGATCTAATTGTATTTAAATGATGAAAAATATGAAAATACTCTTAAATACAAAAATATTATAATTTTTTTGAAATTAATGTTTAAATGTATAAACAATTTTAGCACGTCATGTAGGAAAATATTTGTAGAAGGATCAAGTAATAACAAAAACAAAGATATGTAGACGTAGCTTAATAACCACTTAAATATTTAAATTCTCTACACCATCATCTATATTCTTTATAATTCTTACTAACTTTCATATTATCTTTACAAATGTTAATGTCTGTCTCATGAAAGATATAAATAGCTTAGAAGATATATAATTTCAAGAGAAAAACAACATCAATAAACAAAAGAGAAAATTAGAAAATGAAAAAGAAAAAAAAACATGTAAAATTTTACCTCTATATAACTAATGAAAATAGATCTAACAACACTTTTTTTTTTCTTTTGTTTCAAACTCTACTGCTCCTTATAATTTTAATTTCAGAACCTAATTTACTAAAAAAGTGTACAACATCATATATTCCTTCTCTATGGTATTTATAGATCTTTGTAACGTGTCATGCATATGGAAGGAAGAAAAAGGGAAAGGTATAAAATTGATAACTAGATCTGAAATTAAATAAATTTGCATATATAAAAACTAGTGGCAAGCACAAAGTAAAAGCACCTATTTTACTTTCCAAAAATAATTTTAAAAGTTGTATTAATGAAATTAATATGTTTAAAAAATAATATTTTTATTAAAAATTTTGACTAATATATATATATATATATATATATATATATATATATATATATATATATATATATATATATATATTATATATATATATATATATATATATATATATATATATATATATATATATATAATTTTTTAAATTATCATTAGTTTTAAAAGAAACAAAATGATTTGGTTTTCTAATATTAAGCCTAATTAAAACCGATAGAAAAATATTTTCCGTAAAAATAAAAATTCTTTTTTTAAAGTTTTTAAATATTAAATGTAATATAGAAATATTTAGTAATTTTATATTTTTTAAATATTAATTAAATCTAACGGTTGATATTGATAGTTATCGTACTTCAATGATGATATCAATATTCACATAATACACTCTCTATATATATAATACTATTTTAAACATTATATATAATGTGTATATTAAATCTCATATACTATTTTAAAAACTATATATAATGTGTATATTAAATCTCATATATATATATATATATATATATATATATATATATATATATATATATATATATATATATATATATATATATATATATATATATATATATATATATATATATATATATATATATATATATATATATATATATATATATATATATATATGCACTAAAACATTAATTTTTAAAAGTAACAAATTTAGATTATTTAAAATTAAGTTTTGAAAAAATTGGAGCTAACTAGTTTTTTTTTTATAATTAAAAACAAAATAAAAACTTATAGAGTAAGTCTTAATTTTTTTTATGAATATATTCAAAATAAGAATTTGCTTTTTTATTTAATATTAAAAATAAAACATGAATTTCATGAATATTTGAAAAAAGGAAAACTTCCATCATACATTTTAATTTGTTTTCCTTTTATTATTATATCCAAAGTAAGATTTTCTTATATATAATTTAACATAAAATTCATAGCAATTTAATTTTTTAAGTAATTATATTTTATATTAACTATTTTAATAAAAAAAAAAGTATTTTTCATTAATTCAATTGTTGTTATAAATGATTGTTGATTATGATTTAGCAAGTGTCACTACAACAAATAACGTTTTTTATGACGAAGTTTTCACTTCGATCAATAGAAAATTGAGTATAAAGTTAAGACACGCTATTTTTTATTATTTAAAAAATATAAATCATAAATTCTCTCGGTTTTTAAAATAACCAAGGTGAAAAAACAACTCAATACAAGCTTCGATTCCGAACTATCGCAGTTTACGATTTTATTTGATTATAAGTGTAAACAAAATATTCTAACCCTTCAATTTTCTATTTAACCAAGGTATAAAATAATAAGATTTTACTATAAAAGCACTCGTTAAATAGATTTTACTATAATCCTTACTTATATGAAGTTGTCTCAAACTCGCAAGCATCATTCTTTGGGATGGATTACAAGACAGGAAAATCTTCATTGTTCTTCTATCTTGAGCAAAATATTTTTTCTACCCTTTCAATTTATCTCACATAAAGGTGTTGGTGTTTTCGTTGTTGTATTTTTTGGAAAAAACCTCAGTTAAAGAAGGGTACTCAGTTGATAGGTTGCAAGTGCAGAAATTCATTTTTGCTTCAAGTTACCCAAAGAAAGGAGTTTCACCAACAAAGAAGGGAAGTAACTCAACCTTTAAAGAGTACTCAGTTGATAGATTGCAAGTGTAGAAATTCATTCTTGTTTCAAAACTATTTGTTTTAATAGGTATCCAACAAAATCTGGATATCACCTAAGATTTGTTGTAAACCATATTTTTTAATGTCTTATGTAAATAATGTATTTGAAAAAAAGAAATAGTAACCTCGGTTTTAAACCTCAATTTTATAGTCATCCCTGTTTGTTTCTATCATGAGATGCTACTACATATCTATACGATGGATTGCAAGTGCAGAAAATAAAAATTATCATTCGGAAAAAGATTTTACAATGTGTTTGTAATATTATCTATAAATAATTTAATTTTAAAAAAAATAGCTTATTCATCTCGGTTTTCTTCTTGGCCGAGGGGATAGTTAAGTGTCTTTTTTACTATTCGTCCTTAAACGCTCAAGAATCTGCCATTAGTGATCCACGTGAAACCTAAAGACGTTTGAAACATGAAGACATTTGAAAAAGTTCTCTAAGATGGATTGTAAGATCAGAAAATTACTCAGATTTAATGTGTATATTAAATCTCATATATATATATATATATATATATATATATATATATATATATATATATATATATATATATATATATATATATATATATATATATATATATATATATATATATATATATATATATATATATATATATATATATATATATATATATATATATATATATATATATATATATATATATATATATATGCACTAAAAGATTAATTTTTAAAAGTAACAAATTTAGATTGTTTAAAATTAAGTTTTGAAAAAATTGGAGCTAACTAGTTTTTTTTTATAATTAAAAACAAAATAAAAACTTAGAGTAAGTCTTAATTTTTTTTTATGAATATATTCAAAATAAGAATTTGGTTTTTTATTTAATATTAAAAATAAAACATGAATTTCATGAATATTTGAAAAAAGGAAAACTTCCATCATACATTTTAATTTCTTTTTCTTTTTTTATTATATCCAAAGTAAGATTTTCTTATATATAATTTAACATAAAATTCATAGCAATTTAATTTTTTAAAGTAATTATATTTTATATTAACTATTTTAATAAAAAAAAGTATTTTTCATTAATTTAATTGTTGTTATAAATGATTGTTGATTATGATTTAGCAAGTGTCACTACAACAAATAACGCTTTTTATGACGAAGTTTTCACCTCGATCAATAGAAAATTAAGTATAAAGTTAAGACACACTATTTTTTATTATTTAAAAAATATAAATCATAAATTCTCTTGGTTTTTGATCTGACCTGATCAGAAGGGGATCACGGGCTGGCCACACGCTGTTGGACTACTACCTGTTCACCGGTGATGAGGAGGAGAAGGGGGTGTACCTGCAAAACACTTTGATGCCAAAGTAAGGAGTTGGGCAGAGTGAGAGCAAAGTACATAAATGGGTAAGAAGTGAATTACCTGACCCTCTTGTGGAATAGGTATTTATAGAGAGACCCCAACGCTCGGCCAACGGTCACTTGTGTTGGGCTGGATTGTCAGGCCCATCCCAGGTGACTGCTAGGGCTTACGTGGCGTAATGAAGACCAGAACGTGGTCTTCGCCCTAGTCCAACTGTCCGTGATCTCCGGAGAGTGGGTTTGACCTGCTCTTTCGGAGGTGGGCAGTTTGTTAGGTGACGTGTCCCCGCGGAGGGGAGCACGTGGAGAATGTGCGTATGGCAAGTTGTCCTCTCCGCGGAGGGGAGCCCGGGAGATTCCCCGGGGGTCTGGCTTGATGGCATGGGAATACCGCCCACGAAGAGCGGTGCTTAGCCGCACGGGCGATTCACTTGCCCGACGTGGTTGAGACGGTTCTCCCCCGCAGGGAGATCATTCTAGCAAGTCGGGGATCTTGTGCCCGACTCGGTAGCTCGGACCGGGCAGGGCCTGGTGGAACATTATTGGGTTGGGCCAGCATAGTTCAGCTCGGGGCCCAGTCCAGAACAGGAGCCCCCCAAGTCGTTGCTCCAAGGATGGGAGTGAGGACTTGATGACGTCGTTCCGGGGAAGTGGACCGGTCCGGGAAAAGACTCCCCCGGGCGAAGACGCGCGTTTATCGTCGTCGGTCGGCCGGGCTCGAAGGCGGGTATTGGCGGGGAGAGGTGAAGAGGCGCGTCTGTTGATGCGTCCGCAAGTGCACGGAAATATCGAAGTAATATAAAAGATTGTCGAACCCACAGAGACCAATGTCAATCTACCGTTATCTATTATTACGGCGTAAATCTAAGGCTATTGGAATTAGGAAAGTTGAATGCGAATGAAATTAAATGCAAAGAAATAAAGATAATTGGTTTATGGAAAGGATGGTAAAGGGATATCGGTATGCAAGGACTTAGTTATCGGGGATTCGACAGGTCACCGGTGCTTTCTACTCTTTGCAAACACTTTTAAGAAGAAAATAACGGTTTAAAGACCTTTGTCTCACGATGGTTGTTAACGCTAGTCGCAACTCTAAGGCGGAACGTATGTTGTCGCTATTCCGTTCGGGGTTTAAATTACTTTTTGAAAACCATTAAGTTCTAATCCCTTTTCAAGCGCTGTCGCTGTTTTTAAAAGGAATGCCTAGTTTTTACTATCTGGTCTTAGCCGCAGCTGTCGCTTGTTGGTTCGTACCTTAATATGGTTTCCCACTGTCATGGCAAAACCACCGTAAATAGCTTCTCACTGTCGTGACAAAGGTTTATTTAAAATTTAGATTAAAAACTACGGCCAGAAAGGTTGTTTGTAAAAAGGGAAGATGCCGGTTACTATCGAATCCTATCCTACTAATTCGGTTACATACCGATAAAACTAACTTAGCTAGACATGATAATTAATGCAAACGGAAATAAACATAAACAACAGAATAGTAAAATATGCATTATGACAGAAATAAAGTAGTAATTTAATTAATAAGAACCTGGAAAGTAGTACTGATATTTAAGAGTAGTCCTCCACAATGTCGGCAGGATTCTACTTTGGCCAATTGGCCAAATAAAATTGCAGAAAGAAAAATACAAAGCTCTGAACAAAAAGGGAAAAAGGAAAATAAACAAAAGTAATGATGACTTCAATAGAACTTTGGCAGTCCTTCGGGATGAAGAATCCACCCCCTTTTCTCTGTGAATCTCTTGTTTGTTTATTGGAGATATTTCATTCTTCAACTTCCAGAGATCATGGGTGAGTTATGGAGGGAGTGGGAGTAACTTCCAGTAGTGGGCAGTGAGTGGAGAAAGTGTAGGAAGAAATTAAGTTAAGATTGATCGTGACTTCAGATTCTGCGTTTTTGTCTGCATGACGGTCGTCATGATATGTGACGGTCGTCAGGACTGTGTGACGGTCGTCACAGAAGCAAAATTCGTATCTGCTGTTTTTCATCTGTTTTTCATCTGTTTTCCTTCCATTTCTTCTTCTTTTCTTTCTTTAGCCCAAATTCTCCCCAATCTGCTAAACGGAGTGAATTAATCATATAATAGAACATAAATCAAGATAAATTAATAAAAGTCACAAATAAATGCATGTAAATCAAGCCAAATAAACGATATGATTTCGCGTTATCAAACACCCCCACACTTAAACCATTGCTTGTCCTCAAGCAATCAACCAACACGGTGAAAAGAAATAAGCATAGTTCGAAACAAAGACACGATGAGACTCTAATAATACGTGGCTGCTAGGCTAATGTTAGATCGATAGGTACTAAATATCGATACCAAGGATAACGTAACGACATAATTTCAAAAACTCCCTACTTATGCAAACCAATCAGAATCATGCCATTATAACTGAACCTATAACTCATGCTCTCTTTCACCCCATTTCATTATAGTGCAATCACATTAAGCCCGGTATCCATACACATTCATGGCAAGTAAACCTGTTAGTGACTATGATCTCATTATTATTTCATTTTTCTCTGAATATGCTTAAGCATCAATTGGACTTAAAGAGTTTGTACCGTTAGGTTAAGTGCTCGGGTGAGGAGCACCTAACTTAGAAGGAACATGTCTTTTTCTTCATAATTTTTCTTTTCTTTCTTAGTTTCTCATTTTAAACTAGATATCGTACACTTATTTGTATCGGTTTCTTACTTAGTGTGTTTAGGATGGTGCTGACTGCTTAAATAAACTACTTAGGGATTACTACAAGAACTTGGAGCTTTAAGGTCTCGGCATAATGGGTACTCAAATTGATTTTGCATATTCAGGGGGTTAAGGTTGTCAGGACGATATCAATTTTATCAAAACTTTCCCAAGTTTTTCTAACATAGTCTAAACAGCCTATATACTTTCAGAGTACCATGTCATGAATCGAAGCAAAAATTTTGTTGGAGGTTAAAATTTTGAAAATTTTGAAAATTTGAAATTTCGGGGAGATTGAATAACAAGCGAAAACCACGTATAAAGACTCGACAGCACATGCAAAGACTTTGACATAGCATTAAAAGTAGATAAAAACAATAAATCAAACTAAAAGGCAATAAAATGAAAGCGATAGAGTTCCTCCCCCACACTTAAACCAAACATTGTCCTCAATGTTTTAGTAAAAGGTGGAAAAGGAAAGATAGAACCTGTATGAATGTTACTGATCTTGCTATCCTTGTTTTCGTTGATCACTTCTACTTCGGCGGCGGGCATTTTGAGACACTTTGTTTGTGTAATTCTCGAACCAGCTCATCATGTTGCTCGCCTCCAGAGGAAGTACTCATCATCAGTGTCCCTACCAGCAGCGACACTCGTAGGAATGTCCATGGGTATAGCTCATCTTCTCAGATCGTCATCTAGAGAGTTTTCGCTTAGATATAGCTAAAGAGTAACAAGCGATACATTTCTTTATTTTCTGCAAATTTAAACAAACAAATTAAAATAAAGACTTTGTGGGTTGCCTCCCACACTGCGCTTTGTTTAACGTCGATAGCTCGATGGCCAAGGAGTGCAAGTACTCATGGTGGCTCTTTCGAGAATGGTTCATCGCTCGAACTTTAAATGGTCTTCGGTTTCCATGGCCACTTATCAAGCCATTTCTTATATCCCTCACCTTTTCTTTTCTTTCTTCTATAGGGTGGTTCTTTGTTTTGAACTTGTGGTGGTGGTTCTGGATCTATCCGGCGTATCAGCTTTTCAAATTTGGGTTTAGTTATTCCGTCCACCACCTCAAAAGTTAATCGTACCCTTTTAACAGTAATAATGACCTTAGTTTCACGGTCCTCGAATTTTCTTTTCCTATGAGGGGCCTTAGACAAAGGTGCATTGGTGTGGGTATTTTCCAGTACCTCCACATATGTTTTGGATTGGGAGTCTACCTTGGCTTCCACAACCAATTGTGAGAAAGAATTAGGTGGGGTATAGGGAGGAGGAGCAACAATGGGTGCTTCCTTCTCTACCTCTTTGACAACCTCCCTCTCGGGTGGTGTCAGTGGATTTTTCTCAATAATTATGCTTGTCTCACCAAAACTCTCCTCAGACTCATCATCACTCTCCCTAAGATCTTCTATTTGTTCTACATTACTAGTGGTTACAACATTCACATGGCTATCAAGGAAGGGTCCTAAAGATGTTTGTGTAAGCAAAGAGGTTTGAGTCTCCAAAGCCTTGCTGTGAGTCGCGAGGGAATCGACTATAATGCTCATCTGCTTAAGGTCTTCATCAATTTGGAGATGTTGTTTTCTAAAGTCTTCATTTTGGAGAGTTTGTGTCTCCACAAAGCGCTCCATCATAGATTCGATCCTAGAGTGAGTAAACGTCTCTTCGAATTCTTCTAGTAATAGTTCAAGGTTGGATGTGTCGAATTCTTGCGTTTCCTCATAGTATTGTGAGTAGTCATCATAGAGGGAATTTGGTCGAGAATGCGTCGTATTGAAATCTTCTAGTAATATTTCGAGGTCAGATTTAAGCGGAGCTTGTGGTTCCTCAAAATACTGGGGGTGGTAGCTATAATAATGAGGATGGTAGTTATAAGGGAAATTTGGGTTATACATAGTAATTGAGATAAGAGTGCCTTAGTCTATACTATGCAACAACGGAATCACAATATTGACTGTTGGTCCCCGGCAACGGCACCAAAAACTTGATGCGTCCGCAAGTGCACGGAAATATCAAAGTAATATAAAAGATTGTCGAACCCACAGAGACCAATGTCAATCTACCGTTATCTATTATTACGGCGTAAAGCTAAGGCTATTGGAATTAGGAAAGTTGAATGCGAATGAAATTAAATGCAAAGAAATAAAGATAATTGGTTTATGGAAAGGATGGTAAAGGGATATCGGTATGCAAGGACTTAGTTATCGGGGATTCGACAGGTCACCGGTGCTTTCTACTCTTTGCAAACACTTTTAAGAAGAAAATAACGGTTTAAAGACCTTTGTCTCACGATGGTTGTTGACGCTAGTCGCAACTCTAAGGCGGAACGTATGCTGACGCTATTCTGTTCGGGGTTAAAATTACTTTTTGAAAACCATTAAGTTCTAATCCCTTTTAAAGCGTTGTCGCTGTTTTTAAAAGGAATGCCTAGTTTTTACTATCTGGTCTTAGCCGCAGCTGTCGCTTGTTGGTTCGTACCTTAATATGGTTTCCCACTGTCGTGGCAAAACCACCGTAAATAGCTTCTCACTGTCGTGACAAAGGTTTATTTAAAATTTAGATTAAAAACTACGGCCAGAAAGGTTGTTTGTAAAAAGGGAAGATGCCGGTTACTATCGAATCCTATCCTACTAATTCGGTTACATACCGATAAAACTAACTTAGCTAGACATGATAATTAATGCAAACGGAAATAAACATAAACAACAGAATAGTAAAATATGCATTATGACAGAAATAAAGTAGTAATTTAATTAATAAGAACCTGGAAAGTAGTACTGATATTGAAGAGTAGTCCTCCACAATGTCGGCAGGATTCTACTTTGGCCAATTGGCCAAATAAAATTGCAGAAAGAAAAATACAAAGCTCTGAACAAAAAGGGAAAAAGGAAAAGAAATAAAAGTAACGATGACTTCAATAGAACTTTGGCAGTCCTTCGGGATGAAGAATCCACCCCCTTTTCTCTGTGAATCTCTTGTCTATTTATAGGAGATATTTCATTCTTCAACTTCCAGAGATCATGGGTGAGTTATGGAGGGAGTGGGAGTAACCTCCAGTAGTGGGCAGTGAGTGGAGAAAGTGTAGGAAGAAATTAAGTTAAGATTGATCGTGACTTCAGATTCTGCGTTTTTGTCTGCATGACGGTCGTCATGATATGTGACGGTCGTCAGGACTGTGTGACGGTCGTCACAGAAGCAAAATCCGTATCTACTGTTTTTCATCTGTTTTCCTTCCATTTCTTCTTCTTTTCTTTCTTTAGCCCAAATTCTCCCCAATCTGCTAAACGGAGTGAATTAATCATATAATAGAACATAAATCAAGATAAATTAATAAAAGTCACAAATAAATGCATGTAAATCAAGCCAAATAAACGATATGATTTCGCGTTATCATCTGTCTACTTCCGCCACGTGTCGCGTTCTGGGTGGCTGCTAGGGCGGCTACCCTAGGGTACTCAAGTGTCTAGCGACGCTTTGAGTCCTGTGCAGGGGTATAAATGAGCGGGCCCCTGCTCATTTCTCACTTTTCGTCCTCTGAATCTCAAATCTCCAGCCTGCTGTTCCGCCGCTGTCCAATATCTCCGCCATTGCCGCCGCCGCGTTCTCCGTCGCCGATTCTACCATAGTAAGTTTTCCCTTTCCTTTTCTCTTGCCTTTCTTGTTTGTCTCTTGAGCGTGGCCGTGGCCGATTGAATGCCCCGACGAGCGGCGAAATCTCCGCCGTTCTCGAGGGTTTGTTAGGGTTTTTATTATGAATGTCCCGGGGAGAAGCGCTTTTTCCGATGAGTGCCCCGGGGACGGAAGTCTTTTCCGATGAATGTCCCGGGGAGGGTAGCTTTTTTCGATGAATGCCTTGGGGAGCGCTTTTTTACTCCGATGAATGTCCCGGGGAGCGACGTCTATTCCGACGGATGCCTCCGAGGTGGGTTTGCAGTTTGGGTCGTACGGAACCGGGGAGGTAGTAGGTTAGGGCAGACCCACCGGGAACGATGCTCGGGACATCCTCGTCGCCCTTTCACTTGACTTGCGGTGGAAGGGTGAATTTGATCTCCGTCATCGAATTCACCGTTAATGACTACGCTCATCCTGGGCACAATGGATGAGGATAACGAGCCGGATGTTCCCTATTTTGACGAGCGCGTCGTCCCGATCGCAGACTGGGTGGCTGAGGAGCCACTCACCATGCCCTCCTGTTTTGCTTCTGATCCGACGGGGGCCTACGCCACCGTGGAAGACCGGGAAGAGGGGGATCCTCAAAACTGGCAAGTCTATCGTCCCCAGCCGGGTCATCGGATCTGCTCGAAGTACGGGCGAATGTGCTTTCCGATGTACGAGTTTTACTTCAAAGAGGCTAGGCTCAGGTTGCCTTTTTCGGACTTTCATCTGGGCCTCTTCGACTGGCTGAGACTGGCCCCGTCACAACTGCACCCTAATGCTCTGGCTTTTATTCGGGCCTTCGAGCTCGTGTGCCAGTACCTCCAGGTCGGTGTCACGCTGCCGTTGTTCTTTCGTATTTTCCATCTGCAGCGGCAGTCGGTGGGAGGTCGGCATGGTTGGGTGTCATTCAAGCAGCCGGATAAGCTTTTTAGGACGTACATGGATTCCGTTCGAGATTTCAAGAGTCGTTTTTTCGTGGTCAGCCCTATTACGCACGAAGGGGTCTGCTCCTTATATTCAGAAGGGGAGAGGATAGTGGATGGTCGTCGCGAGGCCGTCATGCTGCCCCGGGTGCACGTGGAGTGGTCCATGGACCATTATTCTCGAGGAACATGTGGGTACATCGTGCGGGCGGGGACGCTTGATGAGGAGGATATGGCCAGCTACATGAAGATAGTTTCTTTCGTGCGAAACTTACCGCGGTCGAAGCTGGTCTCCCCCGACGGCCAGTATATCCTCGACAGTTACGGAAACATTCGGGAGACGCCGAGGCTGATCAACACAAAGGCTCTGCTCGAGTGTGCCTCGGAGGAGGTCGCTCTGCGTTACCTAGGTGGTGGCCGCCTCGTTCCCTTTCGACCTGATATCCTTAGCTTTTTACTGACTAGTTTTCTTTTGTCGTGCAGGGAACATGGCTTATGTCGAGGAGCGAGTGAAGAAGTTGCACATGTCGAGGGCCGCTGCCCCTCCGAAGACGCAGGTGGCTCAGTTGGTCGGGCAGTCCTCTGTAGAGCAAGATGGAAGGGGGTTGTCGGCGTCCCCGATCGGCAACCAGTCGCCTACTTCCCAAGGGGTTCCGAAGAGGGTGAGAGTTCAGGAGGATACGCCCGTGGTTGATTTGTCGGCGGAGTCTTTCGAGGAGGGTTACCCTATCGCTCCCTGTCACCAGCATCCCGGCTACTTCCATGGGGTTAGGTCGCCCAGCATTCCGGCGGGGGAGGTGAAGGCGATCATGGGCGCTGACCGTGCAACGAGGAGGCAGGTCCTGACTGAGGATTTGGCTGCGTTAATGTGGACTTTCACCACGGCGATGGTTCTGAGCGAGGAGAGCTGCTCGGCCGTGGAACTGTCAAAGCTGCAAGGGGATCTCGCGTTCGCGCAATCCCGTCTGAACAAGGCGGCCGAGGATTTGGAGGCAAGCCGAGGGAAAGTGACCCAGCTGACCGGCGAGCTGGAGAAGGTTCGGGGGGAAGTTGATCTCGAGCGCAAAAGATGCAGTGGCGTTGAGGAGAAGCTGAAGGCTGCCGAGGAGGAACTGCAGGCGTCGAAAGCTCAGGTGGCGGAGCTCGAGGGAGATCTCTTTCCCGGTGATGATGAGACCGACGGCGACCGACTGTTGGTCACCCGGGCTGATCTGCTCGCCAGGATACGCGTGCTGGAAGGGGACTGCCTGAATGGTTTTGTTGCGGGCTTCAACAGCGCCGTTGCTCAGCTCAGGGTGGTGAACTTCAGGGTCGCCTTCGTTGAGGACGGGATCGGCCCCTTTCATGAGATAGTTGATGGCCGGGTGGTTGACCCCAGCACCGACGAGGCTGGCACCGTCGTCCCTAGCATGGAGGCTGGAGCTGATGGAGAGGAGGGAATTTAGATTGGTCCCGGGCCTGCGTGCCATGTTTTGTATTTCGTTTTTTTGTCGGGCCTGCGCGCCCTTGTTTATGTAATATTTACTACTGGGTTGGTGCCCGCTTTTGATTAATATATTTTGAAAATTGTCTAAGTGTGCGCCTCGTTTTTGCATGTTGTTTATGCTCGTTTTATTTCTGCACGTGTTTGTATGCTTGAGTTATATATGTTTGATATGCATGTGTTAATATGCCATTGGGTCTGTCCGGGGTAATAGCTCGATAAAACTTGTTACCGGCGGTGAAGGAAACTGGCCGGTTTGGCAAGCGTTGTTGCCTGATCGGTTCCGGGGTAGTTCTCCCCGTGGCGTGGACGTCCCATCGCGAGCTGGGCGTCCTACCGGTTTTGGTACGGCGGTGGGGAATCTCGGTCGAGGTGTTCCCGCCGAGCAAGGCCTTCTTCCCGCGCACATAAGAGGCATGGCTTGCTTTTCTCTGGTCGTTAGTAGACGCAAGGAGGTGCGGTGGTACCATGTCGCCCCCTCAGTGGTCGTGTCGATGGGTCAACGCGGGCAGTGTTTAACTGTAGTAGCGCTTAAGTTTCACAGTGTTCCATGGTCGAGCTAGTTGTTCCCCGTGCAGGTTTTTGAGGTAATAGGCCCTGTGCTCCGTCTTGTCGTGGACACGGTAGGGGCCTTCCCAATTCGCAGCCAGTTTGCCCTCGTGTGAGTCTTTCTAGTTTCTGCGCAGAACTAAGTCGCCGACTTGGAAGTCGCGTTTGAGGACTTTATTGTCGTGGCAAAGTGTTACTTGCTGTTTCAGCCGGGCTTCCCGGAGGGCAGCTCCTGAGTGAATCTCCTCGACGAGGTTGAGCTCTTCCCGTAAGGCGCCATCGTTGTCGTCGGTGTCGAGGGGAGCTTCAGTTCGTCTGGATGGCTCCCGTATCTCGACCGGTATCATGGCTTCGGTTCCATACGTGAGGCGGAATGGGGTTTCCCCCGTGGTTGAGTGGGGAGTTGTGCGGTATGCTCAGAGGACGCTGTGGAGCTCCTCGACCCATGCTCTCTTTGCGTCACCGAGTCGTCGCTTGAGTCCCCTGAGGATGTGTTGCACCCCAAAATTTGCTCAACCTTTTCTTACCTGGTTTATGTTTCACTGCATTAACATTTGCATAGTTATATCATTTGCATATCATGATATCATTCATATGGAAGGGGATCAAGTGTTATTCTTATCAAGAGAAGCCTAGCAAGAGGTCTTATTCAAGATTGAGAAGTTATCAAAGTCATCAGGAGGTGATTTGAGTGCCTAAGAGTTTAGATTCTTGCATGTGGATTTTCTCCTAACTTGAGGATCAATTGAAGACCATCAGAGGGATGTGAGGTCTTGAATATGAGGAGAGGATGTGTATGGAGCTCATAGAATGCCTAGAGGGCCATGGGAGAGCTCAATTAAGTCATTGTGTCAGATGCAAGAGCCACAGTTGAGGTGCAAGCAATTAGGGTTTCATCTGGGTCAATCCTAGGTCAACTGTGCAATTGAAGGGTATCAAAGCCTACTTTTAGGTCATGGAGTTCATGAAATGATATGATGAGACATTTGTGGTGTTGTTCCAAGATCAAGTCAAGAAGAGACAAGAGTGTGGGAAGTTGCTAAATTAGGGTTTCAGTGTAAAATTCCATGTTTAGTGCCTAACTTCAAGACCACATAAGTCAAGATGAAAGTTTAAAATGGATCTTTGGCCAACATGAAACTTGTAGATCATCTCAATACCTTTAATTTGAGTACTATAAGTCCTCCATTGGATTTATAGAACTCAAGTTATGGTCCAGACAAGTTACAAGTCCTCAGATGCCTCTGAAATTTGTCTGTGAAAATCATATGACTTTAAAGCTATTTTTGACCTAGAAGGAGGTTTCACCTGAACTTTTTTCCAACATAAAAGTTTTTCCTCATGATCGTAGCTTTCTAAATTGTATTAGAAGTCTTCCATCTGATTTGTAGAACTCAAGTTATGAGGTTTACAAGTCAGGGGTATTTTGGGAAAGTGAGATTATAGGCCATTTTCAATCATAGGTCAAAATCTCCAACTTGCACTTGTCAAATGGATTTTTGTTCAACATGAAACTTGTTCAAAATGTGGTTTTTAGGCTAACCAAGAAGTCATGTTGGATTGATTGAGCTCATAGCAAGACTTGGTTTGAAATGACTTGAAAAAGAAAGTTTTAAAAGGATTAAAAGGGGGAAAATTCAAATAATTGGTTAAGTGACCAAAACATGTCAAATAAGTACTCATTTTGATTGGAAATTTCATTTTAAACACAATGACATTGGTGGATTTTTGAGTTTAGGTCAATTTTCACAAGTTACAATGACCTACAGTTGTGGCATCCAGTCGTGATCAGAAGAGTTTTAAGAGATTGGCTGGCAATTTCTATTTGAATCTGGATGGTGTTTTGTACAAGAGAAACCATGACTTGGTGTTGTTGCGGTGTGTGGATGAGAAAGAGGCTAAGTTGCTCATGGAAGAGATCCACGAGGGTACATTTGGCACGCATGCCGGCGGACATGCAATGACGAGAAAGTTATTGCGAGCAGGGTACTATTGGCTGACAATGGAAACAGATTGTTTCAAGTTTGCAAAGAGGTGTTATAAATGCCAAATTTATGCGGACAAGATTCATGTGCCTCCGAGCCCTCTGAACGTTATGTCATCAACTTGGCCTTTTTCCATGTGGGGAATTGATGTGATTGGAAAAATTGAGCCCACGACATCCAACGGACATCGTTTTATCTTGGTAGCTATTGATTACTTCACCAAATGGGTTGAAGCGGCATCGTATGCTAATGTTACCAAGCAGGTGGTAGCCAGATTTATCAAGAAGGATATTATCTGCAGATATGGAATCCCGAAGCGGATTATCACTGACAATGGTTCGAATTTGAATAACAAGATGATGAAGGAATTGTGCCAGAATTTCAAGATTAAACATTATAACTCTTCTCCGTATCGGCCCAAGATGAATGCCGCTGTTGAAGCGGCCAATAAAAACATAAAGAAGATCGTTCAGAAGATGGTTGTGACCTACAAGGACTGTCATGAGATGTTGCCTTTTGCTTTGCACGGTTATCGTACGACGGTATGCATATCAACCGGGGAAACTCCTTTTTCACTGGTATATGGTATGGAAGTTGTCCTACCATTGGAGGTTGAGATTCCTTCTTTGAGGGTTTTGCGCGATGTCCAACTTGATGAGGCAGAATGGGTGAAAGATAGACTGAATCAGCTCAGTTTAATGGATGAGAAGAGATTGGCTTCTCTAGCATATGGTTGGTTGTATCAAAGCCGGATGAAGAAAGCTTATGATAAAAAGGTGTGTCCTCGAAGCTTTCAGACGGGAGATCTTGTGCTGAAGAAGATTCTCCCACCACAACCAGATCACAGGGGCAAATGGACTCCCAACTATGAAGGTCCATATGTTGTTAGAAAGGTTTTCTCTGGAGGAGCCTTATTGTTATCCACCATGGATGGTGAGGATTTTACATCCCCTGTGAACTCGGACGCAGTTAAAAAATACTTTGCTTAAAGAGACCCGCTGGACAGAAAAAGAGAGTCCAGGCAAAAATGGGGCATCCCGGCGAACCATAAAAAAAGAAATAAAAGGTTCGGGCAAAAGTTAGGGATACAATTGAAAAAATGTACACCCGCGAAGTTGAAAACCTGAAAAGGGCGACTTCGGCAAAAAGGGGTATCCCGGTGAATTGAAAACCAGCAAAGGGCGGTTCACGCAAAAGTTAGGGATTTGAAAAAGCAAATGACTGCGGTCCGAGTTTGATACTACGTTGCTTAGTGGTTTGGGAGTACCTGAGGGTCGTATATCCAAAACAATCTCTTCCGAAGATCGAGTCTCGGGAAAGCGTCAGAGTCAGACGAGTCATAGGAAGATCAGCTCATGGTGTTCGTCTGTACCACATTGCCGACATGTATACAAATTTTCTTTGTACTTCTGTAATATTTGTATTTTGCTTGTGCATAACTTCCTCTTTTCAGGAGTTGCATCCAGTGTACAAAATTTTGCCTATTTACAGGCCCGTTATCAATAAAGCATATTATTCAGTACTTGATGCTTGTTTTTACTATTTTGTTTGTGAAAAACGCCGATGTTTTTGATGAACTTGCATGTACATAAACTTGCTGGCCCTTGCCAATAATTCTTAAAACTTCGAATTGACTGAACGAATGTCATAGATACTAACCGGGATAGATCTTGTTGTGTAGATTTGTTCTGTCTCGTTTGTGTTTTGCAGGGTTCTCACCTTTGAAGCAAACGGTCAAGGAATTTGTGTTTCCCCGGCTAGAGTCCCGTGACAAAGTGATTGTATCGCTCCTCAGCAGATGGAAGTCACATCTTATCCCAGAGAGAGTTGAGATGGCACTTATCCCTACTGGACGTGGGGTTTCCCTCCCAGAAGAGTATCCACAGGAAAGCTGCTAAGAGAGTATCCTCAGTGGATCTTGATGTCCCCAATAGAAAGTGCATTCCCAGCAGTGAGTATGTACACAATCAATCCCCAGCGTGGGTAATTCCAGCAGAATATAACCAAGTCGTATTTGGTTCAGAAGGATTATCCCCGCGCATGACTGTATTTTTCCTTCTCCCCAGCAGGTTGTCACTCTTTCGTTAGGATGATCGTCCTCAGCAGAGTTTGTAATGTCGAGCTTGTGAGCTGTTCCCCAACAGGATGGTTATCCCCAGCGGAGTTGGTTTCACATGTCCAGCATTTATTTTGCTGGAATGCTTTGTGATACTTGGTTATTTCCAGCGGATTGGGCCTTGTCTTCAACATTTATTTTGTTAAAGCGCCTCTTGGCATCTTTTCATTTTGCATATATCATCATATTTACATCTACCCAAACGCGTAGCATTCCCATGTCGTATGGAGCATTACGCCATTGTCAAACATACGCATTTTGAAACATAAGCCAGGTTGGTTACCTCTTTGGTTTCAGGTGTTGTTCCCTGTAGAGGAGTGGGATTCTTGCTCGGAAGAATTTCTAGATATTTAAATTCTCAGTGTGAGATATGTGATGATAACGTTCATCCCGTCAAATTTTTCCCCACAGAGTGGTTTGGTTAAGTTTCTCGTATTCCCCAGCAAAGTATTCTTCGAACGTATCCGTGTTGACGAAATTGTTACCTGTGATTGACAGAGATTGTTATTCGTGTTGACGGAATTGTTACCTGTGATTGACAGAGATTGTTATCCGTGTTGACGGAATTGTTACCTGTGATTGACAGAGATTGTTATCCGTGTTGACGGAATTGTTACCTATGATTGACAGAGATTGTTATCCGTGTTGACGGAATTGTTACCTGTGATTGACAGAGATTGTTATCCGTGTTGACAGAATTGTTACCTGTGATTGACAGAGATTGTTATCCGTGTTGACGGAATTGTTACCTGTGATTGACAGAGATTGTTATCGGTGTTGACGGAATTGTTACCCGTGTTGACGGTGATTGATATTTGTGTTGACGGAATTGTACCTGTGTTGACAGTGATTGTTACCCGTGTTGACGGAATCATTACCCGTGATTGACGGAGTTGGCCTTAGTGAAGTCGCCAGTGATTATTATCTGTGTTGACGGAGTCATTACCTGTGATTGACATAAATCGTTACCCGTGATGGACGGAGTTGTACCCATGGTGATGGAGTCTCTCCTCGTGTTGACGTAGTTTAGTCCAATTGTGGATGGAGTTGCTTCTTGCAAAGTTAATTCGATGTCTGTGACGTCACACAGGGGGTTGATGTTGAAATCCAAAGTTTTATCAAATGATTGATCAGTTGTTGCCGTAACAACTGGGCTCAGTGTAATGGATGTTGTTCCCCGAAGCAGTTTTCAGCGCTTATTTCTGTGGTTGGCAAATTTCAGAGTTTCTTGGTATTCAACTGTCTTCTACCTCGATTGTTTGAAAGACGTTCGCTCTTCACCCAGTCGGGTCCAAGCCGTTTGAATAGGGGCAGCTGTTGCACCCCAAAATTTGCTCAACCTTTTCTTACCTGGTTTATATTTCATTGCATTAACATTTGCATAGTTATATCATTTGCATATCATGATATCATTCATATGGAAGGGGATCAAGTGTGATTCTTATCAAGAGAAGCCTAGCAAGAGTTCTTATTCAAGATTTAGAAGTTATCAAAGACATTAGGAGGTGATTTGAGCGCCTAAGAGTTTAGATTCTTACATGTGGATTTTCTCCAAACTTGAGGATCAATTGAAGACCATCAGAGGGATGTGAGGTCTTGAATATGAGGAGAGGATGTGTATGGAGCTCATAGAATTCCTAGAGGGCCATGGGAGAGCTCAATCAAGTCATTGTGTCAGATGCAAGAGCCACAGTTGAGGTGCAAGCAATTGGGGTTTCATCTGGGTCAATCCTAGGTCAACTGTGCAATTGAAGGGTATCAAAGCCTACTTTTAGGTCATGGAGTTCATGAAATGATATGATGAGACATTTTTGGTGTTGTTCCAAGATCAAGTCAAGAAGAGACAAGAGTGTGGGAAGTTGCTAAATTAGGGTTTTAGTGTAAAATTCCCTGTTTAGTGCCTAACTTCAAGACCACATAAGTCAAGATGCAAGTTTTAAATGGATCTTTGGCCAACATGAAACTTGTAGAGCGTCTCAATACCTTTAATTTGAGTACTATAAGTCCTCCATTGGATTTATAGAAATCAAGTTATGGTCCAGACAAGTTACAAGTCCTCAGATGCCTCTGAAATTTGTCTAGGAAAATCATATGACTTTAAAGCTATTTTTGACCTAGAAGGAGGTTTCACCTAAACTTTTGGCCAAGATTAAAGTTGTTCCTCATGATCTTAGATTTCTAAATTGTATTAGAAGTCTTCCATATGATTTGTAGAACTCAAGTTATGAGGTTTACAAGTCAGGGGTATTTTGGGAAAGTGAGATTATAGGCCATTTTCAATCATAGGTCAAAATCTCCAACTTGCACTTGTCAAATGGATTTTTGTTCAACATGAAACTTGTTCAAAATGTGGTTTTTAGGCTAACCAAGAAGTCATGATGGATTGATTGAGCTCATAGCAAGACTTGGTTTGAAATGGCTTGAAAAAGAAAGTTTTAAAAGGATTAAAAGGGGGAAAATTCAAATAATTGGTTAAGTGAGCAAAACATGTCAAATAAGTACTCATTTTGATTGGAAATTTCATTTTAAACACAATGACATTGGTGGATTTTTGAGTTTAGGCCAATTTTCACAAGTTACAATGGTGTTGCTTCATGTGCAAGTTACACATCCAAATCCTTCACCAAGGCATTTCAAGTGTTCCTTTTGATCTGAATGCATTCACAAGGCATTTTTCAATTGAAAAGGAAGCTTCTAGAACAATTTCCATGGCCAATTCGTGACTGTCATGTGAAATTTTGAAGAGGAAAACAGAAAATTGAAATGGCTGGATTGGGCTCCAATTGGATTCAAAAAGCCCATAGACATGTTCTATTTAAGTCCTTTGATGATTTTAGAATCATTTTGGTGCAATTTTCGTGGCTGAAGCAGAGATAGCAATTTCATTTTCAAGCAAGCAAGTGCAGATCGGGTTTTGAGTTCCAAGCCAATTCAGATCAAATTGAAGGTTTCAACATCTTTCTCTTGCATCCTTGAGTGATTCTGGAGAGTTTTGAAGCTTGATTCGTGCTCTAGATACCTCTGTTAATAGATCTACACCAGGTATGTAAACTTCAAGTTTCTCATAATTATAGGAATATGTAGATCAATTTGCATATGTGGTTAGGATCTAATAGAGACATAGGTCGTTTCTGGATTGAAATTGGAACAATTAGAGACAATGTAGGTTGAAGTGCATTTTCTGTTTGGACACGATTTGGTTTGATCTTAAGGAATTAAGTGAAATTGGATAGATCAGGTTGATGTATGAAGTGTGAAGATAATTTCTATGCAATTAGATTATGGTTTGGTGATGATCAATTTGGATGTGAGTTCTGAAACTTGAATCGAATTTTAAAACCTAGCATGACATAGGGAATTTGGATAGGATATTTGAGATCCTTGTGAGTTTCTGATGAGTTTGATGTAAGGTTTGATGAATTTTGGTTGCCTGTGAGTACTTGCTCGCCGGAGAAGACGACCGAAAGTCTTCTCCGGCCACCACACTTGAGCTCCCTCCGTTTGGCATTTGAATTGAGGAAGATGAAGTCTGAGCCATCAGATATGGTTGAAACTATGACTTTGTAGCATCATCCAACGACTGTGACATGTTTCTTTTTGCTGACTTTTGACCTAGTGAAACGCAGAGTTTCATTAATGTGCTGGCAAGCTCCTGAGCGCTAGATCCCTTGACTGGTCATTGCATCCAACGCGCCACATTATTTCCTGGTTTTTGTTTTCTTTTAATTCATTTTGTATTATTTTAAATGCAAATTGATTCCTAAAATCACAATAAATCCATTTTTGATCCAAAAAATATTTTAAAAATATCCCCATGCTCTTGATTAAATTTGTGATTTTCTGGGATCAATAAATTGCATTTTCATGCATTTTTCAATTTTATTTGATTTTTCTCATTTTGTTTATTTCTTTAATTTTTGCATATTTGTTCATCTGTTTTGTTGATTTTGATGTGATCTTTTGGTATTGAATCTGGATGTGATTTTTGAGTATGTTATAGGTTAGATATGCATGCTCCCTTAGGATTTTTATTAGCTTTTTTCAACAATTATAGGTTCTGTTTTAGGTGAGATTTTTAGAGCCTTCCCAAACTTGTGGTTTACCTTGACATGTTTCAACTTAGGAATTGTTTAGTGGACCTAGAAGTTGATTTAGGCTTTGATATTTGAACCCTAGAATGTTAAAATATGCATGTCCCCCTAGAAAATTTATTAGAAGTTTACAACTTATGTTTCTATTTTAGGTAGAATTTGCAAGTTAGTTGTGCATGTGGTGTTCCATTTTTGGTGCCTTGCTTTGTTTGGTCTTGTTGGTGGCTTTGGAGCTTGAAGTGCTTGGATTCCTTTTTGGAGGAGCTTCTGGACATCTTGTAGCTATTGTGGCTTGGCTTGTGGAGCTTGGAGTGGATTCTTCTTCCTCTTTTAGGAGCGTTTTTAGAAGCTTATAGGATTAGGGTTTTAGGAAGAGCCATTAGAACTAGTTCTTCTTCTTTCATCAAACATAGAATGCACTGTTTGTTTCTATCCTCATCCCATGATATAAAGTCCTCTTAAGGAAGCTCCATATCTCCTTTGGAGGGATGAGTGGCATTCCTTAATGAGTGGAACTTTTGAGGATGCACTTTCTTTCATGTTGGTTCCTGATGAATTCCTTTGGTTTTCATCAGGTTTTCTAGCATTGTAATTTGATCTCAATGATGATTTCTCTTCTTGTGGAGCTTGCTAGAGTGTGAAGATGAACAATTGAAGGAGATTGAAGATAGAGCTAGCTTGAAGATGAAGATTCTTTGTTGTCAATTCAACGTTGCTGATCCGAGCTGCTGTTGAAGGTTGAAGATGCTGTTTGTGGAAGATTGTTGCTGCTGCTTGGGTTGTTTCCTCTATTTTTCTTTTGTTGTATTGTATATTTGCTTGTGTTGCTTACCTTTAGGTTTGAGGTTGAGCCGGACTCCCTTGCCTCGCTTGTACTGTTGCATAGCATGCATTTTACTGTTTACTGTTTACTGCTTGTTTTCTTTTGCTGTTTTCCCCTAGGATCTCTGATTTCCTCTGTGCAAGAGGGAATTATGACAGACATTAGGTTTTTAAACCATGCATGATAACTGTAGGTAGATTCCCTTTCAACCATAGTTTTAGGGCGTCTTTCTCTTCTCCTCTCAAAACAATTCAAAAATACAGTAATAAGGTTAATTGAAGTCGTACGTTACGAGCCTTAAGCTATCTAGGGAAAGGTTGGTGGAGGGTCTCTCTCCAGTAATCTGGATGTTTAGTGTGGTACCCTTTGGGTGACATACGAAGCGTTCACTCCTGGGTCATAGTCCCTAGTGCGATGGAGATTGCGAACATCCTAAAAAACAGTTCTTTCGTAAAAGATTCAAACAAACATTCAAACTCTGTTTTTGTCCTCTTGGACCCTTAATCTGGAAAACCCTTTCTTAAGGAGATAAAAAAACTGTCAGACAAACTTGTGTCTTCCGTAGCCCGAACTACGTTTGCTCTGATCTTTCATGCCGTCTGAAAGTACGTAGGCACGAGATGCGATATCTCGGCGAGCAACCTCCCCCCCGTAACCCGTAGTTAGGCGAACTACGTTGACTCTGATTTCTCATTCCAGACAGGAATACGTAGGCATAAAGTGCGATACTTTGCCGAGTCTTTTTTATTTTCTTTTTTAGACCAGGCCTTTAGAGTAGATAGATAAACATACCCTTAGATAGAAAACAAGCGTGGATCCCGTCGAGTACGACGAATGTGAGGGGTGTTAATACCTTCCCATTGCGTAATCGACTCTCGAATCCAGGATTTGGTTGCGATGACCATTCCTTTCTCTCTTTGCGTTAGGTTTTCTCTAAGCGTTTCCTTTCCCTCTTTTGGGATAAATAACGCATGGTGGCGACTCTTCTGTCATAGCCGGCGCCGATTTTCGCAGTAGCGACAGCTGGCGACTCTGCTGGGGACTCCAACGGTTCCCTATGCGATTCAATCCTAGTGCTTGTTTTCCCGTCTGGGGTTTTGTATGTATTTATATTTCTGTCTTTACTTTCAGTACTGTATATTATTGTTATTGTGTTGTGGGTAGAGGGTTAGTTTGAGAGATAAGCCGGACCTGGGCTTGAGTGCACATAGACTTAGAAGTAGAGAGTAGTGGTTAGCCTGCTTGCTTTGCTCACACCAGCTAGCAACGAAATCTGCACTCAGACGAGATTCTCTTTGATGGCATCTTGCCTGGCCCTTTGGGCTCGACAGGTTGTTGGATTTGAGGGTTGTCGACTCTGGGAACCTATCATTTGGGATCTGGGAACCTGTTGCATATGCATTTGCATTTTCATGTTTGCATTTCATTAACGTGTATTTATGTTGCAGGTTTACTTTTTCCCCTCAGATTCTAGTGTTCTTCTTGCCAGACATGGAGTCCATGAAGAGGACAATTGCTTATATGTTGCCTTCTCCAGATATCAGTTCCTTGTTGCGGTTGGTTGCTCTAGTAGATCAGAGAGTGAGGGCTGAGTTTAGAGAATCTTATGGGAAACTGCTCAGTTTGTTGTGCAGACCTTCTGTGTTTGAGATGACTGGATTGTATACCTTGATGCAGTTTTACGAGCCTCAGTTGAGATGTTTCTTGTTCCCTGATTTTATTTTGGCTCCTACTTTGGAGGAATATTCTGATATGCTAGGAGTTCCCGTGTTAGATCAGATGCCTTTTATTCATGAGGATACTGAGCCTGAGTTAGCCAAGCTTGTTGAGATTGTCAGTTTAGATGTTTCTGAGTTCCCCGGAGGGTTGATCAAGCTGAATGGATTTTATGGCTTTCATCTTTCTTGTTTGGTTGAGAAGGCTACGCAGTGTGCGAAGGATGGATGTTGGATTGTCTTCAATGCTATTCTGGATGTTTGCATTTATGGGATTGTATTGTTCCCCAACTTGCCTGACTTTGTTGACTCAGATGCTTTCTTTATTCTTGCCTCGAAGAATCTGGTGCCTACTCTCTTGGGTGACGTTTATCATTCTATTCACTATAAGAATGAGAAGCGTCGGGGAAAGAATGTTTCTTGCTGTGTACCTCTTCTATACAGGTGGTTTCAGGGACATCATCCTAAGACGGGACCTTTTGTTGATACTGCTGGTACTTTAGATTGGTCTTCCAGATTGATGGGATTGTGTGCTGAGAACATTGTTTGGTTTGATCGGAACCTGCTCGGAGTGAATATTATATATAGTTGCAGTGGCTTTCTGAACGTTCCTTTGATTGGACGGAAAGGTTGTATTAACTATAACCCTTCTCTGCTTGTGAGACAGTTTGGCTATGCTTTGAGGGACTCTCCGGTTGAGGACGAGATACAGGAATCTCTGTATCTCACGAGTTTATTAGACGGAGATGTTTTAGGTAGATTGAGGCATGCTTGGGGTAATATTCATAGAAGAGGAAAGACATTGCTTGGCAAGAGTGACAGCCGAGCTTATAATCCTTATCGGCTTTGGATCCATGAGAGAGTTAAGACTTCTTTGATGCCATATCCTGCTGTAGAGCCTTTGTATCTTCCGGTGATTGAGGAACCTACTTCAGTAGAGATTGAGAAGTATAACAAGCTGCTGGCTGAAAAGGAAGAGTTGCAAAGAGCAAATGAAGAGTTAGAGAAAGAGATTTTCCAGCTTCGGCATGAGAAGAGTGAGACAACCTTCACTTTGAAGAAGCAGACTGAGATGATTAATAGGTTGGGTTCAGATTTGACTGAAGAAACCAGCAGGAGAGAGAAGGTAGGAGTAGCCTTGAATGGTGTTAGTAGTGTGCTTGCTACTAAGAAAGAGCTTCTGAATAAGGCTTATTCTCGACTTTCCAAATGGGAGTTTTTGTGGAATGCCATGCTTACTAGCCGGAAGGAGCGTGAAGATGAGTTAAAGCTGCAGATTTCCCGGTTAGAGGAGCAGCTCATTGCTAAGGATGCGAAGATTGCTGAAGAGGCATCTCTTAGATGTGACGCTGAGTTTAGAGTGAGCAACATGGTCAAATAAATGAGGGGTTGTGAACTGAAGGCTGGCTTCAAGAGATGCAGGCTTGATGAGTGTTTTGGCAAGGGAGCCTGTGTAGAGGATGCCAAAAAGTTGAGATCCACTGTTAGGCGACACGCATTACTGGTAGAGGAACTGCTCTCCAGACCAGGTCATCCGGAGACGTTGAGGCTATTGGGAGATGTCCGGGCGCGCCACCCGTCCTGATTTATCTTTGTTTTTCTCTTGTAGTATGTTATTCGTGCTTGTATTTTGAACATCGCCAGGCTTGTTGGCCGAGGTCTTTTCAGTTGTATTTAGTTGTATCTTTGTACTCTGCCTCTTGGCATTTGTTTATGTATGAGGTTTCTAATTCTGCGCTTGCTTACTTGGGACTCCATTATCGTTATGGCTTCTTCTCCGGAACTAGAATCGGGGGGGGGGGGGGGGGGAATTAACCTGGGGCATATTTGCATGTGTGCATTTGCATCTTCATATTGCATGACAGGTACTTTTTTTTGAGCTCGAATCTTATCTCCTGCGTCTTTCAGGTTGTTTCAAGATTGACGAACAGAGAACTCACCGACACGCCACAAGAAGCAACAATAAGAATATCATGGATCAGGTACAATTTGAGATGCAGAAGATCCGGGATAGGTTGGCACAATTCATGTAGACTATGGAGGTTGTGGCCAAGGGCCAGGAACATCTTCAAACTCTGGTGCAACCGCTGCTAGTGCGAGCGGCTGGTAATACTGAGTATAACTCTGCTCGTGTTGAGACTCCTCACAGGGAGGAAGTGATACCAAATGCTGTGAGAATGGTACTCGCAATGGCAACGACAACGCTGGTAACAGAAATGCTGATAATGGTAATGGGAACGTGGAAACCAACAAGAATGTTGGTATCAATACTGGTTTCGGTGACAACAATCAGGGTTTTGGCTTTGGCAATCTGGATGGCAATGTTGGCTTCAATAATCAGGGCTTCGGCAACGGAGGGTTTGGTGATAACAATCAAGGTTATGGTAATAATGGCTACGGCAATGCTGGGTTTGGCAATGTGAATACCAATGGTGCTGGGATGGGTCCTTTTAATACTAGCTTTGGGACAGCGGCTGCTAATCAAGAGCTTGGCAATCTGAGGTATGACCCCAGGTTTTTTCCAAAGTGGTCATGGTCATGGTCGTAATGCTGCTTATGACGGGTATGGTAATGAGGGTCCGTACTGGGACAGAGATCGACAGGAAGAAGCCTTTTCTGGGCAAGGCATGGGTTTTGAGGGTCCCACTGATAATGATCGGAGGATTAAAATGCTGGAAGAGCAGATAAGAGGTATAGCCAATCAAAATTCTGCAGGTTTGGACATGGACACCATGGGGCTGGTTCCGGGGCTGAGAGTGCCATTGAAGTTCAAAGCTCCCACTTTCGATAAATATAAAGGGGACACATGCCCACGGGTTCATGTGCGTTCATATTACCGGAGGATGTCTGCTTACTCTGATGATGAGAAGATGCTTATGCATTTTTTCCAAGATAGTTTGTCAGGACCATCGCTGAAATGGTACATGGGACTAGAGCCTGCACAGATCAGAAGTTGGAAAGAATTGGCGGATGCTTTCGTCAGACATTACCAATACAACAGTGACCTCGCGCCAAATAGGGTTCAACTTCAAAGTCTTTCACAGAAGAACGGGGAGAGTTTCAAGGAGTATGCCCAGCGTTGGCATGATCTGGCGGCAAGGGTCCAACCACCTATGGTTGAAAGGGAATTGATTGATATTTTTGTTGGAACATTCTCTGGGATGTATTATGATAAATTGCTCAATTGCTCGATGGGTAGTTTCTCTGACATGATACTCCTGGGAGAACGGATTGAAAATGGCATTAAAATTGGTAAGATTCAAGCCGGTTAATCGACCTCAGCTGGAGGTGCAAAAAAGGTCTTTGGTGGTAAAAGACAAGGAGACGCCAGCGCAGTGTATGGTGGTCGAGGACGAGGTAGAGGTAGGAGTCAGTATATTCAACAACAGGTTGCTAGTGTGACGATCCCTATACCTCAACAATGACAACAACCACAACAACAACAACAGCAACAACAAAGGCATAATCCTGCTCAGAAAAGGATTCAGAATGGGAAGCCAAAGAGGGTATTTGATACACCTCCGTCAACGTATGCAGAATTGCTTCAAACGCTGTTAAGTTTGAATCTGGTTGAAAAGAGAACGTTGGACCCGCCCACAGGAGCGCTTCCTTACGGGTATGATACTAGTAAGCATTGTGAATTTCATTCTGGGGCACCCAGACATGATATCGAGAGTTGTCATGCTTTTAAACATAACGTCTAAGATTTTATTGATAGTAAAGTCATTAACTTCAGTCATGATGGTCCCAATATTGTACAGCAACCAATGCCGAATCATGGAGCGAATGCTATTCTAACAGAAGAAGATTTGGATTTGGTTATGGACGTAAATGATCTGAAGACACCTTTAAGCTATGTTAAAAGCAAATTGTTAAAAGGAGGGGTCTTCCCCGGATGTGATGAGTACTGTTTGGATTGTTGGACCCGACCAGAGCGCTGTATTGATTTGAAGAGAGGTATTCAGGCTATGATTGATGAGGGAACTTTATAGTTTGACCGTACTACTGTTGAGAAACCTGTTGAGGTAAGATTTGAAAAGCAGGGAGAGGTCGCAACAATTACAATTCCACGAAAGACTATTATGATATCAGCGCCCGCCAAGCGGCCAATTATCACGACAACAAAAGCAGGGCCCATTCCTTATGAAAGTACAAAAGCCATTCCGTGGAATTATGGGTTGGAAGCTTTTTGAAATGGGGAAAAGATTAATGTGGATAGCCAGCCCGCAGGGGCAGTAGGCAATCTTGTTGGAGCGGGAGGCATGACCCGCAGTGGTAGAATCTTCACTTCACCTGAAATTGAGGCTGAGAGGATTGCTAAAGGCAAAGCCAAAGTGAATGAAGGAGGACCTTCCCAGGTGAAAGAGAAAGAAACATCGATCAAGGATGTAGAAGAGTTTATGAGGTTGATTCACAAAAGCGACTATAAGATTGTGGAGCACTTGCAGCAGACGCCCTCCAAAATTTCAATACTATCTTTGTTGCTTTGTTCCGAGGCTCATCGGAATGCCTTGTTGAGAATCTTGGACACATCTTTTGTACCTCAGGAAGTAACTATTAATCAGCTTGAGGGGGTACTGGCGCATGTGAATGTCGGACACAACCTGGGATTTACTGACTTTGATTTGACGCCTAGAGGTCGGGATCATAATATGGCTTTGCACATTTCAGTGGAATGCCGGGGCATTGTTATGTCGCATGCTCTTGTAGACACCGGATCATATTTGAATGTGTTGCCTAAGAAGGCTATGATGAAGCTAGATATCCGAGGAATCATATGCACGCCAAGTGACTTGGTCGTGAGGGCTTTTGATGGGACCAGAAGGTCGGTGTTTGGGTCTATAATGTTGCCACTCCAGGTCGGGCCGGAAGTGTTTGACACTGTGTTCTACATCATGGACATACATCCAGCTTACATCTGTTTACTTGGGCGACCATGGATACATTCTGCAGGGGCTGTGACGTCCACGCTGCATCAGAAGCTTAAATACATGGTCGGGGACAGTGTTGTTACTATTTGCGGAGAGGAAGACATTCTGGTTAGTCATCTTTCGTCATTCAAGTACGTCGAAGTGGATGGGGAGATCCATGAGACGCCATGCCAAGCCTTCGAAGGGTTGCAGATCAAGGACAAGTCTCATGTTCCCAGCAAAGGGCCAGAGGTGGCCATGTCTTTGTACAAAGACGCTCAGGCAGTGGTTCAGGCCGGAGAAACCAAAAGATGGGGCCAAGTCTTGGAAATTCCTGTCAAGATGGACAAGTTTGGGTTAGGGTATCGCCCGACGTCGTCATCTTCCGCATCAGGCGTGCCAAAGTTTAAAGGGCCAGTGGTGATCACTCCAGGTGGAGTCTGTTATGAAACGATTAATGATGTTTCCGATGCTGAAGACAGAGATAGTGACTGCGATATGGACTCGTGGATCAAGCCCGGCGTGCCAGGACAGAGTCTATGCAACTGGTCTATCCAGGAACTTGTCCTAGTGACTACAAAACAGTAATGATTTGTTTTCTCGATTATTGTATAATTCTGTGTCCTACCCGGGGCATAGTGATTCTGTTTTTAGGGCTACCTGCTTATGTGTGTACTTTGATTAATCATTAATAAAGGCGTTTTTCTCATGCAAATTTTGTGATCCTTGTTTTTCCTGTTTTTGCTTTAACAATAAAATGGCAACGTGGTTATGTGATTTTTTTACATTATTTGAAACATTTAACCATTCTCATTGCAGGATTCATATTTCAGACGACACCGATCACGAACTTCCTATGACTCACTTCGACTTCGAGCACCCGATATTTCAAGCAGAAGAAGAGATTGTTGAGGATATTGACTTATCAGAAGAGCTGACTCGACTTTTGAAACGAGAAGAGAGAATCATTCTGCCTCATCAGGAGGAAATTGAAATTATCAATGTGGGGTCCGAAGAGGTTGTCAGGAATATCCAGATAGGGGCTGCACTGCAAAGTGATATCAAGCAAAGTTTGATCGAGATGCTTTGAGAGTATAGTGATATCTTTGCTTGGTCTTACGAAGACATGCCTGGTTTGGATACTGATATGGTGGTTCACTGTTTGCCATTGCATGAGGAATGTCCGTTGGTTAAGCAAAAACTCAGAAGAACTAGACCAGATATGGCCGTGAAAATTAAAGAGGAAGTTCAAAAACAGTGGGATGCCGGTTTTCTGGCTGTTACAACTTATCCCTCATGGGTCGCCAATATAGTACCTGTACCAAAGAAAGATGGTAAGGTGCGGATGTGTGTGGACTATCGAGATTTGAATAGGGCGAGCCCAAAAGACGACTTTCCGCTTCCTCATATTGATGTGCTGGTCGATAACACTGCTCAATTCTCCGTGTTTTCCTTCATGGACGACTTTTCAGGCTGTAATCAGATAAAGATGGCACCGGAGGATATGGAGAAAACAACTTTTATTACCCCGTGGGGAACGTTCTGCTACAAAGTGATGCCCTTTGGTTTGAAGAACACCGGGGCAACATATCAGCGTGCTATGACAACACTCTTTCATGACATGATGCATAAAGAGATTGAAGTCTATGTTGACGATATGATTGCCAAATCCCAGACGGAGGAAGAGGATCTGGTCAATCTTCTGAAATTGTTCAAGAGGCTTAGGAAATTCAGGTTGAGGTTGAATCCTAACAAGTGCACCTTCGGGGTGAGATCTGGTAAGCTATTGGGGTTTATTGTTAGTGAAAAAGGAATTGAGGTTGATCCTGCTAAGATAAAAGCAATACAAGAAATGCCAACACCGAAAACAGAAAAGGAGGTTTGTGGCTTTTTAGGGAGATTGAATTACATTGCTCGGTTCATATCTCATCTAACGGCCACGTGCGAGCCATTATTCAAGTTATTGAAAAAAGATCAGGCTGTGACCTGGAATGAGGATTGTCAAAAGGCGTTTGAAAAAATAAAAGAATATTTGCAGGAACCTCCAATATTGATACCCCCAGTAGCCGGGAAACCATTGATTATGTATTTGACGGTTCTTGAGAAAAGTATGGGTTGTGTTCTTGGTCAACATGACGAGACTGGACGTAAAGAGCATGCGATTTACTACTTGAGTAAAAAGTTCACAGATTGTGAGTCCCGTTACTCAATGCTCGAAAAGACGTGTTGTGCGCTAGCCTGGGCTGCCAAACGTTTGAGGCAATATATGCTAAATCATACAACCATGCTAATTTCAAAGATGGATCCGATCAAATACGTGTTTGAAAAGCAAGCACTTTCCGGAAGGATTGCCCGATGGCAGATGGTATTGACAGAATATGATATTCAGTATGTTTCTCAAAAGGCTATTAAAGGTAGTGTTCTGTCAGAGTACCTAGCTGAGCAGCCAATTGATGATTACCAGCCGATGAGGTTTGATTTTCCTAACGAGGATATCATGTACTTAAAAATGAAGGACTGTGAGGAGTCGTTGCCTGATGAAGGTCCAGAGCTGGGTTCCAAATGGCAATTGATATTTGACGGTGCCGTTAATTCATACGGAAGTGGAATAGGGGCAATCATTACTACTCCCCATGGGTCGCACATCCCATTCACTGCTAGATTGACCTTTCCAGTTACCAACAATGAGGCCGAATATGAAGCGTGCATTATGGGGCTCGAAGAAGCTATTGATCTGAGAATTAAAAATCTTGATGTGTACGGAGACTCTGCTCTAGTTGTGAACCAGATCAAGGGAGAGTGGGAGACTCGTCAGCCCAATCTGATACCCTATATGAATTATGCAAGAAGGTTGTTACCTTTCTTTGACAAGGTGGAATTTCACCATGTACCACGAGCAGAAAATTAGATGGCAGACGCTCTCGCGACTTTGTCTTCAATGTATAAGGTTAACTTCTGGAATGAGGCTCCCAGGATAGTTATCTCTCGCCTTGATAGGCCCGCTTTCATATTCGCCATTGAGGAAGCTTCCGATGGCAAACCGTGGTATTTTGATATCCTGAATTTCCTGAAGAACCAAGAGTATCTGGCTGGGGCATCCAGTCGTGATCAGAAGAGTCTTAAGAGATTGGCTGGCAATTTCTATTTGAATCTGGATGGTGTTTTGTACAAGAGAAACCATGACTTGGTGTTGTTGCGGTGTGTGGATGAGAAAGAGGCTAAGTTGCTCATGGAAGAGATCCACGAGGGTACATTTGGCACGCATGCCGGCGGACATGCAATGACGAGAAAGTTATTGCGAGCAGGGTACTATTGGCTGACAATGGAAACAGATTGTTTCAAGTTTGCAAAGAGGTGTTATAAATGCCAAATTTATGCGGACAAGATTCATGTGCCTCCGAGCCCTCTGAACGTTATGTCATCAACTTGGCCTTTTTCCATGTGGGGAATTGATGTGATTGGAAAAATTGAGCCCACGACATCCAACAGACATCGTTTTATCTTGGTAGCTATTGATTACTTCACCAAATGGGTTGAAGCGGCATCGTATGCTAATGTTACCAAGCAGGTGGTAGCCAGATTTATCAAGAAGGATATTATCTGCAGATATGGAATCCCGGAGCGGATTATCACTGACAATGGTTCGAATTTGAATAACAAGATGATGAAGGAATTGTGCCAGAATTTCAAGATTGAACATTACAACTCTTCTCCTTATCGGCCCAAGATGAATGTCGCTGTTGAAGCGGCCAATAAAAACATAAAGAAGACCGTTCAGAAGATGGTTGTGACCTACAAGGACTGTCATGAGATGTTGCCTTTTGCTTTGCACGGTTATCGTACGACGGTACGCATATCAACCGGGGCAACTCCTTTTTCACTGGTATATGGTATGGAAGCTGTCCTACCATTGGAGGTTGAGATTCCTTCTTTGAGGGTTTTGCGCGATGCCCAACTTGATGAGGCAGAATGGGTGAAAGATAGATTGAATCAACTCAGTTTAATGGATGATAAGAGATTGAATTCTCTAGCATATGGTTGGCTGTATCAAAGCCAGATGAAGAAAGCTTATGATAAAAAGGTGTGTCCTCGAAGCTTTCAGATGGGCGATCTTGTGCTGAAGAAGATTCTCCCACCACAACCAGATCACAGGGGCAAATGGACTCCCAACTATGAAGGTCCATATGTTATTAGAAAGGTTTTCTCTGGAGGAGCCTTATTGTTATCCACCATGGATGGTGAGGATTTTACATCCCCTGTGAACTCGGACGCAGTTAAAAAATACTTTGCTTAAAGAGACCCGCTGGACAGAAAAAGAGAGTCCAGGCAAAAATGGGGCATCCCGGCGAACCATAAAAAAAGAAATAAAAGGTTCGGGCAAAAGTTAGGGATAAAATTGAAAAAATGTACACCCGCGAAGTTGAAAACCTGAAAAGGGCGACTTCGGCAAAAAGGGGTATCCCGGTGAATTGAAAACCCGCAAAGGGCGGTTCACGCAAAAGTTAGGGATTTGAAAAAGAAAATGACCGCGGTCCGAGTTTGATACTACGTTGCTTAGTGATTTGGGAGTACCTGAGGGTCGTATATCCAAAACAATCTCTTCCGAAGATCGAGTCTCGGGAAAGCGTCAGAGTCAGGCGAGTCATAGGAAGATCAGCTCATGGTGTTCGTCTGTACCACATTGCCGACATGTATACAAATTTTCTTTGTACTTCTGTAATATTTGTATTTTGCTTGTGCGTAACTTCCTCTTTTTAGGAGTTGCATCCAGTGTACAAAATTTTGCCTATTTACAGACCCGTTATCAATAAAGCATATTATTCAGTACTTGATGCTTGTTTTTACTATTTTGTTTGTGAAAAACGCCGATGTTTTTGATGAACTTGCATGTACATAAACTTGCTGGCCCTTGCCAATAATTGTTAAAACTTTGAATTGACTGAACGAATGTCACGGATACTAACCGGGATAGATCTTGTTGTGTAGATTTGTTTTGTCTCGTTTGTGTTTTGCAGGGTTCTCACCTTTGAAGCAAACGGTCAAGGAATTTATGTTTCCCCGGCTAGAGTCCCGGGACAAAGTGATTGTATCGCTCCTCAGCAGATGGAAGTCACATCTTATCCCAGAGAGAGTTGAGATGGCACATATCCCTACTGGACGTGGGGTTGCCCTCCCAGAAGAGTATCCCCAGGAAAGCTGCTAAGAGAGTATCCTCAGTGGATCTTGATGTCCCCAATAGAAAGTGCATTCCCAGCAGTGAGTATGTACACAATCAATCCCCAGCATGGGTAATTCCAGCAGAATATAACCAAGTCGTATTTGGTTCAGAAGGATTATCCCCGCGCATGACTGTATTTTTCCTTCTCCCCAACAGGTTGTCACTCTTTCGTTAGGATGATCGTCCTCAGCAGAGTTTGTAATGTCGAGCTTGTGAGCCGTTCCCCAACAGGATGGTTATCCCCAGCGGAGTTGGTTTCACATGTCCAGCATTTATTTTGCTGGAATGCTTTATGATACTTGGTTATTTCCAGCGGATTGGGCCTTGTCTTCAACATTTATTTTGTTAAAGCGCCTCTTGGCATCTTTTCATTTTGCATATATCATCATATTTACATCTACCCAAACGCGTAGCATTCCCATGCCGTATGGAGCATTACGCCATTGTCAAACATACGCATTTTGAAACATAAGCCAGGTTGGTTACCTCTTCGGTTTCAGGTGTTGTTCCCTGTAGAGGAGTGGGATTCTTGCTCGGAAGAATTTCTAGATATTTAAATTCTCAGCGTGAGATATGTGATGATAACGTTCATCCCGTCAAGTTTTTCCCCACAGAGTGGTTTGGTTAAGTTTCTCGTATTCCCCAGCAAAGTATTCTTCGAACGGATCTGTGTTGACGGAATTGTTACCTGTGATTGACAGAGATTGTTATCCGTGTTATTGGAATTGTTACCTGTGATTGACAGAGATTGTTATCCGTGTTGACGGGATTGTTACTTGTAATTGACAGAGATTGTTATCCGTGTTGACGGAATTGTTACCTGTGATTGACAGAGATTGTTATCCGTGTTGACGGAATTGTTACCTATGATTGACAAAGATTGTTATCCGTGTTGACGGAATTGTTACCTGTGATTGAAAGAGATTGTTATCCGTGTTGTCGAAATTGTTACCTGTGATTGACAGAGATTGTTATCCGTGTTGACGGAATTGTTACCCGTGTTGACGGTGATTGATATCTGTGTTGACGGAATTGTACCTGTGTTGACAGTGATTGTTACCCGTGTTGACAGAATCATTACCCGTAATTGACGGAGTTGGCCCCAGTGAAGTCGCCAGTGATTATTATCTGTGTTGACGGAGTCATTACCTGTGATTGACATAAATCGTTACCCGTGATGGACGGAGTTGTACCCATGGTGATGGAGTCTCTCCTCGTGTTGACGAAGTTTAGTCCAATTGTGGATGGAGTTGCTTCTTGCAAAGTTAATTCGATGTCTGTGACGTCACACAGGGGGTTGATGTTGAAATCCAAAGTTTTATCAAATGATTGATCAGTTGTTGCCGTAACAACTGGGCTCAGTGTAATGGATGTTGTTCCCCGAAGCAGTTTTCAGCGCTTATTTCTGTGGTTGGCAAATTTCAGAGTTTCTTGGTATTCAACCGTCTTCTACCTCGATTGTTTGAAAGACGTTCGCTCTTCACCCAGTCGGGTCCAAGCCGTTTGAATAGGGGCAGCTGTTGCACCCCAAAATTTGCTCAACCTTTTCTTACCTGGTTTATGTTTCATTGCATTAACATTTGCATAGTTATATCATTTGCATATCATGATATCATTCATATGGAAGGGGATCAAGTGTGATTCTTATCAAGAGAAGCCTAGCAAGAGTTCTTATTCAAGATTTAGAAGTTATCAAAGACATTAGGAGGTGATTTGAGCGCCTAAGAGTTTAGATTCTTACATGTGGATTTTCTCCAAACTTGAGGATCAATTGAAGACCATCAGAGGGATGTGAGGTCTTGAATATGAGGAGAGGATGTGTATGGAGCTCATAGAATTCCTAGAGGGCCATGGGAGAGCTCAATCAAGTCATTGTGTCAGATGCAAGAGCCACAGTTGAGGTGCAAGCAATTGGGGTTTCATCTGGGTCAATCCTAGGTCAACTGTGCAATTGAAGGGTATCAAAGCCTACTTTTAGGTCATGGAGTTCATGAAATGATATGATGAGACATTTGTGGTGTTGTTCCAAGATCAAGTCAAGAAGAGACAAGAGTGTGGGAAGTTGCTAAATTAGGGTTTTAGTGTAAAATTCCCTGTTTAGTGCCTAACTTCAAGACCACATAAGTCAAGATGCAAGTTTTAAATGGATATTTGGCCAACATGAAACTTGTAGAGCATCTCAATACCTTTAATTTGAGTACTATAAGTCCTCCATTGGATTTATAGAAATCAAGTTATGGTCCAGACAAGTTACAAGTCCTCAGATGCCTCTGAAATTTGTCTAGGAAAATCATATGACTTTAAAGCTATTTTTGACCTAGAAGGAGGTTTCACCTGAACTTTTGGCCAACATTAAAGTTGTTCCTCATGATCTTAGATTTCTAAATTGTATTAGAAGTCTTCCATATGATTTGTAGAACTCAAGTTATGAGGTTTACAAGTCAGGGGTATTTTGGGAAAGTGAGATTATAGGCCATTTTCAATCATAGGTCAAAATCTCCAACTTGCACTTGTCAAATGGATTTTTGTTCAACATGAAACTTGTTCAAAATGTGGTTTTTAGGCTAACCAAGAAGTCATGATGGATTGATTGAGCTCATAGCAAGACTTGGTTTGAAATGGCTTGAAAAAGAAAGTTTTAAAAGGATTAAAAGGGGGAAAATTCAAATAATTGGTTAAGTGAGCAAAACATGTCAAATAAGTACTCATTTTTATTGGAAATTTCATTTTAAACACAATGACATTGGTGGATTTTTGAGTTTAGGCCAATTTTCACAAGTTACAATGGTGTTGCTTCATGTGCAAGTTACACATCCAAATCCTTCACCAAGGCATTTCAAGTGTTCCTTTTGATCTGAATGCATTCACAAGGCATTTTGCAATTGAAAGGGAAGCTTATAGAACAATTTCCATGGCCAATTCGTGAATGTCATGTGAAATTTTGAAGAGGAAAACAGAAAATTGAAATGGCTGGATTGGGCTCCAATTGGATTCAAAAAGCCCATAGACATGTTCTATTTAAGTCCTTTGATGATTTTAGAATCATTTTGGTGCAATTTTCGTGGCTGAAGCAGAGATAGCAATTTCATTTTCAAGCAAGCAAGTGCAGATCGGGTTTTGAGTTCCAAGCCAATTCATATCAAATTGAAGGTTTCAACATCTTTCTCTTGCATCCTTGAGTGATTCTGGAGAGTTTTGAAGCTTGATTCGTGCTCTAGATACCTCTGTTCATAGATCTACACCAGGTATGTAAACTTCAAGTTTCTCATAATTATAGGAAGATGTAGATCAATTTGCATATGTGGTTAGGATCTAATAGAGACATAGGTCGTTTCTGGATTGAAATTGGAGCAATTAGAGACAATGTAGGTTGAAGTGCATTTTCTGTTTGGACACGATTTGGTTTGATCTTAAGGAATTAAGTGAAATTGGATAGATCAGGTTGATGTATGAAGTGTGAAGATAATTTCTATGCAATTAGATTGTGGTTTGGTGATGATCAATTTGGATGTGAGTTCTGAAACTTGAATCGGATTTTAAAACCTAGCATGATATAGGGAATTTGGATAGGATATCTGAGATCCTTGTGAGTTTCTGATGAGTTTGATGTAAGGTTTGATGAGTTTTGGTTGCCTGTGAGTACTTGCTCGCTGGAGAAGACGACCGAAAGTCTTCTCCGGCCACCACACTTGAGCTCCCTCCGTTTGGCATTTGAATTGAGGAAGATGAAGTCTGAGCCATCAGATATGGTTGAAACTATGACTTTGTAGCATCATCCAACGGCTGTGACATGTTTCTTTTTGCTGACTTTTGACCTAGTGAAACGCAGAGTTTCATTAATGTGCTGGCAAGCTTCTGAGCGCTAGATCCCTTGCATGGTCATTGCATCCAACGCGCCACATTATTTCCTGGTTTTTGTTTTCTTTTAATTCATTTTGTATTATTTTAAATGCAAATTGATTCCTAAAATCACAATAAATCCATTTTTGATCCAAAAAATATTTTAAAAATATCCCCATGCTCCTGATTAAATTTGTGATTATCTGGGATCAATAAATTGCATTTTCATGCATTTTTCAATTTTATTTGATTTTTCTCATTTTGTTTATTTCTTTAATTTTTGCATATTTGTTCATCTGTTTTGTTGATTTTGGTGTGATCTTTTGGTATTGAATCTGACTGTGATTTTTGAGTATGTTATAGGTTAGATATGCATGCTCCCTTAGGATGTTTATTAGATTTTTTCAACAATTATAGGTTCTGTTTTAGGTGAGATGTTTAGAGCCTTCCCAAACTTGTGGTTTACCTTGACATGTTTCAACTTAGGAATTGTTTAGTGGACCTAGAAGTTGATTTAGGCTTTGATATTTGAACCCTAGAATGTTAAAACATGCATGTTCCCCTAGAAAATTTATTAGAAGTTTACAACTTAGTTTTCTATTTTAGGTAGAATTTGCAAGTTGGTTGTGCATGTGGTGCTCCATTTTTGGTGCCTTGCTTTGTTTGGTCTTGTTTGTGGCTTTGGAGCTTGAAGTGCTTGGATTCCTTTTTGGAGGAGCTTCTGGATATCTTGTAGCTATTGTGGCTTGGCTTCTGGAGCTTGGAGTGGATTCTTCTTCCTCTTTTAGGAGCTTTTTTAGAAGCTTATAGGATTAGGGTTTTAGGAAGAGCCATTAGAACTAGTTCTTCTTCTTTCATCAAACATAGAATGCATTGTTTGTCTCTATCCTCATCCCTTGATACAAAGTCCTCTTAAGGAAGCTCCGTCTCTCCTTTGGAGGGATGAGTGGCATGCCTTAATGAGTGGAACTTTTGAGGATGCACTTTCTTTCATGCTGGTTCCTGATGAATTCCTTTGGTTTTCATTAGGTTTTCTAGCATTGTAATTTGATCTCAATGATGATTTCTCTTCTTGTGGAGCTTTCTAGAGTGTGAAGATGAAGAATTGAAGGAGCTTGAAGATAGAGCTAGCTTGAAGATGAAGATTCTTTGCTGTCAATTCAATGTTGCTGATCAGAGCTGCTGTTGAAGGTTGAAGATGTTGTTTGTGGAAGATTGTTGCTGTTGCTTGGGCTGCTTCCTCTGTTTTCTTTTGTTGTATTGTATATTTGCTTGTGTTGCTTACCTTTAGGTTTGAGGTGGAGCTTGTCTCCTCTTTCCTGTTGTTTTCTTAGGTTTGAGGTTGAGCCGGACTCCCTTGCCTCGCTTGTACTGTTGCATAGCATGTATTTTACTGTTTACTGTTTACTGCTTGTTTTCTTTTGCTGTTTTCCCCTAGGATCTCTGATTTCCTCTATGCAAGAGGGAATTATGACAGACATTAGGTTTTTAAACCATGCATGGTAACTGTAGATAGATTCCTTTTCAACCATAGTTTTAGGGCGTCTTTCTCTTCTCATCTCAAAACAATTCAAAAATACAGTAATAAGGTTAATTGAAGTCGTACGTTACGAGCCTTAAGCTATCCAGGAAAAGGTTGGTGGAGAGTCTCTCTCCAGTAATCTGGATGTTTAGTGTGGTACCCTTTGGGTGACATACGAAGCGTTCACTCCTGGGTCATAGTCCCTAGTGCGATGGAGATTGCGAACATCCTAAAAAACAGTTCTTTCGTAAAAGATTCAAACAAACATTCAAACTCTGTTTTTGTCCTCTTGGACCCTTAATCTGGAAAACCCTTTCTTAAGGAGATAAAAAAACTGTCAGACAAACTTGTGTCTTCCGTAGCCCGAACTACGTTTGCTCTGATCTTTCATGCCGTATGAAAGTACGTAGGCACGAGATGCGATATCTCGGCGAGCAACCTTCCCCCTGTATCCCGTAGTTAGGCGAACTACGTTGACTCTGATTTCTCGTTCCAGACAGGAATACGTAGGCATAAAGTGCGATACTTTGCCGAGTCTTTTTTATTTTATTTTTTAGACCAGACCTTTAGAGTAGATAGATAAACATACCCTTAGATAGAAAACAAGCGTGGATCCCGTCGAGTACGACGGACGTGAGGGGTGCAAATACCTTCCCCTTGCGTAACTGACTCCCGAATCCAGGATTTGGTTGCGATGACCATTCCTTTCCCTCTTTGCGTTAGGTTTTCTCTGAGCATTTCCTTTCCCTCTTTTGGGATAAATAACACACGGTGGCGACTCTTCTGTCATAGCCGGCGCCGATTTTCGCAGTAGCGACAGGATGACCCTGTTCGCGGATTCTTCCTGGCCGTTTGTCGGAGGGTGCTCGACCAAGGTGAAGTGGTGTTTGGTTCTGAGCTTGGTGACGAAGTCGCGGAAGTTTTTGTCCGTGAATTGTGTGCCGTTGTCGGTGACGATGGCGAGCGGGACCCCGAATCTTGCGAGGATGTTTCGTTTATAGAATCGGAGTATGTTGTGGGTCGTGATTTTGGCCAGGGCTTCGGCTTCGATCCATTTGGTGAAGTAGTCTACGCCCACGGTGAGGTACTTGTTCTGATAGGACCCCAGGGTGAAGGGTCCGAGGATGTCCAATCCCCACCAGGAGAATGGCCACGGGGAGGAGAGGGATTTGAGTTCGGTTGGTGGGGCGAGGTGCATGTCCCCGTGTCTTTGGCATTTGTCACATCGTTTGACGTGTTCCTTCGCGTCCGTTTGCATCGAGGGCCAGTAGTAGCCTGCTCGTAGATCCTTTCTCTCCAGGGATCGTCCTCCGAGGTGCTGCGCGTTGATGCCCTCGTGGATTTCCTCTAGGACGGCTGCGCTCTGGGAGTTATCGATGCATTTGAGGAGTGGGATCGCGAAGCCTCGGCGATATAGTTTGCCTTCGAGGAGAACGTACGAGCAGGCTCGTCGCTTGGTTGTGCTTGCCTCTTTAGGGCCGGCTGGTAGGTGACCGGTGCTGAGGTAGGTGTATAGTGGTGTCATCCAGCAGTCGGTATCTCCGATGGCGTTGATGTCGAGCGGGGCGGTGGTCGCTTCGGTGCTCGGTTGCGATAAGACTTCTTGGATGACCGACTTGTGGCCTCCTTGCTTTTTGGTGCTCGCCAAATCGGAGAGGATATCGGCGCGGGTGTTCTGCTCGCGCGGGACGTGCTGAATCTCCGCGGAGTCGAAACTTTGCAGTTTTTCGGTGATAAGTGATAAGTACTCGGCGAGGTTGTCATTTTTCGCTTGATATTCTCCTCATACTTGCGAAGCGACTAGTTGGGAATCTGTGTAGATTCGGATGTCTCTAGCCCCGAGGTCTGATGCCAAGCAAATTCCGGCCAGGAACGCTTCGTACTCGGCTTGTTTGTTAGTCGTCGGGAAGGCCAGTGTGAGGGAGACCTTGATGAGGGTGCCCTCGTTGTTGTCGAGGATGATGCCGGCTCTGCTTCCCGTGGAGTTGGAGGAGCCGTCCACAAAAATGGTCCAGATGTGGCTCCCAGTGGAGGGGTCGGGTGAAGAGGCCATCTCGGCGACGAAGTCGGCCAGGGCTTGAGCTTTGATGGTGTTCCGGCCTTTATAGATGATGTCGAACTTAGATAGTTCTAACGACCATTTCAGCATGCGTCCGGCCATGTCGGGTCGGCCGAGGAGCTGGCGGATGGGCTGATCGGTGCGGAGCACGACGGTGTGTGCGAGGAAGTAATGTCAGAGCCGTCGCGCTGCGGTGATGAGGGCTAGGGCGACTTTCTCGATCAGCTGGTATCGGACTTCGGGACCGTGGAGGGCTTTGCTCGTGAAGTATATTGGTTTTTGGCCCTCCTCAGTTTCTCTGATGAGGACGGCGTTGACGGTTTCGTTAGCCACGGCCAGATATAGGTATAGGGTTTCGCCCATCACGGGACGTGTCAGCACCGGTGGTTCGGACAAGACGCATTTGAGGTGGCAGAGGGCTTGCTCGCATTCCTCTGTCCATTCGAACGTGGTCTCCTTCCTGAGTAGTTTGAAGAAGGGGAGGGCGTGCTAGGCGGATTTGGCGATGAACCGGGAAAGTGAGGTGAGAACACCGTTGAAGGATTGGATGGACTTCTTCGTGGTGGGTGTGGTGATTTACGAAAAGGCGTGGCATTTGTCCGGATTGGCCTCGATCCCACGCCTTGTCAGGTAGTAGCCGAGGAACTTTCCTGCGCGGACACCGAAGGTGCATTTCTCCGGGTTGAAGCGCATTCGGCATGTCCTCGCGGTTGCGAAGACCTTCCTGAGGTGGGCCGTGTGGTCGACTTCCGTGTAGGATTTGACGATCATGTCGTCCATGTATACTTCGAGCATGTCGCCGATTTCTCCCCGGAAGACACTGTTCATCATCCGTTGGTATGTGGCACCGACGTTCTTTAGGCCGAAGGGCATTACGTTGTAGTAATAGTTGCCCGACGCCGTCATGAAGGCCGTGCTCTGTTTGTCGTGCTCGGCCATCGGGATTTAGTTGTACCCCGAGTATGCGTCCATGAAGGATAAGAGCCTGAAGCCCGCAGAGTTGTCGACGAGTTTGTCGATGTTGGGGAGGGGGTAGGTGTCCTTAGGACATGCCCGGTTGAGATCGGTATAATCAACACACATGCGCCATTTTCCATTATTCTTTATAACGAGTACAACATTGGACAACCAGGTTGAATACCGGGCTTCCGAAATAAAATTTGCCTCTAGGAGGTCTTTTACAGCATTCTCGACTACTGCCGACTTTTCAAGGGACTATCTACGCCTACGTTGAACTACGGCCTTCGCCGTCGGGCTGATGGACAGCTTGTGGCAGGCAACCTCGGGGTCGAGTCCGGGCATTTCTGCGGCACTGCAAGCGAAGAGGTCGGCGTTCTCGCAGAGGCAGGCTTGCAGCTGTCTTTTCGCCAAGTCTGGGAGTCCGGCGCCGACCTTCACGGTTCTTCCCTTGTCTTCCCCGAGGGTGATGATCTCGAATTCGCCGTCCGGGATGGGGCGTGTCGGGTGGGCGGGCTGCTCGTTGGCTTCGTTGGTCCTTGTTTCGTGATCGCTCTCCTCGGTGAAGCGGCTATCGAGGTCCACAGATCCGACCAGCTCCTTTGGTTCTCTCTTCGGCGCTACGGTTGGGATCGCCTTCTTGGTTGTTGGAGCGATGGTGTCCAACCCTTTCAGCGCGGCCTCGAAGCACCTACGGGCGTCCTCGATGTCTCCGTTAAGGGTCACCACAGCCCCCCTTTTCGTGTAGTACTTCATCTTCAAGTGGACGGTGGAGGGTACCGCGGTGAGCTCTGCTATCGTTGTTCTGCCCAGGATGCAGTTGTAGAGGGATGGGCACTCGATGACTAAGAAACGGGTGCTGATTTCCTTGGCCGTTTCTTCTTCACAGAAGGTGACTTTCAGCTCCACGTACCCCCAAGGTCTCGTCGTCGTCCCGTTGAACCCCTGGAGGTCGGAGCCTACGTGGGGGGAAAGGTTGGATTCGTCGAGTTGGAGGGTCGTGAAGAGGTGGGTGTACATGATGTCCATCGAGCTGCCTCCGTCGACGAGGATGCGTCTGACGTCGAAGTTCGCCATCCGCGCCCTTATGAGCAGGGGAATGTTGGAGTTGGGGGATCCCCCGGGGAGTTCCTCGAGGTAGAATATGATCGGATTGGATCGACCGCAGAATCTTTCGAGCGTGCTCATTTTTCTGGGGTTGCTTGTGATAAGCTCGTCGAACCTTCTTTTCACTGATCCTATGGACAGGCTCCTTGTGGCGCCACCCGAGATGACCATAGCTCTGGCGAAGTATTCCCACCGGCTGGTTGGTCGTACTGGCTCACTGGGTAGGTCGGGGCCTTCGAGGAGGCCGAACTCTCTATCCGCGAATCAGTCCTCTGGGCGGCTGACACACAGCGTGACCTGGAGTCTGCTGTCGCCGTCAGAAGAGGGGAGTTCATCGATTTTCTTGGTCTCAGGGGCCTCTTGCCTCGGGGCCTCACCCCCCGGGTGTATCTCTTTAGGTGGCCGTCTTTAATCAGGATTTCGATCACGTCTTTGAGATGGATGCAGTCTTCGGTCACGTGCCCGTGGCTCCTGTGGAATCGGCAGTATTTCGATTTGTCCACATTGGGTTTGGGGGGCGTCGGCCGGGGAAAACGGACACCTCCCTGGACAAATTCGGTTTTGGCGCACTCGGCCAGTATGCGCTCGCGGGAAGAGACTAAGGTCGTGTATTCCGTGAATCGGCCGGCAGGGCCGCGTTGTTCGCGTTGTTCACGAGGGCGATCTTCCCGACGACGGTCACGTCCCCGCCGATGGCTCGAGGCTCCTTCATCTCGGTGCCCGCAGGGGGCCTCCCTGTCTCTGGTGTCTCATGCGGAGTTGGCTGATTGGGTTTCCTCGAATCGGATATAATGCGCTGCTCTGTCGATGAAATCTTGTAGGGAGGCTGGCCGGTGTATGCCAACGGCCTCATAGAACTTGGAGTCGTGGCGTAGACCCTGTTCCATTAGGTAGAGCTTCATCTCGTCTGACGTCGTTACCTGCACCGCTTCCCGGGTGAATCTTTCGATGTACTTTCGGAGAGGTTCGTCGGGGGCCTGGATTATCGCCCCGAGGACGGCCTCCGTCTTCGGATGGCGTCGGGACGCTGTGAAGTGTTTTGAGAACAGGTCCTTCAGGACTCTCCACGACGTGACCGATTCGGGCTCCAGACTTTTGTACCACGTCATGGCGCCTTTCCTCAAGGTCGTCGGGAATAACCTACACTTAATAGCTCCTCGGACGTTTCGGTAATCGAGCATGGCCTCGATGTCTTCCAAGTGATCATCTGGGTCGGGTGTGCCGTCGTACGTCGATAACGTCGGGGGCTTCTCCATCCCGTGGGGAATGGGGGCGGCCATGATTTCCCGGGACAATGGAGTCCGGTAGTCATCTTCGTCGCTGAGGGCGGGTGACTGGGGAGGAGATGGGCCACTTAGGATAGGCACCTGGTTTCGGGTCCTCGGCCTCCTGACCGGGGGTTCGACGCGCAGGTTTTTGGCTGGGATCGTTGAAGTGTTCAGCCGTCTCCCGCGAACTTGTCTCGCTTGGGATCTGGTGTGCTCTCGCACAACTTCTGTTCGGGGCCTCTCCAGCTGAGGTCGGCGATTTCTGGGTTGAGGTGAGGGACTCCTCGAGCCTCCATTCTGGTCTCCCCGCGGAGGGGACCTCGGGGGGCCTTCCGGCTCCAGTGCTCCAATTCGCGCGTTCTGCTGAAACAGCAGCTAGTTCGTCTGGTTGATGGCCTCAAAGAGGGTGGCCACCGTTGGGTCCGCTCCCGCTAGGATAGGAACGGGTTGGAACGCCGCTGGGCTCAGGGGCCGGTGGTCGGCCTGGCACAGCAGTTCTGCGGATGACGGAGAAGCAGTTTGGCTGTCTCTCTCGCCGGTCTCCGCCGGACGTGACGTCTCCATCTGCTTGCTTCCGTTGGCGGCGACGTTGAGCATGAAGTCGTGCATGGTATCGTCGTGGTGTGGGCTAGCCATGATCGTGGAGTGTTGGTGAAACTTTGGTTTTCTGCTCGGAGTAACGGGGAAGTTTCTGCTTCCACAGACGGCGCCACTGATCTGACTTGATCAGAAGGGGATCACGGGCTGGCCACACGCTGTTGGACTACTACCTGTTCATCGGTGATGAGGAGGAGAAGGGGGGTGTACCTGCAAAACACTCTGATGCCAAAGTAAGAAGTTGGGAAGAGTGAGAGCAAAGTACAGAAATGGGTAAGAAGTGAATTACCTGACCCTCTCGTGGAAGAGGGTATTTATAGAGAGACCCCAGCGCTGGGCCAACGGTCACTTGTGTTGGGCTGGATTACCAGGCCCATCCCAGGTGACTGCTAGGGCTTACGTGGCATAATGAAGACCAGAACGTGGTCTTCGCCCTAGTCCAACTGTCCCGTGATCTCCGCAGAGTGGGTTTGACCTGCTCTTTCGAAGGTGGGCAGTTGGTTAGGTGACGTGTCCCCGCGGAGGGGAGCCCGGGAGATTCCCCGGGGGTCTGGCTTGATGGCATGGGAATACCGCTCGCGGAGGGCGGTGCTTGGCCGCACGGGCGATTCACTTGCCCGACGTGGTTGAGACGGTTCTCCCCCACGGGGAGATCATTCTAGAAAGTCGGGGATCTTGTGCCCGACTCGGTAGCTCGGACCGGGCAGGGCCTGGTGGAACATTATTGGGTTGGGCCAACATAGTTCAGCCTGGGGCCCAGTCCAGAACAGTTTTTAAAATAACCAAGGTGAAAAAACAACTCAGTACAAGCTTCGATTCCTAACTATCGCAGTTTACGATTTTATTTGATTATAAGTGTAAACAAAATATTCTAACCCTTCAATTTTCTATTTAACCAAGGTATAAAATAATAAGATTTTACTATAAAAGCACTCGTTAAATAGATTTTACCATAATCCTTACTTATATGAAGTCGCCTCAAACTCGCAAACATCATTCTTTGGGATGAATTACAAGATAGAAAAATCTTCACTGTTCTTCTATCTTGAGCAAAATATTTTTTTTTCTACCCTTTCAATTTATCTCACATAAAGGTGTTGTTGTTTTCGTTGTTGTAGTTTTTGGAAAAAACCTCAGTTAAAGAAGGGTACTCAGTTGATAGGTTGCAAGTGCAGAAATTCATTTTTGCTTCAAGTTACCCAAAGAAAGGAGTTTCACCAACAAAGAAGAGAAGTAGCTCAACCTTTAAAGAGTACTCAGTTGATAGATTGCAAGTGTAGAAATTCATTCTTGTTTCAAAACTATTTGTTTTAATAGCTATCCAACAAAATCTGGATATCACCTAAGATTTGTTGTAAACCATATTTTTTAATGTCTTATGTAAATAATGTATTTGAAAAAAAGAAATAGTAACCTCAGTTTTAAACCTCAATTTTATAGTCATCCCTGTTTGTTTCTATCATGAGTTTCTACTACATATCTATACGATGGATTGCAAGTGCAGAAAATAAAAATTATCATTGGGAAAAAGATTTTACAATGTGTTTGTAATATTATTTATAAATAATTTAATTTTAAAAAAAATAGCTTATTCATCTCGGTTTTCTTCTTGGCCGAGGGGATAGTTAAGTGTTTTTTTACTATTCGTCCTTAAACGCTCAAGAATCTGCCATTAGTGATCCGCGTGAAACCTAAAGACGTTTGAAACATGAAGACGTTTGGAAAAGTTCTCTAAGATGGATTGCAAGATCAAAAAATTACTCAGATTTAAGGCTTATTTTCTTAAATATTTATTTGAGCACAAAATCATATATTTGAATATTGATTTTATTTATTTAACCCTGATTTTGTTTTGCTTCAGACTCAAATGAATGCAAGATCCAAAGAGACAAATCTTGCACCCAACATTTGATCTTCCCCAAGATTCAATAATTCAAATATCTAAAGTCTAGATCTTTAGAGAATTTGATTTTTACCTTGTTCTCTAGGGAATTTGACTTTTATTTTAAAAATATATTACTCTAGGTAAACAATGTAATATTTTGGGTAAATAATGTAACAATTTAAAAAAAAAAATCATCTACCCCTCGGTTTTCAAGATAAATCGAGATGAAATATACGCTAGTTTTGAAATAATAAAAGTGTTGTTGTTGGAATTTGAACCCATGTGCATTTATCTTTACCTCTCGGTTTTAATAACACTGAGGTGATAACTTGCGAGTTATCATGTCGCTTCTATAGCCAAGGTAACAAGCGTTTTTTGTAGTAGTGTGTACTAAATCGTACAAATAGTAATACCAAGAAGAGCATTAAGAATAAATAACATATGAATAAAATACATACTTATTAAAAGATTCAATTCAGGTTACAAATATGGATATATGTGCTTGTAGGTGCAACTATTTGCAAGTGTTATATGATCTTGGTGATTTTGATGATGATAACATCTAAGGTCAAATGACGTTCTGTGAAGTCTGTGGTGTAAACTCTCCTGTAACCTTTAATGATGATATTTGATCTTAAGGACTGACCGTTATACACCTTAAGATGCTGACGGGCATTAGTGCTATAACAGTCAACCCTTCATCTGGGTGACGCTTGTCACCCTGCACCAAGATGCAAAAACGTGAATTGCCATGAAATTTCACTAGAATCTCCAATTTTTTACTTTCCAATCGCCCCCAACATGTTCTGAAATTAGTACCACATATAATAACATCCTAATAACATGATAACCCACAAAGTTACATCAATTATTCATCATTTTCATAAAATCATGTTTAGATTCAAACCTTCAAAAATCTAAATAATGGCATAAAATCATATACACATAAACAGAATAATACACCTACAAATTCAGTCACAAAAGTCACTTAATCCCACCTTCAATCATCAATTTTCAAATTAACATATAACAACAATAACTCATAAAAGGTTTCACACGATTCCTAAAGAGACTGCAAAAGAAATGTGAGACACCCTTCAAGTTACCCATAAAGGAACAACTGAGGTAAAAAAGGTAATATTGAAATTGATTCAAGAACAAATTCATATATTCAAATTTGATCAAATATTTAAATTGATCATCAAATATGTAGTGACTTAATTTGTAAATAAAATGTGTGTACTTTTTAAAAGTGTTTGCAAATAGAAAGTGATAGATTTTCTGTTTATGTTGTAAAAGGTTCTTTGATTCAGGATAATTCAAAGTCCGTCATAATGTTGGTGTTTGTGAAAAGGTCTTTTGAACTGGGTTGACTCAAAGTCCATCATAGGTTTGGTGTTTATATTAGAAGATTGTAAGAGAGGTCTTGGTGTGAGGCTTGTACAAATACCTAACATAGTGGAAAATCCTTCATGATGTGATGGGACTAGATGTAATCTTAAGTTGGAAAGGAAAACTAGGATAATCTCTTGTGTCTTTTACTATTATGCTATTTATTTTCCTACGATTTTGTTAAAAGTTCATCATCATATTTCTGGAAAAATAAAAAGAAAAGAACATCTGCAAAATAATAAGAAAAATTCATAAAACCTAACTCACCTCCCTCTTAGGTTGCACTTTATAGTTACCCATATAATAAAATAATACGGCTATGAACATTTTTATAATTGTTCCCTTAATCCAATGAGAGAACCTAAACTAAACTTAAGAACGATCTATGCTTCTCAAAACCAGGCCTCCATGATTTGTTCTCCTTTGATCTTGTCTTATTCTCTTTCTTCATTATATTACATAAAAGAATATTCGTTTTACATATGAGAGAATTATATGAGAAAGAACTTACATTACACTCTATTAACCATATTTTAAAATTAAATTATGAAATGTATCAAAAAAATGTGATATTAAATTATAAAATATATGAAATATAGCAAATAAAATTGTAATATTAAATTATGAAATATAGCAAATAAAATTGGATAATGAAGTGTAAAAATTGGTTATTATGTTTCATATTTTAATGTCAGAACTTGGTTAGTGTTATAAATTTTATTCGTTAATAAAGTAGTAAACTTGGTTAATGAGTTATAAACAAAATATGTGGTTAATAATATATGTCTTTTTGGTTAATACAATAATAAAGTTGGTTAATAACAAATCTTATATTTGTATTATAAAAATAATTTTTGAAACAAAATTATTTTTCTATTAATGTTATTTTTTATTTAAATAAATTAAAATAAAAAAAATTACTATGATCAGTGTTCAGGTGTAAGTATTGGTGTAAAAGATGGTCTAAGAATATTATTATTCATACATTAGTAGAGATTTTACCAAATAAATTTGCATAGCTTAGTGGTAAGGTTGCATAGACCATTCAACAAAGAAATATGCATTCAACTTTTCATTATTGTAGAATTTTGATTTTTTATGTTTTAAAATTTGCAAACTTAAAAAAATAACAAATAAAAGCCGCGTGGATTTAAAAACAAAATATTTGGAAAAAAATCAACTTGGTAATCCACTTCATTAAAAAAAATAGGTCATTAATTCTGGTGATGGGATTGGATGAGGGACTAATACAGGTGAATCTTTATAAGGTACAAAGGGAATTCAAACTTTTCATTTACAAAATTTCGTTGATATGGAAGGGGGAAAATAGGTATTAACATTTAAATAAATTAAATTAAATTTTCGTGGTGTCTATTCAACGGATCAACAGAAGGGGGTCAAGGGGGCAGCACCCCAATGCAAAATTGTAATAAACACTTTACTTTGAATCAATGCTATTTTTTGCATTAACATTTGATGCTTTTTGAAACCCTAAAAGCACAACTCTTGTGTCGTCACAAACCCTAATAGTAAAATTAGTGATATCAAAGCTTTTGCCTCATCATAAACTCTAATGCAATATGTTCATACTTTCAAAAATATAATGATCAATTATTCAATATGACTGATCAAAATGTCATTGCTTCACTACACAAATGTCAGACTCTGAAGCAGAATGAACATTGATCATTCAAATAAGTAACAAACATTTCACGAATCGATTGGAAAAGACAAAACTATATTCATATAAACTAATGTCACTCTATAATTTTTTATATCATATATAAATTTATCGATCATATTTGTATCACTTATGGGTGATTGAAATATTGCTACTTCACCATACAAACGCCGAATTTTGAAGCATAAACAAACTTGAACATTTAAACTATATGAAACATGACGCCAATATTTAATTTCTATAGCATTATATAATTCAATTTATATGTTCTAGTCTAATTACGACATAAAGTATATAAAAAAAACAAATATTTGATACATGGTTTTGTAAGTGACTTTGATTCCACTGAAGGCATAACACGACATAAAACTCAATGGAAAACAACAATTTCACTTAAATGATCCATATGAATGAACATGATTAGTGATAAAATGTTTACCTTTTGTGGTGAATAGTCGTTGATGCAAAATCCAAAGAATGATCATGAACGTTGAACGAAGAACAACACCTTTAAAGTGCCTTCAATCTTCTTGCTAGCTACTACAAATGAATTTTTATATATATATATATATATATATATATATATATATATATATATATATATATATATATATATATATATATATATATATATATATATATATATATATATATATATATATATATATATATATATATATATATATATAGAGAGAGAGAGAGAGAGAGAGAGAGAGAGAGAGAGAGAGAGATAAAGTGTGGTTAGGGTTTCACAAACCTAACTCTGTCAAGTAACACAAATTTCAACAAAAAGGTTCTATTTATAGAAATGCTTGTGTGTGTTGCAAGCTAAACCAGTCCACTAATCAGACCATACCTTACGGTGTACTTCATTTCACTTAAGTGCATCGTATCTTATGGTGTTCCATATTTTACTTAAGTACATTGTACCTTATAGTGTTCCTTATTTCACTTAAGTACATCGAACCATACCTTGTTCCATATTTCACATAAGTGAACCATACTTACGATGTTCCATATTACACTTAAGTATATTGTATTTTACGGTGTCTCGCATTTCTATGATTAACTAAAGGGTATTGTGAGACCGTACACTTGAATAAGCTTCACTTATTTATTTTCTCCCCTCAATATGTTCTTATGTGTGTGACCTTGTAGGTTCTCATGATGTTAGAAATCATATCAAATTACACATTTAATATAATAAACAGTGAGTTGTATCTAGCAATACGTCACTGCTATTCATATCATGAAAATGACATGTGATCTAACAAAATCTTTATGTGATAATGTTTATGTGTATAATTACTATTTTCCCTCATATTTATATTGAACATAAAACATAGACTGTTTCAAGCTTGTCCAACTCAATATTGGACCCTTATACATTTACCCTATTATGCAGGATGGAAAAATTCCATCTAGATCACGCATGTCCCTCGACATGATTTGTAGAGTACCCATCAACCATCTTTATGGTCACCATGTTACAAAAAATGTTTGATTGGAAATAAAGTAATTGACTCCTATTAGAGTTTGGCCTAACACAACCTTACAAAACCGATTGGTAAGGTGAGGGGTGCCTCTCTATATAAACTATTTCAATGCTCTATCTCCAACCAATGTGGGGCTTTAGGATCTTCCTAATACACCCCCTCACGCCCAGCACTCTTTTTGGGCTTGGTGCATGAATTTAAACGGTGGGCTGCTCAAGGTCCGATCGATAGGCTCTGATACCATATTAGAGTTTGACCTAACACAACCTTACAAAACTGGTTGGTAAGGTGAGGGGTGCCGCTCTATATAAACTATTTCAATGCTCTATCTCCAACTAATGTGGGGCTTTAGAATCTTCCTAATAACTCCAAATAAAGGATCCATAGTGGTTTTAGGTCGAAGGGTGGTGGTAGACACCACTATCACCTTATGAATAACTTATGACACTTATATAACATTGTATGTAGTATTCTCATGGTGGGTCAATCCAGTATAAATATTACTCCTAATATTTATACATATGTGAAGACTTGATCATTCTTTATCCATGATATGTTATATGTGATCATCCAGTTATCCATATAATATTCTCAATGCTTTAATGTTATCCCACATCACAATAAAACTCAATTACAAATATTTTAAGAATTATGTCTTTATGTTTAATGGGATCTCATAATTAAATCACACTTAATGTTTCACTAAATTGACTAACTATTCTAGGTACTTTATGATTTTTGGAAAATAAGCATAAGAAAAAATGCCTTATTATTATATATAGATAATTTTATACAAGTACCAAGGTCAATATTAAATGACTTGCCTCTAGGTTCTACACCAACACAACGTGTTTTGTGTGATTCATATGTGATTTTTTTCACTTGACTAGATGGACAATTGACTGAGTGATAACTTTGATTTCCCAACCTACCTGGAGAGTTGCGTGCTCATCTTGCATGACAAGACTACAAAGCAGGTGTATCTTCTAGGTTGGCGGCTGTGTGACATCACTATAAAGAAAGTGACGCTTTTCTTTAACAAGCTATGGTCTCAATGCGTTTATGATATTGCGACGCGTTTTAAATGTTCTAAAACAATTTAGTTGAGAGTGTAGTTATAAAGATTGGTTGCAAACAGAGTGGTACCGACCACCTTACCCTATGACCTATATAGGTCATTATTCATTCTACGGCCCTTAGAAAAGGAAATGCAATGATCTTAAATAGAGATAATATTGTGATAGATAGAATCCCCAAGAAAATACAACTAGATAGAGCATGAATTATTCCATATCTGATTAAAATCTTGGATAATTGATCAAAGTGGGTAGCTCCAATAGACTCATTGATCATTGAACAAATATGGTAGGTAGCCCCCTTCCCCTTTCTAGTGTTTAGAATCACTTGGTCAACATTGTTTTTAGTGATGGCGTAAAATTGTGGGATAAATGTAGTTGAAAACTTTAAGTATTATGCAATTCGGGTTTGAATATTATTATGGGTGATGTTTGTATTAACCAGAGTCATGAATGAAAATCCTCCAATCACACCTTAAAACTTGAGTGTTTGAGCCAAACATTGGTCAGTAAGAAATTAAGGTGAGAGTTGAAGGTTGGTGCATGCATCACTTGGTTTTATGGATTCTTTTGTATTATGTTGGTGATCTTCTAGTTTGGGTGGATTTATGTCATCCTTCGCCAAAAGCATAAGAAAACGGATGCATGCACAATTATGTATTTTGATAAAGTTTTGTCACAATTATAACAAAGGTCTTGGACACGATGTTATTATAATTAGGTTTGGGTAAATCGTCTAATAGGGAGTTTGGTTTGCTTTAAAGTGTTATAACCTAATTTTTGACTTTAAGATCCCACCTCCTTGTGCGTTTCTTACGTTGATTGGCTTTATACTTTCATATGCGTATTTATTGCGACTAACTAGCTTGTGCATGGTTTTTTTAGTCATTATCAAGAATGGTTTGAGGTTACAAAGATAGAGCACAAAAGGGTCTAATTATTCAAGTGTTCGAGTTCAAAATTGCAAGCTTTGGCCTAATAATATAACCATGATTCTTCCACCATCCAGATGTCTAAGCCACAAATTCAGAAGGGTTTTTTTCTTTGCAAAATCTACAAGGTCACAAGATTCCAATTCAAAGAAAGCATTAAATGAAAGAGTTATCCAATTCCCATCTCAAGCCCGTAATTTAAAGCATTAAATGAAAGAGTTATCTAATTCCCATCTCAAGCCCGTAATTTAATTCGCATAGTGTAAGTTTTCAAGACTCTGGAAATTACGAACCCGCGTTGCATAAAAAGGGGATTCACAAAATCAAGTTCGTGGCGTTGAATATTGTGCTTTAGGTATGGGTGGTTTGATTTCAAAGTATCTCAAAATATAGCAGGATGGTGTCAATCTAAATAAGCATTCTTAGACATGAAAGTGGGACTTTTGGTTGCAAGCATTCAAGATTTTCGTTTCAACTATATTCATCTAATGCCAAATTCATGATTACAAGACTTTAATTTCTTTGACTTACAAATACATCAGTTTTATACATTAAAAATCAAGGTTGGTGTACAATGTTAATTACAAATTACAATTGGTTACAAGAGGTGATATTAATGGTTACACCTAAGTATTCGGGACAAATTCTAAGGACCAAATGTTAACTCCATTGGCTGCTCTTTGGGACCTCATGAAATTTCCCGTTACTACTGCCGCCGGAAGTCATGGTTTGTCAGCATCCCACCTGCAAAAGAGGGACACATATCAATGCATAATTGAATTAAATCATTTCAATATTGGTATGGATTCATAAAGAATTGTGTGACACCCTCAAAACACAAAGATCATCATTGGGCAAGTGGAAGGGCAACGAAACCGCCACCAAACTTCCAATTCTAAAACAGCAACAATTTCGGACAACAAATGTTTCAGATAACAACATCATCATCACAAATTTATTTCCCGACAACATCAAAGCAAGAAAGGCAATATCTGAAACATCCTGAAAGAAAAAGAGAAAATTGAAAGATTGAAAAACGGATTTACTTCCCAAAATGGTCCTAGACAGCAAAATCATCATCATCAATAACAAAAAATGCAATCTGGAAAAGGCAACAAATTCATTTCTTCCAAAAACCAAAGAAAACCAGAAGTCAAGTCATTCAATCGATTTTAAGTTTAAACGGAAATGAATCCGAGATTCCAAAATGATGTTAGACAAAATCGAACGAAATAGGAAAGGCTTTAATTTGTTCTTCATTTTGTTTTCGAAAATGGACTATAAGGGTCTGTTTGGTTCAAATGAGGGGGAGGGGAGGGGAGGGATTTTAATGAAGGGGAGGGGAGGGGAGGGGAGGTGAAGGAATTTTTTAATCAAATAAGTGTTTGGTTCAAAAGAGTGGAGGGGAGGGGAGGGGAGGGATTTTAATTAAAAATGTGTTTGGTTCAGAAGGGGAGGGGAGGGGTTTTATTAATAATTTACATTTTTATCCTTATGATTTTATATAAGTCATATGATATTAAAATGTGAAAAATTCGTGCGTATTTTTGTTGGTAATAAAATTTCTAATATTGAGTTATTAAAAAAATATTTATTTGTCACATAAAGTTAAAAAATTGAGTACAATCGATTCGACTTATAACTTTCCAACATAAATTAAACTATATGCCAATAACATCGTTTAAATTATGATGAATCATATAACAAAACAAATATATAAAATAACTTATTACTAAATATTAATGATTCAAAATATTTAATAAAATGAATAAACAAAAATAAATAAAATGATATGGTTTACAATTTGATATAAAAGAAAATATGATAGAGTACATAACAAAATTAGAAGAAAAAAAACGAATATAACGAAACATAATTTTTTTTATAAAAAAAGACAATGATTATGATTTATATTAATTATAAAAATTATAAAATAATTTGAAGGTGGAGAACAATTATAATAAGTTGATAAAAACAATCGAGAAAAAACAGTAACACAAAAGATAACAAATAGTTTTGAAATAATAAAATTAAACTGAGGATATTTTAGTAAATATAATAATTTTTAAATATCAAAACTCATATTCCCTCTCCTCCCCTCCAAATCCCCCCAATTCGGAGGAAACCAAAAAGTGTGTTTTGGAGGGATTTTGCTCCCCTCCCCTCCCCTCCCCTCCCCTCCTAAAATTTGAACCAAACATATTTAATTAAAAATTTCCCCTCCCCTCCCCTCCCCTCCCCTCCATCTACCCCGAACTAAACACACCCTAAAAGAAGAAGAAGTTCACACAGAACCTCAGGAAAAAAAATCATCACAGAGCCTCAAAACTCCATCAACAGGAATTCGTAAAGAACCCATAAACTCACGAAAATAATCTCAGAGCTCATAAAAATTCATCATAGCTCGAACTCCACAAAACATTCACGGAAAAAGTGGCGAAAAAATATTCACAGATCCAGAAACTCGCGAAAGACCTAAGTTCAAAAACGCCATCACAGATCCAAAAGACCACGAGCAAAAGGGAGAGCTCAGAATGAAAACACCATCAATAATCTTACAAACCCGCAATAAATCTAGCAAACGTAAAGCTCAGAACACAACCGTGTTCATCATCGCCGCCGTCGCCACCATTATCGCGCTTAAGGTAAAACTCTTTTCTCTAACATTTAGTTTTTGTTTTGTTGTTGTTAATAGGTTGAAGAAGATAAGTCGCGTAGAAGAAGAGGAAAAGTTCACGAGACAGAGGAGACAGATCATGGAGAAGAGAAGGAAAAAGGGAGAGATGAGAAGAGGAAAAGAACAGCGGAAGGGAGAAGAGGAGATTAGATTAGGGTTTTCTTCTTCCTGTTTTTTATTTTATATTGTGTATCATGTGCACGCATGCCCATGATAACTGTCACGCACCCTCACATCAGGACCTTCCGTCCCTTGCTATTCCTTATCCATCGATCCACGTTTGCACCACACGGTAGACCTCTTTTGGCCTACCACATGTGATCCTTCCACCCCCATTAACCTCTAATATGCATTTAGTTAGCATAATCATTAACCTAGCCTTCTTTAATTAATTAACCACCTAATTAATCCTTTTACTCAGTTTTTATTTAAAATAAACTAATAAACATTTTTTTTTATCTAAATTAACTTTGTCTGAATAATTTATTTATTTATTTAATCAACTTCCTTTGTTATTAATTAACTTTTCTTTAATTTATTTAATAACAATTTAGTCACTTTACCCTTTTTTTCTATTTCACCCCCTTAATATTTATTTTACTAAATAAAGTATAATTTATTCATGTTCTTAATAATAAAAACCTATTTCATGTAATTTAATTTAATTTTTGTTAATATGATCTTTTTTTATAATTAAAACAATAATAACTAACTATCTATTTAACAAGTAATTTTATTTATTTAAAATTTATTTCTATCAAAAACTTAATTAATAACCTAAATTTAAATTTTACTAAAAAGCTAATTTATCTTGTAAAACAACATTTTCTTAAAATCAATTTGCGTAGAATTTAATTAATGCGACACTTCCGATTTCTATCCTCTAAGCACCGATTTAATTCGAAGTATTCACGACCTCGCTCCAAGATCCGTTTGTCTTGCGCTTAACTTAATTTAACGTCTATATCTAGCTTTCTGGATTTATTTATTTTGTCAATCTCATTTTTATCTTGTTCTATTATTTTATACGCATGTGTAATGTCCAAAGGAAGAACTTGTGCATGACTTCATAAGTGGTGCGTGTTGCACCTCATTTGCATCATATTCCCCGCTTGATCCTTGAATTCTCAAATTGATTAGCTTAGGCTTAGATCCTATACCTTAAGGATGACCGTTTTCTCTTTTTGTCTTTCAACTTAGACAAACCATTTCAATTCAATCATCTATTCTCCCCACAAGATAATTAGACGTAAGTCATCTTGACAGTGGAGATGTAATTCTCCTACCCCATAATACAATCGAGAGATGTAGAATCTTTTCCACTTGAGAGAGTTAGTGGCATACTCGTCGATAAATCTGAGTTTTTGAGTCATTCTCTCAATGCGACGCAACAACCATCTCCTACAAGTTGTGGTGGTTAAGTTGAGTATTCTCCCTTAAGATGACGACTCGCCTTTTCTCCTAGAATCAATCAACAAAACCTTATCCCTTTGGAACTTTGACCAACAGTTAATGGTTCTTCAATCCCTTTTAGGGGAACTACAGATACTTTGATTCCATTCCCTTAGGATATGTAGGCACAAGATGCGATTTCTTGGTGAGTATACTTAGAAATAAACCACTAGGTCTCTTACCCTTAGCAAACAACAATAACACATGATAAAACAAGAGGTTCTTGTAGAGTACTACAAATTCTTAGGATGTTAGCACCTTCCCTAAGTTTAACCAACCCCTGAACCTTAAACTCTTTAGCTTTGCATTTGCATTGCATCTTGTGGGTAATTCGATCTTTTTACCTTCCTTTGGACAAATTAAAGACCGATGGTGAACAATGAATTAAGATTCAAGTTAATCCAATAGCTTGATATCTAATTCTCACCGCGACATAAATGACTAGATTTAAGGGTTATGGTGGTGGTTAAAGGTACGTTAGTATTCTAAATTACTGTGATTTGGTTGTTTTATGGTATAAGAATTGGCTATAATTGTGGTTGTTTTATGTATTAAAACCTTAAGTGATGAAGAGAAAGGAAACATCTTTCAAGATTGCAGAAACTAGAAATCAGCCTGGAAGTCAACGAAGAAGGCATAACATAGAGTGAGGCTCGCACTAGATCTAATGTGAATGAAGGTTAGAAGTAGAGCCAATGATGGAGGCATGACAGTGGATCTGAGTCTGGCGAGCGATTCGGTTTTCTAAAGCTCGGTTTCAGTTTTCTTAGTTTGCGTGTATTGGGCTTAGATGTTTTAGTTCATTGATGTGTTCATATATGGCTTATGTTTTGGGCTTTGTATGGATCCATTGAATTTCATAATTTACAAATAGGTATCTCTTGCATGCTTTCCATGACAACCTTCAAAAGTTTAGAGTTGAAGACAGAGAAAATTTGAGAATCCTAGTGGTAATCTTAGAGAGACGAGGGAAATTCCTAAAAGTGTGTTCTTGGAATTTGGGAAACTTTTGTAGATATCTAAAGGAGATTAAGAACCACTTGTAAACACTTTGAGCTTCTGTGATTCATATAAAGAGAGGTTTGGAGAGATCGGGAAATAGTTGGACACCAAATAGAGATTTTTCTTGGAAACTTGGGTGACAATTTTCTTGTAACCCATTTGTAATATTTTTAATAACTCGTGGGTGTATATTTTATCTAATAGGTTTTCTCTCCCCCATACTAGATCATTTTATCAAATTGGATACACAAGTTATTCGGTTTATTTTCTCTACTTTATCTTATTTTTCCAAGTTAAATTAGTGTCTTATTACACATGAAGTTAATTTTTGCTAAAGGCAATTTATTTTGGTTGTCATTATTCTCCCCCCCCCCCCCAATCAAATATCTTGATGTGATTGAACTCTAAAGAATTTTTAATTATTCTATTAATTTCACAACAAGTGGCACCAATCATGCGACAAAAGTGTTGCATGTGTAGTAAAAGTAAGTTTGCAGTTATAGTATCCATAGAGACCAGAGGTTTTAAATATATAGTAGTAGTGATTTATTATTTTAAGTAAGGAAATTTTTTTTTATTTGTTGAGATGTGGAAAAGTAAAAGACTGAAAGTAAAGTTGAGGATTCAGTGTTAAAATGAGAACACTTGTTGGGGGTAGATTTCATCATTACATATCTATAGTGTACATCCATAGGTCAGTAATATGCTCATTTACTCAGTGTATCATACTACCACCTATTACCCTCATTTGTATATCTTTTCGATCTCCAAGCCACTAGATTAGTGTATTACGCAATAGAATGATATATGTTACTATTAACCAACATATAACATTAAGTTCCAACATATTATTATCTTGGGTCTAGTAATGACAAACACATTTTAAAGTCAGGTCACATAATGAAAACAAATTTTAGGTTGCAGGGCTAAAACAAACATTAAGATTAAAGAGTCACCAATATTATAACATGAGTAGATTTACATAGAATGGCATGACCTATTTAGCACATGGATATAATATAATTAGTACATCAAACCCAAACAATAGAAATTTTAGTTACGCTTACACATGGTTAGTGTAACAGTTGGCCTTTCTAGAGAAGTTAATTTCAAAAATGTGATCTTCCCTCGCACCCGAGCAAAACTTCTACCTTCAGAATTATTTTTTTATCCTTTTGTTGTAGACCAGAGTGAACCAGCTCCAATTCTGTACTCCTATGATCCACCAAAACTCCCTTTGAACTGAACCAAAAACTTCTATTTATAGGAAAATTGTGAGTCTCTCATTGGGCGAATCATCTTTGTACCCAATGTGCCTACCCTACTATGACACTCTAACCATTATGATTTCTTCGTCAACAAGCAACTCTTGCATGTCTTTCATGTTTCCATGGTTTCCTTTTCTTGCCTAGTGCAATACCCTTTTGACTGGAGCGCTAAACTTTTTTCACCACCTTACTATGTGAAATTGCAGTCAATGTTGGTATCTCTATTTAGTTTTGATTGTTTTCAATTTTTTGTGTACAATATATTATTTGTTTTCTTGATTTTTTGTATCCTATTTTTCTTGTGAATTATCTGTATTATTGTTGTAGCATAGCATTGTTAGTTGTCGCGACTGGAAAATTACAGAGTCGCCATCATCCTTTATTCATTTCTAAGGAATAAGGAAATAATGATAAAACCTAAAGTTAAGGGTGAGACACTAATATTTCGGAGTCAATTAAGTGAGAGGAAGGTGTTAGGCACCCCTCATCTTTGTTATACTCATCAGGAACCTTCTCTAGTTCTAGGGTTGTGATGTTACCTATGGGATGTTTGCTTATGTTATCTATTCTTTCTTAATCTACTTATTTATAAAGAATTATTGTGTTATTAAGAGAGAAAAAATGTCTAATTAAGAAAGGAAGACCTATAAAATCGTTTTTGATGTTATTGTACTCGCCAGAGTGTTACAACTATGTGTCTACGTACCCTCAAGCAATATAAAGGATCAAATTACCGTAGTTCATTTAGAAAATGTTTGTGTGTGTCGTGGTGAGAATCGGATATCAAGCTATTGTATTAACTTGAATCACAAATCATAAAATATCACCACTGATCTTTAATTTATCCAAGGTAAGGGGAAAAGAAAGAATAACCCATAAATAAAATGCAAAGCAAAAAGCAATGCCTAAAGCTAAGCAAAAGAGAGATCAAAGGTATGAGGGTTGGTTATACTAAGGGAATGTACTAGCGCCTTAAGTATCTGCAGTACTCTATAAGAAGCTCTTAAAATATTTGTGTTTTGCTAAAACTGTTTGCTTAAGGTAAGGATGGGTAAGAAAGAGAAAATGTGGAAAGAGAAAAAGGTAGAAAAATAAAATGGTAGCTCACTAGGATCTCGCAATTATATGCCTACGTATCCTATATAGGAAGTCAGAGCAATCGTAGTTCATAAACTCCATGCAAAAAAGAATGGAAAAAGGGAAAAGGAAAAGAGTGTGAAAAAAGAAAAGGTTGCTCGCCAAGGATCATGGTCTTGTGCCTACGTATTCTCAAGAGGAACTTGAGAAATCAGAGAGTCTGTAGTTCGTGGAACCACGGGTTGCCAGGTTCTAAGAACCAAGAACAACAAAGGCAAGTAAAGAATAAACAAAGGACACACACAATGACAATAAGTCAACATACAGTCTTTTCCCTTGGATTAGTTCAACAAGGAACATAAAATAATAGATAACATGGAAAAACATCATGAAATTAGCAAGCAGACAAGTCACAGACACAATACACAGAAAAGCATCATGTATGGTAAGACAGACAAAATAGCATAGAATATGTGTAACACCCTTTTTCTACCCCAAAAATATCAAGGCAAAATAACACAGAAATCAGAGTGAATAAATAAATCTCATTAAAAAGCCACTAAAAGGGCATACATTTCTCAAAGTCATCAAAATTAGTCCATACTCCATAACTACGGAGTTTTCCCCAAAACACATCAAATTATCAAAAAGGGAAATTAATCAAAAATAACGTCAACAGTATAAAATCATTTCAAGGAACCCAGCCCGATGTTACATATCAGAGCAAGACTCTCTAAGCTGACCAAAAGACTAAAACACTCAAAAACTTCAAAACTAACTCCTCGCCGACGTCCACGGCTAAACTGGATCATCTGCACGTTACCCACGTAGAGGTAACATTCAAACAGGTAGGGTGAGTAAAACAATTCATAATAATCAATGTATAACAATTAATGCATAAACGGCATCATAATCATATTCAACACATTCATATCCTCAAATATGCCTCAAAGGCCACAACATCATAGTTTATACACAAAGGCTCATAAATGCAAATGCAACATAGACTCAATGTGTGTGGTACCAATCATCACAGCGCGATGGACACTGGGCCATCAACCCTCCATAGATCCTCATCAATAGGATCGGAGCACATCAACATACTTCACATCCACACAGTGGGATTGAAGCCAAAGCAATCGAGGTCTTGAACCGAAGTCCGGATGCATATGAATGCATGATGCACACGTCACAATAATAATCCTCATAATACAGCATATGGTGCATCATCATTCATCATACTCATCATCATCACATAAAATCATCATATCTCATGTTATCACATAGTTCATCAAATCATGGTAATTTCATCATATTAACTCAATCGATACATCATAGAAAACTATCATAACATCATGTACACATCACCCAAAACCCACTGTCATACTCGGGGTAATCTATCCCAGAAATCCCAGAATTTACACATCGAGGCATCGCTGCAAAATGATCAATTTTGCAAACTCTGCTACGTTCGCTGGCTTGCTCGCTAGGTGAGTCTGTAGCGAACCTTCACTGGCTTGCTCGCTAAGCGAGTCTGTAGCGAGCCTTCGCTGGCTTGCTCGCTAAGCGAGTCTGTAGCGAGCCTTCGCTGGCTTGCTCGCTAGGCGAACAGAGCGATGACAATAAAAACCTGTTACGACCAGAACTGATTCTTGTCCAAATACTCATGCGATTCACTTACCCAATGCCCCCAAAACATTCCTAAATCATCCCTAAGGTCATACGGCGATAACGACACAAAATCTATGGTTTGTTAGGCCAATCTGGCAACATTTGCACGGCCTAAATCACTATTTTCCTGCAATTGCTCTGAGTGCATCAGAGCTACTCACATTTGAACATTCCTATTCCTACAGGGTCAAACATATAACGATCCAAGGTTTTTGGCCATGAAAGCTAAGGTTTCCCTTTCTCATATCAATATTCAGTGTTACATACCATTACCCCTAGCCTCAAAGCCTTATCATCCAATTCCCTATTTTCCCACAACCAACCCAAAATACCTTACATCATAAACCAACCATGAACACATCTAAAGACATACATAGAAAATCATGAACAACGATACTCCCCATACCTTAGTCGATTCGCAGCTTTCACGATTAACTTTGGGATCTTCTGCCTCCAACCTTTCCTTCAGAGCTTTGGCCACCAAACTTTCACGGTTAATACAAATGAATTCAAATTCCCTTCAGAACTCAATTTTGCCAACTTAGTCTTGGGCCTCACAAATTAGGCTTTTCCCTTATTACCCTTACTAACTCCCTCAAATGCCCAAATTGCCCTTATTTTACATATATTCCATTTAATCAATAATAATACTAATAATTAATATTATATGCTATTAATAAAATAAATATCCAAAAATGCACATCCTTCCAATATTCACAAAACCACCGGAAATTCACCGAAACACGAATATTCTAAATTAAATAATTAATTAGCATATTCCGATTAAATTTGGGGTGTTACAACCCTCCCCCACTTAAAAGAATTTTCGTCCTCGAAAATTACCTGCAGAAAACAGAGTCGGATACGAATCTTTCATCTGATCTTCACGTTCCCAAGTCCAACTTTCTCCAGCTGGTCCTCCCCACAATACCTTCACCAAGGCGATCTCTTTACCTCGTAGTTTCTTCACTTCTCGTTCGTCAATTCGAATTGGCAACACCTCAACAGTCAAATCATCTCGCACTTGTACATCATCCATCTGAATCACATGCGACAGATCTAGAATGTACTTCCTCAACTGGGACACATGAAACACATCATGCAAATTCGCGAGTGGCGGCGGTAAAGCAATCCGATAGGCTACTTCCCCCACCTTCTACGAAATCTAGTACAGACCAACAAAACGCGATGTGAGCTTTCGAGACTTCAAAGCTCGACCAACACCAATTACCGGCGTAACTATCAGAAACACATGATCTCCCTCTTGGAATTCAAGTGCTTTCTTCCTCTTATCATGGTAACTCTTCTGACGACTCTGCGACGCTTTCATATTTTCACGGATCATCTTGATCTTTTCAGTCATCTCTTGCACAATTTCAGGTCCGAGCACAACACTCTCACCTGACTCATACCAACACAACGGAGTCCGAGACCTCCTACCATACAAATCCTAATACGGTGTCATTCCGATACTAGAATGGTAACTGTTATTGTAGGTAAGCTCAACCAACGGCAAATAACTATCCCACGATTCACCTTGGTCAAAAACACAAGCTCTCAACCAATCCTCTAAAGACTGGATAGTTCTTTCTGTCTGTCCATCCGTCTGCGGATGATAGGCAGAACTCACCCTCAACTTAGTACCCAAAGCTGCCAACAAACTCTCCCAAAACCTCGATGTAAATCTCGGATCTCTATCAGACATAATACTCGATGGAACACCATGCAACTTCACAATCTGCTCAATATACAATTCAACAAGCTTCTACAATGAATAATTGACCCTCATCGGTACAAAATGAGATGATTTAGTCAATCTATCAACAATTACCCAAATCGAATCATATCCCTTCAATGTCTTCAACAAACTTGTCACAAAATCCATAGAAATGCTATCCCATTTCCATTCTGGAATACTCAACGATTGCATCAGACCCGACGGTCTCTGATGTTCGATCTTCGACTTTTGACAAGTCAAACAAGCATAAATAAATTCAGCAATTTCCTTCTTCATACTAGGCCACCAAAACAACTTCTTCAAGTCTTGATACATCTTTATGGCACCAGGATGAATACTCAACCCGCTTCTATGACATTCTTCCATAATGCTCTTCTTGATTTCTGGCACATCAGGAACACATACTCTATCTCGGAACCTCATCACACCATTCTCATCGATCCGAAAATCACCACCGTTACCTTGATTAATTAACGCAAGACGATCCACCAAAATCAAATCAAATCTCTGACCTTCTCTGATCTCTTGGAGAATACTACTAGTCAGCTTCAACATACCCAATTTCACACTGTTAGGAGTCTCTTCACAAATCAAACTCATATCTCTGAATTGCTCAATTAGTTCCAACTCTCGAACCATAAGCATCGACATATGCAAGGACTTCCTACTCAACGCATCAGCCACAACATTAGCCTTACCCGGATGGTAACTCAATTCAAAATCATAGTCCTTCAGAAGTTCAAGCCATCTTTGCTGCCTCATGTTCAACTCTTTCTGATCAAACAAATACTTTAGACTCTTGTGATCACTGAACACTTCGAATCTGGACCCAAACAGATAATGTCGCCAAATCTTCAACACAAACACCACATCGGTCAACTCTAAATCATGCGTAGGATAATTTCTTTTATGAACCTTCAGTTGTCTAGAAGCGTACGCAACAACCTGACCGTTCTGCATCAATACGCCTCCAAGGCCCATCTTCGACGCATCACAATACACCACAAAGGACTCACTCGGATTTGGCAAAATCAACACTGGAGCAGTCGTCAACTTCTTCTTGAGTTCTACAAAACTCTTCTCACAAGCAACATCTCACACATAAGCTTGACCCTTTCAAGTGAACTGAGTCAATGGCAACACCAACTTAGAAAAGTCTTCTATAAACCTGCGATAATAACCAGCCAACCCAAGGAAACTTCGAATCTCAGTAGCAGACTTTAGAGCTTCCCACTGCAACACAGCATCAATCTTCGACGGATCGACAACAATCCCTCCACTAGAAATCACATGGCCAAGGAAACTCACTTCCTTCAACCAAAACTCACACTTAGACAACTTGGCATAAAGCTTCTTGTCTTTCAAAACCTGCAATACAACTCTTAGATGTTGCGCATGCTCTTCTTCCGACTTAGAATATATCAAAATATCATCAATAAACACCACCACAAACTGATCCAAATAAGGATAGAAAATCCTATTCATATACTCCATGAATACGCCAGGTGCATTTGAAACTCCAAACGGCATCACAGTATACTCATAGTGTCCATATCTCGTCCTGAAAGCTGTCTTAGGAATATCATTAGGCTTAACACGAATCTGATGATGACCAGACCTCAAATCAATCTTGCTAAACACACGAGCACCCACCAATTGATCCATTAAATCATCAATCCTCAGAAGTGGATATTTATTCTTAATCGTCACTTTATTCAACTGTTAATAATCCACACACAATCTCATACTACCATCTTTCTTCTTCACCAACAACACAGGAGCACCCCACGGAGAAACACTCGGTTGAACAAACTTCTTCTCAAGCAAATCTTCCAAATGTTTCTTCAATTCCCCTAACTCAGATGCAGACATCCAATAAGGAGCCATCGATACAGGACTAGTGCCCGGTATCACCTCAATAGTAAACTCTACCTCACGCTCAGGAGGTAGGTCATTCATGCCGTCTGGAAACACCTCAGGAAATTCCCGAACAACTGGTAGCTCCACGCCCACTGCTTCACAATCCACTTGAAGCGAAGCAAACAAAGCAAACATCTTAGCCTCATCTTCTAAGAGTTCTTCCACTTGCTTGGCCGATACAAACATCAACTCTCCACCATCACCAACCTTAGGGAATCTCACCCTCTTACTATAACAATCAATGTGAACATAGTTGTACTCCAACCAGTTCATCCCAAGGATAACATCAATTTGATTCAAAGGTAGACATACCAAGTCCATCACAAAGTTCCTATCATAAATAGTCAAAGGGAAGCTCAAACAGGATAACACAGTAGTCACAAAACCATTAGACGGAGTATCAATAACCATACTCCCACTCATAGCAGACAAATTCAAATTCAACCTCTTAGCACATTCAAGCGAAATAAATGAATGGGTAGCACCAGTATCAACTATAGTAATCAATTCAACATCATTAATAAAACACGTGTCTCTGATCAAGTTATCCGTCTTGGCTTCTTCTGCACCGCTCAAAGCAAACACTCTGCCACTTGTCTAAGCAGTAGTAGCAGTCTTCTTCAGCTGTTGACACTGGGTAATGATATGCCCCTTCTCTCCACAGTTGAAGCAAGTCGGAGCTTCGTCTTTGCAGTCATTAGCCTTATGACCCCTCTTGCCACAACGATGACACCTCAATGCTTTACAATTCTCAGCACAGTGGCCTTGTGTCGCTACTGCGAAAATCGGCGCCGGCTATGACAAAAGAGTCGCCACCGTGCGTTATTTATCCCACAAGAGGGAAAGGAAACGCTCAGAGTAAACTTGATGCAAAGAGGGAAAGGAATGGTCATTGCAACCAAATTCTGGATTCGGGAGTCGGTTACGCAAGGGGAAGGTATTAGCACCCCTCACGTCCGTCGTACTAGACGGGATCCACGCTTGTTTTCTATCTAAGGGTGGAGAGTTTTAATCAAAAACACTGTCGTTTCATTAAATTGCGTGGCATCATGAGGAGCGCTGGATGTGCCTTGACTCGTTGACTGGCTTACTGATCCAAAGGATGTGTTATTTTCGTGGCTTTTATTCAATTTTTATTTCATTTTGTTTTATTTTAATTGTTTGTTGATTCCAAAAATCATATTAATTCCAATTTTGATCCAAAAATTATTTTAAAAATATCCTCATGATCCTTATGGAATTTGTGATTTTCTGGGATTAACAAAATACAATTTCATGCATTTTTCAATTTAATTTGATTTTTCTTATTTTATTTATTTCTTTTAATTTTGCATAATTGACCATCTGTTTTGTAGAATTTTGTTCTTCCAATTGGTGATAAGTTTGGTTTTGATTTTTTAGTATGTGTTAGAGTAGACATGTATGTTCCCTTAGATTTTTTGGTGGATTTTTAGAACAATATTAGGTTCTGTTTTAGGTATTGAGATTAGGACCCTCCCAAACTTGTGGATTCCCTTGACCTATCTCAATGTAGGAATTGTTTAGATAACTTAGAAGTTGATTTAGGCCTCAATATTTTTAAATTAGGTTGTTCAAACATGTATGTTCCCCTAGGAATTTTATTAGAATTTTGCAACTTCATTTTCTATTTTATTTGTATTTTGCAAGTGGTTTGTATTTGTGGTTTCCTCTCTTGAGTGCTTTGGATTGTTTGGTTTGGTTGGCTGCCTTGGAGTGGGTTTAAGCTTGAGTTCTTTTTGTTGGAGCTTCTGGATTCATTGAAGATGCTTGGGATTGAATATTGGAACTTGGAGTTGAAGGCTTTTCCTCTTGTGGGGCTTTTGTTTAGGAGCTTAGAAAATTAGGGTTTTAGGAAGTGCCTTAGACCTAGTTTTGATTCTTTCTTCAAACATGGAGTGCATTGTTTGCCTCTATTCTATCCAATGACATAAATTCCTCCTTGGGAAACTCCATATCTCCTTAGGAGGGATGAGTGGTATGCCCAAGTGAGTAGAACTTTGAGGATACCTTCCATTTGCTATGTTGAGTTCTTAGTGATTTCCTTTGGTTGTCATTAAGTTCCTTAACATTATAACTTGATCTTGATGATTAATCCTCCTCTTGGAGTGTGCTTGTTGGAGCTTGAAGATTGATGAGGCTTGAAGATAGAAGCTTGCTTGAATATGAAGCCCTTGCTGTCAACTTTGCTGTCTTTTCAACCTTGCTGTTTAGAGCTGTTGTTGCTGTTTGCTGTAGGAGTTTGTTGCTGCTGCTTGGGCTGTTTCCTCTGTGTCTTTTGTTTTTCTCTGTATTGTCTGTTTGCTTGTGTTGATTACCTCTAGGTTTGAGGTGGAGCTTGTCTCCTCTTGCCTATTTTTTTCTCTCTTGCCTCTCTTATACTGTTGCATGGCATGCATGTTTACTGTTTACTATTTACTGTTTACTGTAATTGCTTGCTGTCTTTTGCTGTTTATCCCCTAGGATCTCTGATTTCCTCTGTGCAAGAGGAAAATATGAGAGACATTAGGTTTTGACCCATGCATGATAACATTAGGTTAGTTTCCTTTTCAACCATAGGCTTTCTAGAGTGTCTTTCTCCTTTCATCTCAAAACAATTCAAAAACACAGTAATAAGGATAACGCGTGTTGTACATTACGAGCCTTAAGCTATTTGAGAAAAGGTTGTTTAAGGGTCACTCTTCAGCAATCTGGCTGCTTAGTATGGTACCCTTAGGGTGACATGCGACGTAGTCACTCTCAGATCACAAGTCTTTAGTGCAGTACAAGTTGCAAACAGACTAAAAAACATTTCTTTCGTAAAAAACTCAAACAATCATTCAAACTCTATTTTTGTCCGCTTGGACCCTTAATCAGAAAAACCCTTTCTTAAGGAGATAAAAAGCTGTCAGACAAACTTGTGTCTTCCGTAGCCCGAACTATGTTTGCTCTGATCTTTCATGCCGTATGAAAGTACGTAGGCACGAGATGCGACATCTCGGCGAGCAACCTTCCCCTCCTTTCCCGTAGGTAGGCGAACTACGTTGACTCTGATTTCTCGTTCCAGACGGGAATACGTAGGCATAAAGTGCGATACTTTGCCGAGTCATTTTATTTTCTTTTAACCCAGGCCTGTAGAATAGATAGAATAACACACCCTTAGATAGAAAATAAGCGTGGATCCCGTCGAGTACGACGGACGTGAGGGGTGCTAATACCTTCCCCTTGCGTAACCGACTCCCGAATCCAGGATTTGGTTGCGATGACCATTCCTTTCCCTCTTTGCGTCAGGTTTACTCTGAGCGTTTCCTTTCCCTCTTGTGGGATAAATAACGCACGGTGGCGACTCTTCTGTCATAGCCGGTGCCGATTTTTGCAGTAGCGACAGCTGGCGACTCTGCTGGGGACTCCAACGGTTCCCTATGTGAGTCAATCCTAGCGCTTGTTTTCCCGTCTGGGGGTTTTGTATGTATTTACCTTTCTGCCTTTACTTTCATTACTCTATTATTGTTGTTGTTCTGGGAAGAGGGTTAGATTGAGAGATAAGCCGGACCTGGGCTTGAGTTTGCACATAGACTTAGAAGTAGAGATTCAGTACAGAGCCGTACAGTTCATCAGCATTGCACTTGATCTCCTATTTGCATATGCATGTGCATTTTCATGTTTACATTTCATTAACGTGTATTTATGTTGCAGGTGTGATCATTCCTCTCTGATTCTAGTGTATCTTCTGGCCAGACATGGAGTTCATGAAGAGGACAGTTGCTTACCGGTTGCATTCGCCAGATATCAGTTCCTTACTGGGATTAGTTGCTCTAGCAGATGAGAGAGTGAGGGCTGAATTCAGAGTATCTTATGGGAGATTGCTTAGTTTGTTGTACAGACCTTCAGCATTTGAGACGACTGGGGTGTATACTTTGATGCAGTTTTATGAGCCTCAGCTGAGATGCTTCCTGTTCCCCGACTATATTCTGGCACCCACTTTAGAGGAGTATTCTGCTATGTTAGGAGTTCCTGTGTTAGACCAGGTTCCCTTTATACATGTTGATGCTGAGCCTGAGTTGGCTACACTTGCTGAAATTGTCAGTTTAGACGCTTCTGAGTTCCCTGGAGGGTTGGTCAAGCTGAACGGAGCCTATGGTTTTCACCTGTCTGTCCTGGTTGAGAAGGCTACACAGTGCGCGAAGAGTGGATGTTGGGTTGCCTTCAGTGCCATTCTAGCCGTCTGCATCTATGGGATTTTCTTGTTTCCCAATGTGCCAGATTTTGTTGACTCAGATGCCTTTTTGATTCTTGCCTCGAAGAATCTAGTTCCTACTCTCTTGGGCGATGTTTATCATTCTATTCACTATAAGAATGAGAAACGTCGTGGCAAGAATGTTTCTTGCTGTCTTCCTCTTTTGTACAGGTGGTTCCAGGGACATCTTCCGAAGACAGGACCTTTTGTTGATGCTGTTGATACTTTGGATTGGTCTTCCCGGTTGATGGGGCTGTCTGCTGAGAGCATCATTTGGTTTGATCGGAGCATGCTTGGCACTGATATTGTATATAGTTGCAGTGGCTTTCCGAATGTCCCTTTGATTGGACGGAAAGGTTGTATCAACTATAACCCTTCTCTGTTGGTGAGACAGTTTGGTTATGCCTTGAGAGATGCTCCTGTTGAGGTTGAGATACAGGAATCTCTGTATCTCACGGGCTTATTAGACGAGGCTGTTTTGATCAGGTTGAGACATGCATGGGCTAACATCCATAGGAGAGGGAAAGCTTTGCTTGGTAAGAGCAACATCAAAGCTTATGATCCTTATTTGGCTTGGATCCACGAGAGAGCTAGGATTTCCTTGATGCCATATCCTACTGTGGAACCTTTGTATCTTCCAGTGATTGAGGTACCTACTTCGGTGGAGATTGAGAAGTATAACAAATTGTTGGCTAAAAATGAAGAATTGAAGAAAGTCAATGATGAGTTAGAGAAAGAAATCTTCCAGTTGCGTCATGAGAAGAATAAAGCTACCTTCACTGTGAAGGAACAGACTGAGTTGATTAATAGGTTGGGTTCAGATTTGACTGAAGAGACCAACAAGAGGGAAAAAGTGGGAGTAGCCTTGAACGGTGTTAGCAAGGTGCTTGCTTCCAAGAAGGAACTCTTAAACAAAGCTTATTCCCGACTCGGCAAGTGGGAAACATTGTGGAATACCACACGCTTACCAATCGGAAGGAGCGTGAGGATGAGCTGAAGCTACAAATTGCCACGCTAGAGGTGCAGATTAGAGCCCAGGATGCAAAGATTGCTGAAGAGACATCACTTAGGAGCGCTGTTGAGCTTAGAGTAAGTGACTTTGGCGAGAAGCTGAGAGGTTGTGAATTGAAAGCCGGCTTCAAGAGATGCAGACTCGATGAGTTTTTTGGTGAAGGAACCTGCAAAGACGACACCAAAAAGCTGAGATCCACTACTGAGCGACATGCATTACTGATACAGGAGCTAATCTCCAGACTAGGTCATTCGGAGACGATGAGGATATTGGAAGATGTCAGAGCACGCCATTTGGCCTGATTTATCTTAGCTTTGCTTTTGTTATCTGTACTTGTATTTTGACCATCGCCAGGCTTATTGGCCGAGGTCTTTTCAGCTGTATTCAGTTGTATTCTTGTACTTTGCCTCTTGGCATTTGTTTATGTATGAGGATTTTCTGATTCCTTGCTTGCTTGATTAGGACTCCATTGTCGTGATGGCCTTCTCTCTGAAACTAGAATCGGAGGGGAATATAACCTGTAGCATACTTATACACTTGCATCTGCATACTCATATTGCATGACCGGTATTTTTTGAATCTGTATCTTATTTCCTGCATCTCTCAGGTTTCAGGATTGACAACCAGATAACGCATCGTTATTCTACCAGGAACAACTGCAAGAGAATCATGGATCAAGTTCAAGTCGAGATGCAGGAAATTCGTGAGAAGTTGGCACTTTTCATGCAAGCAATGGAAACTGTGGTCAAGGGCCAGGAGAATCTCCAGACTCTGGTGTAATCGCTGCTGGTGCGGGCGAATGGAAATACTGATTATCACTCTGTTGGAACTCCTCGCAGGGAGGATGGGATACCTACGGTGGTCGTTCCCACAAGTGGTGGAGTTGGTGCCGGTGATGGCAATGGCAATGGAAATACTGGCGTTGGTGCTGGTAATGGTAACACTGGTATCGGTAACACTGTTACTGGAAACGCTGGAAATGGTGATGGGAATGTTGTTAACGATACTGGCAATGTTGGAGATGCTAATCAAGGGTTCGGTGACAACACTAGTTTTGGAAACAATAACCAAAGGTTTGGCATTGGTAATCATGATGGTAATTTTGGTTTCAACAATCAAGGCTTTGGCTACGATGGCTATGGTAACAACAATCAAGGGTATGGAAACGGTGATGGTGGTTTTGGTAACATGAACAACAACGGTGCTGGGATGGTGCCTTTCAACACCGGTTATAGACTAGGTGGGGTCAACGAAGGATTCGGTAACAGAGGACGGGATCCTATTTTCAATCAACAGGGATATGGCCATAACGCTGGTTACGAGGGATATGGCAATGAGAATCTGAACTGGGGCGAGGATCTCCAGGAAGACGCTTTCTCCGGACAAGGCATGGGATTTGAAAGGCCTAATGATAATGACAAGAGGTTCAAAATGCTGGAAGAGCAGATCAAAGGGATAGCCAATCAGAACTTTGTTGGGTTAGATATGACTACCATGGGACTAGTGCCTGGGCTGAGGGTGCGTTTGAAATTCAAAGCTCCAACATTTGACAAGTATAAGGGGGATACATGCCCTAGATTTCATGTACGTTCTTATTACAAAAGAATGTCTGCATACTGTGACGACGAGAAGATGCTTATGCATTTCTTTCAAGACAGTTTATCGGGACCATCGCTGGAATGGTACATGGGACTGGAACCCACCCAAATTAGAAGCTGGAAAGAATTGGCTGATGCTTTTGTTAAACATTACCAATATAATAGTGACTTAGCGCCAAACAGGGTCCAGCTGCAGAGTTTGTCTCAGAAGAATGGTGAGAGCTTCAAGGAGTACGCGCAGCGCTGGCGTGATATTGCGGCTAGGGTTCATCCCCCTTTGGTTGAAAGAGAGTTGATTGATATGTTTATTGGAACATTCTCTGGAATGTATTACGACAAATTGCTTAATGTCTCGATGGGTAGTTTCTCCGACATGATTCTCATGGGAGAACGGATTGAAAACGGAATTAAGATTGGGAAGATTCAGGCAGGTAAATCCACCTCAGTTGGAGGTGCAAGGAAAGCCTTTGGTGGAAGGAGACAAGGCGACGCCAGTGCGGTATATGGTGGTTGAGGTCGTGGAAGAGGTAGGAATCAGTATCAGCCACAACAAGTTGCTAGTGTTACTATCCCGATACCTCAGCAAAAACAACAACAACAATAACAACAACAACAACGGCAACAACAGCCGCATCAATAGAGAATGCACCCTGCTCAGAGTAGAATTCAAGAGGGTAGGCCAAAGAGAGTATTTGAAGCACCTCCTTCAACTTATGTCGAACTTCTTCAAACGCTGTTGGGTTTGAATTTGGTTGAAAAGAGAACGATGGCCCCGTTGACGGGCACTCCTCCATTTGGTTTCGACGCCGGTAAACATTGTGATTTTCATTCCGGGGCGCCCGGACATGATATTGAAGGTTACCATGCTTTCAAACATAAGGTTCAAAATTTGCTTGATAGTAAGGCCATTAATTTTGGTCAGGATGGTCCCAATATTGTACAACAACCCATGCCGAATCATGGAGCGAATGCTATCATAACGGAAGAGAATTTGAACTTGGTTATGGATGTGAATGAATTGAAGACACCGTTGAGTTGTGTTAAAAGCAGATTGTTGAAAGGGGGTGTATTCCCCGGATGTGATGAATATTGTCTGGATTGCTGGACCCAACCAGAGGGTTGCGCTGATTTGAAAAGAGGTATCCAAGCCATGATAGATGAGGGGATTTTGCAATTTGATCGGACTGCTGTTGAAAAGCCTGTTGAGGCATTGTTTGAAAAGCAGGATGAGATTGCAACTGTTACGATCCCAAGGAAGACTATCACGATATCGGCGCCCGCCAAGCGGCCGACTATCACAATAACAAAAGCAGGACCCGTTCCTTTTGAGAGTACAAAAGTTGTTCCATGGACATATGGGTTAGAAGCGTACTGTAACGGAGAAAAGATTGAGGTGAATAGCCGGCCGGCAGGGGCAGTTGACAATGTTGTTGGGATGGGAGGCATGACCCGTAGTAGAAGAATCTTCACCGCACCTGAAGTTGAAGCAGAGAGGATTGCTAAAGGAAAGGCCAAGGTGAATGAAAGTGGACCATCCTAGTTGAAAGAGAAAGACACGTCGCTCAAGGACGTAGAAGAGTTCATGAGGCTAATTCACAAGAGCGATTATAAGATTGTTGAGCACTTACAACAGACACCCTCAAAAATTTCAATCCTATCTTTGTTGCGTTGTTCTGAGGCTCATCGAAACGCTTTGTTGAAGATATTGGACACGTCATTTGTACCTTATGAGGTTTCTGTCAACCAGCTAGAGGGGGTACTGGCGCATGTCAATGCTGGACATAGTTTGGGTTTCACTGATTTTGATCTAACACCCAGAGGCCGAGAGCATAATATGGCTTTGCACATATCGGTGGAATGCCGGGGCACCGTAATGTCGCATGTTCTTGTGGATACCGGATCATCTCTGAATGTATTTCCTAAGAAGGCTATGATGAAGTTGGATATCCGGGGAATTATTTGCACGCCAAGTGATTTGATTGTGAGGGCGTTTGATGGAACGAGAAGGTCGATGTTTGGATCGATAACGTTACCGTTGCAGGTCGGGCCAGAAATATTTGACACTGAATTTTATATCATGGATATTCATCCAGCTTATAGCTGTTTACTTGGGCGTCCGTGGATACACTCTGCAGGGGCTCTGACGTCCACATTGCATCAGAAGCTTAAGTTTAAAGCCGGTGGTGGCATCGTTACTATTTGTGGGGAAGAGGACATATTGGTCAGTCATCTCTCATCATTCAAATACGTTGAAGTGGATGGAGAAATCCACGAAACGCCCTGCCAAGCCTTCGAAGGGTTGCAAATCAAAGACAAGTCCAGTGTTCCCAGCAAAGGGCCAGAGGTTGCTGTGGCTTCGTACAAATACGCTCAAGCGTTGGTTCAGACTGGTGAGACCAACGGTTGGGGTCAAGTGCTGGAAATTCCTGTCAAGATGGACAAGTTTGGACTAGGGTATCGCCCAACATCAGCATCTTCTTCATAGAAAGCACCCAAGTTCAAAGGACTGGTGGTGATTACTCCAAAGGGAGTCTGCTTTGAGATGATTAATGCTGTTTCTGACTCTGAAGACGGAGATAATGATTGCGACATGGACGCGTGGATCAAGCCTAGCGTGCCAGGACAAAGTCTCTGCAACTGGTCCATCCGAGAAATTGTCCCAGTGACTACAAAACAGTAATGATTTGTTTTCTTAATTATTGTATAATCCTGTGTCCTACCCGGGGTATTGTGATTTTGTTTTAGGGCCACCTGCTTATGTGTATGCACTGTTTAATCATTGAATAAAGGCGTTTTTCTCATACAAATTTTGTGTTCCCTGTTTTTCCTGTTTTTATTTTAACAATAAATGGCAACGTGGTTATGAGCTTTGTTTGCACTCATTTGAAGCATTTAACCATTTCCTTTGCAGGATTCATGTTTCAGATGACACCGAACACGAACTTCCTATGACTCGCTTTGACTTCGAACACCCGGTATTGCAAGCTGAGGAAGAGATTGTTGAGGATAGCGACTTGCCAGAAGAGCTGACTCGACTGTTAAAACAGGAAGAAAGAATCATTCTGCCTCATCAGGAAGAGATTGAGATTATCAACATGGGGTCCGAGGGAGTTGTAAGGAACATCCGGATAGGGGCTGCGCTGCAAAGCGACATCAAGCAAAGGCTGATTGAGATGTTGCAAGAGTACAATGATATCTTTGCTTGGTCGTACGAGGATATGCCAGGATTGGATACTGACATGGTTGTTCATCGTCTGCCATTGCGAGAAGAATGTTCGCCTGTTAAGCAGAAACTCAGAAGAACCATACCAGATATGTCTGTGAAGATTAAGGAGGAAGTTCAGAAACAGTGGGATGCTGGGTTCCTTGCTGTTACAACTTATCCCTCATGGGTCGCCAATATAGTACCGGTACCAAAGAAGGACGGTAAGGTGCGGATGTGCGTAGACTATCATGATTTGAATAAGGCGAGCCCAAAGGACGACTTTCCGCTTCCTCATATGGATGTGCTGGTCGATAACACTGCTCAATTCTCCGTGTTCTCCTTCATGGATGGCTTCTCGGGTTACAATCAGATAAAAATGGCGCCAGAAGACATGGAGAAAACAACCTTCATTACTCCCTGGGGAACATTTTGCTACAAAGTGATGCCCTTTGGTTTGAAGAACGCTGGGGCAGCATATCAACGTGCTATGACGACGCTCTTTCATGACATGATGCATAAAGAGATTGAGGTTTATGTTGATGATATGATTGCCAAATCCCAGACGGAGGACGAGCATTTGGTTAATCTACTGAAATTGTTCAAGAGGCTTAGGAAATTCAGGCTGAGGCTGAATCCTAACAAGTGCACTTTCGGGGTGAGATCCGGTAAACTATTGGGGTTTATTGTGAGCGAAAAAGGAATTGAGGTTGGTCCTGCTAAGATAAAAGCAATACAAGAAATGCCAACACCTAAAACAGAAAAGGAAGTGCGTGGGTTTTTAGGGAGGTTGAACTACATTGCTCGGTTCATATCTCACCTAACCGCTACATGCGAGCCATTATTCAAATTATTGAAAAAGAATCAGGTTGTGACCTGGAATGAAGATTGTCAAAGGGCGTTTGAAAAAATAAAAGAATATTTGCAGGAACCTCCAATATTGATGCCCCCAGTAGCCGGGAGACCATTGATTATGTATTTGACGGTTCTTGAGGAAAGTATGGGTTGTATTCTCGGTCAACATGACGAGACTGGACGTAAAGAGCATGCGATTTACTACTTGAATAAAAAGTTCACAGATTGTGAATCCCGTTACTCAATGCTCGAAAAGACGTGTTGTGCGCTAGCCTGGGCTGCCAAACGTTTGAGACAATACATGTTAAACCATACAACCATGCTAATTTCAAAGATGGATCCAATCAAATACGTATTTGAAAAGCAAGCACTCTCCGGGAGGATTGCTCGATGGCAGATGGTGTTGACAGAATACGATATTCAATATGTTTCTCAAAAGGCTATCAAAAGTAGTGTTCTGTCAGAGTACCTAGCGGAGAAGCCAATTGAAGATTATCAACCAATGAGGTTTGATTTTCCTGACGAGGATATCATGTACTTGAAAATGAAAGATTGTGATGAGCCGTTGCCGGATGAAGGTCCAGAGTTGGGTTCCAAATGGCAGTTGATATTTGATGGCGTTGTTAACTCCTACGATAGTGGAATAGGGGCAATTATCACTACTCCCCATGGGTCGCACATTCCCTTTACTGCCAGATTGACCTTTCCCGTTACCAATAATGAGGCTGAATATGAGGCGTGCATCATGGGTCTTGAGGAGGCTATTGATTTGAGAGTCAAATATCTTGATGTATACGGGGACTCTGCTCTAGTGGTCAACCAGATTAAAGGAGAATGGGAGACGCGGCAGCCCAATCTGATACCCTATATGAATTATGCAAGAAGATTGTTGCCTTTCTTTGACAAAGTAGAATTGCATCATGTGCCACGAGCAGAAAATCAGATGGCCGACGCTCTTGCGACGTTGTCTTCAATGTATAAAGTTAACTTCTAGAATGAGGCTCCCAGGATTGTTATCTCTCGCCTTGATAGACCCGCCTTCATATTCGCCATTGAGGAAGCATCCGATGGAAAACCGTGGTATTTCGATATCCAGAATTTCCTGAAGAACCAAGAGTATCTGGCTGGAGCGTCCAGTCGAGATCAGAAGACTCTTAGGAGATTGGCTGGCAATTTTTATTTGAATCCGGATGGCGTCCTGTACAAGAGAAACCACGACTTGGTGTTGTTGCAATGTGTGGACGAGAAAGAGGCTAAGTTGCTCATGGAAGAGATCCATGAAGGTACATTTGGTACGCATGCTGGTGGATATGCAATGACGAGAAAACTGTTGCGGGCAGGTTACTATTGGCTAACGATGGAAACAGATTGTTTCAAGTTCACGAAGCGGTGTCATAAATGTCAAATTTATGCGGACAAAATTCATGTGCCTCCGAGCCCTTTGAACGTTATGTCATCACCGTGGCCTTTCTCGATGTGGGGAATTGATATGATTGGCAAGATTGAGCCCACGACATCAAACGAACACCGGTTCATTTTGGTAGCTATTGATTACTTCACCAAATGGGTGGAAGCAGCGTCATATGCTAATGTCACCAAACAAGTGGTAGCCAGATTTATCAAAAGAGATATTATCTGCAGATATGGAATCCCAGAGCGGATTATCACCGACAACGGTTCAAACTTGAATAACAAGATGATGAAAGAGCTGTGTCAGAATTTCAAGATCGAGCATCACAACTCTTCCCCTTATCGGCCTAAGATGAATGGCGCTGTCGAAGCGGCCAATAAGAACATAAATAAGATTGTTCAGAAGATGGTTGTGACTTACAAGGACTGGCATGAGATGTTGCCTTTCGCTTTGCACGGTTATCGTACGACGGTACACACGTCAACTGGGGAAACCCCTTTCTCATTGGTGTATGGCATGGAGGCAGTGTTACCATTGGAGGTTGAGATTCCTTCTTTGAGGGTTTTACGTGATGTCCAACTTGATGAGGCAGAATGGGTAAAAGATAGACTGAACCAGCTCAGTTTAATGGATGAAAAGAGACTGGCTTCTCTCGCATATGGTCGGTTGTATCAGAGCCGGATGAAGAAAGCTTACGATAAGAAGGTATGCCCTCGAAGCTTTCAGACGGGCGATCTTGTGTTGAAAAAGATTCTCCCACCATAATCGGATCACAGGGGAAAATGGACTCCCAACTACGAGGGTCCATATGTCGTCAGAAAGGTTTTCTCTAGAGGAGCCTTGTTGTTATCCACCATGGATGGTGAGGACTTTACGTCTCCTGTGAATTCGGACGCAGTTAAAAAATACTTTGCTTAAAATAGACCCGGTGGACAGAAAAAAGAGAGTCCAGGCAAAAATGGGGCATCCCGGCGAACCATAAGAAAGGAATAAAAGGTTCGGGCAAAAGTTAGGGATAAAATTGAAAAAATGTACACCCGCGAAGTCGAAAACCTGAAAAGGGCGACTTCGGCAAAAAAGGGTATCCTGGTGAATTGAAAACCCGCAAAGGGCGGTTCACGCAAAAGTTAGGGATTGAGAAAGCAAATGATTGCGGTCCGAGTTTGATATTGCATTTCTTGGTGGTTTGGGAATACCTGAGGGTCGTTCATCTAAAACAATCTCTTCCGAAGATCGAGTACCGGGAAAGCGCCAGAGTCGGGCGGGTCATAGGAGAATCAGCTCATGGTGTTTGTCTGTACCACGTTGCCGACATGAATATCAAATTTGTTTTGTATCTTTCTTTGTGCTTCTTGTATATATGTTGTATTTTGCTTGTGCGTAATTTCCTCTTTTCAGGAGTTACATCCAGTGTACGAAGCTTTGCCTATTTACAGGCCTATTCAATAAAGCATGTTATTCAGTACTTGATGCTTGTTCTTTATTGTTTTGTTTGTGAAAAACGCCGATGTTTTTGATGAACGTGCACTTGCATAAACTTGCTGGCCCTTGCCAATAATTGCTAAAACTTCGAATTGACTGAATGAATGTCACGGATATTAACTCGGATAGATTTTGTTGTGTAGATTTGTTTTCTCTCGTTTGTGTTTTGCAGGGTCCTTACCTTTGAAGCAAATGGTCAGGAATTATATTCCCCAGCCAAAGTCTCTTGATGTAGGGCCTGACTTCAGTGGATGTCGTTCCTTAGCAAGTCGTATCTTATCCCTAGAGAGTGGAGACGGCGCTTATTCCTACCAGATGTGGAATTGTCCTCCCTGAGAGAGTATCACCAGGAATGTCGCCTGAAGAGTATCCTCATGGAAGTTGTCCATAGGATATCCCCAGCAAGTCAAAATCAATATCCCCGGCGGAGGACGCCTCCCTAGAGGATGGTTACTCCCTTTCCCCGCAGGTCGTCATTCTTTTGTCAGGATGATTATCCTCAGCTGAGTTTGTAGCTTTGAGTTTGTAGACTGTGTCCCGACAGTGTAGTTCTTCCCCCAGAAGGGTCGTATCTTTCTCCAGCAGGGTTTGTGTTTTCTTTCCAGGTGTCTGATCTCTCCCCATCAGGGTTGGTTGTTGTTTCCGGCATTTATTTTGCCGGAATGCTTTATGATACCCGTTCATCCCCAACGGAGTTGGTTTTGTTCTTAGCCATTTCATACCAGAGTGTTTCTCAGCAGTTTGAGCCTGCGTTAGCATTTGCATATATCATCATATTTGCATCTACCCACATGCGTAGCATTTCCATGTCGAATGGAGCATTACGCCATTGTCAAACATACGCATTTTGAAACATAAGCCAGGTTGGTTAACCTTTTGTTTTCAAGTGTTGTTTTCCCTGCAGGTGGAGGGAGCTCTTGCTCAGATTAATTACCAGATAAGCAAGGTCTCGGCGGGAGACGTGTAATGATAATGTTCGTTTTGTCATTATTCCCCACAGAGTTGCTTGGTTAAGTTTCTCTTACCCCTCCAGCGGAGTATTTCTTCAAAATTGTTGCTATGACAGTATCAAAAGATTCCGTGAATCATTTTTTGGAAGTTGTCGCCTATGTCGAAGTAGGTGTCTGGCAGTTTGGGTTCAGAAAATCCCCAGTAGAGTCCTTCTCCGATTTGCTGCCATGTCCGCGCTAAAAGTTTGAAGATTGGACCTGTATTTTGTTACCCATTTGATTGATGGAGTTAGCTACTGCAAAGATAGGCAGAGAAGCTGTATTCGAAATTATTTCCTGTAGTGGTGACGGAGTTATTTTCTCGTAGTAGTGACGGAGTTATTTCCTGTATTATTAGCAGAGTTATTTTCCCGTAGTGATGACAGAGTTATTCTCCTGTATTATTGGCAGAGTTATTTTCCCGTAGTGGTGACAGAGTTATCTCCTGTATTATTGGCAGAGTTATTTTCCCGTAGTGATGACAAAGTTATTTTCCTGTATTAATTGGCAGAGTTATTTTCCCGTAGTGATGACAGAGTTATTTTCCTGTATTATTGGCAGAGTTATTTTCCCGTAGTGGTGACGGAGTTATCTCCTGTATTATTGGCAGAGTTATTTTCCCGTAGTGATGACAGAGTTATTTTCCTGTATTATTGGCAGAGTTATTTTCCCGTAGTGATGACGGAGTTATTTTCCTGTATTATTGGCAGAGTTATTTTCCCGTAATGATGGCAGAGTTATTTTACTGTATTTGACAGAGTTATTTCCCGTAGTGTTGGCGGAGTTAGTCCCTGTGTTGTTGGCAGAGTTATTTCTTATTTGTTGATAAAACTATTTCCTCAATGGAAGTTGCCAAAGTTATTCCCTGTGTTGTTGGCAGAGTTATTTCCCCAGTAAAAGCGTTAAAAAAGATTGTTACCTGTGATTGACAGTGATTTGCACCTGTGTTGACAGTGATTGCTACCCGTGTGGACGGAGTTATCATCCGTAATCGATGGATTATCCCCAGTGGAGTAGTTACTTGTGACTGACAGAGATCGTTATTCCAATTATAGATAGAATTGTACCCATGTTGATGGAGTCCTTCCTCGTGTTGACGAAGTCTAGTCCCGTTATGGACAGAATTGTCTCTCGTAAATTTAATTCGATGCCTGTGGCATCACACAGGGAGTTAATGTTGAAATCAAAAGTTTTATTAGAAGATTGATCAGTTGTTGCCGTAACAACTGGGTTCAGCACAACGGATGTTGTTCACTAAGCAAGTTTGTGCAGTTCATGTCTGCAGTTGGCAAATTTCCGGGTTTCTTGGTATTCAACCGTCTTTTACCTCGATTGTTTGAAGGTCGTTCACTCTTCACCCAGTCGGGTCCAAGCCGTTTGAATAGGGGCAGCTGTTGCACCCCAAAATTTGCTCAACATCTTTTACCTGGTTTATGTTTCATTGCATTATCATTTGCATAGTTCTATCATTTGCATATCATGGCATATCATTCATTCAACAGGGGATCAAGTGTGATTATTATCAAAAGAAGCCTAGCAAGAAATCTTATCCAAGCTTGAGAAGTCATCCAAGTCATCAGGAGGTGGTGGGAGGTCTTGATCAGCTGAGGACCATCAATGGGATGTGAAACATGAGGTGTGAATATAAGATGTGTATAGAGCTCATGGAGTGCCTAGAGGGCCATGTTGGAGCTCAATCAAGTCATTGATTCAAATGCAAGAGCCACAGTTGAGGTGCAAGCAATTAGGGTTTCATCTGGATCAACCCTAGGTCAATTGTGCAATTGAAGAGTATCAAAGCCTACTTTAAGTTCATGGAGTTCATGAAATGATTTTATAAGACATTTGTGGTGTTGTGCCAAGATCAAATCAAGAAGAATCAAGAATTTGGGAAGTTGCTAAATTAGGGTTTAAGTGCAAATTACCCTGTTTAGTGCCTAACTTCAAGGCCACATAAGTCAAGATACAAGTTTCAAATGTATCTTTGGCCAACATGAAACTTGTAGAGCATCTCAATACCTTTAATTTGAGTACTATAAGTCCTCCATTGGATTTATAGAACTCAAGTTATGGTCCAGACAAGTTACAAGTCCTCAGATGCCTCTGAAATTTGTTTGTGCCCTCAGACAAGTTACAACCCTAATTTAGCAACTTCCCACAGAAGATAGGAATATTACTCTCATGTATTTGGTAGTCCTCCAGCTGACTCTTCATTCAGAGCATCTGGGTACTGCAACCAGCAGCAGCAATATATTCTGCCTATGTAGTTGAGAGTGCTATTGTGGGTTGCTTCTTGTTGTACCACGAGATCAGATTGCCTCCGAGAAACTGACAGCTTCCAGAAGTGCTTTTGCGTTCAACTCTATCTCTAGCAAAACCAGCGTCACAGAAGCCTACCAATTTATATTCATCAGATCTTCTATAACACAGACCCACGTTAGTTGTACCTTTCAGATACCTCATAATTCTCTTAACAACAGTTAAGTGAGATTCTTTAGGATCTTATTGGAATCTAGCACATAAACATACACTAAAGAGAATGTCAGGCCTAGAAGCAGTCAAATACAGAAGAGAGCCAATCATACCTCTGTACAGCTTCTGATCTACCTTTTTACTTACCTCTTCTTTTCCCAGAGTGCAAGTTGGATGCATGGGAGTCTTAGCTAGCTTACTCTCTGTCAGATTAAACTTCTTCATAAGCTCCTTCACATACTTCGTCTGATGTATGTAGGTGCCTTCTGGAGTCTGATTAACTTGAATGCCTATAAAGAATCTTAACTCTCCCATCATGCTCATTTCAAACTCTGCCTGCATAGTGTTGCACCCTAAAATTTGCCCAACCTGATTCACTTGGTTTATGTTTCAACTGCATAGTCATTTGCATTGTCATCATGTATAAGTGCATTCATCTGCATTGCATAGCATAGCAAATCATCCAACAGGGACCAGGCATTATTCTCATCTCTATGAGCCTATCAAGAGGTTATTATCTGAATTCAATCCCATGCAAGTCATCAGAAAGAATTTGAAAGCTAAAGAAGTCAATGGATCAAGCAAGCAATCTATCTCCTATCTGAGGGTATCTGGGGATCATCAAAGAAATTGTGAGCTGTGGGCTGAGCATGGAGAGTATCTAGACATCATGGGAGACTTAGAAATTCATTTGGAGAAGGAGACAAGTTGTTGATGTGACCACAAGAATTGCAGTTGAAGACAGTCAGCTAGGGTTTCATCTGGGTCAACCCTGGGTCAACTCTAGGTCAATTGATTGATCAAAAGGCATTAAGGTCTATTGGAGAGATGTGGGGTTAATCATTTGACATGGGGAATAAGGATATGGTGATATGCCAAGAAGAATTCAAGAGAAATCAAGGAGAAGAGGGGTTTCTAAATTAGGGTTTCTGTGTAAAATCCCCTAGTTTAGGTCAAATTTCCAAGCAAGATAAGTCAAAATGAAAGCTTCAAATGGATCCTTGGCCAACATGGAACTTGTATAGGATCTCAATACCTTTAATTTGAGTGGTGGAAGACACTAAGTAGGTTTATAGAGCTCAAGTTATGGTCCTTGCAAGTTACAGGTCATCTGAGGTATCTGAAATTTTGTCTGTGAAAGTGACTTGACTTCCAAGCAATTTTTACCCCTCAAGGAGATTTCAAATGAATTTCTGGTCAACATAAGAGTTGTTCCTCATTGTCTTAGCTTTCTAGAAAGGTATAGTATGCCTTCATATGATTTATGGAACTCTACTTATGGTCTTGGCAAGCAAAGGGTATTTTGGTCATCTGGTGATTACAGGTCATTCTTAGCCTATGCCTAAAACTCATACAAGGAAGCTTCAAATGAAAAACTTCCCAACATCAAAGTGGCTCAAAATGTCATTTTAAGTCTAGAGAAGAAGTCATGGAAGTTTGGAAATGCATGGAATGGAACTTGACCAAAGTTGGTGAAAATGACCTAAAAAAGACATATAAGTTGAAAAAGTTGAAATGAAAAATTGGTTTGAGAGATCTACAAATCCAAAATGGGTCATCCAATATACCAAATTGATTCCAAACAATATTTTGAAGACATTGGTTCAGCCACATTTTTGAGTTTAGGCTTAAAAATTGGACTTCCTTTGTAAATTTGATTCTTGCATTTTAAGGCACCTAAAGGAAAAGTTTGCCAAAGCCTTAAAATGACTTGAAATGCCTTGTTTCCTTATTACCATCTCATGTAAGGGTATTTTAAGGATAATTGCATGATTATCATGAGATCTCATGGGATTTACTAAGAATAGAAAAGTTGAAAATCTCATTGCATGAGAAGTTCTAGAAACTTCATGGAGCTTTCTCAAAGGTTCTAGATGCTCCCATTGGTGTGTATATAAACCCTAGAGAGGGTCCATGCAGTGGTTGGTGATTCTTTGAGCTTGCAAACCCCATTTTGATTCCTTCACTCCCATTTGCATTTTCTTTTCAAAGTACATCAAAACTCCATCAATTGTGAGATTTCTTCTTGTCATCATCTTCCTCCATCATCATAGAGTGAAAAGCAAGAAAAAACTAGAAAGAAAGGTGGCTGGTTCATGAGATTCGAATCTTCACTCCAAGTTGCATAAAGGTTTGGCCAGGGTGAATCAAGAAGTTTGAGCAAGAATTACTGCCATCAGAAACATCAACATCCATTGAAGATCAGTTAGAGCAAGTGGCAAGAGCTGGAAAGAGAGACAACCACCATTACCATCATCATTTGGTAAGCTTGCATGATCATTCGAATCCCAGTATTTATGCATGATTAGGGTTTGTTGTTAGGCTAAACTTGATAGAGACCAATTAGGGATGCTTTGTAAGTAGTTTGAAGGCCTTTCATGGAGGTTCAGAATATGTGCACAATTCTTTCAAGATCAAGATCATGTTGATTAGTGAGTTTAAATACATGTGAACTAGTTTAGAGAACTCAGTGTAACCTAATGAACAAGAAGATACCATTAGAAGTTCGAATTGTTAAGGTTGCAGATGGTGTAAACATGTTGTACCCAAGCTTTGTTGCTTTCGGTTTGAAGGTTAGAGGAGGTTTCAGTTGACACTAGCACCATGGCTGTATAGAGGGCAATGAGGGGAGTAATTTTGATCTTGGAATCGTGTGATTTCATGGTGAAATGAAAGAGAACGAAGGCGTGGAAGTTCTGTGCGTGAGAGTGGCTTTCATGAAACCCTAATGGTTGGAGGAAGACGATGGCCAATAGCCCTTGGATCCGATGAGAAATCTTGACTTGACCAAAGATCCAACGCTCCACGTTCAATCCGAGTTTTTGGAGGCAATTTCAAAAGGATGAAACGATGCGTTTCATTAATGTGTACTAATGGGCCTTTTCTGTTATCTGCACCCCCACTCTTGCAAGGCCCAATGGAAATGAACGGTGTTGACGTGCTATTCTCACCCCCTATCCCATTTCGTTTATATTTTCTTTCTTAATTTCTCTTCATTTCCATTCATTTTCATTAATTCATAAAAAATTGAAATTTGCTTATTTTTTGCTCATTCTTTTTGCAACATTTTCTTTAAAATGTCAAGAATTTTATAAAAAATAAAAATAGCATTTTATTTTTTATTAGCTATTTTTTTCATATTTTCCAAATAAATGCATATTTTACATGTTTCATTTCATACACAATTTTGTTTAATTTTGTTCAGGCATTTGTGAAATGATTTTTGTCCCATTCTTTTTTGTGGTATCAAATATGAAGGTGTAGACTCTCTGAATTTTGTACCATGATTTTTAGAAGCTCATTTGATATATTTTGCTCATTGGACATTTTAGGTGTCAAAATTAGGGTTTCACTCAACTTAGGTGTACAATAGATTAATTCTTTTAGGGATTTTCACTTGGTTTTTGGCATATGGGACTATAGGGGTTATGGGTATAGGATAGATCCCTTAGAAAATATTAGGATTCCCCTACTGCTATTAGTATATTGCTTATATTTGCTTGACTGGTGTGGTGTGCCCTCTCTGGGGATTATGATTTGTCTGTGTGGGTATTGGGTTTGCTTGGAGATTGGGAGAGCTGGAGACCTATGATGATGAAGCCCAGTGGAAGATCAGAGAATGAAGACCAATTTCCAGAGCTGATAAGAAGTATCTCTTGCTGGTGGCTGCTGAAGTTTGTAGGACATAGGAGTTAGACAAAGCTCTAGAGTAGCCAACTTGATTCTCAAACATGGAAGGTCTTGATTGCCTCCATTCTTCTCTGTGATACAGAGTCTCTCTGAGACACTCACCCCCTTCCTTTGGAAGGCTTGGTGCTAATGTCTGAGGGATAGAACTCTTGAGAGAAATATTCTTTGTGTTGATAGCAGTCTGTTTGCCACCCTTGGTGGTCAAACTAATTGCTTAACACCCAGTTTACTCTTGTGATTGATTCTCTCAGCTTGGAGATTGAGACTTGAAGAAAAGCCATTGTAGACTGAAGATTGATGACAAAGACCCTGCTTGAAGGCTGTGGAGATGGAGATTGATGCTTGCTGAAGCTTACAGCTGATTGATGAGGACTTGAAGTCAGATGTTGATGCAAAGCTGTTGTGGCTGTTTATTTTTTGCTGTTTTTCATTTCTGATGTATTGATTGGTTTTCCCTGACTGTATTGTTTGCTGTTTACCCTGTTGGGTTGAAAGTGAATCCTGTTCACTTTTGCCTATTGTTTTCTAGGTTCGAGGTCGAGTGGGACTCCCTTGCCTCGCTTGTATTGTTGCATCCATGCATTTTACTGCTTTATTGTATATATCGGCTATTTCTGTTTCCGTCTATTCCCCTAGGATCTCTGTTTCTCTCTGCGCAAGAGAGGAGCATGATAGACATTAGGTCTTAACCCATGCATGATAACATTAGGTTAGTTTGATACCCTTCGCAACCGTAAGTTAGAGTTCTGTCTCTTCTTTCTCAAAACTAACAGAAAAACGCAATAAAATTTCAAATACAATAAAAGACACTTCTTCCGTAAAAGAATGTGAACTCATCAAAACGTCATTTTTGTCCGCTTGGACCAGTAATCAGAAAAACCTTTTTCAGAAGGAATAAAATCAACCAAGACAGACTTGTGTCGTGCGTGGCCCGAACTACGTTTGCTCTGATCTTTCATGCTGTATGAAAGTACGTAGGCATAGGATGCGATATCCTAGCGAGCAACTTTCCCCTCCTTTCCCGTAGGTAGGCGAACTACATTGACTCTGATTTCTCGTTCCAGACGGGAATACGTAGGCATAAAGTGCGATACTTTGCCGAGTCATTTTCTTTTTCTTTTTAACCCTTAACCCTTAGTTTAGATAGAATAACAAACAATCCATACCAGAAAACAAGCGTGGATCCCGTCGAGTACGACGGACGTAAGGGGTGCTAATACCTTCCCCTTACGTAACCGACTCCCGAACCCAGGTTTTGGTTGCGACGACCATACCTTTCCCGTGTTGTGCGAGGTTTACTCTGAGCGTTTCCTTTCCCTCCCGTGGGATAAATAACGCACGGTGGCGACTCTTCTGTTCAGCCGGCGCCGATTTTCGCAGTAGCGACAGCTGGCGACTCTGCTGGGGATCCAACGTCCCCTGGCTGCTAAGGACTGCGATGGGTCTTATGCATTTGGGATCCAACATCCCTTAAGAGAGTCGATCCTAACGCTTGTTTTCCCGTCGAGGATTTTGTATGGATTTATATTTCTGACCTTTATTTTCAGCATTATATATTGATTATTATTGCTGTATTTTGGGGTGTGACGGGTGTTCTGATATTGAGAGATAAGTCGGACCTGGGCTTGAGTGCACCTAGACTTAGAGTAGAGATTAGTTGGCGCCCGCTTGCTTTGCTTGCCTTGGTGTCCCGCGAAATCTACACTCAGACGAGGTTCCTCTGGTTGGCCTCCTGCCCCTTCCTTTGGTTGGCGTGGGTTGCTGGTTAGTTGAATTGTCGACTCTGGGGACCGATCATTTGGAAGTCAGCTAAGTGAGGCCTCTTCAAGACTTGATGATGCCACTCCTTCTGGGAATCGTATCGTCAGTCTTGAAAGTCTGTGACGCTGACGACCGCATAGGATGCCATACCTTTGTCAGTTACTAGGACATCAACCTGTGAGAGGGTTTGGGGTTATGCAGGTAACTAGACCTTCAGACACCGGTTATTTCTTGATCAGAGATCTTGAGTATTTATGGAGAGTTCTGAGGTCTGTCAGAGACCATTTGGAGAGTTCTGAGGTCTGTCAGAGACCAGTTCGAGATATGATTTGAGGTCCACCAGAGACCAGTGGGAGTTTTTGTTTGAGGTCTGTCAGAGACCAGTGGGGGAGCTTTGTGTTAGGTCTATCTGAGACCAGGGTTTGAGGACTTCTAGAGAATCTATCTGAGACTTCTTGATATGGTTCAGGCTGTTCAACTACGGCAGTTGGTCCCTGTTGCATGTTACTTGCATTGCATTGTTTGCATACTCATCATCATTGCATCCCACTAACGTGTGTCTGTGCTGCAGGTGCATTTGCATTTCCCTAGCTCTAGTGTCCGGATTTCTGAGTGATTGGTCATGGCCAGCTTGAGGAGGACAGTTGCTTACAAATTGCCTACCCCTGATGTTGTTCCCCTGCTTGGGTTGATCTCTCTGGCTGATGAGGATGTTCGTAGGAGCTTCAGAATGAGCTATGGAAGACTATTGAGATTGGTGCGCAAACCCACGGAGATGGAGCTAGATGGGCTGTACGCTTTGATGCAATTCTATGATCCCGCATTGAGATGTTTTACGTTTGCTGATTTTATTCTGGGGCCTACCCTTGAGGAGTATGTGGAGTTTACTGAGCTACCCGTGCAGAACCTGGTTCCATTCATTCATTCTGGCGCTAAGCCCAAGCCGGAGGACTTGGCAAAAGCTTTGCATGTGGATGCTTCTGAACTGTTGACTACTGTTTCCCGTGGAGTTCCAGGCTTCTCGCTCCAGTTCTTGATTGGTAAAGCCCAGGAGTACGCTAAGAGCGGGTGCTGGATTGCCTTCAATGCTGTGTTGGCTCTATGCATTTACGGCATAGTATTGTTTCCCAATGTACCGGATTTTGTGGACTTCGATGCCTTCTACTTGTTTGTCGTTGGTAATCCTGTACCGACCTTGATCGGAGATTTCTACCACTCACTGCATTACAAGAATGAGAAGGGAAGAGGAAAGAATGTTCATTTCTGTGTACCATTGCTGGGTATGTGGTTTGAGAGCCACCTTCCTAAGAGAAGATCTGTCATAAAGACTACAGTCCCATTTGGTTGGCCGGAGCGCCTGATGAGGTTATCTTCCGAAGACGTCGAGTGGTTTGATAGAGATCTGTTGGGATCTGAGCTTATCTTCAGTTGTTCTGGGTACCCCAATGTTCCGTTGATAGGGAGGAAAGGGTGTATCAATTACAACCTGTCTCTGTTCATTCGCCAATTCGGATATGCGCTGAAGAACCCACCCAAGGAGGAGGAAGTACAGGAATCTCTGTACTCCACCAGAGATTTGAAGGGGGAGTTATTAGCCAAGCTGCAACATGCCTGGATGTGTATTAACCGGAGAGGGAAGCCGCTGTTAGGGAAGAATGACTGTCAGGCCTATGCACCTTACAGAGTTTGGATCCAGGAGAGAGCAAGTCAGTTGCGGATGCCATTTCCAGATGCACCAATCCCTGTTCCCATTCCGGTAGCAGAGTCCACTACTGTTTCTAGGGAGGCCTACGAGCAAGTGGTGAAAGAAAAAGAAGCCTTGATGAAGATCAACGAAGGGTTAGAGCAGGAGCTAGCCCAGGTACGCAGTGAGAAAAACAAGGTCGTGCATGCTTTCCAACATCAGATCGAGCTAGTAAACAGACTAGGGGCTGAGTTGACTGAAGAGAGGAAGAAGCACGAACGTCTGGGGCAAGAGTTCAGAAGCTCCCATGACATGCTGGAATCCAAAAAGAAGGCACTCGACGTAGCACACCGAGAGATCTCTTCTTGCAATAAGACTTGGAATGCTACACTGACCAACAATAAGAAGAGGGAGGATAAGTTGAAGCAGCAAATTTCCGATCTCGAAGAGCAGTTGGAGTCTAGCATCAAGGAGTGTGAAGAAGAAGTGATGACCCGATATAGTCTCCAGAATGCACTGAACAAGGCCATCAAAGGCAGGGACGAAGCCGTGTCTCAGAAGCGGAAGCTGGAGGATCGCTTCGGAGAAGGGGCATGGGAGGAAACTGCCAGTGACGTGCGCCGTATGCTCAAGCGAAGAAACCAACTCGTTGAAGGGTTGCTTACCAGACCAGGCCATCCAGAGACCAAGAAGTTAATAGAAGAGTACCAGACTCATGGGAGTGCTTGATCCTTTCATGTATTAGCTTGTATGCTTTATTTGCATAGCGCTGACCATCACCAGGATTGTTGGTTGAGGTCATGCCTTTCTCTGTACTCAGTGACATTGTATTCCTGGCTTATTGGTTTTCGCTGTAATATATGAGGCTTTCTATGATTCAACTCCGATCTTTGTATTGCTAGCACTGGCACCTTCACACTAGAATCGGGGAACGAATCTCCCTAATGCACAGACACACACATTGCATTGCATTCATATTCACATTGCATTACAGGTAATCTTTGGATGGTGTCTTATTTCTGCTATGTACCAGGTACTTTCAGGATTGCAGATCAGCACCCGCACCGCTATTCCACTCGCACCAACTGTCGAAGAATCATGGATCAAATGCAGAACGAGATGCAAGATGTGCGCGAGAAGCTAGCTCTTTTTATGCAGACCATGGAAGCTATTGCAAAAGGTCAGGAGAATTTGCAAGCCATGGTGCAGCCTCTGTTGGTCAGAAACGCCGGTCACGGTAACGAGGATCATCAGTCTGTGCGAGTCGATACTGTTCATGGAGATGGCACTCCCACGCCAGTGGCTCCACCTGTAGTCAATATACCTGCTGCTAATGTCAACAACGCTACCGCTGCTGGGAACGGTAACGTCGGAGTTGGGAACGAAACTGCTGTCCATAACGTTGGGCTTGGTGATATCAATTTGGGTGATAATATGGGAGGCAATGGCTTCGGCAATGCTGGATTCGGGTTCAACGATCAGGGATTCGATAACGCTGGGAAATATGGGTTCAATGCTCAAGGCTTTGGGCAAGACGGTTATGGTATGGCCAATCAGGGTTACGGAGGTTTCGGAAATGGAAACGGCGCTAGGTTAATGACTTTTGGGCCAGCTGGAGGTGTTCAGGGATACGGAAACAGAGGCCGAGGCCCGGTGATGAATCAGATTAGAGCTGGCCGCAATAATGAATATGATGGGTATGGAGCTGGGAATGGTATGTGGCAAGAAGATCAGCAGGAGGACGCCTTCTCCGGCGGAGGCTTCGAAGGGCCGATGGATAACTCCTAGAAGATCAAAATGCTAGAAGAGCAGATGAGGGGAGTCCTGAACCAAAGTGTTGTGGGCTTAGACATGTCAGCAATGGGTCTGGTACCTGGCTTGAGGGTGCCAATCAAATTCAAAGCTCCTACGTTTGATAAGTATAAAGGGGACACCTGTCCTAAAGTGCACGTGCGGGCTTATTACAGAAAGATGTCTGTGTACTCAACTGATGAGAGAATGCTAATGCATTTCTTTCAAGATAGTTTGTCAGGCCCTTCCCTAGAGTGGTATATGGGATTGGAGCCAACTAATATCAAGACATGGAAACAGCTAGCAGAGGCATTTGTAGCTCACTACAAATATAACAGCGACTTGGCGCCCAATCGGGTCCAATTGACAGGGCTGTCTCAGAAGAAGGGTGAGAGCTTTAAAGAGTACGCGCAAAGGTGGCGCGATATGGCTGCCAGGATCCGTCCTCCTCTAGAAGACAAGGAAATGAATGACATGTTCGTCGGCACATTCACAGGCTTGTTTCATGACATGTTGTTTCATACATCTCTGGCCAGTTTCTCAGACTTAATTCTGATGGGAGAAAAGATTGAACGTAACATTAAGCAAGGAAAATTCCAGGCTGAGGAATCAACTGCATCTGGCAGTAATAGGAAGGCTTTTGGTGGGCGCCGTCAGGGCGAGGCAAGCGCAGTATTTGGGGGCCGAGGCCGAGGCCGAGGCAGAGGTTGGAACCAATATCATCAGCCGCAGCAGGTGGCGAGTGTTACTATTCCATATCAACAACAACCGTTTCAGCAGCAGCCAATGCAACAACAACAGCAACAGCAGCAGCAGCAGCCGCCTCAGCAGGGGGCACAGCAGGCTCAGCGAAGATTCCAGGGTGGTAAACCAAGAAGAGTGTTTGAGAAGCCTCCCTCAACCTATGCAGATTTGTTGCAGACATTGTTGGGTTTGAACCTGGTAGAGAAGAGAACTCTGGCACCTATAACGGGAACTTCTCCGTATGGTTATGATGCAAGCAGGCACTGTGAGTTTCATTCTGGGGCTCCGGGCCACGATATAGAGGGTTGCCATGCTTTTAAGCACGTTGTGCAGGATCTTTTGGACAATAAGGCTATCAATTTCGGAACGGCAGGTCCGAATATAGTGCAGAAGCCCATGCCTAATCATGGGGCAAACGCCATTCTGACTGAGGAAGGGTTGAATCTGATTATGAATGTGGATGATTTAAAAACGCCGCTGAGCGAGATAAAAAACAGATTACTGCAAGGGGGTGTTTATCCAGGATGTGACGAGTATTGCTTAGAATGCTGGACCCTGGCTGGGGGATGCGATGATTTAAAGAAAGGCATTCAGGCTTTAATTGATGACGACACATTGCAGTTTGACCGAGCAGCAATCAAAGAGCCCGCGGGGGCAGTAGCAGATAATCAGAGTGATGTGGCCACTGTAACGATTCCTCGAAAGACAATCACTATAACATCACCGGCTCAGCGACCACCGATCACCATAACTAAGGCCGAACCAATCCCGTACGAGAGCACAAAAGCAGTCCCATGGTCATATGGGTTGGAAGTGTATTGTGACGGAATAAAGATTGATGTTAATAAGCAGCCAGCCGAGACTGTGGACAACGTTGTTGGTTCAGGAGGTATGACAAGGAGTGGTAGGATCTTTATATCACCTGAAGTGGAGGCCGAAAGACTAGCGAAAGGAAAGGGGAAGATGGTTGAAAATGTCCCAGTGCAGGCAAGCGAAAGAGCATCGGCATCGAAAGATGTAGAAGAGTTCATGCGCTTGATTCGAAAAAGTGATTACAAGATTGTGGAGCATCTGCAACAGACACCGTCCAAAATATCTATCCTGTCATTGCTCTTGTGTTCTGAAGCCTACAGAAATGCTTTGTTGAAAGTCCTAGATACTTCCTTCGTACCCCAAGACGTCTCCGTGAATCAGCTGGAAGGAGTGTTGGCACATGTAAACGCCGGCCACAGCTTGGGCTTTACGGACTTCGACTTGACCCCGAAAGGGAGAGATCATAATATGGCGATGCACGTATCTGTCGAGTGTAGAGGATCAGTGATGTCGCATGTATTGGTTGACACCGGATCGTCTTTGAATGTGCTGCCCAAGAAAGCGATGATGAAGCTGGATGTCAGAGGAATCTTGTGCACGCCCAGTGACTTGGTGGTTAGAGCGTTTGATGGCACGCGAAGAACAGTCTTTGGATCAATAACATTGCCTCTACAGGTAGGGCCGGAGGTGTTTGCTACTGAATTCTATATCATGGATATACAACCTGCGTACAGCTGCCTTCTCGGACGACCCTGGATTCATGGGGCTGGGGCAGTCACGTCTACCCTGCATCAAAAGTTGAAATATATGGTCGGAGACAGCGTAGTCACCGTATGCGGAGAAGAAGACATCCTGGTCAGCCATCTGTCGTCATTTAAATATGTGGAGGTCGATGGAGAGATCCACGAAACACCCTGCCAGGCATTTGAGGGGTTGCGTATCAAGGACAAAGATCCCGGGCCGAGCAAAGTGTCAGAGATAGCCGTCTCGTCGTATAAAGAAGCCCAAGCTCTGGTGGAGGCAGGAGAAGCAACGGGCTAGGGCAAAGTGCTGGATATTCCTGTGAAGATGGACCGATTCGGGCTGGGATACCAACCGTCGTCATCAACACCTGCTGTGGGAGCACCCCGTTTCAGAGGGCCAATAACCATCTCTGCTAGAGGAGTATGTCATGAAACCATCAATGCTGCTTCAGAGTCTGATGAAGGAGACAACGATTGTGATATGGATACCTGGATTCAGCCAAGCACGCCAGGACAGGGACTGTGCAACTGGTCTATTCAGGAGCTTGTTCCTGTGACTTTTAAACAGTAATGCTTTGCTTTATTAATTGTTGAACAATCTGATGTCTTGCCCGGGGCATCATGACTTGCTTAGGGTTGTGCTGTTATGAACATTGCGTGTTTATCATTAAATAAAAGGCGTTTTTTCATCTCTGTTTTTCTTGTTTTGTATTTTTCAATAAAATGGCAACGTGGTTATTCGCTTTATACACATTTTGAAGCATTTAACCATTCCTTTTGCAGGATAACATTTTCAGATGACATCCTTGAACCACCTATGACTCGTCCCGACTTTGAGCACCCGGTATTTCAGGCCGAAGAAGAGGTTGTCGAAGATAGTGACGTTCCTGAAGAACTGTCTTGGTTGGTGAGGCAAGAAGAGCGTGTCATTCTGCCTCACGAAGAGGTCATCGAAATCATCAACTTGAGGTCGGAAGGGGTTGAGAAGAATATTCGTATCGGAGCCGCGCTGCAGAGCGATATCAAGCGAAGACTGGTTGAAATGCTCAGGGAGTATAGTGATGTATTCGCTTGGTCGTATGAAGATATGCCAGGGCTCGATACAGATATGGTTGTGCACCGTCTGCCATTGAAAGAAGAATGCCCGCCGGTCAAACAAAAGCTCCGCAGAACTCGACCAGATATGGCAGTGAAGATCAAAGAGGAAGTTCAAAAGCAGTGGGACGCTGGTTTCCTGGCTGTGACAAAATATCCCTCATGGGTTGCTAACATCGTACCAGTGCCAAAGAAATACGGCAAGGTTCGGATGTGCGTGGATTATAGGGACTTGAATAAGGCGAGCCCAAAAGACGATTTTCCACTTCCTCATATCGATGTGCTAGTTGACAATACTGCTCAATACTCCGTATTCTCCTTCATGGATGGCTTCTCAGGCTATAATCAAATTAAAATGGCGCCAGAGGATATGGAGAAGACTACTTTCATAACGCCTTAGGGAACATTTTGTTACAAAGTGATGCCCTTTGGTTTGAAAAATGCTGGGGCAACGTATCAGCGTGCGATGACGACTCTTTTCCATGATATGATGCATAAAGAGATTGAAGTTTATGTTGACGATATGATTGCCAAATCCCAGACGGAGGAAGAGCATCTGGTGAATCTGCTGAAGTTATTTAAAAGGCTTAGGAAGTTCAGGCTGAGACTGAACCCTAACAAATGCACCTTCGGGGTGAGATCGGGTAAGCTGCTGGGGTTTATCGTAAGCGAAAGAGGAATAGAGGTCGATCCTGCTAAAATAAAAGCGATACAAGAAATGCCGACGCCTAAAACAGAGAAAGAGGTGCGCGGGTTTTTAGGGAGGTTGAACTACATCGCCCGGTTCATATCTCACCTAACTGCTACGTGCGAACCGTTGTTCAAGTTGCTGAAGAAAGATCAAGCTGTGACATGGAACGAAAATTGTCAAAAGGCGTTCGATAAAATCAAACAGTATTTGCAGGAGCCTCCTATTTTGATACCCCCAGTGGCAAGGAGACCCTTGATCATGTATTTGACAGTTCTTGAGGGAAGCATGGGTTGTGTTCTCGGTCAACACGACGAGACAGGAAGAAAAGAGCATGCGATCTACTACTTGAGTAAGAAATTTACAGATTGTGAATCTCGATACTCAATGCTTGAGAAAACTTGTTGCGCGCTAGCCTGGGCCGCCAAGCGTTTGAGGCAGTACATGCTGAATCATACAACCATGCTCATCTCGAAGATGGACCCTATCAAATATGTATTCGAAAAGCAGGCGTTGTCAGGGAGAATTGCCCGTTGGCAGATGGTCTTGACTGAATATGACATCCAATACGTCTCGCAAAAGGCTATAAAGGGGAGTGTGCTGTCTGAGTACTTGGTTGAGCAGCCTATTGAAGATTACCAATCGATGAGGTTTGATTTTCCTGACGAGGATATCATGTACCTAAAGATGAAAGATTGTGAGGAGCCGTTGCCAGACGAAGGGCCAGAGTTGGGTTCCAAATGGAAGATGATATTTGACGGAGCTGTGAATGCTTACGGTAGCGGAATAGGGGCAATCATCACTACGCCACACGGGTCGCACATCCCGTTTACTGCCCGATTGACCTTTACAGTTACCAACAATGAGGCCGAATACGAAGCTTGTATAATGGGGCTTGAAGAAGCCATTGATTTGCGAATCAAGAATTTAGACGTATACGGAGACTCAGCTCTGGTGGTGAATCAGATAAAAGGGGAATGGGAGACACGTCAGCCCAATTTGATACATTACATGAATTATGCGAGGAGATTGTTGCCTTTCTTTGACAAGGTTGAGTTGCATCATGTGCCGCGGGCAGAGAATCAAATGGCTGACGCCCTCGCCACGTTGTCTTCCATGTACAAAGTCAACTTCTGGAACGAGGCTCCCCGAATCATTATCTCTCGGCTCGACAGACCAGCTTTCGTATTTGCTATTGATGAAGCATCTGACGACAAACCGTGGTATTTTGATATCCTTAATTTTCTGAAGAACAAAGAGTATCCGGCTGGGGCATCCAGTCAAGATCAGAAGACTCTCAGGAGATTAGCGGGTAATTTCTATTTGAATCCGGATGGCGTCTTATACAGAAGAAACCACGACTTGGTGCTGTTGCGTTGCGTAGATGAAAAAGAGGCAAAGCTTCTCATGGAGGAAATACACGAAGGTACCTTTGGTACGCATGCTGGTGGGCATGCTATGACGAGAAAGCTGCTGCGGGCAGGTTATTTTTGGCTGACTATGGAGACTGACTGTTTCAAGTTTGCGAGGAAGTGCCACAAGTGCCAAATCTATGCTGATAAGATCCATGTGCCTCCGAGTCCTCTGAATGTGATGTCATCGCCATGGCCATTCTCGATGTGGGGAATCAATATGATTGGAAAGATCGAGCCGACAGCTTCTAACGGGCATCGGTTCATCCTAGTAGCAATCAATTATTTCACCAAGTGGGTGGAAGCGGCGTCCTACGCAAATGTAACGAAGCAAGTGGTGGACAGATTCATCAAGAGAGATATCATTTGCCGATATGGGATTCCCGAGCGGATAATCACGGACAACGGTTCAAACCTGAACAACAAAATGATGAGGGAGCTCTGTCAGAATTTCAAGATTGAACATCACAACTCCTCCCCTTACCGACCCAAGATGAATGGCGCTGTCGAGGCGGCCAATAAGAATATCAAGAAGATCGTTCAGAAAATGGTGGTGACCTATAAGGATTGGCATGAGATGCTACCTTTCGCTTTGCACGGTTATCGTACGACGGTACGCACATCAACCGGGGCAACCCCGTTCTCGTTAGTATACGGAATGGAGGCGGTATTACCATTGGAAGTTGAGATCCCTTCTCTGAGGGTATTGCGAGACGTTCAGCTAGATGAGGCAGAATGAGTAAAAGACAGGTTGAACCAACTAAGTTTGATGGACGAGAAGAGGCTAGCTTCTCTAGCATATGGTCGTTTGTACCAGAGCCGAATGAAGAAAGCATATGATAAGAAGATACATCCTCGAAGCTTTCAGACGGGCGACCTTGTGCTAAAAAGGATTCTCCCGCCGCAGGCAGATCACAGGGGCAAGTGGACCCCCAACTACGAAGGGCCATACGTCGTCAGGAAAGTCTTTTAAGGAGGGGCGTTATTGTTATCCACTATGGACGGTGAAGACTTCACGTCGCCTGTGAATTCGGACGCAGTTAAAAAATACTTTGCTTAAAATTGACCCGCTGGACAGAAAAAAGAGAGTCCAGGCAAAAATGGGGCATCCTTGCGAACCAAAAACAGAATGAAAGGTTCTGGCAAAAGTTAGGGATAAAATGAAAAAATGTACACCCGCGAAGTTGAAAACCTACACTGGGCGGCTTCGGCAAAAAAGGGTATCCCGGTGAACTGAAAACCCATAAAGGGCGGTTCACGCAAAAGTTAGGGATGTGAAAAGCAAATGACTGCGGTCCGAATTGGATATTACAATGAGCATCAGCGCGGGAGAATACGCCTGAAGGGGCGATTATCAGATACAATCTCTTCGGAAGTGTGAATGCCGGGGAAAGCATTAGAGTCGGATGAGTCATAGGAGGATCAGTTCGTGGTGTTCGTCTGCATCCCGTTGCCGACATGTGTACAAAATTTAATTTGTCAAAATATTTATGCTTCTTGTGCATACTTGTGTATTTACTTTACGTAGCTTCCTCTTTTCAGGAGTTACATCCCGTGTACAAAAAATTCCGCCCATTCAGGGGCCCAATCAATAAAAATTGTTATTCAGTACTTGATGCTGGTTCTTTACTGTTTTGTGCATGATAAAGCGCCTGAGTTTACTGAAACTAGCACGTGTATAACATCACTGGCCCTTGCCAACAATTGCTAAAGCTTTGAGTTAACTGAAAATAACGTCACTAACCTGAATCGATTTGGTTGTATAGGCTTGTCTTGTCTTGTTTGTGTTGTTGCAGGTTTCATAGCCGTACGAGGGAGACGATCAAAAGATTGCAGTAACAAAAGACTTGATCCCCACGCAGGTCATGCATGTGCTTCCTGAAGAAGGATCGAATTCCCCAGCTGGTCGTAGCTTATCCAAAGGACATCCTCCAGCAAAGTCATTTATCCTCAGCAGAGTTTGGCGATTCCTAGATCGAAGGCTGTATTCAGACAGTGCATCTCAAGCAGAATGGTTTAGCCGCAGAAGATTAGTGTTTGTGAGCTGTATTCAGACAGTTTACCTTTCCCTGCAGGGTCATTTACTCTCTCCCAGCGGAGTCAGCTGATTTTCCCTAAGAGAACCGTTCGTCCCCAGCGGAGTTCTCTTTCCAGCAAGTATTTTCATTCCTCCCAGTGGAACTCGAAGATTAAGGCTCTCCCCGGCAGAGTCGGTGTGGCGCATTGGCATTTATTTTGTCAAAATACCGTGTGATATTCGTTCACTTTCCAGCAGAAGTCCAATCATACCAGGCGCCTCTGCCATTCTCCAGCAGAGATATATTCCCCCAGCAGGGTGTTCCTTCAATGAGGTGATTGGTATTAAGTTCCCAACTTCCCAGCTGAGTCGACTTCACTCTTCCAGCATTAATTTTGCTGGAATAATTCTGTAGCATCTGGCTATCCCCAGCGAAGTTGGCATTGTTTTCAGTATTTATTTTGCTGAAGCAGTTTCTGTACCCAACAGCTCGAGTCTGCATTGGCATCGGCATATAGTGTCATACTTGCACCCACCAAATGAAAAAAGCGTAGCATTTCCATGTCAAATGGAACATGGCATCATTGACAAACGCATGCATTGTGAAACATAAACCAGGATGGCTAACCTTTTGTTTCAAGTATTGTTTCTCTTGCAGGTAGAGAGCCCTCGCTCAAGTGAATCAATAAACATTCGAGGTCTCGGCATGAGACATTCAACGAAGTGTCAGCTTTGGCACTACTCCCCACAGAGTCAGCAGGATAAGTTTCTCTTTGTCCCCAAGCAGAGTTACTTATTTCCCCGCCAGGGTTTCTTGTTGAAGTTTCTCTAGTCCGACCAGCGAATTGTTTCCTTCAAAGTTGTTGTTACGTCAGCATTAAAAGGTTTCATGAACCAGAATTGCAGAGGCTATCGCCGGTTATTAGAGCAGGCCCCCAGTAGTTTGGTTTTCAAATATCTCCAGCAGAGTCCGCTTCAAAGTCGCTATCACGTTAGTGCTAAGAAGTTTGTGGGTTGGGATCGATGGAGCAATAAGTTCTGACGTGGACAATTTATTCCGATATTGACGGGATTTTTTTCGTGCTGGAGAAGTGGGTGTCCTAACGTGGACAGTTTTATTCCCTGGGCTGATAGGAGGTGCTAGTCCTAACATGGACGGGTTCGATTTCTCAGAATTGATGGAATGTGGAGGCCTGACGTGGACATTTCCTCAAGTTGACGATATGTGTTAGTCCTAACGTGGACAGATTCGAGTTCTCGGTATTGATTGAGTATGGAGTCCTGACGTGGACAAGATTGGTTACTCTTCATGTTGGCGTCCTGACGTGGACAATTTATTTCCAGCAGATATCTTTCTTCGTAATGATGAAAGGTGCGTCCGGACGTGGACAAAGTTTGTAGTTCTTTGTGATGGCAAGACGCAAGAGTCCTGACGTGGACGAATTTATCCTTCTTCGTGTTGTTGGCAAAGTATGAGTCCTGACGTGGACAAAGTCTTATTTCCCCAGCAAGTCGAAGACGCGCAAGTCCTGACATGGACAGGTTCTAATTCTTCAGCAAGTCGACATGTGAGTCCTTACGTGGACAAATGGAAAAAGATGATTCCTTACGTGGAAAGAAGTGATTCCTTACGTGGAAAGATGTATTCCTTACGTGGAAAATTTAGTCCTGACGTGGACAAATTTAGAAGAGAAGTTGGTTTCCTTACGTGGAAAGAAGTGATTCCTTACGTGGAAAGATTGAGTCCTTACGCGGACATATCAGAAGTTGATTCCTAACGTGGAAAGATTGTATTCTTAACGTGGAAAGAAGTTGATTCCTTACGTGGAAAGATTGTATTCCTAACGTGGAAAGAAGTTGATTCCTTACGTGGAAAAGTTATGATTCCTAACGTGGAAAAGAACGATGTATTCCTTACGTGGAAAGAGATTGTATTCCTTACGTGGAAAGAAAGTGTATTCCTAACGTGGAAAGTGTAGTCCAGACGCGGACAGATCCAGACGAAGTCTTATTCCTAACGTGGAAATGTTATTCCTAACGTGGAAAGAATGTTATTCCTAACGTGGAAATGTTACTCCTAACGTGGAACGAAAAGGTTATTCCTGACGTGGAAAGAAGCGTGTTCCTTACGTGGATAAATCAGAAAGAGTAGTATTCCTTACGTGGAAAGATTGGAGTCCTGACGTGGACATGTCAAGTTGTATTCCTTACGTGGAAAGATTGGGGTTCCTTACGTGGAAAGTTTGTGGTTCCTTACGTGGAAGAGTTTGGCAAAGCAAAAGAAGACGTATTCCTTACGTGGAAGAGTTTGGCAAAGCAGAAAGAAGTTTTGTTCCTTACGTGGAAAAGTTGAGTCCTTACGTGGACAAATCAATACGATAGATAGTATTCCTTACGTGGAAAGTTTAGTCCTTACGTGGACAGATTCAGAAAAGGAGTTGGTTTCCTTACGTGGAAAGAGGTGAGTCCTGACGTGGAAAAGCGATGTATTCCTGACGTGGAAGAGTTTAGTCCTAACGTGGACGGACGCAGAAGTTTCCTAACGTGGACGGTGTTATTCCTAACGTGGAACGATTATTCCTTACGTGGAAAGGTGAGTCTTAACGTGGACAATGTTATTCCTAATATGGACAAGAGTTTACTCCTAACGTGGACGATCTATTCCTGATGAAATGCAGAAGAGTCATCCCCAGCACGGTCGCTAATGGATCAGTGGGTTGCCGTAACAGTCAAATTCAGCCGATGAATATCGTTCCCCAAGCAGGGGCACAGTTTATTTCTGCGGTTGGCAAATTTCCGGGTTCTTAGTATTCAACCGTCTCGTACCGCGAATGTCTGAAGGCTCCGGGCGCTTCACCCAGTCGGGTCCAAGTCGCTTGAATAGGGGCAGCTGTTGCACCCTAAAATATGCCCAACCTGATTCACTTGGTTTATGTTTCAACTGCATAGTCATTTGCATTGTCATCATGTATATAGTGCATTCATCTGCATTGCATAGCATAGCAAATCATCCAACAGGGACCAGGCATTATTCTCATCTCTATGAGCCTATCAAGAGGTTATTATCTGAATTCAATCCCATGCAAGTCATCAGAAAGAATTTGAAAGCTAAAGAAGTCAATGGATCAAGCAAGCAATCTATCTCCTATCTGAGGGTATCTGGGGATCATCAAAGAAATTGTGAGTTGTGGGCTGAGCATGGAGAGTATCTAGACATCATGGGAGACTTAGAAAGTCATTTGGAGAAGGAGACAAGTTGTTGATGTGACCACAAGAATTGCAGTTGAAGACAGTCAGCTAGGGTTTCATCTGGGTCAACCCTGGGTCAACTCTAGGTCAATTGATTGATCAAAAGGCATTAAGGTCTATTGGAGAGATGTGGGGTTCATCATTTGACATGGGGAATAAGGATATGGTGATATGCCAAGAAGAATTCAAGAGAAATCAAGGAGAAGAGGGGCTTCTAAATTAGGGTTTCTGTGTAAAATCCCCTAGTTTAGGTCAAATTTCCAAGCAAGATAAGTCAAAATGCAAGCTTCAAATGGATCCTTGGCCAACATGGAACTTGTAGAGGATCTCAAGACCTTTAATTTGAATGGTGGAAGACACTAAGGAGGTTTATAGAGCTCAAGTTATGGTCCTTGCAAGTTACAGGTCATCTGAGGTATCTGAAATTTTGTCTGTGAAAGTGACTTGACTTCCAAGCAATTTTTACCCCTCAAGGAAATTTCAAATGAATTTATGGTCAACATAAGAGTTGTTCCTCATTGTCTTACCTTTCTATAATGGTATAGTATGCCTTCATGTGATTTATGGAACTCTACTTATGGTCTTGGCAAGCAAAGGGTATTTTGGTCATCTGGTGATTACAGGTCATTCTTAGCCTATGACTAAAACTCATACAAGGAAGCTTCAAATGAAAAACTTCCCAACATCAAAGTGGCTCAAAATGTCATTTTAAGTCTAGAAAAGAAGTCATGGAAGTTTGGAAATGCATGGAATGGAACTTGACCAAAGTTGGTGAAAATGACCTAAAAAAGGCATATAAGTTGAAAAAGTTGAAATGAAAAATTGGTTTGAGAGATATACAAATCCAAAATGGGTCATCCAATATACCAAATTGATTCCAAAGAATATTTTGAAGACATTGGTTCAGCCACATTTTTGAGTTTAGGCTTAAAAATTGGACTTCCTTTGTAAATTTGATTCTTGCATTTTAAGGCACCTAAAGGAAAAGTTTGCCAAAGCCTTAAAATGACTTGAAATGCCTTGTTTCCTTATTACCATCTCATGTAAGGGTATTTTAAGGAGAATTGCATGATTATCATGAGATCTCATGGGATTTACTAAGAATAGAAAAGTTGAAAATCTCATTGCATGAGAAGTTCTAGAAACTTCATGGAGCTTTCTCAAAGGTTCTAGATGCTCCCATTGGTGTGTATATAAACCCTAGAGAGGGTCCATGCAGTGGTTGGTGATTCTTTGAGCTTGCAAACCCCATTTTGATTCCTTCACTCCCATTTTCATTTTCTTTTCAAAGTACATCAAAACTCCATCAATTGTGAGATTTCTTCTTGTCATCATCTTCCTCCATCATCATAGAGTGAAAAGCAAGAAAAAACTAGAAAGAAAGGTGGCTGGTTCATGAGATTCGAATCTTCACTCCAAGTTGCATAAAGGTTTGGCCAGGGTGAATCAAGAAGTTTGAGCAAGAATTACTACCATCAGAAACATCAACATCCATTGAAGATCAGTTAGAGCAAGTGACAAGAGCTGGAAAGAGAGACAACCACCATTACCATCATCATTTGGTAAGCTTGCATGATCATTCGAATCCCAGTATTTATGCATGATTAGGGTTTGTTGTTAGGCTAAACTTGATAGAGACCAATTAGGGATGCTTTGTAAGTAGTTTGAAGGCCTTTCATGGAGGTTCAGAATATGTGCACAATTCTTTCAAGATCAAGATCATGTTGATTAGTGAGTTTAAATACATGTGAACTAGTTTAGAGAACTCAGTGTAACCTAATGAACAAGAAGATACCATTAGAAGTTCGAATTGTTAAGGTTGCAGATGGTGTAAACATGTTGTACCCAAGCTTTGTTGCTTTCGGTTTGAAGGTTAGAGGTGGTTTCAGTTGACACTAGCACCATGGCTGTATAGAGGGCAATGAGGGGAGTAATTTTGATCTTGGAATCGTGTGATTTCATGGTGAAATGAAAGAGAACGAAGGCGTGGAAGTTCTGTGCGTGAGAGTGGCTTTCATGAAACCCTAATGGTTGGAGGAAGACGATGGCCAATAGCCCTTGGATCCGATGAGAAATCTTGACTTGACCAAAGATCCAACGCTCCACGTTCAATCCGAGTTTTTGGAGGCAATTTCAAAAGGATGAAACGATGCGTTTCATTAATGTGTACTAATGGGCCTTTTCTGTTATCTGCACCCCCACTCTTGCAAGGCCCAATGGAAATGAACGGTGTTGACGTGCTATTCTCACCCCCTATCCCATTTCGTTTATATTTTCTTTCTTAATTTCTCTTCATTTCCATTCATTTTCATTAATTCATAAAAAATTGAAATTTGCTTATTTTTTGCTCATTCTTTTTGCAACATTTTCTTTAAAATGTCAAGAATTTTATAAAAAATAAAAATAGCATTTTATTTTTTATTAGCTATTTTTTTCATATTTTCCAAATAAATGCATATTTTACATGTTTCATTTCATACACAATTTTGTTTAATTTTGTTCAGGCATTTGTGAAATGATTTTTGTCCCATTCTTTTTTGTGGTATCAAATATGAAGGTGTAGACTCTCTGAATTTTGTACCATGATTTTTAGAAGCTCATTTGATATATTTTGCTCATTGGACATTTTAGGTGTCAAAATTAGGGTTTCACTCAACTTAGGTGTACAATAGATTAATTCTTTTAGGGATTTTCACTTGGTTTTTGGCATATGGGACTATAGGGGTTATGGGTATAGGATAGATCCCTTAGAAAATATTAGGATTCCCCTACTGCTATTAGTATATTGCTTATATTTGCTTGACTGGTGTGGTGTGCCCTCTCTGGGGATTATGATTTGTCTGTGTGGGTATTGGGTTTGCTTGGAGATTGGGAGAGCTGGAGACCTATGATGATGAAGCCCAGTGGAAGATCAGAGAATGAAGACCAATTTCCAGAGCTGATAAGAAGTATCTCTTGCTGGTGGCTGCTGAAGTTTGTAGGACATAGGAGTTAGACAAAGCTCTAGAGTAGCCAACTTGATTCTCAAACATGGAAGGTCTTGATTGCCTCCATTCTTCTCTGTGATACAGAGTCTCTCTGAGACACTCACCCCCTTCCTTTGTAAGGCTTGGTGCTAATGTCTGAGGGATAGAACTCTTGAGAGAAATATTCTTTGTGTTGATAGCAGTCTGTTTGCCACCCTTGGTGGTCAAACTAATTGCTTAACACCCAGTTTACTCTTGTGATTGATTCTCTCAGCTTGGAGATTGAGACTTGAAGAAAAGCCATTGTAGACTGAAGATTGATGACAAAGACCCTGCTTGAAGGCTGTGGAGATGGAGATTGATGCTTGCTGAAGCTTACAGCTGATTGATGAGGACTTGAAGTCAGATGTTGATGCAAAGCTGCTGTGGCTGTTTATTTTTTGCTGTTTTTCATTTCTGATGTATTGATTGGTTTTCCCTGACTGTATTGTTTGCTGTTTACCCTGTTGGGTTGAAAGTGAATCCTGTTCACTTTTGCCTATTGTTTTCTAGGTTCGAGGTCGAGTGGGACTCCCTTGCCTCGCTTGGATTGTTGCATCCATGCATTTTACTGCTTTATTGTATATATCGGCTATTTCTGTTTCCGTCTATTCCCCTAGGATCTCTGTTTCTCTCTGCGCAAGAGAGGAGCATGATAGACATTAGGTCTTAACCCATGCATGATAACATTAGGTTAGTTTGATACCCTTCGCAACCGTAAGTTAGAGTTCTGTCTCTTCTTTCTCAAAACTAACAGAAAAACGCAATAAAATTTCAAATACAATAAAAGACACTTCTTCCGTAAAAGAATGTGAACTCATCAAAACGTCATTTTTGTCCGCTTGGACCAGTAATCAGAAAAACCTTTTTCAGAAGGAATAAAATCAACCAAGACAGACTTGTGTCGTGCGTGGCCCGAACTACGTTTGCTCTGATCTTTCATGCTGTATGAAAGTACGTAGGCATAGGATGCGATATCCTAGCGAGCAACTTTCCCCTCCTTTCCCGTAGGTAGGCGAACTACATTGACTCTGATTTCTCGTTCCAGACGGGAATACGTAGGCATAAAGTGCGATACTTTGCCGAGTCATTTCTTTTTCTTTTTAACCCTTAACCCTTAGTTTAGATAGAATAACAAACAATCCATACCAGAAAACAAGCGTGGATCCCGTCGAGTACGACGGACGTGAGGGGTGCTAATACCTTCCCCTTACGTAACCGACTCCCGAACCCAGGTTTTGGTTGCGACGACCATACCTTTCCCGTGTTGTGCGAGGTTTACTCTGAGCGTTTCCTTTCCCTCCCGTGGGATAAATAACGCACGGTGGCGACTCTTCTGTTCAGCCGGCGCCGATTTTCGCAGTAGCGACACATAGACTTAGCAAACTCCTTTCCAAGTGAAATATTTGTGATTCTAAAAATAATATCATCAACATAAATCTGAAAGATTAAGATATATTTCTTAATTGATTTATGAAAAAGAGTGGTATCAACCTTTCCTCTGATAAAATTATTTTCTAGAAGAAAATTACTCAGCCTTTCATACCAAGCTCTAGGAGCTTGTTTTAGGCCATAGAGTGATTTCTTTAATTTAAAAACGTGTTCTGAAAATATTTCATTTTCAAATCCAGGAGGTTGATGAGCATATACTTCTTCTTCTATTAAACCATTTAAGAAAGCACTTTTAACATCCATCTGATACAGAGTGATGTTATTCTGTACAACAAAAGAAATTAGCAAGCGTATGGATTCTAACCTTCCCACAGGAGCATATGTATCTGTGTAGTCAATACCTTCTTGCTGACTGTAGCCTTGAGCAACAAGTCTAGCTTTATTTCTCATGACTTCTCCTTGCTCATTTAACTTATTTCTAAAGACCCATTTTGTTCCAATAATGTTGAATCCTCTTGGTCTTGGAACTAGATCCCAGACATCATTTCTTGTGAATTGATTTAGCTTCTCTTGTATAGCAAGTATCCAATCATTGTATTGCAGAGCTTCATCCACAGAGGTAGGTTCAATAATTGACACCAGACTAAACAATGTATCCTAGAGGATTTGAGGAAGGATCTTGTTCTTATGGGATCATCCTTCTTTCTAATAATCATTTCCTCTGGATGAGGAGATTTGATTCTGGAGGATCCTTTTAGAGTTGGTTCTTCAGAAATAGTTAAGTTATCCAGATGAGCAGCTAATGGAGTGGCATCTGAAATTGCTTCTGATTCTTTAGCTGGAACTTTGTTTTCCTCTGATTCTTCAGAGTCTGTGAGAAGAACTTCTCGATCTGCAGAAATTTCAGACTGCTTTGGCTTTTGATTGCCAAGCTTATCATCAAATCTGACACGAATTGATTCTTCCACAATCTGTATTTCAGTATTGTATACTCTGTAGCCTTTTGAGCATTCAGAATATCCAAGCATAAAACACTTTTGTGCTTTAGAGTCAAATTTGTTCAGATTATCTTTAGTGTTCAAAATAAAACAAATACATCCAAAAGGATGGAAATATGAAATGTTGAGCTTTATATTCCTCCACAATTCATAAGGAGTCTTCTCCACAAGAGGTCTTACAGAGACTCTGTTGGGAATATAGCACGCTGTATTTATTGCTTCTGCCCAAAAATGTTTAGCCGTATTTGTCTCATTGATCATGGTTCTGGCTATTTCTTGCAATGTTCTATTCTTTAGTTCTACTACTCCATTCTATTGAGGAGTTCTAGGACAAGAGAAATCATGTGCAATGCCATTTCCTTTAAAATATTTTTCAAAAGATTTATTTTCAAATTCACCACCATGATCACTTCTGACTTTGACAATATTAAATTTCTTTTCATTTTGAACTTGATTGCAGAAATCAAAAAATACAGAGTGAGACTCATCCTTGTGCTTTAGGAATTTTACCCATGTCCATCTGATGTAGTCATCAACAATGACAATCCCATACTTCTTGCCTCTGATGGATGCAGTTTTCACTGGTCCAAACAGATCAATGTGCAGAAGCTCTAATGGTCTAGAAGTAGAAACAACATTCTTTGGTTTGAAAGTGGATTTTGAAAATTTTCCTTTCTGACATGCTTCACAAAGAGCATCTGAGTTGAACTTCAACTTAGGAAGTTGATCGGTGGATTTCACTTGTGTTTTCAAACTCTGTTTGTTGTTGGTTTTGCACTGTTTTTATCTGTTTTCGAAGCTTTGGTTTTTGTTATCTTAGTTATTTGTAGTCGTTTTTATGTAAGTCTTATTTTGAGGTTTGTATTACTTTTGCCGCTGGTGCGTTTGATTCGGTTTCTTTTAGTGTGTTTTTGGCAGGAATTGATGGCCCGACATTCGCACCGTTTCGGAGGCAAAGAAAAGTCAAAAAAGTGGAATGCAGAGGCCTGACACAGGTACCCGTGTTACACAACACGGCCCGTGTCAGGAGGGACACGACCAAGAGGAGGAGAAAAGAATGGATAACAGAAGAGCAACACGGGTGCCCGTGTCACACAACACGGCCCGTGTTGCAGCCTCTGATGCATGTTTTTGAGCATTTTAGATACAGAAGCCTGACACGACCACCCGTGTTACACAACACGGCCCGTGTCAGGGCCACTGATGGTGAAAATTGTCGTTTTCTGAATTTTTGCATTTGGAGCCATTTCGAAGGGTATTTTAGACATTCTATCATGTAATTTAAATTGAGTTATATTAGTCGTATTTTGTCAAAAGGAAAACACGACTTTTTGGATTGGGATAGATTTTTACACATCTGAAGGAGAATTCTGGAGAACGAAGGATCGATCAAATGCGGAAGCAATTGACGATCCAAGTGAACCAATTTCAATTGTAATGATCTCTTACCTTTTATTTCTAAGTTCATTTGTTTTTATTAAGAACATGAGTGGCTAAACCCCCAATTGTTAGGGGGTGGCCCTGCATTGCAATGTATTGACATTTGTTTGGATTATTCTATGAGACTTATGTTATTCACCTTATATATTTTTTTTTGCAACAATCTTAATGCGTATTTGTCGCTACTGCGAAAATCGGCGCCGGCTTGACAGGAGAGTCGCCACCGTGCGTTATTTATCCCTCAGAGCGGGAAAGGAAACGCTCGAAGTAAACCTCGCAAAGACGGGAAAAGGTATGGTCATCGCAACCATAGCCTGGATTCGGGAGTCGGTTATGCAAGGGGAAGGTATTAGCACCCCTCACGTCCATCGTACTCGATGGGATCCACGCTTGATGTTTATAGGCAAAAGGGTGTATTATCTATCTACGCTAATGGCTGGTCTGAAAAGGAAATAAAAGGACAGGACTCGACAGAACATACGGTGTTCTGGGCCTACGTATTCCCTCGTGCAATGGGAAAGTCAGAGTCAACGTAGTTCGACTACCTATGACTAAACGGGGGAAAGGTTGCTCGCCAGGACATCGCGTCCTGTGCCTACGTACTTTCATCTGGTATGAAAGATCAGAGCAAACGTAGTTCGACTAACTACGGGTAAACTGGCGCTCTCACACAGCAGTGAGAAAACAAACTGGTCTCTAAGGCTCGGGAACCTACAACTATGGTCTGGTCTCAAATGCACTCGGGCAGGAGAAAGGGATAACAATTAGTCGTTAGCGGGAAAGTCTCGATCGCACAGCCGCGAGAGAACAAAAGGTTAGTCGTTAGTGTGCTCGCTAGGATATCGCATCCTATGCCTACATATCTTCGTCTGGTACGAAGAATCAGAGCAGCTGTAGTTCAGCTAACTACGGGTCAAGCTACTCAAAAGCTCCTACAGAAAGGAAAGGGAAACCCTAAAACTATAGCCGAGAAACAGGGGAATCTACCTACTGCTATCACACCTGGTTGACCATCCTAATGTCTATCATAACAACTCCGCAGCGGAGAAGTCAGAGCTCCTAAGGGATCATGGCAACAGGACTAAACCACAAACGAGAAACTGCAACGTAAAGGAATACTGAACATATGCATGAATGCAACAGCTAAACAAACAAGGCACAAAGGCCGCAAACCACAAAGGTAAGGGAGCTCAGCTCTACCAAATACCAACAAGCAAAGCCACGCAATAACAAACAAGCAGAAGGAGGACCACCTCAACTTCTCATGCACACAAAGTCTACTTCTAAGATGCACCTATTCAGAACTATCTAGATGAATACCTAAGTCTAATGCAACATAACATCACACAAGTCAAACAATCCAAAGAGAAGGCAGGCTAACCTGACAAGCCTCTATCTATAAAACAAGAAGCTACTCCTGGGCAAGGCCCCTAACCAACCTGAAACAAGCTCCTAATCTATCTCTAAACAAAGCTCTACACAAGACCCTAAGCAGAGATCTAAGCAAAAACTCTAATCAAAACCCTAAGCAAGAGGAATCAATCCCAGTCTCCAAGCTTCATAACAAGCTTACCAGAGAAAGGAAGCTAAGCAGACAAGCTCATAGTGCCTTCCTCAGGAAAGTACCAGGAGGTTACTACTCAGGAGTCATATCCTATGCGGCTCGACAACTGTGATCAGTTTACATTCCTCCTCAGGAGAAACTAAACTCACATGAAGGCTCCGGCATCACTGGATATTTGAGAAAACCTATATGCACTAAGGGAACTAAGTGAACAGACTCATAGGACATTCCTCAGGAAAGTGCTAGGAGGCTGACACTTAGGAATTGTATCCTACGTGGCTCAACAACTGTGATCAGTTTACATTCCTCCTCAGGAGAAATTAAACTCACAAGTTGGCTCCAACATCACTGGATACTTGAGAAATCCTAGACAAACTAATGGAACTAAGTGAATAGACCCATAGGACCTTCCTCAGGAAAGTACTAGGGGGCTTCCACTTAGGAATCGTATCCCATGTGGCTCAACAACACGTGATCAGTTTACATCCCTCCTCAGGAGGAATTAAACTCACAAGTTGGCTCCAACATCATTGGATACTTACGAAAGAGGTGAGAAGAAAGAATGAAAGTCATTCATAGTGCCTTCCTCAGGAAAGTACCATAAACTCCCTTCAAACTTCAGGATCTCGAACCTCACGAACAGACAACAAGCTCCTAGACTAAGCCTCAATCCACTGCCTCTTTGCAAGCTCCAACAGGACCTCCATCAGCTCCCACCTTGAGAAGAACCCACAGGCCAAAAAACCACAAGAGACTATCTCTGAAGTTCAACCACAGTTGAACTTCAAAGTCAGAAGTCATCAAGACTTCTCCTATCTTCAGGCTCAGACAAATCATATCAGAACATCCTACAAAAATCTATCAAAATCTAATGGGAGACCTACATGGCTCTAGGACAACATACTGAAAAATCAGAACAAAATTCAACACCAGATAAAAGAACTAAAATCAGCAACACAGACATATCCACAAACCAATTTATTCAACATCAATAACAATGAAAAAATGCAATTTAAATGAACATGCATGATTAAGCTAATGTTTCTGCACTATAAAATTCTACACTGAATTACGAGTCTACCGAAAAAAGAACGGAATTATTTGACTAAATCTACTATTTTTTATTAATTTTTTAATGACATGTATGCACTAAAAATATTAAAAGAAATCAATTAAATGGAAAATATACAAAAAAATGACAAACAAAAATAAAATGACTTTTTTATTTTTATTTAATTTTCTAGGAATTATGATGAAATGGTAGGAAAAAGAAGAATTAAAAAAAATCACTTATTTACATTTTATTATGATTTATTTACAAAACATGAAAATATAAAAGAAAAAAACAAAATAAAAGAAAATGGAATAAAGTTGGGGGGTTTAAACAGCAAGGTTTATGGGTTATTATTGCATTGGGCTCTAAAAATGGGGGTGCTAACAGCATTAGGGCGCAGGGCCCAGACTCATCAAAAACAATTAATAAACTTCAGAAAGAAGAAAAACGCCTGGGGGTGCTGTTAGCAATGAATTTCAGTTATTTTTCATTGGGCTTACGCCCAGGGGGGTGCAGATAGCATGAGGGCCTAAGGCCCAAATCCAATCACTCTGATCTCACACACGGGGGGGGGGGGGGGGGGGGGGGGGTGACGAGTAACAATGGGGTAGTGTCTCAGCAAAATGTGTTTGGGCTTGGCCCAAACCTAACCCTAACCCAAACGAGACCCTAGACAAAATCATATTCCCTTCCCCTTGACTCAGGTTACTGTTCACGAAGCCAAACCCTAACCGTTTCGTTCTCTCCTCTCTGCAACCTCTCTGATCTCAATCAATCCAAACAAACCCTAAACGAAACAACTTCTCACCCAAACACCTCAATTTCTCATAAGAATCCACTGCTCAAGATCTAACTTAAACTACTCACTAACTGAGAATCCTAACAGGAGCCTACATTCAACAATCAACAACGATGAGTGGAAGAACGTCGTACCTGGCTTGAGGAGTGAACGACGCCGTGAACTGTTGCCGTTTGTTGAAACAATCCTTGAAGACGCTCGGTTGAGATTCTTGCGTTGAGATCTTGCTGGGGGATTTCTGGAGACGTTCACGATCTGGAAAACCTGGGGGGAAAGTTCTTAGCAGACGACGGTGTTCTTGAGTTTGTTGAAGGAGGATCTTTGTGGAAGTTCTTGCTTGAAGATCTCTGGGAAATCTGGAAAGAGTTTGGGAGAAGTATTATGCGTTGATGAACTTAGATCTGGAGACTCATGAAGATCCACGGATGTGGATGAAGGTCCTTGAGGAATGAATCGTGATGGTGATGAACGAATTCTGGAAGAAAGAAGACGAACTGACACGAGCTTGGATGACGAATCTGGAGATTGATGGTTGAATCTGGGCGCGAACGATGAGTTTTCCGGTGGTGGTTAGTTTTTCCGGCGAGGTGATGATGAGTGTTGACGGAGGAACACGATGGAGGTCGGAGGTGTTAGGAAGATTCTGCAATTTTTTGCAGATTCCGGCGAGGCTGGTGGCGTTAAGGGCGGCCGGACGGACTTTGCATGCCGGCCGGTGGCTTCTCCGGCGTCGCGTGTAGTGATGACAGGTGGTGAAGGAATGGTGCAGGGAGGAGACACGTGTTTGGGATGCGTGGCGTGGATTGGGGGAGTCTGAGTGTGTGGTGGCGTGATTGCATGCGCGCCGCGTGTCCTCGGAGAGAGAGTGAGAGGGAACGCGTGTGGGGTCTGAATGGGTGTAACGTGGGCCCGCTCTAGTGCAACACGTGGCCTCTATTTATGCCACTGAAAACGCCTGGAACTTTCTAGAAGCTCCTGGAGAAGACTGGACGAATTGGACTTGCTGGATCATTTTTTCTGGACTTGCTGAATTGCAAACTAATGAGAACTGGGCCTAAAAAAAAACACCCCCTGGGCCCATACGAAAAATGAATAAAAACCCCAAAAAAAGAAAAACTGATTAATATCTGATTAAGACTAATAAACCTAATTATCTACTTAAGACTAATCCTAAAACAGAATTAACACCTAATTAAACTAATTTCCTAATCAACTCTAAAAACTGATTAAAGCTCTAATTAATTCTATATTATCCTAATTAAACCTAAAAAAATCAATTAACCTAATTAAACTCTAAAAAGTGATTAAGAGTCTAATGAATTCTATATTATTTTCTATTAAAACTCTAACATTATTTAATATCTATCAAAATATATCATTAATAAAAGAAAACTATATTATTTTCTATATTATCTAAAAAACAATTAAACCTATTTTAAAATCTATACAAAATTTTAAAAATGATTTAAAAAACAATTAAACCTATTTTAAAATTTATAGAAAAATTCTAAACTATTAACATCTATTAGTAATAAAAGAAAAACTATATTCCCCTTTTTCTTTATTATTCTAAAAACTATTTAAAATCTTATTTATTCTAAAAATCTATTTAAAAATTCTATAAAATCCTAAAAAGAGAATTAAACTATTAAAAAATACAAAAACCCTATTTAAATTCCAGAAAAATCTGTAAAGCCTATTAAAAATTCGCAAAAGTCTATTAAAATCCTAAAAATGCAGATGAATGCAAATGACCCCCCATAAAAGAGCGCACGAGACCAGATCGAATCGAACAGAGATCCCCGGGCATCAGAATATCCTCAAAATCACTGTGCAAGCTAAAAATCACCGAGGAGCGCACAATTTCCTGAAAATAAAACCCTGGTGATCTGGACTGGATCTGCCGTATCTGATAGATGAAAATCAAGCTGTAAACTCTGATATCCTCCGTTTGTGCACAAATATCATGCGTCTGATTTGCGAATATGAAATTAAACCATGAGTCAGATAGGAGAATCAGTTGGTCAAATTTTAGGGTGCAACAGCTGCCCCTATTCAAGCGACTTGGACCTGAAGGGTTTGAAGAGCGCTCGGCCTTCAAACATTCAGAGGTACGAGACGGTTGAATACAAATAAAACCCGAAAATTTGCCAACCGCGAGCATATATTGTAAACTGCTTGGGGAATAAAGTCCAGAAAACCGAGTCCAGTCATTATGGCACCAAACTGATCAATCATCTGATAAAGAACTCCTGATTTGAATACCCGTTGCTTGTGATACCCCATATAACAAACCCTGAGGGCTGCAACAACATACCTGATCCTTTCACATTGCCTACTGATAGGCAGAAAGAAAAATATACTCACATCACCCAAAGATGGACGGGAAGACACCCTGATTGAATACTCACCTCGTCTAATGATAGACGGAAAGACAACATAAATCTCCATATTCACGTCGTCTAAGGGTAGACGGCGTCATCCTGATCGATGAACAAATCAATTCACATCGTCTAAGGATAGACGGGAACAAAGCCTGATCGCATACTCACATCGTCTAAAGATAGACGGGAAGAAGTAATCTCCGTACTTGCATCGTCTAAGGGTAGACGGAAAGACACCATTAATCTCCATATGCACATCGTCTAAGGATAGACGGGAAGAAATAATCTCCATTTGCACATTGTCTAAGGGTAGACGAAAAGACACTATTAATCTCCATATTCACATCGTCTAAAGGTAGACGGAAAGAAATAATCTCCGTACTTGCATCGTCTAAGGGTAGACGGAAAGACACCATAATCTCCATACTCACATCGTCTAAGGGTAGACGGGATCATCCTGATTGATGAAACAAACCAATTCACATCGTCTAAGGATAGACGGAAAGACATAATCTCCATACTCACATCGTCTAAGGGTAGACGGGATCATCCTGATTGATGAAACAAAACAATTCACATCGTCTAAGGGTAGACGGAAAGAAATTCTTAATCTCCATACCCACATCGTCTAAAGATAGACAGAAAGACACCATAACGCAATTCAACACCATCCTTTGAATTTCAGAATTCTTCTGTTTACGGGAATTGATGGAAAGATCAATATCCTTGAAGGGGCCACATCGTCAGTATGGACTGACGGGAAGAAAACCACCTTTTAAGGAACCATGTCGTCAATAAGAATCGACAATCACGAAAACTGAACATTCTTCGAAGAGCCTCGCCATCAATAAGGATCGACAGTCAGAAAAGTACCTCTTGCAACGTCATCTCATCCAATAAACAGAAAGAAAACCCCTATCCGAAATATCGTTTTGAAACCCCTCAACAACCAAAGATAGCCGGAGAAGACTCACTGGGGAAACGCCTCATCATACGTATGATCTGGCAATAAGAAACCCGCTGAACAGTAACTCGAAACTTCACATCGTCTACTGATAGACGAAAAGAAAAGCATATCCTGGGGGAAACCCCTTCTTGAAACCTTACCGTGATCACCCGTAACTTCACATCGTCTAAGGATAGACGGAAAGAAAACCACATTCGCACTCAAAACGTCTAATGATAGACGGAGAAATCCATTTATTGGAGGAGCACATCGTCAATATGAATTGACGGGAAGAAAAGTCTGTCGACATCAGATGACTACTTGATCAAAGCATAATCGTTGTCTGACCTGGGATACAAATAATCCGCTGAATCGTCTGAATACTGTTGCTGGATAAATGCCCCTGAACTGATCACAGAGTAATTCACGCGCCATATGAGGCTGATAGAAAGCCTGACTCATGCTTCGTATGCATATGCATATGCTTTAATCCTTTCACGGCGTAATGCTCCATTCTGGATGGAAATGCTACGCATTTTGACAATGATATGTAAGTATGATGCAAATATGATAATGCATGTAATATGCTAATGCAGGCTCGAGCTGTCGGAGAGAGCTAGGTACAGAACCACTTCAGCAAAATAAATGCTGAAGGCGAGGCCAACTCTGTTGGGGATAAACTGGATATCACTGAATCGTCCTAGCAAAATAAATGCTGGGAGAGTGAAATCAACTCCGCTGGGGATATTGGGAACTTAACCGAACACCTCGACGAAGTAACACCCTGCTGGGGAATATAACTCCGCTGTGAAATAGCAGACGTGCTGAATATGATTAGACTCCTCTGGGAATAACTTACCCATGCCACTGACAAATTGGACTTTGCTGGCGAAAATGAACGGAATCCTCCTGCGCTCTGATGAAGCTCGGATCTGGAAATTGATGCGCCAACACGGATGGGCTTCACAGTAATCGCAAACATGGATTTGAGCTCTTAAGCTATCTTGCTGGGTCAGGTACAACTGACGCTGGAAAACATTCTTCCTGAATACATAACCTTTCAGTGAAGAGTCAAGGGATAGTAACACGACTTCCCGCAATCATCTCGCTCTCGAAAATCGACTGCATCTGCTCGAATAACTCTGTATGGCTCTGCTGATACGGAGAGGAATAATTCTTTCGCTCCTGATATGCCCCGGCCTGCGGGATCTCTGTGGGGATAGTCCTTGAAAGGAAATTTGCAAATCTGAGCCCTGATGGTCTGATATAACATGCCCCAGCGTTCTGAGCTTCCGAGAGACACTTCACCTCAAATGCTCCTCGAATAACTTCTGCGCGCTTAAGATGGTCTGCCCCTGACTGCGATGACCTTGCCCCTGATTAGCTGATTGCCCCAGAATAACTGACTTCGAAAAGCTGACCTGACTGGGGATCACAATAAAAGCTTGCCCCTGCTCTCGGAACATTCGGGCATTCTGCATTCTATCTTGACCATACTTTCCACTGTAGGAAGCTTTTCTGCTGTTAAGCGCTTACTCGCAAGTAAAACAAGTTGTTCTGCGTAACAGATGTATTAATGCAACACATATGACAGCTTTGACATCCAATCTGTTCACTGGGAAAAGGAAAAACAGTTTATGGCATATAATGCACAAAACATTTATCAACATTAGTATCATCATGGTAAGAGGAACCTTTTTAGAGTCAAAATCGACGCGACCTTTACCGGAGTATGCTTTCGAAACAACCTGCTTCAATTAGGACTTTTGAAGGTTGTAACGTGGTCCGGTTCATGGTTTTGAAAGAAAGGATAAAGGCTCAAAGTTTACTTTAACCCACCCATTCTCCTTGATGTTCTCCCATCCTACGTTCAGCTAATTTGACCTTAGCGCTCACCTCTCAGAGGTTGAAAGATAGGAATGATAGTTCGAGAAATCATGATCGTTGGGAGTGACAGCCACTCACCTTTCGTCTTTGACACTTGAGGTCACACGACTCGTATTTCCATCGAGGATTTTTCTTTTGATCCTTTTCATCTTTTTCTTTTCATATCCCTAACTTTTGCCTGGACTGACTCCTTTTGAGTTTCTTTTGATTTTTTTTTTTAGTCCAGCGGGATGCCTTCATTTTTGCCTAAGTCATTTGTTTTGAAGTTTTCTTGACTTAGCGGGCTTTTGACTCTTCTTGTTTCGTTTTTTTTTTCTTTCGAACAAGTCGCGTGACACTGGTTGTTGACTCTTTGGGGAATGATGTGGTTGTCCCACTCTTGATTGAACCATTGTGGCCTTTTAGGCACGACCTCTAGGGACGTGATTGATCCTCGAACGGACACTCCTTTTGCAATTTGGACGCTCGGTCAAATTAGCTAACACCTACCCTGCCCCAGGTTAAGATTGAGGGTTTTTCATTCATAGAAAGAAACTCCTACTACAAGGCTCAAAGGGGTTGACAAGGGATTATCTTCCTTATAACTCCGGTGTTTAGGGATTTGAAACAATGCCTGTACATCATCAACAGGTTTTATCTCAAAAGCATACAATATCGGTAGTTGCATGTCGGTCATTTTCGTCATCCTCCCCAAATTCTTCTTAACCAAGCGTTGGACATTTGCAAAAACAATTAGTGAACACGACTGGATTCAATCAAAACATGCATATTTACTTCATTATCATCAATTTGAATGAAAACAACAAGTTTTACAAACAATCTTACAAATTCAAACAGGAAAGCAACTACAAATGTAAAGAAATGACAAGATAAAACAAAGAAAAATGCTAGCTTCCGAGAACTGGGCTTTCACATCTGCCCTGCTGCTGAACCAGCTATCTTTATTAGAGACAATTTGATGTTGTCCTGATCTGCTTTCAACGACTCAACCAAATTATAGAGCCCTTCCTCCTTTATTCAGATGATTCTAGGACCTCCCGGCCCGAAGCTGATTGCTGCACTATCAAGCAGATCCTGCACTTTGTGCTTAAAAGCCTTACAATTCTCAACCGTATGGCCTGGTGCCCCAGTATGGAACTCACAAGTAGCGTTAGCATCATATTCCGGTGGTGGTGGTCCCGTTAAGGGAGTCATTGTCCTTTTGTGAACCAATTGGAGCTGAAGTAGCGTTTGCAGAAGCTGTGCATACGGCATAGGAGGAGTTTCCAAATGACGGTTTGCCAAAGGACCCTGATTCTGACGTCTTTTATACCCCCGCTGGTTCTGAGGCTGCTGTTGCCGGTGTCTAGTTGATTCTTGAACACCCTTTGTATCAAATGCAACATCAGTTTCTTGACCTTCAATGTATTGATTAACGCCCTCCTTATGCTTAGCCATTTTCTTTCTCAGATCTGCCCCAGGAATAGGCAGCAGTTGTGGGCCTGGAGATTCTGACACCATGGAGTCCAGGATACGCTTCTGACCCACTGCAGCTTTAGAAACATCTGTCATCTTAGCATCGACTGAGACAAGAGCAATATGTACAGCTACGCCGCCCGGCGTGAATTCAATATCGTGCGAGTCAATCAGGTCTTGAACATTGTGCTTAAAAGCATGGCAACCCTCGATGTCGTGTCCGAATGCCCCAGAATGAAACTCACATTGCTTACTGGCATCGTACCCATGAGGAAACACTCTCGTTGGTGGTGCCAAAGTTCTCTTCTCAACCAGATTAAACCTCAATAAGGTCTGCAAGAGCTCAGCATATGTCATAGGCGGTGCCTCAAACATTCTCTTTGGCTTCCCTTCCTGGATCCTTCGCTGAGCCGGATGTATCTTCTGTTGCTGCTGCTCAGGTTCCACATGCACAGGTGGCGCGAGCTTCTTCATTGCGGCTTCGAATAGTTGATCGTCCTCTTTCCTAAGCACATTCTTGACTACCTCCATGATCAAGCTCATTTGGGTCTTCAGCTGACTGTTCTCCTCTTTGAGAATCTTCTGCTCCAGACGCATCTCTTGCATGTCTCTCATCATCTGCCCCAGCTGGCTTTGGACTTCAACCAATTCAAGCTGATTTTGTTCCATATCTCTGAAGGAGTTCCTGCAACAAACTGGAGGATGAGGTATAAGACTCACAGTTCTGATGTACCTGTTAAATGATAACGCAGCGTAGCAAACAAACACATATTCATAACGAGACAAAGAGAAACTTAAGCTATAAGCACACAGACGAACATCTCCCACATACGTACAACCAACAAAATCAGCAGGTAAGCACAAATGAATATGAATATAACGACCCCAGCCAACAATCCTGGTGGTGGTCGGCAGACACTAGTGCACAAAAGCTAAACGGATTAAGCAGAGAAAACAGATGCGACATCCGGCGCAAAAACCTCTAGGAACTTCTCCCACACAATTGAACTCTCTGATTGACAATCTTCAGAGCACACACTTCCTGTGGAGTCTTCCATGACATTAACTGACGAACCCACACAACTGGAAGATGGAAAATCATTAATCTGAACACAACCCTGAGGCGTGATGCAAATACGGTTAGAGTCTAACAGATCCTGAATCTGGCTTCTAAGCACCTTACAATCATTTGTTGAATGCCCCTATGCCCCAACATGGTACTCACAGCGGGCGCTGGCATCAAAACCTGGAGGATACGGTGGAATCACCGGCTTAGTCTCTTTCGGCACTATCAATCCACTTCTGACCAGATCTGGCAACAACTGACCGTACGACACTGGTAGTTGAGTAAACTGCCTTTCAGGTTTCCTTGGTCTTCGTGGAGCATGCTGACGCGATCGGCGATAGGATGATCGTTGACTTGAAGTGTCTGAAAACTGATCCTGAGATGCTAGAGATTCTGAGGTGGCATCATCTCCTTCCCACTCTTCTTGAGAACTGACAACTGACTCAATCTTATTAACTGGGACGCAAGGAACACCTCGAAACTTTCCACTCCTGAGTCCTCGCTCAACAATCTCTCCCAGCCTCATCAGGCCCACAAAGTTTGTGCAACTGAACAATTTGTCAAAATAATGGCCTTTCAGAGTACCCAAGAAGATATCAACCAGTTCCCTTTCCGGAAGCGGTGGTTGAACACTAGCAGCCAGTTCTTTCCATCTTCGTAAATACCCTCTGAATGATTCATTCTCCGCTTGAGATAATTCTTGCAGATCTACGAGACTAGGAGTCAAATCCAAGTTGTAATCGTACTGCTTCATGAAAGCTCTGGCTAAATCCACCCAAGATCGAATCTGATTACTCTCCAATTGCACATACCACCTTAAGGATGCCCCAGTCAGGCTATACTGGAAGCAATGGATCATTAGTTGGTCATTTCGCACAAACGAGGTCATCCTTCGACAGAACATCACCAAATGCAGCTTTGGACAGCTATCTCCCGTGTATTTTTCAAATTCCGGCACTTTGAACTTGTAAGGCAACACCAGGTCAGGAACCAAACACATGGCCACAGCATCCAGGTTAACGGCATCTTTCGCTTCCAAGGCTTTCATTTGCTCTTCCAACACTCGGAGTCTTCTACCATCGTCAAGAGCTCTTGGATCTACTAACCCGGTCACTGGAATATCTCTTCGGTAATTCATCGCAGGGAAAGCGACACTTTGATTGTTAACAGGAGGATAACGTTCATTTCGGGCAACGAACTGCTCATGCCGATCTCGGTTCTCAACAGTTGGCTGTACGACTTGGTCTGCAGTAAGATTGTTCGCTTGCGGGAAGCCTTCCATAGAATCATACTGATGGTTGGACGCCACAGTAAACCTTGCCAAGGTGTTAGGAGACGGGAAATTGCCTTCAGACATAGCTACCGATTACCTGTAACGGACTATGCTGCTTGATTCTGCTCAAATCTGCTTCAGCCCCTTGGTCGTCTTCAACACTCCACTCTTGCCTCAAACAATTCCCCGAGAATCACTTTCTGGTGAAAACAAAGGCTGGATAAGTGCTCTGACCTGCTAGAGAAATGCTATGCAGTATGATTTATGCAAACAGAAATACAAAAATGCTAACGTGCATGTGTGCATTGGAGATATTTTCCCTCCAATTCCAGTGTCAGTGGTAGCAAGACGAGATAAACCATAAAGACAATATTTGGAAAAACCCTCATATATTCATTAGAATAACTGTCTTGTCACGAGGTTACATAACTATTCTCCATACAGCTGATATGATAAAGAGGATCCCAGCCAACATGCCTGGTGGTGATCTCAACACAACAGAATACAAGAGAGAAATCAAATGCGGGTACGGTTGCGGAAGTCTTCGACCATCTTCTTCGTCTCTGCGTGATCTGGTTGATAAATCAAACCTTCTATCAGCCGATCCCTCTTCCTGACTGTCCCCTGGATGTCTCTGACAAAGTCTTCCCAAGCCTTATCATTGGCACTGCCCCCAGGTTTGGGTCTCTTGGCATCTGCTCTATGCTGAAAATCTTCCAAATTCTTCATGGCATCTGTCAGCTTGCGCTCGGCCTCGTATCGGCGACAGGCTTCTTCTTCAAGCTCTTCATTCTTCACTTTGACCTGTTCTTCTAACTGAGCAATCTGTGTCTTCAGCTCTTCTTCTCGCTCCTTGCGCTTGGTCATAGTGAGATCCCAGTGTTCTCTGAACTTGGCTAGCTTTGTGTAGGCCCTTTCCAGCTCTTGCTTCTTGGTGGCCAACACACTACTAACTGAGTCTACATCTAACTCCATACGCTTCTTGGTTTCAGTCAATTCCAATAGCGTAGTCTTCAGATGTTTCAGAGTTTCAGCCTGTTGCTTAGAAAAGTATCCTGTTTCAATCTTTTCATGCCGAAGCTGGGCATTCTCCTGCTCTAAAGCCTCTTTAGCCCTTGCTAGCTCTTCTTTCTCCGCCATCAGCTGCTTGTAGACCTGCATGTCCACAGTGGTAGGCTCCTCCACTGGAGAAGGATGCAATGGCTGAACCGCTGGATACGACATACGGAACTTCACAGCTCGCTCACGAATCCATTCTGCATATGGGCTAGGAACTCGAGTATCCCCTCTGCTACCTGAAAGCTTCCCTCTCTTGTGCAAGTTCTTCCAGGCTTTCTCAAGTTTGGTCAGCATCTCTTTCCCTATTGCCCCAGTGAGATACAGAGATTCCTGTATCTCCTCGGGCTTTGGCGCTCCTTGAGGTATGTACCCAAATTGCTTGATCAATAAGGAAGGGTTATAGTTGACACAACCTTTCCTTCCTATTAGCGGAACATTCGGGAATCCTTCGCCTTTGAGTATGACTTCAGCTCCAAATACCTCTTTATTGACCCATACCACGTTCTCAGCAGTCAATCCCATTAAGCGCTCGGGCCATCCTAGAGAATTGATAGAGGTGACAAAAGGGCCTGACTTAGGCATATGACTGGTGAACCACCTGCATAGGAGAGGTACACAGCAAGACACATTCCTTCCTCGTCGCTTTTCATTCTGGTAGTGAGTTGAATGGTGGATATCTCCCAGCAAAGTAGGAACTGGGTTCTTCGCAGCCAAAACATAGAAGGCATCAGAATCAACAAAATCAGGAATGTTCGGGAACAACACGATGCCATACACACATACAGCAAGGATGACGTCAAAAACATCCCAGCTACCCTTCTGGGCATACTCTCGAGCCTTCTCCACTAAGACATCCAACGAAAATCCCCATACGTCTCCTCTTCTGATCATTTTCCCGGACAGCTCAGACTCTTTCAAGCACAGGATGGCAGAAAGCTCAGCCAGCTTAGGCTCAGCGTCCGTACGATAAAAAGGCATCTGCTCACGGATCGGTATATCCAGAAGTGCCGAATACTCCTCCAGGGTAGGAGCCAAAACGAAGTCGGGAAATACAAAACACCTGAGCTCCGCGTCGTAAAACTGTAACAAAGTATAGATGCCGCTGGTCTCGTAGGCAGATGGCTGATAAACGTAGGTCAGAATCCTCCCATATCTCTTTCTGAAGTCACCCATTCCCCTCTTCTTAGCAATAGCAATCAACTCTAACAATAGACTGATATTCGGCGACGGAAACTTATAGGGCAATACTCTCTTCGGGTTTTCCATGTCTTGCTAGGAACAAACACCAGAACTGGAAGGGAAAATATGTACCTGCAATACACACACGTTAGTTGAATGCAGATGGTAATGCAATGATGCAATATGATAAATAATGCAATCTGCGAACACAGGGGCTATGCTGTAGCCTGAAGAGGAATATCTCTGTGATCAAGAACAGAAAACCAACACGGTCACCAGAATCTCATGCCACTAACTATCATCTGATACTCAAAATATCAATCTCCTGGTAAGAAAACCATCTGAACCTCTGTATCTGACGAGAATGTCATCTGATAATGGCCTCGACCTCAGATAAGAAACCCATCTGACCCAGACAACACACCTGGAGATGAATCAAGAACACCATCTGATAAAGGTACTGAATCATGGTTTCTGAAGGCCTAGTTTTCCTGCAATAACCCCGTCCCTCTCACAGGTAGGATAGACCTAATCCACGGACAAAGGTACGGCATCCTATGCGGTCATCAGCGTCACAGACTTTCATGAATGACGATACGATTCCCAGAAGGAGTGGCATCGTCAAGTCATGAAGAGGCCTCACTTAGCTGACTTCCAAATGATCGGTCCCCAGAGTCGACAACCCTCACGTCTGGACTCCCCTCAGATCCTCAGGACCGGAAAGGAGCGCCTCTGCAAGAATCTCGTCTGAGCGCAGATTTTCGTAGGGAACTGTGCCTGCTCAGCAGACAGGTTCGTCTACTACTTCTCCACAACTATATCTAGGTGTGTACTCAAGCCCAGGTCCGGCTTTTCACTCACAGTAACCTCCCTTTGCCCACAGCAATAATCATAATAATATAATGCTGGAAAATAAATGCGAAAGGTAAAGGTACAGAAAAGTAAAGTGCAGAAAAGTAAAACACAATATGCACAACACCCAACAAATAAACACCCAAGCGCTAGGATTGACTCGCGTAGGGGATGGGAAACGGTCCCAGCATAAGGGATGGGAAAAGTCCCTAGATGCTATAAATCCCCAGCAGAGTCGCCAGCTGTCGCTACTGCGAAAATCGGCGCCGGCTTGACAGGAGAGTCGCCACCGTGCGTTATTTATCCCTCAGAGCGGGAAAGGAAACGCTCGAAGTAAACCTCGCAAAGACGGGAAAAGGTATGGTCATCGCAACCATAACCTGGATTCGGGAGTCGGTTACGCAAGGGGAAGGTATTAGCACCCCTCACGTCCATCGTACTCGATGGGATCCACGCTTGATGTTTATAGGCAAAAGGGTGTATTATCTATCTACGCTAATGGCTGGTCTGAAAAGGAAATAAAAGGACAGGACTCGACAGAACATACGGTGTTCTGGGCCTACGTATTCCCTCGTGCAATGGGAAAGTCAGAGTCAACGTAGTTCGACTACCTATGACTAAACGGGGGAAAGGTTGCTCGCCAGGACATCGCGTCCTGTGCCTACGTGCTTTCATCTGGTATGAAAGATCAGAGCAAACGTAGTTCGACTAACTACGGGTAAACTGGCGCTCTCACACAGCAGTGAGAAAACAAACTGGTCTCTAAGGCTCGGGAACCTACAACTATGGTCTGGTCTCAAATGCACTCGGGCAGGAGAAAGGGATAACAATTAGTCGTTAGCGGGAAAGTCTCGATCGCACAGCCGCGAGAGAACAAAAGGTTAGTCGTCAGTGTGCTCGCTAGGATATCGCATCCTATGCCTACATATCTTCGTCTGGTACGAAGAATCAGAGCAGCTGTAGTTCAGCTAACTACGGGTCAAGCTACTCAAAAGCTCCTACAGAAAGGAAAGGGAAACCCTAAAACTATAGCCGAGAAACAGGGGAATCTACCTACTGCTATCACACCTGGTTGACCATCCTAATGTCTATCATAACAACTCCGCAGCGGAGAAGTCAGAGCTCCTAAGGGATCATGGCAACAGGACTAAACCACAAACGAGAAACTGCAACGTAAAGGAATACTAAACATATGCATGAATGCAACAGCTAAACAAACAAGGCACAAAGGCCGCAAACCACAAAGGTAAGGGAGCTCAGCTCTACCAAATACCAACAAGCAAAGCCACGCAATAACAAACAAGCAGAAGGAGGACCACCTCAACTTCTCATGCACACAAAGTCTACTTCTAAGATGCACCTATTCAGAACTATCTAGATGAATACCTAAGTCTAATGCAACATAACATCACACAAGTCAAACAATCCAAAGAGAAGGCAGGCTAACCTGACAAGCCTCTATCTATAAAACAAGAAGCTACTCCTGGGCAAGGCCCCTAACCAACCTGAAACAAGCTCCTAATCTATCTCTAAACAAAGCTCTACACAAGACCCTAAGCAGAGATCTAAGCAAAAACTCTAATCAAAACCCTAAGCAAGAGGAATCAATCCCAGTCTCCAAGCTTCATAACAAGCTTACCAGAGAAAGGAAGCTAAGCAGACAAGCTCATAGTGCCTTCCTCAGGAAAGTACCAGGAGGTTACTACTCAGGAGTCATATCCTATGCGGCTCGACAACTGTGATCAGTTTACATTCCTCCTCAGGAGAAACTAAACTCACATGAAGGCTCCGGCATCACTGGATATTTGAGAAAACCTATATGCACTAAGGGAACTAAGTGAACAGACTCATAGGACATTCCTTAGGAAAGTGCTAGGAGGCTGACACTTAGGAATTGTATCCTACGTGGCTCAACAACTGTGATCAGTTTACATTCCTCCTCAGGAGAAATTAAACTCACAAGTTGGCTCCAACATCACTGGATACTTGAGAAATCCTAGACAAACTAATGGAACTAAGTGAATAGACCCATAGGACCTTCCTCAGGAAAGTACTAGGGGGCTTCCACTTAGGAATCGTATCCCATGTGGCTCAACAACACGTGATCAGTTTACATCCCTCCTCAGGAGGAATTAAACTCACAAGTTGGCTCCAACATCATTGGATACTTACGAAAGAGGTGAGAAGAAAGAATGAAAGTCATTCATAGTGCCTTCCTCAGGAAAGTACCATAAACTCCCTTCAAACTTCAGGATCTCGAACCTCACGAACAGACAACAAGCTCCTAGACTAAGCCTCAATCCACTGCCTCTTTGCAAGCTCCAACAGGACCTCCATCAGCTCCCACCTTGAGAAGAACCCACAGGCCAAAAAACCACAAGAGACTATCTCTGAAGTTCAACCACAGTTGAACTTCAAAGTCAGAAGTCATCAAGACTTCTCCTATCTTCAGGCTCAGACAAATCATATCAGAACATCCTACAAAAATCTATCAAAATCTAATGGGAGACCTACATGGCTCTAGGACAACATACTGAAAAATCAGAACAAAATTCAACACCAGATAAAAGAACTAAAATCAGCAACACAGACATATCCACAAACCAATTTATTCAACATCAATAACAATGAAAAAATGCAATTTAAATGAACATGCATGATTAAGCTAATGTTTCTGCACTATAAAATTCTACACTGAATTACGAGTCTACCGAAAAAAGAACGGAATTATTTGACTAAATCTACTATTTTTTATTAATTTTTTAATGACATGTATGCACTAAAAATATTAAAAGAAATCAATTAAATGGAAAATATACAAAAAAATGACAAACAAAAATAAAATGACTTTTTTATTTTTATTTAATTTTCTAGGAATTATGATGAAATGGTAGGAAAAAGAAGAATTAAAAAAAATCACTTATTTACATTTTATTATGATTTATTTACAAAACATGAAAATATAAAAGAAAAAAACAAAATAAAAGAAAATGGAATAAAGTTGGGGGGTTTAAACAGCAAGGTTTATGGGTTATTATTGCATTGGGCTCTAAAAATGGGGGTGCTAACAGCATTAGGGCGCAGGGCCCAGACTCATCAAAAACAATTAATAAACTTCAGAAAGAAGAAAAACGCCTGGGGGTGCTGTTAGCAATGAATTTCAGTTATTTTTCATTGGGCTTACGCCCAGGGGGGTGCAGATAGCATGAGGGCCTAAGGCCCAAATCCAATCACTCTGATCTCACACACGGGGGGGGGGGGGGGGGGGGGGACGAGTAACAATGGGGTAGTGTCTCAGCAAAATGTGTTTGGGCTTGGCCCAAACCTAACCCTAACCCAAACGAGACCCTAGACAAAATCATATTCCCTTCCCCTTGACTCAGGTTACTGTTCACGAAGCCAAACCCTAACCGTTTCGTTCTCTCCTCTCTGCAACCTCTCTGATCTCAATCAATCCAAACAAACCCTAAACGAAACAACTTCTCACCCAAACACCTCAATTTCTCATAAGAATCCACTGCTCAAGATCTAACTTAAACTACTCACTAACTGAGAATCCTAACAGGAGCCTACATTCAACAATCAACAACGATGAGTGGAAGAACGTCGTACCTGGCTTGAGGAGTGAACGACGCCGTGAACTGTTGCCGTTCGTTGAAACAATCCTTGAAGACGCTCGGTTGAGATTCTTGCGTTGAGATCTTGCTGGGGGATTTCTGGAGACGTTCACGATCTGGAAAACCTGGGGGGAAAGTTCTTAGCAGACGACGGTGTTCTTGAGTTTGTTGAAGGAGGATCTTTGTGGAAGTTCTTGCTTGAAGATCTCTGGGAAATCTGGAAAGAGTTTGGGAGAAGTATTATGCGTTGATGAACTTAGATCTGGAGACTCATGAAGATCCACGGATGTGGATGAAGGTCCTTGAGGAATGAATCGTGATGGTGATGAACGAATTCTGGAAGAAAGAAGACGAACTGACACGAGCTTGGATGACGAATCTGGAGATTGATGGTTGAATCTGGGCGCGAACGATGAGTTTTCCGGCGGTGGTTAGTTTTTCCGGCGAGGTGATGATGAGTGTTGACGGAGGAACACGATGGAGGTCGGAGGTGTTAGGAAGATTCTGCAATTTTTTGCAGATTCCGGCGAGGCTGGTGGCGTTAAGGGCGGCCGGACGGACTTTGCATGCCGGCCGGTGGCTTCTCCGGCGTCGCGTGTAGTGATGATAGGTGGTGAAGGAATGGTGCAGGGAGGAGACACGTGTTTGGGACGCGTGGCGTGGATTGGGGGAGTCTGAGTGTGTGGTGGCGTGATTGCATGCGCGCCGCGTGTCCTCGGAGAGAGAGTGAGAGGGAACGCGTGTGGGGTCTGAATGGGTGTAACGTGGGCCCGCTCTAGTGCAACACGTGGCCTCTATTTATGCCACTGAAAACGCCTGGAACTTTCTAGAAGCTCCTGGAGAAGACTGGACGAATTGGACTTGCTGGATCATTTTTTCTGGACTTGCTGAATTGCAAACTGATGAGAACTGGGCCTCAAAAAAAACACCCCCTGGGCCCATACGAAAAATGAATAAAAACCCCAAAAAAAGAAAAACTGATTAATATCTGATTAAGACTAATAAACCTAATTATCTACTTAAGACTAATCCTAAAACAGAATTAACACCTAATTAAACTAATTTCCTAATCAACTCTAAAAACTGATTAAAGCTCTAATTAATTCTATATTATCCTAATTAAACCTAAAAAAATCAATTAACCTAATTAAACTCTAAAAAGTGATTAAGAGTCTAATGAATTCTATATTATTTTCTATTAAAACTCTAACATTATTTAATATCTATCAAAATCTATCATTAATAAAAGAAAACTATATTATTTTCTATATTATCTAAAAAACAATTAAACCTATTTTAAAATCTATACAAAATTTTAAAAATGATTTAAAAAACAATTAAACCTATTTTAAAATTTATAGAAAAATTCTAAACTATTAACATCTATTAGTAATAAAAGAAAAACTATATTCCCCTTTTTCTTTATTATTCTAAAAACTATTTAAAATCTTATTTATTCTAAAAATCTATTTAAAAATTCTATATAATCCTAAAAAGAGAATTAAACTATTAAAAAATACAAAAACCCTATTTAAATTCCAGAAAAATCTGTAAAGCCTATTAAAAATTCGCAAAAGTCTATTAAAATCCTAAAAATGCAGATGAATGCAAATGACCCCCCATAAAAGAGCGCACGAGACCAGATCGAATCGAACAGAGATCCCCGGGCATCAGAATATCCTCAAAATCACTGTGCAAGCTAAAAATCACCGAGGAGCGCACAATTTCCTGAAAATAAAACCCTGGTGATCTGGACTGGATCTGCCGTATCTGATAGATGAAAATCAAGCTGTAAACTCTGATATCCTCCGTTTGTGCACAAATATCATGCGTCTGATTTGCGAATATGAAATTAAACCATGAGTCAGATAGGAGAATCAGTTGGTCAAATTTTAGGGTGCAACAGTATTCATATTGGAAAGTAGAATTCGATTTGTGATTAGGTTTTGGTCTGGAAAGTCAACCTAATGCTTTTGCAAAATAATATTACGGTAGATATTGCTTAGGAATAGGGATATCCCGTATCATGTATTTTATGTCAGAACTATTGCTTGATGCTTTTCATGGACACTGAGGAATTAGTGTACATGAAACTCATCAAAGGGTTTTTATTAAGGAATTAAGGAAAACTAAATTTGAGAACTGATGAATTAAGGTTAATAAAAATTATCTCAGAATAATCCTACATGGTCTTTACTCGCATTGTGTCCACTCCCCTAACATCGTTCTTAGATTTATCTATAAGTCTTTATTTACTTGTTGTGTTACTCTGCTACCAAACAACACCTTAGACTTTTTGTTCCTTTGAATACTAAAAATCCCGTTAATTTCTATGCAGTCCTCGAGATCGATACTTGGGACTTTTTCCCTTATTACTACAATCGGTAAAAATAGTACACTTGCTATTTTCCCGATCGAGTTTTTGGCGCCGTTGCCGGGGACTGCCAAATTAACGTTGTTTTTAGAATCCAAAAGAAATTTTGTTGCTCTGCGACTAAAATTTTTATTGCTCCTGTATTCTCTTTGTGCTTAAAATATCTAACGTTTGTCTAACTGTGTATGCAAGGTCAGGCCTCAACTAAATATTCTTTTGATACAGAACCAGAACGAGCATTACACGAAAGACTGAGAAGAGCTAAAGTTAAAAGACTGGCAAAAATAGAAGAAATTATTTCTGTGCATAGTGACTCAGAAACAGAGAGAGAGAGAGACGTCACCTGAAACTGTTCAAATGGCTGGGAATCCACCTCAGCCTGAAAGATTGTTAGGAGACTATGGAGGGGCCAATGCTCAACCAAATCGGATGACTATTGTGAATCAACCGGTGAATGTTGCACATTTTCATCTACACCCTTCCACCATCCGCCAGTTGGAGAGCAAACCGTTTGCAGAAAGAATCAACGAAGATGCAAATAAGCATCTTCAGAGATTACTTACGACTACCACATCTTTGAAGATAGAAGGGCATTCCAAAGAAGCCAAGAGATTGGTTATGTTCCCGTTCACACTCACTGATGATGCGGAAGAATGGTTTTACTCACTTCCAGCTGGGAGTATCACAACATGGCAAGAGATGGAAACTGCATTCCTTAATGAGTATTTCCCTGCTTCAGTGTTTATTCGAAAGAGATATGACATTGTCAACTTCAAGCAAAAAGAAGGAGAGTCTTTAGGGGATGCATATAAGCGGTTTAAGAGGTGTCTGATGGCATGTCCTACTCATAACATGGACGCCACTGAGCAGATGCAAAACTTTGTGAATGGATTACGACTCAAAACAAAACAGGTCATAGACACTGCTGCCGGTGGCTCAACCAACTTCTCAACAGCCACGGGTATAAAAAGGATCAGAGAAGCAATTGCCGCTAACGAGCACCTTGAGTTGTATGATCGCACTGTAAACCAATCGGAAGGTAAGATTGATTTGAAGCTGGCAGACCAGGTTGTTAAAATGGAGGATCAGATTACCGCCGAGGTAGAGAGAAGGTTAAAGAAAATGAATATTGGAACTCAGACAGTGGCACAAGTTGAACCAGTTCAAGCATCACCTTGTGAAATATGTGGTGGACCACACTTTACCGTGCATTGTGTAGCAACTCAAGAGCAGGTGGAACAGATTAATATGTTGAGGCAGAACAATCCTTATGCCAACACATATAATCCTGGTTAGAAAAATCACCCCAATTTTTCATGGAAAGATCAGCAAGGAAATGTACAAAAACCGGTTCAAGGCCAACAACCGTATCAACCTCAGCAACAACAATACCAGCAGCCACCGTACCAACCTTAATATCAACAACAAGCTCCTAGAAAAGCTGATTGGGAAGTCGCCATTGAAAAAATGGCTACCCAAAGTTCTCAATTTCAAGAAGAGACAAGGAGCAACTTAAGGAATGTTGGTGCATCCATTAAAAATCTTGAAGTACAAATGAGTCAAATTGCTCAACAACTAGCGAGTTCGCAAGCGCCGGGTACACTTCCAAGTGCTACAGTACCAAATCCGAAGGATCACCACCAAGTTAAGGCGGTAGTAACAAGAAGTGGAAAATCCAAGGAAGTGGAAGAAGAGGAAACTGAACTAAATGATCATATGATTGAAGTGGAACTGGAAATAAAAGAAAATGATGTGGTTGAGGAAGAAGTGGTGACACCAACACCGGTAACTAAAGAAAAAGTTGTAGAAGAAATTCCTTGAACTGTTTAAAGAGTTAGAGCTGAACATTCCGTTGTTGGAGGCACTAGAACAAATGCCCACCTATGCCAAATTCATGAAGGACATCATTGCTAAGAAGCGGACTAGTGAGTTCGAACCTGTTATTCTAACTGAAACTTGTAGTGCTATTTTGTAGGGTCTGAAGATTCCGGTGAAGAAGAAAGATAGTGGAGCTGTTACTATTCCATGCACTATTGGTGATAGGTCATTCAAAAGAGCTTTAATCGATTTGGGAGCAAGTATTAGCCTCATGCCCTTGTCCATCTACAAAAAGTTAGGTATTGGTGCGGTTCAAGACACTCGAATGACTCTCCAATCTACGGATCATTCGGTTAAGCGGCCGTATGGAGTGGTTCAAGATGTTCTGGTTAAGGTAGATAAATTTGTGTTTCCGGTTGATTTTGTGATACTAGAGATGCCGGAAGATGAAGAAATTCCGTTAATTTTGGGTCGACCATTCTTGGAAACCGAGAGAGTCGTGATAGATATGGAAGGCGGTACCCTTACTTTCAAGGTATATGACGAGGAGTTAAAAATTGATGTTAGGAATACCATGAAGCATAAACAGGATTTTGGCACAAGTAGCAACATACAAGGCTAGAACAAGTTATAGAGAGTGAACATTTGGGGAGTGTGACCCAACTTCCCCTTGAGAGAGTGTTAAGCATGTCAATTTTTAAGGAAGATAAAGAAGTGGATGAGAATGACATGGAAGTAGTTGAAATGTTGGAGACTCGACCATTTCAAAGGGGATCCCGACCACACCGATGGGAAGACTTAAGGCAACCTATAACATTGGAAGGTAATGAAGAAAAGCCTAAAGGTTCGGAATTGAAACAACTTCCGGAGAATCTCAAATATGTTTCTCTCGACACCGAAGAAAAATGCCCCGCCATTATTAGCTCTAGTTTGAAAAGTGTCCAAGAGGAAAAGCTGATTGGGGTTCTTAAAAAATTTAAGAGTGCTATCGGATGGAAAATCGAAGACCTCAAGGGTATAAGTCCTACAGTTTGCATGCACAAAATTCTTATGGAGAAAGACCACAAACCGGTTGTGTAGCCCCAAAGAAGACTGAACCCCGTTATGAAGGAGGTAGTAAGAAAGGAAGTCGTGAAATTGTTGGATGCTGGACTTTTCTATCCTATATCGGACAGTTCATGGGTGAGCCCTGTTCACGTGGTGCCCAAGAAAGGAGGTACAACTGTGGTGACTAATGAAAAGAATGAGTTGATTCCTACACGTAAAGTCACTGGTTGGAGGGTGTGTATTGATTATAGGAGACTTAATTTGGCCACAAGAAAAGATCACTTTCCATTGTCGTTCATTTATCAGATGCTAGAAAGATTGGCTGGGCACGACTACTATTATTTTCTAGATGGATACTCCGGGTACAACCAAATAGCGGTTGCGCCGGAGGATCAAGAGAAGACGGCTTTCACATGCCCGTACGGAGTTTTTGCCTACAGGAGGATGCCATTCGGGTTATGTAACGCCCTAGCGACATTTCAAAGATGCATGACTTCTATTTTTGCTGATATGCTTGAGAAGCATATGGAAGTCTTCATGGATGACTTTTCTGTTTTTGGTTCATCATTTGATAATTGTTTAACTAACCTTTCACTTGTTTCGCAGAGATGTCAGGAAAGTAACTTGATCCTAAATTGGGAAAAATGCCATTTTATGGTAAGAGAGGGCATTATCCTTGGTCACAAAATCTCACACAAAGGGATCGAAGTTGGTCAAGCAAAAGTGGAGGTAATATCTAAGTTACCACCACCTGTGAACGAGAAAGGTATTCGAAGTTTCTTAGGCCACGCGGGTTTCTACCGTAGGTTTATAAGATATTTCTCCAAGATAGCTAAACCATTGACTTCCTTGTTAGTCAAGGACACAACGTTTGTGTTCAATAAGGAGTGTGCTGACGCGTTCGAAAACCTGAAAAATAAGTTAGTGTCAGCACCGATTGTGATTGCCCCCGATTGGTCTCTGCCGTTTGAGGTAATGTGTGACGCCAGTGACATCGTGGTGGGGGCTGTGTTGGGGAAGCAGAGACAAAAGCTTTTACATGTTATTTACTATGTTAGTCACGTTTTGAACCCTACACAGATGAATTACGCAACTACCGAGAAGGAGTTGTTAGCGGTGGTGTACGCCTTTGACAAATTTAGGCAATATATGTTGGGTTCCAAAGTGATTGTTTATACTGACCATGCTGCTTTAAAATATCTTTTTGCTAAGCAGGATTCAAAGCCCAGGCTTCTAAGATGGATCCTACTTCTCCAAGAATTCGACGTGGAGATTCGTGATAAGAGAGGATGTGAAAATACTGTAGCTGATCACCTCTCGCGAATGTCACCGATTGAAGAAAACGAGGACAAGCGTCCGATAAAGGATGAGTTTGCTGATGAACACATCCTAGTTATTAATAGTGTCCCTTGGTTTGCTGATTACGCCAATTATTTGGTCGGGGGTATAATACCTGACGACTTTGATTCTAACAAGAGAAAAAAGTTTGTTCATGACTGCAGGTTTTACTTATGGGATGACCCATTTCTTTACAAAAGAAGGGTGGATGGACTGATCAGAAGATGTGTTCCTGAAGATGAGCAAAGGAAGGTGCTCGAAGCATGTCATAATTCAGATTATGGAGGGCATTTCAGTGGTGACCGCATCGCAGCCAAAGTCCTCCAATCGGGGTTGCATTCGCCGTCTTTGTTCAAGGATGCCCAGGACGTAGTAAAGGAATGCGACAGATGTCAACGGACTGGAAATATCTCGAAAAGAAACCAGATGCCGCAAAATTCCATGTTGGAAGTAGAGTTGTTTGATGTTTGGGGGATTGACTTTATGGGGCCATTCCCACCATCATTTGGAAAACATTATATACTGGTGGCAGTTGACTATGTTTCGAAGTGGGTAGAAGCAGTGGCACTACCAACCAATGATGCTAAGGTAGTGGCCAGGTTCCTGAAGGAAAACATATTTTCTCGGTTTGGAGTACCAAGGGCTCTTATAAGTGATGAAGGAACTCACTTCCTGAATCATCTCATGGAAAGGTTACTCCTTAAGTATAATGTGAAGCACAAAATAGCTACCCCTTACCATCCTCAAACCAACGGGCAAGTCGAGGTGTCGAATAGACAACTCAAACAGATACTAGAGAAAACAGCGCGTGCCTCCCGTAAGAACTGGGCAGTAAAGCTGGACGACGCTCTTTGGGCGCACCACACTGCTTACAAAACACCCATCGGTATGTCCCCTTACCAATTAGTTTATGGAAAAGCTTGTCATCTGCCTCTAGAGTTGGAACACAAGGCGTTATGGGCATCTAAAGTACTCAATCTAGACCTCACCAAAGCAGGAGAGTCTAGAACTCTCCAACTCCATGAGCTAGAGGAATTTCGAAATCGGGCATATGAGAATGCCAAAATTTATAAAGATCAGACAAAGAAATGGCATGATCAAAGAATTCAGAAGAAAGAATTCTGGGAAGGACAGTTGGTGCTGTTGTACAACTCCCGGCTGAAACTCTTTCCCTAAAAGCTTAAATCAAAATAGTCAGGACCGTTTGTCGTACATAAGGTGTTTCCGCACGGGCCAATAAAGCTGAGAAATCAAACTAACAGAGACATTTTTAAAGTCAACGGTCAGTGATTGAAACCTTATTACGAGGGGCAGCAGAAGGATCGAAATAATGTCGTTCATCTCTCCGGATAAGATGAAGGACCGTCGAGCCATGCGACGGAAAACGAAGCGCTTCGTGGGAGGCAACCCACGCCTTTTTATACTAATGCTTTCATGTTATTTATTGTTTTAACAGGTTTGGTGTACTTGCAGTTCATCGGAGGAAGAAGGTTGTCAGAAACCGGACAAAGAATGCGGAGAAAATTGAAAATCAGTACCTTGACACGGGTGGCCGTGTTGTGCAACACGGGCCGTGTCAGGATGGCTACAACATGAGAGGAAAATTTGAGGATAACAGTGGTGTGACACGGGTGCCCGTGTTGCACAACACGGCCCGTGTCACATAGTTCAGTGGATTTTTTTAATTAAGCTACAGGTGGCGCAACATGGGTGCCCGTGTTGCACAACACGGCCCGTGTTACAGGCGCGAAAATGAAAAATTATTTTTTACCCGTGTGGGGCCCATCTCTTTATTCCTCACTTATCTCCTTTACCCCTCTCATTTACCCCACTTATCTTATCATCTTCATCTTTTACTATCTTCCTTCTTCCAAAAACCCTAAACCTCCATTGCCTCCTCTCCACAAAAGCTTCATATTCACCAATACCCACTCATCAAACACACTTTCCTTCTTCACAAAAAACGTTCCCCTCATCCTTGTGATCATTCCTCCGGTTGCGTTTTTCTCTAACGGTGATTTCGAATATTTCGAATTGTCTGTGTTGTTTGTGTTTTGCAGGATAAACAATGCCGCCTCGTAGAGACACCGGAAAAGCCGTGGCCGAAACTTCGCGCCCCAAAAAGAGAGCACACCAAATGACGAATCCTCACAACATACTCTTTGAAGACCAGGATCACTAGAAGAAATATTCCAACATCATAAAGCGTAAGCTCACCCCAACGAGGTATATTTGTAACACTACGCTTGATAATTTAGGGCTGAGAGTAGAAGTCCATAGGATGTTTCACATTCTTTGTATGCTGGAATTTATGCAATTTGAAACGCCGACTTATGAGCGCATAACTGTTGAATTCTTAAGTACTTTAGAATTTCAGTTGAAGCCTAGGTGGACAGGTGCGAAGGAGGAATACTATGGCACTCTTAGATTTCTCCTGTTCGATACTGACCATAGCCTGACGGTAGCCAAATTGGGAGATATTCTGAAGCTCCCCAATTTTGGACCTGGAGCTCCTCCGGGAAATTTTAGTGCAGGTGACTTCTGGAGGGCCATCACAGGTAAAGCTGATTATGTCGCTAAGGCGGCAAAAACCTCGTGTATTCATAACCCGTGTTTCAGGTACGCTCAAAAAGGGTTGGCCTATACACTATTCGGCAGGGGTGACAGCACAGGAGTGGCAACTCAGAGGGAGCTGTACTTATTGTATGGCATGGAAAATCAAGAGCTCATCAATGTAGCTTCCTTTGCAGCTGACCATCTGAAGAGGGTTGTGAATGCACCTTCCGACGAAATCAGTGTCGGCGGTATGATCACTCAAATCGCCAATCACCTTGGATACGGTCCCCAGCTGAGGGAGGAACCCATACTCGCAGGTAAGACTAAGATAGACCTTGCCACCCTAACCATCCAAGGTATGATTCAAACCTTTGATAATTATTACTCGTTGGTCAGCCGAAACAATCATCTCTTAGCGCTACCTGCCCCTGACTTTATTGGCATTCAAAATGTGAATAACTGGTTGTATGAGAGCCCAATGCAGGACGACAACCAATTTTATGATGGTGCAGGTACTGATGAGGATGAGGAGGAGGAAAGAGACCAAATGGAAGGCACCCATGAACCGGCTCCTAGAATGTCTCCCCAACCCCAACCGGAGTCCGGTTCTTGGAGCTTATCTAGAAAAGAATGGGAATGGATGGAGAGTGAGGTGTGTCATCTCCGGAGTGAGCAGACAAGGCAAGGCGATGAGCAAACGAGGCAAGGAAACGAACAAATCTGCCAAGGCAGGTTGATCGGTGAAATGCACGAATGGATGCGGCAGATGATGCTGCGCGACCAACCTCCTCAACCATGAACTCTGTGAGTCCCCTTCTACTGGTGTTCCAACAGTGGGGACACTGTTGAATCCAAGTGTGGGGGTATTTTATTTGTGTGTTTTTGTTTCTGTTTTTCTTTATTTGGTTATTTATTTTTAAGTGTTAGTTTGAAAGCATGATGGAAGTTCCACAGGGAAAACCTCCCGATATTGAGCCATTAAAATAAGAACTGTTTGGTTGAGCTGTTTGCAAGTGAGGTGATGAGAAAGTATATAGAATGCTCGGAAAAAGAACCGTGAGGATGAAATCGGAACAATCTTGAGAGATAGGTAAAAAGAAAACACCCTGGGTTTCCCGAATAGGAACGAGTCCGGCGTGTAGATTTGTACCATAGTGCTTTGATCTGAGAAGTACCCCCTAGTAGTTTATCTTGACAGTCAGGCTTAATCAGTAAGAATCATGTGTGCGAGGTTGATCGGAATATATATATATATATATATATATATATATATATATATATATATATATATATATATATATATATATATATATATATATATATATATATATATATATATATATATATATATATATATATATATATATATATATATATATATATATATATATATATATATATATATATATATATATATATATATATATATATATATATATATATATATATATATATTGAGAAAAGGCACAGAGAAAAAGGGGCAATTAGACGACCAATCCTTCTAAGTTGGGTAACCCTCACCCGATTATTCAGCCCAACGGCGGTCGAACCTGAAAGCCATTCAAAAGTAATAACAGTGCCAGAAAAAAATTATTAATAATAATTAGTTGATCAATCTTGTGCATGCGAGGAAAAATCATAAATGCCCTTATAGTTATTGTCCGAATGAAAGGGATGAAAATCGAAAAGAAGACTTAAGTACAAAGCATAGTCTGAGAGGTTACCAATAGGGAGACTGAGGTCTGTGGTTTACCGCGGTCTAGTGTTTGTGTGTTACCTGTTTTGAGGGAGAGGCCGAGATTAACCCTAGTGGGACTTGGAACGAGAAGTTCACGTATGAGTATCATTACTGTAACTCACAGTTCTATGGACGGTTCAGTTGTGCAAAAAGATATTTTAAGTTCGGTTTGGCGAGCTTTTTGTTTAAGGTCAAGCAAAAGTTCAAGTTCGGGGGAGTTTGATCGGTGGATTTCACTTGTGTTTTCAAACACTGTTTGTTGTTTGTTTTGCACTGTTTTTATCTGTTTTCGAAGCTTTGGTTTTTTTTATCTTAGTTATTTGTAGTCGTTTTTATGTAAGTCTTATTTTGAGGTTTGTATTACTTTTGTCGTTGGTGAGTTTGATTCGGTTTCTTTTAGTGTGTTTTTTGCAGGAATTGATGGCCCGACATTCGCACCGTTTCGGAGGCAAAGAAAAGTCGAAAAAGTGGAATTCAGAGGCCTGACACGGGTACCCGTGTTACACGACACGGCCCGTGTCAGGAGGGACACGGCCAAGAGGAGAAGAAAAGAATGGATAACAGAAGAGCAACACAGGTGCCCGTGTCACACAACACGACCCGTGTTGCAGCCTCTGATGCATGTTTTTGAGCATTTTGGATACAGAAGCCTGACACGGCCACCCGTGTTACACAACACGGCCCGTGTCACATAACACGGCCCGTGTCAGGGCCACTGATGGTGAAAATTGTCGTTTTCTGAATTTTTGCATTTGGGTCCATTTCGAAGGGTATTTTAGACATTATATCATGTAATTTGAATTGATTTATATTAGTCGTATTTTGGCAAAAGGAAAACACGACTTTTGGGATTGGGATAGATTTTTACACATCTGAAGGAGTAAACCAATTTCAATTGTAATGATATCTTACCTTTTATTTCTAAGTTCATTTGTTTTTATTAAGAACATGAGTGGCTAAACCCCCAATTGTTAGGGGGTGGCCCTGCATTGCGATGTATTGACATTTGTTTGGATTATTCTATGAGAATTATGTTATTCACCTTATATATTTTATTTTGCAACAATCTAAATGCGTATTCATATTGGAAAGTAGAATTCGATTTATGATTAGGTTTTGGTCTGGAAAGTCAACCTAATGCTTTTGCAAAATAATATTACGGTAGATATTGCTTAGGAATGGGGATATCCCGTATCACGTATTTTATGTCAGAACTATTGCTTGATGCTTTTCATGGACACTAAGGAATTAGTGTACATGAAACTCATCAAAGGGTTTTTATTAAGGAATTAAGGAAAACTAAATTTGAGAACTGATGAATTAAGGTTAATAAAAATTATCTCATAATAATCCTACATGGTCTTTACTCGCATTGTGTCCACTCCCCTAACATCGTTCTTAGATTTATCTATAAGTCTTTATTTACTTGCTGTGTTACTCTGCTACCAAACAACCCCCTAGACTTTTTGTTCCTTTGAATACTAAAAATCCTGTTAATTTCTACGCAGTCCTCGAGATCGATACTTGGGAATTTTTCCCTTATTACTACAATCGGTAAAAATAGTACACTTGCTATTTTCCCCTCTGACCAAATTGAGCTTGTTAATCTGAGATATACGTCTCATGCTAACATGTCCCATTCTTCTATGCCAGACCCATTGCTCATCATTAATAGACATAAGACATTTAACATTTTGACTTTTCAATTCTGAAAGTTTTATTTTATAAATGTTGTTCTTTCTTTTACCATTAAAGAGGATTGATCCATCTTTCTGACTAATAGCTTTGCAACATTTTTTATTAAAGATAATATCATAACCATATTGTCTCTTAATTGACTTATGTACAACAAGTTATGAGTTAATCCTTCTACAAGCAGAACATTTGAGATAGAAGGGAGGTTACCATTACCAACTATTCCAGAGCCAATGATCTTGCCCTTTTGGTTTCCTCCAAACTTCACGTCTCCACCAGATCTAAGTTCCATACTTTGGAACATAAACCTTCTTCCCGTCATGTGTCGTGAGCATCCAGAGTCCAGATACCAGAATTGGTGTCTCAACCTTGCTTCTAAGGACATTTGTGTCGCTACTGCGAAAATCGGCGCCGGCTGACAGAAGAGTCGCCACCGTGCGTTATTTATCCCAATGGAGGGAAAGGGAACGCTCGAAGTAAACCTCGCAAAAAACGGGGAAAGGTATGGTCATTGCAACCAAAACCTGGGTTCGGGAGTCGGTTACGCAAGGGGAAGGTATTAGCACCCCTCACGTCCGTCGTACTCGACGGGATCCACGCTTGCTTGGGTTGTCTAAAGGATGCAAAACAATCTATCTACGGCTGCTAAATCTAAACGGAAGGGAATTGACTCGATAGAGCGTCGCACTCTATGCCTACGTATTCTCAAGGGAGAAAGTCAGAGTCAACGTAGTTCGGGACTACAGGGAAAAATTGGCTCGCCAAGACCTCGCGTCTTGTGCCTACGTACTTCCATACTGCATGGAAGATCAGAGCTTTACGTAGTTCAGGCTAACTACGGCTAAACAAAACATTCTCACACAGCAGTGAGAAAAACAACTGGCTTCAAAGGGTCGGGAACCTATGGGCAAAACTATGGCTTGGTCTCAAATGCACTTGGGCAAGAGAGAAAAAGGGTTACAATTAGTCGTCAGCGGGAAAGTCTCGGTCGCACAGCAGCGAGAGAACAGAAAGTCAGTCGTTAGTGTGCTCGCTAGGATATCGCATCCTATGCCTACATATTCTCGTCTGGTACGAGAAATCAGAGCAGCTGTAGTTCGGCTACTATCGGGACCACAACTCAAATCTCGTTTTATTGATATTCTGAAAAATGGTTACAATGCTTGAATACTGAAAATAAATCTCCTAGGAAATACTATCCTATCCTATCCTGAAAAATCGAATGGAAAATAGCCCCCTAACAAGTGGGCTTCTAAACTATCCCTAAAATCGTAAAATAATTTCTATGAAAATATACCCTAAAAGAAAATGTGCTTTAAAAAAAAATATATTAAGTCTACTAATAATATTTTTTTATTCTTTTCCAATCATTTTCTCCTTTTTTTCAAATATCTTTTCTTTCTATTTTTTCATATTTCTCTATGTATTTTTTCACAATATTTTCTCTCCTTTCTTTACTATTTTTTTCAATATATTTTTCTCTTTATTTTTCTCTATTTTTTCATATATTTTCATATAATATTTTCTCATATTTTCTTTTTCTTATAATATTTTTCTCTCTATTTTCTTTTTCTTATAATATTTTTCTCTCTATTTTCTTTTTCTTATAATCTTTTCCTTTATTGTTTTTCAATAATAAAAAACTAAACAATATCAACCTAAAGAAAAAAAGATACAAAAGAGGGGAGGGGGGTACCCAGCCCAGCTGGGGGGTATACAAGCCAAACAAATAAAAATAAAATAAAAAAACAAACTGCAGACTGGGCCCAGCCCAGCTGCTATTGCTGCAACACGGAGGGGGGGGGGGTGCTGAGTTGAACGGAGGGTGTTGCCAGAAAAACATTGGGCTCAGGCCCAATCCTGCAAAAAAAAGCACACGAAAGGGGGTGCGAAAAAAACACAGGTGTTGTCCAGCAAAAATCCACTTGGGCCTGAGGTCTGAGGCCCAAACTCCCCAGCGTCCACGGAGGACTTCTCCTCTCCCTCACTCTTCCATTTCCCTTCCTGAAACCCTAGGGAATCTCTTCCCTCCTCATCAGCCTCCGCCGCCGACAACGCTCGACCTCCCTTACCACCTATGTTCGAGATCTCTCTCACAATCTTCAAACTCCTCTCCTCTGCTCTCTCAAACCAAACTCTTCAGACCTTCGATGCTTCTCACAAATGCTCCCCGTTCATACCCTTCAACCTCACAAACAGTACTCTCAATCCCATTCTCAACAGTCTATTCGATAACAATGCGCTTTAAAGAAAATCAAGCAAACTTCTGAAAAGCAATCTAGATGATGACGCCAATTGCGAAACCTGGCGAAGACTAATGAGGGTGTATCTGGGTACGAAACAAAGCGTTCTTGAAGCTCGTTGCTGAGACAGGAGCATATCATGAAGAAAGGAGTAATGGTGTTCTTGACGAAAATGATGAATGTTCTGGATTGGGTTTTTGAACGGATATGGAGTTGGTTCGCGCTTGGTAGAAGATCTTGAATCTTGGTGCGTTGTAGGCATGATGAATGTTCGTATGAACAAATCTGATGAAGGCTGGAGGCAGTTGGAAGATCTTGAATCTTGGTGCGTTTTCTGGAGAAAAATGAGGAACGCGATGGAGATTCTGTGAAGCATGCTTGGAGATCGTTGAAGAAAGATTTCTGGAAAAATAATTGCTGAACTGTATGATCTATAAAGTTCTAGGGAGTTTTCCTGGAGAATGTTTTGATGATCATTTCTAATCGGTGAAGAACAATCGGAGAAGATGCTGATGATCGGCGTTTGGTGTTGAACGGATAAATCTCAGTGATGAAGGTTGAAAAATTCTGGAAAATTATTGAGGAACGATGGTGATTGTTGATGAACGGTGGTTGAGAGTGGATGACGGTGGTTGAGAGTGGATGAACGGTGGTTGAGCTGATCAGATAAGATGGAGGTTTAGAGAAGGAAGATGAAGATCTGGAAATTTCAGTTTTCCGGCGACTGGCGCGGTGGTCGGAAACGGTTTAGGGTTGCCGCCGGCGGGTTGTTGCGGAGGTTGCATGGCCGCCGGCCATGCAACAGGTGAGGATTCCGGTGAGAGGAGAAGGAGACATGTGGCACTGGTTAGTGGAGGGGAAGGCTGCATGGATGCCACTTGGCGTCGTGGCAGAGTGAGGGAAAACGGAGTGATGCGTGGCGTGTGTGGGTGGAATCACGTGGGGCCTCTCCTGATTCAACACGTGGCCTCTGAGCTTTTATACTGGCTTTGATTTCTGGAAGCTTCTAGAACATGCTGGAGAATGCTGGAAACTGCTGGATTAATCTGGACGAACTGGACTTTGGACTGATACAAACTGGGCTTTGCATGACTTTGGGCCCACACGAAAACCATTAAACAAAACTACAAAATCTGCAATGAGATAAAAAGATTAAAAACTAATACTAATTAACTAAGGCCCAATTAATCTAATTAATTCTGAATACTACCCTAACTAATTCTAAAACCCAATTAATCTAATTAACTCCTAAACTAATAATACTCTAAAAAAATCTTATAAACCCACTAATAAAATTCTAATAAATCTCTAATAAAACTATATTAAATTCTATTATAAAATCCTATTTACTAATAAAAGAAAAAATCTATTATTATTCTATATCTAAAATTAAAAACCTTTAATTCCTATTAACAAAAACTATTTATTATTCTAAAACAAAAACTTATTTATTTAATAAGAAAAAAATCTATATTAAAAGATTAAAAAGCTATTAAAACTATTAAAAAATCCTATTAATATTCTAAAAATTCTATATTATCTATTAAATCCTAAAATGATTAAAAATCTATTTAAAAAAGAATTAAAACTATTAAAAATCCTATTAATATTCTAAAATGATTTAAAAGCTATTAAAAATCTAAAAATGGCCAATAAAATCCAGAAAAATCACAATAATTCCCAGAAGGACAAAATAAGCACCGAACGACACATAACACCGCGAGAGCGCACCAAAATAGCCGGTAAAAAATAAACGGGCACCGAAACATCCAAAAAATGCGATTCTATCTATTTAAACTGATAAAAGACACCTGAAACATGAGACGAGAGTTGTGATCCCGATAAAATCAACACAAATGAAAAAAATGCACTGTATGCAATATGCAGATGCGAATGCGGTTATGCGTCGAAACATCGAGCCAGATACGAGACCCGGTTGGTCAAATTTTGGGGTGCAACAGCTGCCCCTATTCAAGCGGCTTGGACCTGATTGGGTGAGAAGCGAACGGCTCTCAACCAATCAAGGTGCGAGACTGTTGAATACCGGTAAACCCGAAAATTTGCCAACTGCTCAAGTTGTCGAACACTGGAATAATAGCTGCACGGCAACTATCTGGAGAAATACTGATCTGACATCGCCGTCAGTCATCCACATTAACTTCTTCTGATATTGCCTTCAGACAACCACAACACCCAACATCGCTGCTGGAAGATTAAACCTGATGTCGCCTTTGAACAATCAAAATACCCCGCATCGCCGCTGGAGAGAATACAACACTGAACAAAATACCCCGCATCGCCGCTGGAGAACTACATCTGACAAAATACCTCGCATCGCCGTTGGAGAACTACGTTAATCAAAATACCCAACATCGCCGCTGGAGAGCTGAATCTGACATCGCCGTCGGAAACAAACATCACTCTGAGAGACACTCGACATCGCCGTTGTACAAACATCATCTCTACTGGGGATTTAAAGAGTCTGACCTCGCCGTCGAACAAATATCCAACCTCGCCGTCGAACAATCGAAATACCCCGCATCGCCGCTGGAGAACTAAAGGATCTGCATCACCTAACATCGCCGTCAGAAGACTGGATAAACTTGACATGTCCAACATCGCCGCTGAAAAACTGAATCTGACATCGCCGTCGGAAACAAACATCCTCTTAGAGACACTCGACATCGCCGTCGTACAAACATCATCTCTACTGGGGATTTACAAAGTCTGACATCGCCGTCAAACAAACATCCAACCTCGCCGCCGGACAAATGCAACCCTGAGCAACTCTGACCTGGGGTTCACCCCTGGTAAATGGAACAAAAGGTACACTTGCGTATTTGAAACTACTCCGCTGGGAATGAGAGACTTAACCGAGTACACTCTGATCTGGGGTTCACCCTCAGAACCATAACGAACATCGGAATACTGCTGCACACTGCCCACCGTAGGACTTCAACACTAAAGATATATGAAACCCTGGCCCCTGGCCATTTCCAGCTTCAGCTAGACAAATCTTCAAGTATTTCTGAAGAAAGATGAAACCCTGGCCCCTGGCCACTCCAGATCCGCTGGAGAATCTTCAAGTACTTCTGAAGATGCATCCTTGGCCTTCAAGGATGTAAACTTTTGCCTGTCGGCAACTCTGCAGGAGGTATCTTCGACTTCAGTCTGAAGAAATGGTCCTTGGCCTTCAAGGATACATGGATCTGCCTTCAGGCAACTCCGCCTCTGCTATAGAGCATCCGTGACTTCAGTCAGGGATATACTTCGGCCTTCAGTCCGAAAAATGAATCCTAGGTCATTCATGACCTTGGGGATAACCTTGCCCTTAGGCACCTTCGCTTCAGCTTGGGAAATCTATGACTTCAGTCAAAGAAATGGTATCCTGATCCATTCATGACTCTACGGGGATTCAAACCCTTTGCCTTCAGGCAAAACTCTGCTTCAGCTGGAGAAACATCTTCGACTTCAGTCAGAAGAAAAATTATCCACTTGATCGCAATCAATCATCACCTCAGGATAACTGACTTGGTCTTCAGACCAACATGAATCACTTTGCTATATCTACAAGCTTTGGAACCTTGTCTTCAGCCACACGTTGATTCATCAACAAGGAAATCTGAACTCACAGGAACCTTCTGATACCGCCCTCAGGCGTTTACGAAGTCAATCTTCAGATTAGACATCACTGTTGGAGCAAACATATCACGCTGCTAAGGACTTCAAGAATCATCTTGAACGAACTCCGTCGGGCACCTTCAAGAATCATCCTGAACTGACAACCTTTCTGGAGACTTTATTCTGCTGGGCATTCCAGGAATCTTCCTGGGCAACTCTTGCTGGGGACGCTACTGGGGAACTCAAGCATCATACTAGGAGAACAACTCGGGAAGCTGTACTGAGGTCTTAAGAATCATCTTAAGCAAACGGCTCTGCTGAGGAATTCGAGAATCATCTTGAACTGAAGACTTCGCTGGAGCTCAAAAATCATCTTGAGCGAGCGACTGTGGGGATTACACCGGGGTCTTAAGAATCTTCTTAAGAAAGCGACCTCGTTGGGGAGAATGTCAGGAATCATCCTGAGCAACTGGTCTCTTGGTGGAATGCCTGTAAGACAAGAATGATAGTAACCTAGATCATGCTTATGATGCGTATGCTTCTGCGCCATGACCCACACGGTGGGAATGCTATGCGTTTATGTTAGATGCTATGCAATCCTGTACAATGCCATGCAATGTTAAATGCTATGCAGTGTTAAATGCTATGCAATGTTAAATGCTATGCAGGCTCGAGTTGCCAGAGAACACCAGGTCTGAAAACCGCTTGGCAAAATAAATGCCGAAGGCAATGCCAACTCTACTGGGGATGAACTGAAGTCACAGGATCGTCTCAGCAAAATAAATGCTGGAAACGGGAAATCAAATCCGCTGGGGAGAACCGCCCTGTTGGAGAAATGAAAAGGCAACCCTGCTTGACGACTTCACTGGGGGAAGAAAACAACTCTACTTGGGGATGCTCCCTTCAAACCATTGGCAACTGATTGCGCTCTGCAGGGATTGACCTAAACTGAGGTTGATTGCGCGCGGCACACTGCTGGAAATGCCCCTACTATCAAGGATGTCGATCTTAATCTGTTGAGGATCCTTCTGATCCTACTCTGATACGGGGTAAAATACGATCTCGACTCTTCCGAGGATAATAAGCAACTTTCATCTGCTGAAGAGTGGCAATTCTGATTTAACAACATCCACAAGGAATTCCAACATTACTCGGAGCGCTGGCATCCGTCGAGCTTCGTATCGGGGAACATGACAACATGCGGGTCATTGAGAAATACTGTGTCAGATATCTTTTGGTTTTTTTTTGTTTTGTTTCTCTGGTTTAGGATAAACATGGATTATGTACAAAGTGGAAGATAGGGAAAATACTAGACGAGAACTAGCATTCAAAGGTAGACTACCAGGCGAAATCTGATAGGAAAATTGATTATCGGACAAGAATTGATTTGGTTTTGACATCAGACGGGGATTGATTTGGTTTTTGTGTTTTGACATCAGACGGGGCTGACTGGAATAACAGACTGAGGTATAGACAACCAGGCGAGAACTGGCTGAAAGCTGACGTACACCAGATGAGAACTGGTATAACACATAGGTTAAAACACACGATGATCAGACGAGAACTGGTTACGCGACGACATGTACCAGACGAGAACTGATACAACACTTGAAGAAACGGTAACCATACGAGAACTGGTTACAATAAACTGCACCAGACGAGAACTGCTGCTTACGATAAACTGCACCAGACGGGAACTGATGCTTACGGAAGGGTGGGCCAGACGAGAACTGGTTACCGGTTTGCCAGGCGAGAACTGGACTTTGGAAACGACTGGTTACTGACATGTAACAGGTTTAGACTGTAGGATAATGATCCAACGACAGCAAGGCCTTTCTTATTTTGAAGGTTCAGGTTTTTGGTAAGGGTATTGACGTGATTCCCCGATACTCAACTCTGGCTGGGGATAAACAAACTGGTTTGAATAACTTGCCCCAGTACACTCAGCTGGGGATGAAAAGACTGGCTTAAACAACTTGCCCCAGTACAATTCAACTTGCCCCAATCTAACTCTTGGGAGTACTTGCTCTGAACAGCTTGCCTCGAGAATACTTCGAGAATATTTGCCCCGGTGTCTACACGACAAAAAAATTCAATCTCCATCAACTCAGTTGGTTTCAACACTATTTGCGGTGACTTGCCCCTGAATGAGCGTTCTAGCGACTTAACCCGATCTGATTATCCACTGGAAGTATCTGCTTTCAAATCTCAGCGTTCTGCATAGCTGCCCCTGATTGGCTCTCGAGAAGACTCACTTCTGCTCAACTGTTTTTCAAACAAAACTGCCCCTGATCAACTGCAGCTTCGGGACTTGTCCTCAGACTGACTGATTCCGAACTCACTGGAAGTCATTGCCCCAAATTCACAGGGCTTCGCAACATACACCATTCTGGTTCAGACTGCTGAATTACTCAGTCCTGCTCGATTATTTCCTGTCGGAATTTCTTTCATGCCAACTACTAACCTGCAATTTAGAATCGTCTGTTCACGAATGGTAATCTTAATGCAGCGTTTATGCAGATTTTGAAAAAATTTTGAGCTGTCACTCATTTACATGCATGATTGTGAGTGACGAATGAACCAAAGTTCAAACGTAGTGTCTACGTGATCAGCGAAAAAAATACAACAAGGATGTGACTAGCAAGTCAAGAAGGAGTCAGGTTACTCAACCTTATCGTAATGCGCTTCAGAATGACCCTACCTCAATTAGGTCTTTTAAGGGTTGTATCGTGGCCGGGTTCACGGTTCGTGAAACAAAGGATATTTGGCTCAAATTTGATTTGTACCCACCCCTTCTACGTGATGATCTCCGATCCTACAGTTCAGTTAACCTGGCACGAGCGCTCGCCTCTTCGAGAGGTATGTTGAATGGTAAGAACCACAGTTGAGGAATTCACAAGGTTTTTTCGGAGTGATAGTTACTCCTTCTTCGCTTTCGGCGTCTGTGTACACGACTTTGACTTGCTGGGGGAAATTTTCTTTTTAATCCCTCTTTTTCATTCTTTTGATTCCCTAATTTTTGCCTGGACTGACTCATTTTGAGTTCTTTTCGATTTTTTTTCTTTTCGAAGTCCAGCGGGATGCCCTGATTTTTGCCTAAGTATTAGCTTTCCAGCTTTTTCTTTCTTTTTACTTAGCGGGCTTTCTTTCTTCTTTCTTTTGGAACAAAGTCGTATGACACTGGTTGTCTTGATTGCTCCGAAAGGATTGTAACTGTCTCACTCCTGATTGGTGAGGTTTGACCTCTTGAAAGGTATAAACTGATATTGGTCCTCGAAAGACAACACTCCTCTGTAAGACTTGAATGTTCGGTCAAGCTAACTGACAACTACCCTACCCCGGGTTAAGATGTGAGGGTTTTAAAAGTCCGAAAAAACTTCTACTTCCTGGCTCGAAGTGGTTAACAAGGGACTAACTCCTTATATCTCCAGTGTTTGGGGAATTTGAAACAATGCCTTGTACGTCATCGGTAAGGTCTTATCTGAAAGCATACGATCATCGGTTATGAGTTTATTTCGTCATCCTCCCTCTAATCTTTGCTAGTCACAGTGATAAAGTGGAGTGAATAAAATGCAAGTTTCAGTGCAATGCAGTAAATGAGCGACAGCGACATGATTAATTCAGAAAAATGCATAGTCACTTTATTATTATCACCATTCGAAACATACAATGCTTAAAAGCAGGTAGTAACTAACAGAAAAGAAACTACAAATGCAAATGATATATAAAGGTCTGAGGACTGCCAATGCTGAGGCGCCCGCCTGTCTGAACCACTGGCTTCTTTGCTGGGGAATACTTTCCGAGTCTACGGGCTTAGACAGCTGAGCGGTTGGGATGAACAAACAGAAACCCTTCTCGAAAGGAAATGCGATCCTGGTCAATCAACTGCTGTACCTTCGCCTGAAATGCTTTACAATCTTCCGTCGAATGCCCCGGAGAGCCACCATGATAACCACACTGAACGTGAGGATTGTACCCAGGAGGGTAAGGTTCTGGAACGGGCTTGAGAGCTTTAGGTTCCACCAGAGAGTTCTGAATCAAACGCGGAAGAATCTGGCTATACGGCACAGGTACTGGATGGAAAGGAGCGTTCCTTCGTTCCAAGTTGTTACGAGGTCGGTTCTGATTCTGACGCTGATTCTGGTAACCTCGGCCACGAGTTTGCTGCTTTGCAATGGAAGCGACATAAGATCCCTGATATGGTGCCCCAGGCACAGTTGTCTGTTCAGAATAACGAGACACAGAAGATACTGACCGCTGAGAAGACGAAGAACCAACAGATTTCACCGATTCGACTTGAGGATATCCAACATCTGTCAGGACCGCATCGATCATAGCTTCATCTTCAGATTGAGAGCTATGGAGAGATTCAGTTTCACTGGCCTGACCTCTTGAAACATTCGGGATTCTTCCAGTCTTCACACCATACTCGATGCGCTCTCCCGTCCTTACCAACTCAGAGAAATTTGGTACGGTTTCAAACATTCTTTCGAAGTACGGGCTCTGCAAGGAGTTTACGAACATGCCTTTCAGCTCTTGGTCCAGGAGCGGTGGTTGCACTCTACCAGCAAATTCTCTCCATCTCTGAACATACTTCCTGAAAGATTCATTGTTCCTTTGAGACAATTCTTGCAGTTGCACGCGAGTAGGAGCTTCGTCAAGATTATAGACGTACTGCTTCAGAAAAGCTCTGGCTAAATCCATCCATGACCGGATCTGATCGCGCTCTAACCGCATATACCAACTCAGAGGTGCCCTAGTCAGACTATCTTGAAAGCAATGAATCATCAGCTCGTCGTTGTGCACAAATGAAGTCATTCTTCGGCAGAACATCACCAAATGTTGCTTCGGGCAACTATCTCCTTTGTACCTTTCAAACCTCGGCATTCTGAACTTCGGAGGTAACACTAGGCCAGGAACCAGACACATATCTGCAGCACTAGGAGTAACAGCGTCTTTACCTTTCAAGGCTTTGAATCTCTCCTCTAATGCACGAAACCTTTCAGCATACACGGGAGCTAATGGGCCTTCATTCTTTGCTGTCGGGACCTCTCTTCGGGGCTTTGGCACAGGGAAGGCAAAACCCTGGTAGTCTGAGACATCAACAGAAGGAGAACGTTCACCTCGGGCAACAAACTGCTCACGCAGACCTTGGTCTTCAACAGATGGCTGCACAAGCTGAGCTGCAGTAAGGTTGTTCACTTGCGGAAAGTCTTCGTCGTGCGGAGATCCATACAGAGGATTGGACGTCACGGTGAAACCTGACAAGGTATCAACAAACTGGAAGCTGCTTTCTGACATAGCTACCAATGACTGTCAGCTGACTTCACTGCTTGACTCTGATCAAATCTGCTTCAACCCCTTGGTCGTCCTCTGACAATCAACAGTTGCTTAATCCAAACTCCGAGTACTCACCTTCAGGAAACAAAGGCTGGATCAGAACTCTGGCTAGCTGGCGAATGGTATGCAATATGATGCGAAGATGCCTATGCAAATGCAATGCAATGCAACAAATACGGGATCACAGCCCCCACACAATCTAAATACTGCTGCACTGCTGACGGAGTACGGTTGCTCTGGAGAGAAGACCAGAATAACGGGTAGGTTGGAAGTCAAGTTTCCTGCACAAAAAAACCCCCACTCACAGGTGTGGACCTATATCTGACAAGGTACAGCATCCTATGCGTTCATCAGCGTCACAGACTTTCAACACTGATGATACGATTCCCAGAAGGAGTGGCATCATCAAGTCTTGAAGAGGCCTCACTTAGCTGAATCACAAATGATCGGTCCCCAGAGTCGACAATCCACCAAACCAGCAACCGTCTCAACCCAAAGGGTTGAAAGTGAAGCCAACCGGATGAACCTCGTCTGAGCGTGGATTTCATGAGACACTAGTGCCTGCAAAGCAAGCACGCGCCCACTAATTTCCACTCTAAGTCTATGGTGCACTCAAGCCTGGGTCTGGCTTCTCACTCAATCATAGAACACCCGTAACACCCCAACAGCAACAAATAATATCAATAAATAAGCACCAAATAGACAAGCAAACAAGCTCTAGGATTGACTCTCTCTTAAGGGACGTTGGATCCCAAAACTGACTCGCTTTCGGGACGTTGGATCCCTAGGAAACTATGTATCTTCCCCAGCAGAGTCGCCAGCTGTCGCTACTGCGAAAATCGGCGCCGGCTGACAGAAGAGTCGCCACCGTGCGTTATTTATCCCAACGGAATGAAAGGGAACGCTCGAAGTAAACCTCACAAAAAACGGGGAAAGGTATGGTCATCGCAACCAAAACCTGGGTTCGGGAGTCGGTTACGCAAGGGGAAGGTATTAGCACCCCTCACGTCCGTCGTACTCGACGGGATCCACGCTTGCTTGGGTTGTCTAAAGGATGCAAAACAATCTATCTACGACTGCTAAATCTAAACGGAAGGGAATTGACTCGATAGAGCGTCGCACTCTATGCCTACGTATTCTCAAGGGAGAAAGTCAGAGTCAACGTAGTTCGGGACTACAGGGAAAAATTGGCTCGCCAAGACCTCGCGTCTTGTGCCTACGTACTTCCATACTGCATGGAAGATCAGAGCTTTACGTAGTTCAGGCTAACTACGGCTAAACAAAACATTCTCACACAGCAGTGAGAAAAACAACTGGCTTCAAAGGGTCGGGAACCTATGGGCAAAACTATGGCTTGGTCTCAAATGCACTTGGGCAAGAGAGAAAAAGGGTTACAATTAGTCGTCAGCGGGAAAGTCTCGGTCGCACAGCAGCGAGAGAACAGAAAGTCAGTCGTTAGTGTGCTCGCTAGGATATCGCATCCTATGCCTACATATTCTCGTTTGGTACGAGAAATCAGAGCAGTTGTAGTTCGGCTACTATCGGGACCACAGCTCAAATCTCGTTTTATTGATATTCTGAAAAATGGTTACAATGCTTGAATACTGAAAATAAATCTCCTAGGAAATACTATCCTATCCTATCCTGAAAAATCGAATGGAAAATAGCCCCCTAACAAGTGGGCTTCTAAACTATCCCTAAAATCGTAAAATAATTTCTATGAAAATATACCCTAAAAGAAAATGTGCTTTAAAAAAAAAATATTAAGTCTACTAATAATATTTTTTTATTCTTTTCCAATCATTTTCTCCTTTTTTTCAAATATCTTTTCTTTGTATTTTTTCATATTTCTCTATGTATTTTTTCACAATATTTTCTCTCCTTTCTTTACTATTTTTTTCAATATATTTTTCTCTTTATTTTTCTCTATTTTTTCACATATTTTCATCTAATATTTTCTCATATTTTCTTTTTCTTATAATATTTTTCTCTCTATTTTCTTTTTCTTATAATATTTTTCTCTCTATTTTCTTTTTCTTATAATCTTTTCCTTTATTGTTTTTCAATAATAAAAAACTAAACAATATCAACATAAAGAAAAAAAGATACAAAAGAGGGGAGGGGGGTACCCAGCCCAGCTGGGGGGTATACAAGCCAAACAAATAAAAATAAAATAAAAAAACAAACTACAGACTGGGCCCAGCCCAGCTGCTATTGCTGCAACACGGAGGGGGGGGTGCTGAGTTGAACGGAGGGTGTTGCCAGAAAAACATTGGGCTCAGGCCCAATCCTGCAAAAAAAAGCACACGAAAGGGGGTGCGAAAAAACACAGGTGTTGTCCAGCAAAAATCCACTTGGGCCTGAGGTCTGAGGCCCAAACTCCCCAGCGTCCACGGAGGACTTCTCCTCTCCCTCACTCTTCCATTTCCCTTCCTGAAACCCTAGGGAATCTCTTCCCTCCTCATCAGCCTCCGCCGCCGACAACGCTCGACCTTCCTTACCACCTCCGTTCGAGATCTCTCTCACAATCTTCAAACTCCTCTCCTCTGCTCTCTCAAACCAAACTCTTCAGACCTTCGATGCTTCTCACAAATGCTCCCCGTTCATACCCTTCAACCTCACAAACAGTACTCTCAATCCCATTCTCAACAGTCTATTCGATAACAATGCGCTTTAAAGAAAATCAAGCAAACTTCTGAAAAGCAATCTAGATGATGACGCCAATTGCGAAACCTGACGAAGACTAATGAGGGTGTATCTGGGTACGAAACAAAGCGTTCTTGAAGCTCGTTGCTGAGACAGGAGCAGATCATGAAGAAAGGAGTAATGGTGTTCTTGACGAAAATGATGAATGTTCTGGATTGGGTTTTTGAACGGATATGGAGTTGGTTCGCGCTTGGTAGAAGATCTTGAATCTTGGTGCGTTGTAGGCATGATGAATGTTCGTATGAACAAATCTGATGAAGGCTGGAGGCAATTGGAAGATCTTGAATCTTGGTGCGTTTTCTGGAGAAAAATGAGGAACGCGATGGAGATTCTGTGAAGCATGCTTGGAGATCGTTGAAGAAAGATTTCTGGAAAAATAATTGCTGAACTGTATGATCTATAAAGTTCTAGGGAGTTTTCCTGGAGAATGTTTTGATGATCATTGCTAATCGGTGAAGAACAATCGGAGAAGATGCTGATGATCGGCGTTTGGTGTTGAACGGATAAATCTCGGTGATGAAGGTTGAAAAATTCTGGAAAATTATTGAGGAACGATGGTGATTGTTGATGAACGATGGTTGAGAGTGGATGACGGTGGTTGAGAGTGGATGAACGGTGGTTGAGCTGATCAGATAAGATGGAGGTTTAGAGAAGGAAGATGAAGATCTGGAAATTTCAGTTTTCCGGCGACTGGCGCGGTGGTCGGAAACGGTTTAGGGTTGCCGCCGGCGGGTTGTTGCGGAGGTTGCATGGCCGCCGGCCATGCAACAGGTGAGGATTCCGGTGAGAGGAGAAGGAGACATGTGGCACTGGTTAGTGGAGGGGAAGGCTGCATGGATGCCACTTGGCGTCGTGGCAGAGTGAGGGAAAACGGAGTGATGCGTGGCGTGTGTGGGTGGAATCACGTGGGGCCTCTCCTGATTCAACACGTGGCCTCTGAGCTTTTATACTGGCTTTGATTTCTGGAAGCTTCTAGAACATGCTGGAGAATGCTGGAAACTGCTGGATTAATCTGGACGAACTGGACTTTGGACTGATACAAACTGGGCTTTGCATGACTTTGGGCCCACACGAAAACCATTAAACAAAACTACAAAATCTGCAATGAGATAAAAAGATTAAAAACTAATACTAATTAACTAAGGCCCAATTAATCTAATTAATTCTGAATACTACCCTAACTAATTCTAAAACCCAATTAATCTAATTAACTCCTAAACTAATAATACTCTAAAAAAATCTTATAAACCCACTAATAAAATTCTAATAAATCTCTAATAAAACTATATTAAATTCTATTATAAAATCCTATTTACTAATAAAAGAAAAAATCTATTATTATTCTATATCTAAAATTAAAAACCTTTAATTCCTATTAACAAAAACTATTTATTATTCTAAAACAAAAACTTATTTATTTAATAAGAAAAAAATCTATATTAAAAGATTAAAAAGCTATTAAAACTATTAAAAAATCCTATTAATATTCTAAAAATTCTATATTATCTATTAAATCCTAAAATGATTAAAAATCTATTTAAAAAAGAATTAAAACTATTAAAAATCCTATTAATATTCTAAAATGATTTAAAAGCTATTAAAAATCTAAAAATGGCCAATAAAATCCAGAAAAATCACAATAATTCCCAGAAGGACAAAATAAGCACCGAACGACACATAATACCGCGAGAGCGCACCAAAATAGCCGGTAAAAAATAAACGGGCACCGAAACATCCAAAAAATGCGATTCTATCTATTTAAACTGATAAAAGACACCTGAAACATGAGACGAGAGCTGTGATCCCGATAAAATCAACACAAATGAAAAAAATGCACTGTATGCAATATGCAGATGCGAATGCGGTTATGCGTCGAAACATCGAGCCAGATACGAGACCCGGTTGGTCAAATTTTGGGGTGCAACAATCTGCAACATAAATTATTTTATCCTTAGGTACCCATATCTTTTTGGGTCATCTGGGGTTAGTTGTTCTGAAGTTATGCCTGAAATTTTGTCCATTAAAAGCAGTTGTGTTCTGACGCAGCTTAGGTTTATTAAAAATTATGGTGTTCTGATCTGAACGTGTGTACTTTATGTCATGTGAGTGACCAAATTTAAAATGAGAATGCATAGGAGTATAATTGATAATTAACTTATCAACATGTTTTGGATTTGATTCCTTCCCAGAAGATGATTCATATCCAATCCCTTTTCTGTTGTTCCTGCTCACACCATAGATCATAGAAGCCATTTTGCTTCTGTCTATGCTTCTGGACAAGAAATTTTGAAAACTATGGTCATACTCTTCTAAAATATTTTTAGAGCTAGACGTAGTATCTGTTTCAAATTTTTGTTGAGCTTTTTTAATTCAATTTTAATTTGAAAATTATTTTCTTTCAGCTCAGCAATTTTTGATTTCAGCTGACCATTCTCAGATGCAAGACTGCTTTGTAGCTTCTTGTATTTAAGTCTGATCTTACTATAGTTTTCACACATATCAGATAAGCTTTCAATTAACTCAGCTCTGGTGAGATCAGCAAATACCTCTTCTGAATCTGATTCTGATCCAGATACATATGATTCTTCATGCTCCTCTATGTCAGCCATCAGTGCAACTTTTGCACATTCGTCTTCAGACTCTGACGAGGCTTCAGAAGAATCTAAGTCATCCCAAGTAGTCATCAGGACTTTCTTTTTCTTCTCAAACTTCTTCTTGGGTTTATCCTTTTGAAGTTTGGGACAATCATTCTTGTAGTGTCCTGGATCTTTGCATTCATAGCACACTACTTCCTTTTTGCTAGATCTTTTGTGGCCAGAGAATTCTCCACGGTGTTCTGGCCTTTTAAATTTTCTGAACTTCTTTTACTTGTGCCTCCAGAGTTGATTTTTTCTTTTGGATAGTAAAGATAGTTCGTCTTCATCTGATGAAGAATTTCCAGAGCTTTCTTCTAGTACCTGAAAAGCTTTAGTTTCAGATTTATTGTTAGATTTTAAAGCTATGGACTTACCTTTCTTTTGAGGCTCATCTTCTTTAAGTTCTATCTCATGGCTTCTTAAAGAACTGATGAGTTCCTCCAGAGTGATTTTGTTCAGATCTTTTGAGAGCTTTAACACTGTGACCATAGGTTTCCACCTCTTTGGTAAACTTCTGACTATCTTCTTTACATGATCATAAGTGGAGTAGCCTTTGTCAAGAACCTTCAATCCAGCAGTCAGAATCTGAAATCTAGAAAACATGGTTTCCACAGATTCATCTTCCTCCATCTTGAAGGGTTCATATTTTTGAATCAGCGCTAGAGCCTTTGTTCTTTCACCTGCGTGTTTCCCTTATGCGTCATCTTCAAGGACTCAAACATGTCATGCACTGTATCTCTATTAGTGATTTTCTCATATTCAGTATGAGATATAGCGTTCAGCAGAATTGTCCTTGCCTTGTGGTGATTCCTGAAGTCTTTCTTTTGTTGATCAGTCATTGATTTTCTATCAATCTTTTTACCTTCACCATTAGTGGGGTGAGTGTATCCATCAATGACTATATCCCAGAGATCATCATCATAGCCAAGAAAGAAGCTTTCGATTCTGTCCTTCTAGTAATCAAAATTTTCTCCATCAAACATAGGAGGATTTGTGCTTATTCTGTCTTTCTCTTCATATTTGTTGTTCAACCTAACGTTGTTTGAAGATTCAGCCATAGTAAATCAAAGAGTTTTCCAACTGGATCTTCTTTTGTCACTGTTAAGTGATAACACTCAGAATTATTCTCTGATGCCAACTGAAGGTAGGAAAACACTTAGAAGTAGGGGTTGAATAAGGTTTTTAAAAACAACTAACGAAATAAAAAAAACAGGTATTTTTATACTGGTTCGTTTGAACTCAAACTACTCCAGTCCACCCGACCAAGGTGATTTCGCCTCTCTCAAAAGAGGACTTAATCCAATAATTAAAAACTGATTACAATCTTATCACTAAGACAAACATGTCTTAGTCTTCTCAAGAACACTGACCACAACTTGGCCTCTCAAGGATCTATTACAAAGTAATACAATAAAGTGTGTTTAAGTGCTTCTAGAATAAGCTATTTCACAACAGTGATTTTACACAAAATTAAGATCAATGAATTTTCTATTTGCTTGTTCGTTGTAGAATGATGTTGTTGGTGTATTGATGTTCTTCACTTAGTTGTTATTTGAATTGCTGTTGAAGACTTGTTTAAATACTTCACACCCATTTCTCAATTAGTGTGCACATACACAAAAGAGGAATGTTCATAGATATCCTTTTTGTTCTGAAATCCTGTGCCATACATAAAAGAGGAATAATGTCGTTGGATGTAGCCAACGAGTCTTTCTTGAACAACATCTTTTTAAATGAACGAATATGGAAATAATTCCTGCATCAGATCCTCTGATGATGTTCCATTTTCTTCTGCATCAGATCCTCTGATGATGTTCCATTTTCTTCTTATCAGAGTAACTCTTTTCCAGAGTTCTGCAGCTTAGTGCTAGCGTGATTGTTTGAACAAATTGTTCATCCAGAGAAACACTTCAGATCAGAGTAGATCTTCGCTCTTACGTATTATCCAAATGTATCACTTTGTTTCTGACGTTTCAGAGCCTTACGTGTTCTGATTCTCAGAGCCTCTGCAGTTGCAGCGTTGACTTTAGTACGCTCATACTTTTCTGAATCTTTGCTTTATACTCTACGCTCAGAGCCTTCTGTAACTTTGCTCAGAGTCTTCTGTAGTGTTAAGAGTCCCACATCGGACAATATATGGCATGAACATGTGTTTATAAGTGGGAGCAATCCTCACTCTACCAGCCGGTTTTGTAGGGTTGAGTTAGGCCCAACCACACTTCTTAACATGGTATCAGAGCCTCGTTTAAGATCCGGTGGGGGCCATCTTCTATGGTTTCCACTATCGGGCCATCCACCATTTATTTCCATGCTTCAGTTGTCCAGTCCTGAGCGTGAGGGGGTGTGTTAAGAGTCCCACATCGGACAATATATAGCATGAACATGTGTTTATAAGTGGGAGCAATCCTCACTCTACCAGCCGGTTTTGTAGGGTTGAGTTAGGCCCAACCACACTTCTTAACATGTAGCTTTGCTTATTATTCTATGCTCAAAGTCTTCTGCAGCTGTAGCTTAACGTTCAGAGGAATATTTATTATGTTATCTGAAACAAAAACACTTGAACAAAATTAGAGTATATATTTTCTCCATACAAAATTTCATTATTGTTATCATAAAAACATTGATATATATTAAGAACCAATCTGTGTTCTAACAGTTATTTTTCACAGATAGCGATGCATCAATTATGAATGAAGCATTTAAAGAGAGCAAAACCTTTTTTTATGCCTTTCGATCTCTGCATTTTTGAAGTCAACCTACTGTTGGTGGCCAAATGCATTTTTTAATTTTTCAGACCATTATCTGAATCATCTGTAGACAAACTTCCTCTGGGAGTACCTTTTAAAATTTTCTAAAAATATTTTCAGAAAAATTTACACTTAATCATGAAAAAAATTAAAACAAACAGGTATAGGTATGTTTGGATCATCATTACATTACACCCATATTGAAAACATATTCTTATCATTAGGCAAACAAATAATTCAGTGTTACAAAGATGTCCTCACCCAATCAAAATTTCCTCGCTTAGCCTACCTGTGTGACCAAGTCTAGGCGCATTGGGTGGAGCTTAGAATGCCTCTGCATCAAATTGTGTTGGGCACAGTGTGTGGCGCACTTGGCGCTCCCTCTATGACAACAACAAAACTTGTTATTTCTTGTGTCTTTTATGAAATCCATATCTAACAGATTGATATAGCAGCATAAAATGTGCATGGTGTCAGCAAATATATTTTCTAGGGATGAAAACTATATAGGCCAAGATTGGGTTTCCTCTTAATAAGAGCTTGAATAATGTCATTTACTCAAAGCTTGTTTTCTATTATGAACCATCTAGTGGTACGCTAGTGATGTTGTTGGCATTTTGACAAAGATATGGTTTTAGTTAGTGCTCATTTACAACCCATTTTACTTTGGAGACTGGATCTTCCACTTATATTGTTTCATGAGATTTCACTACCTTTAGTTTAAAAGGTCTTAACCACTTTAATTATAATCTCCGAAGGAATAGTTTAAACATGGAGTTAAATACAAGGAACAATTTTATTAGTTTGAATTCTTTTCTTATCAAACACTGATCATGGTATTTTTTTACCTTTTCTTTGTAGAGTTTGGATGATTTATATGCTTGAATTCTTAATTCATACAACCTGGGCAACTGTAATTTCCTCTTCTCTCCTACTACTGATAGGTCAAAATTCTGGAATTCGAATGTCCAATAGGCTTTGTGTTCTTACTCAACTAGAGTATGGTATGATTTTTCGTATACCATTTGGAATGGTGTTAGACCTATAGGAGATTTTAATATTATGTGATAGGCTCACAATGCTTCATCCAATTTTGGTGACCAATCTCTTTTTAATGAAGACATTATTTTTTTCTTAAATTCTTTTTATTTCCCTATCGGAGACTTCTGCTTGACAATTGATTGGGGGCGGTATGGTGATGCTAATTTGTGTCTTACCCCATAATGTTCAAGTGCATTGTCCAGTTGGTTATTATAGAAATGGGATCCTTCATCTCTGATGAGTATTCTTGGTCTTCTAAAATGAGAAAAAAATAATATTTTTATTTTAGAAATTTTACCCTTTTCCTTCCATCTGCTTTTGGAGACACAATTACTTCAACCAATTTGGATACATAATATACGACTACTATAATGTATTTATTTTTGTAAGAAGGTGGAAAAAGTTCCACAAAGTTTATTCACCAACAATCAAAAACTTTTACTTCCAGTATGCTTAGTAGTGACATCTCATTTCTTTTAGAAATCCCCCTGATTCGTTAACAACTATAACTGTGTGTGTGTATGTGTGTGTTATGTATTTGTGTCTTTAAATATAGATGGACAATAAAAACCTGATTGTAGAACTTTGGTTGCGATGCATTCTCCAGTTTAGTGACCTCCATGGATGATTATGACAATGCTAGATTATACTTCCAGCCTGTATATTGCTCACGCATCTTCTTAAAATATCATTCTTTCCCATTTTGAAAAGGGAAAGGTCATCCCACACATATTGTTTTGTGTCTTTATGGAATTTCTTATTTTGCTTCCAGTTCATGTCTTGTGGAAGAATTCCAACAACTTTGTAATTGGCCATATCGGCAAACCATGGCCTTTCTTGTATCATGAGTAGTTGCTCATATGGGAATTCTTCCCTTACTTCTTTATCTTGATTGGTTATTTCTTTGTTAACTTAATGAGATAGGTGATCGACTACCATATTTTCTGATCCATTTTTTCCTTTTATCTCTTGTCAAACTCTTGAAGTAACAACATCCATTGAATCATATTAGGTTTGGAATCAAGTTTATTCAGTATGCACTTGATAGTTGCATGGTCAGTATAAATATTTATTTTCAAACCAATCAAATATGATCTAAATTTTTCCAATGCGTATACTATTTCTAGCAATTATTTTTCACTTGTGGCATACTTGAAAAGTGCTTCATTCAAAACATTATTTTCATAGTGTATTGCATGAAAAATTTAGATTTTCTTTGTCCTATTATTACGTCTAGTGCATAATCACTAGCATCCCACATTAATTCAAAATCATGTTTCCAATCAGGTGTTGTGATTACCGGTGAAGTTACTAAACTTTTTTTAAATGATTAAAAGCATGTAGATAGGATTCATCAAATAAAAAAGAATTATCTTAATTGAGCATGTTGCTCAATGGTTTTGCAATCTTTGAAAAGTCTTTGATAAATCCTTTATAAAATCCTATATATCCAAGAAAACTCCTAATTCCTTTGACATTTGTTGGTGGTGGCAGTTTCCTTGCCACTTCTACATTTGCTTTATCTACTTCAATTCCTCTTAAAAATATCTTGTGTCAGAGTACAATTCCTTCTGTTACCATAAAATGGTATTTTCCTAGTTCAAAACTAGATTAGTCTCGACACATCTTTTTAGTACAATGTCCAAGTTGTGCAGTCATACATCAAATCAAAATCAAAATACCGAGAAGTCAACCATGAAAACTTCGATGCATTTTTTTATCATATAAAAAAACTAGCTTGCATACAAAACTAAAAAGTGGTAGGAGCATTCATAACTCAAAGGGAATTCTTATGTAAACAAATAATCTGAAAGGACATGTGAATGAAGTTTTTTCGCGATCCTTTAGATTTATAATTATTTGGTTGTATCTAGAGTATCCATAAAAAAAAGTAGAAAGTTTGGCTAACTAATCTTTCTATCATTTGGTCCATGAAAGATAGTGGTAAATTTTCTTTTCAAGTAGCTTGATTAATCTTTTTGTAATATATGAACATTCTTCTTTCGGTGATTGTTCGAGTTGGGATTAGCTTGTTTTTCTCTTTTTTTTTATCATAGTCATTCCTTCTTTCTTGATTACCACCTATACATGACTTGCCCGAGCATTGTGTGAAATTGGGTAGGTCATGCATGCCTCCACTAGTTTCACTACTTATTTTCTAACAACTTCTTTCACATCGAGGTTCAAACGTCTTTGAGGTTGAGCTATATGTTTGAAATTATCTTCTATCATGATTTTATGCATGTAAGAGTATGAAAGTATTCCTTTTAAGTCAGATAATTCCAAACCTATAGCTTTTTTTTATGTCTTTTGAGAGTTTGATATAATTTTCCTTCTTGCTCATGGGAAAGAGAATTGTTAATTATTATCATATTATTACCATCATCTTCAAAGAAAACAAACTTTAAGTGTGAAGGTAATGTTTTTAATTTTGATTAAAGGTTTTCTGATTTGAATACTTCTCCTAATTTTTCAATTTGGATCTCATTAGGAGGAATTTTCTTAGGGTTATCTAGTTATTTTAACCTTTGTCTATCCTTTTGTTCCTCTATTTTATCAAACATGATAAAAGTGCATATTAATTATTGTTCTAGAGGAGACGTGTTATGAGGTTGCTTTTCTACTTCTCTTATGGCCTCCTCAGTGGCATCTATTTGAAAAAAATCCCTTATCTTTAGAATGTTTCATAGCTTTAAAAAGATTAAAACTTACCTCTTCATCCTAAACTCTGACCTTCATTTTCCCGTTGTCAACATCGACCATCATCCATGCTCTTTTCATGAATGGTCTTCCAAATATTAAAGGTAATTTAACATCTTCTTTGATATCCATGACTACAAAGTCAACCGGGAATAGGAATTTGTCTATTTTAACCAGTACATTTTCAGTGATACCCGAAGGGTGCTTAATTGACTTGTATGCCATTTGCAAAGTCATTTTTATCTTTTTCAGCTCTAATTCACCAATGTTTTTTACTACCGACAGAGGCATGAGATTGATGTTATCTCCCAATTCAAAGAGTGCTTTCCATGCACTATTTTTCTTATCATAACAGGTAGTGTTACTCTTCTTGGGTTAGCTTCTTTCTGGGGTAGTGTGTGATGGATGATTGCACTGCACGTAACTTCCAATTGAATCATGTCTTCGTCAGTGTACTTGCATTTTTTGGTGATGATTTCTTTCATGAAATTTGTGCATGCAATAATTTTCTCCAAAGCTTATACAAGCTTCTACAAATTAGATGTTTATTTTTGTAGTTGTTTGAAGCTATCAAGAAACCTTGAGTATTTTTGTTCCTTATCCTTTTTTGTTTGATTAAGTGCATAATATAAAGTCTTTACTAGCGCTTTTTTCTTTTTATTTTTTCTCTTTTTCCTTTTCTTATTTGCTTTTTCTTCTCTCTCTTCCCTTTCTTTTTCAACCTTTTATTTTCTCTCATTTTCTTATTTCATCTTTCTTTTTCCTCTTTTTCTTTATCTTCTTCCTCTCTTTTTTTCCCTCCTCTTGGTTGTTACCTCGACCACTTTTGGTAATGACAACCTTGCATTTTTTTTTAAGTTCCATTATTTCTCTCATCAGATTTCTAATTTGATTCATGAGTTCTTTAATGGATGTTTGTATATTATTCTACGAAGATGTTGTTGCTGTCAGAAATTGTGTGAGTGTCTCTTCTAAGGTTATTATGTTTTGAGGAGATGTTTGACTAGGTTGGGATTGCTCATTGGTGTAGGTGCCCGATTTTCCTTTCATATTGATTTTTCTATTTTGATGCAGCCTTGGCTTCTAGTAACTCACATAATTGACTTTTTCTTGACTTTTAGGGCATATTTTGATTGAATGACTTTCATTCCAAAGCTCACAGAATGCAATCGGCCTCTGTTGAGGTATTTCATGCATTTCTTTTAGTTGTGTTGGGAGTCTTGATAGTTGCTTTGTTAATTCATCCATTCTTTGAGTTAACAACTTGTTTTGTACGAGAAGAACATTATTGGCATTCAAATCTTTTTTGAAACACACTTATGTTATATCTTCCTTTGTGGTCGCTTAGTGCCATTCTTTTAATAAAATTTGTTGCATCTTCTACACTTTTGGATATTAGAGAACCTCCAACAGTAGGATATAGTAACAACTTAGGTTGTTATTGAAGTCCATTTTTGAAAATGTTTATTTGTAAGAGTTTTTCAAAACTGTGGTTTGGACACCGTCTCAGCGCGGACTTGTACCTTATGAATGCTTCATCAAGAGTTTTTGTCATGCCTTGAGAAAACATTGTGATGGTAGTCTTTGCTTCCAAGAATTTATTAGGAGGAAAGAATCTATTTAGGAATTTTTCCTCCAACAAGTTCCAATTTGTCATCGCCGATGTGGCACTACGTCATATAATACAAAAGACAACGCTTTTTTTGGCCTTTAGCAACGCTTAAAAGCGCTTCCTAAAGTGGAACTGTTGTAGGTAAAGACAACGCTTTTTTTAAATGCAAAAGCCCTGCTTTAGGTCCCCTTTAGGCAGCGGTTCTATTTACAAGCGCTCTCTAATGTCACATTTAGGCAGCGCTTTCTTTTGTCCCCCTTTAAGCAGTGCTTTTAAAAGCGTTGTCTAATGTATCTTTTCTTTCTACTTTAGGCAGTGCTTTTTTATGAAAAGCGCTTTCTTTTGTCCCCCCCCCCCTTTAGGAAGCGCTTTTAAAAGCGGTGTCTAATGTATCTTTTCTTTCTATGTTAAGCAGCGCTTTCTTTTATCCGCTTTAGGCAGCGCTTTTTTTCAAAGCACTTTCTTTTCTCCACGTAAATAGCGCTTGTTAAACGCACTTTTTTAAAAAACACTTTTTTAGGAAGCGTGTTTTTGTCATAAGCGCTGTCTATTGTGCACTTTTTTAGGAAGCGTTTTTTGTTAAAAGCATTGACATAAGTCTTATTTTTTAATTATAAAATGGCAGCACAAACCATTATAATTCAAATTTTTGTCAAAACTTATCACAAACCTTTATAATTCAACACAAGCCTTTATTTCAACACATAGGCCTTATATACCATTATAATTCAACATATATATACCATTATAATTCAAAACATAAACCTTATAACCATTATAATTCAACACATAAACCTTATAACCATTATACTTCAACACAAACCTCATACACCAAGAAAACATCCATAATTCTAATAAAAACAGATTCACTTCCAAAACCTTTAACTTCTTGCTATCAAGTCCTTTCTTGCTTTAAAGCCATCCTTAAACTTTCCATATATATTGAGTAACGTGCCAATAATACTTTCAAATACATTTTTTTCAATATGCATAATATCAAGAAAATATCTTACATACAACGACTTCCAATATGGCAATTCAAAAAAAAATTGACCTCTTCTTCCATCCACGTTTGACAAGCGTATGTACAAAAGGTTTGCCAAACTGAGTACTCACATCTTTCACCTTTTCAAAAATTTAGTCATCTGTCAGCGTAGGTGGAGCTCTACCTTGTTTTGGATTTCCATTAAATGCTCATCTCCATCCACGGTAGTGATAATTAGAATTTAAGAATCTACGATGACCGAGAAAGACATTCTTCTGACAAAATTCCAATCGCGTCCAATATGTGTTTTCTTCACAAATAGGACATGCACATTGACCTTTAATGTTATACCCTGATAGATTTCTGTATCCTGGAAAATCATTAATTGTGCCAAACAACATCGCCCTCAAATTGAAACTTTATTTCCTATATCCATCATAAACCTCCATACCATTCTCCCACAAAATCTTTAAGTCTTCGATTAAAGGTGTCAAGTATACGTCTATGTCATTCCCTAGTTGTTTAGGCCCAGAAATTAACATAGATATCATCATGTACTTACGCTTCATACATAGCCATGGAGGTAGGTTATTAATCATAATAATCACATGCCATGTGGTATGTGAGATAATTTATAGACCATGTAGGTTCATTCCATCAGTAGATAATTCCAAGCGAAGGTTTCTTGCTTCTTCTCCAAAATCAAGATAATCATTATCAATTTCCATCCATTATGGTGAATCTGCCGGATGTCAAAACTTTCCATCTATAATTCTTTCATCTGTATGCCAAGTCAAGTGTTTTGCACCGGTTTCACTAGGAAACATTCTTCTAAATCTCGGAATTATAGAAAAATACCATAAGACTTTTGTTGGAGACATCTTTTTCTTATATCGAGAGACATCGCATTTAGGGCACTCATTTAACGATGCATATTCATTTTGAAACAAAATGCGATCATTTGTACAAGCATGTATCTTATTATAGCTCATGTCAATAGATCACAATATATTTTTGGCCTCATAGGTTCGATTCGGAAGAACATTATCCTCCGGAAGCATATCTTTCATAAGGGCTAATAACTTTGTGAAACTTTTATCCGACCATCCATTGTCCGCCTTTAAGTTGTACAATTTTAATACCACAGACAATTTGTGAATTTAGTGCAACCTTTATACAGTGGTTTATCTACATCGCTTACCAACTTCTCAAACATTTTGGGACAATCCTGAAGATCTTCTTCAAGTGCTTCTGCAATCTCTTTGACTCGAGCACAATCATATGTATCTTTGCCATTGTCATTTGAAGCATAGATCATATTATCCTCCGGTTCAACATTCTCGTTACTTATCTCACCATGTAATATCCAACATGTATAACTTTGATCAATTTCATGCCTCTTTAAATGTAATTCCAAATGAACTGCATTAATCCGACGCCCATAACAGCAACCTAAGCAAGGACATGTGATTCGACTGGGGTCTTTGTCATGTTCAATAGCAAATTTAACAAATTCTGATACCCCATTCTCGTACTCTTTTGACAATCGATTGGAAGACATCCATTTTTTATCCATGGTTTTACTAAGTAAGCTAAACAAAAACACTATTTATTCATGCAACTATAGCAAAAGGACAATTAATTACCTGTAGATAAGTCAGCAACTTCTAGAACCACACAGTGTAAGATTCTTGGAAACGACCAGAAGGCCACTCTTCACAAGCAACCCCTGTAGCAAATTCACTAAGTTAGTAACGGATGGTGTACCAAATATAACATGACAAATTTAGTATATAATAGGACAAACAAGATATATCGGAGAAACAAGTCAAAGTCTCAAGAACCAAATTTAGTAAACATTAACACTTCCTTCAATTAAGCAACATGGCACCGACATGCAAATTCAATCACATTAATTCAAGTAGCATGGTATACTTTGATTCATCACAAATTACACATCAATACTTAATGTTTCAACTCAAGTAAGTCACAAAAAACAACTTCATCACTTAAGTTCAATTAACATTATAGTTCTATCCAACAAAGAATCATCAATTCGAGCATAAATCAATCACCAAAATTATCAATTCCACATTTAAACTCAATAGCAACTTCAACCTCAACAAGTAACAATTAATTTCATCACTACTCATCATCTTCAACCTCAACAATTAACAATTAATT